>OY288271.1:70374415-71648379 GCA_958450335.1 Hibiscus tridactylites
CAGCAGTAAAGTCAGCAATCAAAGCTTCATTCATATCATCCGTAACATACGGCGCGACCCCATCAAGGATATCCGAAGGATCCTCGGGGCCAACAGATGAAAAAATTGCCTTGAAATAGCTTAGAGCAATAGGGAAAAAATCATCCATATCCTCAGTGATAGAGTCATCCTCCCCACGTAACTTACGAATGCGGTTACGACGTTTTCGTTGAGACGCAACACTGTGGAAAAACCGAGTATTCCGATCACCATTTTTGAGCCAATTTGCTCTGGCCCTTTGCTCCCAATATATCTCCTCTCTATCTGCTTCCAAATTCAAAGCTAATTTTGTTTCTAAGATTTCCCCAAGTGTAACCTCTGTAGGCTGCAAGTCATTTAATTCACACAACCTCTTCTTGAGACTCTTTGTTGATACCTTCTTTGCTGCCCTTAACCTCTTAAACCATGAGTCAAGCCCACCACTAACATATTTGAGACAGGTCGGAATTGGGCCAGTAGACTCACTCCATAGACGGGCAACCTCCGATTCACAGGTTTCTTCTATCAACCAAGCGGCCTCAAAGCAAAAATGAGCCATTTGCTGTCTTGAATTATTGACCACATTTGTATTAAGCAACAACGGACAGTGATCCGAAAAAGAATGTGGTAAATGCTCCAGATCAAAATAGGGAAATAGTAACCACCATGGGTCATTTGTAACCCCTCTATCCAATCTCTCCCGGATGTTATTCGATTCAAGCCTACCCCACTCCCAAGTAAACCATGAACCGCGATAACCAACGTCCTTAAGAGAACAATCTTCCAAAGCCGCTCGAAAATTCTCCATATTCTGGGCATTTTGAATTCTGCCACCAGATTTTTCCGACGCAAGAAGCAGCTCATTAAAATCCCCTATTACCATCCATGGTACATTAGGAAAATCGTCCAACTGACGTAATAATTCCTACGACTCAGCCCTATTTTCCAATTCTGGTGCACCATAAAAACCAGTTAATCTCCATGAGAGGCCATCCAAATCTTCATCAATCATAACATCTATGTGACGTGCCGAAAAAGAACGAAGTGTGACTTTGCAAGACGACTTCCAAGATAGAGATAGGCCCCCACTGCGGCCAATAGAGCTAACCTCGATGCATGACTGAAAGCCACAACTCTTCCGAACTCTTTCCATATTAGAGCGCTGCAACTTTGTTTCTATCAGAAACATCACAGTCGGATTGACGTCCCGAAGCACATTCCGGAGACGTCCAACAGTCCGAGACTGCCCCAGACCTCGAACATTCCAGCTTAGGATCCTTATTGGGCTCGGCTGGCCCGTTGCTCTGGGCCTGCCGATAAAACATTAGATGGGTCAGACGAATCCTGAAAAGAAACACCCAGCCCAGAGTCTTTAATACGTTGGCGCTTAGATCCTTCTGCCAACGTGTCAGGATCATTTTCTTCAACAGCGGACATGTGAATATCCCCAAAATGAGCTATACCTTCCTACTGACTAGCAGAAATAACGGGATTAGATAAAGCTTGTTGATTTTGCATAGCTGGAATAGATATACCTTGATTCCTAAAACCCGCCGAAAATTCAGCAACTGCAGATTTTCCTTTATCTCCAACGGGGGTAAATACCGAAGATTGAGCCTGAAAAGTAGCATGTAAATTTGTAGAATCATGCCCAAAGTACTTCCCCTCCTCACGGAACCACCAGCTCGACGAATTTCCTGCCGACCGCCTTGGAACCGCTTTCAGGCTCAGATCCCAACCAAAGACAACATCCTCCTTGGTCATTGTAAGACGAACCGGACAAAAAATCCCGCCATGCCCCATCTTTCCACAAATGAAACAGAGAAGTGGTAGTTTCTCATACTCAAAACGAACATAATGAGAAGAACCATTCTTAAGCAAGAATTTTTTACGACGTTTGAGAGGTTTTCGAGTATCAAAACAAACTCGGATGCGAAGAATTCCTCGATACCCCAAGCCCACCGCCTGGGAATCATAATCGATAAAAGTACCAATAAAATTCCCCAACTGCTTCGCTACCCTCTCCGACACATACCCATGCGGGATATCATGTGCCAAGACCCAGAAAGTGGCATCAAATAACGAGACGCGTTGTGGATCCTCACCTTCTTTTAACCGGTGGAATAATAGAAGATGTGTATTGAACGACCAAGGCCCTCCCGAGATAATACGATCCAAATCAACACTATGATAAAACCGGAAAAGAAATCTATCATTTCCCAAATCAGAAATAGCGATCCCGCCCAACGGCCTCCAGAGATTCGCTAGAGTCGTTCGCATGGACTGGAAATGAACAACACTATTTGTAAGAAACCGACCGACCAAACATAGGTCATAGGAGATGCTCAACTGTTGATCACCCTCCTCAAGTGGGACTTCCAGATCTTCATCATCCTCAATCGACAGCCCAGCCAAATCATCTTCAACATGATCAGCTATTAGAGATAACCAAAGCAAAAGCCAAGAAAGCGTGCCAAAAGGCAGAAGATACGTGCTAAGAAGCAGAGAGATACAGTAGATCGTTGATTTTTTTGTGTCCTTCAAAGGCTTATATTATGTCACTATTAAATTTCTAAATATATAAATGTAACATATTTTTAATATTTACATTACGTTATAGTATATTTAAATTTTCTTACTATATAAATTACATAATATATACAACAAATTTAAAACATTATAAGCTTGAACCTATAAGTAGCTCTAGTGAAAAAACAGATGATATTCATCCTTAGAGATTCGAGTTTAAATCGCTTTGTAAGCAAAGTGTATGTACTTTGTCAAAGGATTAAGAATATGTATTGCTCCGTTTTCCCAAATAATAGATGGGCTTTCAAGTTTAGGTGGATAACTTGACCATTGGGTAGGTCTAAAATTATATTGTAGGGTAAAGTTCACAAATAGTCAATGAATTTTGTTAAACTATTTAATTTAATAATTAAAATTTCAATTGCTTTTTGAACATTGAATTTTAATTTTTGTTACAAATGGCTCATTGAACAGTTAAATTTTGTTGTATAATAACCCATTTAGTAATTTTTGAAACCTCCTTTGCCAACACATTCCGTTGTTGCTTTGCCTGTGAAGCAAGGTTGGAAACCTGCACATTCATGATTATAAGCAATAACTTGAGAGGAAAACAAACAGCGTTGATCCATGTTTATGGTCTATGCATTTCATTATATCACAGTCAATAAATATCTTAAAATATCGAGTCCATTTCAGAAAAATAACTCAATGAACCTAAATTGACAATGTTCCGATGGAAAAAGCACAAGTTAAAGTTCCACTACATTTTTTCTCAAAAAAAATAAAAATAAAGTTCCACTACACTCCATTGAAAGCCCCGTTTTCGAACTGAACTCCATCATCATTCTGGGAACCTTTGCGGGATCAAACCCCAGATTTCTAAGAAGCGGAAGACCTTTTGGAGCAAAGCGACGTCGCCGATGAGGGATTTCAGTGAAGGTGAGGCGGCGAGAAAGGTGTTCCCGGTATTTGTTGATGATGAATTCCCTCAAGGCTCAAGTCCTTGTAGATTTTGGGGGGTTCTCGAGATTCAGCTTGCTTCGAAGAATTCTTTCAATGCTTGTCTCTGTTTCGTGAATATCATTCCAAGCAAATCGACCTATACAAAGAAAGTAATGGGATTATTGGTATTGGTATAAATCAACCGAGCTTGAACGAACAAAATTATATTCGAGTTCGTTTTTTTATTTTTAAAGGTGGTTATGTTCATTCAAATTTTTAATATTGTGTTCGTGTTTGTTTATTTATTTTTGAAAGTGTTTGTGTTCGTTTGTTTAGTATTCGCGAACGTGTTCGTTTAAATGTTCGCGAATATGCTCGTTTTAGTGTTCACAAACGTGTTCATTTAAGTGTTCATGAACGTGTTCGTTTAAATGTCCACAAACGTGTTCCTTTAAGTGTTCGCGAACATGTAACACCCCCTTCCCGACATGGTCGAGAACCAGCTCAGAGGGTGTTACCGGTGAGCGGTGCGGTGTTCGGTGTGATAAAATTTCAACTTATTATCAACACTTAATTAATATCACACAAAACAATCATTACCAATATACGTTTTAGTCCAATTCATTCATAAAAAGACCACAATTAACCATTTAAGACTAATTCACAACTTTTACAAGTTTTAGGGACTAATCTATAAAACTGACAAATTGAAGGTCCTTCGATGCATTAAACTATACCACAATTAAATTCAATACATCATTGATTAGCCTGCAAAATTTCATGCAAAACGGTGACCATTTACTCATTCAATTTAATCACCTAAATTTAGAGACTAAATTGTAAACAATGCAAACTTCAAATTAAGCCTTTTTAACCACTTTAACTAACCCTGTATCGAAACGCTCAGGGCCGTTTCGGTACGGGTGGATGATGGTCAACCTTTTTGACTTTGTCTTCTTTGACCGTATCGATACGGGCAAGCCCTGTATCGGTACGTGTTGACTTCCTTTGACTTTGATTTTGACCCGTTTCGATACGCTATGAACCCGTATCGAAACAAGGAATTTCAGAGACAAAATGTTCTGAAACGTCCCTAACCCGTTTCGGTACGCCCTGCTTTCTCAGGTTCATATAAGCTTATCCGTATCGAAACGCCGTCACCCGTTTCGATACGTTCTGACATGTATTGACAAATTTTTGATGGTTTTTATTCGTTTTAACTTATCAAACGGTGTCCAAATGCAATGAAACTTTATACACCCTATTCCAATGGTATAAACTACCGTCATGCCAATTTTCATCATCATTTGAGTACATTTACCATGTTTTCGCATTTTTAGGCTAAATATACATTTTAAGTCATTTTCAAGCAAACATAACAAGTCATTTATAGCAATTTAGCCACACAAAACACATAGCCTTTATATTGTAGAACCCAAAATTTTTCCGGGCATACCTATATAAATATATATATATACACACTATAAATGAAACCTAAAATAAATAATAAATAAATAGATATTAAAATGTCCATATATAGTGTCCATTACATATAAAATGACCCAAATAAACTCATCCAAAACCTATTTTACATTCCAAAATACCCCTTCACATCATTCAAAGCCCAAACAGATAATATATCTAATTTTTCTGCCCAAATTACACTAAACTAGCCCAAAAAACACAAAACCCATTTTGCGCTTCTTTAGCCCGCCAAAATTGGCCACGTGGCAATCTCCTATTCGCCCAAAGGATGTTCACGTGGATCACCTCCAGCTGGAGCTAGCTGGCTTCGCCCACGTCAGCCATGATGTCAGCACCGATCAAACCTATATAAAGGGAAAGAGAGAGAAATGGCAGACCCAATTAATGACCACACTAATTACTAATCATAAATAATACTAATACTAATAATAATAATAAAATAATAATTGAGGAGAGAGAGTGCTCGCCTTGGTTATCGAATGGTCACCAGAAGTCGTGTCGCCGGGAGAGCGAACGGACGCCGCCAGGAGAGAAGAATAGCCGCCAAAAAATTTCTCTAGTCGCTAGAAACACTGTCAGAGTCATCGCAACCACCGTCACCGAGGTAAAAAATCTTTTCGAACTCCTTATTTTCCTGCAAAATACCGAAACACCTTAAATCGAGTTAAAATAGCAAAAACAATAAGATAAAGGTGATTTTATGGCTGTCGGAGTTTGGTGAGAAGACGAAGTTGGATGGAGAACCGGTTTTGGGTAGCCTAGATCTAGATTCGGGAAGAACGGGTGGATTCTATCGAATTCGGGTTAGATTAGGCACGGCTTTAAGGAGAATGGAGCTAGATCCGATCAAATCTGAGCTTTTTAGAGTTTAAAATGGCTTTTTGGGGAATTTTGGGTCCGAATAACGGTTTCCAGAAAATGCAAACGGTGGCCGGAGATTCAATTCGGTCATCGAAATAATAAAGGGGATGACTAGAGTTAAAGAATGGTGGTGAAATAACACGTTTGGTGGCCGATGTTAGATGATTTTGGATTGAACCCAAAAAAAAAAAATTGGAGATGAATTTCGTTGGAAATGTTGAGTTTGATCCATTTGTGGATCTGATTTTCGAATAGAAGTTGTTTGTGGGAGAGAGTAGAGAGAAGGGCTGGAAAAATAAAAGGAAAATGAAAATAGTGTATCAAAAGTGGGTGTTTTTATACCGGAGGTTAAAACACACCGTTTGGTGCTTTTCTTTTTTAAAACCCGCGTGCGTTTAATAGGGTAGGTAGAAGGATCATGTTTTAGGAATTTTGGGTAATTTACATTTTAGGTTTTTAGAGCTTGTAATTGTATTTCATTTTGATCACCATTTCGATTAAAATCAGAATTTAAAGTTCTTTTCTTCTTCAATTTAGTCCCTATTTTGTTAGTTATTTAATTTATTTAAATGCAATTAATTTGTATGTATGGATGCATGTTTTAAATAGCATATAATATATTTGTTTAGTGGATGTAATCATATTATTAGAGTTAATTGAAAGCCTTTAGTATAGGCCACTTAATTACATAATTAAATAGGAAAGGTCATTGTAGCAAATAAATGAATATTTGAAATAAAATTAGAATGTTCAAGATTGGTTAGTATCACATTGAAGAGTGATGTTAATCGATGAATATTCCGATGAAGATTTCAAAGTTTCATTTTAACCTAGAAAATGGAAATAATTCACAATTAGATTAATTAAAATAGGACTAATGATTATAATCACTCTAATTAGGGAATATTGTTACTTTTGGACTCATTAAAGATAGTGTCAAATATTATTTTAGATGTTATCATTTATGTCTAAAAATTTATAATATTCTTAGAATTTTAAATTAGTTAAATCAATGGAGCCTAATTAGGGTTTACTTAAAAATGGAAAGACAATAATTTGCCATGCATTAAACCTTTTGTGTTGAGATACATTTTGAATATAAATTGAAGTGTCCGAATGTAACTGGACGTTTCATAATTATATTCGTCCAAAATGTATTTTCTTACAAAAGGATATCCCCATTTGGAATGAAATCCATTTTACAACTAAAAGATTTAATTAAATTCATATTAATGTTTGAAATGCCAAAATACCACGTGTAATTAATGAGGTACCGATAACGGGCGTTCGTAGGGGTGCTAACCCTTCCCTACACGTAACCGGCTCCCGAACCCAAACTTTTCAAAAAGAATCTCTGGTACATTTTTATGGTGTATGGCCTACCAAAGTGGTTGGTGGCAACTCCAAAACGTTTTTTAAACAAATAAAAGGGATTTTGATTAAAAGTGGAAAATTAATTAATCACAAGATAAAATTGGTCAAAACTCCGATTTTTTTTGAATTTTAAACGTTAGGTTGTTTTTATTCCAAACTTAAAAAACGAATTTTCAAAAAATGGATGTGACAGCTTGGCGACTCCGCTGGGGAAGTAATTGAGAGTCAGGCCTAATAATTAATTACACGTGGCATTTTGGCATTTTGAACATTAACCTGAATTTAATTTTTTTATGAATAATTGTTCGATGGATTTTTAGGAAGAATGGGGGTAGTTTTTGTGTATGCTATATTTGTCATTCATGCATTAACCCTAAACCCGAGTTTTTCCATCCTTAAGTGGGAGTAAGACAATATTCGACGTGATGCTCTCCAGCTCCGAGCTCGGATTTTTGTATTCTTCCGGTATACTAACCTTATGCGTTGTGGGGCCTACGCCTCCGATATAAGGGACCTATACTACCGAATTGATGTCTTACTATCGTAGTAGACGGTAACGACGGTTCGAGAACCAAGAGTCTAGAATCAAGCTCACATTCTGTTTTAAAAACCCACCCCGCTAGAGCCAGACATGGACCTAGCACATGTGCTCCCGTTTTAAATATTTTTCTCAGGTTATTTTCTTTGCAAAATATATCATGTTTTATTGTGTTTGAATATTGTTTATTTGTTTTCCATATCAATTCACAATACTGAAGTATTTTCTTTTGTTTTTTTTGTTTGTTTTTTTATGCATCCGACATCATTTTGCATACTCAGTGGTTTCGATTCAAGGGTTAGTCATATTAGGCAGTATCCATAATGGCCAATGAGTTCGATAGGTAATGAGAAGACAATACGACGGTGTGGATCCGGTCAGAGAAGACTCGGTTCAATAAAAAGATAATATTCAAGCAAGTCACATGTCCGGATGCAAGCAGCTACAAGAAGCCGTGTGAAGAGGTTAAAAGCTCAGTGAGAGAAAAGATTAAGGAATTAGTGGATTTGAACGACCGAATCAAGCAAAAATTAAAGGAAGAACAAGCTTTGAGTCCAGAATTGTTATCACAAATTCCATAGTTGGGAAAGTCACCAAAGGGACACCATAATGGAGAAAAGTCAACTTTTTTTAGCAAGAAAATGAAAGAGCTGGGAAAGAGCATGATAGAATTGGAAAGCGATATTCGAATACTTGAAAGGCACGTTTGAAAGCTTTAGAAGGGACATCGCCAGAGAAGGAAAATGTATTGAGAAGAAAGTTTGAAGCAGTTATCCAGATTATCCAAAGGCAGAATTATGAAACGATCAAGTTCAGAGGCCATGTGGGGAACCTCCCGATTCACGCATACTTTATCCATTGATGTCATGAATCTGTAACAACACTTTGACATCAGTACTAAGCTAGGACAGACGCTGACTCAGAGGCAGAATTAAGTGATCAACCTAGGGACGATGGCAAGCCGATCTCTGCTATTAAATTGTCTATTTCTTGTATTCGACCTTTTGGTTAATGATGTTGCTCTAAAGACTAGCCCTTGAAATTGATACCTCATGCATTCATGCATTGTATTGCATTCATCGCATTTTTTAAAATAAAATCATTAAAACAACAACAACAACAACAACAACAACAACAACAACAAAAACAACAACAACAACAATAACAACAACAACAACAACAACAACAACAACAACAACAACAACAACAACAACAACAACAACAACAATAAATGCATTTTGACCTAAAGAATATTGCATTATTTTTAAGATAATAGGAAAAACAATTTCAGAAAGTTATCGAGGACCGTTTGGGTGAAATTGAACAAAAAATGATCAGTCCCCGAACAAGTTGGTAATTCGAGCCGTTGTTTTGCTTGGAATTAGGGAAATTGGAAAAGAATGTTTCATACAAAAATACTGATATTGACATGCTAGCATGTATCACATCTCACATGAGGGTCTAATCTGAATAATTCTTCCCGCAAAAAAAGAGAAAAAGTCAAAGAAGAGAAAAAGTCAAAAGGTCAAAAAAGGGTCAAAAAAGAGAGAGGGGAGTAAAAAGTCAAAAAAGAAGAGGAAAACAGAATAAAAGGCAGAAATTAAAGAAGAAAAGAGAAACAAACTCGGGACAATAAGGTCGGGACACCTACAAGAAATCCATCATATCTGAAAGCAACAATAAAGTGCTTACCTCGATACACCAATAGTTTTTGAGAATGCTGAGATGAGGGTAGTCCAGTTAACAGATGTGAAGGACAGAGTAAAGTCAAATTTTGAAGAATTTTGCCAAAAACTCGTCGATTAATGGTTTAATGACAGTTAGAGGACCTGGAGATTTTAGCGATATTGAGGGATCGCAGAACTTTTCTTTGAAACATTGAAAGTCAATGATCTAGTGAAAGACTGAATTTTTTCTTAAGAGGAGCAAAGAGTGGAGAAACCCAAGACAAAGATCGAGTGGTTCAATAGGAAAAAAGATACTGTTATTCTTATCCCAACTCAGTATTCAGAATTGTTGTCCAAACTTGTGTAGAATCCATATTTTGATGACAATGCCCTGAAGTTTTACAAGTCTTTTCAGGGTATGGTTCTGAAGCAGGGTCAGTGATTTCATCGAGATAAACACTTAGGATCTGAGAATGGAAAATTTCGGTGCTACAAAAATTGTTAACTGCTGAAAGAATTGGCATAAAAGAGAAAGGATGTAGTTCACAACAAACATTTTAGGGTGATCCACTACAGTTCAGAGTTCACCAGAAGCGAATTAATGTTTAGACATCCACCGCATCAGTTTCCTTTACTAAAGAATGCTTCAGTGTTAGATGTTCAAGATTACTCCAAGTTTCACCCAGGTTGTTACAACATCATGAATCATTCGGATTTTGGAGGTCGACATTGATGGTCGATCCATTAAGAATTGCAACTCAAGAGGAAGTCCCCTAATTGGAGCCGATACAATCAGAAATACATAAAAGTCAAATGCAGAAGAAAGTGTAGGATAAAGTTGATTGAGAATTATCAGTTGAAAATGAAGAGATTCGAACAGACATTACCATTGAAAGCATGAACACTTCCAGCTAGGAGTAGGAAAGCATAGTTCATTTAAGTGTTGACCAGGAGCAGTTGTCAATTTCCACATGCAAATGACTGAACATTCCATTAAAAAGAGCAAGCAATTGATTGAAGAAGCAAAGAAATTCATAAGCAGAATGGTCCTACTTCAAGATTCGATGATAGCATCAGAACATGAGAAAAAATGGCATGTCTTTGCGCTGCCAGAGGGAAATACGTGAAGGAATGCTGATAGAATTTAAGTGGATGAAATCCATTCAGGGTTTTCTTGATCAATGGTTGACAGTTGAACCACAGGGGATATGTCAGCACTTTTAGGACCATTGCAGAATAATACCCCGAACCATCCCTATCGCTTTTGCCCGCGAGCATTGGGGTTCCTTTGTAAGGTAGGTTAATCAGTTTATTTGTTTATGATGTTTGTTTCCTACATAAATTTTCTCAAATGGCAAGCATATTGCATTATTTGATTCTTTTAAATAATTCATTTATTCTTTGTTATGGGTTAGTTTTTGTTCTCCCATACACATATGTATATATCTTCTCTATCATTTTTTTATCAGGTCCCTAGATATTAATGGCAAGAGTGACCAAGAATCAAATTCAGAGATCAATTTCGAAATGTGGCTCTCTTTAAAGTTATTTTGGCCAACAAGAAGACATTAATGAGTGTTCATGAATCACGGGAAAATCCCAAATACAAAATATGAGCGAATTTTCCTCTCAGGCATTGTTGACTAAGGTCCTTGAATGAAGTGATAACCCAAAACATCTACCACCTAAAGACTACTTTTCTTCGAAGATATCTGTATATGGGAGGAAATTTGGCATTCCTTCATCTCCCTTCACAAAGAAAGAAAATAAGGAAAATATCATTTGTTATCCCCTTTGAGCCTGATGATTTTCTTTCGATTCAACCCGAACCAAGGATCGCCCCTACATTGGGGGCAAAGAGGATGAACGTTTATTTACATGTGAAAGATGTTTGGTTTTGATCATTCTATAATAGTGATGCCTTGAGAATCAAGGGCAAGAAACAAAAGTGAATGTATAAGAGCAAGAAACCCAAGCTGAATGAAGACAAATATTCATAATCAAGTAAAAAAAGAAAAAAAAAGGAAAAAGAAAAGAAAAGAAAACAATGGAAAGTTCAAAGAGTCAACTAAATGAAGTTGAAGATTGTTGACATAAAGTTGAAGCAGTTGAGAGAGAAAGCACAAAGTTGAAAAGGTGCAAGAAAAAGCAAGCTACACATGTGAGATCTTCCATCAAAATAAATCTCTATCTAAAGGAGAAGTGGAGGATTGACCACTTTTGAATTCAACGAAAGGAAATGAACTCTAGGGTGAAAACCTAGAAATGGGCAGTCTAGAGCGATCCACAAAAAAAATAAAAAAATAAAAGAAGAAAAGAAAAGAAAAAGCATTTCATCCAAGCACGTTTAGATCAAGGAGCACAAAAATAAGATTTCACTTGGAAGAAATGATCCTTGGTTTCATTACCCTTAAGTACTTATTTAAGCCTATATATCATTTCTTTCATAGCCGTGAGCCATAGCCCCATTACAAGCCTCAAAAGACCATTTTGATCATATACGAGTATTGGAGTAAGTGGAGTTCGTCTTCAAAATGCATCCCGTTTATCAGGGTTAACCTTTCTTCAAGGATTTCCAGGCTTCAAATGTTTGATTGAGATCAGAAAAGAGGGAAGGGTTGGGTTGGTGAGTTAGTGAGGCAAAGAGCATGACTTAAATGGGATAGAATTAGGAAAATGGGAATGTTTCTCTCGGAAGTCGAATAAAGTGGAATGGGTCGCATTTGAGTTGATCTTTATCAATTTGGTTCAAGGGCACTCTTGCACTTAATAATCCAGGGCCTAATTTTGTTTTTTTTCTTTTGTTTGGCATGACTTATCAAATTATTCAGATTTAATAAGATAATATTTTGAGTCTTTCACTTATCGTTTCAACAAGCATCTTGTAGATAAATTGATTAGATACAAGAAAGGCAAAAGATTTCATGTGTATTATTATGATGTACTAATCCTTTAAGTGCAAGCAGAACAAGAGGTGACCTCGGTACTTGGTTAATGATGAAAAATATGTCGAGGAAAATGACATAACTCAGAGTATCAGAAATATTTAAACAAAGTTCCAAGAAAGATACGCAGACAGCCTTGGGGCAAAAAGAGAGCGTAGACCATCTCTGGGTGCAAAAACTACATCAAGTTTAGTCAGTTAAAGGTTCATAAAAGCAAAAGTCATTACCTCTAAGCCACTGTAAGACAAGAAAGCTTTACGAATGTTAGAATGAGCAAATATGACATTTGAATTCAAGAGCGGGACAATGCTACAAAGAGCAGCCTAGAAGAATATGTTCCGTTCCAAAGGTGACGGTCTATGTTGGGAACCATGATTCCTAGATAGTAAAAAGGAGAGTATGAAGTGAAGAAAGTGTTGAATCCCACGCCAACAAATACACAGAAATGGGTCTCCATACAATGTGCAACCTGGAACTGATATTGACAACAAAGTCTGTCACCCAAAGAACAATGATTTTTATCTATGTAGAGATGATCGAAACCACAAACCCAACACATTATCATGTCCTCTTGGATCAAGTTGGCTTTTCGGCTGATGATCTATAGGAACTTGTCCATTCTCTGACCTATGTGTATCAAAGTAACACTTTTGCCATCCATGTTATCGCTCCTATTTGCTATTTTTGGCAGCATCTCAGTTGGGCTAGTTTATGAAGTGTGAAGCAGATTCTTAGATATTGATCATCAGCTTCTTAGATTTACAGCCTCACACCCCTTTGGTGGAAAAGGAAATTTAAATTGTCAACTGCCGAGACATTGATGAAGTCAATTTGAGCTTTCAAAAAAACAAGAAAGAAAAAGAGAAGAAGAAAAGGAAAAAGAAAAATCGGGGTGAAAACCCGAAAGGGTGCCTTGGAGAAAGAAAAAAGAAAAAAACCAAAGTGGAAACCCGAAAGGGCGCTTTGAGAAAAGCAATCTAAAGTGAAAACCTAAAAAGACGCTTTAGAGCAAAAATGCAGAGGTCGTGAAGATTGAACTTGATGGAAAAAGAAGCGAGAAATTTTGAGCTACCCTGAAAATGAAAGCTCATCCAAGTGGTTCTCAATTGACAACATCTATGCATCATATAGTTAGGCATCCATAAGATAAGAACATGCTAATTCATACATTCAGATCATTTTTTGCACATTTTGGCAGGAATATACCAGAATCAACAAGAAACAAGAAGAGATTTCAGCTTGGGGCTTCAAGACTGGAGAAGTAGACCAAGTAATATATGTTCCAAGCGTAGAAGGGATCAAGCAACAAAGGAAGAGAAGCAAGAGACCTTACACGAGTTTCAGACTGAAAGATCGAGATACTTTAGGCAGAATGATCCATGATTCTAAAGATATTGGAGCATCAAGCAGAAAATTGAAAATATTTCACATTTCTTCAGGAAGAATTCTTATTAACTGATGCTATTCCTTTTCGCAGAATCGACATTACAAAAGAAGGAAGCTCGTACCTGCTCTAGTCTTCATATGTCAGAATGTTTAGGGGTATGAAGTAAGTTTTTACCTTGGGTTTTGATCGAGTCCAAAGAATGAACCTGAAGAAAGTACGTGGACTTTGAGAAAGTATAGGGACTGGAAGAAAGTTCAGGGACTTGAGGCATTTGCTCGCCAAAAAGGATGAAAGATAGACAAATTCTACGTGTCGGAGCTAGAAACAAAGAGATTAGTGGGGCATTATTGTGCAAAAGAGTGCATAACAGAAAAAAGAAAGAAAGAATGCAGAGCCTAAACAGAATTTGACCACTGAAGAAGTCAAGGTTTGCTTTAAAAGAATAAGAGCTCAACAACAAGATTTTGGGGCAAATTTTGTCGGGGCATGAAGAAAATAGAAGTTTCTGATCAAGCTCAAGATGATTAAGCAAAGCAAGACCTGATAAGAAAAATTTTAAGAGATGTGGCACCATTACAACAGAAGCAGAAAACCTAACAGAGAAGCAAAGAAGATTAGAATCCATCCAAGTAGATTTTACAAGAATAAGCAAAGAACATATGAGGATTTCAATTTGCAAGTTTAAGATTAAAGAAATAGATCCAACAAAGACTAGCGAAGATGCCAATCACCTTTTTGTGGAGCAAAGATTTCAACCCATTTGAAGAGGCGGATAACAACAGATATTTCAATCCGTTGAAGAGGCGAATATCAGCAAGATTCCAATACGTTTGAAGAGGCGGATCTCTGCAGATATATTCAATTATTTGCACAAAAATGATGAGAACTTTTTGGATGGCGTTACAGTAAGACAGTTGGGGCATGGTATTGACAAGGATCTTTTGGGACCTTGGTCACATACAGAAGAAGGAGAGCAACTTTTATAGAAGGAAACGAGAGATCTGATATGAGTTTCAAATTAAAAGATTGAGATACCTTTGACAGAAAGCAGTGACTCTAAAGATCTCAGTGCTTCAAAATGGGAATTGAGGATATTTCATTCTATTCCAATTTAAATTCTTATTAACCAATGATATTTCTTTTTGCGGGTTTTGGACCTTTTTTCCCTAGAGACAGATATTCCGTTTACAGTGGCAGGTCTCAAGACATACCGTTTATAGAGATAGACCCCAAGACACTCCGTTTACAGAGGTGGAGACGTTTCATTTACAAAGACGAATCTCGACAAAGATTTCAACATATTCAAAGAAAAGAATCTCAACAATTTGTTTGGAGAGGTCATACAACTCCCGAGTGTAGAAAGAGATAGACCAATAAAGAAAGCAACAAGGGACCAGATGCGAGTTTTAGATTGAAGATCAAGACACCATATGTAGAAAAGCAGCGACCATAAAGATTTCAATGCTTAAAGCGGAAATTGAAGACATCTCATATTACACCAAAAAGAATCCTTATTAATTGAAGATATTTCTTTTTGCAGGAATGGTGGATTCATAATGAGAAGAGTCCGCCCCAGCAAAGAAGAACTCCTAATGAGAAGAGTTCGTCCATAAAGAAAGGTTTCATAATGTGAAGAGTCCACCCAGCGAAGAAGGATTCACAATGAGAAGAGTCCACCCAGTGAAGAAGGATTCATAATGGGAAGAGTCCGCCCATCGAATAAGGATTCATAATGAGAAGAGTCCGCCTCGCGAAGAAGGATTCATAATGAGAAGAGTTCGTCCAACAAAGAAGGATTCATAATGAGAAGAGTCCGCCCAGCGAAGAAGAATTCATAATGAGAAGAGTCCACCCAGTAAAGATAGAATTCCTAATGAGAAGAATTCATCCAGCAAATAAGAAGAATTTGATCAGCGAAGGAAGAATTCCTAATAAGAAGAGTTCATCTTCAGCTAAAGAAGAAGATAAAGGAAGATTCAAGAATTTCATAATGAGAAGAACAACTTCAAGATTCCACGAGAGGATGGTTCGGACAAAATTCATGTCTTTTTGGTCTTTTCCCTATTCCTGTTGCACAACAATGAGCAAAGAGGGGCAGCTGTAGAACCCATATTTTGTCAAGGCATACCTATATATATATATACAATATAAATAAAACCTAAAATAAATAATAAATAAATAGATATTAAAATGTCCATATATATTGTCCATTACATATAAAATGACCCAAATAAACTCATCAAAACCCATTTTAAATTCCAAAATACCCCTTCACATCATTCAAAGCCCAAACAGATAATA
The DNA here is from genome assembly GCA_958450335.1 of Hibiscus tridactylites. Lineage (NCBI taxonomy): Eukaryota > Viridiplantae > Streptophyta > Magnoliopsida > Malvales > Malvaceae > Hibiscus > Hibiscus tridactylites. Next base: position 70,390,463 of record OY288271.1, read on the forward strand.
TATATGATTTTCCGCCCAAATTACACTAAACTAGCCCAAACAAACACAAAACCCATTTTTGCTTCTTTAGCCTGCCAAAATTGGCCACGTGGCAATCCCCTATTCGCCCAAAGGATGTTCACACGGATCACCACCAACTGGAGCCAGCTGAATTCGCCCACGTCAACCATGATGTCAGCACCGGTCAAACTTATATAAAGGGGAAGAGAGAGAAATGTCAAACCCAATTAATGACCAAACTAATTACTAATCATAAATAATAATAATACTACTAATAATAAAATAATAATTGAGGAGAGAGAGTGCTTGCCTTGGTTATCGAATGGTCGCCGGAAGCCGTGTCGCCGGGAGAGCGAACGGACGCCGCCAGGAGAGAAGAACGATCGACGGAAAATTTCTCTAGTCGCTAGAAACACTATTGGAGTCGTCGCAACTGCCGTCACCGAGGTTAAAATTCTTTTCGAACTCCTTATTTTCTTGCAAAATACCGAAACACCTTAAATCGAGTCAAAAATAGCAAAAATAGTAAGATAAAGGTGATTTTATGGCTGTCGGAGATTGGTGAGACGATAGAGTTGGATGGAGAATCGGTTTTAGGTAGCCTAGATCTAGATTCGAGAATAACGGGTGGATTCTATCGAATCCGGGTTAGATTAGGCGCTGTTTTAAGGAGAATGGACCTAGATCCGGTCGAATTTGAGCTTTTAGAGTTTAAAATGGATTTTTGGGGAATTTTGGGTCTGAATAACGGTTTCCAGATAATGCAAACGGTGGCTGGAGATTCAATTGGGCCATCGGAATAATAAAAGGGATGACCGGAGTTAAAGAACGGTGGTCGGATAACACGTTTGGTGGTCGGTGTCGGATGGATTTGGATCGAACCAAAAAAAATAAAGAACTGGAGATGAATTTCTTTGGAAATGTTGAGTTTGATACATTTGTGGATCTGATTTTCGAATAGAAGTTGTTTGTGGGAGAGAGTAGAGAGAAGGGCTGGAAAAATAAAAGGGAAATGAAAACATTGTATTAAAAGTGGGTGTTTTTATGAGGAAGTTAAAACGCACCGTTTGGTGCTTTTCTTTTTTAAAACCCGTGTGCGTTTAATTGGGTAGGTAGAGGGATCATGTTTTAATAATTTTGGGTAATTTACATTTTGGGTCCTTGGAGCTTGTAATTGTATTTCATTTTGATCACCATTTCGATTAAAATCAAAATTTAAAGTTCATTTCTTCTTCAATTTAGTCCCTATTTTGTTAGTTATTTAATTTATTTAAATGAAATTAATTTGTATGGATGGATGCATGTTTTAAATAACATATAGTATATTTGTTTAGAGGATGTAATCATATTATTAGAGTTAATTGAAAGCCTTTAGTATATGCCACTTAATTACATAATTAAATAGGAAAGGTCATTGTAGCAAATAAATGAATATTTTAAATAAAATTAGAATGTTCAAGATTGGTTAGTATCACATTTAAGAGTGATGTTAATCAATGAATATTCTGATGAAGATTTCAATGTTTCATTTTAACATAGAAAATGGAAATAATTCACAATTAGATTAATTAAAATTAAAATAGGACTAATGATTATAATCACTCTAATTAGGGAATATTGTTACTTTTGAACTCATTAAACATAGTGTCCAATATTATTTTAGATGTTATCATTTATGTCCAAAAATTAATAATATTCTTATAATTTTAAATTAGTTAAATTAATGGAGCTTAATTAGGGTTTACTTAAAAATGGAAAGACAATAATTTGCCATGCATTAAACTTTTGGGTTGCGATACAGTTTGAATATAAATTGGAGTGTGTTGAGTGTGTAAAAGTACTATTATTTACACCCTTTTTAACCCATATTTCTGCTGCATCCAAGCATCATTGCATTGCATTTAGGTCAGTTTACAGAAAAACATCACAAATATATAAAATGCACGGATTCTACTAAAATATGGCTTATTTTGCAGGTTGCTGCCATAGTTGACGGTGAAGGCAGGTGCAGGGCAGAGAAGCAGGAGAGCTGAACTGGACAAGCAGATAAAGAGGACGATGCTGCCATGGTGCTGCCGTGACAGCAGAGGACGACAGCAAGTTAGCGGAGGAAAAGCAAAGTGGACCTCGATAGATAGAGAAAATTATGCTCGTCTGTCGTGTGAAAACCCTATATTTTTCCAAGCCCCGGGTCAAAAGATATGTCAAGCCAAAGCTCAAGGAGAGGAAATCCCATGAAACAAGGAGGTGGCTGAAAAGTAGGATACTTAGAGATTAAGTCTTTATTAGAATCTTACTTTTAATTAAAGTTGTAATCCTTGTTATCTTAGAATACTTGAGCCCAAAGCTTATATAAGGGCATAGATTTTAACCTAGGAGATATCTTCCCCATAACGGATAACCAAACCCTTCCGCCGTCTACCCGCCGTCGACATGTTCTAAATTTCCCCTAGGGCCACGGGTTGTTTTGTAAAGTAGTTGCAAGGGTTGTTTTGTTTTAGGATTTTCCAAGTTCAATAAAATAAACTTCAAGTTCTCTTATTTTGGTTATTAATATCTTGCAAGAGCATCGAGAGAGCATTGTGAGGTTATCCATTTACTTAGCATCAGGAGAGTTAAGTATACGAAAGAAATAAGAGCAAGTTCTCTAGTTTATAGTTGAACTATCTTGTGCCTAGGGATAGGGCAAGGTTAAGTGGCTAAAGAAGAATTCATACACATCGGTGTTCATCCTTCGATTCACGCCGGGAGGTATCATCAAGACGTGATCATCGACAGACTTGGACCTAGGGATAGGCCAAGGCAGATCTGAGATTCTTGCCAAACTTGAAGTACGGAGTTGGTTTTTTTGCTGCCGCGACAGCCAACGGACAGCTGCCGCGACAGGTGCTGCCGCGACGGGCACGACGACAGAACTGGAGTTCCTAAGCATTGCAATACCTGCACTACTGAGCAATTCAATACCAGCCCATTCTCTCTATCTTGATATCTCAATTCTTTTATTTGCGTTTACCTTATTATTCTCGTGACAATTCTCTTAATTATTTTCTTTACTTCGTGCAGTGAAATAAGGTGAAGCTATTAGCCCAATCCCTGTGAGACGATATCCGATACTTCGTATCACTTTACTACTTGCGTTGTGTACACTTGCACTACAATTGCGATAGACTCTTTTACACGCAACAAGTTTTTGGCGATGTTGCCGGGGACTGGCAACATAACTACACCTTTCTTTTATTGCACTTTTCGTTTTTGTTTTTCTTTTAATTTTTCTTTTTCTATTTTTCGTTAGTACTTTCAACTCTCGCTTTTCACGAGGTTTTCTTGTTTAGGCGCAGATCTAAAAGAGGTGAAGATCCTGAGTATCCATTAGATCCGAAAATTGAACGTTCCTTCAATCTCAAGAAACAACTTCGCCACCTTTTAGCCAGAAACGAGTACCTTGAGGAACAGCTAGAGCAGATGGCCCGTAATACGCCCGCTGGTGGAGGTATACCGCCTGTCAGCGACCCGCCTGCGGCAGATGGACGACGGTCCTGTCGTGACTACATGCTGAATGATCATGTAGAATTGGAGACCACGCTGCCGGATATTGAAGTTGATAACTTCGAGCTCAAACCTGTCATGTTTAGTATGATCAACAATGCCGAGCAGTTTAGTGGTGCTGTGACAAAAGATGCTAGGGAGCATCTCAAAACGTTCCAGGAGATCTGTGGTTCGTTTAGACTGCCAGGAGTTAATCCGGAGATACTGAGGCTTCGGTTATTTCCCCATTCATTGAGGGACAGAGCTAAAACTTGGTGGAATAAACTTACGCCGGGTTCAATCATAACTTGGGCAGATTTATCTCGTGAATTTTTATCTTGTTTTAATCCTTCGCATTTATCTGAGCGATTATGTAATGAAATTGCTACTTTTCAACAGGAAGATGACGAGCCAATGCACGAGGCCTGGGACAGATTTACTACTCTTCTTCGGAACTGCCCAATGCATGGATTCCCCGTCTGGAATCAGGTAACTAAGTTTTATAATGCTGCCAACTTACAAACTCGCATTCGAATTGATTCTGCAGCAAACAGACTATTATTGGATAAAGATCCAGACGAGGCATTGCAAGTTCTAAAAAATCTAGCTAAGAATGAGGAGCAGTTTCCGACAGCTAGAAGAGGGGGTAAGCGGGTACTTGCTGTCAAGGACTATGAGGCCGACAGCACTATGAAATCACAAGTAGCATTCCTTACTAAAGCAATGAAAAGATTATTGAATGAGGATGAATTACAAGGATTTGCTGTTGAGGAAGTTTGTACCATCTGTGAGGGAAATCATAGTCGGGATGAGTGCCCAATACAAATAGAAGAGGAGAAATATGTTGGAAATTACAAGCCGAATTACAATTCCAACAATTATAATCCCAATTGGAGGAAGGATCCCAAATTTTCCTGGAGTAATCCTAATAATGCCTTGAATCCTCAAGCACATAATTAGAATCAGGGAGGACCTAGATTACTGACGCGATAGCAACTGCCGCCGCAACTGCCGCCGCACCTGCCGCCGCAGCAGCAACAGCAGCCACCACCTGCCACGAGCAACATATTGGAACAGACGCTGGCCACTTTTATGTCTCAGACCGGTACTTATATGGAGAATATAAATCAGTTTGTCAAGAAGACAGAGAATTTCATAGATAAAACAGAGATGAGGATGACAAATCATGAAGCTACTTTGAAATCTCTGGAGACACAAATGGGTCAGGTTTCCCAACATATTAAGCCGAGGCAGAATGGAGGATTTCCTAGCAATACTGAAAATGATAGACCGCCCACACATGAGCAGTGTAAGGCGATTACTACTAGGAGTGGGAAGAAACTACCAGGGCCGGAAAAAGAAACCGAAACAGTAAAGGAACCTGCCTTGGATACACCTGCCGAGGAAGCTGCCCCGACAGGTGATCAACAGACTGCTGCCGATGAGCCTGTCACGACAGCAGAAGCGACAGAGGAGAAAAAAGATGATTACCGTCCTCAGATTCGCATGCAGTGGGAAGGACGTATTGCTGATTATCGTCCCCCACCTTCTTTTCCTCAATGGATACATCAAGCTAAGCATGAATCTCAACTTAAAAAGATTTATGATATTTTTAAGCAGGTTCATATTAATATTCCATTGTTAGATGCTGTTAGGGAGATGCCTGGTTATGCTAAATTTCTCAAGGATGTTATGTCGAAAAAATCTAAACTTGGGGAATTCGAAACGGTAAAGATGACAGAAGGTTGCATGAGTATTCTTCATCGGCAGCCACCCCAGAAAAATAAGGATCCGGGGAGCTTCATCATACCTTGTGTAATCGGAAATAAATTCGTGGGTAAGGCACTTTGTGATCTTGGTGCTAGTGTTAATTTAATGCCAAAGTCTGTTTTTCAGAAATTAGGTATTGGAAAGGCGCGGCCCACGACAGTAACTCTGCAGCTGGCAGACCGCTCTTACGTTCATCCAGAGGGAAAGATTGAAGATATTCTGGTAAGAGTGGATAAGTTCATTTTTCCTGTTGACTTTCTTGTTTTAGATTGTGAGGCAGACGAAAACGCACCAGTCATCCTTGGGCGACCCTTCTTAGCCACGGGAAGATCACTGATTGATGTGGAGAAAGGAGAACTCACCATGCGAGTGAACGATCAAGAGATTAAGTTGAATGTTCTCCAAGCAATGAAACATGCTGATGTGGACGAGGAATGCAAGACTATCATTGATGTTACTCTCGATCAACCCTGTATCAGGTCGGGCTGTCACGATGTTAAATTTGGTCACTGCCGCGGCAGCCACCTACAGGACTGTCACGACAGCACCGACGACAGCACCGACGACAGCAACTCCTCTGATTCAGATACATCTGATACTGAAGATCAAGAGGAGGTAAACTGGTTAGGCAATCGTCCAGGTAAGTTATTCGAACCTTTGAATTATACTTCGGATAACCATTTAATCCAAAAGCCATCTACTGTTGAACCACCTGCCTTAGAACTTAAGCCCCTGCCAGGGCAGTTAAAATATGCTTTTCTTGGCTCCAATGACACACTGGTCGTAATCATCTCCGCTAAGCTGCCACAGGAACAGGAACGACAACTAATCGACATGCTAAGGCAGCACAAAAAGGCGATTGGATGGACGATAGCAGACATTCAAGGCATTAGTTCGGCGTTATGTATGCACAAAATCCTTCTCGAGGAAGATCATAAGCCGACTATAGATGCCCAAAGGCGGTTAAACCATGCGATGAAGGAGGTAGTGCGTAAAGAGATAATCAAATGGTTAGATGCTGGTATTATTTACGCCATCTCCGACAGCAAATGGGTGAGCCCGGTGCAATGTGTTCCAAAGAAAGGAGGAATGACCGTGGTAACCAACGAGAACAATGAGTTAATCCCAACCAGGACTGTGACCAGTTGGAGGGTTTGTATGGACTATCGAAAGCTTAACAAAGCTACCCGAAAGGACCATTTTCCTTTACCCTTTATTGATCAAATGCTTGATAGATTAGCGGGTAAACCTTACTATTGTTTTCTTGATGGTTACTCAGGTTACAACCAAATCGCTATCGCACAGGAGGATCAAGAAAAGACGACTTTTACATGCCCCTACGGAACATACGTGTTTAGGAGGATGTCGTTTGGACTCTGTAATGCACCTGCCACCTTCCAAAGATGCATGATGGTCATATTCTCCGACATGGTAGAGGACTTCCTTGAGATTTTCATGGATGATTTTTCCGTCTTTGGAGACGATTTTGAGAGCTGCCTCGACAATCTTCAAAAGGTACTTGAAAGATGTGAAAAAGCTAATCTTGTTCTAAATTGGGAAAAATGCCATTTTATGGTGGATGAAGGGATAGTCCTAGGCCATAAGATTAGCTGCCGTGGGATAGAAGTCGACAGGGCCAAGATAGAAGTGATCGAGAAGCTGCCGTCGCCGACCACAGTCAAGGGCATTAGAAGTTTTTAGGGCATGCTGGTTTTTATCGACGATTCATTGCAAATTTTTCAAAAATCACCAAGCCCCTATGCCATCTCTAAGAACAGAACCAACCCTTTGACTTTAATGAGGAATGTACTGAAGCATTCAAGGTTCTGAAGGAAAAACTAGTAACAGCCCCCATAGTACAGCCACCAGACTGGACACAGCCATTTGAGATTATGTGCGATGCTAGTGACTATGCTTTCGGGGCAGCACTTGGGCAGCGCAGAGATAAGCTGTTTCATGTCATATATTATGTCAGCAAGACATTGAATGATGCCCAAGTGAACTACACCACCACAGAAAAGGAGCTATTAGCTGTGGTGTTCTCCATCGACAAGTTTCGTTCTTACATACTTGGGACAAAGGTGATAGTGCACACAGACCATTCTGCCCTTAAGTACCTGTTCGCGAAAAAGGACGCAAAGCCTAGATTGATACGGTGGATCTTGCTATTACAGGAATTCGACCTTGAGATCAAGGACAAAAAAAGGACAGAAAATCAGGTGGCAGACCACTTGTCAAGGTTGGAGAAGGGACATAATCTACCAATCGATGAGACAAACATACTGGAGACCTTCCCAGACGAGCAGCTCTTTGCTGCCGCGACAGCCATGGCAGCAGGTAAGTCTTCTGAACTCCCCTGGTATGCTGATTTCGTTAATTTTATAGTTAGCGGAATACTTCTTTCTGATCTTAATTATCAAGCCAGGAAGAGGTTCCAAAATGATGTTAAGCATTATTATTGGGACGAACCTCTTCTTTTCAAAATGTGTGCAGATCAGGTTATAAGGAGGTGTGTACCACAGGAAGAACAAGAAGACATTCTCCATCACTGCCATGCTTCACAATATGGAGGTCACTTAGGAGGCAATAAAACTGCTGCCAAGGTGCTGCAGTCAGGGTTCTACTGGCCGACACTATATAAAGATGCACAGGACTTTTACAAGAACTGTGACAGGTGCCAGCGGACAGGTAACATCTCGAGGAGAAACGAGATGCCACTGCAAAACATTCTAGAAGTGAGATCTTTGACGTTTGGGGGATCGATTTTATGGGACCTTTTCCATCTTCATGCGGAAATCTATACATCCTCCTAGCAGTGGATTATGTCTCTAAGTGGGTTGAAGCCATCGCCACTCAAAAGAATGATGCCAAAACAGTCCAAAAATTTCTACACAAAAACATTTTTTCTAGATTTGGCATCCCTAAGGCGATTATCAGTGATGAAGGGAGACATTTTGATAATAGGGTTATTGCTGCCGCCTTGAAGAAATATGGTGTCAAGCACAGGATCGCGACAGCATACCACCCGCAAACCAATGGACAAGCTGAGATATCTAATAGGGAAGTTAAGAACATTCTTGAAAAGATGGTTAAACCAACTAGGAAAGATTGGTCTTTACTCCTTAATGATGCATTATGGGCATATAGGACAGCTTTTAAGACTCCGTTGGGCATGTCTCCATACCGACTGATTTACGGAAAAACCTGTCACTTGCCTGTCGAGATCGAGCACAAAGCATATTGGGCAATCAAGGCAGTGAATATGGACTTGGACAAGGCAGGACAGAAAAGGCTATTAGATTTGAACGAGATCGAAGAAATACGGACAATGGCCTACGACAATGCAAGAATTTACAAGGATAAAACTAAGAAGTGGCATGATAGGAAGCTGCTGCCACGACAGTTCTGCCCAGGGCAGCTTGTGTTGTTGTTTAATTCTAGACTGAAACTCTTCCCAGGAAAGCTAAAATCTAGATGGTTTGGCCCTTTCCAAGTGGTACAAGTTTTTCCCCATGGTGCCATCATAATCCGATCATTAAAAGACGGGCACCAATTCAAAGTCAATGGACAGCGCCTCAAACATTATCAGGGGACTGAAGCCCCATGAATACAGGAAGTGGTTACTTTAGGAGATGCCCCACAAGGCATCCCTAATTTAACCTAAATTTTATTTTTATTATTTATTATTTATTAGGAAATTAGGTTTATTTTATTCGAATAATGTTTTTTATATTTTTTGTTTTTAGGAAATAAAGGAGTCAAGAAGAAAAGAAGAAGTGACCCAAGCCCACCATCCATCCATCAGTCCAACAGAGCCCATTTATTGAAGCCTGTCGTTCCAGCTGCTGCCGCAGACACGGATAAGACAGGCTGTCAACAGACTGACACGACAGACGCAGAAGCGTGTGACAGACGCGTAACAGACGCATAATTACGCGTCAGACGCGTCAGACACGCCAAAACTCATCAGTCGCCCCGTTATTCACGCCTGCCATTACAACATTAAACGGGCAACAACTCAACCGCTATAAAACCCTGTTCTCATTTTCATTTTTCCTCACTTCTGCTTATTCTTACTTGCATTCTCCTCTTATTTTTATTAGTTTTCTTTACTTTCACAACCCTTGCAACTAAAATGTCTTCCAGACGTACCCGCTGTAGTGCTGCTTCCACCTCTTCAGCAGCAACACCCACACCACAGTCGTTCGCCACCAAGGAATTATGGGAGGAAAGAGGATTCATCTACGTCCGCAAGGCAGCAAATCTGGGGAAGAGGTACCATTTACAGCTGACAGCATCAACCATATGTATGGCCTATATTTTGGTCCCAACGACGATGCCCATCAGAAATTTTTAGACACCCTTGATTCTGCCGCCTACGGTGCTGTCATGGCGGAGGTGACAGAGGAAGGAACAACATGGACCACGAGCAAAAAGAACCCCAACTCTGTAAAAAAGGGGCAGCTACTCCAGAAGCCAAACTCTGGAACGCTTTCATCAAAAAGCGTATCATGCCGTCCTCCCATCACACGACGGTGGACCAGCAGCGGCTCGCCCTCATTCATTCGATCATGCACGACCGGCCTATCAACGTGGGCCGCTATATGAGGGAAAGCATCTTGGACTGCACATTCCGCTCCACCTCCCGCCTTTGCCTACCGTTCACGATCACTTCTCTTTGCCGCTGCGCTGCCGTCCCAGAGGCCACCACCGACAAACTGATCCAAGGCAGAGGCTGGACAGACAACAACATTAACAGCCTCATGGAGCTGATAGTCGCTACCCCTCTCTCCTCCTTCAACCCGGCTGCCTCCCCAGCAGAATCATCCGAGGAGCCTGCTTCCGAACCTGCCGCCGCCACCACCCAGACAGACCAATCTGCCCAGATCCTTGCTGCAATACAACGGGTGGAAGACAGACAAATGGGGCTGATGACATTCATCCGGGACTTCACCAACTCGACGGTAAATTTCATTACCAACACTTTAAATTATCCCGATGTTATTTTCCCCACTTTCCCTGCCCATTATTTCCACATCCCATCCCCTGTCCATACACCTACACCACCTGCCTCCCCACACACCCATTCTACTGCTTCCACCCCATCACCTGCCCCGACGGCAGCTGGCAGTCCAACAGCCGACACCTCTGCCGGAGGAACGAAGCGACCTGCCTCCGATGACAGCGAGTCAGAACCTCCTATTAGGAGGAATTTGGAGAAAGAGTTCACGCCTGTCAAGAGGCAGAAACACATGGCAGACAGAAAAAGAATGCCCAAGGCCAGCACCACCACCAGCAGCACTTGGGATAGTGGCAGCAGCTCAGACATCCAGGTCGTAGAGCAACCTGCCCCACAGCCAAGACGCCGCCACCAGATCCGTGTCAGCAGCAGCAGTGAAGACAACGATTAAAATCTAAGTCTTTTACTTTCTTTTATTGCTGCCTGCTTTATTTATATTTTGTGATGTACCTGCCTTCATCTTATCTGTCATTTGCATTGAAAGCAATGCAACTCTCTAGTTTGGGGGTGGCAACCCTCCATTTTAATGGAGTCTTAGTACATCTTTAATTAATTGCTGTGTCTTTTATTCTTAAAAAAACTGTTGGCTTAAAACTGTGAAGTTAACTTACCTGTCATGACAACTCTGTCGTGGCAGCATCTTTAGGACAGTGTAAGGAGAAGTTTAGAGCCTTTCTATAGTTTTGAAAAACTTAAACACCTTTGTGACTGTTATATTGCTTAGATTTCTTTTAGCCAAACTAGAATAGGAAGCTTAGTACTTGAATAGCCCCTAGAGGTGCCTAACACTTGCTCTAGGAAAGAAGTTTAGCAAAAGAAACCCAAAAACCTAGAGGTGCCCGGAACCGGCTCTAGGAAGCTAACTAGAGGTTTCCAAAACTGGCTCTAGAAAAATTTTAGCTTGAAAATAGAAGAAAAAGAAGCATGAAAATGTGTCTTCAAGAAAATAAACTTTGGCATAAAAATTCGAGTTAAAAAGTTGAATATTCTAGTGAAACTAAGAGAGTCTTAGCATATAACTGTTCACAAGCATGCACACACTGCACAAGAACTATAGTGAGATTCCGGACAGATCCTAATCTTTCCGACAGGTTGCTGCCGCCACAGAGAATGAGCGACGGGTAAGGGGCAGTTCACTGTTTGAAAGCCAACACCAAAACAAAATATATATATATATATATATATTCATTTTTCTTTTAGGTCTTCATTGCTTGAGGGCAAGCAAAAACTTGAGTTTGGGGGTGTGTTGAGTGTGTAAAAGTACTATTATTTACACCCTTTTTAACCTATATTTCTGCTGCATCCAAGCATCATTGCATTGCATTTAGGTCAGTTTACGGAAAAACATCACAAATATATAAAAGGCACGGATTCTACTAAAAGATGGCTTATTTTGCAGGTTGCTGCCATAGTTGACGGTGAAGGCAGGCGCAGGGCAGAGAAGCAGGAGAGCTGAACTGGACAAGCAGATAAAGAGGACGATGCTGCCATGGTGCTGCCGTGACAGCAGAGGACGACAGCAAGTTAGCGGAGGAAAAGCAAAGTGGACCTCGATAGATAGAGAAAATTATGCTCGTCTGTCGTGTGAAAACCCTATATTTTTCCAAGACCCGGGTCAAAAGATATGTCAAGCCAAAGCTCAAGGAGAGGAAATCCCATGAAACAAGGAGGCGGCTGAAAAGTAGGATACTTAGAGATTAAGTCTTTATTAGAATCTTACTTTTAATTAAAGTTGTAATCCTTGTTATCTTAGAATACTTGAGCCCAAAGCTTATATAAGGGCATAGATTTTAACCTAGGAGATATCTTCCCCATAACGGATAACCAAACCCTTCCGCCGTCTACCCGCCGCCGACATGTTCTAAATTTCCCTTAGGGCCACGTGTTGTTTTGTAAAGTAGTTGCAAGGGTTGTTTTGTTTTAGGATTTTCCAAGTTCAATAAAATAAACTTCAAGTTCTCTTATTTTGGTTATTAATATCTTGCAAGAGCATCGGGAGAGCATTGTGAGGTTATCCATTTACTTAGCATCGGGAGAGTTAAGTATACGAAAGAAATAAGAGCAAGTTCTCTAGTTTATAGTTGAACTATCTTGTGCCTAGGGATAGGGCAAGGTTAAGTGGCTAAAGAAGAATTCATACACATCGGTGTTCATCCTTCGATTCACGCCGGGAGGTATCATCAAGACGTGATCATCGACAGACTTGGACCTAGGGATAGGCCAAGGCAGATCTGGGATTCTTGCCAAACTTGAAGTACGGAGTTGGTGTGTTTGCTGCCGCGAGAGCCAACGGACAGCTGCCGCGACAGGTGCTGCCGCGACGGGCACGACGACAGAACTGGAGTTCCTAAGCATTGCAATACCTGCACTACTGAGCAATTCAATACCAGCCCATTCTCTCTATCTTGATATCTCAATTCTTTTATTTGCGTTTACCTTATTATTCTCGTGACAATTCTCTTAATTATTTTCTTTACTTCGTGCAGTGAAATAAGGTGAAGCTATTAGCCCAATCCCTGTGGAGACGATATCCGATACTTCGTATCACTTTACTACTTGCGTCGTGTACACTTGCACTACAATTGCGATAGACTCTTTTACACGCAACAGAGTGTCCGAATGTAATTGGAAGTTTCATAATTATATTCGTCCAAAATGTATTTTCTTACAAAAGGATATCCACATTTGGAATGAAATCCATTTTACAAATAAAAGATTAATTAAATTCATATTAATGTTCAAAATACCAAAATGCCACGTGTAATTAATGAGGTATCGATAATGGGAGTTCGTAGGGGTGCTAACCCTTCCCTACACGTAACCGGCTCCCGAACCCAAACTTTTCAAAAAGAATCTCTGGTACGTTGTTATGGTGTCCGTCCTACCAAAGTGGTCGGTGGCGACTCTGAAACGATTTTGAAACAAATAAAAGGGATTTTGATTAAAAGTGGAAAATTAATTAATCAGAAGATAAAATTGGTCAAAACCTCGATTTTTTTCCCGAATTTTAAATGTCAGGCTGTTTTTATTCCAAACTTAAAAAGAGGGTTTTCAAAAAAACGGTCGCGACATATACATATAACAAAACACCATCATCAACTACTTTAACAACTTTGCCACCATTCTAGGAGTTTAAAGGGACAAAAGTACTTTACATTAATCTCGTGGTGACTTTCCAAACTTCCAGCTAATTCCGATCTTGATCTGGTACTTTCTTTATCCTGAAATGTATGGACAATGAATGCGATAGGCTTACATAGTCTAAGTGAGGTAGCCATTAACAATAAATGCACTTAGTATATTTTCATGCTTTGATGACATTCATAACATTAACTAAACAATGATCATGGCATCAATAATCAATTCACCAATATCAATAACTCAATATCATGATATTGCAATGTCAATAAACATTTCATCAATGGCAACATTAATAATCAATATTCTCCCTTGGATCGATTTCAACCGTATTTGGATACACAAATTTCACCACTACACCAACGATGATCAATATGGTCCAATACCCTCCACTACACCAATTTTGACCAACACAAATCATATCCCTCCACTACACCGTATAATCTCCGTTCCTCTGAGCTCATGAATTCTATGGCATGCCAACTGTATCCAATACTTCGATCCCAAGGTCCGATAACAATAGCTCAATATCAATGGTTCAATGACAATACTTCAATATCAATGATTCAATGACAATACTTCGATATCAATGATTCAATATCAATATTTCAATAATCATGTAGTCATATCAATAGGCAATAGCAATGAACTCATGACAATGATTCCATATGTCAAGGCTTCAATGGTTTCCATGACAACAATAGCAATGCTATGAACAATGAATCGATGCTATACTTACCAAACTTACCAATATGGTTTTCAATGATGCTTTATACAAAGTCCCTTTAATTTAATAGTTAGTAAATCATATAAAACCAATAACGGTAAATTTGGAAAGGCTCCTAGCTTGATTCTGAGACTCTGACTACACTCACCTTGACAATCTGAAGCTCCTAAGGCTCTCTCATGGCGATACCCTTATTCCTAGCTTTCGATGGAGACGATGGATTAATCTTTTCCACTTCTTGAGCTAGGAAAAGCAATAAGGGAACATTAGGATCTATATGCCAATATCGATACTTGAATAGCCATTAGCTATAGACAAAGCTTAACTTAAAGCTTGAAATTGACCATTCAATAGCCAAGAGAATCGATGGCTAACTTAGGGCTTTCACTTACCCGATCGATAGCTATGATTTGGTGTTCTTAAAACAAGGAAAGCTTAAACTTAAAAGGATCAAATAGAGAGGTGTATGCTTAAAGCTCAAGGTTTGTAATGCCCGAGTTTAGGGCCCATGAGATAATCAGGTTGGTTAAACCAGTTCGGGTTAAATTAATTTGGGGAAAAACCATTTTTAACCAACAACTAAAGTATTTTAATGAAGAAGGGAAAAAAAAGGGATTTTGGAATTCAAAAGGGTTGTGAAAATACCATTATCTTCTTCAACTCTCTTTTCACGTTATTTTCCTCCAAGACACCATTTTCACTATTCCATTGACTCAAGTCTTACATCCAAGCAAAGCTTTCAAGGTAACTTCTCCTTTACTTTGATTTTTACTTATTTGACTTGTCATCAACGAATCCTTTCTTCTAAACCCATTTTATTTCATTTTGGTTTTGGGTTAGAAAAATGAGTATTTTACACTTGATTTTCGTGGGTTTGATTATCCATGGTTTTACATGTGCTTTAAGCTAAGTTTTGGGTGGTAAAACATATTGGAATATTGGCTAATTAGTGGGAAACCCAAAATGGGTCAAAAAATGGGATTTTTGAGTTGAAAAGATGGAGTTTTTGGCTTGGTTTTGGGTTGAATTTGTGGCTGATGGTTCCCTTGTTGTTGGGGGATGTTTTTATATGAGATATGATGTGTTTTGATGTTTGAAATCGGTGGGTTCAACTTGAAGTTTTGTTAGAACGAATTTGGTGAGTTTTGGGTAAAGTTTGGGTTTGATATCAATGTGTTTTGGTTGCAAGAAGTTGGATTATAGGTTGTTGCTGGTTTATATGTTTGATAACATCCTAATATTCTGTTTTGGGTTGCCTAAAAATAGAGGAAATTGGATTGGGCACTTCGAACGCGAGATCAGATAGTTCGGAGGCTTGAAATTCGTGTTTTGACTATCGTTTGGGTTGTACCGGTGAGTGAAAATGTTTTCTAAGCCTTAACTTGGTTAAGGATGTGATTTGGGAGTTTAGATTGAGCTTGATAAGCCAATCTAAGCTCAAGACTTTTTAATCCTTATTTTCGATAATATCTACTATGCATTTGAATGATTTTCATAGTTCATGTATCCTTGAATTGATGTGTTATGCTTGTGATTGCCTTAATTGATATCCATGTTGGTTATGGTTGTGGCTATGAAAATGCAAGGTAAGCGTTGGTTTGGTGGGTATTTACATGTGAAATCTTGTTACCAGATATAGTTGGTCGACTAATAGAATGTGAGTGCACTCGAGGTAAAAGTCGTGCATGGCCTTAGTGATGCTAGATTCCACTAAGGAGGAGTACGGTGATGTGAGATTCCACCGGAAGCTATGTTTTACTAGATGTGTGAGTACGATGATGTGAGATTCCACCGGAAGTGTCTAGTGGGGTTTGAGAACTATTCGTATATCCAAGTAAAAGTGATGAATGTCAATATATTCGTGGTGCTCTAAATTCTCATGTTAAGCATGTTGCATTATTCTTTCCATTTATTCCTATGCATGTAGTTGGTTACCTTGCTTGTGTTATGATAATGAGCATGAGGTAAGCTTATGGCTTGTGGTTGCATTCAGTAAATGCACGAGATGATAAATTCATGTTGTTATGTGTTCAAGTATGGGGAAATGATTTGGAAATGGTTTTGGTTTCAAGCAAAATATGTTTTAAAATTGTATTGTTGTAGCTAACATTTTGAGCATCGCTCACTAAGCTTATAGGCTTATTCTTTTTTTTTCCAACAATGCAGTCCCTTAGACCTACGGAGCAGCTCGGGGAACAAGGGAGAATCCAAGGGAGTTTGGTTTGCTCAAGTATGGTTTTTAGACTACAAAAATTAGTATTAAGCAATGTGATACGACCTTTTATTTAAAGGGGTTATTGGCATGTCTTTTTGCTTAGACAAGTTTGTTTGGTTGTGTTGGGCTTGTAATGCCTCATATTATGTTGAAATATGCTTTGGGTTGGCTTTTGACTTTGTTGGTGAATGTTAAGCATGAGTGTTTTCCCTTTTTAGACCTTGTTATGTTGAATCTCGTTCCGCTGAATGTCTATCTTGTTTTTTATATGTATCCCCGGATTCCTTGTGTTGCATGTGTGGTTGTAGGATGAATGAATGCTTGTTTAATGAGTCTTGTGTTGGTTCCATTATGCTTTTATCTGCTAAAACCAATCTTTCTGGGTGGGGCATATCGATACACTCAAGGGTTGTATCGATACGGTCCCCTGTTTCAGGCGAGGCGTACCGATACATGGGGGCGTACCAATACTCAATTTGGTCTTCTGAAATCTGAGATTTTGACGAGAAATTGGAGTATCGATACAAGCCTTAAGTGTATCGATACGATCCCTGGTGTTGACTTTAAGAGTTTGACCGTTAAGGGCCTATCGATACCGGCCTTGAAGGGTATCGATACGGCCTCTTGAAGTTGACCCTGGGGAGTTGACCGTTGATGGCGTATCAGTACGGCCTGTAGTAAATCACTAAAAAAAATCAACCATTGAATGTCAATTTTTGCTCGGTTCATGTTCGTGTTTTCTTCTCGCTGCTTGTCTCCTCACATAGGATTTAAATATGGCATTTAGATAAGATAACTTTAAAAAGAAATTTTCTAGGATTGCTAATCGGAGTGAAGCCTTAACGGGTTTCTCTTCAGTTTTCCTCGTGTAACTCGTTCGGTGCGGCCTGGTGGCTAGGCCGGGTCGAGGGGGTTACAAGGTTGAAGATGACAATGGCGGTGCTTGCTTATTATCTTGAACAAAATATGGGTGTTTGTCTCGGTGAAACTCAAAACAAAGATGAGAGCTTTCCTTTTAAAAAGAGCCAAAGCCTACTCATTACTCCACCTCCCACTTAGCCAATAAGAAGATTTCCTCGTACCAAGGGTTTGCTAGACCCAAAGCTTGTCTCTTCAAGACAAAGAATGAAATTTGGTTTCGGTGAAGCTCAAACAAATGATGAGATCCTTTTCATTTTCCTTTATTTATTTTAACCTCAATCATTTCCCCACCTCACTTTGCAACCAATGAAAAGGTTTCCCTTAGCAAAGGGAAAGCTTAAAAATATAATATAATTTCTATCTTTTCTTTATCCTTTACCAATCTTAACATATATGTGACCTCTAGTCATTTCTCATGATCATATTCACGTGGGAAGGGCAGCCAATAAGCAGGTGAGCCATCACCTTATCCTTTACTCTTAATTTTTCCCTTAAATATATTCGAAACAAGGACCCGTTTCGAAACGAGTGAATTTGTATCGAAACAGTCATACATAAGTCCAAAAGTTAGTTAATACGGTTATGACCGTATCAGAACGCCTATCCTTGTTTCGAAACGCCTCAACTAGGCCGTTTCGATACAGGTCTAAGTGTATCGAAACGCCTGGCTTAAAAACCTTAATTTAAACCTTTTCAAAGCAATCTTAACTAAGGGCTTGATTCAAATAGGGTTCTATAACAATATAATCTATAGCAAAGAGTTGGTATTTCGATATTTTAATACCAACACTCCGATCATCAGAATCCAATTCCAACTTGACTGGTTTTCGGGGCTTTACAACTTTTCCCCTATTAAAAAGAATTCGTCCTCGAATTCTTACCCGAATTAATATGTTGATCATCGTCACATTCCTCAGGCTCAGATTCTTTTAACGTCGAAGGATTCGTCCTTTCAAACCTTATTGGCCAATCTCTTCTGGCATTAACAAATCGAGTAGACTTGAAATGATGAGGGTTTTTTGGACAATTATAGAGGAAGTGTCCCTTTTTATCACACAAGAAACAAGCTCTAGATTCTTTACAACATTGCTTTTCAGGGTTCTTACGTCGACAAAAGCTACAAGGAGGATTCTCCATTTCTTGTTTCGAGCTATCAAAATTCTTAACAGAGTTAGACATCTATATATAAAATATCAGATTAGTTGACAAGTCACAATACTCAACAGAATAACTCTTAGGTGGCAAAGTAACACAATAAACAATACAAACATGCATAGGTTTAGTACAGAACCGACTAAACTCTAGCTCTGATACCACTAATGTAACACCCCATTCTCGGCCTGGTCGAGAACCGGGTTGAAGCGTGTTCCCGGTGAGCGATACAATGTTCGGTGTGATAAAATTTTAACTTATTATCAACACTTAATCAATATCACACAAACAAATCATTACCAATATACGTTTTAGTCCAATTCATTCATAAAAAGACCACAATTAACTATTTAGGACTAATTCACAAGTTTTACAAGTTTTAGAGACTAATCTGTAAAACTAACAAATTAAAGGTCCTTCAATGCATTAAACTATACCACAATGAAATTCAATACATCATTGATTAGCCTGCAAAATTTTATGCAAAACGGTGATCATTTACTCATTCAATTTAATCACCTAAATTTAGGGACTAAACTGTAAACAATGCAGACTTCAGATTAAGCCTTTTTAACCACTTTAACTAACCCTGTATCAAAACGCTCAGGGCCATTTCGGTATGGGTGGACGATGGTCAACCTTGTTGACTTTTTCCTCTTTGACCGTATCGATACGGGCAAGCCTTGTATCGGTACGGGTTGACTCCCTTTGACTTTGACCCGTTTCAATACGCTATGAACCTGTATCGAAACAAGGAATTCCATAGACAAAATTTTCCAAAACTTCCCTAACCTGTTTTGGTACGCCCTGCATTCTCAGGTTCATATAAGCTTATCCGTATCGAAACGCCATCACCCGTTCCGATACGGTCTGACTTGTAATGACAAATTCTTGCTCATTTTTATTCATTTTAACTTATCAAACGGTGTCCAAATGCAATGAAACTTTATACACCCTATCCCAATGATATAAACTATTGTCATGCCAATTTTCATCATCATTCGAGTACATTTACCATGTTTTCACCTTTTTAGGCCAAATATGCATTTTAAGCCATTTTCAAGCAAACATAACAAATCATTTATAGCCTCACAAAACATATAGCCTTTATACATATAACAAAACACCATCATCAACTACTTTAACTAGTTTGCCACCATTCTAGGAGTTCAAAGGGACAAAAGTACTTTACATTAATCCCGTGGTGACTTGCCAAACTTCCAGCTAATCCCGATCTTGATCTGGTACTTTCTTTATCCTGAAATGTATGGACAATGAATGCATTAGACTTACATAGTCTAAGTGAGGTAGCCAATAACAATAAATGCACTTAATATATTTTCATGCTTTGATGACATTCATAACATTAACTAAACAATGATCATGGCATCAATAATCAATTCACCAATATCAATAACTCAATATCATGACAATGCAATGTCAATAATCATTTCATCAATGGAAACATCAATAATCAATATTCTCCATTGGATCGATTTCAACCGTATTTTGATACACGAATTCCACCACTACACCAACGATGAATAATATGGTCCAATATCCTCCACTACACCAATTTTGACCAACACAAATCACATCCCTCCACTACACCGTATAATCTCCATTCCTCTTAGATCATGAATTTTATGGCATGCCAAGTGTATCCAATACTTTGATCCCAAGGTCTAATAACAATAGCTCAATATCGATTGTTTAATGATAATACTTCATTATCAATGATTCAATGACAATAGTTTGATATCGATGATTCAATATCAATATTTCAATCATCATGTAGCCATATCAATAGGCAATAGCAATGAACTCATGCCAATGATTCCATATGTCAATGCTTCAATGGTTTCCATGACAACAATAGCAATGCTATGAACAATGAATTGATGCTATACTTACCAAACTTACCAATATGGTTTTCAATGATGCTTTATACAAAGTCCCTTTAATTTAATAGTTAGTAAATCATATAAAATTAATAACGGTAAATTTGGAAAGGCTCCTCGCCTAATTTCGAGACTCTGACTACACTCACCTTGACAATCTGAAGCTCCTAATGCTCTCGGATGGCGATACCCTTATTCGTAGCTTTCGATGAAGACGATGGATTAGTCTTTTCTACTTCTTGAGCTTGGAAAAGTAATAAGGGAACATTAGGATCAATATGCAAATATCGATACTTGAATAGCCATTAGCTATAGACAAAGCCTAAATTAAAGCTTGAAATTGATCATTCAATAGCCAAGATAATTGATGGATAACTTAGGGCTTTCACTTACCCAATTGATAGCTATGATTTGGTGTTCTTAAAACAAGGAAAGCTTAAACTTAAGAGGATCAAATAGAGAGGTGTATGGTTAAAGCTCAAGGTTGAAGATGACAATGGTGATGCTTTCTTATTATCTTGAACAAAAGATGGGTGTCTGTCTCGATGAAACTCAAAACAAAGATGAGAGTTTTCCTTTTAAAAAGAGCCAAAGCCTACTCATTACTCCACCTCCCACTTAGCCAATAAGAAGATTTCCTCCTACCAAGGGTTTTCTAGACCTGAAGCTTGGCTCTTCAAGACAAAGAATGAAATTTTGTTTCAGTGAAGCTCTAACAAAAGATGAGATCCTTTTCATTTTCCTTTATTTATTTTAACCTCAATCATTTCTCCATCTCACTTCGCAACCAATGAAAAGGTTTCCCTTAGCAAAGGGAAAACTTAAAAATATAATATAATTTCTTTCCTTTCTTTATCCTCTACCAATCTTAACATATAGGTGACCTCTAGTCATTTCTCCTGATCATATTCACGTGGGAAGGGCAGCCAATAAGCAGGTGAGTCATCACCTTATCCTTTCCTCTTAATTTTTCTCTTAAATATATTCAAAACAGGGGACCCGTTTCGAAACGAGTGAAGCCGTATCGAAACGGTCATACATAAGTCCAAAATTTAGTTAATACAGTTATGACCGTATCGGAACGCCCTATCCTTGTTTCGAAACGCCTCAACTAGACCGTTTCGATACGAGTCTAAGTGTATCGATACGCCTAGCTCAAAAACCTTAATTTAAGCCTTTTCAAAGCAATTTTAACTAAGGGCTTGATTCAAATAAGGTCCTATAACAATATAATCTATAGCAAAGAGTTGGTATTTCGATATTTTAATACCAACAATCTGATCATCGGAATCCAATTCCAACTAGACCGGTTTTCGGGGTGTTATAGATCATGTTTGTTTATTTGTCCACGAACATGTTCGTTTATATGTTCAGAAATGTTAACTAAATTAACAATAAATAAATAAAATAAAAGCAACAAAATAAAATTTACATTTCAATATGAACTTCTATAACATCCTTAGCAACAACAAAAAGTAATATTTAGATACATCCACAAGCATTTTAATTCTATAAACTAGGGATGGCCAAATAACCCGAACCCGAACTGACCCGGTGTGCCCCGATCCGACTCGACCGGATTTTTAGTCTTGAATTTAGGGATGGGGGTGGGTTATTTATAGTGTTGAGTCGGGGCGAGGCGAGTTCGAGAATATGCTAGAAATTCCCCGCCCCGCCCCTGTATATATTTATATATATATTTATGAGATAGGATCCATTTACATATTGTAAAACTCTTTAAGTTTTACACGTCTTTTAGACCGTTGGATGAGTGAAACGAATGGATAAGATTAAAAGTAAATATGTGAAGATTATCACTTGAAAAAAGAGAGTAAAGAGTTAATCTGAGCCATCCATTCCCCCATCTAACGATCCAAAAAATGTGTAAAACTTAAAGAGTTTTACATTGTGTAAGTTGATCCTAACTCTATATTTATTATATTTATAAAAATACCACTTTATATATAAACACTTTTATGGTTGTTAAGTTTTTTTTTTTGTTTGTGCTTATCCTAAATTTTTTTAGATGTTGTTCAAGTTTTAACATATCTGATTCTAACGGTCAATGATTCAAGTTTATTTTTTAAATATGTAATTTTTAAGTGGGTAATTTAAAATTGTTTTTTATTTTATTTTTATATAGGTTTAAAGTCTTTTGAAACTAAATTTTGCGGCCGTAACGGTGGATTGATCAGATCTAACTTTTATTGTCGTTGGAGATTAAGTTTTTTTTTTAAATTTCGGGTCGGGTTGGTTCGGGGTTGGGTTTAAGAGTTGGTATATCGAGGCAGGGCGGGTAAACTAATATTTTAATTTAGGGCGGGGTAGGGCCGGGTTTAGGGGCTTATAGATCAGGGCAGAGTCGGGGCGGCAAAAAAATGGCCCGCCCCGTGCCCATCCCTACTATAAACGGGCTTATAAACGAGCCTATAAACGATATTATAAACGAGCTTGTTCGTGAACATAAACGAGCCAAATACACCTTTGTTTATGTTCGTTCGTTTATTAAACGAACATAAAAATTTTGTTCACACTTATTTATTTAGCTTAAAAAACAAACATTATACGAACGGTTCATCGAACGCTCTATTCATTTACGTACCTAATAATTGGGTTACGGTTTTGGGAAGGGGAATTGACCAATTGAGGAATTAACGATGGATTTGTTACGTTGATACCTATAAGAAAATGGTTTCAAAGTCATTTTTAGTAGAATTATTAAATTATTCTCACTTAAATATAGAATTAAATTGAAATAATTAAGGTTAAATTTACTTTTTTGAATTAAGAATAAATTATTTGAATATGCAAATGTGAATGATTAAATGTGTTTTTATACAAATTTTTAAACTGTCATATCACTCTTTTAACACATATAACGACTCAATAGGGGTGGCTATGGGTCGGGATTTTGGCCAATCCGCACCCGACCCGAAAAATTTAACACCTCCATCCAAACTTGATCGGCCTGATAGTTTATGATATTTCACCGACCCAAACCCGAAACTGAATTCTAGAGTAAAACCCCAAACTCAACCTGACCCGACATAAATAAAAAAATTATCAATTTTTATTATTATTCGATAAAATAAGGAACTAACTGAAAAAATACAAATAGAGAGGTAGCATTATAATAATTATTCTCTCTCTCTCTATATATATATATAAAGATAAGCATTATAGCAATTATACCTAAATATTTAGAATAAAATTAAACTATTATTTCGGGTCGAATCAATTAGGGTATTTTCACCTTAAGCCCAATTCCGACCCGACCTTATCCTAAAAAAATTAGACCCGAACCCAAAATTTTATTTAAAAAAACCCGACCCCATAAGATCAGGTCGGGTCGGAACTTATCGAGTATTGGTCAAATGGCCATCCCTACGACTCAATAATCAATTTGTAACAAAAAAAAATAAAACTTAATATCAAAATTGAAGAAATTGAAATTTAGTTGTCAAATTGAACCATTCAATATTCAATAACTATTCGTAAACTTTACCATATATACTATAATCACAATATACTATAAATATATTATGAATCATTATAATTTATTGTTAACGAAAATAATATTATGTGTTATTTATGATTATGACATACTATAATCTATCATATACTTGGTGTTAGTCTGCCAAATTGGCAGCCTCGTCGAAAACTCATATTTTTTAATTATCGGTATCTAATTTATTGGTTCATCAATTCGAATTAAGTTTTATAGAGACTCAATATGAGGACGACCCTCTAAACCTATTTTTTTCATCCTCAATGTCAAAATTCGTACCCTTAACCTCGTTTAAGAAACCTAATGTCTCATCTCACTAGACCAACTGGTTATTAATTTTTTTCTTTTCTTCTTTCTCTTGTCACTAATTATTCTCCAGAATTTTTTATATTTTTTTACAATGTTTTGTTTTTGCATATTTGAATTATGTTTTTTTATTTTGTTTAATTAACTCTTCTTCTTTTCTCTACGAATTGATAGATATTTGTAGCGACTAAAAAATCGTAATATGTTCCTTCTTTTATAAAAAAATATTTATTTTGGGAGGAATTTAAAAACGAAACTCATATTTTGAAATAATACTTGGAGTCGCCATCGGTCACTTGAATTAGGTAGACCAGGCACCGATAAAACTAAAACCAGAGATTCTGAGTTCGGGGGTCGGTTACGTGTGGGGAAGGGTTCGCACCCTCACCACGCCCAAAAATCGGTACCTAAGGGTTCGTACCGGTGTGAAGCATACCAGTACTTGAAGCTCCGTATCGATATGTGTATTCCAGTAACCCATAGCAGGTTTTGATACGATTTGTACCGTACCTGTACCCAAGCATAGCTTGTACCAGTATGGTCTGCATCATACCGATACCCAGGCTTAACCACACCCTTAGGGCATTATCAGGCCCCAATATACTGATACGGTGAATATTGTACCAGTACGAGTAGACCTGTAATGCCCCTTTTGACGGGTTTATCAACTCCAAACTACATCAAACATGCTCCAATCAATCTAATATGCTCCCTAAACATATTCCACATATAAAGCATACTTCAAGACACATGTAAACTATAGATCATGTATTGTCATCAACAATCACTCAATCTAGAAGCATGCTTCCTAATAATAGAAAACAACAACCAATACGCATCACATGGTTAAGACCCCAAGCATTAGCTATAAATCAAATAAAATTAGAAGCATATGACCATATGAGCACTTAGAAATCAAGCATTCCAACCAATCATTATTTAAGCCATTTAAAAAAATATTAGATCATAATCATTAAAAATAATTAGTATTAAAACATAATCAACATCATAAACATTATATAATGACATCATCCAAAATAATACATACTCTAACTAAATAATCATGCCTTATACAAAACAAAACATCTCAATGATTATCCCACCTTGCCTTATTACAAATAATGATAACACCATAAACATACTTCTTAATACACTTGTTATGGGATCATTCTTTGCTTCGAACCACAACCTCGTACTTTTTTAATTCACTGCACCGACGAAAGAAAAGAGAGCGTAATCATATAATGCCTAGTGAATGCACTCAAAAAGTAAAACATCAATGCATTTTCAAAACCAAAATCAATATTAGAAAACTGTTTTAGACCATTTCAAACTCTTCATTCTTAAAGCATTTAAACAACACATGCTTATTCAAAATATATGCATCATCCTTTCATTCTTGCTTTTTCCATCATATCCTCATACATTGACAATTAGTGTGACCAATTCAAAATCTTAATTTTTTTTATAAATCTCATCAGATATTTAGATTACGAGGTGATATCTTTCTATCATCCTATACCTTCTTACCTTCAGCCCTAGTAATGTCTTTCAATTAAAAACGATTTGATGGTTCCCCCAATCATGAACTAATTTCTTAAGTTGGTTGGGGATGTTTTGGCGATGAATGCTCTGCTATTTTCTAGCTTTTAATAATTGAATGCCTTGGCATTTTTGTCTATCCTGCTAGTACTTATTTTCTTCAATTGATTGCCATACGACAGTTGGCATTGCATGCACATTATCTTCTAATATCTTAACACACTTAGGAGATAACGATTAATTGCCAAGATACTAAGGTGACAAGCTTCGACAGAAGATGTTCAAGTAGATGAACTTACTTAGGAAGTGAATCTACCCCTTAGGAGTAAAAGATTAAAACTTGTTCAAGTTAATTAATGAAAGACATCACTATAGACATATAGGGGTTAAACATAATTAACTTAGGGTATTGCTATCGACAGAGGCATTAATATTCTAAAATCTACTCGACAATAAAAACTAAGGCTGGAAGTTATTAAAAGACTGGCATGGCTAGCGTGAAATCCAACCATCCCCTGCCAATGGTAATCACCAGCTGAACACACTTGTTTGCCAGATTTGCCTGAATTCTCGTTATATTTTCTTTAGTTATTTTTTAAAACTTACAATCTAAAATTCAATTCAAACACATTCACCCCATTTCATAAGTAAAATCGTGGCATTTAATTCCCAGTCAATCCCTGTGGATAGAACACTCAGCTTACTGTTGTATTACTTGTTAATCGTGTATACTTGCACGCAAAAGATATATACTTGGCATTATTTACTGGCACATTTACACTTATTCATCAATTGTTTGTCAAGCGTTAGTTAGTCGACAATGTTACAAAAAGGGAAGTTGAGTCCAAGGTTCATTGGACCGTATGAAGTAATTGAAAGGATTGGGCCAGTCGCTTATTTCCCATTTGATGTTTTTTATGTGACGATGTTACGAAGGCATCATTTAGATATTTCCCATTTGATTGCTATGAAGGATGTGGAGATTTGTTCAGACCTCACCTATGATGAGGAGCCGACTGCAATTCTGGATTTGAGTGCTAAGGTTTTATGTGATAAGACCATAGAGTTGGTGAAAGTTTTATGGCGTAATCGTGGTGTTGAGGAAGCCACTTGGGAAACCAAAGATGACATGAAGTTGCAATATCCGCATCTATTTCTCTCAAGTAATTTCGAGGAGGAAATTTTTTTGTTGTGAGGGAGAGTTGTGATATTCTGAAATCTGGGCTAGGAGAATCATGTGATTATATCGGTTTGATTTAGCAAAGTGAGAAAATTTAGTTGATTAAATTAATTATGGGTGTTTTAAATAAAGATTAAAATTAGAATTCGGTAATTCAGAGGTTTGATTAAATTGGAAACTTATTTAATTCTTATATTAAATAAAGGATTTTAATTTGATGGCTACTAAGTCAAAATAAATTTGACATGAGTTTTTAGTGATTAAATTTATAGGAATACATGCCAAGAATCTTTAAAGACCATTTATGCCATGTGATCTTTTAAAGGAGTTTTAAATTGAGTTTTTAAATAAAAATGGTATAAGTATAATTAATATTAATTTGATTTTTATTAAAAAAATTCAACAAAAAGGAAAGGCAGTTAATTAGTTTCTATTAAAGATAGTTTTCTTCATCAAATTTTCTCTCAGAAACCTATTTCTTTGATTTCTTAATCTCTTTCATGGAGTTCTAATGATTTCATTCAATTCTTTTCCAGAATCATTCTTATTCTCAATTGATTTCTATCTTAAATCCTATTTCTCTTCAAAATTCATTTTCTCCTTTGGTTTGGAAGATCACGCCAACTTTTGAGAGATCTTCTCTAAAACCTTGAACCATCAATTGCAAGAATAACTGGAATCTCATCTGAAAGTTTCAAGTTAAGTTTCAACGATATCGGCTATCGAACAAGCTTCGGCGAGTGAACGAAAGCTTGATGAAAATCGAGCATTTTAGGGGTTGTTATCAAAGATAGATCAACTTCCAAGACAACCAAGTTTGTTGAGTATGTTTGGACTCTTTTCATAAATGTGTAATAAGGCAATGTGGGTTATTTTCCCTATTGGTTTTATGTTGAGGGTTGTAATTGCCTTTTTGGTTTGTTTTTTTTCAATGTTGTTTTGCCAACATATAGTTGGTTGGACTTAGTTTCCTATGTTGATATGTTGTTTGAAGCATGCCTATTAGTTGGTTTGAATTTTAGAGAATGGCTATTGAAGGATTGATGTTTAATGGCATGGACAAGTTGCTTGAGTCTTAATAGACCTATAATTCGGGTTTTACTATGAGTTGTAGCCTATATGCATTATTTGCCCTTTTGGTTATTTTGGAAGCATGCCTCTAAATTCTTTGATTCGATGTTATATGTTAAAAGTTGCCATGTAAATGCTTGATCTAATGTTTTTATATTGGTATAATAATGGAAGCATGATTAGGTTGATTGAGGGTGTTTCAAGACTATTTTGAAAACTCAAATCTATATTATAGTGCAGGGCATACCGGTACGTGTCATTGCGTACCAGTACTCACCTTTGGTAAAGTGGCATTTTTTGCCAGTGCATACAAATACACCATTTTTGGGATCAATACGGATCCCTTCGTACCGATACGGTAGGCCATGTACTGGTACAATTTTTGGCTAATGTTTTTGGTAATGGGCCCGTGTACTAGTACGGAGCTCCCGTGTACTGGTACAACGCTAGGTAATTCGAGTAATAAGCTTATGTGTCACCGCATGATCATGCATCGATTGAATGAGATTTTGACAACTGTTTGACCTAATTTTTTTCATACGAGTTTAAAATATGTTTACTTTTAGAATGATGTCGTTGGTTTTCTTTAGGTGCATGTAGTTTTTAGAATTTATATATTGGTCCCTAAATTTATAATGTGATTAATTGAATATGTAATTGAAGTCTGTTTGGCATGAAACTTCAAAACTTAACTAAAATTCATAGGACTCAATGTTGCATCTACAATGTGAAAAAGTATTCAAAATAATACATAATTTTAGTTGTTCAATTTCATATTCACTTAGTGAATCAATGTGACTTTCCTCACTCAGGTCTAATCCTTTCAGAACGGGGGATGAGTGTTACATTTGGTGGTATCAGATCCAAGTTTTACAACCTTAGTCCGATTAAATTAAGTTCAGTTACTCTGAGTAGTTGTTAGACATAATCGTATATGCTTTTGTTGTAAATTGCTTATGTTGGTGTTAATCTAGAACACATTGCCTATTACAGATGTTTTGAAAATATTTTAAGGTTTGTCGCTAATCACTTGTTGATGGTAAGCTCTAACATAATTTGTTTTTATGTGATTAGAAATTATCTAAAATGCCACCTCACAACGAGACTCGAGCTAATTCAGCTAGGAATGTAGCGAATATTGGTGGAGCTGGGAATAATTTGGCTAATACGGGTAACAATGTGGAGAATGAGAACTTTGTTACCTCCTCCTCCTTCGGTTCCACAAGGACTACATATTGGTGATCTAACACCATTAATCCAAGCTATCATTAGAGCTTTCCATCGAGTGGTACCTGGTGCTCTTCCACCTGCCTTTGTTGCACCTATACCTAGAGGTCTGCCACTCGAACAGTTGAGGAGTTTGGGAGTTACAGAGTTTCATTGTTTGAAGAAAAGTGACCCAATGGATGCTGAGCGATGGTTAGAAAGTTTGGAGTGCATCTTGGAGCAGATGGGATGCAATGATGAGGAAAGGTTGGGATGCATCAATATGTTGCTTCATGGCGATGCCTATCACTGGTGGACAATCACTCGAGCCGGAGTTGTTGCCAACTATGTGACTTGGACATTCTTCTACACAAAATTTAGGAGGAAATATTTGGCCACGCAATATCAAGATGTACGTTTGCGTAAATTTATAGGTTTGGTCCAAGGCAAGCTATCATTGGCCGATATGAAGTCAAATTCGTAAGGTTGAGCCAGTATGCCTTGAACTGGTTCCGAACGAAAAGGAATGCTATAACCATTTCTGTTATGGATTATTGAAGGAAATCAAGATGTATTTGTTGGCGTCGGATATCGAAGAGTTTGAAGCTTTGATGAATAAGCCTAAGGATATTGATGAATCTTTGGGGGTTGAATAACTAGACTATGGTTGCAGATTTAGGGAAGAGAACCACTGAGTCTTCCAATTATTCTAGGAAGTCAAACAAAAGGAGTCGTGATAATCGATATCATCATGACTCTAGGCGTGATGATAGACGCAATCAGAACTACTAGCCTGCTGATACTTATGAGCCTGCATCATGTGATCATTGTGGCAAATATCATTCGGGTGAGTGTTGGCGGTTGAATGGCGGATGTTATCGATGTGGCTCTAAGGATAAATGATATTCGAGATTATCCAAAGTTTGATCGGGATGCTCTGACACATCTTGCCAGAAATGGGAAAGAATCACCATAGATTTTCTGTCGGGATTGCCTTTGACGCCTTTGTGCAAGGATTCCATTTGGGGTGATCGTTAATCCGTTCACTAAGTGTGCTCACTTTTTGCCAGTGCGTACTACGTACTACGTTGCAAAAATTGGCCGACTTTGATTTGATAGAGATAGTGAGATTGCACGGAGTTCCTAAATTTATTATATCTTATCGGGATCTTCGATTTACGGCAAGATTCTGGAGGAGTTTGCATGATGCCTTGGGATCGAAGTTAAATTTTAGTACATCTTACCATACTCAATGGTTAGTCGGAACAAGTAATATAGATTTTAGAGCATATTTTGTATAGATGTATCATCGAGTTCGAAGGATAATGGAAGAAGTGTAACCCCCTAAACCCGACTTAGAAAAAAATGTCAAATTTAGGAAGTCAAAATTAAAAACTTTACCCTCAAGAAACCATTTCAATTATAATATATTAAAATAGCGTAAAATAAATTATTTCTGATAATAATATAAGATATCTCAATAGATATAAATTTCGAACATTAAAATAATAATCTTATAATTTAAATAAAATCTTCGAATTAAAAGTCTAAAAATGCATGCTAAAAACAATAAATCCCAAATATGAACTTACATCAATATTCCATTAAAATGGAAATAATAAATAAAGTTTGTAAATAAATAATAAATTTTATATTGAGTGATAAAATAGATGAATAAAATAAAGAGATCCTTCAAGTACCAAGTTGCATAGGCTCCAAGATATGTGTAAGAGAAAACTATAGGGGAATATGCTATAAGGCTCAACATGTCTCAAAAGTGCAAGCAATCACAAACTCAGTTTCAAACTAATTTTCACAAAATCATTTTAAATGCACAAATCATGTTTAAACATAGTTTTATGAAATCACAATGCAATGCACCTATACTACATAGTCACCAAAAAGAGTAGGTTCCCTAGAACCTCTCACTACATAGTTACCAACGCAAGTGGTATAAAACCATTGAACTTTCTCCGTACAATCCCAACCCATGATAACATAATAAAAAGAGTTCACAGTTTTCACAGTCTCAACATAGTTCTGATAATAATTAGGGATTCACAACTCATTTATTTTAAATCATAGTTTTATTCACAGTCTGAAAATAATATGCACAAAAAACATAATGTAAAATCACAACACAATTGAAAATCGCTCAAATGTAAAATCGAAGTTACAAAACAAAGTATGTAGCACAAAAACACACACACACCAGATATAACAGAAGTGATGCGAATAGAGGCACAATGAAGGGGGCACGAATAGTACTTAATATCGAGGACAAGAGACACGATTCAAATCTATGACTTTCATGATTCTAAAAATGGGGTTGCGATGGAATACACGAGGGGCTAGCGATAGAGGTGAAAGAGGCAGATAACTAAACAAAGGGTGAAGCTTGAATGTGTTACCGATGAAAATAATGAAAAAGGTTGTTGACAACGAAAATATTTGTTAAGTGGATCAATCGAATCAAAAATGGCCAAGAGGGGCTGAATTGGGGTTTTAAAATTGAAAGGAGCAAATTTAAAATGTGAAAAATAAGGACAAGACAATTTATAGTGGTTCAAGCTTAGAACAAGCTCTACATCCACTAACTTAGCGCCCACTAAGTATTTTCAACCAATTTCACTAGCAACCGGTTAATCTTTCTGCCCAAAGATTAACCAAGACTCTCTCAATACAAAGAAGATTGGGCAATCTGAAAAATGCCTCTCACTAGGTTGATATATTGCCCAATTACACTTAATCACTCCCAAACTTGAAAGAAAATAATACAATGAAAAATTACACAAGTTGGGTTACAAGAATTTGACTCTAATAGCTCAAGGGTTTGGATATATGCTTGGATTGTTGCAAATAGGTTCAATAATTGTTGTTGCAGCTTTAAAGGCTTGTTTAGATACTCTTGCATTGATTTCTAGCCGTTCTGGTGGTTAAGATCATCAATAGAGCCGTTGGGCTCCATTTTCCCGCAATGACACTTCTGCAAACTATCGTATCAGTACTTGAACAACCGTATCAATATCTGTCTCAAAATAGAAAGAGTCATTGTGCACATTTAAGAGGGCTTATCGATATGAGTATAGGTGTATCGGTATGGGCATAGTGTAAAAACATTGGTGTATCGATACTCTAAGACCGTATCGATATGATTTTTGCTCACTGGAATCGTGAGGAAAACTTTAGCAAAAAGTATATCAATATGCTATATGGGCGTATCGATATGGTCCAACGACCGTTTGAAATTTTGCTGAAATCATAACTAACAAGCAACGGTCGAAAACTTTAAATGCAAAGATTTATCAAATCAGATCAAATCATATCGATACGAGGACAACCATATCGGTACGCTATGCCTTAAAATTAAGCCCAGAAAGAATATCGTATCGATACGGGTATAACCGTATCGGTACGCTTTTGTCAATTAAAATTCTAGAACCTTAAAAACATATCAATACGGCTAGAACGTACCGCTACACCTTAGCGTACAAGTAGAGTTTGGGCTTGAACACTTAGAAAATTTTGTTTGAAAAGTATATTTGACTTAGAAATAACTTCGGTTCTTGTTTGCTTGTCAATTTCTGAGACTTTAAAATACTTAAAAATTTATTTACTTTTACAAATAGGTCCTTAGACAATTTGTTATATCAAAATCAAATTAGGTTTTACAAGATTAAATGAATTCCAAAATAAGATAAAGCTAATATATATATATATATATATATATATATATATAAATAGGTTAAAATTGAAAAGGGTTTTAATTTGGTCTTTCTGACAAAGAAAAAGGGTTTGAAAATCCACTAGAAAAACAATTATAATTGAATTTCTTTGATAAAAATAAATGAAAATAATATATAAACCTTAATATTAAAGAAAAGAGATAAAGTCAAATGCTCCTTTAGTGGTTCAATGTTGAAACCGACAATCAGGGGTGAGAAAGTTTCAAGGGTAAAGTACATAAATGGTCACTAAACTATCTCTAAAAATACAAAATGGTCATCAAATTTTTAAATATTATATATTAGGCATTAAACTTTAGTTTTTGTTGCAAAATGGTCACTAAGTCGTTAACTGTCGTTATTTGGGTGATGTGACAGTTAATTTTTTGAATAATATAATATTTAATCCTCCATATTGACACATTTAATCAATTTATTCCCAATTTAACCCACATTATTGATGTCTAAATTGATTGAATATGTAAATATTGATGATTAAATATGTTATTATACAAATTTTCGTAATTGCCATATCTCCCAGTTAACGACAGTTAACGGCTTAGTGACCATTTTGTAATAAAACTAAAGTTTAATGACCATCATATAATTTTTTAAAGTACGGTTACA
Source organism: Hibiscus tridactylites (assembly GCA_958450335.1). Taxonomy (NCBI): domain Eukaryota; kingdom Viridiplantae; phylum Streptophyta; class Magnoliopsida; order Malvales; family Malvaceae; genus Hibiscus; species Hibiscus tridactylites. Next base: position 70,423,997 of record OY288271.1, read on the forward strand.
TTTATGTATTTTTAGGGATAGTTTAGTGACCATTTATGTACTTTAACCAAGTTTCAAATAAAAAAATCTGAGAATTACAAAATGAGACATCATATTTTCTAAGATTTTCAAAATAACACTAAACTTCTCAAAATTAACAATTTTGACTCTTAATTTTCAACTTTCCCAATTTCTCCCAATATTTTGTTTTAAAAAATATATAAAATAGTCCTTAAAAATTTAACACTTGGTAAGTTGGTCTTGAATTTTGATTTTCAAAATTCTCAAATCAATGTAAAACAAAATCCAAAAAAGTTAGGGTTTCATAAATTGGAAATTACCAAAATTAGGGTTCTCAATTTTGGGATCTAAAAATTTAACGGTTTGTAAATTGGGGAAATTTTGGGGGGTTACAAGAAGCATTTGTCGTTGGTTAAATTCGCTTATAATAACATCTATTAGTCTAACATTCAGATGGCACCTTTTGAGGCGCTTTATGGACCAAAGTGTAGAATGTCGATTTGTTGGGCAGAAGCAGGCGGAAAACATGTTGTGGTTGGTCCAGAATTGGTACAAGAAATAAAGGAAAAGGTGAAGCTCATTTGTGAACGATCAAAAGCGGCTACAGACCTCACCAAACTGGTAGAGCTTTAACCGTATACATGATGTTTTTCATGTGCTAAAGTTTTAGGCGGTAAGACCATAGAGTTGGTGAAAGTTTTATGGCGTAATCGTGGTGTTGAGGAAGCCATATGAAAAACCAAAGATGACATGAAGTTGCAATATCTGCATCTATTTCCCTCAAGTGATTTCGAGGACGAAATTCTTTGTTGCGAGAGAGAGTTGTAACATTCTGAAATCCGGGCTAGGAGAATTATGTAAGTATATCGGTTTTATTTAGCAAAGTGAGAGAATTTAGTTCATTAAATTAATTCAGAGTGTTTTAAATAAGGAATAAAATTGGAATTCGGTAATTTAGAAGTTTGATTAAATTGGAAACTTATTTAATTCATATATTAAATAAAGGATTTTTAATTTGATGGTTACTAAGTCAAAATAAATTTGATGTGTTTTTAGTGATTAAATTTATAGAAATACATGCGAAGAATCTTTAAGGACCATTTATGCCATGTGATCTTTTAAAGGAATTTTTAATTGAATTTTTAAATAAAAATGGTTTAAATATAATTAATATAAATTTGATTTTAATTAAAACATTTTCAACAAAAAAGAATGATGATTAATTAGTTTCTTTGGAAGATAATTTTCTTCATCAAAATTTCTCTCAAAAATCTATTTCTTTGATTTCTTAATCTCTTCCATGGAGTTTTAATGACTTCTTTCAAATTTTTTCTCAAAATCATTCCTATTCTCAATCGATTTCAATCTTGAATCCTATTTCTCTTTAAAATTCATTTTCTCCTTTGGTTTGAAAGATCACGTCAACTTTTGAGAAATCTTTTCCAAAACCTTGAATCATCAATTACAAGAAGTGGAATAGCATCTGAAAGTCTCAAGTTAAATTTCAGCGATATCGGCTATCGAACAAGCTTCAGGGAGTGGGCGAAAGACTATTGAAAATTAAACATTTGAGGGGTTGTTATCAAAGTAAGATCGAGTTCCAATACAACCAAGTTTGTTGAGCATGTTTGGAATATTTTCATAAAGGCAATGTGGGCTATTTTCCTCATTGGATTTATGTTGAGGGTTGTAATTCCCTTTTTGATTTGTGGTTTTTAATGTTGTTTTGCCAATATGGATTTGGTTGGATTTAGTTGCCTATGTTGATATGTTTTTTGAAGCATGCCTATTAGTTGGTTTTGATTTTAGTGCATGTCTAGTGAAGGATCGATGTTTCATGGTATGAACATGTTGCTTGAGTCTTAATAGACCTATAATTCGGGTTTTACTATGAGTTTTAGCCTATCTGCATTATTTGCCATCTTGGTTTTTTTTTTTCATTCTGGTCCTTATACAAGCATAGGAAGCATGCATCTTGATTCTTTGATTTGGTGTTATATGTTGAAAGTTGCCATGTATGTGCTTGTTCCAATGTGTTTTATGTCGGTATAATCACGGAAGCACGATTAGGTTGATTTAGGGTTTTTTTGGGTGTTTAAGGACTGTTTTATGTATTCGAATCTGTATTACAGTGTAGGACGTACCGGTACAGTCATTGTGTACTTGTACTTGCCTTTGGAAAAGAGGCATTTTTGGTCAGGGTGTACCGATACACCATGTACGGGAATCGGTACAAAGCCCTTCGTACCGGTACGATTGGCAATGTACCAGTACGCTTTTTGGGTATTGTTTTTTGTAATGAACCCGTGTATCGGTACATCGGTAGGTAATTCGGTTAATAAGCTTATCCAATTTTAGATTTTTTACGTTTTGGTCATTGTATAATCATGCATCGATTGAATGAGATTTTGTAATCCCTTTGACTTTAAATTTTTTTCATATGATTTTAAATATGTTTAATTTTAGAATGATGTCGTTGGTTTTTTTGTAGGTCCATGTAGTTTTAGGAATTTATATATTGGTCCCTAAATTCATAATGTGATTAATTGAATGTGTAATTGAAGTTTGTTTGGCATGAATCTTTAATCGAAACTTAATTAAAACACATAAGACCCAAATTTGCATCTAGAATGTGAAAAGGAATTCAAGATAATACATAATTTTAGTTGTTCGATTTGTGAATCACTTAGTGAATCAATGTGACTTCCACCACTCGGGTCTAATTGTGACCCCCTTAACCCGGCCTAGACGGTTGACCCGAATTAAGAAAGTCACACGGGGAAAACCAAAGTCAACCCGAAAGTCAACCTTGATTAACGACCCTTTTTTTTCTTTTTAAACTTATCTAGATGCACATTAACCCTAGTTATGATCATTCAAACAGCATGCTCAAAGATCATAAACATCAGAGATCAAACAGGGACCCAATTGAACAATTTACAACTTTAGGGACCAAATTGTAAATTCTGTAAATTATAAGGTCTTAACACAAATTAAAGTTACCAACTTATGATTAATCAGGTTTCATGCTTCTCTGCAAAATTTCAGCTCAAACGGACATCCCAAACTCATACAATTGCACAAACAAGATTCAGGACCAAAATGCAAACATTTCAGAACATATAACTGCCCATGTCAGCCTCCAACGGTCAGGTGTTCCGAAACAGGTAGAACCTGTTTCGAAACGCGGGACCGTTCCGCAACGCGTTTCGAAACGAAGGCTGGCAGAGGGCTTTCCGTTTCGGAACGATGTCTTCCGTTTCGGACGCCTGGGTTACTACAAGGCACCCGTTCCGAAACGGTAGCTGCCGTTCCGATACGCCCTGCACAGAATGCAGAAAAATGCTTGCTTAAACACACAATTGACCAACCAATCATGCTCCAAAAGCTACCAAACTTTACCAGCAAGACATTCAACATGTAAGGAACAAAAATGCATCATTCAATCATCACAATAGCATCAATTAAGAAAAGCCCCAATTCTATAGGCATGCTTCCTACTAAGCAAACCATTCAAGCAATAAAACTCCAAACCAACCACATAATGGCCAATTACAAAATCCAGCATTATTAACAACATTAAACAAACGTAGGGAGTTCAAAACATCTCCCAAAACATCCACATAGGTCCCCCATTGCCAAATGCCAAAAGCTAAAAGTGTTAAGAAACCTTTCCATACTTGAGCTTAGTTTCCACTTGATTGCTTGCCTTCCTTGCTGACCTCTATGCACTTTAATGCTCTGCATTATTGGTTTAAGAAAAAGAGAGAGAGCATAAGCAAAAGCTTAGTGAGGAATGCTCATTAAAACCATTCAATAATGCATTTATAAAACTCATTTATAAATCATGCTTCAAGCAACATTAAACATGCTCTTTAACATTTAAAACAAGCATCTCATGCTTCAAGTATCATTATACATGCTCTTAAACATTTCAACAAGCATCTCATGCCTCAAGTTCATAACAAGTCATATTGGCAACAAGTGACACATTCCACATAAGATCCACACATGGACTTTTAAACACCATTGTGATCTTATCCCCATGGACTTTTAAACACCATGGACCCATGGACTTTTAAACACCATGGCAAGGACCACACAAGGACTTTTAACCACCTTTGTGTCCTTAACAAGAATCATCCAAGGACTTTTAACCACCTTGATGTTCTTAAGTAACCAAGGCTTTCCAAGGAATTTTAACCACCTTGAGCCTTAACCAAGAACCAACCATGGACTTTTAAACACCATGTTGTTCTTAAACTTTACAAGATCCACACAAGGACTTTTAACCACCTTTGTGATCTTAACCAAGAACCATCCAAGGACTTTTAACCACCTTGATGTTCTTAAATATACAAGGCTCACACAAGGACTTTTAACCACCTTTGTGACCTTAACATCACTTGCCAATATGCATCATTATCATCAACAATAATCCACTGTTTTAAAGCATTAAACCAAGCCATAATCATCATGCATCTTTAAGCATAAAACCACATTTAAACAATGTTCAAAAACAAGGAACTCTTACCTTGAGCTTCCTTCAACACATGGCTTAAAATCTCAGCAATTAAACATGCTAGATATGCTTTCAAAACAGATTTAAAATCATGCAAACAACACATTGCATACAACCAAAAACCATGGCCATCACTAAGAGAGTTTTTCCGAAAACTTACTCTTGAGTTTAGTTAAGTTGCTTAGACTTAAACTAAACTCCCAAACCTCCAAAACACTGGTTTCAAAGTCGAAAACCAAATTCCACTCACCGATTCCGTTTCGCCTCTTGCCGAAACACAAAACAAGCTTCCGGATTACCACCACTTGAATCCAAAGATGACTCCCCTGTTTTAAACACATCAAAGCAGAGGATTAATGCATCATCATGCATTAATAGCTTCAATGAAAGCACCTAAACTCGCTGCTCTCATCCACACTCCATTTTCGGCTACCAACCACAACCGAAAATGCATCCAAACAACTCCTCAACAATGCCCAGCCAAAAACCATCAAAACTAAACATCCTTTAGCATCATTTAACATCTAAAAAGAACCTAACAACATCCTTATACCTCCAGCAACAACAGATCCACAAGATCACACCAAAACAACCAAGAATCACAAGCTAAACTTAGGAAATTCAACCTATCCGGGATTGCATTAATTAAACCTCAATTCCTTATCAAATTAACATTCATTTAACATCAAAAACACACCTCAAATCACTGCTTAAACAGATCAAACGAAAATTCATCAAAAATCACCAAATCTTGCATTTAAAGCCAAGATCCATTACACAACTTTAAAACCATTTATAAATCATCAATTAAGGATTGAGAACTTAGGAATTTCAGTAAAGAACTGAGAGTTTAGAGGAGAAGGACGTTCTTACCTCCAAACTTGAGTTTCTCCTCTTTTAGAACCAAAAAGCTTGAAGAATCAACTAGCAAATGGTGAGGTTTTGTTGATGAGATGATTAGCAATCAAAAGAGAATTGAAAAGAGATGTTTAGGTGACAAAATCAGAAGAAAAACTCTGGAGAGAAAGTGTTTGGGTTGAGAGAAAATGAGAGAAAAGGAAAATGAGATTTTAGGAAAAATTAGTTAGAAATAACTTCCCTCCACTTTTCTTTTGTTTAAAAATCAGAATTAAATCACTAAATATCTTAGAAAAATCTGGAGAAACTCCCTTTGGGTAAATAGCTCCTTAAAGATTCAAAGTTTCAATCCTTTCTAAAACAGTCACGAAATTTTCAAAAATTACATTTTGGTCACTAGCCAAAATGTTACCCTTCCAAACCTCATTTTGTAAAATTGATTTCACAGTTCACTTATATATATATTAAAAGAGGATTTTAGAACATTTATCCATATTTTTAATGCAACCCGAACTAGGCTTTCCTAATTTCACCTTTTTATATTCGAACAGCACTTTGACCGAACCGGTCAACGCCCAAACTTATAGGCCCAAAATCGGGGCGTTACTCTAATCCTTCCAAACAGGATGATAGGTGTTACAACCTCACAACACGGAAGATGAAACGTGTGTGTCTCGGGTCTACCTTTCTAGCATGACATTTATCAAGTTCGTCTCCAACTTAACACCTCTGATTATAGTGCACACGTGCAAAAATTTAGCCTTGTTGCGTGTAAATAAGACTATTGCAAATAGTGCAAGTGTACACGACGCAAGTAGTAAAGTGATACTAGAGTATCAGATATCGTCTCCACAGGGACTGGAAATAACTCTATCCTTAAATTGCTGCACAAAGAAAAAGAAATAGTTTAAATGATTGTTTGAAGTAATCTTGAGAAATAACTGAAATAAAAGATAAGGTAAACAGATTGAGAGAATAGGCCGGTATTGATTTGCTCAGTAGTGCAAGTGTTGCACTGTTCGAAGGAACTTCTGTCGTTATGTCGACGTTTCTATCGCGGTAGAGGTCCGTTGATGTCGCGGCAGCGACCAACAACTCCGTACTTCAAGCTTGGCAAGAATCCCTATTATGACTTGTCATATCCCTAGGTCCAAGTTCTATTGATGATCACTTCTTGGATGTTACCTCCTGACGTAAATCAAAGGGTGAACACCAATGTTTGTGAATTCTTCTTTAGCCACTTAACCTTGTACTTATCCCTAAGCCAAGATGGTTTAACCATAAAATGGAAAACGCGTTTCTACTCCTTTCGTATGCTTAACTCTCCCGATATTAAGCAAATGGATAACCTCACAATGCTCTCTCGATGCTCTTATGAGATATTGAAAACCAGAGTAAATAAACTTGAAGTTTTATTACTTGAACAGAAAAATCCTAAGAACAATTGCAATCCTCACAACTACTTTACAAAATCAACCCTTAGCCCTTTGAGGAAGTTTAGAACATGGTGGAGAGAGAGAAACGACTAGAGTTTTGGGGGAAGACGACTAGGAGTGAGATATCCTTCCCTAGGTCGAATTACATGCCTTTATATAGGCCTTGGGTCCAAGTTTTCTAATATGGCAAGAATACAAGTTTAAATTAAAGTACAACTCTATTAAAGACTAAATCTTCTGAGTAGATGCCTTTAATTCGTCATCTTTTCTTGCTTTGACTTTCTTCCTTGAACTTTGGGCCTGGCGTTCCTTATGCTTCAGGGCTTAGAAAAATATGGGAGTGACACACGACAGACCGGCTTGAAATCCTCTATATGTCGAACTCCACTTCACTTTTCCACCTCAGAGTTTCGCTATCGCCATAGCTGCCACGGCAGACGGTGCTCTTTGTCCTTCAACTCCAGCTCTGCAGCTTGCTTCTTCTCTTTTGCTGCCGCGGCAGGTACCTGCAAAAGTGATCAATTTCAGCAGCATCTGTGCAGTTTTATCTAATTGTGATGTGTATGAAAAAATCTATTCTAAATGTAATTAATCATGCTTGAGTGCGGCAAAAATATGGGTAAATGAGGGGTAAAATATAGAACTTTTATGCAGTCAACACCTGCCTCAAATAAAGATTAAGATCCTCATAAGGTGGCCTAGTGATCCGCGTGATATAATCTTTGAGATGATGTTCATACCCCTATAATTAAAAAATTATATTAATTAATTCAAATATATTAAACTAAAATTTAAGTACAAATTAAATTAAAAGTTAAAATAACTGAAAAAGGAAAAATACTGAAAAAAGAGATACTTACAGTCCGAAAATAGTTGAAGATGTGTTCTCGATCATGTCTGATTAAACCCGCCATTATATCAAACTTTTGAACTTTGTTAAACGAAAAAAATAATCGTCGGATGCTATTTTACTAAGAGGTTTAGATAAGAATAGAGAGAAGTGTGATTTTGAAGTTTGATCATGTAACCCCCTAAACCGGCCTATACAGATTGACCATGTCTAACAGGGAACATCTCAACTTTAAAAAATCCAAGTAGAAAACATGTCAAAATTTCAAACATCTAATTTGAAAACATACTTGCGTAAGTCGATATATGATGATGAAATTATATGTGAAAATACCAGATAATTGTTACAAAAAAAAGCTATATCGAATATAACGATAAATACCCAAAACATAAATCTCCATATATACGAAAATATAGGTACATGTCACCCTGAAAAAATGGTGGATAGAAACATTACAAACTAGATATAATACTGAATGTGTCGACCCTCTGAATGTCAGGTACATAGTAACCTATCCAAAATATCTGAAAGGGAGAAAAAATGGGGAGTGAGCTAAGGAGCTTAGCATTTTCCATTAAGTGTAGAATAAAACATTTAATTAGTTCAGACATGTATAAATCATTTCATATCAAAACATTAAGCGCAAAATATCTAGCTAGCTTCTCCGAAGAATAAGTAACTTGAACATGGATAAAATGAGCTTACTTAGTGAGTTGTTCAACAATCACCCAGATAGAATCCTTTTTAGAAGGAATCAGAGGAAATCCGGTAACAAAATCCTCCGTGATACGCTCCCACTTTAACTTGATAATCCTGATGGGTAGCAATATACCGGAAGAATGTTGATGTTCTGCCTTAACCAGCTAGCAAGTCAAACACCATGATACATAATCAGAGATGTCTTTCTTCATACCAACCCAACGATATCTCTGTCTCAGATTCTGGTATATCTTACCCCCACCGGGATGCATAACATAAGGGTTGTTATGAGCCTCAACGAGTATGGCCTATTTCAACTCGGCATCATCTGGCACACAATATTGACTCTTGAAGCACAAAACACCATACTAATCAGAAGCATAAACAAAGGTGGATCCCTGCTCAACATGTTGTATGACAGGACGTAAGAGCTGTTTGGCCATAATCTCTTCGGCCAAAGTCGGCTTAACCTGCAATTCTGCCAGTAAACTGTCATCATCATAAATACTCATCCTGGCAAACTGAGACCTCATGTCTGTAATAGCCTTACGGCTCAAAGCATCAGATACAATGTTGGCTTTCCCTAGGTGATACGCAATCACACAATCATAATCCTTAAGAAACTCAAGCCAACGACGATGTCTCAAATTAAGCTCTTTCTGAGTAAGAAGATACTTCAGGTTCTTGTGATCGGTATAGATATAACACTTTTATCCGTAGAGATAGTGTCTCCAAATCTTCAGGGTAAAGACCACATCGACCAACTCTAGATCGTGGGTGGGGTAATTACACTCGTGTGACCTCAATTAACGAGACACATAAGCGATTACTCTCCCATCCTGCGTCAAAACAAAACCAAGTCTGGAGAGCGAACCATCACTATAAACTGTAAAATCCTTCCCAAGCTCAGATTGAGTTAAAATTGGAGCTTGAGTCAGAGTTGTCTTCAATTTCTCGAAACTCTCCTGCTAAGCATTAGTCCAGATAAATGGAACATTCTTTCTCAAAAGCTTCTTCAAAGGAGCAGCAATGATAGAAAACCCTCAACAAATCGTCTGTAATACCTAGCTAAACCCAAGAAACCGCGGATCTCAGAAAATTTCTTGGGTTTCTTCCAGCTCACAATGACCTCAATCTTACTTGGATTAACCTAAATACCTCGATTCGATACCATATGCCCAAGAATTGTCACCTCGCCGAGGCAGAATTCACATTTGCTCAACTTAGCATACAATCGATGCTCCCTGAGAGTCTGCAAAACAATCCTCAGGTGCTCAACATGTTCGGCCTCAGATCGAGAGTAGACCAGGATTTCATCAATGAACACCACCACAAACTGATCCAAGTAAGGCCAAAATATACGATTCATTATATCCATAAAGGCAACCGAAGCATTAGTCAACCCAATTGGCATCACTAGAAACTCGTAATGCCATATTTGGTATGAATGATCATCTTCGCAACATCAGACCCCTTTATCTTCAGCTGATAGTACCCAGAGTGAAGATCAATCTTCGAGAAAATTACAGCTCCCCGAAATTGATCGAAAAAATCATCAACCCTAGGTAGATGGTATTTATTCTTGACCGCCAGCTTGTTCAGCTTTCGGTAATCGATACACAACCTGTGAGAACTATCCTTCTTTTTAACAAACATGACTGGAGCTCCCCAAGGTGAAGAGTTAGGTCGGATAAAACCTCTATCAAGGAGCTCCCCAAGGTCTCAATCTCAAACTCAACATCCCTATCCAGTGTTAACCTAGGTAACTCTTCATTGAAAACATCAGGAAACTCACTAACAATGCGAATTTCTTAAATCTTCGACAAGAAACCCTTTGTAATAAGGAAACATGCAATGAAGGTCTGATATCCCTTCCTGATCATCCTGTCAACTATCAGAGCAGACACTGCATTGGACAGATAACCTCGACGATAACCAACTAAAACCACTGCCCAATCATAAGAAATCTTTAGAGTCACCCTCTTGGACTCACAATCCAGACTAACCCGATGCTCAAACAACCTATCCATGCTAAGAATCAGATCAAACTCTTCTAACGGTAGCTCCATAAGGTCAGTTGGAAAGATTTCCCCTTTAACCTCAAGAGGATATCCTCTGAAAACCTTGTCCACAACCACAGGCTAACCCACTGGACTCATAATAGTAATTGTACCCTCGGTGGTTTCATCCGGAATCTAGTGGTCTCGAGATATAGATCTTGATACGTAGGAATGGATGGAACTGTTTTCAAGAAATGCAAAGTGTGGAACAAAATATATAGTAAACGTACATGCAATGACGTCTAGTTCATCTCTGTCATCGCGACGTCTAGTAGCATAAACAAGTGCAAGCTGTTTGGCCTTAACCATGACTGGTCCCCCACTCAGATGTGACCGACCTCTGCTATCAAACCTAGCAGCAGACCCAGATGCTCTACCCTGGTTACATCTTCTGACTAGAGTTTGAACAGATGTCTGTGAACGAGTAGGTGTCTGGGTACGAGCATGAATCTGGGTGGATGCCTGGTCTGCAGAAGGTGGTTGCGGACACTCTTTTAGGAAATGATCCATGGATCCACATTAGAAGGAAGCACCTACCAACTTCCAACACTCTACTCCATTCCATTTACCGTAATGCTCATATGCGGGCAATGAAGAAAATCTCGAGGAGTCACCACGACTAACAGTTAGGCCCGGACGTGTCATAGGCCTAGAATTCGTATTACTCCTTTGAGGGTCTGTAGTGCGAGTCCTCTTATCTGGACGTGCATGGGACTCGTCCCGTCTAGAAGGTCTTATAGACCGGTCTTGTTCTCAATCGCGATCTCTACCTCGATCTCGACCTCCACTACCCTTACTAGCCTCTAACAACTCAATCTCCTCAGCAGTCTTAGCCAGATTCACTAAGTCCTCAAACACCTTATCATAGTGAGTAGCAACACGCGAACGTATCCCAATCCGAAGTCCCCCTAAGAACTTGTCGCATATATCTTTTTCGGTGATTACCAAACCAACACCATATCTCTGCAAATTAAGAAACTCTAACTCGTACTTTGCAATCATCATAGAACCCTAAACCAGGTCTATAAAATCCTGTCATCTCTCTCTTAAGAATCGTTCGCATAGGAAATGATTCTTAAACCGTTCTTTGAAAAATTCCCATGTCAACCGGTCAGAAGGGACGCTACTCACAATAGACTCCCACCAAGTGTGGGCATTCCCATCCAGCATGGATACAACACCCAAATATTTCCTAGCTGGCTATAGGCCCAACTAATCTATACGTCTCTCGGTGTAATACGACCACTTCTCAGCCTCGGTCGGTGCTCCACTAAGAGATCCCGAGAAGGTCTTGACTCCGTTAGCAATCAAGGTCTGAGAGATAGGGACTTTAGGTGTGATGCCTGATGCATTGACTACACCCTAAATAAGCTGGAAAAACTGTCTACTCAAAGTATCGCCAGTGACTCCAATCATAGGCTCTGGCCTAGAAATTGTAGCTCCTCTAACCGAAGTAGTCATGTCAATACTAGGGGCAGGTGGTAGAGCAATCAAAACTGAAGAACCATGAGGGACAGATAAAGTGATCATGCTTAAAATAATAAAAAAACGTGTTACATTTCATAAAATCAGTAAATACTAGTCATGTGCAAATGATCGGTTCAAACAAAACATTTATTTAGCACATAAGGAACACACCTCAAAAGTTTAGGTCGGTCAGATGGCCTAATGAGCACCCGAGTTACACTCTGATGCTGTGCTAGAACCTAAGATACAACAAATCATAAATTAATATGAGAGAAAATTCTCTTCTATGATAATTCATAATGTATCAGTACATATGAGTCACGACAGAATCATGCTATCGCACGTATCGAGAGGAGTTGGGGTGGGTAGATGCACGGTCAGGAGGGAGAGTAATTAATACCTTTAAACATTTAATACCAAGTGTTAGTCCTTTATTAAATAACTTCTCTTAAATGAATTAACTTAATACATATGCATGTTTGGCTTCAACATCCGATTCGGAGGCTTTCGGGTTAGAATTTCGCGAAACAGACTTCAAAATCAGACTCATGACGTCGAACAATATTAAATAGCAGTTTTCAAAAAAGTTGACTTTTTGGTCAAAGTCAAACACAATGATAAATAATCAGAGATGTCCTTCTTCGTACCAACCCAACGGTATCTCTGTCTCAAATTCTAGTATATCTTATCCCCACCGGGATGCATAGCATAAGGGATGTTATGAGCCTCACTAAGTATGACCCGCTTCAACTCGGCGACATCCGGCACACAGTATTGACCCGTTGAAGCACAAAAACCCATTCTGATCAAAAGTATAAACAGAGTTGGATCCCGGCTCAACCTGTTGAATGACAGGAAGTAAGGAGTTGTTTGGCCTTAATCTCTTCCGCCAAAGTCGTCTTAACCTGCAATTCTGCCAGTAAACTACCATCATCATAAATACGCATTATGGCAAATAGAGACCTCAGGTTGTAATAGCCTTATGGCTCAAAGCATCAATAATAACGTTGGCTTTCCCCGGGTGATACTTAATCACACAGTCATAATTCGTAAAAACCTCAAGCCAAGGATACTGTCTCAGATTAAGCTATTTTTGAGTAAGAAAATACTTCATGCTCTTGTGATCTGTATAGATATAACATTTTTCTCTGTAGAGATAGTGTCTCCAAATCTTCAGGGCAAAGACCATAGGGACCAACTATAGATCGTAGGTGGGGTAATTACACTCATGCGACCTCAACTGACGATATGCATAAGCGATTACTCTCCTATCCTGCATCAAAACACAACCAAGTTAGAAGAGTGAAGCATCACTATAAACTGTAAAATCCTTACCAATCTCAGGTTGAGTCAAAACTGGATCTTGAGTCAGAGCTGTCTTCAATTTCTCGAAACTCTCCTATTGAGCATCAGTCTAGATAAATAAAAAATTATTCCTCAAAAGCTTCGTCAAAGGAGCAACAATGATAGAAAAACCCTCAACGAAGCGTCTGTAATACCCAGTTAAACCCAAGAAACTGCGAATCTCAGAAACATTCTTGGGTTTCTTCTAGCTCACAATGGCCTCAATCTTACTTGGATCAACCTAAATACCTCGAGCCGATACCACATGCCCAAAAATTTTCACCTCGCCGAGGCAGAATTCACATTTGCTCAACTTAGCATACAATCGATGCTCCCTGAGAGTCTGCAGAATAATCCTTAGATGCTCAACATGTTCGGCCTCAGACTGAGAGTAGACCAAGATGTCATCAATGAACACCCCCACAAACTGATCCAAGTAGGGCCGAAATACATGATTCATTGTATCAATAAAGACAGTCGAAGCATTAATCAACCCAAATGGCATCACTAGAAACTTGTAATGCCATATTTGGTATGAATGGCCCTCTTCGCAACATCGGACCCTTTTATCTTCAGCTAACAGTACCCAAAGCGAAGATCAATCTTCGAGAAAACTGTAGCTCCCCAAAATTGATCGAACAAATCATCAATCCTAGGTATAGGGTATTTATTCTTGACTGCCAGCTTGTTCAGCTTCTGGTAATTGATACACAACTTGAGAGAACTATCCTTCTTTTTAACGAACAGGACTGGATCTCCCCAAGGTGAAGAGCTAGGTCGGATAAAACTTCTATCAAGAAGCTCTTGCAATTGAATATTTAGCTCCTTAAGCTCCTTAGGAGCCATACGGTAAGGAGCCATAGATACTGGTGCAGAACCCGAATATGTCTCAATCTCAAACTCAACTTCCTTATTCGGTGGTAACCCAGGTAAATCTTCCGGGGAAACATCATGAAACTCACTAACAGTGGGAATCTCCTCAATCTTCAACAAGAAACCCTTTGTATGCAGGAAACATGCAATAAAGGTCTGATCTCCCTTCTTGATCATCATGTCAAGTGTCAAAGAAGACACTACATTGGACAGATAACCTTGGTGCTCACCAACTAAAACCACTACCTGATCATCAGAAGTCTTTAAAGTAGCCCTCTTGGACTCACAATCCATATTAACCCGATGCTCAAACAACCAATCCATGGCAAGAATCAGATCAAACTCTTCTAACGGTAGCTCCATAAGGTCAGCTGGAAAGATTTCCCCTTAAACCTTAAGAGGGCATCTTCTGAAAACCTTGTCTAAAACCACAGGCTGACCCATTGGACTCATAATAGTAACTGCACTCTTAGTGGTTTCATCGAGAATTTGGAGGTCTTAGGATACAGATCTTGATACGTAGGAATGAGTGGAACCATTGTCAAGCAATGCAAACTATATAACAATATATATAGTAAACTTACCTGCAATGTCGTCTGGCTCATCTATGCCATCGTTGCGTCTAGTAGCGTAAACAAGTGCAAGTTGTCTGCCCTTAGTCATGACTGGTCCCCCACTCTGATGTGATCAACCTCTGCTATGAAACCTAGCAGCTATCCCAAAAGCTCCACCCTGTTTATGTCCTATGACAGGAGTCTGAACAAATGTCTGTGAACGAGCATGTGTCTGGGTACGAGCATGACTCTAGGTGGATGCCTGGCCTGTAGAAGGTGGCTACGGACATTCATTTAGGAAATGATCTATGGATCCACATCAGAATGAAGCACCTACCAACATCCAACACTCTCCCTCATATTGTTTACTGTAATGCTCACATGTGGGCAATAAAGAAAATCCTAATGAGTCACATCGACTAACAGTTGGGCTCAAATGTGCCAAAGGCCTATAATTCTACTAACACACTCTTATCTAGATGTGTATAGGACTCTTCTTGGCCAGAAGGTTTTTATCTCACTTTTCAAAATAAAAAAGAAAACTATCATCTTCTTCATCAAACAAAAAGCTCAAAACCTTTCATAAACTTTAAAATCACTATTCCATTGCCCAACCCCTCTTTCAAGCAAGATTTCCAAAGTAAGCTTTCTATTGATTTAATCTTTCTTCCTTTGGGTTGTTACTAGTTAGGTTTTTTCTTAAAAATCCATTATTTTGGGGTTATTTCAAAATGCTTGAGTTTGAAAATTGGTGAAATGGAAGGATTTTCGTATGGGTATTCTAATGTAATGTTTAAGGGTGTTGTTGATCATACTTGGGTGTCTTAAAAATGTTAAAAGGATGGAAAATGGTGGGAAACATGAAATGGGTATAAAAATAAGATTTTTAGGTTGTAAAGGTTGAGTTTTTGGGTTGGTTTTGGGTTGAAAACATGGCTGGTGGTTCCTTTGATGTTGGGGAGTATTCCTAGATGATTTTGGATGTGTTTTGATGGTTGAAATGGATGATTTTAGTGTGGGGTTTGTTTAGAACAAAAATGGTGAAGTTTGGATGAAATTTGGGTTCGAATTGATGTGTTTTGGTTGCAAGATTTAGTTTCCGGGTTGTTGCTGGTTTACAAGTGTATTGGTGTCCTAATAGTTTGTTTTGGGTTGCTTAAAACAGAGGAATTGGGTTCGGGTGCTTCGGGTGCGATACCGGGCGCTACGGAGGCTTGAGATCGGTGTTTCGGCTTTCGTTTGGGTTTCATTGGTGAGTGGAAACTGTTTTGGGATTTTAATTATGTTCAATGAAGGTTTTGGGGTTTGGGTGGAGTCTTAGAGACTAACCTAGACCCAAGAGTAAGTTCATCTAATCTCGTTTTTTTGGTTGATTTTCAGCTTCGTGAATATGTGTGTTGTGGTGATGTTTTTGGATTGTTTTTACTCTCGGTTTAATGTTGTTGTGTAGTCGTTGTTGGTGTCAAGCCTCACGTGATGGTTTTCGTTACTACGGTGATGTGTAGCCCCACCGGTAGTGACTAGTAGAAGAGTACAGTGATGTGTAGTCTCATCGGAAAACTACTAGTCGAACGGTGATGTGTAGTCCCACCGAGTTTTGGTTATGCATGTACATACCATGTATTGTGATGATTGTGTTTCATTGCGTCTTTTATTAATGGTTTTGCTATAAATCTAAGATTTATGTTTTAAAAACTGCATTGTTGTTGTGTTTTAGAGCTCCGCTCACTAAGCTTTAAGCTTACTCTCTCTTCCTTTCCAACAATGCAGATTGTTAGTGGCTTGGGAGGCAAGTGGGCAAGGGAGGAGTTTCTCGAAGTTCTCGGGTAGCTCAAAGTATGGTTTATGTTTTGTAATAATTCTTAGACTGGTAATATTAGGCTTGTATGGAGTTGGTGCTCAAACTCTTAAGTCTGTTATTGTTAAAGTTGTTAACATGTTTAAATGTTGAAGCATGTCTTGTTATGGCCTTGACACTTTCGATGGATGTTAAGCATGCTTTATTGCCTTATATATCTTGATTGATGATTTGCGTTTTGACTTGTGTTGGTTTAATCTAAATGAATGTTCCTTGCTTGCCTTGTGTCATATGTATGTTTATATGTTGCTTAAATACTTGTTAAATGTCTTTGTGTTGTGTCCCTTGTGTTTTTGACACCTAAAAGTATGTTTGCAGTGTAGGGCGTATCGATATGCCCAAAGGCGGTATCGATATGATCCCTTGTGTTGGACCTTGTTTTGGGCAAGGCGTACCGGTACGCGGGGGCGGATCGATACGCAAAATGCTCTCTGGAAATATGAGAAATTGACGAGATTTTGGCGTATCGGTACGGGTCCTGAGGGTATCGGTACGGTCTTCATAGTTGACCTTAGGAAAGTTGACCGTTGAGGGCGTATCAATATGCACCTTGTAGGTATCGATACAGTTTCCCTATGTTTGACTTGGGGTGTTGACCAAGTACAGGCGTATCAATGCGGTCCTTTAGCGTACCGATACGGCCTGTTGTAAAATTGAAAAATGGTTATCTTAATTGTCTAATTACTTGTTTGGTATCTGTGTGTGTGTTCCGTTGCTTGTCCTATCACATAGGGTATAATAAATGCATCTAGAAAAGATAATTAAAGAAAAAATAGGGTTGCTAATCGGAGTGAGGCTTTAGCGGGTTTCACTTCAGTTTTTCCCGTGTAACATGTTCGGTCCGGTCTGTTGACTAGGCCGGGATGAGGGGGTTATAGAACTTGTCGCATTTGTCTTCCTCGGTGGTTACCAAACCAGCACCATATCTCTGCAAATTATGAAACTCTAACTCTTACTCTATGACAGTCATAGAACCCTGCATGAGGTCTTTAAAAGCATGTCGTCTCTCTCTCAATAATCATTTACCTAGGAAACGTTTCTTAAACCGTTTTTTGAAGAATTCCCATGTCAACCGGTCAGAAGGGATGCTACTTACAATAGACTCCCACCAAGTGTGGGCATTCCCATCCAACATGGATACAACACCCAAATATTTCCTAGCTGGCTCTAGACCCATCTGATCTATACGCCTCTCGGTGTCATACAACCATTCTTCAGCTTCAGTCGGTGCTCCACTAAAAGATCTCGAAAAGGTCTTGACCTTTTTAGCAATCAAGGTTTGAGAGATAGGGACTTCAGGTGTGATGCATGATGCTCTGACTACACCATGAATCAGCTAGAGAAACTGTCTACTCAAAGTCTCATCGGTGACTCTAGTCATAGGCTCTAGCCCAGAAACTGTAGCTCCTCTAACCAGAGTAGTCATGTCAATACTAGGGGCAGGTGGCGGAGTAGTCGAAACTGAAGGACCATGAGGGGCGAGAAGCTCAACAAGGGTTGGAGCATCTACAGTGGAAGATGGATCAACCATAGGATCATCTACCAGATCGACAAATCTGGCGGTTCGACCTCACCCACGGGTGGGTCGGTGACCCCTTCTGGTGCTCATCAGAGAATCTCTACAATAGGGGTAAAACCTAAGGTCAGTTTATGACGCTGGAGAATTAAACACGTAAAAATTGGTGACATGGCCCTGTTTTATAACACTTTTGCAAAACGTTTCAAAATAGTACTATAAATGGACTCATCCACAATCCGTGGATATAAAACCAAAAGCTTTGATACCAAACAAATGTAACCCCCTAGACCGGCCTATGCGGATTGATCATGTCTAACAGGGCACATCTCAACTTATTTTTTTTTAAAAAAAATCTAAGTAGAAAACATGTCAAAATTTCAAACATCTAATTTGAAAACATAGTTGCGTAAACCGATATAGGATGATGAAATTATATATGAAAATATCAGATAATAGTTACAAAATAAGCTATATTAAATATAGCGATAAATACCCAAACCATAAATCTTCATACATCCCAAAATATAGGCATATGTCCCTCTGAAAGAACAAAATGGTAGATAGAAACATTACAAACTAAATATAATACTGAATGTGTCGATCCCCCAAATGTCAGGTACATGGTAGCCTATCCAAAATATCTAAAAGGGAGAAAAATTGAGGAGTGGGCTAGGGAGCTTAGTGTGTTCCATTAAAAGCATAATAAAACATTTAATTAGTTTAGACATGTATAAAACATTTCAGAAAATTCTGTTATAAGGACAACCAAAATTTTCATGTAAAACCTAGTTACCCACCAACCGAACTTCAATATGCAATTCCCCAAAACTGAATCTATAAAGGCATTAACCCAGACCCATTGGGAGTAAGTATCATTCTAAGGAAAACCTTAGGCCTAGTAGGAATTACCCTAGCCGAAGCATAGGAACTTGATACAATAAGAAATATCCTAGCCGAAGCATAGGAACCTGGTACAGTAAGAATTACCAGCCGAATCATGACTGAACCTGCAGAGACTTTATATACAATCCCAAGTACCCCAATAAAACAGTCTAAGTAGTAATTACAGTCATCAATAGTAAGCAGTAATAACTATAGAAATAAAGCATACACTTATTTTCAGTAAACCAGTAACCAGAGAGCATGCTATTCAATCAGGTACTCAAACATAAATTAGACAGATAAAGTGAACATGCTTAAAATTAGAAAACATGTTACATTTCGCAAAATCAATAAATGTCAGCCATGTGCACATGACCGGTTAAAACAAAACATTTAAAACATTTACTTGGCACACAAGGAACACACCTCAAAAGGTCAGGTCGGTCATATGCCCTAATAAGCACCCAAGTTACACTCTGATGTTGTGCTAGAACCCTAAGATACGACAAATCGTAAATTAATATGAGAGAAAATTCTCTTCTATGATAATTTATGATGTATCAGTACATATGAGTCACAACGGGATCACGCTGCCGCACGTATCGGGCGAGCTGGGCTGGGCAGATGCACAGTTGGGAGAGTCTTTAATACCTTTAAACATGTAATACCATGTGTCAGTTCTTTATTCAATAACTTCTCTTAAATAAATTAACTTAATACATATGCATGTTCGGCTTCAACGTCCGATTAGGAGGCTTTCATATTAGAATTTTGCAAAACAAACTTTAAAATCAGACTCAAGATGTCAAAAATCATTAAATAGGGGTTTTCGAAAAAGTAGACTTTTTTGTCAAAGTCAACTGAGTTGACTCAGACAGGTTGACTCGAAAGATTTGACTCGATGAATTGACTCGATTCAGGTCAGACTGAAGGGGTTCGTGTCAAACGGGTCAGGTTAGATACGACTGAAAAACGTGTGACGACCACGCGCAGCCTGTACGGCCGAAAAACGCCCAAAACAACCACCAACACATCCATTTTAATTAAAAATCGATATTAAGCCATCGATCTTGCCCAAACTTACCTAAACTAGAGAAAATAGATTAAAATTGACGCTCTAAATGGTGTCGGTCTGGTGATCGGTGACTAGTGTTATGCTCACCTCAACTTTCTGAGTACGAGTGGCCTTAGTTGCACGCCACAACGCCGAACAATGACAAAAAACTCAAAGAACATAAGATATTTAAGGGGTTGTTTCTGTCAGGCTTTCAACCAAAGATTCACGGCAAATAGTGGCTCTTTGACGCGAGTGGTGGTCAGGGGTGAGGTCGGGATGGAACGACAGTTCGACTGATGGTGGCAGTGAACGCCACTGCACGACGGTGGAGGAGATCAGAGCAGTGGCCGAAGTTTGGGTGTTTTAGGAGGTAAAGAGTCTGCATATCTGGATTTTGGGTAGGTAGATCGAATTAAATGAGCCATAAAGGGGGTAGTTGAGATATTCCAGACTTATTATTAATTTATTTTCAAATATCCCAAGGCATTAAGTTAAAATAAAATCTGATCAATCTATATCTAAGACTAACCTTAGTTTAAATAGTTCAAGCTTCCACCTTTTATGCCAAGGGGTGTGGGTTTAAGACCCCTTGACAACACCTTTTTAATTTAATTTTTTGGCTTTAAACAGTTAACATACTAATTTATTAGGGTGTTACAGACCACACATCTATTTATAGGAGAATTTGTACCTCTTCGCACGCGAGTATTGATTGAAACTCGCGTCTAGCCAAGCGCGAATATAGTACCCGTGTCTAGCCAAGCACAAATATAATTCCTGTGTCCAGCTAAACGTAGGTTCTTTGAAAATTTAAAGTGGTTAATTTAATACTCAATGGCCAAATAAACTCTTACCTACATGTAATAACACAGAACGCGCTTTCAGTTAAATACGAGTTCCTTTAATTTAAAAATAATTATTGTAATAAAATAAGCCTTATCTGATATGTCGTTTGAATTTCTTGTGGAATTTGCTTTTAGTTAAGAACGAGTTCTTTTTTTCAGATTTAATAATAAAAGAATCTGAAAAGTGCATCCACGTAGAATGAAACTCGCTCTGAGCCAAACACGAGTACTTAATTCATTATCAGTAGGGCGCGAGTTTGTCCAATGATGTATTTGTCTAAATAATCCGGAACGAGGGTTATTTATATAAATTAAGCGAAAACTTGAGATATATAATTACATCAGCAGTTGTGGTATTTACCCGGAACAAAAAGAATAGAAAAGGAAAAGGCAGTGAGGCGTCAGCAATCATGAAATAGTGCGGTGAAACAGCAGGAGAGATGAAGCGAACACAACCAATCCCATCATCTCATCAGAACCATCCCAAAGCCATACAGACCCAACCCGAATAAAAAAAACATGAGAAACCCACTCTCAGACCAAGCAGCTACAAGAAACCACAACGGAAGCAAGACCACTCCTTGTTGCAGCAAGGTAGGGCTGAAAAGGGGACCATGGACGCCCGAAGAAGACGAGTTATTGGCCACTTACATCAACAAAGAAGGAGAAGGCCGATGGCGGACTCTGCCGAAGCGGGCCGGGCTCCTCCGTTGCGGCAAAAGCTGTCGCCTCCGCTGGATGAACTACCTCCGCCCCTCCGTCAAGCGAGGTCAGATCACCCCCGACGAAGAGGATCTCATTCTTCGCCTTCACCGCCTTCTCGGCAATCGGTACATTTTTCACGAATTTTGCTTCTAGGTTTAGGGTTTGGAATGAATATCTTTCAGTTTCCAAGCATCACCAGAGGGTTTCAATATTTCGAGCTTGTTCAAATCCAATTCATTTTGCATGACTATGTACTTGGGGTTTTCCATTTCTTTGTGCATATAATGAATTTACTGGGCAGATGGTCGCTCATAGCTGGAAGAATACCAGGGCGTACAGACAATGAGATTAAGAACTACTGGAACTCTCACCTGAGTAAAAAGTTGATCAGCCAAGGCATAGATCCAAGAACCCACAAGCCTTTTAACCCTAACCAATTACATTCACAATCACCAATCCATCTCAAAACTCTTGGAGCTGCTACTGGTACAATCCCTAACCCAAATATTAAGCCTCCAGCTTCTTCCAGCGGCAAAGAAAATGAGTATTATCAAACTGATGACGCGCCGATAGCCCACGGATTCACCGGTGGTGGATTAGAAATGAGAAGCAGCTGCAGCAACCAAAACCAAGGGATTATAAGAAGCAGCTGCAGCAACCAAAACCAAGGGATTATAAGAAGCAGCTGCAGCAACCAAAACCAAGGGATTATAAGAAGCAGCTGCAGCAACCAAAACCAAGGGATTATAAGAAGCAATGATGAAGATTATGAGGATATCAATTCCTGCAACGATGATGTCTTCTCTTCCTTTCTCAACTCATTGATAAACGAAGATGCTTTGGCCAACCAGAATCCCATGCAACAGCTGACCAATGGAGTTGCACAACCCGACCATGCGTTGGTTTCAATCACAGCATCAAGTTTTGGGCGGAATTTCAACCAAAATGACCCCGATCATCTCAACTAGCTTGCAAATCAATACAACTGCACAAGATATATATATACTTGGCTATTATTCTATGTATGTTAATAGTCTGTTATTGTTCTACTTAATTCCTCATATCCTATGTTTGTGTTTTGCAAATATATTATACAAAGACATGAGTGGGAACAATGCACTGACTTGAACTTGTTGTGTGTGTGATGTGGTTTTCATTTAGGTGGTCAATATATTTAAGCTTATTTGATGAAATTTCCGTTGATTTCTCAACTTTTGCTTCCATTAATTATCTATAACCTTCATGATTCCATGTATAGCAAGGCCAACTCAATTCTATTGTTGTAGAACCATTTTTATGTTGCACATAAGCTTTTCATGTTTTTCTTTGAGCCCGTGTAGTGTAGTTTTAATAACCACATAAATAAAATATATTGAATATATTTTATTGCCAAGAGTTGGAGGTCACTAGCAATGTCTTGAGTGTGTTATTGAGCAACATTCTGATGAATATTTGAACTAAAGGGTTTTCTGGTTTGTTGGATGAAAACAATTGTAGTTATATTTTTTTCTTTACACATTCAAACTAGAATGTTTACCTGAAATTAATGAGATGGTTGGGTACAAACTCCATGCACGTGTTTCAGAGATTGAAGATAAAGAATCTTTTGCAATTGTCTTTGTATGGGCTTCGCATCATTCAAGGTTTCATGGCTTTAGGTAGACTGTGAAAGGAAAGGAAAGTCAGAGCCTTGGTCCCTTACGTACTTATTGGACAAAGAGCGGACCTAGCAAACTGTCCCATCCTCTCATCGAGGTGTAACAAAGGCCAAACTGTGTGTGTGAATCCTCTCCCGACTAATTCAATTAAAATATTACACGTATAAAAGTTATATTAAGTATTAATTCTATTGATATTTTTTTAGCGTTTTTATAAAGAGTTGGCTTTAAAGTATTAACTATAAAGAGTTTAGTATTGCTTAAGCGGGTATCGAGTTTGAAGAGTTGTGTATGCAAAAAAAATTCTATGAAAGACTCACCCATTAAAATCAAATATGCAACACGAATCAGTCTATAGATTAGTCAAAGTGAAACTCTCGGGCAAGTTAATAACTAAAATGTTTGTTTATATCATATATAATATGTGTTGGTCTACAAAATAGAAGACGGGGTATTGGAGGGTTCATCATATAAAACTATGTAGGGATGGATCGAGGGGTGCTGGGTGGGGCAGTCACACCTAAGGGTGATAATGAGGATGACCGGCTCATAAGCTAGTCGAGCTCGGCTCGGTCAAAGTTCAACTTGAGACTTAACAAGTCGAGCCGAGTCGACACAAGCTCGACTCGAAAAGCTAGTGAACAGACTCGAAATAATTATATATATATATATATATATATATATATATACGTGTATGTTTCAGTGTTATTAACTCGTTATCATGGTTAAATACTTTAAATCCCCTTCTTATTCTCTTTGTGGACTTGTATAATTTAGAAAATGTACTATGGTACGTGTGGACTTCAAAAATAAATATTATATTTTCCCAAACAGGTTTTCACATGTTATTTTTCAAAACTTCAATAAAAATATTTAAAAACAATTTGAGAAAAGCAACAAGTCGAGCCCGAGCTGAAACTGTTCAATTTGAGCTCGTTCCTAAAATTTTGAGCTCGACGAGCTTCGAGCCAAAGCCGAGCTCAATAATACTATTTTCGAGCCGAGCTTGGGCATACTCAAGCTCGACTCGTTATCACCCCTAGTCACACCTCCTAAAATTTTAAATTCCCACATAGTTTAGGTATTTTGTTTGTATTTTTTATTGATTATTTGATTTCATATTCTTTAAAATTTTATAATTTTACACCCATATATTTATAACTTTATAACAGTTTGCACTATTAATTTAAAATATTGCATTCGTCCTTGTAACTCTGTATTGTTATCGTTGAAATAGGTTAAACGGATAATAATTTTGATGGTTGAGAACAGTTCATTTAAAGAGGACCAAAAAGCCGTTTAGTGATTGAATAATGGAAGGAGATTTTTTTTTGGGTAATATGCATGTTTATTTTACGATGCATATTCAAGGTGCGTGGTTGTCCCTCTCAACAATGTTGTCTCCAATGTTTAAACTTATGTCATCTCTTTAAGAGTGCAATGTGTCTTACCAATGCACTCAACCCTTGTTGGTAATAATGAGAGGAGATTGAGAATAAAGTAGGAGTGCTGAATTAGTGG
Organism: Hibiscus tridactylites; assembly: GCA_958450335.1. Lineage (NCBI taxonomy): Eukaryota > Viridiplantae > Streptophyta > Magnoliopsida > Malvales > Malvaceae > Hibiscus > Hibiscus tridactylites. Next base: position 70,448,705 of record OY288271.1, read on the forward strand.
AGTTGTTGAGCTTTATTTTTTATTCAAATTTTATTTAATTTTTTTAAGATAAGTTTATAAAATTTAAGTCGAGTAAATAATTTATTTTTTAAATTTAATTGTAAATATTTAACGCAATGAGACTGATTAATTATAGTTTAAATATTTTTTATAACTATATACAATATACATATATATTTTTTTATAACTTTTTGCAAGTATGAGTAAAAATTGCAATGTTATTTAATCAATCAAATATCATTTAAATTATATTTATATACATATAATATTATTTCAAAGAGTGAATTTCGAAAAAAATATTAATGGAGTATAAACAAGTCAAATAATAGATCAAAAGAAAGAATTTATAAATAATTGCAATCAAATGACTAAAGTGAATAAAATATAAAATTGAAAGATTAAATTATAAAGTGAGAAATTTATTTTAAAAAAATTAAAATTAAAACTACATGAATATTAAGACTACTTAAGTCACTTGAGTCATATATTATGATTCAAATTTCATTTGAAATATCCAACTTTATAATTTTTGAAGGATGACATTACAAAGTTTGGGCATTTTGAGGCTAACAAGAAATTGATTTGTTTGTATTATATAGGCTAAAGTAGTGAGATACATGGAACCGCACCGGATCAGCTACCAGTCTTAATTTCCATACAAAGTCATCTTTAGATTGGTAGCTGATTGACTTGGCCGTACCCATTACCCAACCCTTCTCCTTTTGCCCCTAAACTATTAGTTGATACATAAAAACAAAATATTTCAGCTAAGAATCAACCCTTCTCTTTTTGCCCTAAACCATGAGTTGATATATAAAAACGAATAATGTGAAAATTAAAAACTTTATATATATATATATGATCTAATTGAACCCATGAATATTAGGGTTTAGGGTTACGGTTGAAAAATATGTTTGGCTTGCATGTAGATGATGATTAGAGTTCAGTTTTACATTGTGGTTGACATCACAAACAACGAGAAATAAGGAGTTTTTGACATGAAAAAGTGTTTTTTCCCACACCTATGTAGTGTTTTAGAATAAAAGTTAAATATTTTTTATGTACCTTTAAACTAACACGATTAATGTAATTATTTGCATATTTTGAAAATAACTGATTCTGTTCTCAGGGGATATAATCATTTCTTAAAACATGACCTTGTACCAAAATGATTGATTCTCTAATAGTTTTACTTGGTAACTCTATTTCTCTAATTGTTTTGCATTAATAAAAGTAGACAAGGTTGTGCATTCTCTGTTTTGCATGAATATGGAGTCTAAAAGTAGTGCTGGTGCAGAGGCAAATGAATTCATAGGACATTGTCCAACAGAATTCAGCATTAATGTTTTTAACATAACAATTCAACCAAATAAACAACAACTTAGGATGACAAAAGAAACGAAAGGAAAAGGAAGGAGTAACCTCAAATGTTTGATGTAGTGGAAGCCGCCAATACACTGCTATTTTACAAGCCTGAAATGTCTTAGAATGTAGCAGGCAAGGTGTTTGTTCAGGGTTCAAAATTGTATAAGGAAGTGAGAATACAAAAAATATATATATATATATAAAATTCGGATTGAAGGGTAGATTTTGAAATCTCCACACGGCGGCTGGGTAGCTTCAGTGTGGACCAACCAAACGTTCTTACCAGAAACAAAATGTTAGACAGACCAACCTTTCTTTTGTGCTTTTGTTTTTATCATTTTCTTCACTTTAGGTTTACTATATATATATATATTATTCCACATTCAAATAGAATGAAATCTCCATCGATTATATTTAATACAAGATTTTCCTCTTTAATCTAGTGTTTAACTTTCATAATTAACCAATACCACTCGTTACTATTTAAGTTTCAATGTCTTAGAAACTTCATGGGAAAAATATGATAAATTGGAAATTTTGAGACATATTTTGTATGGGTAAATGTGGAGATTCGAATAATAAAATTATGACTTCATATTCTATTTCATGATACTTTTATAATAGTATCTTATACACTTAAAATGGGTGAGTGATGAATGAGAATTGATGCTCGAAGTAAGTTACTTGTGAATTGTGTTAAAGAAAAAAAAAAAGCTTATATCCCATATTGGTGGGGTACCAAGTGTGTGATATGTTCATATACAAGACCCAACTTCATGGTTATTCAATGAGTTAAAGTAATGTCTAGACTAGTTGAGCCTTTCATGGGCTTATGAATATTTTATCCCACTACGAGATAATTTTCTTTAAATATGTCGTTATTTATTTGAATATTTCAAATTTAAAGAATAAATATATGATAAGATATTATCTTTAATTCGGATATTATTTTGATAATGCTATTTAATTCATGAATTTTATTCCAATGAAAATCTATATGAAACCCCTATAAATACCTTGTAAACCCACTAGATTTAACACACAAACACCTATAAATACCGTGTAAACCTACTATGTTTAACACAACAAACACACAAAATTTTCTACTAGTTTCACTCTGTGATTTTTGAAATTATTTTCGGTGATAGAGGAAGACGGGGTTATAGTTTGTTGATCACTACATAAGTGCTAATGTTGTGTTCATTTTGTTGTGGTATCATGGGAGATAGACGTCTAACGTTTCTCAAGCACCTTAGGAGCGGACAAATTTGTCCTAAGGAAACTGTGTTGCACAAACCTCAACAAATATACTTATTCGAATTGTTGTCCGGATACAAGTAAATGGTTCCCTTTTATTGTTTTAGTATTTTTTTCGAATATTCTTGTATTTATTTTTTATGATATGTTCTATTAATCAATAAAATTAGTATTTATTTTATTTTTATTGTTTTATTTTTCTTGAATTATTTTATATGATAGAGGAAGACATGGTTATAGTTTCTTGATATTTTCTGGAAACTAAGATCTCATAAATAATTTATTTCGGGATTGAATTCATGCCCTTCAATGGGTTTACTTGATCTTCTTTTCCAAAAAAGAATCAATGAATTCCTTATCGGTTTGCAAATTGAGATCTCATAAATAATTCGTTTCAAGATTTAATTCTTACCATTTTAATGAGTTTATTTGATTTCCTTTTCCAAACAAGAGGCAACCTGAATAAATCTAATTTATTCAATTTTACTGTAGACAAATCTGTTTTAACAAAAATTGTCATTGAAAGTAATTAGAATTGGTTACTGGTTTTGTTTAAGAATTCTAATTCTTTTGGATAACAAAATCAAAATAACTGAGAATTAATTTTCCGGTTATTAAAGAATTATTGTGAATCATGGTTCAGAGAAGAAAAAAAATCTTAAACGGATAATTGAAAATCTATTTAAGAGTACATGTCTATGATTAATTTCTTGAAAGACTTGTTATTTAAACGTGTATAGTACACCTTTTCCCTTTTATGCTAACCTACTTGGTGCAATGTTCACTATTGAGATTTCTATTATACTGTGTAAATTTTATTTTGGAGTTTTTAGTTTACTAAATTTTTATCGGTTTAAAAAAAATTGATTTGTTTTTACTGTTTTAGTTATGACTATAAGTCGTAATAGAGGTGAGGTAAAAATGTTCAACAAAGCTGCCAACCAAATATTGTCAAAAAAATTGCCAAGATAAACATGATGAAAGTCAATAAAAACTTCAATAGAGACATAACAAAGAGGCTAATGCTCTAGAAAAAAAATTTCATGCAAGTATCCCGTATGAAACTACGTGCTATGGCATTGGAAGTTAACATGGTTGACTTAGATTCAAGAGAGTGATGGCTTGATACTGGTTTTACACATCCCATTTGTAGTGACAATGACTCATTTGTTGAGATGGTTTTTATGAGAACGAGGAGAAGCTTTAAATGGACAATAATACAACTTTCAAGACCAAGAGGAAGAAAACTTTAATTTTGAAGATGACTTTGAGAAAAGAGCTGAAGCTTCAAAATGTGTTGTATGTACCTAACATACAAATGAACCTTGTTTCAGGGACACTCTTAGGTATGCATGACTTTAAGATGATGCTTGAATCCCATAAGTTAATTTTGTCAAAATGGGAGAATGTGAGAAAATGATATGTATTAAATGACATGTGAAAACTCAATGCTATCTCTGTAAACACAAAAATGATGAATAAGAAAAACGTTTCTTCTTCTATTTATATATTTAAGTCACATGATATATGATATGGTAGACTCGAACATGTTAATTATGATACATTGCCCAGTTTAATTAACTTAGAGCACATTTCTTCATTTCACATTAATTATAATCATAAATGTGAAACTATTTGTAGAACTAATGTTTTCATATAATAATTGAAAAATGTTTTGGACTAAGTTAAAAAGAATTCAAAACTATTTCCAAAGTCCAAACTACTTGAAACTATGTTTAGGGAATGTTTTCAAAGGTTTTTACATGTTTTCAAAGTCAAACTACACAAAACCATCAAGGTGTTTCGAAACACACTTAGGTGTTTCGATACGAGGTCTTCCAGTATCAAAACGTTTCGAAACGGGTCTTTTCTGGATGAGGTTTTTGCCAAGCGTTTCGATACAGGCTATGCCGTTTCGATACACCTACGTGGCTTCGACCACAACGGTCATAAACCCCAACGACTATTTCCCAACTAACATTTAAATGCAGATCGTTTTGATACGGTGAAATGTGTTTCGATACGGGTGTTCCGAAACGGCCAAGAGCGTTTCGATACGGGTACTGCATCAGACTGCAACGACTCTTTCTACTTGAAGAGCGTATCGAAATAGGTTCGAGCGTTTCGATACGGATAGCAGCAAAACTGCATTTATGGTGGGAAATTATGTCTCCAACGGCTCCAATTCATCCCCAACGGCTAGTAACGGCTACAAACTGAAAGAGGAGTATAAAAGAGACCTTGTTGAGTTGTGTGGGGCTTGATTCGTTCAACCGATAAGGCTCACCAAGTGGTGGAGAGGTGGATTTTTGGGTGGAAGGGTTGTGGAAGCTAAAAGATAATAGACACAATGATTTATAGTGGTTCAACCTTCTAACCAAGGTCTACATCCACTACCTTAGCTCCCCACTAAGGATTTCCAATCAATCCACTATTGATTCGTCCCCTTTTCTAGGCTTAGGAGGTAACCCTTATACACAATCAAGCTTTCTACCCAAAGCCTTGATTGAAACCCTCTTTTACAAAGAGATAAATAAGCACACACAAATCCCTCTAATAGGTGTTTGTTTGCACAATTAAGCACTCACCCAAAACCTAAAACACTTGAGCAAATTTGACAATTTTGGCTCACTAGTGTTTGTCTATACAAGAATTGACAATTTAAGTACAAAGACACTTTTTGATCATTTGTTGTTTGACAATATGAGCATTAGCCTTTACTTGATGCCTGAAGGTCCCTTTTATACTCCTTGATGAGTTTATAGCCGTTGCTAGCCGTTGGGATTGAATTGGAGCCGTTGATGACTTTAATTCCCACCATAAATGCAGTTCTGCAGCTCTCTGTTTCGAAACGCTCGAACCCGTTTCGAAACACCCTTTAAGTAGAAAGAGTCGTTGCAGTCTGACGTGGACTCGTATCGAAACGCTTTAGACCATTTTGAAACACCCGTTTCAAAACGCCTGTCCCCGTATCGAAACGACATGCATTTAAAAGTTAGTTGGGAAATAGCCATTGGGGTTTATGACCGTTGTGGTCAATGCCACGTAGGCGTATCGAAACGGCATAGCCCGTTTCGAAACGCTGGACAAAAATCTCATCTAGGGAATGCCCGTTTCGATACGAGTATCGAAACGTTTTTGCTACTGGAATTCCTGTATCGAAACGCCCTAAGGTGTTTCGAAACGCCTGGACAATTTTGTGAAGTTTGGCTTTGAAAAACATGTAAAACCCTTTTAAAAACTTTCCTAAACGTAATTTCAAGTTGTTTGGACTTTGAAAATGTTTTAAATACTTTTTAAATCAGTCCAAAACATTTTTCAATTATTATATCAAAACATTAGTTCTACAGACCTCCAAGCATCAAGTAATGGTTAATGCTTCAATTGTCAATCAACAAATGATCAAGAATTGTCTTTGTACTTAAATTGTCATTTCTTTGTATAGACAAACACTAGTGAGCCAAAATTGTCAATTTTTTCACAAACCAACACTATCACCACACTATCACCACTATCACCACTCAAAAATCACTTACAGCAGTAGCTACGGGAATCCATTCAAACCAACACTATCACCACTCAAAAATTATCAAATAACATCTAAAAACACCTATCCAATGTCAATATAACATCAGCCTAATAATTTTTCACAAAACCACTCAAAAAACACAAATTTTGACACTTTAAATATACACCTAAAAACCTATTTCGGGATTCAAGTAAAACAATATAAAAATCGAGTATGTTGGACTTCTTAGGTTACTATTAACTTATCTATTAACAAATAATCAAAAGCTCAAGCAATGGATGGTAAAGTTTGCATTTTTTCCCTCCAAAATCTAATAACACAAAACACTAAATAATGGATTTTAATGAAAACTAAAATGGGAGGAGGAGAGGAAGTCACGTTCAAATGGGAGAAATGGGGAAGAAGATGGTGAAAAGGGATTTGTTTTTGTTTTATTTTATTTGGCTTATTTCAAAAACCCCCAATATTACAACTTTGCCATTAATGAATAATGTTATCAACTTTTAAGACACCCAAACCCAAAGAACTTGAGTTTAAATTAAAATCGGGTCCAACACATTAAATTTTATTTTGAAAGTGAAACTCAAAATATTATTTTATTAATTACATCCACCCGACCCCCGAACCCGGGTGTTACATCAGTGGGGGAAAATGAAGGTTCGATTCTCATTCTGGGGAAGCCAGGGCTTTAAGAGACCTACAAAAAAAACTGGAATTATGGATCGTTAAACCGAAAATATTAAAATCATCTACTTTAGGTTGCACAACCCGTTCATGAATTCTGATACTTAGCGATTAAACCTAATATGTTATCTACTTCCTTTACTTTTACGATTTCGGCGTCTAATTTTATCTATCCAACATATTATACGACATATTTCGGTACTTATACTTAAGTTTCGAAACATAATATACAAACATGTATTGTTAAAGGCACTTTAAACATTTCTAGTTTACACATTTCCCACAGGTTTCGGTACATGTACACGAGTTCTGATTTCATGAGAAAAACGTCAATTGTTACGCGTTAACCCTAAAATGTTACTTTCACAGATGAAAGTTTCGATACTCGATATCAAATTCCGAGACATCTTCTTCCAATATTAATTGTCACAAACTTTACTAAAAATTTAGGTTTAAACTTTTAACTACTGGTTCCGGTATATATCTCGTAGTTCCGAAACTTATGCGTTATTTTAACATTTGAAGTTGCAACATGAATTTTATTCCCATTAAGTTGCGATACTACTTACTAAGTTCTAAAACTTACCGACAACAACCTCTTCCTATTTTCGTGTGTTTTTTTAATGGGAATCTAAATCTAACGGTCAAAATCAAAAGTTTTCTCATCTAACGGCTCTAACACCCCGTCGTTTATTAGCCGTATACTAATTTGTCGTTCTTTAGACGCTCTCGTCTTTTTGACACGTTTTCATTTGTTTTTGTGATATGTACTTTCCCCTACCATTCGACACAGTTTTTGCATACCTTAGCGGTCGTTTGATGCTCATATAAAGATTTCCATCACATTTGTTTTCTAATTTGGATTATCGATAGCCATAGAAAGTTTGATCCTCTTTGGTGGTTGTTTACCGATATAACCAGATCTGTGTAGCGAAACAATCTGTACGATAATTTAGTTCGCTCACCAATTCTTTTTCACTTGTAAAGTCTCTCTCGTTTGAAAAAAAAGACAAAAGAATCATGAAGGTTCTGGAGTTCTTTAGCGATATACATTAATCTCAAGGAAATCTTGCTATTTTTGCACTGTTGGGTTTTATATTTTATTTTTATGAGGCTTTTTAGTGACATAAACTTTTTAATACATTATGTTTGTTTTATTTTTTTTAATAAAATTCAATTGTATGGTAAAAAAAGTAAAATAACAAAAGATGCCCCAACGTTTGAATGTTTTATCATTTGGTCTTTTATTTTTTTTTTTGGAGCAAACAATTTCAACGTTTTAATTTAGTCCAAATATATTTTGTTGGATGAAAACTGTTAATCAACTAAGAGTGGAGGCTAATATTGATTGGACTTGGCGGTGAATGAGAGGGAAGTAGGTAAGGTTAGTGGCGTAGGAGAATACATGCAAAGCAGAGAAGGAAAGGTGAGTATGAAGAGGTTGGTTAGGTGAATGGAGTTGAGCGGCGAGGGTTGCCATTAAAAAGCTAGGGGGAAAACAAAGGTGTTGATTCGATTTGGATATTGGCAGTGAAGGGAAATGGCGACAGCAGAGAACAAACAAGTGGTGCTGGAAAGGTACATAGAGGAACAACCCAAAGAGACAGACATGGCAATAAAGATGGGGAAAATCGAGCTGAAGGCTCCCAAAGGCTCGGGTGCTTTCCTTGTCAAAAATCTCTATCTCTCTTGCGACCCTTACATGAGAGGTCGCATGCGTGATTTTCATGGCTCCTACATTCCCCCATTTCTCCTTTCTCAGGTCTAATACTCTTCTTGTTTATTTCATTTAAATCAAGGAATTTGTTTTCATTTTTTGGTGATGAATGTAGCCCATTGAAGGATTCGGAGTGGCGAAAGTGTTGGATTCTGATAACCCAGATTTCAAGCCTGGGGATTTCATTTCGGGATTCACGGGTTGGGAACAGTACAGCTTGATTCGCAACACTTGGCAGCTGAGAAAGATCCAGCCACACCATTCTCTTCCTCTCTCTTACCATCTGGGACTTCTTGGTTCGTCTTCTTCATCAATTTTATCATTCTTTTATCGGCTGTTGCTACCATCTGTCATCTCATCTAGCTGTTGACTCAATGTAAACCTACTTATTTTGGAGCTTCACTTGCTTCTGATTTCTCTGAGGTGATTAGGCTGAATTTCTAGTGGAGGATTCTCATTCTTATATTTGTGCATAATTATGATCACATTGCAACTTGGGTATGATTATTATTATGTTTTTGTAGAATCTCCAGTTCCTTTTCCTTCAAATATGCTTTCCATGCACTGATCATACGACCTTAATTTATTGATTATTAGTATATTAGTTTTGCTAAGGTTGATTTGGAGGCACTTTTAGGTGCTTTATTCATCACAACTCGAAGCATTAACTGGAGCTGCTTCTAGGTAGCCTTGAAGGGAGCAAAGGGGACTATTTTTTTTTTTTTTTTTACCAGTGACTCCATCTGAGTAAAGAAGTTGTTGTTTCCTTGTTTGTCTGGTTTTCCGAACCCACAAATTAGATAAGCAAATCTTAGTCATGTCGCTTGGATTCTACAACTTCTGTCTTGCAAACCAAGTAGGTCATCTTAAGAGTTAAGACTGGTTTTAGAGGCTTAATGCAGGTATGCCAGGTTTTACGGCTTACGTCGGATTTTATGAAATCTGTAGCCCCAAGAAGGGAGAATATGTTTTCGTGTCTGCAGCTTCAGGAGCGGTTGGCCAGCTTGTTGGACAACTTGCCAAGCTACATGGCTGCTATGTAGTTGGAAGTGCAGGAAGTAGCCAAAAGGTATGTGTTTTAAACGAATTCTCGTGCATTAAAAAGTTAACTCTCATGTCATATGATAATACAATAACTGATGCAAGAAAGAATTGAGTTTGGCATATAGGTCGATCTTCTAAAGAACAAGCTCGGATACGATGAAGCCTTTAACTACAAAGAGGAAACAGACCTAGATGCTGCTTTGAAAAGGTCAGCAATAAAGCTTTTCCAATTATAATTTGATGCACTTGTCCAGTATCATTGGCCAGATGAAGTTATGTTCAAATTCCTTGTTATTGATAGCCAAAACCTCTGCACAGGTACTTCCCCGAAGGCATCGATATCTACTTCGACAATGTGGGTGGAGCCATTTTGGATGCGGCTTTGCTTAATATGCGGATCCATGGCCGTATAGCTGTTTGTGGAATGGTGTCGTTACATAGTATCTCGGATCCAAAAGGGATCCAGAATTTGTTTTGTGTTGTACCGAAGCGCATCAAGATGCAAGGATTTTTGCAAAGCGATTACTTGGACAAGTTCCCTCAGTTCGTGGAACATGTCACCGAGAACTTCAAGCAGGGGAAGATTGTGTACATTGAAGATATGAATGAAGGTCTAGAAACTGCTCCGGCTGCTTTTGCTGGACTATTTTCGGGCAAAAATATTGGCAAGCAGGTCATATGTGTAGCCAGAGATTAAAGGTTCCTTAAAGAATTGGTCCCAATGTTGTACACTGTTTTGGGCATTCTTTTCGTCAATCTGATTGTATTTCCGGTTTAGTTTTGGTTATTTTGGACTGTTGCCATTGTTGGGATGGCAAATTTTGTTCACAAGAATCACAACTCAGAACTCAGATGCAAAGGTGAGCGACACCGATGGATTTGCATAAAATTTCTCAGGGTAAAGATGGCAACAAAGATATTTATATATATTACACACTAGATCTTTACTTGCCTTTGCCAGAGAACCAGGTGCTATAAGAAAAATATAGAACTAGAAAGGGAATGTTTCTCAGGGTAAAGATGGCAACAAAGATCTTTATATATATTACACACTAGACCTTTACTTGCCTTTGCCAGAGGACCGGCAGCTATAAGAAAAAGATGGAACTAGAAAGGGAGAGAATATCCGCGGAGATACGTTGAATCCACACCCGACTCTCGCACCAGTGCCACTCTTCCAGTCCGAGCCACCTTCAACACATTAAACGAAATAACTAAATAAATAAAGGTTGAAGGAAAGCATATAACTAGTTTCCTCAGCATGATTGAGCATAAATCAGAAACAGAAAAGGGAGTGAACAGAGTGCTGTTTTTAACTATCCACATTAGGCAAAGCATATAGTTAAAGAAAGGGAGAGATATACGGAACAAAAATTGATAGATACACACACACTCAGAAAGTGGTGAGATGAAACATGCCATCAGAACAAATGAATACTGAAAGTTCACACCATTTCCCATCAGAACAAATGAATACTGAAAGTTCACACCATTTCCCATCAGAACAAATGAATACTGAAAGTTCACACCATTTCCCATCAGAACAAATGAATACTGAAAGTTCACACCATTTCCCATCAGAACAAATGAATACTGAAAGTTCACACCATTTCCCATCAGAACAAATGAATACTGAAAGTTCACACCATTTCCCATCAGAACAAATGAATACTGAAAGTTCACACCATTTCCCATCAGAACAAATGAATACTGAAAGTTCACACCATTTCCCATCAGAACAAATGAATACTGAAAGTTCACACCATTTCCCATCAGAACAAATGAATACTGAAAGTTCACACCATTTCCCATCAGAACAAATGAATACTGAAAGTTCACACCATTTCCCATCAGAACAAATGAATACTGAAAGTTCACACCATTTCCCATGCGACATGGCCATCAGAACAAATGAATATCAAGGTTGTCTAAACCTCTTCTCTAGCTGTATAATTGATATATACGAGTTATGAAACCTAAGCCACTAACCTCACAAATTCCATAGGGTTCTAATAATCCCTGAAGAGCAACCATCTTGTTTAAATCACCTGTGAGCTGCAGAGAGGACTAGACTAGCTTAGATGAGGATGATGATAGAAACTAAAAACAAGAGCCAAGCAATCATCTTTTTTTATATATATATAGCAGGAGAAGGCAGTAATTCATCGAATGCATGAAGGTAGAACAAGATGTGACCTCAAGAGTAATTGTGTGATCAGACACATCAACAGCTTTAGCTCGGAATATGCTAGCAATGTCAAGGACATCCCGTCGAGCAGAAGGGTTCACAGCAACTTTTATCAACATCAGCTCTCTCTCTGCAAATGGTAAGTGCGTCATATCCTGCACCTGAAGCACATTTGTTGATTCAGATTAAAAGTTGGAATTCGGAAATGTAGAATATGTCCATGCTAATAATATAGAGACTAAGCAAGACTAGCACTTCCGTAAGTAGTGTCAACTAAAAGGAGAGTTGTTTTTAAGCTTTCCATTTTTCCTCAGAATTTCTGCTAGACATATTTGATTACTTGGCCTGGATTCTCTGCATTTTAAAATTCTTATCACATGCCTCTCACCTCATAAAGATCCACTAACTTCCGGAGTTGCTGAACCAATTTTCCTATTTTCTCATCTGTTCCTGGAACAACGGTTGTAATGCGAGAAAGACCGTCTTTTTCAGCAGGTCCCACAGCTAGACTCTGCGATAAGTGTTGCATGAGCTTTCCGGCAAATAGAAAATGCAGCATGAAGCAAAACCAAGCTGACCTGAATATTATCGCCTCTTCGGGAAATAGCCCCGGTAACGACATTTAGGACACCAGGAGTGTCATTCACGATCATAGATAAAGTGTGTGAGCGAATCCCTGTTGACTGAGACACGAATGTACATTCATTCACGATCAATAGCACCGTGAATGATGAATGAATTATCTTAATCTGCAACTAATGGACTGAACATACATATATAAATAAAGAAAAGACAAGTATCTTACATCTTGGTCATACAGAACTCCCCAATGAGCATCCAGAACTTGACTTACTGGGAAGCCCCCAGAAGGTTCCATGGGATATACATCACCCTTCATGTGACAAATAAAAACTTTTGAGACCTAAGACTTGATGAATTCCAAGTAGAAGAAAAAAGCGCATACCTTTGAGTATGTTTTGACATGAGCATCAGCACTATGTAGCACCCTTAAAACCGCTCCATTAGATGATGTACCTTGAAGATCAGGATAAGAAGCAGCAGAAAATCCCCAAAAAGGAGCAGTCTCCCCCATCTTCTCACGCCTCAGAGCAATCTATCATCATCACCAAGTGAACACAATGATTTGATTCCTAATATTACATATCACCATGCTCGCTCCAATTATTCAATATTGATACGATTGCATACCTTCCCAGTCCTCGCAACTTCTTTTATCCCAAACTTGCTCATATTTCTTTCAACAGCTGCCATCTTCCCTGGGTCTCCAGTAACCTCAATAGTCAAGGAGTGTTCTGAAGTATCCACAATGCTTGCTCGGAAGATGTCTGCTAGCCACATTATCTAAAAAGTATAGTACAAATTAAAGAAACCCAAGTTCCCAATAACCCTTTTAACTATTGAGCAGATAATGATAACAGAAATTAGAAGCACCTGAGCACGAGTAGTTGGATTGGTGTTGAGTTTCATAAGCATTAATTCACGTTCTACATGCGCTTCCATTGAGATATCATCTACCTGCAGATAAATTAGGTAAGCAAAGGAAAAGGAAATAAAGTAGAGAAATTTCAACAATCATGACCTTGATGACATTAACAAGCTTGTGAAGTTGCTCAACGACTTGTCGGAGAATGTTTTGAGTCCCGGAGACAACAATGGTAAACAGAGCCTTGTCCTTGTTGAGAGCAACAGCAAGTGAGTCAATGTTGTAACCCCTTCGGGCAAACACCCCCGCTATCCTGTTTATCATCCCACTCTCGTCCCCGACCAACACCGAAATCGTATGGCATTTCACTCTCGTCTTGGAAGCAGTGGCCGTGAGAGGCAGCGCTGCATTGGGTTTATCGGTAGTGGCAAAGGGAACATGCAAGGCCCTTGACCTCGGGAATTGAAAACCTTTGGACCCAAACCCAATATTAATGTTGGAATTCATAAGCCTGCTTTGTCTCCAACCGGTGGTCTTTGATAAAAATGGCTTCTTCATCGGAATGCTGGCTGAGCCTGAGAGCGAAGCCGTCGCCATGTCTGGTTTTTCTTTTCTTGCTCGCTTGTTACTTGTTACAACTTAGAAGTAACCTTTTTAAAGTTTAAACACACGGATTCTCATGCAACGAGTTACATGTGAATAGTGATGATAATATTTTATGAGGTTGCCAAACAAAAAGATTAAGACACCTCATTCTCTGTCGGCTTCTTTACAACAGATTTCAATAAAACTAACTGCATCTGCTATAAAACCTGTATGATTTTAATTCCAAATATGACATTGTGAGAAACGAGGCATTGTGGTGGCCGGAGTAGATAACCGGCGGTAAAGTAGAAAAGGAAGAGAACACGATAGGGGTTTGGCAAATATAAAGAAAAAGAATGTAATTTGATTTATTGGAAAATGGATTACTTGAATTGAGTTACATATTTGTATTTATAGCCCAAACAAACAATGACCCAATAGACTAACAAATTCAACAAACTAATAACAAATTCATAACATCTAATTAACTAATTATCTTCAACATTCACCTTGCTTTTCTAATCTTCTTGGTCTTCTTCTTCAAAAACTAATAAGATGCTAAAACCAGCAAACATAAAGTATGTTTTGGTTCTGTAGGCCGAATTTCAAAGAATGGTTCTCAACAGATTGTAAATGCTGAAATTGGTTGCCACTCGAATAAAAAGAATTCTTTCCTTACTCACGATTCTTTCATTCGGAATTCCTTCAAACACAAATTCATAGTTCTTACTTAGTGGTTTACCGAGAATCGAAAGTGTTATTCTTTCTTTCGTTCTTCTTTACTCACTGTACTGTCATACGAATTTGTTTTATCCAAAATTCCTTTAGAAATCTTTCTTTCTTCATCTTCACTATCTTCATTCCTCACTTATTCGATCCGTCTTTTTGTTGGGAGCAAGGTGGTTAAGCTACGAACCCCCAGATGCAATCTGAAGCCCTCTTCCGAGCAAGAAAACACCCTATTTTGTCTGGTTAATGGAATGCAACGTTGTTAAACACTCGACATTCCCCAGAGATTTTCTTCCATGGACACTTGACTATGAAGTATCAAGTTCCAAGTTGCCTTGTGAGAGAATCAATTGACAATGAAGAAATAAAAAAAAATTCACACTGTTCTTGAACACAATTCCAGCATTCTCCAGCTTCCAACAACAATCAATAAAATGTAGCACCAGCAATAGCAACCAATATAGGTGTATAATAATTTCCAGCAGCAACAAATCTAGCTATAACATGGTAGTTCCAGCAGCAACAAATTTAGATACTTCAGCAAACCCACAACAATACTACCAGAATAAAGAATCACCAGGCTCAATACTAAACAACCAACAACAAAGAAATAACCAAATTCATCCGTCGATTTCCAAATCACCTAATCAAACATCTCACAGAGCAAAGAATCTCACTCTAACACCTTCAACTGTATCTTTAAGCCAAGTAAATTCAATTAATTAGAAATTGATATCTAGGTATTGCACTCAAGTTTCAATTGAGTCACATATCCACAAGTGAAGAATTGAAGACTCACAGTGAATAGATTTTTTTAGAGCAGTACCTGATTTCAGTAACTGAAACGTTCAATAGAGATAGCAGCGATATAAGCACCTGAGCAGAGAACACTTCAACAAAGATGAAAAAAATGATGACTGGAAAATGATACGGCAGAAGAAATCTTTGTAAAGGAACCGATAAGCCAAATCTGAATGGCAACAGCGGATTAAGAAATCTTCAATACCAGATCTGTCGAACGAACCATGCAATTGAATCACATTTGGAATCGAAGAATAAAGAATCGGGAGATTGATATGATGATCGGAAATAATATGCACAAATCGGATCTGAAAACTGATGAGCACCGAATGATTCTCCAACGATGATGAAATCAAGAAACGGCGATAGAACAAGATTGCGATGGACCACACCAACAGGTAGCAGCGGAATAAGGACGACGTCAGGATCCATGGCGAATGATACCATGTGAGAAAGGAGGCATTGTGGTGGCTGGAGTAGATAACCGGCGATAAAGTAGAAAAGGAAGAGAACACGATAGGGGTTTGGCAAATATAGAGAAAAAGAATGTAATATGATTTATTGGAAAATGGATTACTTGAATTGAGTTACATGTTGGGTATTTATAGCCCGAACAAACAATGACCCAATAGACTAACAAATTCAACAAACTAATAACAAATTCAAAACAGCTAATTAACTAATTTTCTTCAACATTCACCTTGCTTTTCTAATCTTCTTGATCTTCTTCTTCAAAAACTAATAAGATGCTAAAACCAGCAAACATAAAGCATGTTTTGGTTCTGTAGGCTGAATTTCAAAGAATGGTTCTCAACAGATTGTAAATGCTGAAATTGGTTGCCACCCGAATAAAGGAATTCTTTCCTTACTCACGATTCTTTCATTCGGAACTCCTTCAAACACAAATTCATAGTTCTTACTTAGTGGTTTACCAAGAATCGAAAGTGTTATTCTTTCTTTCGTTCTTCTTTACTCATTGTTCTGTCATACGAATTTGTTTTATCCAAAATTCCTTCAGAAATTTTTCTTTCTTCATCTTCACTGTCTTCATTCCTCACTTATTTGATCCGTCTTTTTGTTGGGAGCAAGGTGGTTAAGCTATGAACCCCCGGGTGCAATCTGAAGCCCTCTTCCGAGCAAGAAAACACCCTATTTTGTCTGGTTAATGGAATGCAACGTTGTTAAACACTCGACATTCCCCAGAGATTTTCTTCCATGGACACTTGACTATGAAGTATCAAGTTCCAAGTTGCCTTGTGAGAGAATCAATTGACAATGAAGAAATAAAAAAAAATTCACACTGTTCTTGAACACAATTCCAGCATTCTCCAGCTTCCAACAACAATCAATAAAATGTAGCACCAACAATAGCAACCAATATAGGTGTATAATAATTTCCAGCAGCAACAAATCTAGCTATAACATGGTAGTTCCAACAGCAACAAATTTAGATACTTCAACAAACCCACAACAATACTACCAGAATAAAGAATCACCAGGTTCAATACTAAACAACCAACAACAAAGAAATAACCAAATTCATCCGTCAATTTCCAAATCACCTAATCAAACATCTCACAGAGCAAAGAATCTCACTCTAACACCTTCAACTGTATCTTTAAGCCAAGTAAATTCAATTAATTAGAAATTGATATCTAGGTATTGCACTCAAGTTTCAATTGAGTCACATATCCGCAAGTGAAGAATTGAAGACTCACAGTGAATAGATTTTTTTAGAGCAGTACCTGATTTCAGTAACTGAAACGTTCAATAGAGATAGCAGCGGTATAAGCACCTGAGCAGAGAACACTTCAACAACGATGAAAAAAATGATGACTAGAAAATGATACGGCAGAAGAAATCTTTGTAAAGGAACCGATAAGCCAAATCTGAATGGCAACAGCGGATTAAGAAATCTTCAATACCAGATCTGTCGAACGAACCATACAATTGAATCACACTTGGAATCGAAGAATAAAGAATCGAGAGATTGATATGATGATCGGAAATAATATGCACAAATCGGATCTGAAAACTGATGAGCACCGAATGATTCTCCAACGATGATGAAATCAAGAAACGGCGGTAGAACAAGATTGCGATGAACCACACCAACAGGTAGCAGCGGAATAAGGACGACGTCAGGATCCATGGCGAATGATACCATGTGAGAAAGGAGGCATTGTGGTGGCCAGAGTAGATAACCGGCGATAAAGTAGAAAAGGAAGAGAACACGATAGGGGTTAGGCAAATATAGAGAAAAAGAATGTAATATGATTTATTGGAAAATGGATTACTTGAATTGAGTTACATGTTGGGTATTTATAGCCCGAACAAACAATGACCCAATAGACTAAAAAATTCAACAAACTAATAACAAATTCAAAACAACTAATTAACTAATTATCTTCAACATTCACCTTGCTTTTCTAATCTTCTTGATCTTCTTCTTCAAAAACTAATAAGATGCTAAAACCATCAAACATAAAGCATGTTTTGGTTCTGTAGGCTGAATTTCAAAGAATGGTTCTCAACAGATTGTAAATGCTGAAATTGGTTGCCACCCGAATAAAGAAATTCTTTCCTTACTCACGATTCTTTCATTCGGAACTCCTTCAAACACAAATTCATAGTTCTTACTTAGTGGTTTACCAAGAATCGAAACTGTTATTCTTTCTTTCGTTCTTCTTTACTCACTGTTCTGTCATGCGAATTTGTTTTATCCAAAATTCCTTCTGAAATTTTTCTTTCTTCATCTTCACTGTCTTCATTCCTCACTTATTTGATCCGTCTTTTTGTTGGGAGCAAGGTGGTTAAGCTACGAACCCCCGGGTGCATTCTGAAGCCCTCTTCCGAGCAAGAAAACACCCTATTTTGTCTGGTTAATGGAATGCAACGTTGTTAAACACTCGATATTCCCCAGAGATTTTCTTTCATGGAAACTTGACTATGAAGTATCAAGTTCCAAGTTGCCTTGTGAGAGAATCAATTGACAATGAAGAAATAAAAAAAATTCACACTGTTCTTGAACACAATTCCAGCATTCTCCAGCTTCCAATAACAATCAATAAAATGTAGCACCAGCAATAGCAACCAATATAGGTGTATAATAATTTCCAGCAGCAACAAATCTAGCTATAACATGGTAGTTCCAGCAGCAACAAATTTAGATACTTCAGCAAACCCACAACAATACTACCAGAATAAAGAATCACCAGGCTCAATACTAAATAACCAACAACAAAGAAATAACCAAATTCATCCGTCGATTTCCAAATCACCTAATCAAACATCTCACAGAGCAAAGAATCTCACTCTAACACCTTCAACCGTATCTTTAAGCCAAGTAAATTCAATTAATTGGAAATTGATATCTAGGTATTGCACTCAAGTTTCAATTGAGTCACATATCCGCAAGTGAAGAATTGAAGACTCACGGTGAATAGATTTTTTTAGAGCAATACCTGATTTCAGTAACTGAAACGTTCAATAGAGATAGCAGCGATATAAGCACCTGAGCAGAGAACACTTCAACAACGATGAAAAAAAAATGATGACTGGAAAATGATACGGCAGAAGAAATCTTTGTAAAGGAACCGATAAGCCAAATCTAAATGGCAACAACGGATTAAGAAATCTTCAATACCAGATCTGTCGAACGAACCATGCAATTGAATCACACTTGGAATCGAAGAATAAAGAATCGAGAGATTGATATGATGATCGGAAATAAAATGCACAAATCGGATCTGAAAACTGATGAGCACCGAATGATTCTCCAATGACGATGAAATCAAGAAACGGCGGTAGAACAAGATTGCGATGAACCACACCAACAGGTAGCAGCGAAATAAGGACGACGTCAGGATCTATGGCGAATGATACCATGTGAGAAAGGAGGCATTGTGGTGGCCGGAGTAGATAACCGGCGATAAAGTAGAAAAGGAAGAGAACACGATATGGGTTTGGCAAATATAGAGAAAAAGAATGTAATATGATTTATTGGAAAATGGATTACTTGAATTGAGTTACATGTTGGGTATTTATAGCCCAAACAAACAATGACCCAATAGACTAACAAATTCAACAAACTAATAACAAATTTATAACAGCTAATTAACTAATTATCTTCAACAGACATCATATAAAGTTTGCAATGAAGAAGAGAAAATTTTTAGTAGGTTGGAACAAAATAATGTGATCATTTAATTTGAAGTCAAAATCCTAAGTATATTGTTAGATGCGAAAAATATTAATATTAATTACATCAAACATGGTTTCATAACAATTAAAATTGACATAGAAAAACCTTGGGAGACTTAAATGGTTTCACAACAATTCTTTCACTGTTGATAAAATATGAGTTAGTTCAAAATATGTATTTTTTAAAATTTATTTACTTTTCTCATCATTCATCTCTCATATGTATCTGAAATAATTGAAAGTTCTCTCATGTTACTTTTATAAATAGCAATATTTTTTTAATACCAGACAAAAAATTGATTGTTGTATAAATGTCTATATGCTCTTTCTACGACTAAGTGGGACAAAGATAAACTCCCATAAATTCAATATTATCTTTTTCGAAAACACTTGTCCGAGTAGAAAAAATTGCATCACAAACTCGTTTGAAAATATCGAAGCTTCTTAATTAGAAAAATACTTTAGTTTAACTATTTATTATTATCGAGTCTTATAAAACGATAAAATTCTCATTGTTGATAAAATATGAGTTAGTTCAATATATATATAAAAGAAAAATCTCTCATTTTTCATCTCTGAAATGATTTGAAGTTCTCTCATTCAACTTTTATAAATGACATTATTATTTTTACAATAACATGCAAAAAGTATATTATTATATAAATATTTTTATCTTCTTTTTTTCGAGGATGCGGAGAAAAATATATTTTCATAAATTTATTATTTTCTTAAAAACACAAATTCGAATAGAGAAAATTAAATTACAAATTCACTTGAAACCGTTGAAACTCCTGAGTTAAGAAAATACCTTATTTATTATTATCGAGATTTTGAGAACAATAATTTTTTCGTTGTTGATAAAGTATGAATTAGTTCAACATACATTCTTAAAATTTTATTTTTCTCCCGGCGAAAAGAAAAATAAATTTTGTTTTAATTTGCCCATTCTTCTTACCGGCTAGCAGGCATGCCGATAAAAAAAAATCATTTATTATTGCACTATCTTTTCATTCTACCAAAAGCTTCCTCCATGGACTTTAGTTTTAAAGTTGAAAGCATCAATAACTCTCGGCTGCCTGCCGAAGAAATTTTAAAACTCAACTGTAATGGCAATACTATTTTTTTTTTATAAATGATGCTGACCAGTTTTATTAAATATGGTGTACCAAAAAAAACAAAGATAAAGCCCAAGTCCATACAAAAACAAACAAAGACGGGAACATCATCCCCAAAAGAAATCTAAATCGTATCCTAAAAGCAAACAAAGCAAAACGTCTGGTTCAGCCGATAAGCCACATCTCGGAAAATCTTCGAAAGAAACTCAAAGATCTGCAACATGCAACGAAGGGAGATGGAGCAGAAAGGTTTTGTTGAGGCTGGTGCAGAAGAAAACAAAAACCTTTCAACAGAGCGGTGTTAAGGAGACAAGCTACGGCGGATCCAGCCACCGCCTGTCCATGGCAGCCACCGTCTCGATGCGGGGGGGAACGTCCTCCACCCAGAAACAATCAGAGTCCGAAGACCGTCTATAATCAGCCAGTGCATGCGCGACTGCGTTTCCAGACCGGTGGGTGAAACTGAACCAGCAGCTGCGAAACCCTCGTGAGATACCCTTCACTTCTTGAATGAGCGGCCCGATTACAGAAAGATCCGACGCCTTGGAGGTGATTTTAGTGATGACCGAGCGGGAATCACCTTCAATCTCTAGATTGCTGAAACCCAAGTCCAGTGCCAACCGGAGCCCCTCAATAACTGCTCGAGCTTCCGCTGCAAACGCCGATGGGATATGGTAAGACATCGTACAACAAGCCCCTAAAATAAATCCATTATTATTTCGAATAACCACACCCATGTATGATGACTTAGTGCTATTGTTAAAACTTGAATCGACATTTACTTTAACAACCGGATCCCTGGGAGCGGTCCAACGGATGGAGGAACGTGAATCTAAAGCAGGAGCCCGTGAGAGAACCAACAATATGTCCAGGGAGTAGCCTTTAATCGAGGTAACCGTATCTATTGGCCTTGTAGTGATCCCCTCAAAAATGTATTTATTTCTGTTAGTCCATAATGCCCAAAGTGTCACAATGATCTCAGTATGTTTGTTGCTCCCATAATTATTAAACATAGCTGATAACCATGAGTTAAAACTGTTACCAGGAATAATCCTAGGGCACTGATACCCCAACAGAAACCAAACTTGATCCGCATAGGGACAATTTCTCAAAACATGGCTCACATCCTCATCTTCTTGCTGACATCGAGGACAAGTAGGATCTATTAGAACTCGTTTAATACGTAGATTGCACTTGGTAGGCACATAATTCCTTAGAAATTTCCAACACTGGATAGTCATCTTCATAGGGCATTTAACTTTCCAGACCTTCTTAAAAACTTCTTGATCTGAAGGGGGTATTACCGTGGGGGGTAACAGTAGTCTGTACCCACTACGAACCGTATACACACCCGAATGCTCACCACACCAAACTAAGTTATCCTCCGTAGAGTATGAAGACAGAGGGATGTTTAGGATTTCCTCTGCTTCGGCCGGTACAAAGGTTTCGCGAACCAAAGCACGGTTCCAAGAATAATTGGACTCATTTATCAAATCCGCAACAAGGTGTAAAGCAACAGATGGAGTAGAAATTACCTTCTTTGGGATAGGCCATGGGAGCCAAAAGTCGTTCCAAATGGAGATGGCCCTCCCGTTGCCGACCTTGTATCTGAGGCCCATATCCAGCGGGCCTCTTGCAGACCAAATGCTCCGCCAGGTGATAGAAGGATTGGAGCCCAATCTTGAGTGCAAAAAATCAGACGAAAGGAAATATTTAGCCCTGAAGAGACAGCCCACCAAAGAAGACGGGTTTTGTACAAGTCTCCAACCTTGTTTCGCCAACAACGCAATATTAAACTTGGCCATATCGCGGAAGCCCAAGCCTCCTAAATCCTTTAATTGACAAAGATCGGCCCATAAACACCAATGTAGTATCCTTCGAATTTTGCCACCAGAACCGTGCCATGATAGTCTCTAACTCAGAACAAAAAGTTTTAGGCAGCAAAAACAACTCATTGTATACATAGGTATTGCTTGTAAAACGGACTTTATATAAATGGCCTTACCTCCCTGCGACAACGACCGTGGGCTCCAAGAAGAAATGCAAGCAATAAATCTATCTCTCAAGGCCGCAAACGCCTTCTTCTTATTCCTCCCCACCGTCATGGGCAAGCCCAAGTACTTCTCTGGACACATAGTGTTAACAATGCCCAAAATTCTTCGAACATCACACTGAATGTCATTAAAACAATTTGTACTAAAAAAGATGCCCGATTTCTCATAATTAATAACTTGGCCTGGGCACGCTTCATAAGTTCTGAGAATACCCCACAATTTCATAGCACAATCAATATTTGCTTCCCCAAATATGAGACTGTCGTCCGCGAAGAAGAGATGAGAGATGCGGGGAGCTGCACGATTAATACGAATACCCACAGATTCACCCTCCTGCCTCAATAAGGAGGATAAGCCCTCACTACAAATCAAGAACAAATATGGGCTTAATGGATCTCCTTGGCGAAGCCCCCGAGATGGAGAAAAATTGTCACCAGCTTGGCCATTAACTACCACAGAGTATGAAACAGAGGAAACACATTTTAGAACCATGGAAACCCACATCTCCGAGAAACCCATTTTTAATAACATGGATTCAATAAACGGCCACTCCACTCTATCATACGCCTTGGACATGTCCAGTTTTAACGCGAAATGCCCCTTCTTCCCAACACGTTTAGCCCTCATTGAATGAATTATTTCAAAGGCAGCCAGCACATTGTCCGTAATCAATCGGCCAGGGACAAAAGCACTCTGGGCCTCATCTATGCACAAGTGTAAGACTGATTGAAAACGATTCACCAGAACCTTCGAGATAATTTTAAAGAGCACATTGCACAGACTAATGGGTCTAAAATCAGACATATTTATAGGATTATCCTTTTTAGGGATTAAAACAATGCCGTGGTGATTTAGAACGCAATGTTACCACACAAGAATCCTTCCATCCCATAGATAAACCACCGCTTCTTCCAATTGCCCCAACATCCACCCCATTTGAATATCCACATCTTCGACGTATACCGACCATTTTGACTTCAGATACCTTCGTTTCGATAAGAAAATTAATTGAGGGGTTTTCATCTCGTAATTTCTGCCGGAGACGCCCCACCGTCCGTGGCTTACCCAAGCCCCGGACATTCCAACTCAAGAGTTTCATGATGACCGGCGGACCTGAGCTGCCAGGTCGGCCGAAACATTAGATAGAGCACCAGTAGAATCAATAGCATTTGAAACTAGAGGGCTTGAGAGTTAACCCGTGGACGTTTAAGCCCATCACCTTGTTCCATTAGGCTATTTTCCTCCTCTGTGGCCATAGCCACGTCCATCACCAAAGATGGGCCAGAACCAGATGAGCCCAGAATAGAGCCTGTATTTAAGCCGCCCAAAATACGACCCCTATCAACGCCCAGATTTGGCGTTTTAACTGTTCTATGAATACCGCCTCGGGAAGAATTGGGCAAATTAGTGATATCTCTCATCATTGGTATCCCATAATTTCCGCGTCCTTGATTTGCTCGGAATAATGAGTCGATTGGCTCCACTTCCCTAAGCCAAATACTTTCCGGCTGGTTGCGACGCCGTGGGGGAGCCCGGAGTGAAGCATCCCAAGTCATAACTAATTCAGCAGGGTCCGTTGTTGCTTGTAACACCCCAATTTTGGGCTTAGAAGTTTTGGGTTTGGACCGGACCGGTCGGGTTGCGGTTCGAATATATAAAAGGTGATTTTTAGGAAAGCCTAGTTCGGGTTGCATTAAAAATATGAAAAAATGTCTTAAAATCCTCTTTTATTATATATAAGAGAAAGGTGAAATCAATTTTACAAAACGAGGTTTGGAAGAGTGACATTTTGGGTTAGTGACCAAAATGTAATTTTCGAAAACTGTGAGACTGTTTTAAAAAGGATTGAAACTTTGAGTCTTTAAGGAGCTATTTACCCAATAGGAGTTTCTCCAGATTTTTCTTAAATATTAAAGGTTAATTAATGGTTTAAAATAAAAGTAAAAGGGAGGGAAAGATATTTTTAGTCATTTTAACTAACTTCTCCCAATTTCCATTTTCCTTTTCTCTCATCTTTTCTCTCAAACCAAACACAATTCTCCAGAGCATTTTCCTCTGATTTTGACATCCAAACATGAGATTTTAATCCTTTTTTGATCTCTAATCATCTCTTCAACAAAACCTTTGTATTTGCTATTTGGATTTTCAAGAATTTAGTTCTAAAAAGGGAGAAACTCAAGTTTGGAGGTAAGAACGTCCTTCTCCTCTAAACTCTCAGTTCTTTACTGAAATTCCCAAGTTCTCAATCCTTGATTTGTGATTTATTAAAGGTTTTACAATTTAACTCTTGATCTTGGCTTTAAAATGCAAGATTTGGTTGATTTTTGGTAAAATTCGTATGATCTATTTGAGCAGTGATTTGAGGTGTCTTTTTGATGTTTAATGAAAGTATAATTGATGAGAAATTAAGGTTTTATCAATGCAATCCCGAATAGGTTAATTTTCCTAAGTTTTGCTTGAGTTTTTGGTTGTTTTTGGAGTGATCTTGATGATCTGTTATAGCTGGAAGTATAAGGACGTGGTTAGATCCTTTTTAGATGTTAATTGATGTTTAAAAATGGTTAGAAGTGATGGATCTTGGCTGGGTTAAGTTTTGGAAGTGTTTGGAGGTGATTTCGGTTGTGTTTGGTAGCCGAATTGTGTTTTTGCAAAGAGCAGCGAGTTGAGTTGTGTGGCTGGTGTTTTTAATGCATAATGATGCATTAATCCTCTGTTATTGTGTGCTTGAAACAGGGGAGATTGATCCGTGAGCATTAGAGGTGGTGTGGAAGGTTTCGGATGCTTGGAAGGCTTGTTGGCTAGCCTTGTTTTGTGTATCGGTGAGTGAAGTTGGGTTTTTCAGCTTTTAAACCAAGGTTTGAAGGTTTTGGGAGCTTAGTTTAAGTCTAAACAACTTTGCTAAGCTCAAGAGTAAGTAAATGGATTTTTCCCTCTTGTTTGTGTTGTGAATTGGTTTTTAAGCATTTGTGATTGTTGGATGCAATGCATGTGATTTGCATGTTTTAAATCCTGTTGTGAAAGCATTTTATAGCATGGTTTAATGCTGGTTTTGAAAGCCATGTGAGAAGGATGCTCAAGGTAAGAGTTCCTTGGTTTTGTACATTGGAATTGTGGAATTGATGCATAGTGTTGCATGTTGTTTAATGGCTTTGTGTAATGCTTCAAAAACAGTGGATTGATAATGGTAAATGGTGGTTTTTGCATTTTGGTTATGCTTGTTAATCAATGGATTAATGTGGTAAGATGGTTATATTGGCAAGTGATGTAAGTGGTTCTTGGTTACTTTAATCGGATATAGTTAGCCGGATATAGGATTGGGTGCACCGTGAATAAAGTCGCCTTTGATGTGGAGTGGTTGTGAGTGAACCGGTAACTCCATCCAAGTACACTAACGAGATGGTTAAGAACACCATGGTGGTTAAAATTCCATGGGTGGGTCTTGTGTTAAGGTCAAATGGTGGTTAAAATTCCATTTGAGGACCTTGGGTAAGCAAAGGTTATAATGGTGGTTAAAATTCCATTTGAGGACCTTGTGCTTGTTAAGATCACAATGGTGGTGTAAAGTCCATGTGTGGATCTTGTGAAGTATGTCCCGGATCTCGTTAGTGATGTTATACAACTACCAATGGATAATGTTAAGGTTATATGGTGGTTAAAATTCCATATGAGAACCTTGTGAATGTTAAGGTTATTTGGTGGTTAAAATTCCATATGAGAACCTTGTGAATGTTAAGGTCATATGGTGGTTAAAATTCCATATGAGGACCTTGTGTATGGTAAGGTCAAATGGTGGTTAAAATTCCATTTGGGGACCTTGGGATTGGTAGTGTGTATGAAGCGTGGGGACAACGCTTGTGATCCGCGTATCCGATTGGATGTTGAGTTGAAAAGTGGATATGGTTTATCACTTGGAAGCCAATATAATGTTCTTGAATATGATGAAGCATGAGATGCTTGAGATGATGCATGGTTGCATGAGAAGTGTGTAATGTACTATGAATGCATGTTTACTTGTTAGTTGAACAAGTGTTGATTATCTATTAAGAATGGTGCATGTGTACATGAAATCTCTTTAGTGCATTGAAGTCTTGCGAAGACTTGTTTTTAAAGGCTTGTGATGCAAATATTGATGATGTGGTTCATATGTTGCATTTGTTTAATGCACATGTTTGATTGAATGAGTAAGTGGTTTTTAAAGGTTTATTGCTTTAAAATGATTTTCAAGTATGAGAAAGGTATGGTGTGAAGTGGAAGTGTTTTCCATGGTCTTGGTATTTAACCTTGCATATGATGTTCATGCATGGATTGGTTAAATTGATGGTTTTACAAGTTTGTACTTTGAAAAGGTTTACGTAGCTTTTCTAAGCTAAGGGTGGGTTTTTCATGTTTGAGCAATGCATGAGTTTAAGCATGTTGTTGAAAAGGGTTTCAAACTTTGCTTTGGTTTATCGAATCGAGTTTGCTTTTAAAAGTGGTTTTATGACTCGCTGCATTGATGGTGTTTTGGTTTTGAGCATTCCTCACTAAGCATTATGTGCTTACGCTCCTTTTTGTCCATCAATGCAGATATTTGAAGTTGGAACAGCGAGAAGCAAGGGATTCAAGGAAAGCTCCACTTGAGATGTATGTCTCGGTTAATAGCTATAGATAATAAAGGCAATGGGGGGAGAATCTCTTATGTTGATGTTTAATGAGATTGTGTATGTTGGACAAGTTTGGTTTATGATTTTAAACTATGTGGTTTAACGCTTGCAACGTTTGAATCTTCTTATGCTTAAGTCTATATGCTATGCTTCTTGTTTTGAAAGCATGTTTGAGTGTTGGATATGTGTTTATGAGTTGGTGCACCTAGGGGTGGTCTTGTATCTAGATTTTGATGCAATTATGTCCCTTGAGTGTTGATTAACTTGCTGGTATGTTTTGGTTGTCTTTGGAGCATGTTTGATGGGTCAATCGTGTGTTAAACCAGCAATTTTTCTGCAAACTGGGCAGCCTGTTTCGGAACAGGTGCTACCGTATCGGAAAAGGGGCCTGAAATGGCCTGAGCGTTCCGAAACGGAAGGAACTGTTTCGGAACGGTTTGGCCTCTGCCAGGCCCTGTTTCGGTACCAGTTTCGGAACGGTCCCACGTTTCGGAACGGGTCTTCCCTGTTCCGAAACACTCGACCGTTGGGCACTGAAATTGTTGGTTAAATGTTTTGAAACCTTTGCGTTTTGGTCCTGAATCTTGTTATTGCAATTGGATGAGTTTGAGTTGTCCGTTTGAGCTGAAATTTGACAGAGAAGCATGAAATATGACTAATTTCATAATGGTAACTCAAAAGTGGGTTAAGTCCTTATAATTTCCAGAATTTACAATTTGGTCCCTAAAGTCTTAATTTGTGCAATTGAGTCCCTAAATGATCTTTGATGGTTATGATCTTTGTGTATGCTGTTCTTGTGAACATGTCTAGGGTTAATGTGCATCTAGATAAGTTTAAAAAGAAAAAAAAGGTCGTTAATCAAGGTTGACTTTCGGGTTGACTTTGGTTTTCCCCGTGTAAACTTCTTAATTCGGTTCAACCGTCTGGGCTGGGTTAAGGGGGTTACATTGCTCGTAGAGGACAGAAGCTCTCACCGTGTCCTAATAACCCGCAAATAAAACAGAAGAGCGTTAAGTGTTCATATTCAAACCGGACGTAATGATCTGTGCCATTGGCCAGACGAATTTTTTTCCTGTGTTTTAGCGGATGCCGAACATCAATGTTAGCCCTGAGACGAATTATTCCCTTGTAGCCAAGCGACGTGGCCAAAGAGTCATAATCCAAGAACGATCCAAGAAAATTCCCCAGTGAACGGGCTACCCTCTCCGAAACAAAACCGTGTGGGACATTATGGACCAAAACCCAGAAATTAAGGTGTGTTAACGGGACTTGATGGGGATCCTCTCCCACTATCAGACGATGTAGTATCAGGACATGGCTATTAAAATTCCAGGGGCCACCACTCTCAATCCTATCAGCATCCACCCCAAGAAACAGTCGGAAAAAGTATCTACCATTACCCAGATCAGAGATAGAGATTCCCCCAACCGGGTGCCACACATTGGCTAATGTAGATCTCATAGAAATAAAATGGATAACACTAGATGTTAAGAAAGAGCCCACAAAGCAGAACTCATATGAGAGAGCAAGATCAGGATCCGAAGCCTCTATCTCCAAACTCTCATCCTCCTTCGATCGGATTGCCAGACGCTCCATATCACCGACCACCGAAGCCATACCGCAGCCGAAGACCGAAAAAGCAGCAAGAAAAACCAGACAACAGATTAAGACAAAACAGACGGCAGAAAAGCGTGCTACGAAGAGCAGATAGACAGACGTGCTACCAAGAGCAGATAGACAGACGTGCTCAGGAGTAAAAATTTACGATACTTTCTTATTATTGGCAATACCATTTAACTGTTAATTTGACTAAAAGAGAACATTTTTTTATATCATAAAGATTTTGAACACTAAACCAATATATTATTGGCATTAACAATCAATATATTATTGTCGAAATTTTCGAGTTAAAAAAATACCTTAGTTTACCTATGTATTATTATACTCTTTAAAAACCACAATTTTTCATTGTTGATAAAATATGAGTTAGTTCAAAATATGTATTTTTCAGTTTATATTTTCATGTATAAGA
Source organism: Hibiscus tridactylites (assembly GCA_958450335.1). Lineage (NCBI taxonomy): Eukaryota > Viridiplantae > Streptophyta > Magnoliopsida > Malvales > Malvaceae > Hibiscus > Hibiscus tridactylites. Next base: position 70,478,095 of record OY288271.1, read on the forward strand.
TTTTTTAAAGTTCTCTCGTGCTACTTTTTATAAATGAATTATTCTTTGTACAATAACAGACAAACAACACATTATTCTACAAATGTTTCTATCATCTTTTTGCGAGAGACAAAAAAAAATAAACTTCAATAAACTCAATGTTGTATTCTTTGGAAAATTAATCCGTATAGAAAAAATTAGATTACAAACTCTCTCGGAATTGCCCAAATTTCTAAGTTAAGGAAATACCTTAATTTTACATGTTTATTATTATTACCAAGTTTTAAAAATATTTTTCAAAAACATTTTTTTCTCATCTTTTCATCATGTTTTTAAAATGATTTAATGTTCTCTCATATTACTTTTATAAATGACATTATTCTTTTTACAATAACAGACGAAAATATGTTATTCTACAAATATTTGTATCCTCTTTATACGAAAAAGCGGGATGAAATATAAACTTCTATAAATTCAATAACATTCCTCAAAGATACCAAGTCGGATAAAAAAATTAGATTACAAACTTCCTTAAATTGTCAAAACTTTTGAGTTTGAGAAATATCTTAGTTTTACTTGTTTATTATTATTGCGTATTTAAAAACGACAATTTTTCACGATTGATAAAATAAGGGTTAATTCGAAATATGTATTTTTTCAAGCTTATTTTTTTCTCTCATCTTTCATCTCTCAGAAATTTTCTGAATTGATTTGAAGTTCTCCCATGCTACTTTTATAAATGACTATTCTTTTTACGATAACAGTAAAAAAAATCCGTTATTTAATAAATACTTTTATTCTCTTTCTGTAAAGAAGAGCGGTAAAAAGGTAAACTTTCATGATTCAATACTGTCTTCTTCAAAAACATCAATCCAAATTGAAAAAAAATAGATTACGAATTCCCTTGGAATTGTCAAACCTTCCGAGTTAGGAAAATATCATACATTAACTATTTATTATTTGGAAAATATTACAGCGCTCGACGAGCACTGATGAGCACTACTAACGACGAGTACAGATGAACATTATTAATTTAATTTTTAAAAATTTCAAATGAATAAAAATTAAAATTTTGTAGTTTAGGGATAGATATGTATTTTGATCTATGTTTAAAATAAAATTAAAAATAAAATAATATTTTTTAATTAATTTACTTTTTTAATTTTTAAATAATTTATAATTATACGGCGAGTCCTTTAGATTTTTAATCTTTATAAATTAAATTAATGGTACTAATCGGTGCTCGTCGTTAGTAATGCTCTTCGGTGCTCGTCGAGCGTGACCGACTCATCCTTATTGTTGTTGTTGTTGTTGTTGTTGTTGTTATTATTATCGATTCTTCAAAAACATCAATTTTGTTCACTGTTGATAAAATATGAGTTAGTTCAAAATATATATTTTTTAAAATTTATTTATTTTTCTCAGCATTCATCTCTTAGATGTTTCTGAAATGATTTAAAGTTTTCTCATGTTACTTTTATAAATGGCAATATTTTTTAATATCAGACAAAAAATCGATTATTGTTTAAATGTCTATATGCTCTTTTTACGAGGAAGTGGGACAAAGATAAACTCCCATAAATTTAATATTGTCTTTTTCAAAAACACCAATCCGAGTAAAAAAAATTGCATCACAAACTCCTTTAGAAATGTCGAAACTTCTGAATTAAGAAAGCGCCTTAGTTAAGCTATTTATTATTATTGAGTCTTATAAAACGATAAATTTTTCATCGTTGATAAAATATGAGTTAGTTCAATATATATATATATATATAGGGATAGGATCAAATTACACGGTGTAAAACTCTTTAAGTTTTACACCTTTTTTGGATCGTTGGATGAGTGAAACGGATGGATAAGATTAACAGTAAAATATGTGAAGATTATCACTTGGGAATTAAAAACACGGAGTTAATCTCAACCATCAATTTCCCCCATCCAACGATCCAAAAAAGGTGTAAAACTTAAAGAGTTTTACACGGTGTAAGTTGATCCTAACCCATATATATCGAATTTTTTTGAAATAATTTGAAGTTCTCTCATTCTACTTTTATAAATGACAATATTATTTTTACAATAACATGTAAAGAATATATTATTATATAAATATTTTTATCCTCTTTCTTCGAGGATGCAGGAAAAAAATAGATTTTTATAAATTTATTATTTTTTTTCAAAAACACAAATCCGAATAGAGAAAATTAAATTACAAATTCACTTAAAATCGTTGAAACTCTTGGGTTAAGGAAATACCTTACTTATTTATTATTATCGAGTTTCTGAGAACAACAATATTTTCGTTGTTGAGAAAATATTAGTTAGTTCAAAATACATTCTTAAAAGTTTATTTTTTCCCTCTTATTTTCAACTCTACGCACGAAAAGAAATTAAATTTTGCTTTAATTTGCCATTCTTCTTACCTAAAAAACATTATCTATTATTGCAACTATCTTTTCATTCTACCAAAAGCTTTAGTTTTAAAGTTATTAATCCGTTGAAATCATCAGTATCTCTCGGCTGCCTCCCGAAAGAACTCTCAAACTCAACTGCAATGCCAATATTGTTCAACTGTCAATCTGACTTTAACTGACACTAAAAGTAAACATTTTTATATCAAAATCTACCTATAAAGATTTTGAACACCATATACTATTGACATTAACAATCAGTTAATCTAGTGCAATGAGACACTAAATCCCTTAAATAAGGTTAATTATTCGAATCTTGATGTTTGTGAATAGAGTTTGGAGGGTCGCTTCTACAATGGATCTCTGCAAAACCGAATCTAAATTAGTCAACCAATAAATTAAAAATTTATAAAAAAAAATGATGTATTATTGACTAAACTGTTTTTCAAACTCATCATGATCGAGTTCAAAAATGAAGTGCAAAATGCTTTATAAGTTTAATCATTTCTTTCAACTACAATGGAATATTTTTTATTCAAAAAAGTCGTTTCTCAAACTAAATAATTTTTAATGGGTGAGATGTTTAATCTCTGAACAAAGGTCAAAAGTTCAAACTCAAATGGAACAAATTGGATTGAGAGGATTATCCCGCAATGGACTTTTACAATACTCAGTCTAAATTAATCGACCAATAGGTCGTCAGATACCAAAAAAATTCAAGCTAGTCATCATAAAAACACTTGAGAAGACATTCACTATTGCCAATATATACAACAACGCTTTCTTTTGTATATGAAAATTTTCCAAGCATCCGGTGTTTCACTATAACCTTCTGAGACAAAAAATGTAGGGTTCATGTTCGCTCAATTTGTACTATATTCAGTTTGTAGTAGGTGACATAAAACCATCATAGGATGAACTTTGAAGCCAAATGCTACCTTATTTCTATGTTGAAATGCAATAATGTTGTATTAAATGCACTAACGATCCTTTAAAAAAAGATTTCACTACAAAAAATCAGTATGTTTCCCTATGGTCTTCCTGCTTCAGCAGTGTCGCCGTCGGCATCTTCTGTTTCACCGCCTAATTTGATGAGATCTTCAACAAGAATTTTTCCTTCTGTAGCAAGAAATTCAGGGAAAGAAGCAAAACAAAGGGAAATTAAGGTCTAAACAGTAAGGACCTAAGTATATAGGCCAAGAAAACTCAACTACGTCCTACATAGAAACAACCACACCATTCAGCCTGACCAAAAAAAAGTACTAATCTTGCTCCCGATGTCCAAAATTCTGTACTTCAGGTAATGCCACAATAAAAAGTGAAAAAATAAATAAATAACCAACCTCGGTCTATGGATAGGTTGCTAATAAGCTCTTGGATACCCTCCTTGCCCAATGTGTCCTTCAGGTACATAGCGGCATTGGCGACCTCCTCAGGAGTTACTTTACCATCATAATCCCTGGCATAAAAATGGGACAAAATCCTTCAATTGAGAAAGTAATGCATTATGTGAAACAGGAATTAAAAAAAAAAACAGATGGAAAGAAAGGATCTACATTGTATTTGTATGTAGAAAAGTGAAACATAGTTGTTGATAGTGACGCATCAAAATATATACTTTAGGAAAGTATGAAAACGGTTAAGGTCGCATTGGATGCAATATTGTGGCCTTCCTAAAAGTACTTCTAAAGAATTTAGATTGCTTTCGGCTGTTTAATTGTGCTCGAAGCACTTGAAGGTAGTAGAGATCTTTACAGAAAAGAATTTTCAAAGAAAGAGAATCCAACTGCTGCTTGCAAGTGTAAAGGACTAACAAGTTTAAATCATGGCAAACAAAAAAGAAAATAATGATTTTAATAATAAGCTCTTTTAACAAAAATACTAAATATTAATGCACTAAAAGTCACCATTTCATTAATACGATCAAAGACCCAGGGAGAAGCATGAAGTGCCTGCTCATTCACACAGCAAATGAAGGCAGGAGGAAAAGTAGAAAGTTGACTGAAGAAGGCTGGAAAGCATGCCTACCAAGTTCAGCTAAGGGGAATGGGTCGACCAAAGGCTTGAAAGACGGTGGAACAAGCCAGGGAGAAGCAAACAGTGAAGACATATCATGGATTCAATCAAAATTGGAATACATAAGATATCCAAGTTTAAATAATGCCATGTTATAAGCCCGATCCAGCTCAATAGCAGGAGGTTAATCTGAGTGCTTTGCGAGGTATGTTTTTGTAGATTGTAATCGTACATATGCTTTAGAGTTCTAGTTAGATTAGAAGTTTGTAATGTAGTAGAAAACTAATTCCTAAAACTAGAGATAAAGTTAAGAGTTTAACTTAACTTAGGACATTGTAATTAGTTCTTTAAAAGAACTAATCTTTCTGTAATTATTCCCTCGATCAATTCCAATACAGAGAAACTACTTTTCTCTTAAAACTCTTATAGATTCTTACAAGGTATCAGTAGGTTACGATTCTTAAGGGAAATCGATGGTCAACTGTTCTGTATCCGAGATTAGTTCAGGACTCGACGACAGTTCCTGCACTGGCACTGATGCTACTCAGGATCCTACTTCTTCAACAGTAACATGCCATAAACTGTTGGGTCCCAATTATCTTCAATGGTCTCAATCTGTGAAGCTATACATCACTGGAACAGGGAAGCTTGGCTATATCACAGGAAGGATTGCGCAGCCTGCTTCCACAGATCCAGAGTATGAAAAATGGCTGCGAGAAAACAGTATGGTTATGTCTTGGTTAATCAACATAATGTCTCCAGCCATTCGGGGTAATTTTCTCCTATATGAAACTGCAAAAGCTGTATGGGATGCAGTTTGGGATTGAAAGCCAAGCCTCGAATCTGAAGCAAGAGGACATGAATGTTACCCTCTACTACAATACTCTGACTTGACTTTGGCAACAAATTGATCTATATGAGTCCAATGAATGGACCAATCCAGTGGTTGTTGCACTGTACAAAAAATTCTTGAATCGTTTGAACAAAGGTTTGGATGCAGTAAAAGGAAGAATTCTCAGCATCAAACCTCTTCCTTGATTAGGGAAGTCTTTTCTGAGGTCAGAAGAGAAGAAAGTAGGAGATTATTTATGTTGACAGATTCATCTCCTGATGACAGTTCTGCACTTCTCACACATGCAATATCGGCCAGCAGACAAAAAGGAGCAAAACCATGGTGCGATTACTGGAAAAAGGTGGGTCATCTTCGAGAGAGTTGCTGGAAATTGAATGGGAAGCTTGCTGATTGGGAACCACAGAAAGTGAGGCCCCAGCAGAAGGAGCCAGCAGCTAATGCAGTAGAAGCAGACCCTTCACTTGGTTTCAGCAAACAACAAATTGCAGACTTACAAAAGCTTCTCTCCCAGATGACATCAACACCTGATTCTCCTAGTCAGACTGGTAGTGTTTCTTGCCTTCAAACCTCTGCTAAATATTTGTAGATTGTGGATTCTGGTGCCACTCCCCATATGACAGGGGATGAAACTATTTTTCTTCAACTCAGTAAGCAGCAGGATCCAAGGAATGTAAAAACGACTGATGGTTCAGTAACTAAAGTAGATGGGATAGGAACAGTTTGTATTAATGATAACATCACTCTTCCTGCATTGATTTTAACTGTTCCATTACATTTAATGCCACTGGTTATGTATTTCATGAAGTGAACTTGGGGACATGGATTAGCAGTGCTGAGTGGTGTAGTGGACTTTATATCATTGAAGGTCTCCTACAAGACAAGTCCAACCAAGTTGCACTTTTTTATCTTCAAATACTTCACATTTAGGATCTAATGATATTTTCTTATGACATTTTAGACTTTGCACATCCAAATTTTATTTATCTCCAGAAATTATTTCCACATTTCTATCTTCATTATCTTGTGATGTGTGCCAACTTGCTAAACATAAAAGACCATCTTACCCTTCTTCAACCTATAAACCTTCTTCACCATTTTCTTTAAACATAGTGACATTTGGGGTCCTAGTGTTAAGAATGTGATCATACTAGGCTTACTTGGACCTTTTTGATGAAAAACAAATCTGAAACAGAAAGCATCTTCAAAACCTTCGATTTCATGATTCTAAATCAGTTTAATAGTAGGATTAAAATTCTTAAGAGTGACAATGGGAGTGAATTCTTCGTTAATGCCTTAGGTAACTTCTTTAAAGATAGAGGTATCCTTCATATCAGTTCATGTGTAGACACTCTCAGCAGAATGGAGTGGCTGAGAGAAAGAATAGACATCTCTTAGAAGTTGTTTGATCATTAATTTTATCTTCTAATGTTTCTCAGCATTTTTGGGACATGCCTTACTTCATAATACTTTTCTTATCAACAGGCTAGTAGGATTTTGGGATTCAAAACTCCTAAGGAAGTTTTTCTGCAAACCTTTCCTTCTTTTAAACCTTTGTCTTGCAGTCTGTCATTAGAGATATTTGGTTCAACTGCCTTTGTTCATGTTCATAAGCAATTTCGGGGTAAATTAGATCCTAGATTCTTCACATAAGAAGGGCTTTAAGTGTTACTCCCATACACATAGGAAATTTTTTTATTTCTATGGATCTCACATTTCATGAATATTTGCTTTATTTTTCATATTCTAAAATGCAGGGGGAGAAATGGGATAAATTTCAGTCTCCTCAAATCACCTTACCTTTAGCCGAGCCAATGCCTACACTAAAACCTGCAGACATTATTCCAGAACCATTATCACTGTAAATAAGAAGTATTTGAGCAGAGAGGTAATTCTTACTTTAATTTTCTTATGATTTATTTACAGAAAACTTAGCCTTTATAAAGGCCCATGTACAAGTGTTACCTTAGCTAGGCTATCTCTAAATCTTTATTTTTATCTACACTTTAGGATAAGAGTTAGGCTAGTGTAGAAATAGATGAAAACATAAGGTTTTTTCTATTATTCGATATCTCAAAAGATTACAGCAAGAGACTCTTTTATAGAATCTTTTAGGAGTTCGACTAGGATAAGGATTCCTAGTACAAAATAACTTCTAACTCTATACTAGATTAGAGATAACTCTAGACTAATTAGGACTTTAAATCTAACCTCTTTACCCCTAATACAATAAATATAGATAAGCACTAACTATTAGGAGATTTAATCCTAATCTATGTAAAAGCCGAAATATCCTAGTATACGTTGTATAGTCTCAGCTTGGATAAAAATTCATCAAAGACAGTTTTGGGTAAGTCTTTTGTGAGGATGTCTGCTAGTTGGCCTCCTGTTGGGATATATGATAATGTAGCTACCCCATTGACATTTTTTTCCGAAATAAAATGTTTGTCTATCTCAACATGTTTCGTTCTGTCATGTTAAACTAGATTCTTTGCAATCTGAATGGCTGATTGATCATCGCAAAAAATCTCAAATGTGTCTTCTTGGTCAGGTTAATTCCTTTAGCAACTTGAGTAGCCAAATTCCTTCACACATTCCTAGTGCTAATGCTCAAAATTCTGCTTCAGCACTGCTTCTGGATACAACCGATTGCTTCTTGCTTCTCCAAGTCACAAGATGAGAAGGTTTATTGATAAATAAAGATGGATATAATTTTGACAAATATTGAAAACTATGGTGGCTGTAGAAAATAATTACTTGTCTTTTATTCATAGAACATATAGGCTATATATACACATCTAATATTCCTAAACTAGATAACATATATATAACATTAATTACTAATTTTCCTAAACTAGGTAACATATATATAACATTAATTACAATATATTCTAGCCTAATAAATAACCTAGATTTTAGCCTAAGAATCTGTAACACTCCCCCTCAAGTTGGATCATAGATATTAATCATGCCCAACTTGTTACATAGATAATTGATTCGAATTTCATTGAGAGCTTTGGTGAAGATGTCTCCTAGTTGTTCTCCGGTTTTCACATAACCAGTAGATATCAAACCTTGTTGTATCTTTTCGCGAATGAAGTGACAATCAATCTCAATGTGTTTTGTTCTTTCATGAAAAACTGGATTAGAAGCAATGTGTAATGCAGCTTGATTATCACACCAAAGTTTTGCAGGTATTGAGGCTTTAATTCCAATCTCACCGAGGAGCTGATATACCCATGTAATCTCACATACGGACTTGGCCATTGCTCTATATTCGGCTTCTGCACTAGATCGTGAAACTACGTTATGCTTTTTACTCTTCCAAGAAATCAAGTTTCCTCCAACAAACACACAATATCCTGAGGTGGATCTTCTATCCTTTTTGCATCCTGCCCAATCCGAGTCGGAAAAACATTCAATTCTAGTATGACCATGATTGCCATATAGAATTCCACGCTCAGGAGCACTTTTTAGATAACATAAAACTTGCTCTACTGCTTTCCAATGATCAACAGTCGGTGACGACATGTATTGACTCAAAACACTCACTGGAAAAGATATATCAGGACGCGTCACCGTGAGATAGTTTAATTTACCGATAAGTCTTCTGTACCTTTCAGGGTCATCAAATAATTCACCTTCTTTAGTTAACTGTAGATTAGGGACCATTGGCGTACTATAAGGTTTGGCGCCCAATTTCCCTGTTTCCAATAAAAGATCAAGCACATACTTCCTCTGAGATAGGAAGATTCCTTTTCTATTTCTGTTCACCTCAACCCCCAGGAAGTATTTCAACGTCCCCAGATCTTTAGTGTGAAACTGAGTATGGAGAAAAGACTTCAGTGAAGAAATTCCACTAGTGTCATTACCAGTGAGTACAATATCATCCACATACACGACTAGTAGAATCGTGCCCCCATCAGACTTTCTAAAGAAAACAGAATGGTCTGATTCGCTTCTTTGCATCCTGAATTTTTCAATAGCCTGACTGAGCTTACTAAACCAAGCCCGAGGACTCTGTTTCAAACCATATAAAGATTTCTTCAAATAACATACCTTCCCAGACTCCCCCTGAGCAACAAACCCAGGTGGTTGCTCCATATACACCTCTTCCTGAAGATCACCATGAAGGAAAGCATTCTTGATATCCAACTGATGCAAAGGCCAATCAAAAATTGCTGCAAGGGAGATAAATAACCGGACAGAAGCAAGTTTGGCAACAGGAGAGAAAGTATCATAATAATCCACACCATAGGTCTGAGCATATCCCTTAGCAACAAGACGGGCTTTCAAACGATTAAGAGAGCCATCAGGATTAAATTTAACAGTAAACACCCACTTACATCCAATAGCTCGCTTACCGTTAGGCAAAGAAACCAAAGTCCACGTGCCATTGTCATCTAGAGCAGTCATTTCCTCAAGCATAGCCGCACGCCATCCAGGATGAGATAATGCCTCGCTAACAGTTTTAGGGACAGAAATAGTATCTAGGGATGTAACAAAGGCACGAGAAGAAGAAGACAAACAATTATAGGAAACAACAGAGGAAATGGGGTAAGTGCAAGCACGTTTACCTTTCCGAAGAGAAATAGGAAGGTCAAGATCAGCAATACAAGGCGAATCTGATGACGAAGATATTGGCTCATCAGGACATGAATCTGGAACATCCGGAACGTTTGGAATTGGGTCTGAAGGTGGTGGTTGTGGCCGACGAGTATAGATGTTTTTTATGGGGGGCTTGACAAAAGGGGGCGGAACCAAGGAGGATGAGGACAACTCCAAAGGTGATGGGACCGGATAAAACAAGAAATCCTCGTCCTCCTGAGCGATAGACCCTGAAGAAAACAGAAAAGGTTTGTGTTCCAAAATAGTAACATCAGCAGACACAAGATACCTACCTAGACCCGGACAATAACAACGATACCCTTTTTGACCACGTGAATACCCCAAAAACACACATCTCAAAGACTTAGGATCAAGCTTTGTAACTTGAGGACGGACATCCCGAACAAAACAAATACAACAAAAAATTTTCGGGGAGAGGGGAAATAAATCTTTAGTGGGGAAAAGAGTATGAAAAGGGATGTTACCCGACAAAACCAAAGAGGGCATACGATTGATAAAAAAACAAGCTGTGGAGATGGCATCAGCCCAAAAACATTTTGGAACTTGCATTTGAAATAGCAAAGCTCGGGCTGTTTCAAGAAGATGTCTATTTTTGCGTTCAGCAACACCGTTTTGAGAAGGGGTGTCAACACAAGAAGTTTGATGGAGAATACCGTGCTCAAGCATATATTTCTGAAAAGGACCTGAAACATACTCTTTGGCATTATCACTTCTCAAGTTTCGGACAGGTGTACCAAATTGGGTTCGAATCTCAACACAAAAAGAAGAGAAATGAGTAAATAATTCTGAGCGAGATTTCATTAAATAAAGCCATGTCATTCGAGAATAATCATCAACAAAAGTAACAAAATAACGAAAACCTGGTTTAGAAGTAACAGGACTAGGACCCCAAACATCAGAGTGAACTAACTCAAATGGAGCAGAAGCTCGGTTATTGACTCTAGGACTGGAACTAAGGCGATGGTGTTTAGCAAACTGACAAGACTCACAATCCAAGGATTTTAAACTAGAAAATTGAGGACAAAGTTTCTTCAAAGAAGGTAGAGAAGGATGACCCAATCGACAATGTTCTTCAAAAGGACTGACAATTCCAGTGCAAGCGACAGGTTCTGGAACATGGGTGTCAAGGATGTAGAGGCCATCAGACTCATGCCCTTTACCAATAATCTTCTTCGTCAAAAGATCCTGAAACACACAATAACCAGGAAAAAATGAGACACAACAATTAAGGGTTTTTGTAGGTTTACTAACTGACATCAGGTTAAAGATTAAATGTGGTGAACTCAAAACAGAGGACAAAGTAAGAGAGGGAGTGGGGTACGAAGTGCCAGAGCCAATAACAGAAGATGTAGAACCATCGGCTAAAGTAACAGGATTGATAGAAGGATGTGTTGTAAAATGAGAAAGAAGATTGGGGTTACCTGTCATGTGGTCTGTGGCACCAGAATCAATGACCCATTTGGAAGAGGTGGAAACAAGACATGTATTGGATTTACCTGACTCAACAAGGGCAGAAACAGGACCGGAAGGATGCTTGACAGTGTCTTGAAGGTGAAGAAGCTTGGCATACTCATCCGCAGATATCGTAACAGCCGATGAAGAAGCGTCTACACTAGAAGCAACATTAGCAGACGAAGTTTTCTTAAACTGCAGCTTCCGGCAATCACGCTTGGTATGTCCCGGTTTGTGACAATAATGACAGATAACTGTACCGTGATCCGGACCACGAACCCCAAACTGTGGATCGCTTTTGGTAGACCCCGACCCCATAGAACGACAGGACCATTACTCTTGAAATTTTGCTTGCCGGAGTCAGAAGGAAGAGCACGACTAAGAAAAACACTGCCATGTTGTGGGGATGGAGTAGGCAAAGAATTCTCAGTACGACGGACTCTCCGAAAAACATCATCGAGGCTGGAGATCTCGGAACCAGAGAGAATCTGAGATTTAGCTGTTTCAAATTCTGGTGGAAGACCGGCAAGAAAACTCATAACCGCCATTTGCTCTCGCTGACTACGTTGGACCTCAATATCAGCACTAAAAGGAAGCAACATATTAAGCTCTTCATACGTTTTCTTGAAATCCATAAAATAACTGGTTAAAGTCCGGTCTTCTTTGTCAGCCCTGTAAAAATGCTGACAAACATCATAGATACGAGAAAAATTTCCTTTGCCAGAATATAAAAATTGCAAATAGCTCATCAACTGTTTCACCGTCTTGCAATGATTAACCAAACCTACCACCTCGCTGTCAATAGAATTACGAATCTGAATATAGAGGCGAGCATCTTCTCTCATCCAAGGAAGGCGAGAATCATCCGTCGGAGGATCATCAGTCAAATGTTTGTCCATAGAAAGGCTTAACAAATACAACTCAATTGTATGGTTCCAATCGAGAAAATTAAAGCCATTCAATTTATGATCAGTAATCTTAGACGTAATCGGAACGATATCAGACATAAAGTCAACCTTTTTATCAGCCATGAAGTCAAAGAAGCAAAGAGCCAAAAAACAAAACCCTAATAAATTCAAAAGATAGAACACCCAACCCAAAACAATCCGAAAGCAAGGACCGACGGCAGGGGTGTGATCGGAAGGAAGCAGCGACGGCGGTGGAAAAAACAGCGGCGAAAAGGGCCCTCCACGCGCTCTCACGCGCCGGCGCGTGAAGGACAGGCGGAAGCTTGTGGCGGCGCGTGAGGCTCACGCGCAGGGAATCCGGTGACCGGAAACTCCAGATCGGCGGACGACGGCCATTGTGGTACGGGCGGTGTCGACAGAAACGGCCTCCGAAGGTGGCCGGTGAAGAACGACAAAAATATTGACTTTAGGTCAAAACCCTAACAGCCCAAAATTTTTTTTTAATGTATTCGAAAAAAAACCTAGGACAACTGATACCATGTAGAAAATAATTCCTTGTCTTTTATTCATAGAACATATAGGCTATATATACACATCTAATATTCCTAAACTAGGTAACATATATATAACATTAATTACTAATTTTCCTAAACTAGGTAACATATATATAACATTAATTACAATATATTCTAGCCTAATAAATAACCTAGATTTTAGCCTAAGAATCTGTAACATGGCCTAACCTAAAATGCCATAATAAAACATATCAAACTGTCCTAAAGCTGTAAAAGAGGAGGGAGAGATAGAGGTGCAATGTGATGGAGAGCTATGGAGAACATAGAGGTCATTTTGCAATCTAACAGTGCCAATCGTCTTCTTCGAGCCCAATTTGGTACATCTGTCCGTGCTTGAATATGTCTCTTGGACAACACACCAAATTTCAGTTGTTGTTTGGTAAAGCAGAAAAATTCTGCCGACATTAGGAGCCATAGTATTGAGGAGCCAAGACATGACACGTATGTTTTCTTGCATCCAATTCGCATAGCCATCAACATCAGCCTCTGGTTGTTTGAGAACCCCAGTAAGATAGCCCAATTTACCTCGTCCCGACATGAAAATTTTGACAAATTGAGACCATTCCAAAGAATTATTACCTGTTAACCGATGACAAGTAATAGGGAGATTGAAAAAGTCAATGAGGTCGTCAGAACCAGAATTGAATCCTAGTGGAGAAATGATGTCGGAGGTCGAAGAAGAAGAGGAAGAAGATGTAGCCATCGAGAAGGGATTTTTTAATTTTATTTTTGGGTGATGTGGAAGACGATTTAGGGTTGAGGAACCGAAACCCCAGCTGATACCATGTAGAAATAGATGAAAACAAGAGTTTTTCTATTATTTGATATCTCAAAAGATTACAGCAAGAGACTCTTTTATAGTCTTTTAGGAGTTCGACTAGGATAAGGATTCCTAGTACAAAATAACTTCTAACTCTATACTAGATTAGAGATAACTATAGACTCATTAGGACTTTAATTCTAACCTCTTTACCTAATACAAATAAATATAGATAAGTACTAACTCTTAGGAGATTTAATCCTAATCTATGTAAAAGTCGAAATATCCTACAACTAGAGATAAAACATCTAAGAGATAAGATATACAAAAGATAATTTATCTATTTTAAACGCCTCCAATCTACACTCTCCCTCAAGCTGGAGAGTATATATTGTAGAGTCTCAACTTTGATGTAAACTTATCAAAAGTCTCTAGGTAGTGTTTTAGTAAGAACATCTGTCAGCTGGTCCTTTGTAGGGATAAAATGCAATTTAACTTGTCCACCATTGACCTTCTCGACAATAAAATGTCGATCAATTCCCACATGCTTAGTTCTATCATGTTGGACTGGGTTTCTTGCAATATTGATAGCTGATTGGCGATCACTTTGCAATTCGAATTCTTCAAACTACTTTAGCCCCAATTCTGCCAGCAACCTCTGCAGCCATATTCCTTCACATATTCCCAAAGTCATAGCTCTATATTCAACCTCTGCACTGCTTCTAGCCACTACCGGTTGCTTCTTGCTCCTCCATGTCACTAGATTTCCCCACACAAATGAACAATAGCCACTAGTAGACCTCCTGTCAGTTAATTCACCAGCCCAACTGGAATCTGTAAATAATTTTACTGACCTGTCTTCACTTTTCTTAAAGATTAGACCATGTCCAGGAGTCATCTTCAAATATCTCAGTATTCTGGTAACAACTTTAAGATGTTCTTCCCTAAGATCACTCATGTGTTGGCTCACAATACTTACCGAGTATGTTATGTCTGGTCGAGTGTGGGATAAATAAATAAGCTTCCCATCAAGTCTTTGGTACTGATCTTTGCTAACAAGGTTGTCTACTTCTCTTCTCAGTTTTAAATTAGCTTTCATAGGTGTTTCAACTGGTTTGCATCCTAACATCCCTGTTTTTGAAAGTAAATCAAGAATATACTTTCTCTGATTTATGACAATACCTGCTTTAGACCGTGCTACTTCCATCACAAGAAATATCTAAGGCTGCCCAACTCCTTAGTATCAATTTCTGTTGATAATATTTTCTTCAAATTTTATATTTCAATAACATCATCGCCTGTAATAATAATATCAACATATACGATTAAAATTGAATTTTTACCTAAGGTTGTCTTCACAAAACAATGTATGATCGCCCTAACACTATTTGTAGCCAATTTTTAACATAGCCTTGGTAAACCTTTCAAACCAAGCCCTAGGTGATTGCTTCAAGGCATACAATGATTTCTCCAGCTTGCACACTATTTTACCATCCTTTTCTTGTTGCATTCCGGGAAGAATTTGCATGTAAACTTCCTCTTCTAGACTTCCATTTAAGTAAACATTCTTGATGTCTAGTTGGTGAAGTTCCCAATTCTTATTAACAGCTAAGGATAATAACACTCTATCGTGTTTAACTTGGTTACTGGGGAAAACTTTTCTTGGTAGTCTATCCCATAGGATTGTGTGAATCCTTTGGCTACCAACCTTGGCTTGAACCTCTCAACACTACCATCAGAGTTATACTTAGCTGTAAACACCCATTTGCAGCAAACTGGTTTTTTCCCGGTGGTAAATCTACAAATGTCCAAGTTTTGTTGTTTTCCAGTGCCCTTATCTCTTCTTCTATTTCCATCTTCCACTTAGGATTTTGTATAGCTTCCTCTACTGTTTTTGGATTAACAATGTTGTCCACATTTGCAATAAAAGCTTTAAATGAAGCATTTAAATTCCCATATGCTACAAATCTCTGGATAGGATGAGATGTGCATTTTCTTGTAAATAATACTGAGTTTAGAGAAAAGTAGTTTCTCTGTTTTTATTTAATTTTATCGTGAAAATTACAGAGTGTTGGATCCCTTTTTAACAACACTGGTTACATCATACTAGTTTAATTAAACTCTAACTCCTAGTTTAAGATAAACTCTATCTTATCTAGAATAAACTTAAACTAAAATACCTCTATTACAACACAAACTCCTAATTAAATAATAACTACTGCATGTTAATAACTCTAGGACTCTTAGATACATATTTACAATCGACACTCCCCCTCAAGCTGGTGAGTAGACATTGTATAGTCCCAGCTTGGATGTAAGCTTATCAAAGGTATTTCTTGGAAGTGCCTTGGTAAGTATGTCAGCTAACTGCTCTTGCGTTGGGATGAAGTTCAACTTAACCATCCCACTTGTGATTTTCTCTGTAATAAAGTGTCTGTCCAGTTCCACATGTTTGGTTCTGTCATGATGCACTGGATTCTTTGCAATGCTGATTGCAGATTGATTGTCACAGTAAAGCTCAAACTCTTTGCTGTAATTTAATTTCAATTCTGATAGGAGTCTTTGTACCCAAATCCCTTCACAAATTCCATTTGCTAGTGATCTGAATTCTGCTTCTGCACTGCTTCTTGAAACTACTTGTTGTTTCTTGCTCTTCCAAGTCACCAAATTTCCCCATACTCGAGCGCAATAGCCACTTGTAGATCTTCTAGCTGTCAACTCTCCTGCCCAGCTTGCATCTGTGAATATTTCAACTTTTCTGCTGTCATTTTTAGTGAAAAACATTCCATGCCCTGGAGTCATCTTCAAGTATCTTAGGATTCTCATAACTGCCTCAAGGTGCTCTTCTTTAGGATCACTCATAAACTGGCTGACAACACTTACTGGAAAAGCAATGTCAGGTCTAGTGAGTGATAAGTAAATAAGCTTACCCACTAGTTTCTGGTATTGCTCCTTGTCCATAGGAACTCCTTGATCATCGGTCCTAAACTTTAGGTTTGACTCCATAGGTGTCTCTGCAGGCTTGCATCCTAGCATTCCTGTTTCTGAAAGAAGATCCAGAATATACTTCCTTTGGTTAATCACAATCCCAGAGTTTGATCTTGCCACTTCCATACCGAGAAAGTACCTCAAGTAACCCAAGTCTTTTACCTCGAATTCAGTAGCCAAAAACTCTTTCAACCTTTTTATCTCCTGATCATCATCACCAGTGATGATTATATCATCAACATAGACTATTAAGATAGTTCTTTTATTTCCTGAAGAAGTCTTCACAAACAAAGTATGATCAGATTGACATTGATAGTAACCAAAATTCAAAACTGCTTTAGTAAATCTGTCAAACCAGGCCCTAGGAGACTGTTTTAGGCCATACAATGATTTAAGTAGCTTACACACTTGGTTTGGATCACCACTTAGACCGGCTGGTTTATGCATGTAGACTTCCTCCTCCAAATTTCCATTTAGGAATGCATTTTTCACATCAAGTTGATGAAGTGGCCAATCTAGATTTGCAGCAAGAGATAGAAGAATTCTTATAGTATTGAGTTTTGCTACAGGAGCAAATGTTTCCTGATAATCAATCCCATAAGACTGAGTAAATCCCATTGCAACCAGCTTTGCTTTAAACCTTTCAATACTCCCATCTGAGTTATATTTTACTGTAAAAATCCATTTACAACTAACTGCCTTCTTACCAGGAGGTAAATTGGTCATCACCCAAGTCTTGTTGGATTCCAAAGCCTGAATTTCATCTTCTACAGCTTTCTTCCACCTAGGATCTTGTAAAGCTTCATATACTGTTTTTGGAATCTGCACTTTGTCAATTTTGGCAGTAAAGGCTTTAAATGATGATAATAGTTTCTCATAGGCCACATATCTCTGGATTGGGTGACTTGTACATTTTCTGACACCTGTTCTCTTAGCAATAGGTAAGTCATATGTATTAATAACAGAATCATCATTATCATTCAAATTTTCCATACCTCCCTCCTCCAAGGACAGTGGAATTGGTTCCATTTCTTGAGCAGTCCTAGGTTGTGTAGTTTCCTGAGCAAGACCTTTTTTCCTCCTTGTATAGACACTTAGTTCTTTAGTTCCAAGTTGGTTCTCTAAAAAAACATGAGGTGTAGCAGGTGATTTTTCAGTTTCAGTTATAGGCGAAAAAGGTTCTGATGGTTCAGGAACAGATTCAGGAGGTAGAGATGTAGGATTATGTTCAACAGTTTTGGGCGTAGGTATTGATTCGGCTAGTGGTAGCTGAATTTGAGGATACTGAAATTCATCCCATCTCTCCCCCTGAATTTTAGTATCTGAAAAATAAGGTAAATGTTCATGAAAAGTGACATCCATAGAAATAAAAAATTTCCTATGTAGAGGAGAGTAACATTTGATAGCCCTAGGATCTAACTTACCCCGAAACTGTTTATGAATATGAACAAAGGCAGTAGAACCAAATACTTTGAGAGGTAAATGACAAGACAAAGGTTTAAAAGATGGAAAGGTTTGAAGTAAGACTTCCTTAGGAGTTTTGAAACCTAGAATTCTGCTAGGTAACCTGTTAATGAGAAAAGTTGCATGAAGTACAGCTTCTCCCCAAAAAGAATGAGAAATATTAGAGGATAACATTAAGGATCGAACAACTTCTAAGAGGTGTCTATTTTTCCTTTCAGCCACTCCATTCTGTTGAGGAGTATCAACACATGAACTTATATGAATAATACCTTTGTCTTGAAGAAAATTTCCTAAAGTATTAGTAAAGAACTCACTCCCATTGTCACTCTTAAGAATCTGAATTTTGCTGTGAAACTGATTTTCAATCATGAAATAGAAATTTTTAAAGATATTTTCAGTTTCAGATTTATTTTTCATCAAGAAAGTCCAAGTAATCCTAGTATGATCATCTATAAAAGAGATAAACCATCTAGCCCCATTTACATTCTTAACATTAGAAGGACCCCAAATGTCACTATGTATTAAGGAAAAAGGTTTAGAAGCCTTATAAGAAGAAGGGGATAGGGTGATCTTTTATGTTTCGCAAGTTGACATATATCACAAGAAAATGACAATGGGTCTTTATTAGCAAATAAAGTTGGATACAATTTCTGAAGATAAATAAAGTTTGGATGGCCAAGTCTAAAATGCCATAAAAGAACATCACTGAATCCTAAATTTGTAGTGTCGAAGGAAAAAGAAAAAGTGCAACTTGGTTGGACTAGTCTTTTAGGAGGAAGACCTTCAATGATGTAAAGTCCACCACACAACTTAGCACTGCCAATCCACTTCCCCGAATCCACTTCCTGAAACACACAACCAGTAGCATTAAATATTGTGGAACAATTAAGATCACTGCACAATTTACTAACTGACAACAGATTGCATTGTAAGTTAGGAACATATAAAACAGAAGAAAGAGTGATAGTATCATTCACAACAACTGTTCCTATTCCATCCACTTTAGTGACAGATCCATCAGCTGTCTGAACATTTCTCTAACTTTACTGTCCAGTAATTTGAAGGAAAAGAGATTCATCCCCTGTCATATGGTCAGTAGCACCAGAATCCACTATCCATAAATACTTAGCAGTAGTTTTAAAACAAGAAACACTACCAGTTGTACCAGAGGAATCAGATTTTGGTGTCATCCGAGAAAGAAGTTTCTGCAAATCATCAATCTGCTGCTTACTAAAACTCACTGAACTATCTGCTGATGCTGCATTAGCTACTGGTGCTGTTTGTTGCTGCCTCATCCTTTGGGGTTTCCAGTCAGCAGGCTTACCATGTAATTTCCAGCAAGTATCTCGAATGTGCCCCACCCTTTTGCAATGGTAGCACCATGATTTTCCTCCTTTTTGCTTGCTGGCAGATGACGTATGTGTAAGAAGTGCAGATCCATCACTAGTGGATGAGTCTGCCAACATGAATAATCGCCTACTCTCTTCCCTTCTGACCTCAGAAAAAACCTCTCTAACAGAAGGAAGAGGTTTAGTGCTCAAAATTCTTCCTTTGACAGCATCCAGTCCTTTATGTAGACCATTTAAGAATTGAAAGATTCTTTTCTGGTCAGTTTTCTTCTTGTAAAGAGCAGCATCTGCTGGATTCGTCCAGTCATTAGACTCGTAAAGATCAATTTGCTGCCAAAGTCGGGTAAGAGTGTTGTAGTAAACAGTGACATTCATCTCCTCCTGTTTTAGATTTGAAGCCTGGCATTCGATGCTAAATAATTCAGAAATATTGTCGGAACTTGAATAAGTTTCTTGAGCTGCATCCCAGATTTCTTTTGCAGTCTCATATAAGAGAAAGTTACCCCCAATTGCTGGTGTCATCGTGTTTGTCAACCAAGACATCGTGTTTGTCACTCCTCCAGTGATATAGCCGAGCTTTCCTCTGCCAGTGATGTACAACTTGACTGACTGGGACCATTGTAGATAATTGGGACCAATCAGTTTATGGCAAGTGACTGCCGATGTGGTAGAATCTGGAAGAACATCAACGAAGGAAGTTGCTTCTCCTCCGGAATTAATCTCGGATGAGGAAGAATTTGCCATCGATTTAGACTAAGAATCGAAACCTACTGATACCATGTAAATAATACTGAGTTTAGAGAAAAGTAGTTTCTCTGTTTTTATTTAATTTTATCGTGAAAATTACAGAGTGTTGGATCCCTTTTTAACAACACTGGTTACATCATACTAGTTTAATTAAACTCTAACTCCTAGTTTAAGATAAACTCTATCTTATCTAGAATAAACTTAAACTAAAATACCTCTATTACAACACAAACTCCTAATTAAATAATAACTACTGCATGTTAATAACTCTAGGACTCTTAGATACATATTTACAATCGACATTTCTTACACCCTTTTTTTGAGCAATAGGTAAGTCATCAATATTGACAATAGGAATATGAGCATTATTCTGATAAGTTTCCATACCTTCCAAGTGTTCCAAGGCTGTAAGACTAAGTTCCAGCTCTTGGCAGTCTGTAGGTTGTATGGTGGCCTCTTTAGCAGGCTTCTTTCTCTTTTTGTAAACACTGAGTTCCCTTTGTTCAAGTTGTTCGGGCTGGGTGTTTTTAGAAGTCCTTGGTGTATTAGGAGAGTTCAAACAAGGTAAAACAGCAGGTTCCAAAAATTTTGTTGGTTCTAAAAAATCTGTAGGTTTTGAAAAGACTGCTGGTTCTGAAGGTAAAACAGTAGGTAAAGGTAAACAAGGATAAAAATTATCAACAAGCTGAAATTCCCTTAAACTCTCCCCCTGAATTTCGGTTTTGGGATAAAAGGGTTTAGGTTCATGAAAAGTAACATCCATCGAGGTGTAAGTTTTCTTAGTGATAGGAGAGTAACACTTGTAGCCCTTCTTAGTAGAAGAATACCCTAAACATATGCACTTAATGGCTCTAGGATCGAGTTTAGCCCTTCTTAGTAGAAGAAAGTGGCTTAAAATCGGGAAAATAAGAAAGAAAGAAGTTCCTAGGAACTCTAAAATCTAAAGGTCTACTAGGCATTCTGTTTATAAGAAATGTGGCAGTAAGAATGGCTTCCCCTAATAGAATTTAGGAATATAAGTAGTAAATAACAAAGATCGAGCCACTTTTAATAAATGTCTATTTTTCTCTCGGCAATTCCATTTTGTTGAGGAGAATTAACACAAGAAGTAATATGAATAATTCCCTTTTCTTGAAAATAAGACCCTAGAGTTAGAGTAAAGTATTCACTACCATTATTAGAGTGTAACATACGAATGTGACTGTTAAACTAGGTTTCTATAAGATGGTGAAATTTTTTAAAATCTGCCTCAGTTTTGGAATTCTCTTTCCTTAAGAAAGTCCAAGTAAGCCTAGTAGGGTCATCGATGAAGGTAATAAATCACCTAGAACCATCTATGTTTTTTACTTTCAAAGGGCCCCAAATGTCACTATGCACAAGGGAAAAAGGAGAGGATGTTTTATGTGTTGATGGAGGGTATGAGGTTTTCTTGTATTTAGCGAGTGGACAAATGTCACAAGTAAAAATACTGGGATTTTTATTAAGAAACAAACTTGGAAACATTTTTGCAAGGTAATGTAAATTAGGGTGTCTTAATCTATAATGCCATAACAAAACATTATGGGATGAATCTGAAATAGTAGGAAAACAAGGAATCAGAGATGAACAATTTGACTGGGCTTGTTTATGCAGAGATTTTTGCCCTTGAAGACTGTATAGGCCACCACACAACCTAGCACTGCCAATCACTGTCCCCAAGTCCATAGCCTGAAATTCACAAACATTTGGAGAAAATTTAGATTGCATCGTCAATCAGTTGATAATTTACTGACAGATATAAGATTGCAGGCCAATTTAGGAACATAAAGCACATTTGGCAGTATAAAATTTTCAGAAATCCGAATAGAACCACTCCCTTCAATAGATGACAAGGATCCATCAACAGTTCTTATATGAGAAGAATATTGCAAGGGCTGAAAAGTCTGAAATAGGGATACATCGCCTGTCATATGGTCCGATGCCCTGAATCCACAATCCAAGATTGACAAGTACCATTGTTAGCAAAATTAGCTAAAACTGAACTACCTCTTGGGACTGTATTAGCACTAAGCGAGTCACTTTGGGTAGTCATTCAGATAAGCAGTTTCTGCAAGTCTTCAATTTGCTAATTACTGAAACAAACCCTAGTTGCAGTTGCAACTATATGAGCAGAATTCTCCTTCTAGGATCTAAAACCTGGCTCTGATACCAAGTAAATAAGAAGTATTTGAGCAGAGAGGTAATTCCTACTATGATTTTCTTATGATTTATTTACAGAAAACTTAGCCTTTATAAAGGCCTATGTACAAGTGTTTTACCTTAGCTAGGCTATCTCTTAATCTTTATCTTTATCTACACTTTAGGATAAGAGTTAGGCTAGAGATAAAACATCTAAGAGATAAGATATACAAAAGATAATTTATCTATTTTAAACGCCTCCAATCTACAACACCTATAACTGAAAAATCACCTACAACACCTCAGATTTTTTAGAGAACCAACTTGGAATAAAGGAACTTAGTGTCTATACAAGGAGGAACAAGTCAGGAAACTACACAACCTAGGACTACTCAAGAAATGGAACCAATTCCACTATCCTTGGAGGAGGAAGGTACGGAAATTTTAAATGATAATATTGAATCTGTCATTGATACATCTAACTTACCTATTACTCAAAGAAAAAGTGTCAGGAAATGTACAAGTCATCCAATTCAGAGATACGTTACCTATGGGAAGTTAATGTCATCTTTCAAAGCTTTTACCACTAAAATTGACAAAGTTCAGATTCCTAAAACAGTGTATGAAGCATTGAAAGATCATAGGTTGAAGAAAGCTGTAGAGGATGAGATTCTGGCTTTGGAGGCAAACAAAACCTGGGTAATGACTGACTTACCTCCTAGGAAGAAGGCAGTAAGCTGTAAATGGAATTTTACAGTGAGATACAACTCGGATGGAAGTATTGAAAGGTTCAAGGCAAGGTTGGTTGCAAGGGGGTTTACACAGTCCTATGGAATCGATTACCAAGAGACATTTTCCCCATGTAGTAAAGCTCCATGTAGTAAAGCTCAACATTGTGAGAATTCTGCTTTCTCTTGCTGCTAACTTAGACTGACCACTCTATCAACTTGATGTGAAAAATGCGTTCCTAAATGGGAATTTGGAGGAGGAAGTTTATATGCACAAGCCAACTGGTCTAAGTGATAATTCAAATTCAAACCAAGTGTGTAAGTTAATGAAATCACTATATGGCCTAAAACAATCACCTAGAACCTGGTTTGATAGATTTTCTAAAGCAATTCTGAAATTTGGTTATTCTCAATGCTTATCTAATATACATTATTTGTGAAGACTTCTTCTGGGAATAAAAAGACTTTTAATAGTCTATGTTGATAACATAATTATAAAATGTGATGATGATCAAGAAATCAAAAAACTAAAAGGCTTTCTAGCTACTGAGTTCGAGGTGAAAAGACTTGGGGAAATTGAGATACTTCCTTGGAATGGAAGTGGCAAGATCGAATTTTGGTATTGTAATAACCAGAGAAAGTATATACTCGACCTTCTTTCAGAAACAAGAATGCTTGGATGCAAGCCTGCAAAAACACCTATGGAATCCAATCTGAAATTCAAGACTGATGACCAAGGAGTTCCCACGAACAAAGAGCAATATCAGAAACTAGTGGGTAAACTTATCTATCTATCACTCACTTGATCTGGCATTGCATTTTCAATCAGTGTTGTTCAATTTATGAATGATCCTAGAGAAGAACATCTAGATGCAGTAATAAGAATCCTAAGATATTTGAAGATGACTCCAGGATATGGGATGTTCTTCACCAAAAATGAAAGTAGAACAATGGAGATTTTTATAGATGCAAGCTGGGCAGGGGAGCTGACATCTAGGAGATCAACTAGTGGTTATTGTGCTAGAGTATGAGGGAATCTAGTGACTTGGAAAAGCAAGAAATAAACAGTAGTTTCCAGATGCACTGTAGAAGTAGAATTTAAAGCTTTGGCAAATGGAATTTGTGGATAATAGCGCGTGACTTTTGTATTTAACCCAAATATTAATTCTTATTTAATGTATTACGCAAATAGATAGTTTAGTTTATCTTAACTATAGTAATCTAAGCTAGAGTAAACTACTACAAATCCTAAGTTTAGTCTAACACTTAGACTTAGCTTTTATAAATACTCTTGTAATGCAATTCTACTGTGTGAAATAAAAATAAATTCAATTTTACAGAGTTTTCATATTGAGATTCTTCCCTTAAAACTTCTTTACTTGTTAACATGGTATCAGTTTAGGCCCTCGATCCGACTAGTTATTTACCATGGTTGAGACATCTTCCTCTACCATGGCCGATTCTGACAAAGATCAAAACCCTACATCCGATGCTACATCTGATGTCTCTGCCACACAAATCACTTCTCATAAATTCAATGGCCACAATTATCCTCAGTGGTCTCAAACTGTCGAGCTTTACATCACTGGCAGGGGTAAAGCAGAATACATCTTAGGCAAACAGAAAATTCTAGAAATTACTAATCCAACATACGACCTATGGCTTCGAGAAAACAGCATGATTATGTCATGGCTCATAAATTCCATGACCGCTGATGTGGGTGTGGACTTTCTTCTCTATGATACAACAAAAGAAATCTGGGAGGCTGCTAAAGAAACCTACTCCAGTTCTGATAATGTTGTTGAACTTTTCGAGATAGGGAACAAGATTAATAGCCTTCGCCAAGAAGAGATGAGTGTCACACGGTACTACAACACAATTATAAGGTACTGGCAAAAGTTGGATCTGTTTGAAAATCATAGCTGGTCATCCACTACTGATGCGGCACTATACAAGCAGATCACAACTCAATAAAGTCTTTCAGTTTCTTTATGGTCTCAACAGTGACCTTGATGCAGTAAAGGGAAGAATTATTGCTACCAAGCTCCTCTCTTCCCTACGAGAGGCTTTTTCTGAAGTTAGAGGAGAAGAAAGCAGAAGGGTTGTGATGATGCCCCAAAATACCTAGCCTGAAGGTGTTGCCGTCGTCACTCACTCAACCAACAAACCAAGGCGAGTAAAAACCTGGTGTGACCATTGTCGAAAGGTTGGACATGTGAAGGAGAACTGCTGGAAACTTCATGGTAAACCAGCAAATTGGAAACCTCAAAGGTTGAAACAACCTGATGGATCTGCTCATATGGCATCTACAAATATTGTTGGGCAGTACCTCAGTAAAAAAATTGAGGACTTGCAAAGATTGCTCAACCATATTACACCTCCTAGTGAATCGAACCTTGCATCCAAAACCAATGAAGGTAGTTCAGTTTTTGTTAGTTTATCTGATCAGACTAATGGTTCCAAATGGATTGTTGATTCAGGGGCTTTAGACCATATGACAGGGGACCAATCCCTATTCAATACATATCAGTCCCTACATGCTTCTTCTCAGATAAAAACTGCTGATGGATCTTTATTAGCTGTCTCAGGAACTGGTTCTGTCAGAATATCTGAAACTATTACACTGCCAAATATTTTATATGTTCCTAAACTGGCTTGCAATCTAATTTCAGTTAGCAAATTGTCAAATAAACTGAAATGCAATACTAAATTCTCCTCACATGTTTGTGAGTTTCAAGCTATGGACTCGAGGAAGGTGATTGGCAGTGTTAGGTTGTGCAGTAGCCTCTATATCCCCCAAGGGCAGATTTCTCCGAATAAACAAGCAGTTTCAAATTGTTTTCCTGTTAGTTCAGATTCTTCAAAGAATATCTTATTATGGCATTATAGATTAGGTCATCCTAACTTTCACTATTTGGCTGAAATGTTACCTAGCTTATTTTCTAATAAAAATCTTGGTCATTTCAGTTGTGATGTTTGTCCTCTTGCAAAACAAACTAAAAGCAGCTATCCTCCTTCACATTCTATAACCTCTCAACCTTTTGCAACCATACACAGTGACATTTGGGGCCCTTCCAAGGTAAAGAACAATGATGGTTGACGGTGGTTTATAACCTTCATAGATGATTACACTAGAATAACTTGGACATTCCTTATGAGAGAAAAGTCTAAAGCAGAAGAAGTTTTTAAACGTTTTTACACTTTAGTGGAAACTCAGTTTCAGCAAAAAATTCAAGTACTACATAGTGATAATGGGAGTGAATACTTTACCAAAACTCTAGGGTCATTTTTTCGAGACAGGGATTATTCATATAATTTCATGTGTTGACTCTCCCCAACAAAATGGGATTGCTGAGCGCAAAAATAGGCATCTTTTAGAGGTTGCTAGGTCTTTATTATTTTCCACCAATGTTCCTAATTTCTACTGGGGAGAGGCTGTTTTAACCGCCACATTTCTTATCAACAGGCTGCCAAGTAAATCAATAAAATTCAAATCCCCTAAGAATTTGTTTCTTCAAGTTTTTCCAAACTTTCAGCCTCTTTCATCTAGCATTCATGTAAGAATATTTGGCAACACTGTATTTGTCCATAATAATTCCCATACTAAATCTAAATTAGACCCTAGAGCCATTAGGTGTATTTTCTTAATAAGAAGGACTACAAATGTTACTCACCCTCCACAAAAAGAACCTATACCTCCATGGATGTGACCTTTTTTGAAGATAAACCCTTTTACCCCAAAACTGAAATTCAGGGGGAGAATATTATAGAATCTCAGTTTTTAGCAGCTTTAAATTTACCCTATGTTTTTGATGACCCTGTTTTTGACAGTTTTCAAAAATTTCCAGCAAGTGCACCATCCTGGTTTGCACCTCCTACAACAGAACCTGTTCTTGAAAACCTCCAGAATTTGTCTACTAAACCTATCCTTGAAGACCAGACTTTAATCCCTGACCAGGTTTCATCTCCTACTCCTACTTCTCCCCAAAAGACCAACCAACTCAACTTGGAAGCAGACATCTTAGTGTCTATAAAAGGAGGAAGTTCACTAAAGAGGCTGCTACACAACCTGGAGATTGCCAAGTACTGGACTTCAGTCCTGCTGCCTCGGAAAAACTGCAAGGTAAGGAATTGTTTCAAGAAGAAATTCCTACTATTGACACCTCTGATTTGCCTATTGCTCAAAGAAAGGGTGTGAGAAAGTGCACAAATCACCCCCATTCAACGGTTTGTTGCATATGGAAATTTAAAGCCCTTATTTAAAGCATTCCCTGTCAATCTTGACAGCACTGTCAATCCAAAATCAGTGGAGGAAGCCTTGAGAGATCTGAAATGGAAAAAGGCAGTTGAAGATGAGATCAGTGCACTAGAAAGAAATGAGACCTGGAAGCTTGTTGATTTACCACAAGGAAAAAGACCGATAGGCTGTACATGGGTGTTCTTTGTAAAAAACAATTCAGATGATACTGTTGAAATGTTCAAAGCAAGACTTGTAGCCAAGGGGTTCTCTCAATCCTATGGAAAAGACTATCAGGAAACTTTTGCCCCGGTTGCAAAGCTAAACACAATAAGGGTACTGCTTTCCTTAGCTGTTAATAAAGACTAGATTCTTCACCAACTAGACATCAAGAATGCTTTCCTAAATAGAACTCTCGAGGAGGAGGTATATATGCAAATTCCTCCAGGGATGGACATCAATGTTAATAAGAAGGTTTGCAAACTGGAAATGTCCTTGTAAAGCTTAAAACAGTCACCTAGAGCTTGGTTCAGCAGATTTACAAGGGTCATCAACAATAACTATAAACAATGTTAAACCGACCATACATTGTTCATAAAAGGTAACCCCTATCAGAACGAAAGCTATTTTGATTGTTTATGTAGATGACAATATTGTCACAAGGGATGCCATAGATGAGATTGAGAGACTGAAGAAGCTACTAGCCCTTGAATTCGAAACAAAGAAACTTGGAAACCTAAGGTATTTTCGGGGAATGGAGGTATCCAAAACAAAGGAAGATTTAGTCATTAATCAAAGGAAATACATCCTTGATTTATTGACTGAAACAGGAATGCTAGGGTGCAAACCTGCAGAGACCCCTATGGTTTGGTAGGAAAGCTTATCTACTTATCTCTTACAAGACCGAATATAGCCTTTCCAATCAGCATTGTTAGTCAGCACCTATGTGATCCAAGGGAGGAGCATCTTGAAGCTGTGAACCAAATTTTGAGGTATTTAAAGTTCACCCCTGGACATGGCTTATTTTTTAGAAAAAATGAAGATAGAACAGTGAAGATTTTTACTGATTCTAGCTGGGCTGGGGAGCTAACTGATAAGAGGTCAACAAGCGGCTATTGCTCCTTTGTTTGGGGCAATTTAGTAACCTGGTGAAGTAAAAAACAGTATGTGGTTTCTAGAAGCAGTGCTGAGGCAGAATATAGAGCTCTAGCACATGGAAATTGTGAGGGAATATGGCTGCAAAGACTCCTAGCAAAATTGGGACTTAGTGAATTTACACAGTTTGACTTACAAACGGACAGTCAATCAGCTATAGGGATTGCGAAAAATCCAATTCATCATGACAGGACAAAACATGTTGAGATTGACAGACAATTTATCACAAAAAAAGTCAACAGTGGAATGGTCAATCTAAATTATGTCCCTACTAAAGAACAGCTGGCAGATGTACTCACCAAGGCACTTCCAAGAGCTACCTTCGATGAGATTACATCTAAGCTAGGACTCTATAACATCTACTCCCAGCTTGAGGGGGAGTGTGGATAATAGCGTGTGACTTTAGTATTTAATCCAAATACTAATTCTTATTTAATGTATTACACAAATAGATAGTTTAGTTTATCTTAACTACACTAATCTAAGCTAGAGTAAACTACTAGAAATCCTAAGTTTAGTCTAACACTTAGACTTAGGTTTTATAAATACTCTTGTAACGCAATTTGACTGTGTGAGAAAAAAAATCAATTTTACAGAGTTTTCATACTGAGACTCTTCCCTTAAAACTTCTTTACTTGTTAACAGAATTTGTGAAGGAATTTGGGTTCAAAGTCTCTTATTTGAATTAGAATTAAATTATAGTAGAGACTTTAATCTTTACTGTGATAATCAGTCTACAATCAGCATTGCGAAGAACCCAGTGCACCATGATAGAACCAAGCATGTGGAACTAGATAGGCACTTCATTTCAAAGAAAATTACAAGTGGGATGGTTAAGCTAAACTTTGTACCAACTCAAGAACAGTTAGTCAATGTACTTACCAAGAAATGCCTTCGACAAGCTTACATGCAGTCTTGGACTATACAATGTCTACTCCTCAGCTTGAGGGGGAGTGTAGATTGTAATCGTACATATGCTTTAGAGTTTGTAGTAGAAAACTAATTCCTAGAAACTAGAGATAAAGTTAGAATTTAACTTAACTTAGGACATTGTAATTAGTTCTTTAAAAGAACTAATCTTTCTGTAATTATTCCCTCGATCTATTCCAATACAGAGAAACTACTTTTCTCTTAAAACTCTTAGATTCTTACGGTCTTTGATTTCTATTTTATTACAAGTATTAAAGATTTGCTGATCCTTCAAAGGTTGCTTTAACCGATGGAGACAACTTTCATATTCCGCAACTCTAAACCAGGGGAGCAAACAGGTTCAAATCTATGATTCCAGGCATAGAAACCTCAAAGCATGTTGTGCTTTTTCTTGTGGGTTCATTTGACAACCATAAAATTCACAGCTAAAAGAATACCGTACTGACAAAGCACCAGCTTTGGAAGCACTTCATATGGCATTCAAGATATATGCTATGATCAAAAGATGATGAGAAAGGCACACCATCAATCATTATGAATTGCTGCATGAAATTAATAAATTTATGTAGAATCTCAAAACAAAACATGCATTTTTATCAGATTTGCAACGGACAAACCTATCAAGCAACCGCCATCGGTCTCCAATCTTGGCATCAACATCATCAATTTCTTTTTCAAGCTTTTGGAGCATAGCATCAACCTGAAATGTCAAAAATCATGTTAACAAGGTTTTGTGTTTAAAATACTGTGTTAGTTTCTACGTTTGTCAAAAAGACTAATTTTCTTATTATTTTGCAAGTAGGAAAACCTACTGTTAAATATACAAGTCTATACTCTATCTTAGGAAACTTCTAAACTAGAAAAGATACTAAACTAGGTATAGAATACAATCCCTTAGAGTTAGGGGTCCTAAAATATTTACAAATCTTCTAACTTAGGAAACGAATCTCTGACACTCCCCCTCAAGCTGGGGCATGGATGTCTTCCATCCTTGGCTTGCATGTTAGCTTCTGAAAGTCTTTACCAGGTAAACCCTTGGTAAATATGTCTACAACTTGATTCCCAGTAGTCACATAGGGAGTACAGATCAAGCCACTATCGAGTTTCTCTTTTATAAAATGTCTATCCACTTCAACATGCTTTGTTCTGTCATGCTGTACTGGATTATGAGCAATATTAATTGACGACTTGTTATCACAGTAACATCATCGGTCCATCCCATTTTACCTTCAAATCTTCTAAAATGATCTTCAACCACAATAATTCACAAATTCTCAATGCCATGGCTCGAAATTCAGCTTCTGCACTAAATCTAGCAACTACATTCTATTTTTTGCTTCTCCAAGTAACCAAATTCCCTCCAAAGAAGGTGCAGTAGCCTGAGGTTGATCTTCTATCAATTATGGATCCTACATAATTTGCATTCTGTGTATGCTTCCAAAGTCAAGTTTCCTCCTCTTCTAAACATAATTCCCTTGCCTGGTGTACCCTTCAAATATTGCAAGATTCGAATTACCGCCCTTAGATGTGATTCCTTAGGATTATGCATGAACTGGCTCACAACCCCAACAGCATATGCTATGTCTGGTCTGGTATGTGATAAATAAATAAGTCTTCCCACAAGTCTTTGAAATGAACTCCTGTTAATTGCCACATCATCTTCATCCGAGTCTCCAAGTTTGTGATTGAATTCTATGGGTGTTTCTACTGGTTTACATCCTAATTTTCCAATTTCCTTTAACAGATCCAAAGTATATTTCTGCTGTGAAATAAAAACTCCCTATTGTAAGTGTGCCACCTCAATACTAAGGAAGTATTTTAATCTTCCAAGTTCCTTCACTTCAAATTCTTTGACAAGGCATTTCTTCAAATTGTTGCTTCCTTCTAAATCATTACTTATAACAATTATATCATCTACATACACCAGTAATATAGTTACTCCCCCTGAAGGAGAGTGTTTCACAAACAAGGTATGGTCACCTTGGCTCTGCTTGAAACCTTAACTTAACATTACCTTAGCGAATCTCCCAAATCAAGCTCTTGGGGACTGTTTTAATCCGTATAGAGCTTTCTTCAACTTACAAACTGCCTGTCCAGTAGTTGAAGTAAATCCAGGTGGAACATCCATGTACACCTCTTCTTCAAGATCTCCATGTAAAAATGCATTTTTAATGTCAAACTGCTGCAAATTCCATCCTTGATTAGCTGCTAATGAGAGTAGGACCCTCACCGTGTTCATCTTTGCAACAGGTGCAAATGTCTCAAGATAATCTATCCCATAGGTTTGAGAGTACCCCTTTGCTACCAATCTTGCTTTGTACCTTTCCAAGGAACCATCTGACTTGTATTTTACAGTGAACACCCATCTGCATCTGTAGGTTGTTAACAGTGTAAATAGAAGAGTTTTAGTGTAATGGTACTAAGTCAGTAGTTTAGATTAAGTCTAACTCTTAGTCTTATCTTACTTAGAGATAATGTAGTTTAGATTAAGTCTAACTCTTAGTCTTATCTTACTTAGAGATAATGTTTTTAAAGTAGTCCTACTTAGATCAAATTACTTAGAGTCTTTTTAAAGACTATTTTCTGTAATGCGTAATTTTTTTCTTTTTTATGTGAAAAAGACACAGAGAATAAAAACTGTTCTTTCTCTGTACAAACCTATCTTTCTTCATGGTATCAGATTAGGTTTCTTGTCGATCCTAAACAATAAACCTAGCTTACATGGCTGGCATCGAGAGTTCTGAAGTTAATTCTGAAGCTGGTCCATCCAAAATCAGCATCCAGAAATTTTTTGGTCAGATGACAGCAGCAAGCAATATAGCCCTGCATTCTAATGCAGGTAATCTTTCCTTTGTGAGCTTGGTGAATCGTGGTAATAACTCCACTTGGATTGTCGATTCTGGGGCTTCTGACCATATGACAGGGGACATTTCTTTGTTTACAAGTCTTCAGAAACTGAGTTCTCTTTCCTACATCAAAACTGCTGATGGTTCCTTCTCTGAAATTGCAGGAAGTGGTTCAGTTAAACTCAATCAGAATATTACTCTAAATTCTGTGTTATATGTACCAAAGTTGGCTTGCAATCTCATATCTGTCAGCAAACTTTCGAAAGATCTTAACTGTACAACTAAGTTTGCTTTCAATGTTTGTGAATTTCAGGCGATGGATTCGGGGAAGGTGATTGGCAACGCTAGGTTGTATGGAGGACTCTACATTCTTCAAGGAGGAACTCCTATTCAGGGACAAGCAAATAAAAGCCTCTCTTTTCAGACTTCTACCTTAGGACAGAGTATTTTCGATTACTCAAATGATATTTTGTTATGGCACTTTAGGTTAGGTCATCCCAATTTTATTTATCTTGCCAAGTTATTCCCTCGATTATTCAGTAATAAAGATCCAAAGTCTTTTTCCTGTGATATTTGTCAGATTGCCAAACAAGCTAAATCAACATACCCTACATCCACTTATAAATCTTCTCATCCTTTCTCACTTATACACAGTGATATTTGGGGCCCTTCGAGAGTAAAAAATGTCAATGGAGCTAGAGGGTTTATAACCTTTATTGATGACCACTCTAGGATTACATGGACCTTCCTAATGAAAGAAAAATCTGAGGTTGAGGGGATTTTTAAAAAGTTTTTTGCTATGATTGAAACTCAATTCCACACTAAAATCCAAATGTTTCATAGTGACAATGGGAGTGAGTTTTTTACTAAAACCTTGGGATCTTTTTTGCAAACCAAAGGCATTGTTCACCTTACCTCTTGTGTTGAAACACCCCAGCAAAATGGGATTGCCGAAAGAAAAAAACAGACATCTTTTAGAGGTTGCTAGATCCTTACTTTTTTCTACCAATGTTCCTAAATACCTTTGGGGAGAAGCTGTTCTCACTGCTACCCATCTTATCAATAGGATGCCTAGTAAACCCTTAAGTTTTCGAGTTCCTAGAGATGTTTTTCTTCAATTTTTTCCTCATTTTAAACCCATATCCTGCAATTTACCTTTGAGAGTGTTTGGGTGTACAGCTTTTGTGTATAATCATCATCCATCCACGGGTAAGTTAGATCCGAGGTCCATAAAATGTGTATTTTTGGGTTATTCCTCTACTCATAAGGGCTACAAGTGTTACTCACCCATTACTAAAAAGACCTATACTTCCATGAATGTTTCTTTTTTTGAAAATAGACCTTATTTTACCACCTCTGAAATTCAGGGGGAGAGTCTATTTGAATTTCAGCCTACACCTATACAGCCTTTACAGTTCCAAACACCACCTTCACAGCCTACTACTGTGCAAAATCATCAAAATCAGACTCAAAATTATCCTTCACAGCCTACTACTGTGCAAAATCAGCAAAATCAGACTCAAAATTATCCTTCACAGCCCACTGTTGTGCAAACTCAGGAAAATCAGATTCAAAATTCATCTTCACAGCCTACTGCTGTGCAGAATCTTGTCTCACCTCTTTCCTCTCCTAAAACACATACCCATACCACTCCAACACCTTTACCTTCTCCTAATTTGAGGCTCCCTAAAACCCCTCAAGGAACTCAAAATAATGGGCATGAAAGAGGAGAAATCAGTGTCTACAAGAGGAGAAAAAGGCCAATATTGCAGTCTGCCATACAGCCTGGTTTTTGCCAAGAACTTGACTTTAATCCTGTTGCCTTTGAAAATCTGGAAGGTAATGAGTTACCTGGTAAGGAAGTGGTTAATGATACTGTTCTTATTCCTTCTATTGATAATATTGACCTACCTATTGCTCAGAGGAAAGGTGTAAGGAAGTGCACTAATCATCCTATACAGAGATTTATTGCTTATGGAAAATTACAGCCTTCTTTTCGAGCTTTTACAACAAAAATTGACAGCATCCAGATTCCACAAACTGTTGAGGAAGCCTTGGGGGATCCTAAATGGAGAAAGGCTGTAGAAGATGAGATAGAGGCTCTCAAAAGCAATGGGACCTGGACATTGACTGAGTTACCACAAGGAAAGAAGACTGTTGGCTGCAAGTGGGTATTTACTGTGAAGTATAATTCTGATGGGAGTGTGGAGAGATTCAAGGCGAGGTTAGTGGCAAAAGGATTTACACAGTCTTTTGGGATTGATTATCAAGAGACTTTTGCCCCTGTTGCAAAGTTAAATACAGTAAGAGTTCTATTATCCTTAGCTGTAAATGAAAACTGGAAACTTCACCAGTTAGATATTAAAAATGCATTCCTTAATGGCAACCTAGAGGAAGATGTCTACATGCAAATACCTCCAGGGATGGAAGAGAAGGGCAGTGAGCAGAAAGTTTGCAAGCTAAGGAAATCATTATACGGCCTAAAACAGTCTCCAAGGGCTTGGTTCGAGAGGTTCACCAAAGTTGTTATAAAGAATGGTTATAAACAATGTCAGACAGATCACACATTGTTTGTAAAAATGGGACCGAATGGAAAAAGGGCCATCTTAATTGTCTATGTCGATGACATTATCATCACTGGAAATGATGTTGTCGAAATAGATAATTTGAAGAAAATATTATCCAAGGAGTTTGAAACTAAAGACCTTGGAAATCTCAGATATTTTCTTGGAATGGAAGTTGCAAGATCTCGAGCTGGGATTGTCATTAATCAAAGAAAGTACATCCTTGATCTACTTTTAGAAACAGGAATGATGGGATGCAAGCCCATAGAAACTCCTATGGACAGCAACTTCAAACCAAGAAGGGAGGAAATGGGTGTTCCTGTGAATAAGGAGCAATACCAAAGACTTGTAGGTAAGCTAATTTACTTGTCTTTGACTAGACCTGACATTGCTTTTTCTGTTGGAATTGTAAGCCAACATATGAATGATCCGAGGGAAGAGCATCTTGATGCAGTCCATAGGATACTAAGGTATCTTAAAATTACCCCCAGACATGGCCTAATTTTCAAGAAGAGTGATGACAGAACTATAAAGATTTTTACTGATTCTAGTTGGGCTGGAGAACTAACAGACAGAAGATCAGTAAGTGGTTATTGCTCTTTTGTTTGGGGTAATCTTGTGACATGGAGGAGCAAGAAACAATCAGTGGTAGCAAGAAGTAGTGCTGAAGCCGAATATAGAGCTTTAGCTCTCGGAATTTGTGAAGGAATTTGGCTAAAAAGACTACTTTCAGAATTAAATTTTGAGTGTAGCCAGAAAATTGAGCTACAAAGTGATAGTCAATCTGCCATGAGCATTGCTAAAAACCCAGTTCATCATGACCGAACTAAGCATATTGAGATAGACAGACACTTTATCTCAGAAAAGGTGAATAATGGAGAAGTTCAACTCAATTTTGTACCTACCAAAGACCAACTAGCTGATGTTCTCACCAAGGCCCTTCCAAGAAGCACCTTCGACGAGTTTACATCCAAGCTGGGACTCTACAACGTATACTCACCAGCTTGAGGGGGAGTGTAGGTTGTTAACAGTGTAAATAGAAGAGTTTTAGTGTAATGGTACTAAGTCAATAGTTTAGATTAAGTCTAACTCTTAGTCTTATCTTACTTAGAGATAATGTAGTTTAGATTAAGTCTAACTCTTAGTCTTATCTTACTTAGAGATAATGTTTTTAAAGTAGTCCTACTTAGATCAAATTACTTAGAGTCTTTTTAAAGACTATTTTCTGTAATGCGTAATTTTTTTCTTTTTTATGTGAAAAAGACACAGAGAATAAAAACTGTTCTTTCTCTGTACAAACCTATCTTTCTTCAGCATCCCACTGTTTTTTTCCCTTCTGGCAGCTTCACTAAATCCCATGTCTTGTTTTTCTCTAGTGCATCCAATTCCTCTTTCATAGCTTTTTCCCATTTCTCATTCTCTAATGCCTCGACTACTATTTTAGGAATGGTAATGTCATTTAGGCTGGTAAGAAAGTTCTGTGATTGGGGGACAGGTTTTTGTAGGTCAAACAAATAGGAACGATGTTTAGTGGTTCAAGTTCTTTTTGCCTTTCTAATGGCAATGGAAAACTCAAACTCAGAATTAGATTCAATATCATTATGTTCAGAATGAGTTTCAGAATGTACCTCAAAATGTATGGGAATAGGAGTAGGAACAGGGGATGATTGAATCTGCATATGTGCCTTCCACCTTGAATAAGTCCTTAGAGGACAAGTAGTATCTTGAACATTGGGCTGAAAAACATTAGTGTTTGGGGCAGGAGTTTGAGGACTATTAGGTGCAGCTTGTGGAGAAGATGGAGCAGAAATATGAGGACTATTAGGTGCTACTTGTGGAGAAGATGGAGCATAAATATGAGGAGTGGAAGAAGATGGAATAGATGGTGTAGGGGTAGGCTTATTATACTGAATTTCTGCAGAATAAATAGTATTAGGAAGCTCAATGAGAGGCTGCTGCTGTTCAAGTAAAAATAAGTCTGCATCCTTATCTTCCCTAAAAGATATCTCCCCCTAAAGATAAGGAACAGTAAAATAACTCTCTCACCAAAAGTAACATCGGCAGAAGTATAGAATTTTCTACTAGGTGGATGGTAGCACTTGTAGCCTTTTTGAGTGGAAGAATAGCCAATGAAGATACACTTTAATGCTCTAGGATCAAGTTTACCTCGGCTTTGGGAATGAATATGAACAAAGGCAACACACCCAAACACTCTCGGTTGAAGGTTAAGAGATGGATTGAAGTTAGGAAAGAATTGTGAAAGGGTTTGAAGGGGACTTTGGGATCCAAGGACTTTAGTGGGTAATCTATTCATCATATAAGTAGTTGTTAAGACAGCTTCCCCCCAATATCTTTTAGGAACATTATTTTGAAACAAAAGGGCTCTAGTTATGGCAAGAACATGTCCATTCTTCCTTTCTGCAACCCCATTCTGTTGGGGAGTGTTAACACACGAAGATTTATGTAAAATACCTTTTTCTACGAGATAAGGGGATAGAATTTGGTTAAAGTAATCCTTGCCATTGTCGGATATGATTTTTTTGATTTTAGCCCCAAACTGAGTCTTAATCATGATGTAAAAATTTTTAAAGGTAGAGACAACATCAGATTTTTGTTTCAATAAATAAATCCAAGTAACTCTGGTATGATCATCTATAAAAGATACAAAACCATCTAACCCCAGTTATGTTAGGAATTGTGAAAGGTCCCCAAACATCACTGTAAATAAGATTGAAAGGACTCTTGGTCCTTTTATTATTTGCTGAAAAAGATGAACGCTTATGTTTTGCAAGTTCACATACTTCACAATGAAATTCCTTAATATCTAAGGTTTTACATAAAGAAGGGAACATAGATTTTAAAAGTTTAAAGGGTGGATGACCAAGACGAAGATGATGTAACCAAATTTGGTCTCTATTGTTTGAAGAAATGGATAAAAAAGATCAAGGTTGGGTGTTCAAAACTCTAATTTGTCCACCAAGGTTCTCAGGGTAGTAGAGGCCATTTATTTCCTTAGCACGCCCAATCATCCTCTTCGTTTCTTGCTCCTGAAAAATACAATGTTTAGAATGAAACAAAACACTGCAATTAGTATCCTTAACAAGCTTAGGAATTGAAATAAGGCTTGTAAACAATTTTGGTACATGTAGAACATTTTTAAGCAAAAATGTTTTACTAATGGCAACATCTCCTTGACCAGCCACTGTTACCATAGTACCATCAGCCACTGTAATTTTCCTTTGCTAGGGCAAGGTGTGTAGGTAAGAAATTTAAGGGAAGAATTGGTCATATTATCAGTTGCTCCCGAGTCTATTACCCAGGAGTTTTGGGTAGCTATGGATGATTCCAAGGCATTAGATTTCTGAGAAGAGGATGAAGATATACCTGAGAAAACAAGATTGCATGTACCTGCAGCTGTTGGTTTTTCTAAAGATTCCAGAAGTGCCTTCAATTTTTCAACTTCTTCTCGGTTGAACTCAACAGACTGTTCATCAGATTCTTTAGCTACCTCTCTAGTTGCAAAGGCTCTGCTCTGCCCTCTTATTGATCATCCTTTTTCTGTAAAGTTCCAGTTTGCTGACTGAGGCTTTCCATGTAACCTCCAACACCTCTCTTTAGTGTGACGAGGTTTTTTGCAATAAGTACACCATAAGGAATCCCTATTTGTTGTCCTTGTTGTATCTGACCTGCCTTCAAAACTTTCCAGACGTGGTGGTCCTTCAGAAACTACCTTAGTAACTAAGGCTGAACTTTCTATTTGATTGTGTTCAATCATCACCCCTCTTCTTCCTTCTTCAGCACAAACAATAGCAATAACTTCATTCAACGAGGGCAAATCTTCCTTTCCTAAAATCAATACTCGCACTGCATCAAACTCTATATTTAGTCTAGCAAGAAAGTCATAAATTATGTCCTTTTCAACAAACCTTTTTAGAGCTGTTGCATCCTCACTGCATCTCATCTGAATGCATTGATAATGGTTCATCTCTTGCCAGAGATTCTGCAGCAGATTAGAGTATTCTATAATTGATTTGCTTCCCTGCTTGGTAGTAGAAATCTTGCTCTTGATTTTGTAAATATGGGCAGCATCACGAACTTTCGAATAGGTTTGTTTCACAACCTCCCATATCTCCTAGGCTGTTTTGAGAAACATGCAAGTATCACTAATCTCAGGTACCGTTGAGTTCCACAACCAAGACATGACCAACGAATCTTGTTCATCCCAAGCCTCAAATCTAGGATCTCCTTCTTTCGGACCCTTTCCAAGAAGATGACTGAGTTTACCTCTCCCCTTTAGAAAGATTCGAACCAATTGGGACCACTTAAGGTAATTTTTACCATTCAACCTATAGGATGCATGAATGTTTTGTAAGTCACTCATCTGATTGGAGTGACTTCCTTCACTCATTGTGTTTCCTTGAGCAGTTTCGGTATTGCTTGAATCAGCCGTATCAACCATACTCTCTTAGGAGAAAAAAGATAAAAAAAACACAGTCCAATAAGAACAGTAAGGCCTAAGAAACGAGAGGCTCTGATACCATGTCAAAAAGACTAATTTTCTTATTATTTTGCAAGTAGGAATACCTAATGTTAAATATACAAGTCTATACTCTATCTTAGGAAACTTCTAAACTAGGAAAGATATTAAACTAGATATAGAATACAATCCCTTAGAGTTAGGGATCCTAAAATATTTACAAATCTTCTAACTTAGGAAACGAATCTCTGACAAGGTTTAAAAGAGCATGTTATAACAACGATTCATATAGTTAATAAATTGAGAGCAACAAGATTGAAGTTGAAGGTTGTTTTAATTGAAGAGTGTACGGAAATTACCCTATCTATAAGTGCAGAGGAAACTTTGTCACCAATTGCCTTCTGAGCTGTATAGTCACTATGCTCTCGGGCAGCTTGGTATGCCTTCTTAGCTTCTTCTTCATCTTCTGTACCCTCTTTCTCTACCATACTGTTGTACATTTCTACCTGAAAATGGTAAGAGCAAAAAATAAGAAAATTAAAAAAGCTAACATAAAATTGTTAAAAGAGAAACAGAAAGCAACTCGATAACTTTAAAATCCTAAATAATATCGGAAATATGAAGACAATATTAGAAGGCATGGATAATGGTCAAATTTTATATACAAGATTTAGGATAGTATTATAGCACATATATAACAAATATCAAGGGGAAAGTCAACTCTGTCGCTCATAAGGTGTAAGTGACCAAAGTCAGTTTGTTGAAGCTTATGAATGAGTTTAACTAGAGTTTGTGTTAATTTCTCAAATTAAACAATTGAATAAAAAATTCAAGCATATTTACAACATGGAACAAGTTTTAAACAATGGTGAGTTTTGATCATTATATTGATTAGGCTTTTCGTAAACAGTTTTTAAACAAGCTTGTCAAGAGTTTGGTATTCAATAACTTTATGAATAGTTTATTGAGTTCTGATTTCTTCCATAAAAATCGAATGTAACACAGTTTTCATCGCATGCTCATGCCACATACATCATGTAGGAATATACTTGCCGATGGGACTCTAATATTTACTTGTATTAGGACTCTAATATTTAATTTTTATTCCTGCAGATTTGTATGTACATAGTTTACTTGTATTAGGACTTTAACTCTATCTCTACTCTTGTATAGATTAACTAGGAGTCCTAGAGTCATACTTTAAGTTAGCCTTATCTTGGTAAGAGTTTTACCTAACATAGGAGTTTTATTATTAGTCTAATTCCAACTCTTGTAGCCTATATAAAGGCCCCTATTCGACAGAATTAAATCAAGAAAAAACCTTTCTTCTGTCCATATCAATTACTTACACATCATGCAAATTTAATGGTTAACAAATATGCAACTCAAAGATCTTTTTTGGTGATTATAAGGTCAAAAAATGCTGACCTAGTTCCAACTTAGAATCTTAATATATTGCACTTAATTTGAATTGCAATATGATATCTTTGTAACTAAAATATAAATATGAATAGGGTTAAAAAATTGCTAAGAACCATTGGACATCATCACCTATCCAATGAATAGAATAGACATAATGAACAAAAATACAAAGAAAAGAAGGTTTGTCACTTGTCAAATAAGAATAAACTAAATGAAGTTTGAAAGAAGAAAATATCTTTCAATTCATAAATAAATATTACTCTCTTTCAAATTCTTTTTTTGAGTCTAACCGAAAGTAGATGGTCGATTTGATATGAAATGTGGGAAAGGAGAGCTTTTCTCAAATAGAACCAGAAAATAGAGGGGGGCACGGGACAAAAAGAAGTTGATATAAGCAGACACTGAATTATCCATTTTCACCATACTCCCATCCAAGATCATGGTTTTTGCATGTGAGATGAGTAGAAAGATTAAAGGCCCAGACGAGATAAGGCATTATTTTGAGAAGTGTCGAAAAGCTGATCAAAAACTGATCTTTTTATTATATTTCGACTCTTAAATTGCTACTGATTTACAAACTAAATATATAGACTTATGCCTTAGCTAAGGAAACTCCTAACTAGGAAAGAAACTAATTCTAGTAAAGAAATAAAATCGCTTATAAATAGGGATTCTAATAGATAACAAAATATTTACAGATCTTCTGAACTTTAGGAAACAATCTCCGACACTCCCCCTCAAGCTGGGGCATGGATGTCCTCCATCCTCAGCTTGCTTGTTAACTTCTGAAAATCCTTGCCAAGTAAACCCTTGGTGAGAATATCTGCAATTTGATTACCAGTAGTCACATAAGGAGTACAAATCAAACCACTGTCGAGTTTCTCTTTTATAAAATGTCTGTCCACTTCAACATGCTTTGTTCTGTCATGTTGAACTGGATTATGAGCAATATTGATTGCTGATTTGTTATCACAGTACAACATCATTGGTCCATTCCATTCTACTTTCAAATCTTCTAGAATGATCTTCAGCCATAGTAACTCACAGATTCCTAAAGCCATAGCTCGAAATTCAGCTTCTGCACTGGATCTAGCTACCACGTTCTGTTTTTTGCTTCTCCAAGTAACCAAATTTCCTCCAAAAAAGGTGCAGTAGCCTGAAGTTGATCTTCTGTCCATTCTAGAACCTGCATAGTCTGCATCTGTGTAGGCTTCCAGAGTCAGGTTTCCTCCTCTTCTAAACATGATTCCTTTACCTGGTGTACCTTTCAAGTATTGCAAGATTCGCATTACAGCTCTTAGGTGTGACTCCTTAGGATTGTGCATGAATTGGCTTACCACTCCAACAGCATATGCTATGTCTGGTCTGGTATGTGATAAATAAATAAGTCTTCCCACAAGTCTCTGAAATGAACCCCTATCAACTGCCATATCATCTTCATCTGAATCTCCAAGTTTGTGGTTAACTTCTATGGGCGTTTCTACTGGTTTACATCCAAGCTTTCCAGTTTCCTTTAAAAGATCCAGAGTATATTTTTGCTGTGATATAAAAATTCCCTGTTGTGAGTGTGCCACCTCAATACCCAGAAAATATTTTAATCTCCCAAGTTCCTTCACCTCAAACTCTTTTACAAGACACTTTTTCAGATTGATGATTCCTTCTGAATCATTACCTGTAACTATGATGTCGTCCACATAAACCAGTAGTATGGTTACTCCCCCTGAAGATGAATGCTTCACAAATAAGGTATGGTCACCTTGACTCTGTTTGAAACCCTGCCCTAACATTACCTTAGCAAATCTTCCAAACCAAGCTCTTGGGGACTGTTTTAATCCATATAGAGCCTTTTTTAACTTGCAAACTACCTGTCCAACAGTCGAATTAAACCCTGGTGGAACATCCATGTAT
Source organism: Hibiscus tridactylites (assembly GCA_958450335.1). Lineage (NCBI taxonomy): Eukaryota > Viridiplantae > Streptophyta > Magnoliopsida > Malvales > Malvaceae > Hibiscus > Hibiscus tridactylites. Next base: position 70,520,644 of record OY288271.1, read on the forward strand.
ACCTCTTCTTCGAGATCTCCATGCAAAAATGCATTTTTAATATCAAACTGCAGTAAATTCCATCCCTGGTTAGCTGCTAAGGAGAGTAGAACCCTCACTGTGTTCATCTTTGCAACAGGTGCAAATGTCTCCAGATAATCTATCCCATAGGTTTGCGAGTACCCCTTTGCCACCAACCTTGCTTTGTATCTTTCCAAGGAGCCATCTGATTTGTATTTTACAGTGTACACCCATCTACATCCCACTGTTTTTTTGTCTCCTGGCAGCTTTACTAAATCCCATGTCTTATTCTTTTCCAGTGCATCCATTTCCTCCTGCATAGCCTTTTTCCAATTCTCATTATCTAATGCCTCGGCTACTGTTTTAGGGATGACAATATTGTTTAAGCTAGTAAGAAAGGTTTTGTGATTTAGGGACAAATTATTATAAGTCATAAACAAATATGAAGGGTGTTTAGTGGTGCAGGTTCTTTTTCCCTTTCTAATAGCAATAGGAAATTCAAACTCAGAATTAGAATTCATATCATTATGATCAGGATCAGTTTCAGAATGTACCTCAAAATTTATGGGAATGGGAGCAAGAGCAGGAGCAGGAGATGATTGAGTCTGCATAGGTATCTTCCTTCTCGAATATGTCTTTAGAGGACCAGCAGTTTCTTGAACATTGGGCTGAGAAATATTTCTGTTTGGTTGAGGAGTTTGAGGACTATTGGGTTCTGTTTGTAAGGACTGTGAAGGCGGCTGGATTTTTGTAGAATGAGAAGGCTGGATTTCTGCAGAATGAGAAGGAGAAGGCTGGATTTCTGAAGAATGAGGAGGCTGGATTTCTGCAAAATGAGAAGGCTGGATTTCTGCAAAATGAGAAGGCTGGATTTTTGCAGAATGAGAAGGAGGTAGATCAATGAGGGACAAAGGTTGCTGAAGTAAAAACAGATCTGCATCCTTATCTTCCCTAAAAGACATCTCCCCCTGAAGATAAGGAGCAGTGAAGTAACTCTCTCTTTCAACAAAAGTAACATCAGCAGCGACATAGACCTTTCTAGTAGGTGGATGATAGCATTTGTAGCCTTTTTGAGTAGAGGAATACCCAAGAAAAATGCACTTTACTGCCCTAGGATCAAGCTTACCTCGGTTTGGAGAATGAAGATGAACAAAGGCAACACACCCAAACACTCTTGGCTGAAGGTTAAGAGATAGGTTTAAATGTGGGAAAAATTTTGTAAGGGTTTGAATAGGACTTTGGGATCCAAGGACCTTAGTGGGTAGTCTGTTCATCATAAATGTAGCTGTTAAGACAGCTTCCCCCCAGTATTTTTTTGGGACATTATTCTGAAATAAAAGGGCTCTGGTTATAGCAAGAATATGTCCATTCTTCCTTTCTGAAATTCCATTCTGCTGGGGAGTGTTTACACATGATGATTCATGTAAAATACCTTTTTCTAAGAGAAAAGGAGACAAGATTTGATTAAAATAATCCTTGGCATTATCTGATCTAATTCTTTTAATCTCGGCTCCAAACTGGGTTTTTATCATGGTGTAAAAGTTTTGAAAGGTCGATGCAACATCAGATTTCTGTTTTAACAAATAAATCCAAGTAACCCTAGTGTGATCATCTATAAAAGATACAAACCACCTTGCCCCAGTTATGTTAGGAACAGAAGAAGGTCCCCATACATCACTATGAATAAGACTAAAAGGAATATTGGTTCTATTATTACTTGCTGGAAAAGAGGAGCGTTTGTGTTTAGCAAGTTCACACACATCACAATGTAATTCCTCAACATCTAAGGTTTTACATAAAGAAGGAAACATAGTCTTTAGAAGTTTAAAAGGTGGATGACCAAGGCGAAGATGCTGGAGCCAGATTTGGTCTTTATTATTTGTAGAATTAGATAAAAAAGATGAGGGTGGAGTGTTCAAGATTCTAACTTGTCCTCCAAGATTCTCAAGATAATAGAGTCCATTGATCTCCTTAGCACGCCCAATCATCTTCTTCGTTTCCTGCTCCTGGAAAAAACAGTGTGTAGAATGAAACAAAACACTGCAATTAATATCCCTGACAAGTTTTGGTATTGAGATAAGGCTGGTAAATAATTTTGGAACATGTAGAACTTTTCTAAGCAGAATTTTTTTTACTAATGGCAACATCTCCTTCACCAGCAACTGTTATCATGGTACCATCAGCAACTGTAATTTTCCTATTGCTAGGGCATGGTGTATAATTGAGAAAGTTGAGAGGGGAATTGGTCATGTGATCAGTTGCTCCTGAGTCTATTACCCAGGAGGTTTGATTAGGTATGGAGGATTCCAAGGCATTAGAGTTTTGAGAAGAGGAAGAGGATATACCTGAGAAAATCAGATTACCTGTACCAGCAATTGATGATTTTCCTAAGGACTCCAGTAGAGTCTTCAACTTCTCTACTTCCTCTTGATTGAACTCTCCAGATTGTTCAGTGGATTCCTTGGTTACTTCTCTAGTTGCATGGGCTCTGCTCTGCCCCCTCGTTGATCCTTCCCTTTCTATGAAGTTTTTGTTTGTGGACTGTGGCTTCCCATGTAACTTCCAACACCTCTCTCTAGTGTGTCGAGGTTTTTTGCAATACGTACACCACATGGAATCTCGGTTCACTGCCCTTGTTGTTTCTGATTTTCTTTCAAAACTTTCCAAACGTGTTGGCTTTTCAGAAACTATTTGAGTCACTAGAGCCGAGCTTTCTACTTGATTATTTCCAATCATCATTACTTCTCTAAGGGAACGAGAAATCGAACAAATACTGTCTAACAAAACAGTTAAAGCCTAAAGAAAAAGAGGCTCTGATACCATGTCGAAAAGCTGATCAAAAACTGATCTTTTTATTATATTTCGACTCTTAAATTGCTACTGATTTACAAACTAAATATATAGACTTATGCCTTAGCTAAGGAAACTCCTAACTAGGAAAGAAACTAATTCTAGTAAAGAAATAAAATCGCTTATAAATAGGGATTCTAATAGATAACAAAATATTTACAGATCTTCTGAACTTTAGGAAACAATCTCCGACAAGAAGTAATGCTTTCTTGAATTCTCTCACCAGGAGTTCTGCTTGAACTAGGAGAATCAGGACAAGAAATACAAGCCGGAAAAAATACCCTTTCTGTTAACATACATGGTCTATAATCCCCTAAGGAGTTCCACTTTAATTGGATTTCTGCCCCTCTTCTATATTTCCACTCCATTTACTCTACTTACTCATAAAGTCCTTGTCTTTCTTCTTCCTATCTGTTTTCACTCTAATCCCTATTTTCTCCTTTCCCTCCCCTGCTCACCAGGGGCTGAGTTTGAAAATACCCCCACCTCCTCAGCTCTCTTTAGTCCATTATATGGGGCCTGCACATGCAGGCTCCTGGGTCTTACTAATGGGTTTCACGTATTGTGCAATTGATAGCCCATTACTGTAGAGCAGAAAGTTTATGTTTGGTCTTTAAATGTTATCAAGTCTTTTTTTTCTTTTGGGGGGGGGGGGGGGGGGGGATGTACCTGCAAGTTGCTAAGCTTCATAAGATTAGCGAAGCTGAGGTTGATGTTGAACAGTTTCTAGAAAGCTTAGAATGGGTTTTGGTAAATTGAGCTTGTTAAAGTTAGCCAACCCAAGGTTGAATCTCAGGTTGGCTGGGCGTTTGAAGTCACAAAACCTTAATGCTTCTGAACCTATGCAACTCAAATCATCATTCATAAAATGAGCATCAGTGATTAATAATCTGTTAACAATTCACAAAGATCGCTTGCTAGCAATCTTGACTAATAATGCACATGGGTAAAATTATAGGGGAAGAACTTGGTAATATGTCCAGATAAAAGGAACGGAGATTTGAAGAAACATATTTTCCAGAACTATTTTGCTCTAAATACCTCTTTCTTGACAAGTCTCAAGAACTCTTCACGCTCCCAGCTGACTGACTGAAAAAGTGGTAGCAAAGAAAGTCTAAAATTAGAGTATGACGCATCAAATATAAGATACATATAAAAAGTGTTATATTACTCGGTCCTTACAGATGCAGATGCTAAAACAGCTAATGCCCGGCTAAGCTCACATAGCTGCTCATGTTTCTCTAAAGTTTTTGCTTTTGCTAATTCTTGTGTGTCTTTTGCTGTGGAAACAGCCATCTCTTCCAGAGCCACATCCTTTTGCTTGTTAATAGATTCTTTCAACTTGGCTTGTTCCTCTTCCTCCTCCTCTTCTTCCTCCTACGCATTTGGTTATTCAAATATAAATAAGTCCAAACACAGAATGCAACAGAACTAGAACCTACAGAGCTAACACTAACAGATATAAATACCTATAGTAAAACAAAATCAACTTTATGTGCTTTAAAACATACAGGGAAACTAAGCACTGCAGTAAAATCCCAATCCAAAAGCTTGGTTTTTGCCAGTAAACCCTTAAGATTTATACCTTCTATTTTTCATTGTAACTCACCTTGGTATCAGCCTACCTTGATAAAATGATAATTTTTGTCTTTTTGGATAGTTAACATAAAAAAAAAAATGATAATTCATAATGTACATGTGTTTTTCTTTTCTTTTCTTTTCTTTACCAGTATCATATAAGAGAGCAAAAAAAAAAACGAGAATCATATAAAGGACAACAAATATCAAGGCTCGGGAAAAGAAGGTGAATATGGAACGGAAAACAGTTTTCCTCTCTTCTAAGAGATTGCAAGAAAGCGTAAAGCATTAAAGCAGAAAAACCTTGATAAGTTCTTCTTGCATTTCAAGGAATTCCAACTTTCTCCTCCTTTCTGAAACAGAATCTTCAGATGGTAAAGCAGTAACCCCAACAGTATCCACGACCTCATCCGGAAGAGAGGAGAGTGTAGCTTGAACAGCCTCCTCTCGTCTGACTTTTCCAGACACAGCGAATGCTCTGTAGATAACAAAACAAGGGAATAAAGTTCTGAATGAAGTCATAGGTCAAATAAAAAAATAATAACAAGAAAAAAAGTGTTCATGCAAAGTTACCTAGACAGAATCAATAGAGACGAGGGCAGGGAGTGATTGAGAGATAAATCCAGCCAATCACGCAACTGTGAAGGGGAATAATTATTTACAAAACAGGACAACACATCGCTATCACACAAAATCCTATAAGTAGCAGTGATTAGTATATCGAGGTAGAAAATTGGAAATGAGCTCCCCAAACAAATATTTTAATCAAAATACAATCCCACTATGTTATCAAAATTTTATACATATGTATGCATGCATGTAGGTATCCCATAAAATCCTACTGCTGTTGACTATTGGAGAAAGAAGAATAACCAAATTGTTATTCTTTCCTCTGAAGCTCCTCATACCAATCCAAGTTAACCACATTTTGTAATAGCCTTGAAAAATATTCAATAAACTTTTGCATGAACGACATATTTTTCAGTTGATGGAAAAGATGGACAAGGTTGAGCACTAACCTGTTGCCTCATCTCCTCCACTGAAAGTGATCCAAGTAAGCCCCGCTCTCTGCAAGCTTGTTGAAGCTCTGCTTCTGAAAGGGACTCCACACCCTCAGCTTGAATCATCTTATCGTCATTCTTGATTCTACGAAACACATACAAATATTAACAATTCAAAATTTCAAAAATCAAGCAAAACTGAAATTGTGCAAGTTTTTCCCCCCTCATTCATGACATCTTGATTCTTAAAACAACCAATAGTTTTTTTTATAAAGCAATAACGATCAAGACAAAGAAACTTAAGCTCAAACTGTGTCAGCTAAGCATCATGTAACCATCTCTGAAAGAAAAGGTAGAGTCTTACTCTTGCAGTCTTCTCCGAAGCATATATCGTAAATATGCATCTGTACCATATGGACTGATACCCATATATTTGCACATATTCACCAAACGAGGCCTGTAACCAACAAAGGAAGCAACTAAAATCATCAAATAGTGCATGGAAACAATAAACAGAAAGACACAACAAATCCCTCTTTTCTTATTCCATCTAAGAGGAAATGAACACACACACACATCCACTGAAGAGATGAAGTGTGGGATAATTAAGACAATACCTAATGTAGTACCAACCTGCTAATATTGTCTAAAGTAAGTTCATCATTAAACAACTTGGCAAAGCCTAAAATTTCATCATTGGATACACCTGCACCAGTTCTAACCTGTTCATTTACCAGAATGAATCACATATCAATCTCTTTCACTTAAAAGAAAAACCCAAATAAATTTCTCCCAACACCAAAACAGGAGAATCAGCTTCCTTTTATGCCAGGAAGAATAAAATTAAAACGAGAAAAAGATACCTTGTTCATAAACTCGTCGAGATCTTCTGCTGTTTTTTTAATATCTCCACTCCGTGTGTTTTGGATTTCTTTTGCCATTTCTTTCACTGTGTCTTGAAGAAACTTTGCATATTCTATCCTGGCATTTAGCCGTCTTTTCAATGCTTCCTATAGGGTAAGCATATCAACTGAGACCACAATCTTACTTTATATGTATGATAAACTCAACTCCAATGGATTGTTATTAGAAACTTCACAAAGTACTATTATAAAAGGACAACCACAGAAATAAAAAATATCCCTTCCTATCATAAACAATCAGAATGATCACAAACACTAGGTTAGCATAAATTGGCTATTTCTTAAGCGATAGAAACTACAAATAAGAATGATGCTAAAACCAGATAAATGCTTCATTAATGGAAAAACACAAGGAAACCATTACCTGTTCTTTCATCTTGTCCTGGAAGGTTGAAGGTAACATGTTGGGAAATAATTTCAAAAATACTGGTAGCAAGAACTCCATAAATGGAACTATGATAAAGACCGCGAAAGGAACTAGCCTAAAAATATCAGCTGTCGTTCTAGTGAGCTGTTGCCTTTCTCTTCTAGAAAGACCCTTCCCATTAGCAAGTTTTACCAACAACCTTGAGCTTATCCTAACATCAGCCCAAAGTAACTTTGTACCCAACCAATAGTGTTGCATTGTAGATTTAAATTCATCCTTCCAATGGCGAAGCTTCTTTGCCCAGTCTTCTCTGCAGAATGGTATAAAATAATAAGTATCAGAGCAATTACATAAGTTCATCCCCATAAACAAACTAGAAAAGTTTAAACCTGCTCATAGAAGCAACAGCTCTCAAGGCAGGTCCAATGCCAAGAATCATAGCCCATAGTTTCTTGATTAATGGCTGTGCACTTTTGGTGGAGTCCTGTACCTGCTTAGCTTTTGCTTTGGCTTTCACTGTACTCAGGCCTTCAACTGCTTGATCACATTCCTCAGGCGAAGCCTCCTTCACCTCTTTAGAAGCCTGTTCTTCATTCCCATCACTACCGCCATCCAATTTAGGTTTACCAGCAGTGGCAGTCGAAACAGAACGCACAGATTGTGAAAACCATTGGACTCCCAATGGGGACTCAAATTCTAAATTTCCAGCTTGATGCCCCAATTTTGAGATTCTGGAGTTACTCCTATAAAGTTGTGCTGCTAGAAAATTTGATTGCTCATTTTTGAGAAGTGTAGGTAACACAGCTTTCTTAGAATCACAGTTCCGATAAGGATGGCTAGCAACCCAGCATGAATCTTGTGAATCCTTGGATGTAAACGATTGTCTGTGCTCAAAACTAGAAAAGCCCCGAATCAGGGAAGTAAGTCGGGTCGGGGAATTGTAAATGTAGCTCCTCTTCCGCAAGATCACTCTTGAAGCCATTATTGAATAATTCCAGCCTTATCAATGGATTAGAAAAGCGACTTAGCCAGTCTGCAAATAAAAAATATAAATAGAATGGATTATACATGAAAAGGCTTAACCGTCTACCATGGTAACTCAGAAGATTTCACAAGCATTATAACGTGATTCACACACAACAATTACCCAAAGAACATCACACACCAACAAGGGTATTGCACAATCACGTGAAATAGCCTGGTTATTTTTCCCACTCGTTAGGCAGAGTTTTGTTGAATCATTGGAGACAAATTTTAAATCTTCCTTTAAGAACTAAAAAAACCATTGATTCAAATCTCCGATACATAAACGTAGAGAGAACTACATTTTGAGATGAGAGAAACCGAAGATTGAGAAGCATAAACTTAATGAAACGGGAATTGAAAGGATGAATGGCACATACCCTTTAAAGAGAGAGCCAGGAAATCGTTGAACAAATGGAAAATCTGTTCAGAGAGAAAGCGGTAGCCGAGTCAGAGAGAGAAGGAGAAGGGGCTGGAGCAGTGGAGGAGTGGACGGGTATTCACTTCACAAATATTCAGACAGTAAAATTGCATAGCAAAAAACAAATATTAAATCTCATACGAACAATAGTATTAAAAAGGTAAATTATGTGTTGTACCATTTAATTATCAGTATATTTCTGTTTTGATCGTTTAATTATAAACATTTTCAATTTCATCGCTTTTTTCTTTGAATTTATTAGTCGCCGCTCCCTTGAATTATAAAGGGCGTGATGACAATGTAAACTTTTTTGATTTTGACCTTTTCCATTTTGTGCACGCTGACTCCACTTTTCCTTTTTTTAACTAAAATTATTTATTTTAGGTAAATAAGTCAAAAATAGCTTTTTAATATTTAATTAATGGTAATTTTAGTCTATATTATTTTAGCATTTAGTTCTTTTTTTAAAAATTATCCTTTTATGTATTATTAGATATTTAACTGTCAATGTTTTAGTTAATAAAGAATAACGCACAGTGTTTGTTTAACTAAAATAGTTGGTTTGTGCACTTTTAATAGTTTTAGTAAACATCATCTATTAATGTAATTAGTCAAAAAAAAATGAAAACACTTAATTCTCTGACGATGAACAATTTAGGGTCAGCACCAATCGGAGCACCGAGTGGCAGACCCCCGGACAAAGTGATAGTCATTGATAGTACTCAGGCTTTGGAAAGGCCAAGATCCCCACTGCTGGAAGATGCACAACGAATTATCAAAAAAGGACGTAACCTGAAGAACTTTAATACTCCGTATGAGACTGATGTTTCAAGTGGGAAAGGCAATATGGGCGATCTGGCTGAGGGTGGTAAAGTCGCGACTGTTGTGGTCGAGGGAACCAACCCAAAAAAGGATTTGAATGTATAAAACCAGATGGGTACAAATGCTGAAACTGTTTCAGAAACTCCAAACCATAAATTGTCCTTCCGCGATATGTTGGTTGGGGACGGGAAGGCTACTAATCCGACTCGATGCCTTAGTGAATTGGATGTGGAGGTTACCAAGGCAGATGTTCGATTCAGTGGAGATGGGCTTGTACCGGAGATTATGTTTTCGGATCGTGTTCACAATGTGATTGATGAGAAGTTGGCGCATTTTGTTATCATCATAATGTTGGGGAAAAGTATAGGATATAGAGTTCTTCTCAACCGAATTCAGGCTCTTTGGAATCCGAGTGGGGAGATGAGCCTTATTGACCTTGACAATGAATACTTTCTAATTTGATTTGCGAGGAAAGAAGATTTTTCCATGGTCCTTACGGGTGGACCATACTTAACCGTACAACCGTGGAATTGAAATTTCACAACTTTGGCTGATCATCCATTGAAGATTATGGCCTGGGTCCGGCTACCTAATTTGTCATACCGTTATTACACGAAGAGTCTCTTCTTGTATATTATCAATGCTATTGAGCTGGTTGTATGTATTGATTACAATACAACGGAAGGTAAGAGGGGCCAATTTGCGCATCTAGCAATCATTGTAGATTTAAGCAAGCCGCTGAAATCTGGAATTGTTATTGATGGGCAGCGACAAGATATCGAATATGAGTGCTTACCAACTATTTACTATGAATGTGGGAAATTTGGACATGTTAGGAAGACATGTGGTAAGGAGAGTATCGCTAGTCATAACTCGTCTATGGACAACCGAGAAACAAGGAAACCTGATGAATTATATGGGCCTTGGATGCAAGCGGCAAGTAGGAAACGGAGATAGACAGTGACTCGAAAAGAGGATGCTACTACTTTGAATATTACAAATGAAAGTCCGAAATCTAGATCAAGATTTGCCTCTTTGGCTGTGGAGAATGTTGAGGAAGTTGTGCATAAGTAGTTAGCACCCGTTGGAACAGTTATGAATCAAGCAAGTTGGAGTGTTGCTTTGGAGGTGTTGGATAGAAGGCGCCAGAGCGCATCGGCTCAAGCCGAATCAAGCAAGCGGAATAAAGGTAAAAGAGCAGGTAAGGTCGAGAATGGTACACAAAAGGGAGGGGTAACGCAAGGTAAAACTGTTGTTAACGGGAAGGAGAATGGAAAAGGGTAAGGTGTGATCCCTTTTAAGACTGCTACATTAGTTGCTTGAACAGAAAAGGTCATTTTGGCTGCTTCAAATTTAAATAAGGAGAAACACAATCCCGTTCTTGTTGGGGGTATCGAGGAGAGTGTAGTGCTCAAAGAGAAAAATGGGCATGTTCTTCCTAAGTCGATGTGTGGGACTGGAACCAATGGAGTATCAAAGGTTGTTTTGGGAATTAGGGGACAAACAAACTTAGTCTTAAGGGTAGGAAGCGTGATGAGAAGTGGGCATCGACTGCAGCGTTACCAAGCTGCATCTCTGTAACCCCCTCGACCTGGTCAGGGCAAAAGACCGAACCGAACGGATCACACGGGGAATACTGAAGTAAACTAGGAGGTTTACCTCAACAAACGATCCTATTTTTTCATTTTATCTTTTCTAGATGCTCTTAATAATCTTAAGTGATAAACATCGCAGCGGAACAATTTGCAAATCATTCAGACAACGTTTAGGGACTCAATTGCATACAAACGCATTTTAGGGACCATTTTGCAATTCATTCAGACAACCTTTAATTAGTCATATTACATGCCACTTTGATCAAATCTCAGCTCAAAACAATCTTCCAAGCTCATTTAATTGCATCAACAACATTCAGGGACTAAAACGTAATGAAATAGAACTTCCAAAGATTCCCATAACCACTTTAACTACTGGGTGTTTCGGTACAGGTTGCCCTATATCAAAACTCCCGTATCGGAATAGGGTCGAGCGTCTCGAAGCTCGGGCTCGTATCGAAACAGCCCCTAGGGTGTTTCAAAACATACAATTCCGGTAACAAAACGTACCAAAACAACCCTTCCCCATTTCGTTACCCCAAAGCCATTTTAGGCTCATCATTTCGAAACATGCTCGAGTGTACCGAAACACCTGGGCCTGTAATGACACTCTTTATTGGTTTTTCACACTTTAATCCATACAAAATCATTCCAACATGCTTCCAACATGCATACAACATAATCAAGCATCAAACCTCAATCATACATGGCAATTACAACATCATAGCATGATAAAAAAAACATTAAAAGAACCTATAAGCATGCTTTCTATGCACAAAGACCATTCAAAATCCAAAACGCAAACCAAAGCAAATATCAATAAGCAAAGGCCAATTACAAGTCATCAAAGGCATCTCAAACTTGCCACAAAACAAGGAGTTTCAAAATACACTCTCCCAGAACATTAAAACATCCTCCCATTGTTAATTCTCTGCTGCCCAAATATACTAATTCTCTGCATTATTGGAAAAAGAGAGCGTAAGCAATAATGCCTAGTGAGGGATGCTCAAAACAAACCAACAACAACAATGCATTTTAAAACCATTTCTCATTTAGAAATTTCTTTCATCATGCTCATTCTATCTCATGCTTGAAATCATTTTCAAAGCAAAATCCACTTCATTTAAACCACATGTACCATCTACCTCATGCATTATTTCGAAATGCAAAGTCTCAAAGCAAAGTCATACATGCTTGTTTCTCGTATAGAAATTCTCAAAACATGATCTCATATGCAAATCTCATTTCATTAAATCATTTATAAACATGGTACATGTAAATATCGTATATTGACATTTAGACAACATTACTCGGATATATGGAAAGCTTGATGGAATCTCACATCGTCAAGTCCTACCTCGTGGAATCTCACATCAACGAACTCTCATGACAGTATCTCTTATCGCCACAAAGCTTGATAGAATCTCACATCATCAAGACCTACCGTGGTGGAATCTCTCGTCACCACACTCTCACTTTGGAAGGGGATGACAGTACCCCCTTTGCCCGAACCAAAGAGCATGTACGAATTTTGTATATTATTGTGCACTTCACATCCTATTGGTCGACCAATTATTTCTGGTAACAATAATCTCACCTCATGTCAATATACTCATTTTAAACATCTTTACCTATTGTTTTTCAATGCATCAATATAAACCATTATCATCCCATTTCAAAAGCATAAAAAAGCATAGCATTTTCTCAACAATTTCTATCTATTCAAAATCATAATTCTATCTCATGAGATCTCATAAACCATCAAATCATTTCTCAAAACATGCATAAAATAGTAGGTTTAATTCTATCTTCAAAATATGAGCATGATCATAAAATCAATGGGATAAAAACCAAGAAACGAGAGCGAAACATCTCAAACTTACTTCCAGGCTTAGATTAGTGTTTCAAAATCAATCTAAACCCCCAAAACCTTGCTTTCAAGTCTTTGAACGGCTTTTAAAACCAATTTCACTCACCGACAATGCCTCACTTGCTTTAGTGAAGCGTAATCAAACTTTCAAAGCTCCCGAAACTTCACCGATTCGTTCCGATATGTTCTCCCCTATTTATACCACATAAGAACAGAGGATTAATGCATCTCATTGTATTAAAAACACCAACAACAAAAGCCACTTCGCTGCTCTGCCCCAAAACACCAAAACCCTTATCCGAAACAACTGAAAACACCTTCGATTACTCTACAAACTCAACCCAACCAAAACCTAACACTTCCATCCAATTTTAATCATCAATTAACATCCAAAAATAATATATTTGCATCCTTATATCTCCAGCAACACTAAAACCATATTATCATCACAAAAACCCAAATCTAATAATCTTAACAACTAGAGATCCAACCTATTTCTGGACTCTTATGATAAAACCTTTATTTCAACATCATTTAACATCCAAAACATGATTAAAATCAATATCAAATTAATCAAAACAATACCATTACGAAAATCTTGAGAAATCATCTTTTTAAGCTTGATCTATCCATTTTCATCAAATAGATTATAAAACATTGTTATTAAACACAATTAGAGAGCCAAAGACCTGAGAATTTCATTAAAGAACGTTGATTAGATGAGTTGAACGAAAATTACCTCTAACCCTTGTTTATTCCTTCAATTGACAAGGTTTGTATCCAAATCTTCAAGAGTCTTTTGAGTTAAATGGAAGAATCATCAAGAAAAGCATTTGTAAATCAAAGTGAAGTGAGAAGATGAGGATCTCTGGAAGTTTGAGAGAAAAAGAAGTGTTTGGCTGATGAAAAATGAGAGAAAATGAAGTTACATCAAAATAGATTTTAGATGATTAAATCTTTTTTAATAGAATCTCCTTTTATTTTAAAAAAAATACATTTAAAAATAGCCAAATAAGGAAAAGGTCAATTAAAATACATTAGCTCCCTAAAGATTCTATGTTTTGACCCTCTTTCAAAACAATCCTTTAAAAATAGATTTTGCATTTTTACAAAACAGTCACTAACCTGAAATGTCAATCCTCCAAAATTCATTTTCCAAAATTGACCTCACCAAACCTTAATATATATATTTAGAGGATTTTAGGAATTTTCCTCATAATTTTAGCATATCCCGAACCACATTTTCCCTAAACCACTCCTGAACTAACCCGAATCTCTAGTTTATGTCCTACGAACCCCGAGTTAACCCTAAAAACTCCTAAGCCCAAAACTAGGGCGTTACAACTCTCCCCCACTTAGGAAATTTCTTCCTCAAAATTTTATCTGATGGAAAAAGATAAGGAAACAACTTCTTCATATCATCCTTCCTTTCCTACGTGGCTTCCTCCATGCCACGATGTCGCCACAAGACCTTGACCAACTCAATGGTCTTACCACAGAGAACCTTACTGTCCGAATCCAAGATCTCAACTAGTTTTTCATCATATGACAAATCTAGATTCATCTCAATCTCCTCAACAGGCATAACATGAGACGAATCTGATCTATATCTCTGAAGCATGGATACATGAAAAACATCATGTATCTTCTCCAACTCAGAAGGCAACCTCAACCTATAAGCAAAAGGTCCAACACGTTCAAGCACTTCATATGGTCCAATAAACCTCAGACTCAACTTTCCCTTCCGGCCAAATCTCATCACCTTTTTCCAAGGTGAAACCTTTAAAAACGCCTTATCACCTACAACATACTCAACCTTCTTACGCTTCAAATCCGCATAAGACTTTTGCCGATCCGAAGCCGCTTTCAACCTATCACTTATAAGCTTCACTTTTTCCGTGGTGCCCTTAAGAACATTAGGCAAAGAAACCAATTTCTGCCCTGCTTCCGCCCAACAAAGAGGCATTCTATAGTTCCTTCCATACAAGGCCTCATAAAGAGCCATTTGAATGCTCGCCTGATAACTATTATTATAAGCAAACTCCACCAAAGGTAACTGTTTTTCCCAAGAACCTTGGAAATTAATGATGCAACACCTCAACATATCCTCCAACACTTGGATAACCCGTTCAGATTGTCCATCCATTTGTGGATGATACAAAATACTGAAATTCAAATGCGTACCCAACGCTTGTTGTAGACACTCCCAAAACCTCATTGTGAAATGCGGATCTCGATTCGAAACAATAAACTTAGGCACCCCATGCAACCTCACAATCTTAGAGATGTACAAATCCGCCAACTTGTCTAACGTATACGTAGTATGCAGTGCCAGAAAATGTGCGCACTTCGTAAAATGATCAACAATCACCCAATTGGAATTCTTCTTGGATGGTGTCAAGGCAAACCCGTTACAAAATCCATTGTGATTCTCTCCCATTTCCATTCCAGAATCTTCAACGGTTGCAACATTCCAGAAGGAAACTAATATTCAGCCTTAACTCGTTGACAAACCATGCACTTACTAACAAAATCAACAACATCTTTCTTCAAGCCAACCCAATAGTACTCATCCTTCAACCCATGATACATCTTTGTACTACCGGTATGCATGGAAAAAGGGCTACTATGCGCCTCAACTCGACATCATCTGGCATAAATATTCGACTCTTAAAGCACAAAACACCATCATCTTTGAAACAAAAGTCTGTTGGATTTCCTTCCGCAATGTCTTGAACATGCGGTACCAACGAATCATCCAACAACTGCTTCTCTTTAATAAACTCTACCAACGAGGGTTTCACTTGCAACTCAGCCACTAAACCACCATCTCGCGATATACTCAACTGAGCAAACATCGCCCTCAACTCTACAGCCAACATTCTACTCAAGGGCTGATAAAAAAAACATTCTACTCAAGGCATCGACTACAACATTAGCCTTCCTCGGATGGTACTCAATCATCAAGTTGTAATCTTTAAGCAACTCCAACCATCGTCGTTGCCTAAAATTCAACTCTTTTTGTGACATCAAGTACTTCAAACTTTTATGGTTCGTGTACACCGTACACTTTTCACCATAAAGGTAATGCCTCCAAATTTTCAAGGCAAACACTATCGCAGCCAACTCGATATCATGCATAGGGTAATTTCGCTCATGCACCTTCAACTGTCGAGAGACATAGGCTACCACCCTACCTTCTTGCATCAACACACATCCCAACCCAACATAGGACGCATCACTATAAACCACAAACTCTTTACCCGATTCAGGCTGAATCAAGATAGGAGCTTGCGTCAACGCTTCCTTCAACTTCTCAAAAGCTTGTTGTCTAACCCCTGTCCATTCAAACTTAACATCTTTTTGCAAAAACTTTGTCAAAGGAGCAGCAATCCTCGAAAAACCATCCACAAACCTACGATAATATCCTGCCAAACCAAGGAAACTACGCACTTTATGGGCCAACTTAGGCGGCTTCCAATTCATCACCGCTTCAACCTTTTAGGGATTGTCCCGAATCCCTTCGGCCGACACTACATGACCAAGGAAAACAACTTCCTTAAGCCAAAACTCGCACTTGCTCAACTTGGCAAAAAACTGATTTTCCAACAAAACTTGCAACACAATTCGCAAATGCTTATCATGATCCTCCTCGGTACGAGAGTACACAAGAATACCATCGATAAACACAACCACAAACCTATCTAAAAACTTATTAAACACACGATTCATCATGTCCATGAATGTAGCAGGGGCATTTGTCAAACCAAACGGCATCACCAAAAACTCATAATGCTCGTACCTCGTATGAAAAGCAGTCTTAAGCACATCCACATCCTTTACCTTCAACTGGTAATATCCGGATCTCAGATCAATCTTAGAAAACACCGAAGCACCTCGAAATTGATCAAACAAATCATCAATTCTGGTAAAAGATACTTGTTCTTGATTGTCAACTTGTTCAATTGACGATAATCTATACACATTCGCACCGAGCCATCTTTCTTCTTCACAAACAAGACCGGTGCACCCCAAGGTGAAACACTAGGCCTAATAAAACCTCGATCAAGAAACTCTTAAAGTTGCATCTTCAACTCTTTCGGAGCCATTCAACAGGGAGAAATTGACACTGGAGCCGTATTTTCATACAACTCAATGCCAAACTCAACCTCTCTATTCGGTGGCAAACTAGGAAACTCTTCCGGAAATACACCTGGAAACACACATTTCGTACGTATGTCCTGCACTCGCACCTTCTTTGTACTCAGGTTCATCACATAACCCAAGAAGGCTTCACATCCCGAACACATCAATCGACTCACTTCAAGAGTCGAAACCATATTAGACAAGAACTTTACATTCTCACCTACGATCACCACCTCATAATCATCGGCAAGTTTCAATGAAACTCGCTTGGTCTCAAAGTCAACTACAGACCTATGCTCAGTTAACCAATCCATCCCAAGAATCACATCAAAACCATAGAAAGGCAATTCCATAAGATCAACCTCAAACACATGACCTTGAACAAACAAGGGACACCTCATATACAACTTCCTCGTAACATTTGTCTCACCAAAAGAACTAGTTACACGCATACCAACATCTAACAACTCAACAGGTAAATCAAGCACTTGTGCATGCTCACGCAAAAATGTATGAATGAGTAGAACCGTAATCAATCAAAGAAAGTAATGACAAGGATTGCAAAGTAAAGGTACTTGCGATCACATTGGTGTCATTCCTTCCCTCTCAGTGTGCATACACCCTAGCATGTCCACCTTCCTCAGGCTGGACAACAACAACATAAGCAACATTCCTCTGTCCATCATCCCTACGCTTAAAGTTACCACAACCGCGCCCACAACCTCTTTGTGGCTCAACAGCTCGCACCGGAGCTTGTCCATCCTTGGAAGGTTGTGGACAATCACGCTACATATGTCCTCATGATCCACAATTCCAACACATACCCAGATTACCCCAACACTCCCCCGTGTGCCTCCTACCACACTGATTACACTCTGGAGTACGAATAAAAGCATTCTGGCCTTGATGACCACGACTGAGGTTACCCCCACCACGCCTTGGATCCAGTTGATACCTCCTATCTTTGTGCTTCTTGTACATATCTCTACCAGCATCAAACTTAGTCGACCTCTTTCCAGAACTAAAACCATCCGAACGAGCAACTAAACCCAAATTTTGCTCGATGTCCTTAGCCCGAGTGACTAAGACATCAAAATCTGTGTAGTTTGAAGCCTACATGTATGTCTTGACATCTTTTACAAGCCCATAGCGAAAGCGATCACATCTCTTCTGCTCATCAGGAACCAATTTAGAAGCATACTGGCTCAACCGAACAAACTAAACCTCATATTCGGAAACAATCATGTTTCCTTACACCAAAGACATGAACTCTCACTTCTTTTCATCAAGATAACGAACACCCAAATACTCCCTCTTGAAAGCAATTCCGAAGAACTCCCAAGAAACATCGGCAAGTTCCATACCCACAGTGATGGTCATCCACCACGTATAAGCATCTCCATGAAGCAGGGATACAACACAACCCAACTTTTGTGCATCATTGCACCCCATCTAACCTAGAATCCTCCGGATGCTCTCAAGCCAAGCCTCAGAACCCTCAGAAGACAGACCTCAAAACTCAATTCCACCCAAACTGCACAAATGCTCCAAAGGCAATCCAGCATTAGCACCAGGTTGAAATGTGGCCACATGCATACCCGCCATTGCTGCTTGGAAAGCCCTAGCTATAGCCTGAATCAACGGGGTCATATCAGCAGCAGCCTGTCCTTGCGCTGCTTGAGGTCCAACACCTCCAACGCCAACTTCCGCACCAGCTCCATCACTACTAGGATGAGGTGGAAGGGGTGACAAATTCTTAACATTCTCACGAATACCAATTCTAAGCTCTCGTCTCGGTCCCATCTCAAATAGAGTGCAAGTCTAAAATATGATAATGCCAAATGAAACAATTAGGCCAACCAAAAGCATGAAATGTAAATGTTGCTTTTGGTAGTTCATGTGTTATGCATTTGTTGAATGCATGAGATAGTTAGAGGGAACAAATGGTTTTCCAAAGATTTTGCTTGAATGGATCATTAAGCATGAGAAAAGTATGTTATGAAGAGGAAATGTTTTTCAAGGTATTTGAGTTTAACTTTGCATAAGGTGTTCATGCTTGGAAAAGTTTTAATTGATGGTTTTGCAAGAATGTGCTTTGAAGTGAGTTATTAGCTTTTCTAAGCTAAAGGTTGGTTTTCATGTTTAGCAATGTATGATTTAAAGCATGTTGTTTCAAAGGGTTTTTTCAAACAATGCTTTGGTTTTTGGTTTGTATTTACTCTTAAGAAAGGTTTTATGATTTGCTACATTGATGGTGTTTTGGTTTTGAGCATTCCTCACTAAGCATTATGTGCTTACGCTCCTTTTTGTCCATCAATGCAGATAATTGAAGTTGGGACAACAAGAAGCAAGAGATTCAAGGAGAGCTCCACTCGAGAAGTATGTCTCGGTTAATAGCTATAGATAATAAAGGCAATGGGGGGAGAGTCTTTTATATTGATGTGTAATGAGATTGTGTATGTTGGACAAGTTTGGTTTATGATTTGAACTATGTGGTTTAACGCTTGCAACATTTGAATCTTCTCCTTCATAAGTCGTTATGCTATGCTTCTTGTTTTAAAAGCATGATTAAGTGTTGGATGTGTTGAAAGAGTTGGTGCACCTAGGGGTTGTTTTGTATCTAGATTTTAATGCAATTTGGTAGTTATGATGCTTGGCATGTTTCTGATTTGTTGAGGATTGATTTAGAGTATGTTCGATGGTGGTTAGATGAGTTAAAACAGGCTTTTCTGCTGTTTCTGGGCAGGGTGTTTCGAAACACCCTTGCCTGTTTCGAAACAAGTGCTTGATTTGACCTGGGTGTTTCGAAATGGGTAGAGGTGTTTCGAAACACTTTGGCTACTGTCAAGCCGTGTTTCTGAACGGTCTATACCCGTTTCGAAACACTTGACCGTTGGGCACTGATTTGAATGGTTTTGAGGTTTGCAAGCTTTACATTTTAGTCCTGATTTTTGTATGTGCAATTGATTGAGTTTGAGATGTCCGTTTGAGATGAAATTTGGCAGAGAGGCATGAAACATGACTAATTTCATAATGGTAACTTAAAAATTGGTAAAGTCCTCTTAATTTCCAGAATTTACAAATTGGTCCCAAAATCCGTATGTTGTGCAATTGAGTCCCTTATTGTTTTCCGATTGCTGTGATTTTTGAGTATGCTTATCTCAAGAGTATTCCTTGGATTAATGTGCATCTAGACAAGTTTAAAAAGAAAAAAAGGTCTTAATCAAGGTTGACTTTTGGGTTGACTTTGGTTTTCCCCGTGTAATCTTCGTAGTTTGGGTCAACCGTCTAGGCCGGGCTAAGGGGGTTACAAGTCAACCCTAAAAACTCCTCAACCCAAAACCGGGGCGTTACAATCTCCTCCCTGGTGTCGTAGTTGGACTAGACGAAGGCAATTGAGGAACGTGCTGCGGAAGTTGCACATGTTTCGAATGGTGCAACTGATGCACCAATACAGTGGTGCAAGAATGTCACCTTTGAGACCTTTGGGTGTTTTGTTTCTTTTTTCCTTAATTTACATTATGGTCAAACTAATCTTTTGGAATATTCAAAGGGCTCTTGAATTTGGGTTCTATAGGTATTTCAAGTTGCTCAATCAGAACCAGAAACAAGATATGTCCGTGTTGTTTGAACCAAGGGTGAGTGGTCACGCTGCGGACAACTTAATTTGGAAGATTGGTTTTGATTACTCGTATAGGGTTGAAGTGTGTGGTTTTTCTAGGGTATTTGGGTTATTTGGAGGAGCACGGTTCACTATGATATTATTGTCATGCCTCAGCAATTTGTGCATGGTGTTTGTAATTCGATGAATGGGGAAAGGAAGTTCTTTATAATGTATATGTATGCTAGTCCGATTTCTTCAAAAAGGAAAGATTTATGGGATCAACTCAATGTGTTAGAACCTGAGCTGGGTTGGCCGTAGTGTTGAGTGGATCGAATGATCGAAATGAACCATGAGGGGGGGGGGGGTGAATTGATTTTTAAAGGTTTAGGTGGTGGAAATTGCAAATTAAAAAGATAGACAAGGAATTTTAGAGTGGTTCAAGTTCCAAATGAACTCTACATCCACTACCTTAGCTTCACTAAGGATTTGCAACAATTTCACTAATTGCTCTTCCCCTTTTCCAGGCTAAGGAGGTAACCCTTACAATTTTCAGTTAAATTTTCTACCCAAAATTTAACCCAAACCTCACACAAATAGAACAAAGATTTTGATGGCTAAGAAAGTATCTCTCAATACAAATTGTAGCCCAATTACAAGCACTCAACCCAATTGAAAAGATAAGAATGAAAATTACAATTGGGGTTTCTAGACAATATTGGGATTTAGGCACAAATGCTTGGATTTGATGTTTGGATGTTTGCTTTTGGATCAATAGTTGTTGCTGGAGCTTTTAGAGGTCCCTTTTATACCTTCTCATTGATTTCTAGCCGTTGTGGTTGTTGCATTCATCAATAGAGCCGTTGGGGGTGTTATCTCACCTCCATAAATGCAATCTGCAACCAACCGTTTTGAAACGCCCGACCCCATTTCGAAACGGACCAAAATAGAAAGACCCGTTGGGGTGCATTTAAGAGCCCGTATCGAAACGGTTTTACCCGTTTCGAAACACTTTTGCCACTATCAAGGGCCGTTTCAAAACGACTTGAACTCGTTTCAAAACGCCTTAACGATTTCTTAAAAATCAGTTAAAAACTTGCAACGGTCATATTTTTCAAATCAAATGAAGAACCGTTTCGAAACACTTGATGTCGTTTCGATACGGGTTCTCTATGTTCTAAAGCCGTTTCAATACTTGTTTCGAAACATGGGTTGGCAGTGTTGAAAACGTTTCGATACCCGTTTCAGAACATGGGTTGACAGTTTCAAAACCGTTTCGAACCGCCTTAGGCCGTTTCGAAACTGGGACTCGAATAACACTGTTTCGGCTTTAAGAACACTTAGAATATATTTGGAAAGCTTAGTTTTTAACTTAGGCATATTCTTTAAATCATATGGGGATGTTTGAGGACTTAAAAATTCGTTTTGACATTTTCAATTTAGTCCTTAGGTTCTTTAGTTATATCAAAATTAAAATATCGGTTTCACAATCTCCCCGTTTTTGATATAACAAAACCAAAGTTAGAATTTTTAAGAGTTTTGAAAATTTTGAACACATTCTAACTCCCCCTTAATTTAAGATAGGTTTTTAAAGTTTTTTAAAAAGGTTTTAACTTTGAAATTCAAGTTTTAAAACTTAAAAACACTTTAAACATTTAAAACGAATTTTTGGCTCTTAAATTTCTTCTCCCCCTTTTTGTTAGATCAAAGATAATAAACAAGGCTCATAGAGAAGAGAAAGGGTTAGTACCAATAAGCATTAAGCAATAAGCAAGAAGCAACAATAATATTAATTCATAAAATTAAAATATCCAAAACATAAATCAACATTAAGTTCAAAGCATAATCCAAAATAAAACTAAAAGCATAGGTTCATAAAACATAATGGAAATAAAGATGCAAACTTAATCCTAAAATGCATAGATAATATGATATGTCATAAATGTCCTAGGCCTCGTCGTCACCATCATTGTCCGAAGTCTCATCATCGCTCTTGACTTGAGAACGGCAAAACTTCATCCATTGGCCATAGAAGGTGGTGAAGGACAAATCCATGTTCGAGTGGGAATTCTCAAGGGATTGGAGTCGATCCTCTACATTTTGCAAGCGAGTGTTGATGGCACCAAAACCCGAAGCCATGTTAGTGTCCATGGCATTGAACCGCTCGGTAATCAAAGCCGTGAGAGCTTCATTATTTGCAACTTGAGCTTGTGGTTGAGGTTCAACGGGAGGAGGAGGAGGAGGTGTTGCTCTATCAACACGTTCCCAAGCATTGTTCACATAATGAAAACCGGACTTACGGAGAGAGAACTCACCAATTTTTGACTTGCGGGGTTCAGGAGAGTCGTAGGTGCAATCGAGACCAATCTTGCTAAAGATGTGACTTAAGATCGTTCCATAAGTGAAAGATTTCAAGGCATCGATGTCACGAAGCTTAATATTGTTAACCATCTCGGCAAATATGATCTTAGCAACATTAGGGCCCTCACCACGACGGAAACACTCAAGCCAAAAATAGTCAACTTGACGAATGTGAGAATATTTACCTCCGGAGGGGCGAAGGAACAATGAGACCATCAAATGGAGGAAACGATCGTGCGCATCCAAAGTAAGCACTTGACCGGTGTGAGAACCAAAGTGACTCTCATTCTCAATTCCTACATCCTTGAGAGAAAATGTAGACTCCAAGAGAGGGACATTAACAACAAACTTTTCCCCCAAAATATAAGATTCAATCCCAACAACTTCGGAATTTGTTTCATCATTGATAAGGTGAGCATTGGAGTAAAAGAGAAGTACCATGTGTTTGTAGCAAATGTCCGGGATGCTAAACAAAACAAGAAGATCCCATTCTCTCAAACGCTCGAGGTAACAGAAATGAAATCGCTCGAAGTTAAGGAAGTTGAGATCAATCACACGCTCCCGACGAACTCCGTAATCCTTGACATATTTGAAACGTTCTCTCAACTTCGTAGTTCGAAGAGATTTTTGATAAAGAGCAGGGCGAGATTTGGATGCATACTCGATTCACCGGTTTGAACGGACTTACGCTTTTTGTTAACAATCTCCGTCATCCTAAAAATATAAGCAAGCAAGTTTTTTAAAAAATTAAGTGTATGCATAAATTTCTTAATTCAATCCAATGGTAAATCCCACTTAGGTTTAAAAACAAGTTTTTTTAAACAAATAACCAAAACAAAATAAAAACAAAAATTTTAAGAGAAAAATAGTAAAAAAAATACGAGTGAAAATTTTTATATTCGAATCAAAAAATTGAAGATTTTGAATTTTTTTTACAAGATATGAAAAACCCAAGCACAAAAACATATAAACTATACAAAAATATTTTTTCTAACCTAAGATTCGAACATAAATTGAAGGGAAAAGAAAAAGAGGAAAAATATCTTGATTTGGGATTTTGGATGAATGGATGAAAATCCTTGCACAATATTGTTGAATCTTTCTTAGACTTGTGTTTTAGAGAAAAACCCCTCAAGATTTGGTGAAAAACAAAGAGGTTTAGATGGTTTTTATAGGAAAAATTCGGGCTAGGGTTTTTAGGGTTTGGAGAGTTTTAATTAAAGTGTGACTTTATCATTAAAAGCCCTTATTAAAGCAGTCTGCGAAACCATTTCAGAACGGTCTTGACCGTTTTGAAACGCGGGCACGAAGGTTTGACCGTCTTTTGGACTTCAGCTGACCGTTCCGATACGGGGTTGACCGTATCGAAGCCCCGTTGACTCGTATCGAAACTTATTTCGATACACCCCTTGGCAGTAGCCAAAACGTTTCGAAACCCTGTTAATGCGTTTCGAAACGCCCTTCTCTCAAATATGATTTTAAAGCATCCGTATCGAAACAGGTTGACCCGTTTCGATACACCTGGGCCTGGAAGTGCAGATGAGGCTCTAAAAGTGAAGAAAAATGAATTTTTCTAAGGCCTAACTTGCGTGAATGACATGAATGAGCAGGAAAAACATATGCAAACACAAACATACTCCCCCTAGCTATAGGCATGGATGAAATTAGGAGTAAAAACACATAAACATGACATTTCACAAGATCAAGCAATTTTAAGCACAAAAGAGGTCCTAAAAGGGCAAGATAGGCTAGCTAGACCTAACTCTCTCCTAAGGGACCAAAAACGCTCTTTGTTTAAAGGTTTTGTAAATATGCCCGCTAATTGATTTAAGGTGTCTACATACTCAATAACCACATCTTCTTTAAGGACATGATCTCTAATGAAATGATGCCTTATTTCTATGTGTTTGGTTCTAGAGTGTTGGATGGGATTTTTTTGTAAAACATATAGCACTAGTGTTGTCACATTTTAGGGGTATGGTTTCAACTTTAATTCCATAATCTAAGAGTTGTTGCTTCATCCAAAGGACTTGAGCACAACAACTCCATAAGGATATGTACTCGGCTTCGGTGGTAGATAAGGCTACACTATTTTGTTTCTTAGAGAACCAAGATATGATCATACTACCTAGGAATTGACAAGTTCCCGAAGTACTTTTCCTATCGGTTTTGCAACCCCCATAATCCGCATCCGAATAAGCATGAAGTTTGAAGGTGGAGTCTCTAGGGTACCAAAGACCTAAACAATGAGTATCTCTAAGGTACCTAAAGATTCTCTTAACGGCTAAAAGATGAGACTCTCTAGGACTAGCTTGAAACCTATCACACAAGTAAACACTAAACAAGATATCCGGTCTACTTGCGGTAAGGTAAAGCAATGATCCAATCATAGAACGGTAAAGTTTAGAGTCAACACACTTACCTCCTTCATCTTTGTCAAGCTTTGTAGATGAGCTCATAGGTGTGGCTTGAGGCTTTGCATTCTCCAAGCCAAACTTCTTGAGTATATCCATTATGTACTTTGCTTGATTGATGAAGGTGCCATCCTTCTTTTGCTTGATTTGGAGTCCCAAAAAGAATGAGAGCTCCCCCATCATGCTCATCTCGAATTCACCTTGCATTAGCTTAGCAAACTCTTGGCAATGACATTCGTTAGTAGAACCAAAAATAATATCATCAACATAAATTTGAACTACTAAGATGTCATTTTTATACATTTTTATAAAGAGTGTAGTGTCCACCTTACCTTTTTCAAAACCCTTTTCAATTAAAAAGTTTGAAAGTCTTTCATACCAAGCTCTAGGAGCTTGCTTTAAACCATAAAGAGCTTTATTGAGTTTGAAAACATGATTTGGAAATTTTGAATCTTCAAAACCCGGTGGTTGTTCCACATACACTTCCTCATTTATAAAACCATTTAAAAACGCGCTTTTAACATCCATTTGAAAAAGCTTGAATTTATGATAACATGCATATGCAAGTAACATCCTAATGGCTTCCATTCTAGCTACGGGTGCATAGGTTTCATCAAAATCTATTCCCTCTTCTTGAGTGTAACCTTGTGCTACTAGTCTAGCTTTATTTCTCACAATGTTACCACTCTCATCTAGCTTGTTCCTAAAGACCCATTTAGTTCCTATGGTAGATTGATTACTAGGCCTATCAACTAATGTCCAAACGTTACTTCTCTCAAATTGATTTAACTCTTCTTGCATAGCCATAATCCAAAAATTATCTTTCAATGTTTCTTTTATATTCTTAGGCTCTATGCATGAGATAAATGCAACATGATTCATTAATCTAAGAGAAGATCGAGTGGTTACCCCCTTGGATGGATCACCCACGATTTCACCATCTTTGACATAGTTGAACTCCCTTGGGTAGCTCACTTCCTTTTCCTCAAGAGCCAAGTCCTTCAAGGCTTCAAGAGGTGGATCTTGTGTGTCCTCTTCTTTTGTTGGAATCTCATCATTCTTTGAAGTTTTTCCTCCATCAAAGGCATTTATGATTCCTACATCATCATCATCACAAGAATCCTTCCTTGGAAGGAGGTTATCATCGAATACAACATGTATAGATTCTTCTACTACTAAAGTTCTTTTGTTAAATACTCGATAGGCTTTAGATGTTAAAGAGTATCCTATGAAAATAACTTCATCACTTTTTGCATCAAATTTACCTAAGTTGTCTTTTCCATTATTTAAAACAAAACATTTGCAACCAAAAGGGTGAAAATAGCTAATGTTAGGCTTTTTAGATTTTAAAATCTCATAAGGTGTTTTCCTTAAAATTGGCCTAATCGTTACTCGATTAACAATATAGCAAGCGGTGTTTGTGGCTTCCGCCCAAAAATATTTAGGTAAATTATTTTCACAAAGCATAGTTCTAGTCATTTCTTGCAAAGTTCTATTTTTCCTCTCAACTACCCCATTTTGTTGAGGAGTTCGAGGAGCCGAAAAATTGTGGCTAATACCATTTTCATTCAAAAAATCTTCAAACCCTAAAATTTTGAAACTCGGTTCCATGATCACTTATATATGTGAAATTCTAAGTTCAAGATCATTTTGGGTTAGTTTTGAAAATGTGATGAATTTTTCCAAAGCCTCATCTTTAGTACTTAAAAATAGAACCCAAGTAAATCTAGAAAAATCATCAACAAGTACAAATCCATAAGACTTACCACCCAAGCTCATAGTCCTAATTGGCCTAAATAAATCCATATGGATAAGTTGTAAACATCTACTAGTAGAAACATCATTAATGGATTTAAAGGAAGACTTATGTTGTTTACCCTTAGAGCATGCATCACAAATTTTATCGTTTGAAAATTTAATCTTGGGTAAACCTCTAACTAGATCAAGGGAAACTAGTTTTTCTAAAACACTAATGCTAGCATGTCCTAGTTTCCTATGCCACAACCATGCATCATTTTCATTTTGTGCTACTAAGCATGCATGAGATGTATGAATGTCATCTAGATGCACCATGTGTATGTTCCCGATGCGATGACCTATAAGCATAATATTATTAGATTTAATGTCTACAATTTTGCATCCATTTTTATCAAATAAGACATTAAATCCTTTATCACACAATTGACTTATGCTCAATAAGTTATGTTTAAGACCATCGACATACAAGACATTTTCAATGAGAATAGTAGAGTGATTACCTATGGAGCCAATACCTTTAATGTGGCCTTTGGAGTTGTCACCAAATGTCACAACTCCTCCACTTTTTGGCTTTAGATCCATGAATCTACTCTTGTCTCCGGTCATATGCCTTGAGCATCCACTATCAAGGTACCATGAGTTTTGACTTTGTGCTTTGGCCTTGTAGCAATGCTCCCCCTACAAACAAAGATATTAAGCTTCTGTTTTTGGTACCCAAATCATTTTGGGTCCATGAGTGTTAGCTCCCAAAACCTTGGTTCCCTTAGGAATCCAAGATGACATAGCAATAAAGTTATTAGATTTTACAAGTTCCTTAGGAACCCATACACTTCTAATTCTTTTAGTTCTACTATGTCTAGGAAAGCTACCTTGTTTGTAGTAGTTAGTCTTTTTCTTAGGTTGGTTTGTTCTTGAAGATTCACCTATTTCATGCTTGACATTACCAACATTTTTAAAAGACTCTTTGAGCTTATTTAGCTCATCTAACACCTTTTGGTGTTCACTATTACATTGAGATAAAAGATTATTAAGGTCAACATTTTCATCTTGAAAAAAATTTAAGTTCATCTTTCAACCCTAATATCTTTTTCTCAAATTTTGAATTAGCTTGAGAGAGTGAGTCATTTTTCTCATTTAGCTCCAAAATGATTTTCTTATTCCTAATAACCGACTCCTTGTATTTCTCAACTAATTCATCATAGACCTCTTGTAACTCATCATATGCATCATTTAATTCATCAAATGTAAAATCTAAAGATGATGAGTTAGAGGTTACCATGGAGGAATCTTCCTCAAGTGCCATGAGGCAAAGGTTGGCCACTTCTTGTTCGCCATCCTCCGATGACTCCTCATCACTCCAAGTAGCAAGCTTGGCTTTGAGCTTCTTCTTCTTCTCAAAGCCCTTCTTCTTGAGTTGAGGGCACTCCGAGCGTATGTGACCGGGTTTATGGCACTCAAAGCAAATGATTTGATCCCTTGCTTCATCTTTGTTCTTGCCTTTGAAGTCCATTTTTCTTTGGATTTTTCTTCCCCGGTTGGATCTCATAAAGCGTGAGAATCGTTTGGCTATCATAGCCAATTCTTCTAGCTCATCCTCCTCACTAGAAGAGCTCTCCTCGAGTAGTGAAGCTTTGAGAGCTATTCCCATCTTCTTCTTCTTTTCAACCTCTAGCTTTTCTACTCTCTTCTCTTCTTTCTTCTTCTCTTCTTCCCTTCCTTGCTTCATAATCTTATGTGTAAGGAGAGAACCCACTAGCTCATCAAGCTTTAAAGTCTTCAAATTTTTAGCTTCTATGATGGCGGTTCTCTTCCCATCCCAATATTCGAGAAGTGAATAGAGTAGCTTCCGGACAAGCTTGTCTTCCGGTATTATCTCTCCAAATCCTTTGAGCCCATTGACTATTGTGGAGAAACGATCAAACATCTTAGACACCGTCTCACCGGGCTCCATCTTGAAAATTTCATAACTAAGATTGAGAATTCCAATCTTAGTTTCTTTGACATCATTGGTTCCTTCATAGGTAGTCTCAAAAGTGTCCCACACTTCTTTGGCACTCTCAATGGATGACACTTTGGAATAGATGTCCGGACCGAATGAACAAAAGAGCATGTGGAGAGCTTTGTCATTTATTTGGATCTTTCTCCTTTCTTCTTCAATCATCTCCACCTTCTTCTTCAAAACCATCTTGCCTTCACTATCTTGCTTCAATGGAATGTAGGGGCCATCTTCAATGACATCCCAAACTAAGTAGTCATTGGACTTGATGAAGAGACGCATTCTATTCTTCCAAAATGGATAGTTGTCACCATTGAAGAAGGGAGGTTTTGTGGTGGATTGAGACTCATACATGCCCGAACTGGAGGTTGAAGCCATCTCTTGATTTTTGATGATCACACTCTTCCTAGGAACTCCTCTTGTGGTTGTTAATCGTCAAAGAGGTAGGCTCTGATACCAATTGTTGAGTGGATCGAATGATCGAAATGAACCAAGAGGGGGGGGGGGTGAATTGGATTTTTAAAGGTTTAGGTGGTGGAAATTGCAAATTAAAAAGATATACAAGGAATTTTAGAGTGGTTCAAGTTCCAAATGAACTCTACATCCACTACCTTAGTTTCACTAAGGATTTGCAACAATTCCACAAATTGCTCTTCCCCTTTTCCAGGCCAAGGAGGTAACCCTTACAATTTTCTACCCAAAATTTAATCCAAACCTCACACAAATAGAACAAAGATTTTGATGGCTAAGAAAATATATCTCAATACAAATTGTAGCCCAATTACAAGCACTCAACCCAATTGAAAAGATAAGAATGAAAATTACAATTGGGGTTTCTAGACAATATTGGGATTTAGGCACAAATGCTTGGATTTGATGTTTGGATGTTTGCTTTTGGATCAATAGTTGTTGCTGGAGCTTTTAGAGGTCCCTTTTATACCTTCTCATTGATTTCTAGCTGTTGTGGTTGTTGCATTCATCAATAGAGCCGTTGGGGGGTTTTATCTCACCTCCATAAATGCAATCTGCAACCAACCGTTTCGAAACGCCCGACTTCGTTTCGAAACGGACCAAAATAGAAACAGCCGTTGGAGTGCATTTAAGAGCCCGTATCGAAACGGTTTTACCTGTTTCGAAACACTTTTGCCATTGTCAAGGGTCGTTTCGAAACGGCTTGAACTCGTTTTGAAACGCCTTAACGGTTTCTTAAAAATCAGTTAAAAACTTGCAACGGTCATATTTTTCAAATCAAATGAAGAATCGTTTCGAAACACTTGATGTCGTTTCGATACAGGTTCTCTATGTTCTAAAGCTGTTTCGATACTTGTTTCGAAACATGGGTTGACAGTGTTGAAAACGTTTCGATACCCGTTTCAGAACATGGGTTGACAGTTTCAAAACCGTTTCGAAACGCCTTAGGCCGTTTCGAAACAAGGACTCGAAAAACACTGTTTCGGCTTTAAGAACACTTAGAAAATATTTGGAAAGCTTAGTTTTTAACTTAGGCATATTCTTTGAATCATATGGGGATGTTTGAGGACTTAAAAATTCATTTTGACATTTTCAATTTAGTCCCTAGGTTCTTTAGTTATATCAAAATTAAAATATCGGTTTCACACGTAGGTTTTCGGTAGAGATCTTAATGTTATTGGTAGTACTATGGAGCGCAATGGCGGATCTTCTAGACATCTGAGGGTTTGTCAACAATTTTTTAATTTCATGTTTGAGTT
Organism: Hibiscus tridactylites; assembly: GCA_958450335.1. Classification (NCBI taxonomy): domain Eukaryota; kingdom Viridiplantae; phylum Streptophyta; class Magnoliopsida; order Malvales; family Malvaceae; genus Hibiscus; species Hibiscus tridactylites. The sequence continues at coordinate 70,551,100 of OY288271.1, forward strand.
TGGATTGATTGATATGGATTTTTCAGGGCCACAATTTACTTGGTAGCGAGGCTCCCTTTAGCAGAGATTGGATATTTGCATTTTTAATTCCGTATGGTATGATAAGTTTGCTCTTTCTGAGATTGTGTACCTTCAGTAACTGGGGTCAGATCATCAGCCGACGCTCTTGGATACCCAACATAGGGGTGTTGATTGTTGAGCTAGGCCTTATCGTTATATAGCGACTTGGAATGACCACCCGAATTTTCATAATTTTTTGAAGAATGCTTGGCATGGGGATAAATCGATTCATGAGAATATAATGGAGTTTCAACGAAAAAGTCATTTGTGGAATTTTGAAGTGTTTGGGCATATCAGCAAAAAGAAAACTCTACTTCTTGCACACATTAGGGGTGTTGAAAAAGCCTTGGAAAATATAATGCCCCACATCTTGTGAAATTAGAGCTTCAGCTTAAATCCGAGCGTGATACTGTGCTAACCCAAGAGGAGAGTTTTTGACACCAGAAGTCGCGCAGTTTGGATTGAAAATGGAGATCAGAATACTGCTTGTTTAAGGCATCGTAATAATTTAATTCATCGGTTGAAGCTTCTGAATGGTACTTGGAGTGTTAATCTGCTGTGTTTAAAAAGTCATGCAATGAGCTTCTTTAAGGCGTTGTTTACTAGTGAACCAAGGCATGCTAATATTGTGGATATGGCTTACGGATTTCACCGATACATTGATGATGAGCTTCGACCACTCCTTGCGAACGTAACAATGGACGAGGTTTATCAGATTGTTTTTTAGATGCCCCCTTGAAATCTCTTAGGGTTGATGGCATTCATGTGGAGTTCTATCAGAAAAACTTGATTTGGTGGAACCTTTAGTGTTCCGGTTTTGTTAGGGAGTTCTTTGAATATGGGACTATGAATGACTGGGCCAATCAGACTTTGCTTGTTTTAATTTCGAAGGTTGCGAATGCTGAGACAATTAATCAACTGTGTCTAATCATCTTATGCACCGTGTTATATAAAATAGTTACAAATCTTTTAGTGAATAGGATGAAGCCTTTGCTTGGGAATTGGGTGGCAGAGACACAATCAAGATTTGTGTCAGGTAGACAAATCACTGATAATATTATTATTGCGTACGAGGTGATGCAATAAATGGGGAGAAAAACTGGGCGGAAGAATTAGATGGATGTCAAGGTTGATTTAGAGAAGGCTTGTGATCGGTTAGAATGAGACTTCATTGAGAAGACATTATTTTCTTCTAGTTTTCCTGCTAGATTCATCGCCTTCATCATGGAATGTGTTCGATCAGTTTCTACTCAGATTCTTTGGAATAGGGAGGTGACTGATTGTTTTAAGCCCAAATGAGGAATTCGCCAAGGAGACCCGATGTCACCCTATCTATTTGTGTTGTACATGGAAAGGTTATCGCATGCCATTAGTGTTAAAGTTCAATTGGGGGCATCGAAACCAATTAAACTTGGTTGTAGCGGCCCTAATTTGTCTCATCTCTTTTTCGTCGATGATTTGATTTTGTTTGCAGATGCGAACATGGCACAGTTGCAGATTATTAGAGAGGTTATGGAAGATTTTTGTCGTGTTTCGGGGCATCATGTTAGTGTTTTGAAAATGCAGATTTACTTCTCTAAAAATTGCCCATTTTATAGTCGTACTACTTTAGCTTAGGTGATACAGACACAGCCCCGTATACGCGAACGTTGAGCTCGCGGAAGCGGATAAGGATGTTGGCGCGAATGTTGGATCGGTGAAAAGATGGATGAAGATAGGCGATGATGATGTAAATGGAAGATAGATGGATAAATTGTCCTCGGCACCCTCTTGATCGTAATTAACCAAGCAAGCAACCTCAAGCGGCTCTAACCCACCCTCCTAGACGCAGTTACCTAGGCAAGCAGGAGTATGAAGATCAACAACAAATTCTGACGAATTTGAAGAATCGCTTCTAAAATAAAGAACACAAGTTATACTTCTTGCAAGTCTGAACTCAAAAGAGAATTTTATTTAACCATTCAAATCTTGATTACTGTAACGCCCCGGTTTTGGGCTTAGAAGTTTTGGGCTTGGACCAGTTTGGTCAAAGTGCGGTTCGAATATAAAAGAGTGAATTTAGGAAAGCCTGGTTCGGGTTGCATTAAAAATATGGAAAAATGTTCTAAAATCCTCTTTTAATATATATAAGTGAACTGTGAAATCAATTTTACAAAATGAGGTTTGGAAGGGTGACATTTTGGCTAGTGACCAAAATGTAATTTTTGAAAATTACGTGACTGTTTTAAAAAGGATTGAAACTTTGAATCTTTAAGGAGCTATTTACCCAAAGGGAGTTTCTCCAGATTTTTCTAAGATATTAAATGATTTATTTCTGGTTTTTAAACAAAAGAAAAGTGGAGGGAAGATATTTTCCTATTTCCAACTAATTTTTTCCATTTTCTATTTTCTCTCATTTTTCTCTCAAGCCAAACATCTTTCTCCAGAGCATTTTCCTCTGATTTTGTCACCTAAATATCTCTTTTCGATTCTTCTTTGATTGCTAATCATCTCCTCATCAAAACCTATACATTTGCTAATTGGATTTTCAAGATTTTGGTTCCATAAAGGGAGAAAACTCAAGTTTGGAGGTAAGAACGTCATTCTCCTCTAAACTCTCAGTTCTTTACTGAAATTCCCAAGTTCTCAATCCTTAATTGATGATTTATAAAAGGTTTTATAGTTGTATCCTTGATCTTGGCTTAAAATGCAAGATTTGCTTGTTTTTGATGAAAATTCGTATGATCTGTTTAAGCAGTGATTTGAGGTGTATTTTTGATGTTAAATGAATGCTAAATTGATTAGAAGTTGAGGTTTAATTAATGCAATCCCGGATAGGTTGAATTTCCTAAGTTTAGCTTGTGTTCTTGGTTGTTTTTGGAGTGATCTTGATGATCTGTTATGGCTGGAGGTATAAGGATGTGTTGAGATCCATTTTGGATGTTAATTGATGATTAGGAATGTTTAGATTTGATGGATCATGGCTGGGTAGTGTTGTGGAGTTGTTTGGAGGCATTTTCGGTTGTGTTTGGTGGGCGAAAATGGAGTGTGGATGAGAGCAGCGGGTTTAGGTGCTTTCATTGAAGCTATTAATGCATGATGATGCATTAATCCTCTGCTTTGATGTGTTTAAAACAAGGGAGTCATCTTTGGATCCAAGTGGTGGTGATCCGAAAGCTTGATTTGTGTTTCGGCAAGAGGCGAAAGGGAATCGGTGAGTAGATTTTGGTTTTCGGCTTTGAAACCAGTGTTTTGAAGGTTTGGGAGCTTAGTTTAAGTCTAAGCAACTTAGCTAAGCTCAAGAGTAAGTTTTCGGAAAAACTCTCTTGGTGATGGCCATGGTTTTGGTTGTATGCAATGTGTTTGTTTGCATGATTTTAAATCTGTTTTGAAAGCATATCTGTAACGCGGTTTTGGGCTTAGAAGTTTTGGGCGTTGACCGGTTCGGTCAAAGTGCTGTTCGAATATAAAAAGGTGAAATTAGGAAAACCTAGTTCGGGTTGCATTAAAAATATGGAAAAATGTTCTAAAATCTTCTTTTAATATATATAAGTGAACTGTGAAATCAATTTTACAAAAAGAGGTTCAGAAGGGTGACATTTTGGCTAGTGACCAAAATGTAAATTTTGAAAACTGCGTGACTGTTTTAGAAAGGATTGAAACTTTGAATCTTTAAGGAGCTATTTACCCAAAGGGAGTTTCTCCAGATTTTTCTAAGATATTTTATGATTTAATTCTGAGTTTTAAACAAAAGAAAAGTGGAGGGAAGTTATTTTCCATTTTCAACTAACTTTTCCAATTTTCCTTTTCTCTCATTTTCTCTCAACCCAAACATTCTCTCCAGAGCTTTTTCCTCTGATTTTGTCACCTAAATACCTTTTTTCAATTCTCTTTGGATTTCTAATCATCTCATCAACAAAACCTCACCATTTGCTAGTTGATTCTTCAAGCTTTTTGGTTCTAAAAAGGGAGAAACTCAAGTTTGGAGGTAAGAACGTCCTTCTCCTCTAAACTCTCAGTTCTTTACTGAAATTCCTAAGTTCTCAGTCCTTAATTGATGATTTATAAATGGTTTTGAAGTTGTGTAATGGATCTTGGATTAAAATGCAAGATTTGGTGATTTTTGATGGATTTTCGTTTGATCTGATTGGGCTGTGTTTTAAGGTGTTAATTTGATGATAAATGAATGTTAATTTGATAAGGAATTGAGTTTTAATTAATTCAATCCCGGATAGGTTGAATTTCCTAAGTGTAGCTTGTGATCCTTGGTTGTTTTTGGAGTGATCTTGTGGATCTGTTGTTGCTGGAGGTATAAGGATGTTGTTAGGCTCTTTTTAGATGTTAAATGATGTTAAAAGATGTTTAGTTTTGATGGATCATGGCTGGGCAATGTTGAGGAGTTGTTTGGATGCATTTTCGGTTGTGTTTGGTGGCCGAAAATGGAGTGTGGATGAGAGCAGCGAGTTTAGGTGCTTTCATTGAAGCTATTAATGCATGATGATGCATTAATCCTCTGCTTTGATGTGTTTAAAATAGGGGAGTCATCTTTGGATCCATGTGGTGTTGATCCGGAAGCTTGATTTGTGTTTCGGCAAGAGGCGAAACGGAATCGGTGAGTGGAATTTGGTTTTCGGCTTTGAAACCAGTGTTTTGAAGGTTTGGGAGCTTAGTTTAAGTCTAAGCAACTTAGCTAAGCTCAAGAGTAAGTTTTCGAAAAAACTCTCTTGGTGGTGGCCATGGTTTTTGGTTGTATGCAATGTGTTGTTTGCATGATTTTAAATCTGTTTTGAAAGCATATCTAGCTTGTTTATTTGCTGAGATTTTAAGCCATGTGTCGAAGGAAGCTCAAGGTAAGAGTTCCTTGTTTTTGAACATTGTTTAAATGTGGTTTAAAGCTTAAAGATGCATGATGTTTATGGCTTGGTTTAATGCTTTAAAACAGTGGATTATTGATGAAAATGATGCATATTGGCAAGTGATGGTTAAGGTCACAAAGGTGGTTAAAAGTCCTTGTGTGAGCCTTGTATATTTAAGAACATCAAGAGTAAGTTTTCGGAAAAACTCTCTTGGTGGTGGCCATGGTTTTTGGTTGTATGCAATGTGTTGTTTGCATGATTTTAAATCTGTTTTGAAAGCATATCTAGCATGTTTATTTGCTGAGATTTTAAGCCATGTGTCGAAGGAAGCTCAAGGTAAGAGTTCCTTGTTTTTGAACATTGTTTAAATGTGGTTTAAAGCTTAAAGATGCATGATGTTTATGGCTTGGTTTAATGCTTTAAAATAGTGGATTATTGATGAAAATGATGCATATTGGCAAGTGATGGTTAAGATCACAAAGGTGGTTAAAAGTCCTTGTGTGAATCTTGTGAATTTTAAGAACAACATGGTGTTTAAAAGTCCATGGTTGGTTCTTGGTTAAGGCTCAAGGTGGTTAAAAGTCCTTGTAAGCCTTGGTTACTTAAGAACTCCAAGGTGTTTAAAAGTCCTTGGGAGATTCTTGTTAAGGACACAAAGGTGGTTAAAAGTCCTTGTGTGGTCCTTGCCATGGTGTTTAAAAGTCCATGGGGATAAGATCACAATGGTGTTTAAAAGTCCATGTGTGGATCTTATGTGAAATGTCCTTGGGAGATTCTTGTTAAGGACACAAAGGTGGTTAAAAGTCCTTGTGTGGTCACAATGGTGTTTAAGATCACAATGGTGTTTAAAAGTCCATGGTGTTTAAAACTCCAAGGTGTTTAAAAGTCCTTGGGAGATTCTTGTTAAGGACACAAAGGTGGTTAAAAGTCCTTGTGTGGTCCTTGCCATGGTGTTTAAAAGTCCATGGGGATAAGATCACAATGGTGTTTAAAAGTCCATGTGTGGATCTTATGTGAAATGTATCACTTGTTACCAATATGACTTGTTATGAATTTGAAGCATGAGATTCTTGTTTTAAATGTTTAAGAGCACGTGTAAATGTTGCTTGAAGCATGGTTTATAAATGAGTTTTATAAATGCATTATTGAATGGTTTTGATGAGCATTCCTCACTAAGCTTTTGCTTACGCTCTCTCTCTCTTTTCTTAAATCAATAATGCAGAGCATTAAGGTGCATTGAGGGAAGCAAGGAAGGCAAGCAATCAAGTGGAAGTTAAGCTCAAGTATGGGAAGGTTTTCCTAAACACTTTTAGCTTTAGGCATTTAGCAATGGGGGACCTACGTGGATGTTTTGGGAGATGTTATGAACTCCCTAAGATTGTTTAATGTTGTTAATAATGCTGGATTTTGTAATTGGCCATTATGTGGTTGGTTTGGAGTTTTAATGCATGAATGGTTTGCTAAGTAGGAAGCATGCCTTTAGATTTGGGGCTTTTCATGTTTGATGCCATGATGATGTTTGAATGATGCATTTGTGTTCCTTACATGTTGAATGTCTTGCTGGTAAAGTTTAGTAGCATTTGGAGCATGTATGGTTGATCAATTATGTGTTTAAGCAAGCAATTTTCTGCATTCTGTGCAGGTCGTATCGGAACAGTAGCTACCGTTTCGGAACGGGTGCCTTGCAGCAGCCCAGGTGTCCGAAATGGAAGACACCGTTCTGAAACGGAAAGTCCTTTGCCAGTCCTCGTTTCGGAACCCGTTGCAGAACAGTCCCGCGTTTCGAAACAGGTTCTCCCTGTTTCGGAACACCTAACCGTTGGGGGCTGACATTGGCAGTTATATGTTTTGAAATGTATGCGTTTTGGTCCTGAATCTTGTTTGTGCAATTGTATGAGTTTGGGAAGTTTGTTTGAGCTGAAAATTTGCTGAGAAGCATGAAACTTGACTAATTATAAGTTGGTAACTTTAATTTGGATTAAGACCTTATAATTTACAGAATTTACAATTTGGTCCCTAAAGTTGTAAATTGTTCAATTGGGTCCCTGTTTGATCTCTGATGTTCGTGATCTTTGAGCATGTTGTTTGAATGATCATAACTAGGGTTAATATGCATCTAGACAAGTTTTAAAAAAAAGGGTCGTTAATCAAGGTTGACTTTCGGGTTGACTTTGGTTTTCCCCGTGTGACTTTCTTAATTCGGGTCAACCGTCTAGGCCGGGTTAAGGGGGTTACAATATCTAGCATGTTAATTTGCTGAGATTATAAGCCATGTGTTGAAGGATGCTCAAGGTAAGAGTTCCTTGTTTTTGAACATTGTTTTAATGTAGTTTGATGCTTAAAAATGCATGATGTTTATGGCTTGTTTAAATGCTTTAAAACAGTGGAATATTGTTGTTAATGATACATATTGGCAAGTGATGGTTAAGGTCACAAAGGTGGTTAAAAGTCCTTGTGTGAGCCTTGTATATTTAAGAACATCAAGGTGGTTAAAAGTCCTTGGATGGTTCTTGGTTAAGATCACAAAGGTGGTTAAAAGTCCTTGTGTGGATCTTGTGAATTTTAAGAACAACATGGTGTTTAAAAGTCCATGGTTGGTTCTTGGTTAAGGCTCAAGGTGGTTAAAATTCCTTGTGTAAGCCTTGGTTACTTAAGAACTCCAAGGTGTTTAAAAGTCCTTGGGAGATTCTTGTTAAGGACACAAAGGTGTTTAAAAGTCCTTGTGTGGTCCTTGCCATGGTGTTTAAAAGTCCATGGGGCCATGGTGTTTAAAAGTCCATGGGGTTAAGGACACAATGGTGTTTAAAAGTCCATGTGTGGTCCTTGGTTGTTGTAAGATCACAATGGTGTTTAAAAGTCCATGTGTGAATCTTATGTGAAATGTATCACTTGTTTCCAATATGACATGTAATGAAAGTGAAGCATGAGATGCTTGTTTTAAATGTTTTAAGAGCATGTATAAATGTTGCTTGAAGAATGGTTTATAAATGAGTTTTATAAATGCATTATTGTGTGGTTTTAAATGAGCACTCCTCACTAAGCTTTTGCTTACGCTCTCTCTCTTTTCTTAAACCAATAATGCAGAACATTAAAGTGCATTTGAGGGCAGCAAGGTGGTGAAGAATCCAAGTGGTGAACAAAGCTCATGTATGGTGAAAGTTTCTTAAACACTATTAGCTTTTAGTAATTTGGCAATGGGGACCTATGTTGTTGTTTTGGGAGATGTTTGGAACTCCCTAAGTTTGTTTAATGTTGCTTTTAATGTTGGAACATGTAATTGGTCTTTATGAGTTGGTTTAATCAAATTGATGCTTGAATGGTTTGCTAAGTAGGAAGTATGCCTATAGAATTGGGGTTTTTCATGTTTGATACCATGTCGATGAATGATAAGTGCAATTATGTCCTTTATATGTTGAATGTCTTGCTGGTAAAGTTTGGTTGCAATTGGAGCATGTTTGGTAGGTCAATTGTGTCTTTGAACAGCCAATTATCTGCATTTTGGGCAGGTCGTATCGGAACGGGAGCTACCGTTTCGGAACAAGGGTCCTGTAGTGACCCAGGCGTTCGAAACGGAAGGTACCGTTCCGAAACGAAAGTGTCTCTGCCAGACATCGTTTCAGAACACGTTGCGGAACGGCCCCGCGTTTCGAAATAGGTTCTCCCTGTTTCGGAACACCTGACCGTTGGAGGCTGACATGAGCGGTTATATGTTTTGAAATGTTTGCATTTTGGTCCTGAAACTTGTTTGTGCAATTGTATGAGTTTAAGATGTCCGTTTGAGCTGAAATTTGGCAGAGAAGCATGAAACATGATTAATTTCAAGTTGGTAACTTTAATTTGGACAAAGCCTTTATAATTTACAGATTTTACAATTTGGTCCCTAAAGTTGTAATTTAAGCAATTGAGTCCCTGTTTATTCTCTGATGGTTATGATCTTTGAGTATGCTGTTTGTATGATCATATCTAGGGATAATGTGCATCTAGACAAGTTTAAAAAGAAAAAAAAGGGTCGATAACTAAGGTTGACTTTCGGGTTGACTTTGGTTTTCCCCGTGTGACTTTCTTAATTCGGGTCAACCGTCTAGGCCGGGTTAAGGGGGTTACAATTACAATGTGGTTGAAGCCTCCTTATATAAGCCTTGGAGAAGTTCTAATCCTAGTAAACTTAAGAAATTAAATACATTAAATAAATACTGAAATCTAATCTCCTAATTACATACGTAACTTCTAATAATAAATAAATATTAAAAATAAAATCCTAATTAAATAAATCTGATCCTAATAGATATTGCAGAATCCTATGTTGATTTAAATTACAAATAATCAAATAAAATCTTGAAAATTCGTAATTATCCAAAAATCCCGTATTAATCCCGTATAGGAATTTCTGCATGCGCTGTCTTTGCTAAAATAGACATATCTTGAGTTTCAAATGTCCGATTGAGGCGTTTCAAGATCCGTTGGAAAGCTAATTGACAGCCGGACAAGTTTGAAGAAGACATGGCGACCCATAAATGCCTGGATCCCATTCAAAAAGGGGTCGCAAGTTGACTGACGTTTCTGACTTGCAAAACAGTTTTAACTTCTTTTCCAAGATAATTAGTTTCACCCCTCTCATGCATGTATCATTAGGTTTTGGGGTTTAAGGTTGTGTCTGATCTCGGAAAATATCTAGGAGTTCCACTCCTTCATAGGAGAGTTACGAAGGCTACCTTCACTTATCTGATTGAAAAAATGTTTGTGAGGCTATTAGGATAGGCTGCGAAGACTTTGTCTCTAGTTGGACGCATTACATTAGCGAAGGTTGTTCTCAAGGCTATACCAATATATGTAATGCAATCATCTTGGATCCAAAAGGGGTTTGTGAAGATATAGAGAAGTTAATTTATAAATTTGTATGAGGTTCTACTCCAGGTGGTGTGCGTATTGCACTTGTGAAGTGGGATATGAAAAAGAGTCGTTGAATGATGGAAGACCGGGGTTCCTATGTTTATATCAGCAGAATAAGGCCTTTATGATGAAAATTGCTTATCAACTTGTTTCGGATAGGTAAAAGCTTTGGGTTCCAGCGTTAAAAGTTAAGTACGAGAGGGATGAGATGTTACCTATTGCTTTGCGATGTTCCAACGCTTCTCGTCTTTGGCGTGGTATTTGTGAGATTTAGGATGATTTAAAAGAAAGAATATGTTGGCATGCGAGGAATGGCGAATGTAACACCCCAACAATTATGCCCAAATTGTAAACCCTAGATTCAAAAAATCCCTAATTTTGAAATCTAATTTTAAAATCCCTAAATTCAAAACCCTTTTTATTTGAGAATTTTAATTCAAAAACCCTAATTTGCTAAGGGACTAAATTAAACTTTAAAGCAAATTCTTACGGCCAAATTGAGAATTTTGGGAGTTAAATGATCTTTAATCATAATTTTGCGACTTTATCAAACAAATCATAAGTTTGGGGACTTGTTGGGTGATTAACCCATTGTTTTAAAAGAAGATTGAATTTCAATTGAATTGTACTTATAGTAGTCGAATCATCTTCTATTTTTTATTATTATTTATATGTTATATATATATATATATGTTTGATTCCCCGTTTTGAAAGCCTAAACCCTTATTTGCTATGTTGTCTTCCAATTTTCTAAACTAAATGTCGAAACACAAAACCCCAAGCTTCGCTTAGCTTTGTTGCAGTTCGAAGCAAAGCAAATCGTGAAGCCCAATTTATCCCACCTGTCTATTACTCGCGTAAAAGGCATAGTTAGGCACCGATACAGTTGAACCAAGTACTTCTAATCGTGGGTAGCGCATTATTCAATAGGTTGAGTTTGCTTTAGCTAAGGTGTGTTTCTTCCGGTGCTATAAATAAATTATATATTATTTTTCTATGTGTTGGTGTTTTACCCCTTATTATTTATATGTATTATGGCTTGTATGGCTGACATCACGTGCATACGATTTTCAAAACATGTTTTAATTATAACTAATAGAATATATGATTTATGAAACATCAGATTTACGAATCTATGATTTATGGATCTACGGACTATGGTTTATGAAGTATGTTTATGGAATATCGGATTTAGGGAACTGGGTTTATGACATTTGATTTTTAATCACCATGTATGTATGATCATGGGTTGGGATTTGTACGGAGGAAGCCATGGTTTTTACCACACATTGATTGGTGACGTTGTAGTGAAGGGTTACGGGGAACCTACCTCTTTTTATGGTGGTTGTAGTTGGGTGCATTGCATTGTGAATGTGATATTTGTGTTATGGTTTTTTAAATAATTTTTAGAAAATATTATTGTATTTTATGATTATGGTTTTCTTGCACTTTAGAGACACACTAAGCTATTTAGCTTACTCCCCCATAGTTTCCTCTTACAGATATCTATTAGGCTTGATAGGCTACATTTTTTCAACCAAAATGGATTGCCAAGTGGTGGAGAAGTTGGATTATTTTGGTGATTGAAGGAGGAAGCAAAAAATTAAATGACACGATGATTTATAGTGGTTCGGCCTTCTAAACAAGCACTTACATCAACTACCTTAGCTTCCCACTAAGGATTTCACCAAATTCACTCTTGAATTTCTTCCCCTTTTCTAAGCTAAGGAGGCAACCTTTACACACTCAAGCTTTCTAACCCAAAGCTTGAGTAAACCCTCTTTATAAGAGAAATTTGAAAAAACTTGAAATCCCTCACTAGGTAGATAGTTTGCACACTTAATCTCACTCACCCAATCCTAAACACTTGAGAAAATTTTACAATGTTGGCTCACAAGTGTTGTATATACTAGAAATGTACAATTTAAGCTCTAAGACAATTTTTTCGTCATAATGTTGTTGACAATTGAAGCATTAGTCTTCCCTTGATGCTAGGAGATCCCTTTTATACTCCCAATTGAGTTTGTAGCCGTTGAGGACCGTTGGGATTGAATTGGAGCCGTTGGACACTTTATTTTTCACCATAAATGCAGTTATGGCGATGTCTATTTTGATACACGTGTAAATGTATCGAAACGCCCTTCTTCAGAACTAGCCCTTGGAGTCTGATGTAGTTTGTCGTATCGGAATGCCCGTATCGAAACGTCTAGTGTCGTATCGAAACAACCTACAATTTAAATAGTCATTGGGAAATAGCCATTGGGGTGTATGCCACGTAGCCGTACCGAAACACCCTTTGGTGTTTCGAAACCACACCTCTCCGTATCGAAATGGATTCAGGCAGTTTCAAAACGTATCGATACAGATTATGCCTGTATCGAAGCGGGTACATTAAAAGCACTGGTTTGGCTACTTAAAATCGTTTCAAACATTGTCAAAACCTTTTGAAAACACCTCAAACTTATTTTCAAGTTGTTTTGACTAAAAGCATGTTTTAAATTCTTTTTAATTCAGTCCAAATCATTTTTCAATTATTATATCAAAACATATATTTCTACAATCTCCTCCTTTTTGATATAATAAAACTAACTTGAAAAATTGTTTGAGATTCTCTCCCTTAGTATTTAAATATCTGAATAAGAGACTTAAAAAATTGAATGAAATTAAAGCTCCCCTTTATTCTCTTGAAAAATCAAAATTTCAAACCATTTCTCCCCCTTTTTATTATATCAAAAAGAATTTAAAAGACATTAAGCTCAAAATAATATAGGAGGTTAAAAAAATTTGACACCATTAAAAAACTTTGGTTTTAAAATTGGCTCCCCCTTACTCAAAGCATCAAATATTGTTAGTCCAAGATAAATGATTAAACTAGTTGAATTAAAAGAAATAAAACTAAATGAAAATAAATTCAACTAATTTTACCACACTTGAATCAAAGGGAGGATATGAAGCCTTCATTCTTCAAGTGCTCTCTTTGTGTGCATGGAGCTCCCCCTCAAATTTGGACTTATTGATCACTCTCCATCACACCTAAACAAGACAATCAAGTAATTTTTGGTATCCAAATTGCTTTAGATCCATAAGCGTTAGTAGCACATAATTTTGTCCCCTTAGGAATCCATTTTCAATTTAATCATTTTTAGTTGAAGTACTTAGTCCTTTTGGGACCCAAATACTTCTAAAAACTTTTCCATTCAAAAATCTAGGGGCACTAGATTGTCTAATGTAAAAATTTGATTTTCACAAATTATTTTTTCTTTTGGAGTTCATTAGAAATCAAATATTTTTCTTTCTTAAGATCATCAATCTCCTTTTGATGATCCTTTTTAATTGTTTGAAGCAATTCTTGTAAACTTGAAACTTTAAGTTCAAAATCTTCGACTTTTGCTTCAAACTCTAGATTTGTTTTGGAAAAGAAATCATTTTCCTTTTTCAAATTTGAAAGCAATTTTTTTTAGAAAATGATGCCTTAAATTCCAAAAGCAAATCATCATAGGCATCTTGTAACTCATCAAATGTATATGAATTTGAAATAGATGAGTTAGAGATTACCCTTGAATTTTCTTCGATGACTATAAGGAAAAGGTTGACTTGTTCATCGTCGGTGGAGTCTTCATCACTCCAAGTAGCCACATATGCCTTCTTCGTATGGCTTGAAGAGCTTGCCTTCTCTTTCTTCCTCGATTCATGCTTGGATTCATTCATTTTGCTCTTCATGAATCGGGCAAACTTTTCGAAAATATAGGTCATTCTTCTTCTTTGCTTTCCTCGTCACTTGAATCATCATGGCTGCACTTGGAGGACTTGAGAGCAATGACATTAGTGTTGATGCCAAGCTCCATGATCTTCTTCTTCCCCATCTTCTTTATCTCTTCCTTCTTCTTTTCATTTCTTCATAATTTCATGAGTGAGAAGAGACCCCATAAGTTCATCAAGCTTTAAAGTCTTGAGATTATTGGCTTCGATGATGGTAGTCTCCTTTGAGTCCAATAACTCGGGAAGAGAATAGAAAAGCTTTCGGACAAGCTTATATTCAGGAAAGATTTCTCCATAGCCTTTGAGCTCAATTGTGATGGTGGAGAATCTATCGAACATCTTCGTGATGTCTTCATCCGGTTCCATCTTGAAGTTCTCATACTTGAGGTTGAGAAGACCGATCTTGGTCTCATTTACTTCGTTGGTTCCTTCGTATGCGACTTCAAGCTTGTCTCATACTTCCTAGGCATCTTCGCAAGAGGACATCTTCTCATAGATGTTGGGGCTAAATGCACAAAAGAAGATGTGCAAAGCCTTGCAATTTAGTTCCATCTTCTTGCAATCATCCGCACTCCATTCCGCCTTTACTCTTTATGGCACATAAGAATCCTCTTCAACAACTTACCAAAGCTTGTAGTCTTTGGATTTGATGAAGAACTTCATTCTAATCTTCCAATGGGCGTAGTTGGTCCCGTCGAAGAATGGTGGCTTGTCGATGGATTGCGCCATTTGTCTGGTTGATTGAATTGATGTATCGAGCTTCTCGGATCGCCTCAATAGGATGTTAATCCCTTTCGATTGAGCCTTGCTTTGATACCAATTGTTATGCTTGATAGGCTGGATTTCCTTCAACTGAAATGGACTGCCAAGTGGTGGAGAAGTTGGATTATTTGGGTGATTGGAGGAGGAAGCGAAAAATTAAATGACACGATGATTTATAGTGGTTCGGCCTTCTAAACAAGCACCTACATCCACTACCTTAGCTTCCCACTAAGGATTTCATCAAATTCACTCTTGAATTTCTTCCCCTTTTCTAGGCTAAGGAGGCAACCTTTACACACTCAAAGCTTTCTAACCCAAAGCTTGAGTAAACCCTCTTTATAAGAGAAATTTGAGCAAACTTGAAATCCCTCACTAGGTAGATAGTTTGCACTCTTAAGCTCACTCACCCAATCCTAAACACTTGAGCAAATTTGACAATTTTGGCTCACAAGTGTTGTCTATAATAGAAATGTACAATTGAAGCTATAATATAATTTGTTCATCATAATGTTGTTGACATTTGAAGCATTAGTCTTCCCTTGATGCTTGGAGGTCCCTTTTATACTCCCAATTGTGTTTGTAGCCGTTAAGGACCGTTGGAATTGAATTGGAGCCATTGGAAACTTTATTTCCCACCATAAATGTAGTTATGGTGATGTCTGTTTCGATATACACGTAGCTGTATTGAAACGCTCTTCTTCAGAACTTGTCGTTGGAGTCTGATGCAGGGTGACTTATCAAAACACTTTGGGCCGTATTGGAATGCCCGTATCGAAACGTCTAGTGTCGTATCAAAACAACCTGCAATTTAAATAGTCATTGGGAAATAGCCGTTGGGGTGTATGCCGCGTAGGCGTATTGAAACACCAAAGGGTGTTTCGATACCACACCTATCCGTATCGAAATAGGTAAGCCCTGTATCAAAACGAATTCTGGCAGTTTCAAAACGTATTGATACAGATTATGCTTGTGTCGAAGCCGGTACATTAAAACACTGGTTTGGCTACTTAAAATCGTTTCAAACATTGCCAAAACCTTTTGAAAACACCTCAAACTTATTTTCAAGTTGTTTTTGACTAAAAACATGTTTTAAATTCTTTTCAATTTAGTCCAAAACAATTTTAAATTAATATATCAAACCATATATTTCTACAATATCATTGGACTTTAGGCGACGTGGTATTTGGAGGATTTCACATTTTATTTGGTTATTTTATTATTTAGTACGAAACCATTTTAATTATTCAAATTATTATTTTATTATATTGGGATATTGATGTAAATTCATACTAGAGAGACTATTTTTTTTCAAATTATTTAAGCATTTTTTACTATAATTTTATTTTAGAGATTTTATGTAAACAATCGAATATTTTTTATGACATTTATGTTTTATTTATTGTAACCCCCTCGACCCGGCCTAGGCGATAGACCGAACCGAACGGGTCACACAGGGAATATTGAAGTAAACCGGGAAGGTTTACATCAATGAACAACCCTATTTTTTTTTTCTTTTTTTAACTTGTCTAGATGGTCGTTAGAAACCTAAGTGTTTATCTTCGCAGCGGAACATACACAACATCAAATGAACATTGATCAAAATTCAATTGCTTTCAATTATGATTTTAGGGACCATTATGTAAACGTATCAAATTCAAGTGATTCCTCCAATTTAGATTACCATCTTTAAATTAATCATGTTATATGCATCTCTGTCAAAACTCAGCTTTAAAAAACATACATGCTCACTTAATTGCATCCACAACATTCAGGGACTAAAACGTAAGAAAACAAAACATACAAATATGCTTTAAACTACCTTAATGACCACCGTACCGATACCTTTATTGAGGGTATCGATACGCCCTTGACAGGTTCAACACTCAGACTCGACAAAACAAGGACTGTACCGATACCCTTCGGGCCCGTATCGGTACGCCCAAAACCAACAACCAATTTTGGTATCGATACGCCCCGCGTATCAGTACCCCCTTACAATTTTGTAAGCCCGTATATCGATATCCTGTGACATGAAAATCCCAAATTACAACTTTTACACTTCTAAAACCATAACAAAACAATCCAACAAACATCCAACGTGCATACATTATATTTAAACATCAATCCCTAAGCATACATGGCCCCAAAACTTGTTGCGTGTAAAAGTGTCTATCGCAATGTAGTGCAAGTGTACATGACGCAAGTAGTAAAGTGATACGTAAGTATCGGATATCGTCTCCACATGGACTGGGCTAATAGCTTTAACCTTGGATTCCTGCACAAGAGGGAAAAGAAAGAGTTTAATTGTTTGTCACGAAATAATAAAGAATACTGAAAATAAAAGAGGAAAATATTCAGAGTAAAGAGTAGGCCGGTATTGATTTGCTCCGTAGTGCAGGTGTTTGCACTGTCTAGGACTTCTCTGTTCTGTCGTAGCGCCTGTCGCGGCAGCACCTGCTACGACAACGGTCTGTTGTTGTCGCGGCAGCGAACACACAACTCAGTACTTCAAGCTTGGCAAGAATCCCTACTATGCCTTGTCCTATCCCTAGGTCCAAGTTTGTCGATGAACACGTCTTTGATGATACCTCCAGGCGTGAATCGAAGGATGAACACCGATGTTGCTGAATTCTTCCTTAGCCACTTAACCTCGTCCTATCCCTAGGTCCGAGATAGTTCAACCATAAACTTGAGAACCCATACTTATTCCTTTCGTATACTTAACTCTCCCGATATTAAGTAAATGTGTAATCTCACAACGCTCTCCCGATACTCTTGCAAGATGTTGAAAACCAGAATAAGCAAACTTGAAGTCTATTTTATTGAACAGAAAAGATTCTTAAAACAATGCAATCCTTGCAACTACTTTACATAATCAACCCTTAGCCATAGGGGAAGTTTAGAACATGATGAAAAGGGGGAAAACGACTTGGGTTTAGGGAAAGACAACTAGAGAATGAGATATCCTTCCCCAGGTCGAATTACATGCCTTTATATAGGCCTTGGGTTCAAGTTTTCTAATATGGCAAGAATACAAGTTTAAATTAAAGTACAACTCTATTAAAGACTAAATATTCAGAGTAGATGTCTTTAATTCGTCGTCTCTTCTTGCTTGGAGTTTCTTCATTGAACTTTGGGCTTGGCCTTCATTCTGATCTAGGGCTCGGAAAAATATATGAGTGCTCCACGACAAACCAGCTTAATTTCCCCTTTCTGTCGAGCTCCACTTCACTTCTTCCCTTCACCATTGCTGTCATCATTTGCTGCCACGGCAGCGGCCATGGCAGCATCCTTCTTCTCGTCTGCAGTCCCGTGTTCCAGCTCCGCTTCTCCACTGCCCTGTATCTGCTACAGTAGCTACCTGCAAAAGTGACAAATTTCAGTAGAAACTGTGCCATTTAATATAATTGTGATGTATGAATGAAATCTAGCCTAAATGCAATGAATTATGCTTGAATGCAACAAAAATATGGGTTAAATAGGGAGTAAAATATAGAACTTTTACACACTCAACACACCCCCAAACTCAAGTTTTTGCTTGCCCTCAAGCAATTAAGCCCTAAGAAAGAAATAAAAGTTTTTGTTTGGCTTAAAACAGTGAACTTTTCTTTACCTACCATTCATTCCCTATTGTGAGCAACACCTTGTTGGATAATTCATGATTCATTCGGAACCTTGCTATAATTCTCGTGTAGTGTGTGCATGTTTTGTGAACAATTATATGCCTAAACTCCCTTAGTTTACTAGAATAGCTAAACTTCTAACTTGAATTTTTATGCCAACTTTCATCTTTTTGGAGGCAATTCTTAGGCTCCTTTAGTTTTTATTTAGACTCGATTCTCTTTTCTTAATTTAAGTTTGACTAGAGCCGGTTTCGGGCACCTCTAGCTAACTTCCTAGAGCCGGTTTCGGGCACCTCTTGTAACCCCCTTAACCCGGCCTAGACGGTTGACCCGAATTAAGAAAGTCACACGGGGAAAACCAAAGTCAACCCGAAAGTCAACCTTGATTAACGACCCTTTTGTTTGGTAAGCAATGCAAAATAAAACATGCTTTTGTTTGGCAATGGGTACCCTCAACACGCAACATCACAGCATACATTTCAATTGCATCCAAATCACAAGCCACTAAACATGCTTTCAAACAACAAGCATACAAGCCAAACATACTTCAATCATGCATACATTCATTCCCAAATACTCGAGAACTCAGCTCTGATACCACCAAATGTAACCCCCTTAACCCGGCCTAGACGGTTGACCCGAATTAAGAAAGTCACACGGGGAAAACCAAAGTCAACCCGAAAGTCAACCTTGATTAACGACCCTTTTTTTTTTCTTTTTAATCTTGTCTAGATGCACATTGGTCCTAATTGTGATCACACAAACATCATACTCAAAGATCACAAACATCAGAGATCAAACAGGGGCCCAATTGAACAAATTACAACTTTAGGGACCAAATTGTAATTTCTGATAATTAAAAGAACTTAACCCAAATTAAAGTTACCAACTTGAAATTAATCAGGTTTCATGCTTCTCTGTGAAATTTCAGCTCAAAAGGACTTCCCAAGCTCATGCAATTGAACAAACAAGTTTCAGGACCAAAACGCAAACAATTCAAAACATATAACTGCCAATGTCAGCCCCCAACGGTCGACCGTTCCGAAACATGCTGAACCCGTTTCGAAACACGGGCCATTCCGCAACGGGTTCCGAAACATGGCCTGGCAGAGGCCAAACCGTTTCGAAACGGTGCATACCGTTTCGGACGCCTGGGTTCATTCAAGGCACCCGTTCCGAAACGGTGCACACTGTTCCGAAACGCCTGCACAGATTGCAGCAAAAAGCACTCCAAAACATGCAATTAATCATCCAAACATGCTCCAAATGCCACCAAACTTTACCGGCATGCAATTCAACATATATATAACTTGCAAGCATCAACAAATCATCAGGACAAAACTTCCAAAACAAGCATGTAATGATCCAATGCAAAAACCAGCAATCTTATCAACAATCAACATACTTAGGGAGTTCCAAACACCTCCCAAATCATACACATTGGTCCCCCATTGCCAAATTACCCAAAAGCTAAAATGTTTAACAAAAACCTTCCATACATTGAGCTCTACTTGCACTTGAATTCTTGCCCTCCTTGCTGCCCTCAAGGTTCCTTAATGTTCTGCATTATTGAATTAAGAAAACGGAAGAGAGCGTAATCAAAAGCTTAGTGAGGTATGCTCTTAAAAACCATTCAATAATGCATTTAAAAACATTTACAAATCATGCTTTAAATCAACCTTTGCACATGCTCAAAAGCATACTTAAAACAAGCATCTCATGCTTCAACATAATACAACATGTCATATTGGCTCAAGTGATAAATTCCATTTCATTTAAACAAGTTCATCAACTTCCCAAGGACTTTTAAACACCTTGGCCCCAAGGACTTTTAAACACCTTGGCCATGGACTTTTAAACACCATGAATGAGGACCACACAAGGACTTTTAACCACCTTTGTGTCCATAGCTTGAATCACCCCAAGGACTTTTAAACACCTTGGCCCCAAGGACTTTTAAACACCTGGCCCCATGGACTTTTAAACACCATGGCCCCATGGACTTTTAAACACCATGGAAAGGATCACCTAAGGACTTTTAACCACCTTAGTGTCCGCAACAAGAATCATCCAAGGACTTTTAACCACCTTGATGTTCTTAAGTAACAAGGCTCACTCAAGGACTTTTAACCACCTTAGTGACCTTAACCTTTTCAAAACATCACTTGCCAATATACATCATTTTCATCAATTAATCCACTGTTTTAAAGCATTAAACCAAGCCATATTCATCATGCATTTAAAAGCATCAAACCACATTTAATCAATGTACAAAAGCAAGGAACTCCTACCTAGAGTTTCCCTCAACATATGGCTTACAACATCAGCAAAAACCATGCTAAATCATGCTTTCAAAATAGTAATTAAAACATGCAAATAACCATTTTGCATCACAACAAAATCATGGCCACCACTAGAGAGAAATTTCGAAAACTTACACTTGAGCTTAGCAAAGTTGTTTAGACTTAAACTAAGCTCCCAAGACATTGGTTTCAAAGCCAAAAACCCAATTTCCACAAACGCACTCACGCACTCACCGATTTCCACTTTGCTTCAAGCCAAAGCACCAAATCAAGCTTCCGGATCAACAACTCTTGGATACAAAGATGCCTCCCCTGTTTCAACACATCAAAGCAGAGGATTAATGCATCATCATGCATTAATTGCTTCAATGAAAGCACCTAAACTCGCTGCTCTCATCCAACCTCCATTTTCGGCCACCAAACACAACCGAAAATGCATCCAAACCACTTCTAAACAAAGCCCAGCCATAAACCAGCAAAACCACACATCCTTTAACATCATAAAACATCTAAAAACATCCTATTAACATCCTTATACCTCCAGCAACATCAGATCCACAAGATCACCTCAAAAACAACCTTGAAACACAAGCTAAACTTAGGAAACTCAACCTATCCGGGATTGCATCAATCAAAACTCAATTCCTTATCAATTTAGAGTTCATTTAACATCAAAAACACATCTCAAATCACAGATTAATCAGATCTAACGAAAATCATCAAATCTTGCATTATAAGCCAAGATCCATTTCACCACTTAAAAACCTTTAATTAAACATCAATTAAGGATTGAAAACTTAGGAATTTCAGTAAAGAACTGATAGTTTAGAGGAGAAGGACGTTCTTACCTCCAAACTTGAGTTTCTCCTCTTTTTGCAATAAAAAACCTTGTTGAATCAAGTAGCAATTGAAGAGGTTTTGAAGATATGTTGATTAGGAATCAAATGAGAGTTGAAAGGAGGGATTTAGGTGAAGAAATCAGAACCAATTCTCTGGAGAGAATGTGTTTGGGTTGAGAGAAAATGAGAGAAAGAAAATTTAGACAAGTTGGTTACAAAATCCAAAAATAGCCAAATGGCTTTCCCTCCACTTTTAATATCTTTTAAAATCAGAATTTAGACTTAAAATATCTTAGAAAAATCTGGAGAAACTCCCTTTGGGTAAATAGCTCCTTAAAGATTCAAAGTTTCAACCCTTTATAAAACAGCCACAAAACTTTCGAAAATTACATTTTGGTCACTAGCCAAAATGTCACACTTCCAAAACTCATTTTCCAAAATTGATTTCACAGTTCACTTAATTATATTAGAAGATGATTTTAGAACATTTTTCCATATTTTTAATGCAACCCGAACTAGGCTTTCCTAATTTCACCTCTTTAGATTTGAACAGCACTTTGACCAACCGGTCAACGCCCAAAACTCCTAAGCCCAAAACCGGGGCGTTACACCTCTAGGTGTATTGAGTCTAGTTTTTCTTAACTTCTTTTCCTAGAGCCAATGTTAGGCACCTCTAGGGGCAACTCAAGTGTTAAGCTTTTCCCTATTCTAGTTTACTAGTAGAGTTCTAGACAGTATAAAAGTCACAAAGGGTGTTTAAGAATCAAAACTATAGTAAGGCTCTAAACTGCTCCTAAAACTATCCTAAAGGCACTGCCACGATAGAAGGTGTCACGGCAGGTAAGTTCAGCTCAAAGACTTAAGCCAATTTTTTAAGCAAAAATAAACTAAACATTAGACACAATTTCTAAACTTTAAGACACTTCATTAATGGAGGGATGCCACCCCCAAACTCAAGGGTTGCATTGCCCTCAACGCATGATGACAAAATGATAAAAAGAAAATAAAAATAACATCACAATTATCACAAAATAGCAGACAACAAATATAAGAAAAGAGACTTAAATTTTAAGCGTTGTCGTCGCTGCTGCTGCTGCTGCTGTTGATCTGAATCTGCCGGCGGGCAGTGACTTTCCTCGTTGATGCCGACAGATGGCTGGGAAAGGCAGAGGTGGTCTTTTTCTTGGCTTCCCTCGGAGGCTGGATGCGGGTCGGTGAGATCTAGGGTGGTTTCTCCAGCACCTGAACCTTCTTGGACGAACTACTGCTGCTACCACTGCTGCTGCTGCCGCTGTCAGATTTCCCTTGGTTGGATGGTCCGACTCCGATGTTTGGTTTCTGTCGTTTCATCTGGGTGAATTCCTTGGACAGTTTCCTCTTGACAGAGGATTCGTCATCATATTCCTCCCAAATTGAAGAAGAGGAGAAACCAACTATGAATGCGTCAAGGTCAGACATGGGCTCTTTTCTCTTCTCTCCCCTAGCAGAGGCTATAGCGGTATGGCTGCCGCTTGCAGCTGTCGCGGCCGGGGTTGGAGTGGACGCGACAGACGGTGTTCTCGGTGTGGCAGTATGGGTAGGGGTATGGGTAGGGGTGGGGGCAGCAAAATAGTGATGGGGGAAAACAGGAAACAATACATCTTGGAAATTTAAATTGCTTTTAATGAAATGTACCGTTGTTGTGAAGTCCCGGATGAAACTCATCAGGCCCAACTGCCGTTCCTCCATTTTCTGCAGGGTGGCAAGGATTTGGGTAGAGGAGTCAACTGGAGGCGCTGCTGCTGTGGGCTGCCTTGGTTCTGTGGCGGCAGGCTCTGTCGGCTCACCTGCCGCGGTATATGGGTTGAAACTGGAGATCGGCGTTGCAGCTTTCAGCTCCATCAGGCTGAGGATGTTTCTCTATATCCATCCTTTTCCTCAGATTCTCAAATCCTCAGCAACTTCAGGGACATTGTGGCTGCGGCAGAGTGCTGTTATGAGGTAGGGGAAGACAAGCGGTCCCGACGGCCGTATTGCAAAATCCAAAATCCCTTCCCGAATGTATCGACCAACATTGATAGGCCTCTCATTTAAAATTGAATGGATGAGAGCTAACCTTGGTTGATCCACCGTGCTGTTGTGTGAGGAGGGCATGATCCTCTTTTTGACGAATGCGTTCCACAGCTTGGCTTTGGCTGTGAGTTCGGCTCTTTTCACCGTCTTTAAGTGTTTGGGATTGGTATTCCATTGGGTGCCTTCCTCGGTAAGTTCTGCCATGAAAGCATCATAATCTGCTGCCTCCAGGCTCTCCACGAATCTTTGGTGCTCGTCTTCCCTTCTGTCGACGTAGAGTCCATGCAGGGTGTTAATGTATTCTGGCTCAAAGGGGACTTCCTTCCCACGAACGGTCCCTGCTGTCGCGTCTCTGCTGTCGATGGCATCATAAAATTCCCTGACTAGGGTGACGTTCATCTCTTCAGGTTGCTCAGCAAACATTTGCCAATGTAGTGCTCTGATCTTACGGGCTATAAATGGTTTGAGCACAAGATTCTTCGTTCGTTGGCTGTAAATGAACCCTTTCTCCTCCAACATATCTCTGCCCTGAAAGGAGCTGGGAGTGGCTACTGCTGGGGCAGAGCTTGAGGCCGCGCTACGTCTGGTGTTTCTGGTACTCATGGTTGCAAGGAACTGTGGAAAAATGAAATCAAATGAAAATCTGGAGAGGAAGCAAGTAGAGAGAGTAAAAGTGAAGTGAAAAGTGAATAGTAAAACGAGGTTTATATAGATGAAGAGTTTGCTGCCCGTTGGAGCTGTTACGCGGTTTCTGACGCGTCTGTCACTCGTTTCCGTGTCTGCTGAACGTCTATTACAAGTTTGCGTTTCTACCGCGACAGCGTGTTGACAGGCTGCATTTTCTGCGTCTGTCACGGCAGCTGTAACGACAGCTCCTATTTTGGGCTTGTTGGGCTGATGGTGAGATGGTGGACTGAGTTCACTTCTTCTCCTCTCCTTGTCTCCTTTTATTTCTTAAAAATAATAAAAATAAAAACTTAGTTCCTAAAAATAAAATAATTCTAATTTCCTAATAAATGAATATATATAAATAGATAATTAATAATAATAAAAATAAAATTAGGTTAAATTAGGGATGCTAGGAGGGGCATCTCCTAAAGTAACCACTTCCATCATTCTTGGGGCTTCAGTCCCCTGATAATGCTTCAATATCTGTCCGTTGACTTTAAATTAGTGCCCGTCTTTTAAGGATTTGATCATGATGGCACCATGAAGAAAAACTTGCACCACTTGAAACGGGCCGGACCAACCTAGAGTTGAATAACAATACAAGCTGCCCTGGATAGAACTGTCGTGGCAACAGCTTCTTATCATGCCCCTTCTTTGTCTTGTCCTTGTAAATTCTTGCGTTGTCATAGGCCATTACTCGAATTTCTTCAATATCATTCAAGTCGAGTAGCCTTTTCTGTCCTGCCTTTTCCAAGTCTATATTCACTGCCTTGATGGCCCAGTATGCTCTGTGCTCAATTTCAACAGGTAAATGGCATGTTTTTTCATAAATCAACCGGTAGGGTGACATTCCCAATGGAGTTTTAAACGCTATTCTGTAAGCCCAGAGTGCATCATTGAGGTGTAGGGATAAATCCTTTCGAGTTGGCTTAACCATCTTCTCAAGAATGTTCTTTACCTCTCTGTTGGATATTTCAGCATGTCCATTGGTCTGAGGGTGGTAAGCTGTTGCGATTCGATGTTTGACACCATATTTCTTTAAGGCAGCAACTATTACCCTATTATCAAAATGCCTCCCTTCATCACTGATGATCACCTTGGGGATGCCAAATCTGGAAAAAATGTTCTTGTGCAAAAACCTTTGAACAGTCTTGGCATCATTTTTTTGTGTGGCGATCGCATGTACCCATTTGGACACATAGTCCACTGCTAGGAGGATCTATAAATTCCCACATGATGCTGGGAACGGTCCCATGAAATCAATCCCCCAAACGTCGAAGATTTTGACTTCAAGAATGTTTTGTAGTGACATCTCATGTCTCCTTGAGTTTGGGGGTGTGTTGAGTGTGTAAAAGTTCTATATTTTACCCCCTATTTAACCCATATTTCTGCTGCATTCAAGCATAATTCATTGCATTTAGGATAGATTTCATTCATACATCACAATTATATTAAATGGCACAGTTTCTACTGAAATTGGTCACTTTTGCAGGTAGCTGCTGTAGCAGATGCAGGGCAATGGAGAAGCGGAGTTGGAACACGGGACTGTAGACGAGAAGAAGGATGTTGCCACGGCTGCTGCCGTGGCAGCAAATGACGACAACAATGGTGAAGGGAAGAAGTGAAGTGGAGCTCGATAGAAAGAAGAAATTAAGCCAGTCTGTCGTGAAGCACTCATATATTTTTCTGAGCCCTAGATCAGAATGAAGGCCAAGCCCAAAGTTCAAGGAAAAATCTCCAAGCAAGAAGAGAGGATGAATTAAAGACATCTACTCTAAAGATTTTAGTCTTTAATAGAGTTGTACTTTAATTTAAACTTGTATTCTTTCCATATTAGAAAACTTGAACCCAAGGCCTATATAAAGGCATGTTATTCGACCTGGGGAAAGATATCTCATTCTCTAGCCATCTTCCCCTAAACTCTAGTCATTTCCCCCATCACATCATGTTCTAAACTTCCCCTAGGGCTAATGGTTGATTCTGTAAAGTAGTTGCAAGGATTGCATTGTTTTAGGAATTTTTTCTGTTCAATAAAATAGACTTCAAGTTTGCTTATTCTGGTTTTCAACATCTTGCAAGAGTATCGGGAGAGCATTGTGAGATTACACATTTACTTAATATCGGGAGAGTTAAGTATACGAAAGGAATAAGTACGAGTTCTCCAGTTTATGGTTGAACTATCTCGTACCTAGGAATAGGACGAGGTTAAGTGGCTAAGGAAGAATTCAACAACATCAGTGTTCATCCTTCGATTCACGCCGGGATGTATCATCAAAGACGTGTTCATCGACAGACTTGGACCTAGGGATAGGACAAGGCATAGCAAGGATTCTTGCCAAGCTTGAAGTACTGAGTTGTGTGTTTGCTGCCGCGACAACAACAGACCGCTGCCGTAGTAGGTGCTGCCGTGACAAGCGCTACGACAAAACAGAGAAGTCCTAGACAGTGCAAACACCTGCACTACGGAGCAAATCAATACCGACCTACTCTTTACTCTGAATATTTTCATCTCTTATTTTCAGTATTCTTTATTTCTTCGTGAAAAACAATTAAAATATTTCTTTCTTCTCTTGTGCAGAAATCCAAGGTTAAAGCTATTAGCCCAGTCTTTGTAGAGATGATATCCGATACTTACGTATCACTTTACTACTTGCGTTGTGTACACTTGCACTACATTGCGATAGACACTTTTACACGCAACAAGTTTTTGGCGCCGTTGCCGGAGACTGACAACATAACTTTACCCTACTTTTACTGCACTTTTTTTTTAATTTTTCTGTTTTTACTTGAATTGTTCACCCTGTGCTCTTCACGAGGTCTTTTGTTTGCTTATGCGTAGATCTCAACGAGGGAAATAACCTGAGCACAAGTTAGATCCTGAAATCGAACGAACGTGCAACCTCAAGAAATGAGTCCGCCTCCTAGTAGATAGAAACGAGTACTTGGAGGAACAATTAGAAGCAATGGTGAACGGAAGACAGGAGGAACAACCAAGGGAATCCCCAAGATCCTAACTATCCTATCGGAGATGGAGGAAATAGACAGCCTGCCGATCCTCCTGCTGCTGCCGCACGCCGGTCATGCCGAGATTACATGATCAATGATCATGTGGAACTAGAGACCACCCTGCCACACGTGGAAGCTGAATATTTCGAGCTGAAACCTGTCATGTTCAGCATGATTAATTCCGCTGGCCAATTTAGTGGTGCTGCTATAGAGGATGCTAGGGAACATCTGAAAACGTTCCAAGAAATCTATGGTTCGTTTGGACTACCAGGAGTAAATCCAGAGATACTGAGGCTTCGGTTATTTCCTCATTCATTGAAGGACAGAGCTAAAACTTGGTGGAACAAACTAACGTCAGGTTCAATACGAACTTGGGCAGATTTAACTCGTGAATTTTTGTCTCGTTTTAACCATTCCCATTTATCTGAGTGATTACGTAACGAAATTGCTACTTTTCAAAAGAAAGACGACGAGCCAATGCACGAGGCATGGGATAGGTTTACCACTCTTCTGAGAAATTGCCCAATGCACGGATTCCCTATTTGGAATCAGGTAATCAAATTCTACAATGCTGCCAACTTACAGACTCGTATGAGAATCGATTCAACAGCCAATGGGTTGTTGTTAGATAAAGATCCTAAAGATGCCATGGTAGTATTAATGAATTTGGCAAAGAATGAGGAGCAATTCCCCACATCAAGGAGAGGTAAACGAGTACTAGCTGTGAAGGATTATGAAGCCGATAATTCCTTAAAGACACAAGTTGCATATCTCACAAAAGCAGTAGAAAACTTGCTGAAGAAGGACTCTGTAAAACCTATGTTTGATTTTGATATAATTAGATCTTTAAGGATCAATTTGTAAATCTTAAAATTGTTTTTATAAGTCCCTTAATAAGTTTCAAAACACCAACACTTTAAAACTGATTTGTAAAACTCAAACTCAAAATATTTTCTAAGTGTTCCAAGGAAAAACCATTGAAAATTGTTCAGGTGTATCGATACACTCCCAAGCGTATCGATACCTTTTTGCCAAACTTGGTTACTGTCGGAACACGTATCGATACGGCAAACCCTCGTATCGATACGCCCCTGTGTTAAAATTCAAAGAGTTTGAATAGCGTACCGATACGGCAAACCCTCGTATCGATATGGGCTTTATAATTTTTAAATATTAAGTCGGTTTAAAAATATGACCGTTGGTGTCAGTTGGTTGGTAACCAAACTTGAAAAGGTCGTTGACCCGTATCGATACGCCTAACCCCCGTACTAATACGGATTTCGACATTGAGTTAAGTTCAGAAAAAGGTATCGATACGGCCCTTACCGTTTCGATACCCCGTACCGATACGCCTATGTGCGTTTCGATACCCCTCATTTATTACACACACCGACTCTTTCTTTTCTGAGACAGATATCGATACACCTTCCCGAGTACCGATACGGGTAGCTGTAGAAGTGCATTTATGGTGGTAAGAGAGGGTTCCAACAGCTCAATTTATGTTCCCAACCACCCAAACGGCTAGAAATCAATGAGGAGGTATAAAAGACACATCCAAAAGCTACAACAACAACTATTGATCTTCAAGAAAACAACTATTCATAAAATCCAAGCAATTGTGCAAAAATTCCTTATTGTCTAGAAACCCCAATTGTAATTTTCATTCATATCTTGTTCAATTGGGTTGAGTGCTTGTAATTGGGCTATCATTTGTATTGAAAGATACTTCATTAGCCAACAAATTTCTTTGTTCTCTTGTTGTGAGGATTGGGTTGAATTTTGGGTAGAGAATTCAACCGAAATTGTAAGGGTTGCCTCCTTAGCCTAGAAAAGGGGAAGAGCAATTAGTCGAATTGTTGCAAATCCTTAGTGAAGCTAAGGTAGTGGATGTAGAGTTCATTTGGAACTTGAGCCACTGTAAAATCCCTTGACTATTATTTTTAATTTGCAATTTCCACCATAAAGTCTTTAAAAATCCAATTCACCCCCCTCTTGGTTTATATCGATCTTTCGATCCACTCAACAATTGGTATCAGAGCCTACCTCTTTGAGGATTAACAACCACAAGAGGAGTTCCTTGGAAGAGTGTGATCATCATATATCAAGAGATGGCTTCAACCTCCGGTTCGGGCATGTACGAGTCACAATCCACTACAAAGCCTCATTTCTTCAACAATGATAACTATTCTTTTTGGAAGAATAGAATGCGTCTCTTCATCAAGTCAAATGACTATCTAGTGTGGGATGTCATTGAAGATGGGCCATATATTCCATTGAAGCAAGATGGTGAAGGCAAGATGGTTTTGAAGAAGAAAGTGGAGATGAGTGAAGAGGAGAGGAAAAAGATTCAAGTCAATGATAAAGCTCTCCACATGCTATTTTGTTCTTTTGGTCCGGACATCTATTCAAAGGTCTCATCCATCGAAAGTGCCAAAGAAGTATGGGACACTCTTGAGACTACTTATGAAGGCACCAACGATGTTAAAGAAACTAAGATTGGAATTCTCAATCTTAGTTATGAAAATTTCAAGATGGAGCCCGATGAGACGGTGTCAAAGATGTTTGATCGTTTCTCCACGATTGTCAATGGGCTAAAGGGCTTTGGAGAGATCATACCGGAAGACAAGCTTGTCCGGAAGCTACTCTATTCACTTCCCGAGTCTTGGGATGGGAAGAGAACCGCTATCATCGAAGCAAAGAATTTGAAAACTTTGAAGCTTGATGAGCTTGTGGGTTCTCTCCTTACTCATGAGATCATGAAGCAAGGAAGGGAAGATGAGAAGAAGAAAGAAGAGAAAAGGGTAGAGAAGTTTGAGGTTGAGAAGAAGAAGAAGATGGGAATAGCTCTCAAGGCTAAAGCTTCACAACATGATGAGAGCTCATCTAGTGAGGAGGATGAACTTGAAGAATTGGCTATGATAGCCAAACGATTCTAACGTTTCATGAGGTCCAACCGAGGAAGAAAAATCCAAAGGAAGATGGACTTCAAAAGCAAGAACAAAGAAGAAGAAAGGGATCCTATCATTTGCTTTGAGTGTAAACAACCCGACCACATACGTTCGGAGTGCCCTCAACTCAAGAAGAAGGGCTTTGAGAAGAAGAAGAAGCTCAAAGCCAAGCTTGCTACTTGGAGTGATGAGGAGTCATCGAAGGATGACGAACAAGAAGTGGCTAACCTTTGCCTCATGGCACTTGAGGAAGATTCCTCCATGGTAACCTCTAACTCATCTACTTTAGATTTTGAAGAATTAAATGATGCATATGATGAGTTACAAGAGGTCTATGATGAATTAGTTGAGAAATATAAAGAGTCGGTCATTATGAATAAAAAGATCATTTTAGAACTAAATGAGAAAAATGACTCACTCACTCAAGCTAATTCAAAATTTGAGAAAAAGATATTAGGATTAAAAGATGAACTAAAATTCTTTCAAGATGATAACGTTGATCTTAATAATCTTTTATCTCAATGTAATAGTGAACACCAAAAGGTGTTGGGTG
The DNA here is from genome assembly GCA_958450335.1 of Hibiscus tridactylites. Taxonomy (NCBI): domain Eukaryota; kingdom Viridiplantae; phylum Streptophyta; class Magnoliopsida; order Malvales; family Malvaceae; genus Hibiscus; species Hibiscus tridactylites. The sequence continues at coordinate 70,581,399 of OY288271.1, forward strand.
AGCTAAATGAGCTAAAAAAGTCTTTGAAAACTGTTGGTAGTGTCAAGCATGAAATAGGTGAATCCTATAGAACACACCAACCTAAGAAAAAAACTAACTACTACAAACAAGGTAGCTATCCTAGACATAGTAGAGCTAAAAGAATTAGAAGTGTATGAGTTCCTAAGGAACTTGTAAAATCTAATAATATTATTGCTATGTCATCTTGGATTCCTAAGGGAACCAAGGTTTTGGGAGCTAAAACTCATGGACCCAAAATGATTTGGGTACCAAAAACAAAAGCTTAATATCTTTTTTTGTAGGGGGAGCATTGCTACAAGGCCAAAGCACAAAGTCAAAACTCATGGTACCTTGATAGTGGATGCTCGAGGCACATGACCGGAGACAAGAGTAGATTCATGGATCTAAAGCCAAAAAGTGGAGGAGTAGTGACATTTGGTGACAACTCCAAAGGCCACATTAAAGGTATTGGCTCCGTAGGTAATCACTCTACTATTCTCATTGAAAATGTCTTATATGTCGATGGTCTTAAACACAATTTATTGAGCATAAGTCAATTGTGTGATAAAGGATTTAATGTTTTATTTGATAAAAATGGATGCAAAATTGTGGACATTAAATCTAATAACATTATGCTCATAGGTCATCGCATAGGAAACATATACATGGTGCATCTAGATGACATTCATACATCTCATGCATGCTTAGTTGCACAAAATGAAAATGATGCATGGTTGTGGCATAGGAAACTAGGACATGCTAGTATAAGTGTTTTAGAAAAACTAGTCTCCCTAAATCTAGTTAGAGGTTTACCCAAGATAAAATTTTCAAATGATAAAATTTGTGATGCATGCTCAAAGGGTAAACAACATAGATCTTCCTTTAAATCCATTAATGATGTTTCTACTAGTAGATGCTTACAACTAATCCACATGGATTTATTTGGACCAATTAGGACTATGAGCTTGGGTGGTAAGTCTTATGATTTTGTGCTTGTTGATGATTTTTCTAGATTTACTTGGGTTCTATTTTTAAGTACTAAAGATGAGGCTTTGGAAAAATTCATCACATTTTCAAAATTAACCCAAAATGATCTTGAACTAAAAATTTCACATATTAGAAGTGATCATGGAACCAAGTTTCAAAATTTGGGGTTTGAAGATTTTTTAAATGAAAATGGTATTAGCCATAATTTTTTGGCTCCTCGAACTCCTCAAAAAATGAGGTAGTTGAGAGGAAAAATAGAACTTTGCAAGAAATGGCTAGAACTATGCTTTTTGAAAACAATTTACCTAAATATTTTTGGGCGGAAGCCACAAACACCGCTTGCTATATTGTAAATCGAGTAATGATTAGGCCAATTTTAAAGAAAACACCTTATGATATTTTAAAATCTAAAAAGCCTAACATTAGCTATTTTCACCCTTTTGGTTGCAAGTTTTTTGTTTTAAATAATGGAAAAGACAACTTAGGTAAATTTGATGCAAAAACTGATGAAGCTATTTTTATAGGTTACTCTTTAACCTCTAAAGCCTATCGAGTATTTAACAAAAGAACTTTAGTAGTAGAAGAATCTATTCATGTTGTATTTGATGGTAACCTCCTTCCTAGGAAGGATTCTTGTGAAGATGATGATGTCGGAATCATAAATGCCTTTTATGGAGGACAAACTTCAAAGGAGGATGAGATTCAAACAAAAGAAGAGGACTCACAAGATCCACCTCTTGAAGCCTTGAAGGACTTGGATATTGAGGAAAAGGAAGTGAGCTACCTAAGGGAGTTGAACTATGTCAAAGATGGTGAAATCTTGGGTGATCCATCTAAGGGGGTAACCACTCGTTCTTCTCTTAGATTAATGAATCATGTTGCGTTTATCTCATGCATAGAGCCTAAAAATATTAAAGAAGCATTGAAAGATGACTTTTGGATTATGGCTATGCAAGAAGAGTTAAATCAATTTGAGAGAAGTAATGTCTGGACATTAGTTGATAGGCCTAGTAATCAATCTACAATAGGAACTAAATGGGTCTTTAGGAACAAGCTAGATAAGAGTGGTAACATTGTGAGAAATAAAGTTAGACTAGTAGCACAAGGTTACACTCAAGAAGAGGGAATAGATTTTGATGAAACCTATGCACCCGTAGCTAGAATGGAAGCCATTAGGATGTTGCTTGCATATGCATGTTATCATAATTTCAAGCTTTTTCAAATGGATGTTAAAAGCGCATTTTTAAATGGTTTTATAAATGAAGAAGTGTATGTGGAACAACCACCGGGTTTTGAAGATTCAAAATTTCCAAATCATGTTTTCAAACTTACCAAAGCTCTTTATGGTTTAAAACAAGCTCCTAGAGCTTGGTATGAAAGACTTTCAAATTTTTTGATTGAAAAAGGATTTGAAAAAGGTAAGGTGGACACTACACTTTTTATAAAAATGTATAAAAATGACATCTTAGTAGTTCAAATTTATGTTGATGATATTATTTTTGGTTCTACTAATGAATGTCATTGTCAAGAATTTGCTAAGTTAATGCAAGGTGAATTTGAGATGAGCATGATGGGGGAGCTCTCATTCTTTTTGGGACTCCAAATCAAGCAAAAGAAGGATGATACCTTCATCAACCAAGAAAAATACATAAATGATATGCTCAAGAAGTTTGGCTTGGAGTATGCAAAGCCTCAAGCCACTCCTATGAGCTCATCTACAAAGCTTGACAAAGATGAAGGAGGTAAGTGTGTTGACTCTAAGCTTTATCGTTCTATGATTGGATCTTTGCTTTACCTTACCGAAAGTAGACCGAATATCTTGTTTAGTGTTTGCTTGTGTGCTAGGTTTCAAGCTAGTCCTAGAGAGTCTCACCTTATAGCCGTTAAGAGAATCTTTAGATACCTTAGAGATACTCCTTGTTTAGGTCTTTGGTATCCTAGAGACTCTACCTTCAACCTTCATGTTTACTCGGATGCGGATTATGGGGGTTGCAAAATCGATAGGAAAAGTACTTCGGGAACTTGTCAATTCATAGGTAGTATGCTCATATCTTGGTTCTCTAAGAAACAAAATAGTGTAGCCTTATCTACCACCGAAGCCGAGTACATATCCTTAGGGAGTTGTTGTGCTCAAGTCCTTTGGATGAAGCAAAAACTCTTAGATTATGGAATTAAATTTGAAACCATATCCCTAAAATGTGACAACACTAGTGCAATATGTTTAACAAAAAATCCCATCCAACACTCTAGAACCAAACACATAGATATAAGGCATCATTTCATTAGAGATCATGTCCTTAAGGAAGATGTGGTTATAGAGTATGTAGACACCTTGAGTCAATTAGCGGACATATTTACTAAACCTTTAGACAAATAGCGTTTTTGGTCCCTTAGGAGAGAGTTAGGTCTAGCTAGCCTATCTTGACCTTTTAGGACCTCTATTGTGCTTAAATATGCTTGATCTTGTGAAATGCCATGTTTGTATGCTTAGACTTCTAGTTTCATCCATGCTTATAGTTAGGGGGAGTATGCTTCTGTTAAAATGTAACACCCCAATTTTGGGCTTAGGAGTTTTGGGATTCGGACCGGTTCAGTCGGAGTGCGGTTCGAATACATAAAGGTGAATTTAGGAAAGCCTAGTTCGGGTTGCATTAAAAATATGGAAAAATGTTCTAAAATCCTCTTTTATTATATATAAGAGAAAGGTGAAATCAATTTTACAAAATGAGGTTTGGAAGGGTGACATTTTGGGTTAGTGACCAAAATGTAATTTTTGAAAACTGTGAGAATGTTTTAAAAAGGATTGAAACTTTGAATCTTTAAGGAGCTATTTACCCAATGGGAGTTTCTCCAGATTTTTCCTAAATATTAATGATTTAATTAGAGGTTTTTAAATAAAACAAAAGTGGAGGGAAGATATTTTGGCCATAACTAACTTTTCTCTCAAATCTTCCATTTTCATTTTCTCTCATTTTCTCTCAAACCAAACACCTTTTCTCCAGAGCTTTTCTCTCTGATTTTGTCACCTAAATATCTCTTTTCAATTCTCTTTTGATTGCTAATCATCTCCTCATCAAAACCTCACCATTTGCTAATTGGATTTTCAAGATTTTGGTTCTAAAAAGGGAGAAACTCAAGTTTGGAGGTAAGAACGTCCTTCTCCTCTAAACTCTCAGTTCTTTACTAAAATTCCCAAGTTCTCAATCCTTGATTTGTGATTTATTTAAGGTTTTACAATTGTAATCTTGATTTTGGCTTTAAAATGCAAGATTTGCTTGATTTTGATGAAATCTCGTATGATCTGTTTGGGTAGTGTTTTAAGGTGTCAATTTGATGTTAAATGAATGTTAAATTGATGACTAATTGAAGTTTAATCAGTGCAATCCCGAATGGGTTGATTTTCCTAAGGTTTGCTTGAGTTTTTGGTTGTTTTTGGGGTGCTTTTGATGATCTATTATTGCTGGAGGTATAAGGACGTGATTGGGATCATTTTGGATGTTAATTGATGTTTATAAATGGTTAGAAGTGATGGATCTTGGCTGGGTTAAGTTTTGGAAGTGTTTGGAGGTGATTTCGGTTGTGTTTGGTAGCCGAAATGTTGGATTTGTGAAGAACAGCGAGTTGTGTTGTGTGGCTGGTGTTTTTAATGCATGATGATGCATTAATACTCTGTTGTTGTGTGCTTGAAACATGGGAGATTGATCCGTGAGCATTTGAGGTGGTGTGGAAGGTTTTGGATGCTTGGAAGGCTTGTTGGCTAGCCTTGTTTTGTGTATCGGTGAGTGAAGTTGGGTTTTCAGCTTTTAAACCAAGGTTTGAAGGTTTTGGGAGCTTAGTATAAGTCTAAACAACTTAGCTAAGCTCAAGAGTAAGTAAATGGAATTTCTCACTTGGATTATGTATGAATTGGTTTTTAAAAGCACTTGTGATTGTTGGATGCAATGCATGTGATTTGCATGTTTTAAATTATGTTTTGAAAGCATATTTTAACATGGTTTAATGCTGGTTTGGAAAGCCATGTGTGATGGATGCTCAAGGTAAGAGATTCATGGTTTTGTACATTGGAATTGTGGAATTGATGCATGGTGTTGCATGTTGTTTAATGGCTTTGTGTAATGCTTCAAAAACAGTGGATTGATGATGGTAAATGGTGGTTTATGCATTTTGGTTATGCTTGTTAAATGATGGATTAATGTTGTAAGATGGTTATATTGGCAAGTGATGTAAGTGGTTCTTGGTTACTTTAATCGGATATAGTTAGCCGGCTATATGATTGGGTGCACCGTGAATAAAGTCGCCTTGGGTGTGGAGTGGTTATGAGTGAACCGGTAACTCCATCCAAGTATCCTAACGAGATGGTTAAGAACACCATGGTGGTTGAAATTCCATGGGTGGGTCTTGTGTAAGCAAAGGTAATAATGGTGGTTGAAATTCCATTTGAGGACCTTGTGCTTGTTAAGATCACAATGGTGGTGTAAAGTCCATGTGTGGATCTTGTGTAGGGTGTCCCGGATCTCGTTAGTGATGTTATACAACTACCAATGGTTGATGCTAAGGTCATATGGTGGTTAAAATTCCATATGGGGACCTTGTGCATGTTAAGGTCATATGGTGGTTAAAATTCCATATGAGGATCTTGTGAATGTTAAGGTCATATGGTGGTTAAAATTCCATATGAGGATCTTGTGAATTTTAAGGTTATATGGTGGTTAAAATTCCATATGGGAACCTTGTGAATGTTAAGGTTATATGGTGGTTAAAATTCCATATGGGAACCTTGTGAATGTTAAGGTCATATGGTGGTTAAAATTTCATATGGGGACCTTGTGTGTGGTAAGGTCAAATGGTGGTTAAAATTCCATTTGGGAACCTTGGATTGGTAGTGTGTATAAAGCGTGGGGACAACGCTTGTGATCCGCGTATCTGATTGGTTGTTGAGTTGAAAAGTGGATATGGGTTATCACTTGGAGGCCAATATAATGTTCTTGATTATAATGAAGCATGAGATGCTTGAAATGATGCATGGGTGCATGAGAAGTGCGTAATGCTTTATGAATGCATGTATTACTTGTTAGCTCGTACAAGTGTTTATTGTCTTTTGATAATGGTGCATGAGTGCATGAAATCTCCTTAGTGCATTGAAGTCTTGTGAAGGCTTGTTAAAAAGGGCATGTAATGCAAATGTTGAGTTGTGGTTCATGTGTTGCATTTACTTAATGCATGTGATTGTTTGAATGAGTAAGTGGCTTTCAAATGGTTTCTTGTTTTGAAATGATTTTCAATGTATGAGAAAAGTATGATGTGAAGTGGAAATGTTTTACAAGGATCTTGTATTTAACCTTGCATATGATGTTCATGCATGGAATGGTTAAATAGATGGTTTTGCAAGTTTGTGCTTTAAAAAGGATAACTTAGTTTCTAAGCTAAGGGGTTGATTTTCATGTTTGAGTAATGCATGATTTTAAGCTTGTTGTTGAAAAGGGTTTTCAATCATTGCTTCGGTTTATCGAATCGAGTTTGCTTTTAAAAAGTGGTTTTATGATTCGCTGCATTGATGGTGTTTTGGTTTTGAGCATTCCTCACTAAGCATTTTGTGCTTACGCTCCTTTTCTGTCCATCAATGCAGATCTTTGAAGTTGGAACAGCGGGAAGCAAGGGATTCAAGGAAAGCTCCACTTGAGATGTATGTCTCGGCTAATAGCTATAGATAATAAAGGCAATGGGGGGAGAATCTCTTATGTTGATGTTAATGAGTTTGTGTATGTTGGACAAGATTGGTTTTATGTTGATGATAATGTTGGAACATGTATTGGTCTTTATGAGTTGGTTTTATCAAATTGATGCTTGAATGGTTTGCTAAGTAGGAAGCATGCCTATATATTTGGGGCTTTTCATAATTGATACCATGTCGATGTTTGGTTGATGCAATTATGTTCCTTGTATGTTGTATGACTTTCTGGTAAGGTTTGGTTGCATTTGGAACACGTTTGGTAGGTCAATTGTGTGTTTAATCAGCCAATTATCTGCATTCTGAGCAGGCCGTATCGGAACGGGAGCTACCGTTTCGGAACGGGGGCCTTGTAATAGCCCAGGCGTTCGAAACGGAAGGTACCGTTCCGAAACGAAAATGCCTCTGCTAGGCCTCGTTTCGGAACACATTGCGGAACGGTCCCGCGTTTCGAAACGGGTTCTTCCTGTTTCGGAACACCTGACCGTTGGAGGCTGACATGGGCGGTTATATGTTTTGAAATGTTTGCATTTTGGTCCTGAAACATGTTTATGCAATTGTATGAGTTTGAGAAGTCCGTTTGAGTTGAAATTTGGCAGAGATGCATGAAAGATGATTAATTTTAAGTTGGTAACTTAAAATTTGGTTAAGTCCTTAAAGTTTCCAGAATTTACAAATCGGTCCCTAAAATTGTAATTTGTGCAATTGAGTCCCTGATTGTTCTCTGTTTGTTATGATGTTTGAATATGATGATCTTGAGAACATATCTAGGGTTAACGTGCATCTAGACAAGAGTAAAAAGAAAAAAAGGGTCGCTAATCAAGGTTGACTTTCGGGTTGACTTTGGTTTTCCCCGTGTGATCTTCTTAATTCGGGTCGACCGTCTAGGCCGGGTTAAGGGGGTTACATAAAATATGCTTAAAACTGCCCATTCATCATTTGCACACCTTTAGGAGATGTTAAGTTCGAGCCTTTGGTTGTTCTTTGAACCAAATATGCATTTCTGGGCATACAGTATCGATACGGCTCTACGCGTATCGATACCTGTTCTTCATTCTGTTTCCCAGAATTTTCTTCGCTTCACGGGTATCGATACGATTAATCTCTTATCGATACAGGTCGTTTCGATACGGACCCCTCCGTTTCGATACGACTTTCCAACGGGCATTTTTGCGGAAAAGACATTTCTATCCCCGTATTGATAGACCCTCAGGCGTATCGATACTTGACTGCGCAGATGGCATTAAATTTGGCTTTTAATGAGTTCAACTTTTACCTAAATTCAAACTCTTCAAAACCTAATTAACCCTAGCCGTTTTTGCCTATAAAAAGGCCCTTCCTCCTTCATATTTTTCACACCTCAACTCAAATCTAAAAGGGTTTTTGAATCAATCAAGGCTTTGTGCTCTCTCTCATCTATTGTGCTAGTTTTTCTTCAATCTTCCAAGTTTCTATCAAGGTAATCTTTCTTTTTCTTTTTCAATTTTTTTGTTTTGTTTTGTTTTGTTATTTTTGTTTCATCTTTTTATCAAAACCCTTGTTTTCTTCAATTTTTTTTAATTTTTCTCAAAATTTTTACCTTGATTTTTACTCAAAATTGAAGAAATCCTTTTTGCTTAATTTCTCTTTTAGATCATGGCACCAAAAGAACAATCGAGGAAGCATACAAGGGTTAATCAAGCCGGTGAATCATCCACCCTTGGAGCGATTTCTCGTCCAAACTACTCAATCATCTATGAGCAATGCTTTGATGGCAACTCGGGTCTAACTCATTTTCGTCAATATGAGAATTATAAGATCCGTGCCGAAAGGGTAATCTCCGTTCCTTTTCTCGACTCCGAGCATTTTAAGTTTGAATATCTTCCGTTATTTCGTCGATGGAACTTCATGGATTTCATCTCTATTCTCGGTTTTTTCTATCGCCTTTTGGTTTTGATTTTCCATGCTAATGCCAAATGTATTAGTCGTGATGGGGAAGTTGTTGCAATTAGCTCTTTCCTCATGGGGAAGAAAATTATTCTAGATGTCAAATCTATTTGTGAGGTTTTCAAACTAGAGGATGAAGGCATCGATAATGAGCATGCTTTGGGGCATGTTCTTCATGGATCCGTCACCGCCCTAAATGCTCAAGACCGGAACTTACATTTGATGGTGTCTTGGTGGTTCCGTCCCTCCAGAGGAAAATATTCCACCATCCATCAAGTGGATGATTTTTGGATTTGGTGCTTCCGTGAGAAAAAGCGACCAAATCTTGCTCGACTCATGTTTGCAGAGATCGTCTACCTCGTGCAAAATCGTCACACAACTCTCGTCACCTCCTTTATATATGGCACGACTTTGAGTTATTTCTTTCTTAAAAAAGATATTGATTGCTCTTATGACTACCCAACTCCTCTAACCGATCCCATTGATGAGCGATCTCTTGCTCGGGCAAAATTTCATTATCTTAATGGTGAATGGGTACGTCTTGCCGAGTTACCACCGGAGGCCGCCGCCGTTTTTGAAGAGGCTCAAGCTCCACAAGCTCCTCAAGTCCCACAACCCAACATGGATGCTCTCATGACCAATCTCAATGAGCAATTTACCGGGTTGCGCATGGACATGAATACTCGTCTTACTTCCATGGAAACTACCTTTGATACAAGGATGACGGGTATGGAGAATCGCCTCACATCCCTTGAAAGCGGGCACAATTCTTTGAATATTTCCATTGCCGCTTTCCATGATGAGTGGCGTAATAGTATGCGGGCTAATGAGCCTATGGGAGATGATGATGAAGATGATGAAGACGAAGAAGACGATGCCTAGACGTTTCTTCTTGCATATCATTCATATCATTTAGGTTTTTCTATTTTATGCACCTATGCTTTATGTTCTTAGGATTAAGGTTATTTTAGGATTAAACCTATGCTTTGATTTCTCTTTGCTTTTGTTTGGATTTCAAGTATGTTGCTATGATGAATAAAATTTATGTTGATTATTATACCTTTGATTTCTTTATGCACTTAATTGTCTCAAAGATTTTTTGATCTAACAAAAAGGGGGAGAAGAAACTAGCTCACACTTCAAATATTTTGATTTTAACTCAAAGGTTACCAAGCTTATATTAAGGGGGAGTTAACTTTGTAAAAGTTTTTCAAAATATTAAAAATTTTAAGTTTTAGTTTTGTTATATCAAAAAGGGGGAGATTGTAAAACCTATGTTTGATTTTGATTTAATTAGATCTTTAAGGATCAATTTGTAAAACTTAAAATTGTTTTTATAAGTCCCTTAATAAGTTTCAAAACACCAACACTTTAAAACTGATTTGTAAAACTCAAACTCAAAATATTTTCTAAGTGTTCCAAGGAAAAACCATTGAAAATTGTTCAGGTGTATCGATACACTCCCAAGCGTATCGATACCCTTTTGCCAAACTTGGTCACTTTCGGAACACGTATCGATACGGCAAACCCTCGTATTGATACGCCCCTGTGTTAAAATCAAAGAGTTTGAATAGCGTACCGATACGGCAAACCCTCGTATCGATACGGGCTTTATAATTTTTAAATATTAAGTCGGTTTAAAAATATGACCGTTGGTGTCAGTTGGTTGGTAACCAAACTTTAAAAGGTCGTTGACCCGTATCGATACGCCTAACCCCCGTACCGATACGGATATCGACAGTGAGTTAAGTTCAGAAAAAGGTATCGATGCGGCCCTTACCATTTTGATACCCCGTACCCATACGCCTACGTGCGTTTCGATACCCCTCATTTATTGCACACAATGACTCTTTCTTTTCTGAGACAGGTATCGATACACCTTCCCGAGTACCGATACGGGTAGCTGCAGAAGTGCATTTATGGTGGTAAGAGAGGGTTCCAACGGCTCAATTTATGTTCCCAACCACCCAAACGGCTAGAAATCAATGAGAAGGTATAAAAGACACATCCAAAAGCTATAGCAACAACTATTGATCTTCAAGAAAACATCTATTCATCAAATCCAAGCAATTGTGCAAAAATTCCTTATTGTCTATAAACCCCAATTGTAATTTTCATTCATATCTTGTTCAATTGGGTTGAGTGCTTGTAATTGGGCTATCATTTGTATTGAGAGATACTTCATTAGCCAACAAATTTCTTTGTTCTCTTGCTGTGAGGATTGGGTTGAATTTTGGGTAGAAAATTCAACCGAAATTGTAAGGGTTGCCTCCTTAGTGAAGCTAAGGTAGTGGATGTAGAGTTCATTTGGAACTTGAACCACTCTAAAATCCCTTGTCTATTATTTTTAATTTGCAATTTCCACCACAAAGTCTTTAAAAATCCAATTCACCCCCCTCTTGGTTTATATCGATCTTTCGATCCACTCAACAGACTCTCAACCTGTCTATGCTGTAGAAGAGGTATGTGGAACTTGCAGTGGGAATCATAGTTCAGTGGACTACCCACTACAACTAGAAGAAGGGATGTCCGTTGGGAACTATAACAAGCAGAATTATAATTCCAACAATTACAATCCCAGCTAGAGAAAAGATCCCAAATTCTCTTGGAGCAACCCAAACAATGCCCTGAACCCTCAAGTACAGAACACTCAAAATCAGGGGGCACCTAGACTTCTGACTCGGCAGCAACTGCAACAGCAGCCGCAACAGCCACCAGCAGCCACAACTAGTATATTGGAGCAGACCTTGGCTACGTTTATGTCTCAAACAGGAACTTACATTGAGAACATGAATCACTTCGTCAAGAAGACTAGGTCATTTATGGATAAAACAGATATGTAGATGACTAACCATGAAGCTACTCTGAAATCACTGGAGACACAAATGGGTCAGGTTTCCCAGCATATTAAACCCACACATGAGCAGTGTAAAGCAATCACAACTAGGAGTGGGAAGCAATTACCAGGGCCAGAGAAGAAAGCTGGACCAGTTAAGGAACCAGCCCTAGAATCGACTGCCGAGAACACTGCCCCGACAGACGATAAATAACTTGCTGCCGATACACCTGTGACGACAGCAGAAGGGACAAAGGAGAAGAATGAAGAACCTAAGCCTCCTAAGATCCGAATGCAATCGGAAGGACGCATTGAAGACTATCGTCCTCCACCTTCTTTTCCACAGCGGCTATAAAAGTTGAAACAGGAATCCCAACTTAAGAAGATCTATGATATTTTTAAGCAGGTCCACACCAATATTCCGCTGTTAGATGCTATCAAGGAGATGCATGGTTATGCCAAATTTCTCAAGGATGCTATGTCAAAGAAATCCAGACTTGGGGAATTTGAGACGGTAAAACTGACAGAAGGATGCATGACTATTCTGCACAAGCATCCACCCCAGAAAAAGAAGAATCCTGGGAGCTTCATAATACCGTGCATAATCGGTGATAAATTTGTGTGTAGTATTAATTTAATGCCAAAATTTGTATTTCAGAAATTAGGTATTGGACGAGCACGACCCACAACAGTTATGTTGCAGCTGGCAGACCGCTCTTACGTACAACCGGAAGGGAAAATTGAAGATATTCTGGTAAGAGTGGATAAATTTATTTTTCCTGATGACTTTCTTGTTTTAGATTGTGAAGCAGATGAGAATGCACCAATCATCCTGGGGCGACCCTTCTTAGCCACAGGAAGATCACTGGTTGATGTAGAGAAGGGAGAACTCACTATGAGAGTGAATGATCAAGAGATCAAGCTGAATGTTATCCAAGCAATAAAGCACGCTGATGCAGAAGAAGAATGCAAGGCTATCACTGAAGTTATCCTTGACCAACACTGCATCAGGTCGGACTGCCATGACATCAAATTTGGCCACTGCCCCAGCAGCTATTTAGAAGACTGTCACGGCAGCGACGACGACAGTAGCTCCTCAGACTCTGACATTTCTGATACTGAAGATCATGAGGAGGTAAACTGGATAGGCAATCGTCCAGGTAAGTTATTCGAGCCCTTAAATTATACCTCGAATGAACATATCATCCAAAAGCCATCAACTGTAGAACCACCTGTTCTAGATCTTAAGGGGCCAGGGCAGCTCAAATATGTTTTTCTTGGATTAAATGATACGTTACCCGTAATCATCTCTTCCAAGTTGATGCAGGAACAGGAACAACAGCTGATAGAGATGCTGCAGCAGCACAAAAGAGCTATTGGATGGACGATAGCTGACATCCAAGGCATCAGTCCGACACTATGCATGCATAAAATCCTCTTAGAGGATGATCGCAAGCCGACCATTGATGCCCAGAGACGTTTAAATAATGCTATGCGAGAAGTGGTCCGAAAAGAAATTATCAAATGGCTAGATGCTGGGATAATTTATGCCATCTCGGACAGTAAGTGGGTGAGCCTGGTGCAGTGCATTCCTAAGAAAGATGGAATAACCATGGTGACCAACGAAGAAAACGAGTTAATCCCAACCAGGACTGTGACCGGTTGGAGAGTTTGTATGGACTATCAAAAGCTTAACAAAGCTACCCAGAAGGACCACTTTCCCCTGCCTTTTATAGATCAAATGCTTGATAGATTAGCGGGAAAGCCTTATTATTGTTTTCTTGATGGTTACTCAGGTTACAACCAAATAGCCATCGCACCGGAGGATGCCATTTGGACTTTGCAACGCACCATCAACTTTTCAGAGGTGTATGATGGCTATATTCTCCGACATGGTGGAGGATTTCCTGGAGATATTCATGGACGATTTCTTAGTCTTTGGAGACAATTTTGAAAGCTGCTTAGGCAACCTACAGAAAGTGCTCGAGAGATGCGAGAAAGCGAACTTGGTATTAAACTGGGAGAAATGTCACTTCATGGTGGATGAAGGGATAGTCCTAAGCCACAAAGTAAGCTGCCACGACATAGAGGTCGACAGGGCAAAAATTGAGGTAATTGAAAAGCTGCCACCACCCACAACAGTCAAGGGAATTCGAAGTTTTTTAGGGCATGCTCGTTTCTATCGAAGGTTTATAGCCAATTTTTTGAAGTTCACCAAACCATTATGCCTCCTACTAGAGCAGAATCGTCCCTTCCACTTCAACACTGAATGTACTGAGGCATTTAGAATTCTAAAAGAGAAGCTACTAACAGCCCCGATCGTACAACCATCGGACTGGGAGTTGCCATTCGAGATTATGTGTGATGCCAGTGATTATGCTTTAGGGGCAACACTTGGGCAGAGGAAAGACAAGCTATCCATGTAATTTACTATGCTAGCAAAACACTCAACGATGCCCAAGTGAATTACACCACAACAGAGAAGGAATTGTTGGCTGTGGTGTTTTCAATTGACAAGTTTCGATCCTACATACTTGGGAAGAAAGTGGTGGTCCACACAGACCACTCTGCACTGAAATATCTGTTTGCTAAGAAAGACGCAAAGCCCAGACTGATTCGTTAGATTCTGCTGTTGCAAGAGTTCAACATAGAAATCAAGGACAAAAAGGGGACAGAGAACCAAGTTGCAGATCACTTGTCAAGATTAGAGATGGGAAAGAGTCTCCCAACAGACGAGACACACATACTGGAGACCTTCCCTGATGAACAGTTGTTCGCTGCCATAAGCACTGCCGCGACAGCCATGGCGGCAGGTAAGTTTTCTAAACTCCCCTGGTATGCTGATTTCGTTAATTATTTAGTTAGCGGAATATTTCCTCCTGACCTTAACTATCAAGCTAGGAAGAGGTTCCAAAATGATGTTAAACATTATTATTAGGACGGACCTCTTCTTTTCAAAATGTGTACGATCATATCATCAGGAGATGTGTACCACAGGATAAGCAGGAAGTTGTGCTTCATCACTGTCATGCTTCACAATATGGAGGACACTTAGGTGGTAACAAAACTGCTGCCAAGCATTCTACAAAAGCTGTGATAAATGTAAACGGACTGGAAATATCTCAAGAAGACATGAGATACCACTGCAAAACATTCTTGAAGTCGAAATCTTCGACGTTTGGGGGATTGATTTTATGGGACCATTCCCAGCATCATGTGGGAATTTATATATCCTCATGGCAGTGGACTATGTGTCTAAATGGGTAGAAGCGATCGCCACACAGAAAAATGATGCCAAGACTGTTCAGAGGTTTTTGCACAAGAACATTTTTTTCCAGATTTGGCATCCTTAAGGCGATCATCAATGATGAAGGGAGGCATTTTGACAATAGGGTAATAGCTGCTGCTTTAAAGAAGTATGGAGTCAAACATCGGATCGCAACAGCTTACCACCCTTAGACCAATGGACAGGTTGAAATATCCAACATAGAGGTAAAGAACATTCTTGAGAAGATGGTTAAGCCAACTCGAAAGGACTGGTCTCTACACCTCAATGATGCACTATGGGCCTATAGAACAGCGTTTAAAACTCCATTGAGAATGTCACCCTACCAGCTGATGTATGGAAAAACATGCCATTTACCTGTTGAAATTGAGCACAGAGCATAGTGGGCCATCAAGGCAGTGAATATGGACTTGGAAAAGGCAGGACAGAAAAGGCTACTCGACTTGAATGAGATTGAAGAAATTCGAGTAATGGCCTATGACACCGCAAGAATTTACAAGGACAAGACAAAGAAGTTGCATGACAAGAAGTTGCTGCCACGACAGTTCTATCCAGGACAGCTTGTGTTGTTATTCAACTCTAGGTTGAAACTCTTCCCAGAAAAGTTGAAATCTAGATGGTCCGGCTCGTTTCAAGTGGTGCAAGTTTTTCCTCATGGTGCCATCACAATCAAATCCTTAAAAGACGGACACCAATTTAAAGTCAACAGACAAAGATTGAAGCATTATCAGGGGACTGAAGCCCCAAGAATACAGGAAGTGGTTACTTTAGGAGATGCCCCTCCTAACATCCCTAATTTAACTTAATTTTATTCTTATTATTATATATATATATATATATTAGAAAATTAGAGTTATTTTATTTTTAAGAACTTAGTTTTTATTTTAATTATCTTTAGGAAATAAAGGAGACAAGGAGAGGAGAAGAAGTGAACTCAGCCCACCATCTTACCATCAGCCCCAAAAATCCCAAAATAGGAGCATGTCGTTACAGCTGCCGCGACAGACGCGGAAAATCTAGCCTGTCAACATGCTGTCACGGCAGACACGCAAACGCGTAACAGACGCGCAGCAGACACGAAAACGCGTTAGAAACTGCGTCACAGCTGTCCCTGTTATTCGCGCCTGTCGTTACAGCTCCAACGGGCAGCAAACTCTTCATCTATATAAACCCCGTTTTACTATTCATTTTCACTTCACTTTTACTCTCTCTACTTGTTTCCTCTCTAGAATTTCATTTGCTTTCATTTTTTCTACAGTCCCTTGCAACCATGAGTACCAGAAACACCAGACGTAGTGCGGCCTCAAGCTCTGCCCCAACAACAGCCACTCCCAGCTCCTTCCAGGGTAGAGATATGTGGGAGGAGAAAGGGTTCAATTACAGCCAACGAACGGAGAATCCTGAGCAACCTGAAGAGATGAACGTCACCCTAGTCAAGGAATTTTATGCTGCCATTGACAACAAAGATGCGACAGCAGTGACCGTTCGTGGGAAGGAAGTCCCCTTTGAGCCAAAATACATAAACACCATGTATGGGCTCTACGTCAGCAGAAGGGAAGATGGGCCTCAAAGATTCGTGGAGATCCTGGAGGCAGCAGATTATGATGTTGTCATGGCAGAACTTACCGAGGAAGGGATTTTGGATTGTGCAATGCGGCCATCGGGACCCCTTGTCTTCCCCTACCTCATAACAGCACTCTGCCGCGGCCACAATGTCCATGAAGTTGCTGAGGATTTGAGAATCCGAGGAAAAGGATGGACGGAGAGGAACATCCTTAGCTTGATGGAGATAAAAGCTGCAACGCCAATATCCAGCTTTAACCCATCTGCCGCGGCATGTGAGCCGACAAAGCTCATCCAAACAGAGCCTGATGCCATAGAACCAAGGCAGCCCACAGCAGCAGCGCCTCCAGCCGACTCCTCTACCCAAATCCTTGCCACCCTGCAGAAAATGGAGGAACAACAGCTGGGCCTGATGAGTTTCATTCAGGACTTCACAACAGCAACGATACATTTCATTAAAAACAACTTAAATTTTCCAGATATACTGTTTCCTGTTTTCCCCGATCACTATTTTGCTAGCCCCACCCCCACTCCACCCCTGCCCATACCCCTACCCCTGCTGCCACACCGAGAACATCGTCTGCCGCGTCCACTCCAACCCTGGCCACGACAGCTACAGGCGGCAGCCACACCGCCACAACCTCTACCAGGGGAGAGAAGCGAAAAGAGCCCATGTCCGACCTTGACGCATTCATAGCTGGTTTCTCCTCTTCTTCAATTTGGGAGGAATCCGATGACGAACCCTCTGTCAAGAGGAACCTGTCAAAGGAATTCACCCAGATGAAACGGCAGAAACCGACCAAGGGAAATCTGACAGCGGCAGCAGCAGCAGCAGTAGTGGTAGCAGCAACAGTTCGTCCGAGGAGGTTCAGGTGCTGGAGAAACCACCCCAGATCTCACTGACCCGCATCCAAACTCCGAGGGAAGCCAAGAAAAAGACCACCGCTGCCTCTCCAACCTATCTACCGGCACCAACGAGGAAAGTCACTGCCCGCCGACAGATTCAGATCAACATCAGTAGCAGCAACAACGACAACACTTAAAATTTAAATTTTTATCTTATCTTTGATGTCTACTATTTTGTGATAATTGTGATGTTGTTTTTATTTTCTTTTTATCATTTTGTCATCATCATTGATGGCAATGCAACCCTTGAGTTTGGGGGTGGCATCCCTCCATTAATGATGTGTCTTTAAGTTTAGAAATCGTGTCTAATGTTTAGTTTATTTTTTCTTAAAAAATGAAAATCTGGCTTAAGTCTTTGAACTGAACTTACCTGTTGTGACAACCTCTGTCGTGGCAGTACCTTTAGGATAGTTTTAGAAGCAGTTTAGAGCCTTACTATAGTTCTGATTCTTAAACACCCTTTGTGACTTTTATACTGTCTAGAACTCTACTGGTAAACTAGAATAGGGAAAAGCTTAACACTTGAGTTGCCCCTAGAGGTGCCTAACACTGGCTCTAGGAAAAGAAGTTAAGAAAAAGTGGACTCAATACACCTAGAGGTGCCCGAAATCGGCTCTAGGAAGTTAGCTAGAGGTGCCCCGAAACCGGCTCTAGTAAAACTTAAATTAAGAAAAGAGAATTGAGTCTAAATAAAAACTAAAGGAGCCTAAGAATTGCCTCCAAAAAGATGAAAGTTGGCATAAAAATTCAAGTTAGAAGTTTAGCTATTCTAGTAAACTAAGGGAGTCTAGGCGTATAATTGTTCACAAAACATGCACACACTACACGAGAATTATAGCAAGGTTCTGAATGAATCCTGAATTATCCAACAAAATGTTGCTCACAATAGGGAATGAATGGTAGGTAAGGAAAATTTCACTGTTTTAAGCCAAACAAAATTTTTTATTTCTTTCTTAGGTCTTAATTGCTTGAGGGCAAGCAAAAACTTGAGTTTGAGGTTGTGTTGAGTGTGTAAAAGTTCTATATTTTACCCCCTATTTAACCCATATTTCTGCTGCATTCAAGCATAATTCATTGCATTTAGGATAGATTTCATTCATACATCACAATTATATTAAATGGCACAGTTTCTACTGAAATTGGTCACTTTTGCAGGTAGCTGCTGTAGCAGATGCAGGGCAGTGGAGAAGCGGAGCTCGAACACGGGACTGCAAATGAGAAGAAGGATGCTGCCATGGATGCTGTCGTGGCAGCAAATGACGACAACAATGATGAAGGGAAGAAGTGAAGTGGACCTCGAGAGAAAGAGGAAATTAAGCCAGTCTATCGTGAAGCACTCATATATTTTTCCGAGCCCTAGATCAGATGAAGGCCAAGCCCAAAGTTCAAGGAAGAAACTCCAAGCAAGAAGAGAGGACGAATTAAAGACATCTACTCTGAAGATTTAGTCTTTAATAGAGTTGTACTTTAATTTAAACTTGTATTCCTGCCATATTAGAAAACTTGAACCCAAGGCCTATATAAAGGCATGTAATTCGACCTAGGGAAGGATATCTCATTCTCTAGCCGTCTTCCCCTAAACCCTAGTTGTTTTCCCCCATCACATCATGTTCTAAACTTCCCCTAGGGCTAAGGGTTGATTCTGTAAAGTAGTTGCAAGGATTGCATTGTTTTAGGAATTTTTTCTGTTCAATAAAATAGACTTCAAGTTTGCTTATTCAGAGAGCATTGTGAGATTACACATTTACTTAATATCGGGAGAGTTAAGTATACGAAAGGAATAAGTACGGGTTCTCCAATTTATGGTTGAACTATCTCAGACCTAGGGATAGGAATAGGTTAAGTGGCTAATTAAGAATTCAACAACATCGGTGTTCATCCTTCGATTCACGCCGGGAGGTATCATCAAAGACGTGTTCATCGACAGACTTGGACCTAGGGATATGACAAGGCATAGCAAGGATTCTTGCCAAGCTTGAAGTACTGAGTTGTGTGTTCGTTGCCGCGACTACAACAGATCGCTGCCGCAGCAGGTGCTGCCGCGACAGGCGCTACGACAGAACAATGAAGTCTTAGACAGTGCAAACACCTGCACTACGGAGCAAATCAATACTTGCCTACTCTTTACTCTGAATATTTTCATCTCTTATTTTCAGTATTTTTCATTTCTTCGCGACAAACAATTAAAATATTTCTTTCTTCTCTTGTGCAGAAATCCAAGGTTAAAGCTATTAGCCCAGTCCCCGTGGAGACGATATCCGATACTTACGTATCACTTTACTACTTGTGTCGTGTACACTTGCACTACATTGCGATAGACACTTTTACACGCAACAACCTTATTAACATCAAAGCATGGTAAGAATCATCAAAGAGTACTATAGACATGCTTCCTATGAAAATTAAGCCATCAAAAAGCCAAAACAGAATTCAATGCATAAACCAAACATTAAAGGCCATTTACAAACCATTAAGGGCATTACAAACATGCCTCAAAATAGGGAGTTCAAAAATACAATTTTCCAACACATAGCATCCACCCATTGCCAAGTATTATTAGTAATAAGCAAATATAAAATCATACTTGAGCTTAGTCCAATTCCTTGGAAACTTTCTTGCCTCTATGCTACCCACACAAGCTAATTCTCTGCATTGTTGGAAAAAGAGAGCATAAGCACAATTTCTTAGTGAGGGTTGCACAAAATATACAACCACAACAATTCATTTTAAAACCAATTCTCTTTAGAAATCTCTATCTCATCATGCTCTTTCTATCTCTTGTTTGAAATCATTTTCATAGCAAAACCACATCATTTACGTCACATGTACCATCTATCTCATGCATTTAACAAATGCAAAGTCTCAAGGCATAGCCTTACATGCTTAAATCTCAAAAAGCATTTCTCAAATCATGTTCTACAATGCAAAGCATCATGCATAAAATCAATTACAACTAGGTACATGTGAATCTCATAATCAATCTCATATATTGGCATTTTAACAACATTACTCGGATATGCGGATATCTTGACTAAATGTCAAGTCCTACCTCGGTGGAATCTCACATCACCAGACTCTCATAGTGGCATCTCTCATCGCCACAAAGCTTGGGTGTTTCACCAAGACCTACCCGATGGAATCTCACATCACTATATTCTCACTTTGGAACGGGATGGCACTGCCCCCATTGCTCGAACCCAAGAGCGCGTATGAATTTTGTAATTTATAGTGCACTTCTCATCCTATTGGTCGACCAATCATATCTGGTAACAATAATCTCATTTCACGCCAATATATACATTTTAAACATCATCACCTACTGTTTTCAATGCATTAATCCAAAACATTCTCTTCCCATTTCAAAAGCATGTACAAGGCATAGCATTTTCTCAAATAGTTCAAACTCATTGAAACATCAAATCTATCTCATGGGATCTTTAAAGTCATCATTCCATATCTCAAAACATGCATAAAACAATAGGTACAATCTATCTTCAAAAACAAGAGCATGATCATAAAATCAAAGGGACAATATCCGAGAAACAATAGCGTAGTATCTCAAACTTACTTTCGGGCTTATATTAGTGTTTCAAACTCAATATAAACCCTCAAACTTTGCGTTCAAGTCCTTCAAGGCTTTGTAAAACCAATTCCACTCACTGACTCGCGAAACCAAGATTCGCCGACGCAAAATTAAGCGTCCGTAGCCCCCAGAACTTTACCGTTTGCTTCCGATGTATTCTCCGCTGTTTATACCTCAGAAGAACAGACGATTAATGCATTATAATGCATTAAAATCACCAGCAACTCAAACAATCCCACTGCTCTACCCAAAACACCAAAATACCCATTCGGAAACAACCGAAATCACCTTCGATTGCTCTCTAAACTCAGCCCAGCCATAATCTAACACTTCCACACAAATTTAATGATCAATAAATATCTAAAAACAACCTAACAATATCCTTATACCTCCAACAACTCAGATCTCACACTTTCACCTCAAAAACCCAAAATCTAACAATATAATAAATAGGGGTTCATCCTATTTCGGGATTATTATTAGAAAACCTTTATTCTAACATCCTTTAACATCAAGACAAGTTTAAAACCATTCTCAAATCAATCAAAATAGTGCCCAAACGAAATACTTAGAAAATCATCAATTAAAGCTATTTTAACCAACTTTTCATTAATCAAATCATAAAACTCAGTTAATAACTATATTTAGGAAGCACAAGACATGGAAATTTCATTAAAGATCCTTGATTAGAGGGTTGATCAACTCTTACCTCCAATCTTATCTTTTTCCCTCAATTGATAAAGATTTTGCAAGAAAACTTCAAAGCTCCATTGATTAAATTGGTAGATCACTTTTAGGAAATCAAAAGGAAGAGAAAAAAGGTGATAGGATTTGAGATCTTTGAGAGAAAAGAAGGTGTTTGGCTGTTTAGAAAGTGAGGAAATGAAAGTTACGTAAAATCCTTTTGATCTCAAAAATCCTTTTTAATTAAAAGCTTTTACCTTTTTATTTCTTTTTAATAATGCTATTTTAAAATTGGTCAAATTAAAGGAAATGCTTTTAAACACATGTAAGCTCCCTAAAGATTCTAAGTCTTGTCCCCTTTTTAATTTAGTCCTTAAAAACCAATTTTCACTTTTTACAAAATGGCCACTTTCCGAAATCTTGACTTTCCAAGACTCGTTTTCCAAAAATTGATTTTACCAACCTTCAATATATATATTTAAAAGATTTTAGCAAATTTTCTCATAATTTTATCCCATCCCGAACTACGTTTTCCCTGAACCGCTTCTAAAGGCTCGGATCTCTAATTCTAGGTTCGACTAACCCAAACCGATGCCTAAAACATCTAGGCTTGAAACTGGGGCATTACAACTCTCCCCTACTTAGGAAATTTCGTCCTCGAATTTTTTACCTCAAGGAAAAAGGTGCGGAAACCGCCTCAACATGTCCGCCTTGCTTTCCCACGTGGCCTCCTCAACTCCTCGATGTCACCACAACACCTTCACAAGTTCAATCGTCTTACGACGAAGAACTTTGCTACTAGAATCAAGAATCCCAACTGGTTCCTTATCATAAGACAAATCTGAATTCAACTCAATTTCCTCAACATGCATTACATGAGAGGGATCAGATATATATATCTTCAAAACATTGCAACATGAAACACATCATGAATCTTCTCCAACTCGGGAGGAAACCTCAACCGATATGCAACAGGACCAACATGCTCCACAACCTCGTCAGGTCCAATGAACCGTAGACTAAGCTTACCCTTACATCCCAAACCTCATCACATTCTTCCAAGGCGATACCTTCAAGAACACGCCATCTCCAACCGTAAACTCAATCTCTTTACGCTTTAAGTCCGAGTAGGACTTTTGACAATCAGATGCAGCCTTCAACTACTCACAAATATGCTTCACTTTCTCAGTCGTTCCCTTAAGAAAATCTGGCAAGGAAACCAATTTTTGCCCCGCCTCCGCCAAACAAAGAGGTGTTCTACACTTTCTCCCATACAAAGCTTCATAGAGAGCCATTTGTATACTCGCTTGAAAACTATTATTATAGGCAAACTCCACTAAGGGCAACTGATTTTCCCAAGAACCTTGGAAATCTATAACACATCATCTCAACATATCCTCAAGCACTTGGATAACTTGCTCAGACTAACATCCGTCTGAGGGTGATACGGGGTACTGAAATTAAGCATTGTACCCAAAGCTATATGCAAGCACTCCCAAAACCTCACTGTAAACGTTGGATCTCTATCCGACACTATAGATTTAGGTACACCATGCAAACACACTATCTCTGCAATGTACAACTCTGCCAGCTTATCCAACGTATACGTAGTATGCACAGCTAAGAAATGCGCACACTTCGTAAGGCGATCTACAATCACCCAAATGGAATTCTTCTTGGATAGTGTCAAAGGAAATCCTGTCACAAAATCCATAATGATTCTCTCCCATTTCTATTCTAGAATCTTCAAAGGTTGCAACAATCCAGAAGAAAATTGATGTTCAACTTTTATTCATTGACAAACCATGCACTTGCTAACAAAATCAGCAACATCTCTTTTCAAACCAACCAAATAATACTCATCTTTTAACCCCCGATACATCTTTGTACTACTAGGATGCATAGCAAAAGGACTGCTATGAGCCTCAGTCAGAATAGTGCGCCTTAGCCTAATATCCTCCGGTACAACTATTCGGCTTTTAAAGCACAAAACACTATCACCATTGAAACAAAAGTGTGTTGGATTTCCTTCCGCAATGTCCTAAAAATGCGGTACCAACGAATCATCTAACAACTACTTTTCCTTAATCAACTATGTCAACGAGGGTTTCACTTGTAATTCAGCCACTAAACTACTATCGCACGATATACTTAGTCGAGCAAACATCGCTCTTAACTCTACCGCTACCATCCAACTCAAGGCATCGACTATGAAATTAGCCTTCCTTGGATGATACTCGATCGTCAAGTTATAATCTTTAAGCAATTCAAGCCACCTTCGTTGCCTAAGATTCAACTCCTTCTGTGACATCAAGTAATTCAAAATTTTGTGGTCCGTGTACACAGTACACTTTTCACCATAAAGGTAATGCCTCCAGATTTTCAAGGCAAACACCACTGCAGCTAACTCAATGTCGTGCGTAGGGTAGTTATGCTCATAAACCTTCAGTTGCCGAGATGCATAAGCTACCACCCTACCTTCTTGCATCAACACACATCCAAACCAACATAGGTTCTTTCAACTTCTCGAAAGCTTGTTGTCGAACCTCTGTCCATTCAAACTTTACATCCTTTTGCAACAACTACCCACAAACCTAGAAAAACTATCCATGAACCTACTGTAACACCCCAGAATCCGGTCTAGCCGGAATTAAGTTCTGATGATCCGAAATCCTACATTGATGAAGTCTAAATATTGTATCGACTAGTTAATAAATGATATCGAACCCTAATTGAGCTTAAAACATCACCATCAGACTCTATTGAATAATATTGAACCTATATAGTGACTAAATTGAACAAAATGCAAGTTGGGGAACGAAATCATTGTATGGTGAGAGTTGAGGGACTAATCTTGCGATTAGCCCCTCCACAATTAAAATTGGGCTACGTGGAATTGTCTGAGAGATTTCCTTTACTTGAAGAAAAGCTAAATAGCTTAAATTAGATAGAAACTTACAAAAGTAAATAGCTTAAAAATATTAAATAGCTTAAATTATGATGTACAAAACAAAAGTAAAACAAAAGCTAAATACCTTCATCTTCTTCATCTCCTTCCTTAAAGCAAGAACATCTATTGGAGGAAGTTTTGAGCTTCAATTTTTTCTTTTTTAATCAATATTGAATTGTTGCTATCAATCGGGTAAGCTATAATCCTCAATCGGTTATTGGATTTCATGGATATATTGAGCTTAATTTCAAGTTAGGGTTTTGACTATCCATGGATATTCCATCGTTGTTGTTGTTATTGGAATCATATATTGATTTTGATATCGTTATATTGAATTTGATATTAAAATATCGAACCTAATAGTTTTCTATTGACTTTCTAGCTCAATAAGTGGAGAAAGAGGTTTCACTATCTCCATCTCAAGCTAGGAACAAGGGGATTGTTATTCGAGAGCCTTGAAAGCTTTGGATTGCTAAGGTGAGTATAGCCGGAGTCTCAGGTTTAGGCAAAAGACCTTCCTAGATCATTATTTGATAATTTAGAATTCATCGCTAACATTATTGTTGAAGAAATTGCATTGGATGGTTAATCAAACACTTTGGTAAGTGTCCGCAAGTTTGTTATTGAACATCGGATATAGTCATTGATATCGTCATTGGGCATTGTCATTGATATAAAATTTTCATCGGATTATTGTATAGAAATCATTGGACATTGATATTGACATTGGATTATGAAATATTGATGACGAGATACATATATATTTGTCATTGGTAATATTGAAATCATCAGACATTGGAATACTATTGATTATTGAAATGGATATAAACATTGGAACCTTGGATTTGAATAGACATTGGGTACAATTGGCATGCCATAGAATTCATGAGCTCAGTGTACGGGTGGACTGCGGTCCTAAGGCTATGGCCTATATTGATTTGGCAAGGCGGCGAGATGTGTATTGATATTGGTCATATTGGCGAGGCCGATGGATCAGACCATTCATTGATTTGGCGAGGCGTAGGAATTCGTGTATCCATTATCTTGATTCGATTCAAGGATTAATGATGGAATTAAAATGCTAAACATTGTATATTGATGCATACCTTTGACATTGATAAGCATGAGATCATGTATATTGATATTTGATATAATGTTGTTCATATTATTTATGACTACCTCACTAGGCAATGTATGCCTAACGTGTCTCATCTCATGCATTTTCAGTTTGAAAGATCTAGTGTCGGAAGATCGGATTTGGCTAGGCAGGAGAAGTCACTACAAGCCTTAAAGTAATGTATTTTGATCCTAAGAAATTTTAGGAAGCTGGCAAAGTAGTTGAACTAGTCAAATATGCCCATTTTGGTTATGTTGTGGTATGCATATGTTGTAACTTGGTTAATGGCCCTATATGGCTTTTTTGGTTTGTTTAAAATGACAAAAGAATGCATATTTAGCTCAAAAAGGTAAAAGTATAGTAAATGGATTCATATGATCATGAAAATTGGCATGCTAGTAGTTTATACTATTGAAATATTGTGTGTAGAGTTTGGTTGCATTTGGACATTGTTCGATAGGTCAAATTGAGTAAAAACCAGCAAAAATCTGTCATTACAGCTCAGGCCATATCGAAACGGGTGATGGCGTGTCGATACGGGTAAGCATAGTTTGGTCTCAGAAATAGGGTGTATCGGAACGGTCCATGGCCGTTCCAAAACATTTTGTCTCTGGAATCCCTCGTTTCGATACGGGTTCACAGCGTATCGAAACAGGTCAAAGTAAAAGTCAAAGGAGATCAACCCCATTTCGATACGGGCATGCCCGTATCGGTACGGTCTTAAGGGTAAGGTCAACAAGAGTTGACCATCGTTCACCCGTCTTGAAACAACTCTAGGGTTTTTCGATACGGGATTAGGTAAGTTAGTTAAAGACTCATTGAACATATTTCTAATTTCACAGTTTAGTCACTGAACATTGTAAGGTTAAATTGAATGAGTAAATGACATCCAAATATAATGAAATTTTGCAGACATGTTATTAAAGCAGTGAATTTGAAAATGGTAAGATTAATTGCATTGAAGGACCCCTAGTTTGTCGAAATTACAAATTAGTCCCTAAAACTTGTCATAATTACAATTTAGCCCATGAATGACTAATCATTGCTTGTATGGTTAAAATGGACTGAGTTATTTGATGGGAATGATTCATTGTATGATGTGAATTAAAACTGTTAATAATAAAATGAAATTTTATTTCACTAGTTTTTGTATTGATCATCAGTTTCACCTTCCAACCCGCTTCTCGACCAGACCGGGAAGTGGGTGTTACATTTGTGGTATTAGAGCTAGAGTTTAGTCGATTCTAGGACTAAACTGAAGCTTATTACATTGCTATTGTGTTACTTTGCAACCTAGGTGTTTTAAATTGCGTATATTGTGACTTGTCGACTAATCCGATCTTTCATGTAGATATGTCTGAGACGACCGAAGCTCATATAGACGAGCTCGCTACTGGCTCCTCGACACATGGTGAGGATATTATTGGAGGAAATCCTCAGAACCCACCGCACCCTTCTATTCAGGGTATTGAGCCTGCAACACCTACCGCTCAGGCTGAATGTTACCAAAACATGGCTAATATGATCAAATAGTTTATGGCTGCGATACAAGTAACACTATCTGTTCAGCCTACCCCTCCTGTTGTCCAGTATGTCCGTGCCCCTGTGGGCAAGTTGGCTTCACTCCGAGCCTATTCCTTCACTAGACAAGATGATGATGATCTTGAAGTTGACGAATACTAGCTGGATAACACGTTACGTATCTTGAACAAGCAGCTGCAGTGTTCGGATGAACACAAGTTGGAGTGTGCTGTTGCATTATTGACTGGTGAAGCTCTCATGTGGTGGGAAACCACTGTTCTCACAGCTCCTGAAGAATCGGTTACTTGGGAGTTCTTTCTCCGAGAATTCTGAAATAAATATATTAGTGAATATTACCTTGCGGAAAGGCGGAACACCATTTTCCACCTGAGGCAGGGTGGGAGACCTATCGAGCAATATATCCATGATTTCTACAAATATTGCCGATGGAGAGCAGAATTTATAAAGAAAGAGGAAGAAAAGTGCAGAATGTTTATAGCTAGCCTTAGCAATGAGCTACAACCCACGTTTACGACCCTTGGTATCACCAACTTCCAGGATCTAGTGAACCAAGTCAAGGCCACTGAAGCTGCCCAGAGAGCTCAACGAGCTGGTGGGTCTGGAAAATCTGAGAAGAGGTTCAGAGATGATTCTCGACCTCTGAGATGGAACAATAAGGGGAGATATCAAGGCCCCAAATAGAATATTTATTCGCAGCCCTCCCGATCTGGGAACATTGAGAGACCTTAGTTTTTGACGCAGTCTTTTGCTAAAGCCGCATCCGTTGACAACATTAGAGGTTCGAATCGAGGTAACCAACACCCTCTCTACAATTATTGTCAGAATAGGCACCCAGCGGGTCAATGTCGTAAGCAGACTAGAGCCTGTTACTATTGTGGTGAGCAGGGTCACTTCATTTGTGACTATCCTATGAATGCAACCAAATCTGTCGACACACGACCTCTGCTGCTTCTCTTGCTCAATCCTTTCACGATAAAGGATCGAAGTAAGGAATAAAGAGAACATATGGACGATCGAGTGGACCGGGGAAACTCTTTAATAAACAAGATTCAAAAGCTCCTACCCAAATGTATCATGTGAGGAGTAGGGAAGAAGAGGATGAACCTGATGTTATTGCTAGTTCCATTGAGTTATATTCGCATCCTTTATATGAATTGATTGACACTGGTTCAACTCATTCTATTATAAGCACCATTGTAGTTAAGAAGTATAACATGTCTTCTGAACTGATAGCATCAAGAATTTCTGTAAGCAATCCTTTAGAAGATTGTGTCACCGTAAGGGTAGTG
The DNA here is from genome assembly GCA_958450335.1 of Hibiscus tridactylites. Lineage (NCBI taxonomy): Eukaryota > Viridiplantae > Streptophyta > Magnoliopsida > Malvales > Malvaceae > Hibiscus > Hibiscus tridactylites. Next base: position 70,609,796 of record OY288271.1, read on the forward strand.
TGCAAGAACTGTCCCTTAATGATTCAAGGGATTCCTTTTCCGACCAATTTGTTGGCTTTACCGATTCACGAATTTCATGTCATCCTAGGCTTAGATTGGCTTAGTGAGCACCAAGCCTGGGTAGATTGTTGTAAGAGAAAATTGTACCTTCGGGGTTTGGGTAAAGAAAGTGTCGTACTGATAAATGCGAGGAATCCATTATTGTATGCTTTGACATTGTAAACCAAAGGCGAACCACAACTGCAAGACATTGACACTATATGTGAATTTCCTAATGTCTTCCCCGAAGAACTTCCGGGATTGCCCCGAACCCGTGAAGTAGAATTTGGCATCGAGGTGCAACCTGGGTCTGCTCCCGTTTCCATTGTAGCATATCGCATGGCAGTTGTGGAGTTGAAAGAATTAAAGACACGTATCCAAGACTTGTTGAGCAAATGTTTCATTCAACTTAGCTCTTCACCCTGGAGAGCTCCAATTCTCTTTGTTAAGAAGAAGGATGGTTCTATGCGATTGTAAAGATGTATAAAGACCTACGTGAAATCTATTGGTGGTAGGGCATGAAGCAGGCCATAGTTGATTTCATTTCCAAATGCCTCACATGCCAGCGTGTTAAGGCAGAACATTCTGCTCCTACTGGACTATTACAGCCTATCGATCCAATGTAATGGAAATGGGAAAATATCACTATGGATTTTGTTAGTGGTCTACCGTTAACCCCTGTAAGGCATGATGCTATATGGGTTATTGTAGACCGTTTCACGAAGTCAGCTCATTTTATACCGGTTAGAATGGACTACAGTCTTCCCAAACTAGCTGACTTGTATATCAAGGAAGTAATCCGAATCCACGGAGTACCTCAGTCTATCATCTTCGATTGAGATCCCCGATTTGCATCTCGGTTTTGGAGGACCTTACAAGGAGCTCTAGGCACCAGAGTTAATCTCAGCATAGCTTTTCACCCTCAATCTGACGATCAGTCAGCAAGGGTAATCCAGGTAAATCGTTAAAAAATATTTCCATTGAAAATCCTAGAACTTGCATTGTCACTGAACCTCTCTATACAGATCTTGGAAGACATGCTTCGAGCATGTATTATTGACTTTCGTAGAACATGGGAAAAGTCTCTACCCCTCGTCGAATTTTCCTACAACAATAGTTACCAAGCATCAATTCAAATGGCTCCGTATGAAGCATTGTATGGTAGGCGTTGCAGAATTCCATTGTGTTGGTCGGAACTTGGCGAGGGCAAGATGTTAGGCATTGACTTACTTCCAGAGACTGAAGAGCGAGTCGCTATAATTCATGATTGTTTAGGGGCTGCCTTTGATCGACAAAAGGCATACACTGACCTCAAAAGTAGAGACATCAAGTATGAAGTTGGTGAGAAAGCCTTCCTCAAGGTATCACCGTGGAAGAAAGTCTTAAGATTTGGCAAAAAGGGAAAACTGAGTCCCCGGTTCATTGGACCCTTTGAAGTTATTGAAAGAGTTGGCCCCGTAGCATATCGACTGATGTTACCCTCAGAATTGAGTAAGATCCACGATGTTTTTCATGTATCAATGCTCCGGAAGTATCGTTCTGATACTTCACACATTGTGGAACCTAAATCTGTGAAACTTCGACCAAATCTGTCCTACGAGGAGGAACCAGTTCAAATTCTTGCTAGAGAAGTCAAGAGACTTCGCAACAAAACAATATCGTTGGTTAAAGTGCTCTGGAGGAGCAACATCGTTGAGGAATCCACTTGGGAACCTGAAGAGACCATGAAACAACAATGTAACACCCCAATTTTGGGCTTAGAAGTTTAAGGTCTGAACCGGATCGGTTTGAGAAACGGTTCGAGTATAAAAGGGAGTTTTAGGGAACACCTAGTTCGAGATGCTTTAAAAATATAGAAACATATCTAAAAATCCTCATTTAATATATAAAATTGAATGGTGAAATCAATTTTATGAAATAGGGTTTGGAAATACTACATTTCGGTGTAGTGACCAAATCGTAGTTTTTGCAAAGTTTAGTAGTGACTGTTTTGTAAAGGATTGGAACTTTGAATCTTTAAGGAGCTAATTTACCAAAAATGTTTTCATCAGATTTTTCCTTAATTTGGTGATTTAATTAATGATTTAATTAAATGAAATAAAGGAGATAAACTACCTTTGACTTTCATAACCACTTTTCTCTAATTTTCTCTCATTTCATTTTCTCTCAAAATCCTATCAACCAAACACTTTTTCTCCAGCAAATCTTACTTTGATTTCCACTTCATTTGATGAGATTTCCATCACTCATTGATTCTTAATCAATCTTTCATCAAATCAATTTGTTTTCTACATTGAATTTTCATGGAAACTTGCCCAAATCAAGGAGAAATCATCTTTTAGAGGTAAGCTTGTTCTTCTCCTCTAAATATTCAGTTCTTTACTGAAATTCCTAAGTTGTCAATCCTTTATTAAAGTTTTATGAATGGTTTTAATGTTGGAAACAAGAATTTGGCTTAAAACTCTAGATTTTGGAAGAGATCTTGAAGATTTTCGTGGTAATTGATTGGGCTCTATTTTGAGATGGTTTTCTAATGTATTTTGGATGTTAAATGATGTTAGAAATGAGGTTTTATCAATCCAATCCCGAATAGGTTGTTTTTCCTAAGTTTTTACTTGTGAAAATGGTGGTTTTGGGGTGGTTTTGGTGTTCTGTTATAGCTAGAGATATAAGGACGAGTTTAGGGTTATTTTTTTATGTTAATTGATGTTTAGAAATGTTTAGAAGTGATGGATCTTGGGTGGGTTATGTTTTGGAAGAGTTTGGAGGTGATTTCGGTTGTGATTGGTAGCTGAAATGTTGTGTTTAGGTAGAGCAGCGAGTTTAGGAGTGTTGGCTGAAGATTTCAATGCATGCTGATGCATTAATCCTCTGCTTTTATGTGTCTAAAACAGGGGAGACATCTTTGGACACTTTTGGAGTTGATCCAGAAGCTTAATTGGCTTTTCGGCAAGCAAGCGAAACGTAAATTGGTGAGTGCGATTGGGTTAGAAGTCCATGAGGACAAAAATACAAGGTTTGGGGATTTAGAAGAGGTTTGAAACACCTTCCTAAATCTGGAAGTAAGTATGGTTTGAATTGCTCTCTTTAAAGTGGTGTTTGCCCCTAAAATGCTTTTACATGCTCATGGTTTGAGATTGATAAGTTCCTACTGTTTTTTTTTTGCATGATTCATAGCATGAGATTATGCTTGTAGAGATGTCATGAGATGGCATGTTGCACTTAAGAGATTTGAGCTTTTGGTTTGAAGCAAAGTATGATTTATGTTTTCAAATGTGGTGAGAAAACCTTTGAGTAATATTGCATGAAAAACAGTAGGTGTGATGATGTTTAACACATTATATTGGCAAAGATGTTGAGAAACTTACCGGATATAATTGATCGATCAATAGGATGAGAGTGCACTATAAACTAAAAATTCGTACGTGCTCTTTGGTTAAGCCAAAGGGAGATATTCCGATGATGGGCATTCCATCGGGTAGGACTTGGTGAAATACCCAAGCTTTGTGGCGATGAGAGATTCCGCCATGTGAGTACGATGATGAGAGATTCCACCGGAAGCTATGTTGCTAGACAAGAGAGTACGGTGATGGGAGATTCCACCGGAAGAGTCTAGTGTAGAAATGTGTCCGCATATCCGAGTATTAATGAGATGTTAAATGCCAATATAAATGATGAAATGGGTTTTGTTACACATGTACCTTTGATGAAATGATTTATGCTATGAAATATGCATATGAGATTTGTTTTAGAGATGCTTTGATGATACAAGCATGTGTATGGCCTTGCCATGAGTTTTGCATTAATAAATGCATGAGTTAGAATTGAGGTACATGTAGTTCCAATGAGAAATTGCTTTGAAAGGTTTTCAAGCATGTGTTAGAATGAGCATGTTGTTCAAAAGCTTTTGATGAAAGTGTTTTCAAATGTGCATTATTGTGTTGGTTTTCTTTAGAGCATGCCTCACTAAGCATTTGTTCTTACGCTCTCTCTTTTACCAATAATGCAGATAATTGAAGTGTTTTCGGGCATCAAGGAAGCTAAGTTCATCCAAGGAAGTCCAAGCTCATGTATGGTGAAGTTTTCATACACTTTAGTTTTGATAAATAGGTAATGGGAAACCAAGATTTGTATTTGGGAGATGTGTTAAACTCCCTAAGGTTGTGGCATGTTTGCTTTGGCTGGTTTGAATTGTAAATGGCCTTAATTGCTTGTTTTGAGGTTGGATTACCTATTTGTGTTTTGATATTAGGAAGCATGCCTTTAGATTAATGAAATTTCATGTTTGATGCTATGATTGTGTTTGAGTGTTTCAAATATGTTCCTTATATGTCTGTTGACTTGTTGGTTTGTTTAGAGAGTCATTGAGGTATGTTTGAGTAGGTAAATGAGTGAAAAACCAGCTATAGCTCCTGTTTCTGGGCAAACTGTATCGAAACACCCTCTAGCGTTCCGGAACGAGGACCTGTAATGGCCTTCGTGTTTCGAAACGATGAAGGCTTTTTCGAAACGATTTGGCTACTTGAATGCCATGTTTCGGAACTGGTCTCGGAACACACCCGCGTACTGAAACGGTCAATGCCGTTTCGATCCAACGTTTCGATACGGCAGGGGGTGTTCCGAAACAGGTAACCGTTGGACACAGATTTGAATTGTTTTAATGTTGCATGTTTTACATTTTAGTCCTAAATGTCGAGATTGCAATTGCTTGAGCTTGAGATGTCCAATTAAGATGAAACTTGGCAGAGAAGCATGTAACATGACTAATTTCATATTGGTAACCTTAAAATCAATGAAGACCTTCTATTTTATAGAAATTACATGTTGGTCCCTAAACTTGTGTAAAGTGCAATTGAGTCCCTATATGTTATCCGATCGTTGTGCCTTTCTCAACCGTACTTTGTGAGTACCCATTTAGGATTAACGTGTATCTAGACAAGATTAAAAAGGAAAAAAGGGTCGTGAATCAAGGTTGACTTTCGGGTTGACTTTGGTTTTTCCCGTGTAACCTTCGTAGTTCGGGTCAACCGTTTAGGCCGGGCTAAGGGGGTTACAAACAGTATCCACATCTCTTCAGATCAAGTAAAATTCGAGGACGATTTTTTTCTTAAGGGGGAGAGTTGTAACACCCCGAAATTCGGTCTAGTCAGAATTAAGTTCTGATGATCGGAAATCCTATATTGATGAAGTCTAAATATTGTATCGACTAGTTAATTATTGATATTGAACCCTAATTGAGCTTAAAACATCTTCATCAGACTCTATTGAATAATATTGAACCTATATAGTGACTAAATTGGAGAAAATGCAAGTTGGGGAACAAAATCATAGTATGGTGAGAGTTGAGGGACTAATCTTGCGATTATCCCTCCACAATTAAAATTGGGCTACGTGGGATTTTCTGAGAGCTTTCCTTGAATTGAAGGAAAGCTAAATAGCTTAAATTATGATATACAAAACAAAAGTAAAAAGATAGAAACTTACCCGAGAATTTCCTAAGCAAGCACCTTCATCTTCTTCATCTCCTTCCTTGAAGCAAGCACCTCTATTGGAGGAAGTTTTGAGCTTCACTTTTTCTTCGTTTTATTGATATTGAATCGTTGGTATCGATCGGGTAAGCTATAATCCTCAATCGGTTATGGATTCCACAGGTATATCAAGCTTAATTTCAAGTTAGGGTTTTGACTATCCTTGGATATTCCATCGTTGTTGTTGTTATCAGAATCAGATATTGATTCTGATATCGTTGTATTGAATTTGATATCGAAATATTGAACATACTAGTTTCCTATTGACTTTCTAGCTCAAGAAGTAGAGAAAGAGGTTTCACCATCTCCATCTCAAGCTAGGAACAAGGGGATTGTTATTTGAGAGCCTTGAAAGCTTTGGATTGCTAAGGTGAGTGTAGTTGGAGTCTCAAGTTTAGGCGAAAGGCCTTCTCGAATCATTATTTGATAATTTAGATTTCATCGCTAACATTGTTGTTCAAGAAATTACATTGGATGGTTAATCGGACACTTTGTAAGTGTCCGCAGGTTTGTTATTGAACATCGGATAGTCATTGATATCGTCATTGGGCATTGTCATTGATATAGTAATTGTTATCGAATTATTGTATAGAAATCATTGGACATTGATATTGACATTGGATTATGAAATATTGATGATGAGATACATATATATTTGTCATTGGTAATATTGAAATCATCAGGCATTGGAATACTATTGCTTATTGAAATGGATATGAACATTGGAACCTTGGATTTGAGTAGACATTGGACACAATTGGCATGCCATAGAATTCATGAGCTCAGTGTACGAGTGGACTATGGTCCTAAGGCTACGACCTATATTGATTTGGCAAGGCGGCGAGATGTGTATTGATATTGGTCATATTGGCGAGGCAGATGGACCATACCATTCATTGATTTGGCGGGACGTAAGAATTCGAGTATCCATTATCTTGATTCAATCCAAGGATTAATGATGAAATTAAAATGCTAAACATTGTATATTGATACATAGCTTTGACATTGATAAGCATTAGATCATGTATATTGATATTTGATATAATGTTGTTCATATTGTTTATGACTACCTCACTAGGCAATGTATGCCTAACATGTCACATCTCATGCACTTTCAGGTTGAAAGATCGAGTGTCGGAAGATCGGATTTGGCTAGGCAAGACAAGACAAGTCACTACAAGCCTTAAAGCAATGTATTTTGATCCTAAGAACTACTAGGAAGGTGGCAAAGTAGTTGAACTAGTCAAATATGCCCATTTTGGTTGTGTTGTGGTGTGCATATATTGTAACTTGGTTAATGGCCCTATATGCCCTTTTTGGTTGGTTTAAAATGGCATAAGAATGCATATTTAACTCAGAAAGGTAAAAGTATAGTAAATGGAATCGTATGATCATGAAATTTGGCATGCTAGTAGTTTATATTATTGAAATATTGTGTGTAAAGTTTCGTTGCATTTGGACATTGTTCGATAGGTTAAATTGAGTAAAAACCAGAAAAATCTGTCATTACAGGTTAGGCTGTGTTGAAATGGGTGATGGCATTTCGATACGGGTAAGCATAGTTTGGTGTGAGAAATAGGGTGTATCGGAATGGTCCATGGCCGTTTAAAAACATTTTCTCTTTGAAATCCCTCGTTTCGATATGGCTTCATAGCGTATCGAAACGGGTCAAAGTCAAAGTCAAAAGAAGGTCAATCCCGTTTCGATACGGGTATGCTCGTATCGGTACAGTCTTAAGGGTAAGGTCAACATGAGTTGACCATCATTCTCCCGTTTCAAAACAACTCTAAGGTGTTTTGATATGGGTTTAGGTAAGTCAAGTAAAGGCTCGTTGAACATATTTCTAATTTCACAGTTTTGTCATTGAACATTGTAAGGTTAAATTGAACGAGTAAATGACCTCCAAATAGAATGAAATTTTGCAGACATGTTATTAAATCATGTGGAAGGCATCAATCACCTACTGTCGACGAATTTCACAGATTTCGAATTTCATAGTTTTGTTGACCAATTATATCTGGTAACAATAATCTAATTTCATGCCAATATATACATTTTAAACATCATTATCACCTACTGTTTTTCAATGCATAATCCAAAACATTCTCATCCCATTTCAAAAGCATGTACAAGGCATAGCATTTTCTCAAATAGTTCAAACTCATTGAAACATCAAATATATCTCATGGGATCTTTAAAGTCATCATCCATTTATCAAAACATGCATAAAACAATAGGTATAATCTATCTTCAAAAACAAGAGCATGATCATAAAATCAATGGGACAATATCCGAGAAACAAGAGCGTAGTATCTCAAACTTACTTCTGGGCTTAGATTAGTGTCAAACTCAATCTAAACCCCCAAACCTTGCTTTCAAGTCCTTCAAGACTTTGTAAAACCAATTCCACTCACCGACGCAAAATTAAGCGTTCGTAGCCCCCGAAACTTCACAGTTTGCTTCCGATATATTCTACCTTGTTTATACCATACAAGAACAGAGGATTAATGCATCATAATGCATTACAATCACTAGCAACTCAAACAATCCCGTTGCTCTACCCAAAACACCAAAAATACCCATCCGAAAACAACCGAAATCACTTTCGATTGCTCTCTAAACTCAGCCCAGCCATAATCTAACACTTCCACAAAAATTTAATCATCAATCAATATCTAAAAACAACCTAACAACATCCTTATACCTCCAGCAACTTAGATCTCACACTTTCACCTTAAAGTGTAACCCCCTTAACCCGGCCTAGACGGTTGACCCGAATTAAGAAAGTCACACGGGGAAAACCAAAGTCAACCTGAAAGTCAACCTTGATTAACGACCCTTTTTTTTTCTTTTAAATCTTGTCTAGATGCACATTAACCCTAATTGTGATCACTCAACAACATATTCAAAGATCACAAGCATCAGAGATCAAACAGGGACCCAATTGAACAAATTACAACTTTAGGGACCAAATTGTAATTTCTGATAAATAGGAGGACTTAACCCAAATTAAAGTTACCAACTTGAAATTAGTCAGGTTTCATGCTTCTCTGTGAAATTTCAGCTCAAAAGGACTTCCCGAACTCATACAATTGCATAAACAAGATTCAGGACTAAAACGCAAACAATTCAAAACATTTAACTGCCAATGTCAGCCCCTAACGGTCACCCGTTCCAAAACAGGCAGAACCCGTTTCGAAACACGGGCCGTTCCGCAACGCGTACCGGAACACGGGCTGGCAGTAACCAAACCATTTCGGAACGGTCTCTCCCGTTTCGGACGCCTGGGTTTGTTTAAGGCACTCGTTCCGAAACGGTAGGTACTGTTCCGAAACACTCTGCACAGATTGCAGCATAAAGCTCACTTAAACATGCAATTGATCATTCAAACATGCTCCAAATGCTTCCAAACTTTACCAGCATGCAATTCAACATATATGAGACTTATATGTAACAACAAATCAACAAAATAACACCATATGCAAAAAGCCCCAAATCTATAGGCATGCTTCCTACACAAGCAAAATATTCAAGCATAAACTTCCAATTCAAGCATGTAAAGGCCAAACACAAAAACCAGCATTCTCAACAACATTCAACATACTTAGGGAGTTCAAAACCTCTCCCAAAACATACACATAGGTCCCCCATTGCCAAATTACCAAAAGCTAAATTGTGCTTAATAAAACCTCCATACTTTGAGCTTTTCTTTCACTTGAATACTTGCCCTCCTTGCTGCCCTCAAAGCACTCTAGTGTTCTGCATTATTAATTTAAGAAAACGAAAGAGAGCGTAAGCCAAAGCTTAGTGAGGAATGCTCAATAAAACCATTCAATAATGCATTTATAAAACATTTATAAATCATGCTTCAAATCATCAATTGCACATGCTCAAAAGCATACTTAAAACAAGCATCTCATGCTTCATATCATATATGTCATATTGGCCACAAGTGATAGGTTCCATTTCTTTAAAAACAAGTTCATCAACTTTCACCCCAAGGACTTTTAAACACCTTGGCCCCAAGGACTTTTAAACACCTTGGCCACGGACTTTTAAACACCATGAATGAGGACCACACAAGGACTTTTAACCACCTTTGTGTCCGTAGCAAGTTTCACCCCAAGGACTTTTAAACACCTTGGCCCCAAGGACTTTTAAACACCTTGGCCCCATGGACTTTTAAACACCATGGAAAGGATCACATAAGGACTTTTAACCACCTTTGTGTCCACAACAAGAACCATCCAAGGACTTTTAACCACCTTGATGTTCTTAAGTAACAAGGCTCACTCAAGGACTTTTAACCACCTTAGTGACCTTAACCTTTTCAAAACATCACTTGCCAATATACATCATTTTCATCATTTAATCCACTGTTTTAAAGCATTAAACCAAGCCATATTCATCATGCATTTAAAAGCATCAAACCACATTTTAACAATGTACAAAAACAAGGAACTCTTACCTTGAGCTTCCTTCAACATATGGCTTACAAAAACAGCAAATACCATGCTAAATCATGCTTTCAAAACAGTATTTAAAACATGCAATTAACCACATTGCATCACAACAAAATCATGGCCACCACTAGAGAGTATTTCCGAAAACTTACACTTGAGCTTAGCAAAGTTGTTTAGACTTAAACTAAGCTCCCAAGACATTGGTTTCAAAGCCGAAAACCCAATTTCACTCACCGATTCCACTTCGCCTCTTGCCGAAGCACCAAAACAAGCTTCCGGATCAACAACTCTTGGATCCAAAGATGCCTCCCCTCCAAACTTGAGTTTCTTCTCTTTTTGGAATCAAAAACCTTGATGAATCAAGTAGCAAATGATGAGGTTTTGTAGATACTATGATTAGGAATCAAAAGAGAGTTGAAAGGAGGAATTTAGGTGAGAAAATCAGATCAAATTCTCTGGAGAGAAAGTGTTTGGGTTGAGAGAAAATGAGAGAAAGAAAATGGAAAGTTAGTTATCCAAAATAGCCAAAATGGCTTTCCCTCCACTTTTAATTTGTTTAAAATCAGAATATAGCTTAAAATATCTTAGAAAAATCTGGAGAAACTACTTTTGGAATAATAGCTCCTTAAAGGTTCAAAGTTCCAACCCTTTATAAAACAGTCACCAAACTTTCGAAAAATTACATTTTGGTCACTAGCCAAAATGTCACCCTTCCAAAACTCATTTTCCAAAATTGATTTCACAGTTCACTTAATTATATTAAAAGATGATTTTAGAACATTTTTCCATATTTTTAATGCAACCCGAACTAGGCTTTCCTAATTTCACCTTTTAGATTCGAACAGCACTTTGACCAAACTGGTCAACGCCCAAAACTCCTAAGCCCAAAACCGGGGCGTTACAACTCTCCCCCCCTTAAGAAATTTCGTCCTCAAAATTTACCTGAAGGAAAGAGATAAGGAAACTGCTTCAGCATGTCTTCCTTCCGCTCCCACGTGGCTTCCTCAACACCTCGATGCTTCCACAGCACCTTCACCAATTCAATGGTCTTGCCACGAAGAACCTTGCTATCCGAATCCAGAACCTTCACCAGTTCCTCATCATAGGTCAAATCTGGATTCAAAACCACTTCCTCCACAGGCATCACATGCGAAGGATCAGATCTATACTTCCGGAGCATAGAAACATGGAACACATCATGAATCTTCTCCAACTCTTGAGGTAACCTCAACCGATACGCAACAGGACCCACACGCTCAACCACCTCATATGGTCCAATGTACCTAGGGCTCAACTTACCCTTCCGGCCAAACCTCATCACCTTCTTCCAAGGCGAAACCTTCAAGAACACACGGTCACCCACCGCATACTCTATCTCCTTACGCTTCAAATCCGCGTAAGACTTTTGCCGATCAGAGGCTGCCTTCAACCGCTCACAAATGAGCTTCACCTTCTCGGTGGTCCCTTTCAACAAAGCCGGCATCGAAACCAACTTTTGACCAGTTTCAGCCCAACAAAGAGGAGTCCTACACTTCCTCCCGTACAAAGCCTCATAAGGTGCCATCTGTATACTCGCCTGATAACTATTGTTATAAGCGAACTCAACCAAAGGCAGATGCTTCTCCCAAGAACCTTGGAACTCAATCACGCAGCACCTCAACATATCCTCCAAAATCTGGATAACCCGCTCAGACTGACCATCCGACTGAGGATGATATGATGTACTGAAATGCAACCTTGTACCCAGAGCTTGATGCAAACACTGCCAAAAACGCGATTTGAACCTCGGATCCCTATCCGACACAATCGACTTAGGCACACCTTGCAGCCGCACAATCTCAGCAATGTACAGCTCTGCCAGCTTATCCAAAGAAAACGTAGTATGCGCAGGCAAGAAATGCGCACACTTCGTCAGGCGATCCACAATCACCCAAACAGAATTCTTCTTCGAAGGAGACAAAGGTAAACCAGATACAAAATCCATGGTAACCCTTTCCCACTTCCATTCAGGGATTTTCAACGGTTGCAACAACCCTGAAGGAACCTGATGTTCAGCCTTAACTCGCTGACACACCAAACACTTGCTCACAAACTCTGCAACATCCTTCTTCAAACCCACCCAATAGTACTCATCACGAAGATCACGATACATCTTAGTACTACCAGGGTGCATAGCAAAAGGACTACTATGACCTTCAGTTAGAATAGCACGCCTCAACTCAGCATCAGCAGGCACTACTATCCGACACCCAAAACACAACACACCATCATCATTAGAGCAGAAATCCGAAGGCCTACCCTCCGCGATATCCTGAACATGAGACACCAAGGAATCATCCAGCAACTGTTTTTCCTTGATCAACTGAACCAAAGATGGCTTCACTTGCAACTCAGCAACAAGACCACCATCTCGCGATATGCTCAAGCTAGCAAACATAGCCTATATTTTTGACATGTTTTAATTAAGTTTACCACCTTAATTGGCTGAAGGTTTTGACGATTAATTAGTTTTTTTCAAATCATTTTCTCATCTTCCTAAATTCCTTAAGATTTTTCCTCTACATTTCCTCTCCACTTTCTTTCTCACAAATTCCAAATTTTCTTGCTGGTTTTCAATGAAAAATATCTCATTTGATTTATTTTTATTTGCTTAACAAAACCTTGCAAAGAATTTATAAAGATTCTTTCTATTTCTCATTTTCTCTTTAAAAGAAAAGTGACGTCAATTTTAGTGGGAAGCTCCAAAAAGGTGATTTTTATTTTCTCTCTTAAACTAAAAGTTCTTTATTAATATTCCCTAGTAATTGACTCTTGTTTATTGTTTTCTAACTTGATTTTTACTATTTAATTCAAGAAGTGGATGTTAAATGGTAATTTTGGTGTTTTACCTAAATTCTTAATTGAGATGGTGAATGTAACACTCTGATCTCGATTCAAATATGAAGTGCTATATTTGGGTACAATTTCTTATTTCAAGGCAAAATGCCTAGAAAATAAGAAAAGTCATGGTCACCCAAAATCCGACTTCAAATTTTTTCGTTTAAAAACCAAAGATTTAGCATTTAATCAAAACATTTATCATACATCACTCAATATAATTTAATAAAAAACATAAATAAATTTTACAAAATAGGAACTCCATGTTTACACATTGTATATCAAAATGGTATTTCGAAATAAAGTTACAGACTCGACCATGTAAGGTCCTATGATACTCAGCCCATCAAATACAAGTATCTTACTCTTGTAAACGTCGCTTGCTGGAATCTCGTACTGATAGTGCTTTTCAAGGTCTAAATCGATCTACCACTACAAAATAATGTACATATACCGACACTTCGTTATACTGATGGACAAAATTTGTCGGTATACACTCTATATACCGACGGAAAATAGCACTGTTGATAAAAGTTCTGATTTTTACCGACAGATATATTATTCGTCGATGTAGACAAAATGTATACTGACGGAAGACAAAAAATCATCGGTATAGATGTAATTTATACCAATGAACTATGGAAACCGTCTGTATAGGTAAACTATATACCAATAGTTGATTTTGTGTGTCGGTATAGATGTGATTTATATTGACGGTTACTATAGTAACTGTCGGTATAGGTAAACCATAAACCGATTGTTCATTTTGTGTGTCGGTGTCGATATTTATTTTATTTTGTATTACTTTAATAAAACACACCGTTTTAACCTCACCTCTCACAGTCTCACTGATACACTCATCTTGATCCCAAACCAAACCATTGCAATCCCTAATCGCCTCTCACTCTCTCATCTCGAACATCGTCGGTGATATTCTTCTTCATCCTCTCTGCTCAAAGGTTAGTTTCTTTCTATCTCTCTACCAATTTTAACATATGAGCAAAGTGAGCTATTGGTCTCATTGTTTTTCAGTTTGCTGCAGTGTTGTTTGTTGTTTTTATAGTGAAATCTTAGTTTCATTTTCTTCTGTAAAACTTTGGTGTCTTAGATCAAAACCATTCAAACAAGTGGTTATACCTTTACATGGGTAAACGATATATATATATATATATATATATATATATATATGAGCATTTGATCCATCATACCTATTCACTTAATTAAATACTTATTAATCAATAGATAGACATTACTTGATATGCAAGACTTTACTATAATTCATTAATTTAATCTATAAACTTTCTTGGTTTCTTCTAATAATAAATTATCAGTATATAAAACACTTGACACACAAGTCATTCAACTTGACATATCAAAACATGAATTACTTGTTAAATGAGACATCAACTTAGCATAGCATAACATGGATTACTTATCAAAATAAGGCATCAACTATTCGGACCAAACATATACATGTATACATGAATATGTTCCATCGAAGCATATTTATAAAGACAATCGATCAAACAAACATATACTAAGGTATTACAAAGTATATATCTTCTTCCAAGGGATAATCCATCTAATAATCATATTCAAGCATGCTAGTTTCATTCTATCCCTTTAGCTAGTTCATACATACTTCTATGATATTTACTTATTAATTAATCAAAGTGATTATTCAACAATAATTACTTAAACACTTTCGAGAAATAGATACGCCATTTACAAGCTTTGCAGTAATTAACACAATACTACATCAAAATTATTGGTATACTTCTATACATTCACTATGCCACCATCTAAGGAGTTCAACTAAAGAAATCTAAAGTTACTTGGAACTTTAGGCAGTGACTTGCAATCTTTCAACAAGATCAACCCAAGGAGAAATCGTATAACCTGCATATGCATGGAAATGAATGCATTATGCTTATATAGCCTAAGTGAGGTAGTGAACTTAGAATAACAAGTATAATGCCAATAGTATTAAATGGAAATTTCATAGAATGCAAGCATAAGTTAGCAATAAGTATTTATGTCTTATTCTTAAAATAAATATGGCTTGTTTATTGAAAACTTTTGTAACCTCTTTGACCGGGTCTAACCGATCTACCGACTCGAGCGCGTTACACGAGGATTATTGAAGAAAACCTGTGAAGGTTTCCCTCAATAACCGCCCCTTTTTGTCTTTTATCTTATCTACATGCATTTAATATTACATAAGGTGATCTTACATACAACAGAAGAAGATACAACGAAAACCAACTTCATTTTGATTCACGAAAGCACGATAAATAAGATTAGGGACCATTTTGTAAATTTTATAAAATTGTAAACCAACCTCTCAATTGAACTTACCAATCTTTAATTAAGTCCATTTAAAACATACATGTGAAATCTCGTCACAAACCAAGTTCATTTGCAACATCAATTAAACATTGTAAATATTTAGGGACCAAAACATAAAACTGCAAAACTATAAAGACTTACTTAAAATTAGTTTTACCAATCCTCATTTAATTAGGTTCCATGCATACATGTCAAATTTCAGTTTAAAATGATCATCCAAACTCATTCAATTGCATACATAGCAACTACGGACCAAATTATAACTTTAGAAACTATTTTTCAACACTACATATGAGTCCCCGCGAATGGTATCGAAACCTGGGCTCTAGTAGCAAAATTTGGCCACCTGGTTTCAAAACTTGGGGCCTAGTTTCAGAACCCATTTGGAGCAAAATGCCTCTGGTTTCGAAACCCATATGTAGATTCGCAAAATTTGCACATTCATAACGTTACGATACCATCCTGAACACATTTGGATCAATCCTAAACAACACATATGACTCAAAGAAAAATATCACAACAATCATACATCGTCATATCAACCAACAATCACCTCAATATAAAAGCGTAAACATTGCGACAACAAAGGAGAACCTATAGACACGATTTCTACCCAACATGCTGTGATTTCCAATAGCCCCCAAATCAAGCATAATCTAAACATCAAAGGTCATTTACAAGTCTTATAAACCAACACAAACTTGCAACAAACCGGGAAGTTCAAAAGACATACTCCCAAATCATTATTAAACCCTCATTGCCCTTATTACGTATTAGTCTAATTTCAGAAACCATACTTGAGCAAATACACTTCTTGGAGCTCTTTCTCTTGCCTCCTCACTACCTTTGGAAAGCTACTTTTTTGCATTGTTAAAAAAAGGAGAGTGTAAGCATAAAAGCTTAGTGAGGGTCACTCCATTAAAAACCACAACAATGCATTTTAAAACCATTTCTCAACTATAAATCATTTCTCATCATCCTCAAATAATTCTCGTGCTTTAAATCTCTTCCAAAGAAAAGTCAAATATCTTTTAAAACACATGTATCATAAATCCCATGCTTTAATCACAAAGAAAATCTCAATGCAAGCTTCTCATGCTTGAACATCATAAAGCACATCTCAAAATAGAATCTCGTGTATAAATCTCATTATACAAAACAATTTTAAATCATGATACATGTAAATCTCATTTATAAATCATGTTTAACTACCCAAGCATTTCTTCATTTGTTTTCCAAAACAAATCATGTATAATTACCATATGCATCAAAACCATTTATAAATCTCATTTATCTCAAATATTCTCATATATTGGCATTAAAGTGACCCAGATAGACTCACCTCTATCCAAGGATAGGCTCACCTCTATCTTCATATTCAATTAGAGTGTTAATTAACCACATCAGATACACGGATTTCTCATGGTGGGCTCACCTCCACCAAAGTGTCACTTCGAACGGGAATAGGTTCACCCCTAACCCATAGTGATAGACTCACCTCTATTGTGTCGCGAAGAATTTATCTCAGGATCGAATTTTGTATATATTATAGCGCACTTAATTCTATGGTCGACCAATTATATTCGATAGCATTTAAACCATTTGTCATGTAACCCCCTTAGCCCGACCTAGACGTTTGACCCGAACTACGAAGATTACACGGGGAAAACCAAAGTCAACCCAAAAGTCAACTTTGATTAACGACCTTTTTTTCCTTTTTATCTTCTCTAGATGCACTTTAAGCCTAAGTGATTACACAAGAATCATATGAGAGAAAGGCACAGCAATCGAAAAGAATTTAGGGACTCAATTACGTGAATTACACTTTTAAGGACCAAAATGTAATTTTTGGAAATTATAAGGATTTTGCAAAATTAAGATTACCAATATGTAATTAGTCATATTCCATGCTTCTCTGCCAAATTTCAGCTTAAAAGAACATTCCAAGCTCAAGTAATTGCATCCACAACATTCATGACTAGAATGTAAAACATGAAAACTTAAGACAATTCAAATCAACATCCAACGGTCATCAGTTTCGGAACACCCACTCTTCGTACCGAAAAACCCGTATCGAAATGATGTTGACCGTTTCGGTACTCGGGTGTGTTCTGAGACTGGTATCAAAACATGACTCTCCAGTAGCCAAACTGTTCCGAAACACCTTCAGCTGTTTCGAAACGTTATGGCCATTACAGGCCCCCGTTTCGAAACAATTAAGGTTGTTTCGATACACCCTGCACTGTGACAGCAGAATTTGTTGGTCTTTCACCTCTTAGCCCACTTAAATATGCTTCAAAATGCATCATAACATACCATCAACTCAATTTGACACTAAAGATCATATTTAAGAACCTTAAGCTAGAGCATGGCATCAAACACATGATCACCCAATCTATATGCATGCTTCCTAGCCACAAAACCAACATGAGCTAACAAACCTCAAACCAAACCTTTAGGACCATTTACAACCCATAAATGACATCACAAACATGCCACAAACTTAGGGAGTTCAAAATACATCTCCCAAATACAACCTTGGTGTCCCATTGCCTAATATCAAAACTAAAGTGTTTAAAAACATCACCATACATGAGCTTTGCACTTCCTTGGATGTTCTTAACCTTCTAGCTGCCCAAAATCACCTCAATTTTCTGCATTATTGGTAAAAGAGAGCGTAAGCACATTTGATTAGTGAGGCATGTTCTAAAGAAAACCAACACAATAATGCATTAATCAAAACACTTTCTCAAAAGCTTTTTCTACAACATGCTCATTCTATCTTATGCTTGAAAACCATTTGAAAGCAACTCTTCATTGAAAACACATGTACCTCAATTCAATCTCATGCATTTAAACAAATTCAATCTCAAAAGCATTTCATATACAAAACTCATGCATTTCTCATAGCATAAATAATCTCAACAATAGGTACATCTGAATCAAAAGCATTTTCATATATTATATTGGCATTTCACATCTCATTACTACTCGGATATACGAACAACATTCTCAAACCACTAGGCGCTTCTAGTGGAATCTCACATCACCGTACTCACTTGTCTAGTAATATAGTTCTCGGTGGAATCTCACATCACCGTACTCACATGGCGGAATCTCTCATCACCACAAAGCTTGGGTATTTCACCAAGTCTTACCCGATGGAATGCCCATCATTGGTCTCTCCCTTTGGATTAAACCAAAGAGCACATACGAATTTTTAGTTTATATTGCACTCTCATCCTATTGATCGATCAATTATATTCGTTGAGTATCTCATCTTCTATGCCAATATATTATGTCAAAAATATCATCTCACCTATTGTTTTTCAAGCAACATTTCTCAAATCTTTCTCATCTCATTTCAAAACTATAACATTTTCCATGCTTTAAAACAAAAGCTCAAAACTCATCAATGCAACATGTTATTTCATGAAATCATTTCAAGCATCATCTCATGCTACAAACCATGCATAAAAGTAGTAGGAATTTATCTATCTCAGACCATGTGCATGTAAAAGCATTTTAGGGGCAACCATCACATATATGAGAGCAATCTAGCCAATACTTACTTCCGGACTTAGGAAAGTGTTTCAAACCATTCCTAAATCCCCAAACCTTGTTTTTTGTCCCTCAAGGACTTCTAAAACCATTCGCACTCACCGATTACGTTTCGCTTACTCGCTGAAACGCTAATTAAGCTCCCGAATCAACACCAAAGGCATCCGAAGATGTCTCCCTTGTTTATAATACATAAGAGCAGAGGATTAATGCATCATCATGCATTGAAATCATCAGCCACACAACTAAACTCGCTGCTCTACTCAAGAACCTCATTTCGGCTACCAAAAAGAGCCAAAATCATCTACAAACTCTTCCAAAACAAAGCCCATCCAAAATCTATCACTTCTAATCATTTTTAAACATCAATCAACATCAAAAACCACGACAAACTTGTCCTTATGCCCCCAGCTAAAACAGAACACCAAAACCACTCCAAAAACCACCATTCTAGCATACAAAACTTAGGAACCAAAACCTATTCGGGATTTGTTTGATAAAACCTCATTTATAACATCAATTAACATCGAAAATACATTAGAAAATAACCTCAAAACAAAGCCTAATCATCAACCACGAAAATCATCAAGATCTCTCAAAAAACCTTGAGTTTTAATACAATTTCTTGTTTCTAACATTAAAGCAACTAAAAAATCATTTAACAAAGGATTGATAACTTTGGAATTTCAGTAAAGAACTGATCATTAGAGGAGAAGGACGAAGCTTACCTCTAATGGCTGATTTCTCCTTGATTTGGGCAAGTTTTCTTGAAAATCCAATGTAAAAACAATAGGATTTGGGGAGGAAAAGATTAGGAATCAAAAGGAGATTGAAATCTCATCAAAAGGAATGAAAATCAGAGGCTAATTGATGGACGAAATGTGTTTGGCTGAAAAGAAATTTAGAGAAACTGAAATGAGAGAAAATTTACGTAAGGTAGTTATGAAAAGTCAAAGATAGTTTTTCATTTAATCAATCTTTATTTCGTTTAATTAAAACATTATTAAAATCACCCAAAATAAGGAGAAATCTGATTAAAAACATTTTGGTAAAATTAGCTCCTTAAAGATTCAAAGTTTCAATCCTTTACAAAACAGTCACTATTTAACTTCTGCAAAAACTGCGATTTGCTCACTACACCAAAATGTAGTATTTCCAAACCTTATTTTGTAAAATTGTTTTCACCATAGTCATTCATATAATAAATGAGGATTTTTAGGCATTTTCCCATATTTTTAAAGCATCCCGAACTAGGTGTTCCCTAAATCTCCCTTTAAGATTCGAACTGTTCTTGACCGGTCCGATTCGGACTCTAAAACATCTAGGCCCAAATTTGGGGCGTTACAACTCTCCCCCTCTCAAGAAATTTCATCCTCGAAATTTACTTGGAGGAAAAAGGTAAGGAAATTGCTTCTTCATGTCTTCCTTCTTTTCCCATGCGACTTCCTCAACACCACGATATCTCCATAACACCTTAACCAGCTCAATGGTCTTACCACGAAGAACCTTACTATCCAAATCCAAAATCTCAACAGGTTCCTCATCATAGGTCAAGTCTGGATTCAACTCAACCTCCTCCACAGGCATAACATGCGAAGGATCCGACCTATACCTTCTCAGCATGGATACATGAAACACATTATGTATCTTTTCTAACTCTTGAGGTAGCCTAAGCTTATAAGCAACAGGACCCACACGTTCTATCACCTCGTATGGTCCAATGTATCTTGGGCTGAACTTGCACTTCAGGCCAAATCTCATCACCTTCTTCCAAGGTGAAACTTTCAAGAACACACGGTCACCAACCGCAAATTCTATCTCCTTACGCTTCAAATCCGCGTAAGACTTTTTCCGATCTGATGCTGCCTTCAACCACTCATAAATGAGCTTCACCTTCTCGGTGGTTCCTTTCAACAAAGCTGGCATCGAGACCAACTTTTGTCTCGTTTCAGCCCAACAAAGAGGAGTTCTGCACTTCCTCCCGTACAAAGCTTCATAAGGTGCCATTTTTATACTCGCCTAGTAACTGTTATTATAAGCAAACTCCACCAAAGGCAAGTGTTTCTCCCAAGAGCCTTGAAATTCAATAACACAGCACCTCAATATATCCTCAAGCACTTGGATAACACGCTCCGACTGTTCATCCGTTTGCGGATAATAAGAAGTACTGAAATTCAGCCGCGTACCCAAAGCTTGATGCAAACACTCCCAAAACCTTGCAGTGAACCTCGGATCTCTATCCGACACTATAGATTTTGGTACACCATGCAAACGTACAATCTTAGCAATGTACAACTCCGCAAGCTTATCCAAGGTGTACGTAGTATGCACAGGCAAGAAATGCGCACACTTCGTAAGGCGATCCACAATCACCCAAACATAATTCTTCTTTGATGGCGATAGAGGCAAACCAAACATAAAGTCCATAGTGATCCTCTCCCACTTCCATGCAAGGATCCTTAACGGTTGCAACAACCCTGAACGAAACTGATGCTCAGCCTTAACCCGCTGACAAACCATACATTTGCTCACATACTCAGCGACATCTTTCTTCAATCCCACCCAATAGTACTAATCCTTCAGACCACGATACATTTTTGTAATACCAGGATGCATAGCAAAAGGATTGCTATGAGCTTCGTCCAGAATAGTGCGCCTCAACTCAACATCATTCGGCACCACTAACCGACTCCCAAAACATAAAACACCATCATCATTAAAATAGAAATCTGATGGCCTATCTTCAGCAATATCCTGAACATGTGGCACCAAGGAATCATCCAACAATTGTTTATTCTTTATGAACTGAATTAGAGATGGTTTCACTTGCAATTCAGCAACAAGACCCCCATCTCGCGCGATGCTCAAGCTAGCAAACATCGCTCTTAACTCCACCGCCACTTTCCTGCTCAAAGCATCGGCCACAACATTGGCCTTCCCCAGATGATACTCGATCGTTAGATCGTAATCCTTAAGCAACTCCACCCAGCGTCGTTGCCTAAGATTTAACTCTTTCTGAGACATCAAATACTTCAAACTTTTGTGATCCGTGTACACAGTACAGTTCTCACCATAGAGATAATGTCTCCAGATCTTTAGAGAAAAAACCACTGTTGCTAGCTCAATATCATGCGTAGGATAATTGCGCTCATGCACCTTCAACTGTCGCGATGGATAAGCCACCACCGTACCCTCTTGCATTAACACACACCCCAAACCAACATAGGATGCATCACTATACACCACAAACTCTTTCCCTGATTCAGGTTGAACCAAGATAGGAGCTTGCGTCAAAGCCGCTTTTAGCTTCTCAAAAGCTTGATGTCTCGCTTCTGTCCACTCATACTTAACATCCATTTGCAACAACTTCGTCAAAGGGGCAGCAATCTTAGAAAACCCATCCACAAACCTCCGGTAATACCCTGCCAACTCAAGGAAACTACGGACTTCATGAATGGACTTAGGAGGCTTCCAATTCATTACCGCCTCAACCTTTTGGGGATCAACTCAAATCCCTTCTGCCGAAACCACATGACCAAGGAAAACAACTTCCTTTAGTGAAAACTCACATTTGCTCAGCTTAGCATAAAGCTGATTTTCAAACAACGCTTGAAAAACAATCCTCAAATTACCTTCATGCTCCTCCTCGGTACGAGAGTACACAAGGATATCATCGATGAACACCACAATGAACTTGTCTAAGAACTCATGGAACACCATATTCATCATATCCATGAAAGCAGCAGGAGCATTCGTCAACCCAAACGGCATCACAAGGAACTCATAATGCCCATACCTCGTTCGTAAGGTTGTTTTCGGCACATCCTTCACCTTTAACTGATAGTACCCTGAACTCAAGTCAATCTTTGAAAACACAGCCGCTCCCCAAATCTGATCACAAAAATCATCAATCCTCGGTAAAGGATACTTGTTCTTAACGATCAACTTATTCAGCTGACGATAATCGATGCACATCCTCATCGTGCCATCTTTCTTTTTCAAAAACAAGATCGGTGCACCCCAAGGTGACACACTAGGTCGAATAAAGCCATGATCAAGCAAGTCCTAAAGTTGTGTCTTCAATTCCTTCAACTCTTTGGGTGCCATGCGATAGGAAACAATGGACACCGAAGTTGTGTTCTCATACAACTCAATTCCGAATTCAACTTCTCGATTAGGCGGCAAACCAGGTAATTCCTCCGGAAACACTTCAGGGAACTCACACACGGTCCTTATATCCTGAACGCGAACCTCTTTTGAACTGGGATTCATAACAAAGTCTAGATAAGCCTCACATTCTTGAGGCAACATCCGGCTGGCTTCCAATGTAGACACCACATTAGCTAGAAACTTCACATTCTCTCCCACCACCACCACCTCATAATCATTCGCAAGTTTCAACGAAATTTGCTTGCTTTCAAAATCCACAATAGCTCTATGCTCAACAAGCCAATCCATGCCAAGGATTACATCAAAACCATATAATGGCAATTCCATAAGATCAACAAGAAACACATGATCTTGCACCTTTAAGGGGCATCTCCTATACAACTTTCTTGTTACAACCGTCTCACCAAAGGAACTAGTCACACGCATACCAACATCCAAAGACTCAACAGGCAAACCAAGCATTTGAGCATGTTCACGCAATATGTACGAGTGTGTAGATCCAGAATCAATCAAAGAAAGTAATGACAAGGATTGCAAAGTAAAGGTACATGCGATCACGTCCATTTCATTCCTTCCCTCATTCCTTCCACCCTCATCTCTGCGCTGGAAATTACCACAACCGTGCCCACGACCTCTCTGTGGCTCAACTGTCGGAGCCTGTCCCTTTCTCAACGGCTGAGGACAATTCTTCTTCATATGCCCCCGATTACCACAGTTCCAACATGTACCAAGGTTACCCCAACACTCACCAGCATGTCTCCTACCACACCGGTTACATTCATGAGTCCTCAAGAAAGCATTTGGTCCTTGCTGACCTCTTCCAGGGTTACCGCCCCTGCGTCTAACATCAAAATGCGGCTTTCTATCCTTATGCCTCATGTTGCGATCTCTACCATAATTGCGTTCATCGTCTCGCTTCCCCGAGCTCGATCCTCCTGCTCGTCTCGCCAATCCAAGAATCAACTCAATGTCCTTGGCTGTAGTGGCCAAGACATCAAAATAAGTGTAATCGGTTGCGAGCATATAGGTTTTCACGTCCGCCACCAGCCCATAACGGAACCGTTCACATCTTTCCCGCTCACTAGGGATCATCTCTGGCGCATATTGGCTAAGGCGAACAAATTGAATCTCATATTCAGCCACAAACATGCTTTCTTGCACAAGCGACATAAACTCCATCTTCTTCCCGTCGAGACAGCAAACTCCCAAATATTTTCGCTTGAATGCATTAAAAAAGAATGTCCAAGTCACTTCATCATCTTCCATCCCCGCAATAGTGGTCGTCCACCACGTATATGCATCACCATGCAAAAGTGACACAATGCACCCCAACTTCTGGACATTGTTACAATTCAGTTGTCCAAGAATCCTCTTGGTGCTCTCCAACCAATACTCAGAACCTTCTAGTGTCAAACCTCTAAACTCAGTCCCTCCTAGACTGCGGAGACGCTCCAACGGCAATCTCACATTAGCACCATCTTGAGGTGCAGCTCTATGAGCTCCAGCTACTGCTGCCTGGAAAGCTCCAGCAATAGCTTGTATCAACATGGTCATATCAGGAGCAGCTTGCCCCTGACCTCCCTCGGGTCCAGAACCCCAGCACCAACTCCAGCAGCACCAGCCCCAGCTCCACCACCACCAGGTGGTCCACCAGGGGGAGGAGGAGGTAGATCCTCAGCATTCTCTACGTTCTCATTCTCAGCCATAGATTGTGTATTGATTCTAAGATCTCTACGTGGCCCCATGATAAAAACAATGCAATAACAAAATACAACAAATTCAATTAGGCATAATAAAGTAAGTGATCCAAGTACTCAAGCTCATTTTTGAAAACAATTCTTCTCATTAGTCATGATATGGCAATGGAATCCCCAACTATACCCCAAACACAGCATAGCATCACAAATTCATCTCAATTGAATCATAGATCAATATTCATACATCATACTTTCACCAAAAAGTCACAATCATACATATCCTCATACAATAACCACTTACCAGTCCCCAAATATTCGTTAACCTGGCTCTGATACCAACAAATGTAACCCCCTTAGCCTGATCTAGAAGTTTGACCCGAACTACGAAGATTGCACGGGGAAAAACAAAGTCAACCCGAAAGTCAACTTTGATTAATGACCATTTTTTCCTTTTTATCTTCTCCAGATGCACTTTAAGCCTAATTGATTACACAAGAATAATATGAGAGAAAGGCACATCGATCGAAAAGAAGTTAGGGACTCAATTGTGTTAATTACACTTTTAGGGACCAAAATGTAATTTTTGGAAATTATAAGGATTTTGCTAAAATTAAGATTACCAATATGTAATTAGTCATATTACATGCTTCTCTACCAAATTTCAGCTTAAAAGAACATTCCAAGCTCAAGCAATTGCATCCACAACATTCAGGACTAGAATGTAAAACATGAAAACTTAAGAAAATTCAAATCAACATCCAACGGTCATCCGTTTCGGAACACCCACCCTTCGTACCGAAAGACCCGTATCGAAACGGTGTTGTTCGTTTCGGTATTCAGGTGTGTTCCGAGACCGGTATCGAAACAGACCTCTCCAGTAGCCAAACTGTTCTGAAACACCTTCAGCTGTTCCGAAACGCTATGGCCATTACAGGCCCCCATTTCGAAACAGTTAGGGGTGTTTCGATACACCCTGCACTGTGACAGAAAAATTTGCTGGTTTTTCATCTTTTAGCTCACTCAAATATGCTTCAAAATGCATCATAACATACCAACAACTCAATTTGACACTAAAGATTATATTTAAGAACCTTAAGCTAGAGCATGGCATCAAACACATGATAACCCAATCTATATGCATGCTTCCTAGCCACAAAACCAACATGAGCTAACAAACCTCAAACCAAACCTTTAGGACCATTTACAACCCATAAATGTCATCACAAACACGCCCCAAACTTAGGGAGTTCAAAATACATCCCCCAAATACAACCTTGGTGTCCCTTTGCCAAATATCAAAACTAAAGTGTTTAAAAACATCACCATACATGAGCTTTGCACTTCCTTGGATGTTCTTAACCTTCTTACTGCCCAAAAACACCTCAATTATCTGCATTATTGGTAAAAGAGAGCGTAAGCACATTTGCTTAGTGAGGCATGCTCTAAAGAAAACCAACACAATAATGCATTAATCAAAACACTTTCTCAAAAGCTTTTTCTACAACATGCTCATTCTACATGAGATTATTCTAAAGAAAACCCATAAATGTCATCACAAACATGCCACAAACCTAGGGAGTTCAAAATACATCTCCCAAATACAACCTTGGTGTCCCTTTGCCAAATATCAAAACTAAAGTGTTTAAAAACATCACCATACATGAGCTTTGCACTTCCTTGGATGTTCTTAACCTTCTTGCTGCCTAAAAACACCTCAATCATCTGCATTATTGGAAAAAGAGAGCGTAAGCACATTTTCTTAGTGAGGCATGCTCTGAAGAAAACCAACACAATAATGCATTAATCAAAACACTTTCTCAAAAGCTTTTTCTACAACATGCTCATTCTATCTCATGCTTGAAAACCATTTCAAAGCAACTCTTCATTGAAAACACATGTACCTCAATTCTATCTCATACATTTAAACAAATGCAAAACTCATGGCAAGGCCATACATATGCTTGTAAAAACTAAAGCATTTCATATACAAAACTCATATGCATTTCTCATAGCATAAATCATCTCAACAATAGGTACATGTGAATCAAAAGCATTTTCATATATTATATTGGCATTTCACATCTCATTACTACTCGGATATGTGGACAACATTCTCAAACCACTAGACGCTTCCGGTGGAATCTCACATCACCGTACTCACTTGTCTAGTAATATAGTTTCCGGTGAAATCTCACATCACCGTACTCACATGGCGGAATCTCTCATCGCCACAAAGCTTGGGTATTTCACCAAGTCCTACCCGATGGAATGCCCATCATCGGTCTCTCCCTTAGGATTAAACCAAAGAGCACGTACGAATTTTTAGTTTATAGTGCACTCTCATCCTATTGATCGATCAATTATATCAGGTGAGTATCTCATCTTCTATGCCAATATATTATGTCAAAATATCATCTCACCTACTGCTTTTCATGCAACATTTCTCAAATCTTTGTCATCTCATTTCAAAATCATAACATTTGCCATGCTTTAAAACAAAAGTTCAAAACTCATCAATGCAACATGTTATTTCATGAAACCATTTCAAACATCCTCTCATGCTACAAACCATGCATAAAAACAGTAGGAATTTATCTATCTCAAACCATGTGCATGTAAAAGCATTTTAGGGGAAACCACCACATATAAGAGAGCAATCTAGCCAATACTTACTTCCGGACTTAGGAAGATATTTCAAACCTTTCCTAAATCCCCCAAACCATGTTTCTTTGTCTCTTAAGGACTTTTAAAACCATTCGCACTCACCGATTACGTTTCGCTTGCTCGCCGAAACACTAATTAAGCTCTCGGATCAACACCAAAGGTGTCCGAAGATGTCTCCCTTGTTTATAACAGATAAGAGCATATGATTAATGCATCATCATGCATTGAAATCATCAGCCACACAACTAAACTCGCTGCTCTACTCAAGAACCTCATTTCGACTACCAAAAACAACCGAAATCATCTCGCAACTCTTTTGAAACAAAGCCCGGCCAAGATCTATCACTTCTAATCATTTCTAAACATCAATCAACATCAAAAACCACCACAAAATTGTCCTTACACCTCCAGCTATAACAGAACACCAAAACCACCCCAAAACCACCATTCTAGCATACAAAACTTAGGAACCAAAACCTTTTCGGGATTTGTTTGATAAAGCCTCATTTATAACATCATTTAACATCCAAAATACATTAGAAAACAGCCTCAAAATAGAGCCTAACCATCAACCACGAAAATCATCAAGATCTCTCCAAAAACCTTGAGTTTTAATACAATTTCTTGTTTCTAACATTAAAGCAACTAAAAAATCATTAACAAATGATTGATAACTTGGGAATTTTAGTAAAGAACTGATCATTAGAAGAAAAGGACGAAGCTTACCTCTAATGGTTGATTTCTCCTTGATTTGGGCAAGTTTTCTTGAAAATCCAATATGAAAACAAGAGGATTTGATGAGGAAAAGATTAGGAATCAAAAAGAAATTGAAATCTCATCAAAAGAAATGAAAATCAAAAGCTAATTGATGAAGGAAATGTGTTTGACTGAAAGGAAATTGAGAGAAAATAAAATGAGAGAAAATTGACGTAAGGTAGTTATGAAAAGTCAAAGATAGTTTTTCCTTTAATCAATCTTTATTTCCTTTAATTAAAACATTATTAAAATAACCCAAAATAAGGAGAAATCTGATTAAAATCATTTTGGTAAAATTATCTCCTTAAAGATTCAAAGTTTCAATCTTTTACATAACAGTCACTATTTAACTTTTGCAAAAACTGCGATTTGGTCACTACACCGAAATGTAGTATTTCCAAACCTTATTTTGTAAAATTGTTTTCACTATAGTCATTCATATAATAAATGAGGATTTTAGGAATTTTTCCATATATTTAAAGCATTCCGAACTAGGTGTTCCCTAAATCTCCCTTTAAGATTCGAACCGTTCTCGACCGGTCCGATTCGGACTCTTAAACATCTAGGCCCAAATTTTGGGCGTTACATGTCACTTGCCAATATATAGTTTCAAACCAAATTACCTCACTCTTTTTATATGCATCAATCAAACCAATTTCCATCAAAATATCTCAAATACATTAAACATGTGTTTAGGCATTTTCTCAAACATATGCAACATTTCTCACTTCTAAAACATGCGTATAATAGTAGGTAAAACAAATCTATCTTCAAAGCATGGATATGAATTTAATAAAACAATGGAAACGAAAAATCGAGAGCGAAATCTCTCATACTTATTTCTGAGCTTAGATTAGCGTTTCAAGGTCAATCTAAACCCCCAAAAAGTGTTCTCAAATCTTTGAAAAGCTTTTAAAAACATTTCCACTCACCAACAATGCTTCGCTTGCTTTGCCGAAGCCATCTCAAGCATCCAATGCTATCTAATATTCTTCTAACAATGCCGGATCCAATTCTCTTGTTTTATCCACAATATAACAGAGGATTAATGCACTTTTAGGCATCTAAAATCCCAGCAACACAATTCCTCACCTTCTTTTATCAATATGCAACAATCGCCCCTCTTCAACAACCAAAAACATCGCCAAAACTCATATAAACATCTATCAGCCTTTACCTAGCGAATTAAGCATTTAATCATCATCATTTTACATAAAAAATCACCCTCTAAACAACCTTATATCACAAGCATTTAATTAACCACAAAACAACCCAAAACTCTACTTTTTTCAACCTAAAAATCTAGCAATTCACCTAATTTCGAGATTCCATTGATGAAATCCAATTATCAATATTATTAAACATCAAGTTCATGATTAAAATCAATCTAAAACCCAACAAAATCAATCCAATTAAATTCTCAATTAATCTCCTCAATTAAACCACCATTAAAGCTCAATTTAATCAAGATATCAACATTTATTAATCAAATCAAGTTAGAAAACAAAACAAAAGAGTCAAGAACTTGAGAATTTTAATAAAGAACCTTTGATTAGAGGAGAATTAAGAAGATCACCTCTAACAAGTTGCTTTTTTCCCTTGATTGGCTTAAAAGCTTTAATAAATCCAATGAGATTTGTTGTAGAAAATCAAAGATCACTTTAGGAAATCAAAAAGGAAATCAAATCAATTGATTCCTCACCATTTTTGTGAAAGAAATTTAGTTTGGTAAGTGAGAAAGTTGAGAGAAAAAGAGCAATTACGAAAGAAAATGATTTGACTTTTTAAGAAATTTTTTTATTACTCCCTTCGTCCCACCAAAACTGTCACATGTTGACATTTTTCCGGTCAAACTTTTTCAACTTTGACTATAATTTATTTACAAATTTTAATTAATTAGAATTAATAAAAAAATTATTTAAAAACTACTTGATTCAAAGTTTTAAAAATATATATTTTTATATTTTTATCAATAATAAATTTTAAATTATAAAAGGTCAAAGTTGAAAAAGTTTAACCAAAAAATTATCAACATGTGACAGTTTTAGTGGGACCGAGGGAGTATTTCCTTTTATTATAATTAATAAAACCTTTTAAAATCATTATAAATAACTAAAAATAAGGGAAAAATGATAAAACACTTTGGTGTTATAGCTCCTTAAAGATTCTAAGTTTTGACTTCTTTTCAATTTAGTGACCAACACAACTTTATAAATTTTAAAATTTAGTCACCACTTTTAAAACATCAATTAACCCAATTTATTTTTGCCAAATTGAGTTCATCAATACCTTTAAAATATTATTCTAATATTTTAGAATAGTTTCCACATTTTATATTGCCTGAAAATCATTTAATTCGATTAAATTCCCAAAACTAGACTAACTACCTAACCCGGTTCGCCCGAACCGTCTAAACAAACCGACTAAATTCTAGGCAAAAAATCAAGGCTGTAGAGCGTTAGGGTGTTCTCTATTTATGAGCGCAAGTGCACACTCTGTCAAGTTATAGTATAAAAGATATCGTCTCCCACATGGATTGGAATAGCTCCTATGAATGGTTTCCTGCAAAATGATTTAGTAAATGCGTCATTAAATCTCATGATGTGGAAATATAAAAACACAAGTAAAGATAAAGATAGTAATGAGAGGAACGATAGGGAGAGATTGGGCGATAAGCTGGGTAAGACAAGTGCAACTTAGTAGCTTGTGGACTGCATTGTAAAGCTTGAGTATGTTTTGCGCTTCCACGAATTGCTGCCTCGGCGGGTATGGTGGGCGGAAAACTACGACCATGTCACGCGGACGCAACAGGTCACTGCCACTACAGGGCTGTGTACTGTCTCGGCAGGTGGAACGGAAAGAAGTCCTGGCAGAAAGTTTGGTAGACATTTCAAGTTCGGCAGGATAGTCGACAGTGGTCCCTTCTATTTCTAGGTTAGGATGCTCGAGATTGCTTAACTTGTGGACTAGTGTGGAAACAAATTAGACAACCCGGTTGGTAATCCCTTTTAGCCGCTGAAACTTGTGGACTAGTGTGGAACCATGTTAGTCACGCCCTTGTGAGTTGTGACCGTACTTAACCCTTTCGTGAGCCTTGCACTTTCGTGCCCGGCAAATGGATTTTCTTTTCAACTGACTGGTGTAGACTAATTGAACGAACAAGGAGCATGGATTAAGCAAACTTAGAATTTTATTGAAAACAACTCAAAATTATACAATTGTTTCCACAAATTACTTTACATACACGCGCCTAAACCCTAGGAGAGTTGGGCCGCGACCCCAACACTCCAAATTATCTAGCTATCTCCCCATCTACACTCTCATCGGCAGATGTCGTTGATTCCTTCATGACATGCCCCTATACCTTTACATGCATTGGGTATATATAGGGCTCATGACATAAATTTGAGTCCTCCTTGAAGTAGGAGTTCTAAAAGTAAGTTACATTAAATACAAACTCCTTTTTACTTTAAATACAGACTCTTTGGACATTTCCTTCTTCTGCAAGTAAGGTTAAGTGCTCCTACTTATCGATCTTGAATTAACTCTACCGGCCGCTACAGGCTTTAGGAAATTGCAAGATTGAGTTCATTGGGCTTAGGAAATTGCCCTCTTGAAATTGTGACGCATCTTGGCTAAGTCGGTGGAACTACTGCCCGAGCAGCTCTTGGTGGCAATGCTGCTTCGACAGCGTCCTTGGCGGCATCTTGAGCTGCTTTAGTACAACTCCTTTGGTTCCTGCTTTCTTGTATGGTCCTGTCCTTTCCTCTTCTCTCCTAGCTATAGTACCTGAAAATATAAACTAAACAAAAACAACAACTTTTCTCAACCAAACATGAAATATTCAATAAAAATATGGTGTAAGAGAAGATACTGCTATAATGCATGCAATGCATCTAAATATGCCTAAATGAGCTTGAGAACAACAATAATAAGGGCAGGAATGTGTACAAAATATAGAACTCATGGACACTCTACACACCCCCAAACTCAAACTATTGCTTGTCCTCAAGCAATGCAACCTAACTAGTAATCTGCCCTTTAGCACAAAGTTAATAGAAATAATAGCCTTCAACTTGATATCTTACCTCAAAGCCATGGCACCTATTTAATGTTAGTGATAGAGAGTGGCATGAAATAACTTAGATTAATTTCTCTTAATGCCAGTGCAGTGTGTGGAAGTCTGTGTTCATGCTAAACATGCTGAAGTTACCAAGTTAACAAAGTATGACTAAAAAAATATAAGTTACTTAAGAGGATATGAGTCGCTGCCTTGGTAGCACAGTTAGGCACTTTTATTCTCTTTTTCTGATCATGGCTTGAAGGGCTTCAGCTCATCACAACTATTCTCCGGGTTTGAAGCTAAGATAGGTGCACTCTACAAGACTCTCAACCCTTTGAATAGAGTCATCCCGTGAAGACTTTCATTCACTCTTCCTAATTTGTCCGTCACTTGGCTTAGATTCATGTCTTTGATAGCAACAGAGTGTCCTTGCTCATGATTCTTCCTAGATCCTATTTCGGGCACCTCTAGGGTATTTAATCTTTATGTCTAGAGCCTATTTCGGGCACATCTAGGGTTAGCATTTTCTTTGTTGTACTGCCTTGTGCTTTCGTGGCGGCAAACCTGTATTCAATCAAAAATACTTTTATTAAGTAAGGCAGACAGTGTTAAACTTAGAACTTAAACAAAAATTCAGCATTTAACAGACAAGTGTAAAGATAATTGGCAAAAAGGAAAAAAATTCTAAGGTATTTTTCATGCTTCTTTCCATAGTTAGGTTGAAATCTTTTAGAATGGTGCGAAGATAATTAATCGGTTACGCTATCATAGGCACAAGTTTTGAACTAAAGATTCTATTTCATTAAGTGCTAGAGGAAGAATTTACATATGCATCTAAATGTCATGAACCTAAAACAAAGAGGACTAATTTCCCCCAAACTCAAAGTTGGCATTGTCCTCAATGCCTCTACAAGTCAAAAATTAAAAACAAAACATAAAAAAAGAAATTAAAAAGATAAAGTAAAAACAGAAAAATAAAATATAAAATAAACTGAGGGAGTTCCCTTTTGTCGCTGCCGCGTCAGAGGAAGATTTTGAGAAGGCATGCAGGACAAGGCGGCGCGTAGCGGATGGTTTTTCTGCTGGGCTCTTCTTCAAGCTACGCGGTGGCTGGATGCGGCTGGGGGTGGCTTTCTTGGTTTGTCTTTCAGCCTCTCCACCTTGGGGATCTGTTGCTAGCCGCTTTCTCTTTTTGGCTGCCTCTATTGGCTCGTCATCAAGGGAGTCAGAAATCTCCATGTCTGAGTAGCCCATATCCTTGGCAGCGGTCGTTTTGGCTACTAGAAAGGCAGCAGCTGTCTCCTCTTCCCTCTCTAATTCTAAGGAGGAGGTGAGATCATATGGCTGGATGGGGTTGAGGAGGTTCTTCTTTTGAGGCGACGATACGGCCCCTCGCTGTCGTTGGCGGCAGGAGCAACAACGGGTCTTGGAGTGATGTGGACTAGTTTGGATGCTGCTAGCTCTGTTAGAAAGGCAAGAAACTGTGGGATGGTGTCCTGGTATTTGTCCAGCAGGTAGGCTACAAAGGCCTCCTACACGTCTGCCATGTATTTAGTGAAGATCACCTACTTGTGCTCGATCCTCTAGCAGCTTTCCACTAGACTGCACAGTAGGGGGATTGCGGCAGACGTGAGGGCATCATCAGTACTGCCTGTTGCGGCTGGGGTGGCGGCAGCTTGGGACGGTGGCTGGGCGGTGGAAAGTGTGTCAGGCTCCGCACTATGCATCATTTGTTGGCGTACCCTTCTTGTCCATCCTTCCTTGGAAGGAATAATTTTATCTTTTGGTTACAGTGGCATACCAAAATTGGCACACATTCCAGTGATGAGTGCAGGGAAGAAGACTGGACCTTTGACGGTTGGCTTTTCTGCGTGGGCGTAGATCTCCTTTATTATTACTTCGCCAACGTTGATCGGTTACCCCTTCATAATACTGTAGATAAGGGCGAGCCGCGACATGTTTACTGTCGATTCGTGCGAAGTTGGCTTCAGGCGGCGCTGGACAAAGTAACTCCAAAGAGCTGCCTCTAGCAGCAAGTATCGGCGGTTGACTGACCCGTTGTTCTTGCCTGTCAGCCATTTAGTGTTTGGCTTGCAGAGCTCCTTCTTGATTTTGTTGTAGTCAACCCCCGTCAAATATGATTCCCACTCTCCGTGCGGGTCGCCGCTGATCTGTAAGCTATAAAAGATGTTGATCATGTCAACAGTCAACTTAACACCTTCTCCCCGGACATAGACAAAAGGGTTCTCTGGGTTTGGCCGGTAGGCGTAAAACTCTCACACATGGTTGATGTTGATCCCTTTTGGATGACGTGTGAATTGGTCCCAGCCCATGTTGTGGATTCTCTCAAACAAAAAAGGTTCCAACCCAAAATCACCATCAGTCTGGGTGTATTGGAAGCCCGTATCCTACCATAGTTGCCTTTCCCTGTAAAACTGGTTGTTGAGTGTGTAAAAGTTCTATTATTTACACCCTTTTTAACCCATATTTCTGCTGCATTCAAGCATCATTGCATTGCATTTAGGTTAGTATACAGCAAAATATCACAAATATATTACAGGCACGGATTCTACTAAAAGATGGCTTATTTTGCAGGTTGCTGCCATAGTAGATGGAGAAGGCGGACACAGGGCAGAGAAGCAGGAAAACTGAACTGGACAAGCAGACGAAGAGGACGATGCTGCCATGGAGCTGCCGTGACAGCAGAGGACGACAACAAGTTAGTGGAGGAAAAGCAAAGTGGACCTCGATAGATAGAGAAAATTATGCTCGTCTGTCGTGTGAAAACCATATATTTTTCCAAGCCCCGGATCAAAAGATATGTCAAGCCAAAGCTCAAGGAGAGGAAATCCCATGAAACAAGGAGGCGACTGAAAAGTAGGATCCTTGGAGATTAAGTCTTTATTAGAATCTTACTTTTAATTAAAGTTGTAAACCTTGTTAACTTAGAAGACTTGAGCCCAAAGCTTATATAAGGGCATAGATTTTAACCTAGGAGGCCTCATACCCCATAACCGACAACTAAAACCCCTCCGCCGTTTACCCGCCGTCGACATGTTCTAAAAAACCCTAGGGCCACGGGTTGTTTCGTAAAGTAGTTGCAAGGGTTGTTTTGTTTTAGGATTTTCCAAGTTCAATAAAATAAACTTCAAGTTCTCTTATTTTGGTTATTAATATCTTGCAAGAGCATCGAGAGAGCATTGTAAGGTTATCCATTTACTTAGCATCGGGAGAGTTAAGTATACGAAAGAAATAAGAGCAAGTTCTCTAGTATATAGTTGAACTATCTTGTACCTAGGGATAGGGCAAGGTTAAGTGGCTAAGGAAGAATTCATACACATCGGTGTTCATCCTTCGATTCACGCCGGGAGGTATCATCAAAGACGTGATCATCGACAAACTTGGACCTAGGGATAGGCCAAGGCAGATATGGGATTCTTGCCAAACTTGAAGTACGGAGTTGGTGAGTTTGCTGCCCGACGACCAACGGACAGCTGCCGCGATAGGTGCT
Source organism: Hibiscus tridactylites (assembly GCA_958450335.1). Taxonomy (NCBI): domain Eukaryota; kingdom Viridiplantae; phylum Streptophyta; class Magnoliopsida; order Malvales; family Malvaceae; genus Hibiscus; species Hibiscus tridactylites. The sequence goes on from OY288271.1 coordinate 70,645,474, forward strand.
GCCGTGACAGGCGCGACGACAGAACTGGAGTTCATAAGCATTGCAATACCTGCACTACTGAGCAATTCAATACCAGCCCATTCTCTTTATCTTGATATTCCAACTCTTTTATTTACGTTTTTCTTTATTATTCTTGTGACAATTCTCTCAAATATTTCCTTTACTTCCGTGCAGTGAACTAAGGTGAAGCTATAGCCCAATTCCTATGGAGACGATATCCGATACTTCGTATCACTTACTACTTGCGTCGTGTACACTTGCACTACAATTGCGATAGACTCTTTTACACGCAACAAGTTTTTGGCGCCGTTGCTGGGGATTGGCAACATAACTACACCTTTCTTTTATTGCACTTTTCATTTTTGTTTTTTTTTTGTTTTTCTTTTAATTTTTTTCTTTTTCTATTTTTCGTTAGTACTTTCAACTCTTGTTTTTCACGAGGTTTTCTTGTTTATGCGCAGATCTAAAAGAGGTATACCGCCTTTTAGACAACTTCGCCACCTTCAATCTCAAGGTTGTTTCTTGAGATTGAAGGAACGTTCGATTTCCGGATCTAATTTATACTCAGGAAAACCTTTTAGACAGGAACGAGTACCTCGAGAAACAGCTAGAGCAGATGGCCCGTAATCCGCCCGCTGGTGGAGGTATACCGCCTGTCGGCGACCCGCCTGCAGCAAATGGACGACGGTCCTGTCGTGACTACATGCTGAACGATCATGTAGAACTGGAGACCACGCTGCCGGATATTGAAGTTGATAAATTTGAGCTTAAACCTGTCATGTTTAGTATGATCAACAATGTCGGGCAGTTTAGTGGTGCTGTGATAGAAGATGCTCGGGAGCATCTCAAAACGTTCCAGGAGATCTGTTGTTCGTTTAGACTGCCAGGAGTTAGTCTGGAGATACTGAGGCTTCGGTTATTTCCCCATTCATTGAGGGACACAGCTAAAACTTGGTGGAATAAACTTACGCCGGGTTCAATTGTAACTTGGGCAGATTTATCTCGTGAATTTTTATCTAGTTTTAATCCTTCGCATTTATCTGAGCGATTACGTAATGAAATTGCTACTTTTCAACAGGAAGATGACGAACCGATGCACGAGGCCTGGGACAGATTTACTACTCTTCTTCGGAACTGCCCAATGCATGGATTCCCTGTCTAGAATCAGGTAACTAAGTTCTACAGTGCTGCTAACCTACAAACTCGTATTCGAATTGATTCTGCAGCGAATGGACTATTATTGGATAAAGATCCGGACGAGGCTTTGCAAGTTTTGAAAAATATGGCTAAGAATGAGGAGCAGTTTCCGACTGCAAGAAGAGGGGGTGAACGGGTACTTGCTGTCAAGGATTATGAAGCCGACAACACTATGAAATCACATGTAGCATTCCTTACTAAAGCAATGAAAAGGTTATTGAATGATTATGAATTACAAGGATTTGCTGTCGAGGAAGTTTGTACCATCTGTGAGGGAAATCATAGTCGGGATGACTGCCCAATACAAATAGAAGAGGGAAAATATGTTGGAAATTACAAGCCGAATTACAATTCCAACAATTATAATCCCAATTGGAGGAAGGATCCCAAATTTTTCTGGAGTAATCCTAACAATGCCCTGAATCCGCAAGCACACAATCAGAATCAGGGAGGACCTAGATTGCTAACGCGACAGCAACTGCCGCCGCAGCAGCAACAGCAGTCACCACCTGCCACGAGCAGTATATTGGAACAGAATCTGGTTACAATCAAATTGCTATCGCACCGGAGGATCAAGAAAAGACGACTTTTACATGCCCCTACGGAACATACGCGTTTAGGAGGATGCCGTTTGGACTATGTAATGCACATGCCACCTTCCAAAGGTGCATGATGGCCATATTCTCCGATATGGTGGAGGACTTCCTTGAGATTTTTATGGATGATTTTTCCGTCTTTGGAGACGATTTTGAGAGCTGCCTCGGCAATCTTCAAAAGGTACTTGAAAGATGTGCAAAAGCAAATCTTGTCTTGAATTGTGAAAAATGCCACTTTATGGTGGACGAAGGAATAGTCCTTGGCCATAAGATTAGCTGCCGTGGGATAGAAGTCGACAGGGCTAAGATTGAAGTAATTGAGAAGCTGCCGCCACCAACTACAGTCAAGGGCATTAGAAGTTTCTTAGGGCATGCTGGTTTTTATCGGAGATTCATTGCAAATTTCTAAAAAATCACTAAGCCCCTATGCCATCTTTTAGAGCAGAACCGACCCTTTGACTTTAATGATGAATGTACTGAAGCATTCAAGGTTCTGAAGGAAAAACTAGTAACATGCCCCATAGTACAGCCACCAGACTGGACACATCCATTAGAGATTATGTGTGATGCTAGTGACTATGTTGTCGGGGCAGCACTTGGGCAGCGCAAAGATAAGCTGTTTCACGTCATATATTATGCCAGCAAGACATTGAATGATGCCCAAGTGAACTACACCACCACAGAAAAGGAGCTATTAGCTGTGGTGTTCTCCATCGACAAGTTTCGTTCTTACATACTTGGGACGAAGGTAATAGTGCACACGGACCATTCTGCCTTTAAGTATTTGTTCGCGAAAAAGGACGCAAAGCCTAGATTGATACGATGGATCTTACTATTACAAGAATTCGACCTAGAGATCAAGGACAAAAAAGGGACAGAAAATCAGGTGGCAGACCACATGTCAAGGTTGGAGAAGGGACAGAGTCTGCCAATCGACGAGACAAACATACTGGAGACCTTCCCAGATGAGCAGCTCTTTGCTATCGCAATCGCTGCCGCGACAGCTATGGCGGCAGGTAAGTCTTCTGAACTTCCCTGGTATGCTGATTTCGTTAATTTTATAGTTAGCGGAATACTTCCTTCTGATCTTAATTATCAAGCCAGGAAGAGGTTCCAAAATGATGTTAAGCATTATTATTGGGACGAACCTCTTCTTTTCAAACTATGCGCAGATCAAGTTATAAGGAGGTGTGTACCACAAGAAGAGCAAGAAGACGTTCTCCATCACTGCCATGCTTCACAATATGGAGGACACTTAGGAGGCAATAAAACTGCTGCCAAGCTGCTTCAGTCAGGGTTCTACTGGCCGACACTGTATAAAGATGCACATGAGTTTTACAAGAACTGTGACAGGTGCCAGCGGACAGGTAACATCTCGAGGAGAAACGAGATGCCACTGCAGAACATTCTAGAAGTCGAGATCTTCGACGTTTGGGGGATTGATTTTATGGGGCCTTTTCCATCGTCATGTGGAAATCTATACATCCTCCTAGCAGTGGATTATGTCTCTAAGTGGGTTGAAGCCATCGCCACTCAAAAGAATGATGCCAAGACAGTCCAAAAGTTTTGCACAAAAACATTTTTTCTAGATTTGGCATCCCTAAGGCGATTATCAGTGATGAAGGGATACATTTTGATAATAGGGTTATTGCTGCCGCCTTGAAGAAATATGGTGTCAAGCACAGGATCGCGACAGCATACCACCCACAGACCAATGGACAAGCTGAGATATCCAATAGGGAAGTTAAGAACATTCTTGAAAAGATGGTTAAACCAACTAGGAAAGATTGGTCTTTACTCCTTAATGATCCATTATGGGCATATACGACAGCTTTTAAGACTCCATTGGGCATGTCTCCATACCGATTGATTTATGGGAAAACCTGTCACTTGCCTGTCGAGATCGAGCACAAAGCATATTGGGCAATCAAGGCAGTGAATATGGACTTGGACAAGGCAGGCTAGAAAAGGCTATTAGATTTGAACGAGGTTGAAGAAATACGGACAATGGCCTACGACAATGCAAGAATATACAAGGAGAAAACAAAGAAGTGGCATGACAGAAAGTTGCTGCCATGACAGTTCTGCCCAGGGCAGCTTGTGTTGTTGTTCAATTCTAGACTGAAACTCTTCCCAGGGAAGCTTAAATCTAGATGGTCTGGCCCATTCCAAGTGGTACAAGTTTTTCCCCATGGTGCCATCTCCATCCGATCATTAAAAGACAGGCACCAATTCAAAGTCAATGGACAGCGCCTTAAGCACTATCAAGGGACTGAAGCCCCAAGAATACAGGAAGTGGTTACTTTAGGAGATGCCCCACAAGGCACCCCTAATTTAACCTAAATTTTATTTTTATTATTTATTATTTATTAGGAAATTAGGTTTATTTTATTCGAATAATATTTTTATATTTTCTGTTTTTAGGAAATAAAGGAGTCAAGAAGAAAAGGAGAAGTGACCCAAGCCCACAATCCATCCATCAGCCCAACAGAGCCCATTTATTGAAGCCTGCCGTTCCAGCTGCCGCCGCAGACACGGATAAGACAGGCTGTCAACAGACTGACACAGCAGACGCAGAAGCGTTTGACAGACGCGTAACAGACGCATAATTACGTGTCAGACACGCCAAAACTCATCAGTCACCCCGTTATTCACGCCTGCCGTTACAACATTAAACGGGCAGCAACTCGACCGCTATAAAACCCTGTTATCATTTTCATTTTCCTCACTTCTGCTTATTCTTACTTGCTTTCTCCTCTCGTTTTTATTTGTTTTCTTTACTTTCACAACCCTTGCAACTAATATGTCTTCCAGACGTACCCGCCGCAATGCTGCTTCAACCTCTTCAGCAGCAGCACCCACACTACAGTCGTTCGCAACCAAGGAATTATGGGAGGAAAGAGGATTCATCTACGTCCGCAAGGCAGCAAACATGGGGCTCCGACCATTCATCGCGAAGGCGATAAGGACTCAGCTATGGGAGCAGTTCGCAGCACAACCTGCAGAATTAAATGATACGTTGGTGAGGGAGTTCTATGCTGCCATTGACAGCAGGACAGCAACATCAGTCACCGTCCGAGGGGTAGAGGTACCATTCACAGCCGATAGTATCAACCATATGTATGGCCTCTATTTTGGTCCCAACGACGATGCCCATTAGCAATTTTTGGACACCCTCGACTCTGCCGCCTACGGTGCTGTCATGGCAGAGGTGACAGAGGAAGGAACGGAGTGGAACACGAGCAAAAAGAACCCCAACTCTGTCAAAAGGGGGCAGCTGCTTCCAGAGGCCAAGCTATGGAATGCTCTCATCAAGAAGCGTATCCTGCCGTCCTCCCATCACACAACGGTGGACCAGCAGAGGCTCGCCCTCATTCATTCGATCATGAACGACCGGCCTATCAACGTGGGCCACTATATGAGGGAAAGCATCTTGGACTGCCTTACAACGGGTGGAAGACAGACAGATGGGGCTGATGACATTCATCTGGGATTTCACAAACTCAACGGTAAATTTCATTACCAATACTTTAAATTATCCCAATGTTATTTTCCCCACTTTCCCTGCCCACTATTTCCACATCCCCACCCTTGTCCACACACCTACACCACCTGCCTCCCCACATACACATTCTGCTGCTTCCACCCCATCACCTGCCCCGACGGCAGCTGGCAGTCCTCCGGCCGAAACCTCCGCCCGAGGAACGAAGCGACCAACCTCAGATGACAGCGAGGCAGAACCTCCTATTAGGAGGAATTTGGAGAAGGAGTTCACGCATGTCAAGAGGCAGAAACACGTGGCAGACAGAAAACTAATGCCCAAGGCCAGCACCACCATCACCAACACTTGGGATAGTGGCAGCAACTCAGACATCCAGGTCGTGGAGTAACCTGCCCAGCCTGCCCCACCACCCAGATGCCGCCACCAGATCCGTGTCAGCAGCAGCAATGAAGACAACAATTAAAATCTAAGTCTTTTATTTTCTTTTCATTGCTGCCTGCTTTATATATATTTTGTGATGTACCTGCCTTCATTTTTTCTGTCATTTGCATTGAGGGCAATGCAACCCTCGAGTTTGGGGGTGGCAACCCTCCATTTTAATGGAATCTTAGTACATCTTTAATTAATTGTTGTGTCTTTTATTAAGTTCTCTTAAAAAAATCAGAAAAGATTAAATTGTTGGCTTAAAACTGTGAAGTAAACTTACCTGTCATGACAACTCTGTAGTGGCAGCATCTTTAGGACAATTTAAGGAGAAGTTTAGAGCCTTTCTATAGTTCTGAAAAACTTAAATACCTTTGTGACTGTTATATTGCTTAGATTCTTTTAGCCAAACTAGAATAGGATGCTTAGTACTTGAATAGCCCCTAGAGGTGCCTAACACTGGCTCTAGGAAAAAAGTTTAGCAAAAGAAATTCAAAAACCTAGAGGTGCCCGAAACCGGCTCTAGGAAGCTAACTAGAGGTGCCCAAAACTGGCTCTAGAAAAATTTAGCTTGAAAAAAAAGAAGACAAAAAAGCATGAAAATGTGTCTTCAAGAAAATAAACTTTGGCATAAAAATTCGAGTTAAAAAGTTGAATATTCTAGTGAAACTAAGAGAGTCTTAGCATATAACTGTTCACAAGAATGCACACACTGCACGAGGACTATAGTGAGATTCCGGACAGATCCTAATCTTTCCGACAGGTTGCTACCGCCACAGAGAATGAGCGACGGGTAAGGGATAGTTCACTGTTTGAAAGCCAACACAAAAATATTCATTTTTCTTTTAGGTCTTAATTGCTTGTAGGCAAGCAAAAACTTGAGTTTGGGGGTGTGTTGAGTGTGTAAAAGTTCTATTATTTACACCCTTTTTAACCCATATTTCTGCTGCATTCAAGCATCATTGCATTGCATTTAGGTTAGTTTACAGCAAAACATCACAAATATATTAAAGGCACGGATTCTACTAAAAGATGGCTTATTTTGCAGGTTGTTGCCATAGTAGATGGAGAAGGCGGACACAGGGCAGAGAAGCAGGAAAGCTGAACTGGACAAGCAGACAAAGAGGACGATGCTGCCATGGAGCTGCCGTGACAGCAGAGGACGACAGCAAGTTAGTGGAGGAAAAGCAAAGTGGACCTCGATAGATAGAGAAAATTATGCTCGTCTGTCGTGTGAAAACCATATATTTTCCAAGCCCCAGATCAAAAGATATGTCAAGCCAAAGCTCAAGGAGAGGAAATCCCATGAAACAAGGAGGCGGCTGAAAAGTAGGATCCTTGGATATTATGTCTTTATTAGAATCTTACTTTTAATTAAAGTTGTAATCCTTGTTAACTTAGAAGACTTGAGCCCAAAGCTTATATAAGGGCATAGATTTTAACCTAGGAGGCATCATACCCCATAACCGACAACTAAAACCCCTCCGCTATTTACCCGCCGTCGACATGTTCTAAAAACCCCCAAGGGCCACGGGTTGTTTTGTAAAGTAGTTTCTAGGGTTGTTTTGTTTTAGGATTTTTCAAGTTCAATAAAATAAACTTCAAGTTCTCTTATTTTGGTTATTAATATCTTGCAAGAGCATCGGGAGAGCATTGTAAGGTTATCCATTTACTTAGCATCGAGAGAGTTAAGTATACGAAAGAAATAAGAGCAAGTTCTCTAGTTTATAGTTGAACTATCTTGTGCCTAGGGATAGGGCAAGGTTAAGTGGCTAAGGAAGAATTCATACTCATCGGTGTTCATCCTTCGATTCACGTCGGGAGGTATCATCAAAGACATGATCATCGACAGACTTGGACCTAGGGATAGGCCAAGGCAGATCTGGGATTCTTGGCAAACTTGAAGTACGAAGTTGGTGAGTTTGCTGCCGCGACGACCAACGGACAGCTGCCGCGACAGGCGCGACGACAGAACTGGAGTTCATAAGCATTGCAATACCTGCACTACTGAGCAATTCAATACCAACCCATTCTCTTTATTATTCTCGTGACAATTCTCTCAAATATTTCCTTTACTTCCGTGCAGTGAACTAAGGTGAAGCTATAGCCCAATCCCTGTGGAGACGATATCCGATACTTCGTATCACTTACTACTTGCGCCGTGTACACTTGCACTACAATTGCGATAGACTCTTTTACACGCAACACTGGTTGTAGGTCTCCTCGACAGCAGGTTTCAAGAACCTCTTGTATGAAGTTTTGGAGGTGGCGGCGGGTTTCTGTGATGAGGCCATAGTTTGTGGAATGGTTGTTTTCCTAAAGAAAGAAAAGAACGTGAAAGAAAAATAAAGCTAAGATTGTAGAAAGAATTCAGAGAAAAGAGAGAGCAAAGTGAAGAACGGGGTCGTAGAATAGTTGGCCTTATATAGCAATTTCTCTCCACTGCCATGGCGGGCACGCTGTCAATGGGCGGCAATTATTGTGGCGCGAATAACGGGGTTCTAGCCGTTACACAGATATCCGTTCCGCTCGCTGGGGCAAATATAGCCGCTACGGCTAGCCGTTATGAAGCCACTAGCCGTTTTGCTCGTCTGTCTTGGGCTGCCTTGTTCACTAGTTGGGCCTCTCCTTTATTCTTTCATCTTTCTTGGTCTTTCATTCATACCTAACCTAAAATAAAATAAATATGAAAATTAAATAAAAATAAAATTAAATCTAATCCTAATACATAAAAATAAAGAAAAATTAAAAATAAAAATAATAATTTGGTTATGTTGGGCTGCGCTTTTCCCAAGCATAACCACTTCCCGAGGGTCTTTGTGATTGGCTATTGGTCTGGGCATGTCATTCCCCTCCTCAGGTGGATGTTGCTGCCAACCTTGCAGCCTTGGCGGGACATACACCAAGAAAACAAAGAGGCTTTTGTTTTGAACAAATAAATAAAAAGAGATTTATTGTGCAAAAACTAAATAGAAGTACAGAAATTCAAATGTAGTTGTTGTTGCCAATCCCCGACAACGACGCCAAAAACTTGTAGAGCATTAGGGTGTTCTCTATTTATGAGCACAAGTGCACACTCTGTCAAGTTATAGTATAAAAGATATTGTTTCCCACAGGGATTGGAATAGCTCATATGAATGGTTTCTTGCACAAAGATTTAGTAAATGCGCCATTAAATCTCATGATGTGGAAATATAAAAACACAAGTAAAGATAAAGATCGTAATGAGAGGAATGATAGGGAGAGATTGGGCGATAAGATGGGTAAGACAAGTGCAACTTAGTAGCTTGTGGACTGCATTGTAAAGCTTGAGTATGTTTTGCGCTGCCACGAATTGCTGCCACGACGGGTATGGTGGGCGGCAAACTACGACCCTGTCACGTGGCCGTAGCTTGTCACTGCCACTGCAGGGGTGTGTACTATCTTGGCAGGTGGAATGGAAAGAAGTCCTGGTGGCAAGTTTGGTAGAAATTCCAAGTTCGGCAGGATAGTTGGCAGTGATCCCTTCTATTTCTAGGTTAGTCACGCCCTTGTAAGTTGTGACCGTGCTTAACCCTTTTGTGAGCCTTGCACTTTCGTGCCCGACAAATGGATTTTCTTTTCAACTGGCTGGTGTAGACTAATTGAACGAACAAGGAGCATTGATTAAGCAAACTTAGAATTTTATTGAAAACAACTCAAAACTATACAACCGTTTCAATAAAATTAATTTACATACACGCGCCTAAACCCTAGGAGTGTTGGGCCGCGACCCCAACACTCCAACTTATCTAGCTATCCCCCTCATCTATACTCTCATCGGTAGATGCCGTTGATTCCCTCACGACAGGCCCCTATACCCTTACATGCATTGGGTATATATAGGGCTCATGACCTAAATTTGAGTCCTCCTTGAAGTAGGAGTTCTAAAAGTAAGTTACATTAGATACAAACTCCTTTTTACTTTAAATACAAACTCTTTGGACGCTGCCTTCTTCCGCAAGTAAGGATAAGTGCTCCTACTTATCGATCTTGAATTAACTCTACCGGACGCTACAGGCTTCAGGAAATTGTAAGATTGGGCTCATTGGGCTAGGAAATTGCCATCTTGAAATCGCGACACATCTTGGCTAAGTCGGTGTAACTCCTGCCCGGGCGGCTCTTGGCGGCAATGCTGCTTTGGCAACGTCCATGGCGGCATCTTGAGCTGCTTCAGTACAGCTCCTTTTGTTCCAGCTTTCTTTTATGGTCATGTCCTTTCCTCTCCTCTCCTAGCTATAGCACCTGAAAGTATAAACTAAACAAAAACAGTAACTTTTCTCAACCAAATATGAAATATTCAACAAAAGCATGATGTAAGAGAAGATACTGCTCTAATGCATGCAATGCACCTAAATATGCCTAAATGAGCTTGAGAACAACAATAATAAGGGCATGAATGTGTACAAAATATAGAACTCATGGACACTCTACAGAGGCGTTACAACTTTATCATAGGTCGTAATTTGTCTTATTATGGCTTATCAAAGTTCTTATCATAACTTTTGAAATTCTTATTAGAGCTTTCAGATTCTTATTAGAGCTTTCATATTCTTATTAGAGCTTTCAGATTTGTTATTAGAGCTTTTCGAAATTCTTATCGGATTCTTACGGAATTTATATATTTTAAACGATTGACTTGGATCACATTTGGTCATATGTAGCATTGGTCTTAAGGCTAACTTAGCACAAAGAACAAAGCAATGGGTAGTATGTAGCATAACAAACCCAACTGCTCTTCTCTATCCATCCAAACTGTCGCCAATCTCCTTACCATCTCTCCGGTTACCTCCTACTGTCGCCAATATATCACATATCTAGGGTCGTCACCCTTGAGCCGTAGCTCATGGACCGTAGTCCAAAATTATACCATGTACTATGCCAAAATGTCTAAGGGCTTCCATTGTGTAGGCAACTTAGATATTTAATGCTTGAAGTTAGGAAGATATCTTATGACACAAGTAATCTTATAATATGAGATGTGCTTTAAACTCCTTAAGGCTTAATAATTCATGAACTTAAAACACTAAGATTTTTTTGAAAGCTAAGGTGATTACAAGTAGTATCTATTCTGAATATACTCTCAACCATTTGACAATGCATGCTCAATCACCCTGCTGTAACTGCTAGTGCTCGAACCCGTGACCTCTAGAAACAACAATTGTTCCCTTAACCACTAAGGCAAGTTGGTTCGTGCTTAATAACAAAGTATACACAGTCTTCCATTACAAAACATAGCATAGCAAGGCACAAAATGCATATGTAATACAAACATAACCAAAATACTTATTAAAGATGGCATGCTATGAATGTATTCACAATTTGTGCTCTATGTGAGCCTTATGCATATGCTTGTAAATAAATCATAACAAATTATAGAAACAAGGTTCGGAGTTGCACCGTGTCACCTGAGACAAATACAACAACACTCACATGATATCCCGAAGTTACAGGATACCTGAATCCACACTTCCTTATACTCCTAATTGGTTTCTCTTTCTAGCCTTCATGCCATTACCCACTTCCTTATCATGGTATGTACCTCAAATTAAATAACAAATCATGTATACACATTAATGTTCTTAACTAAGCGAAACAGTCCATAACACATGTATACACATTTGTATACATATAAAAAGTCCGCTATACATATATGTATATATATGTAACAGTCTAGATTACATATATGTACATTTTTATATTAAAAAATAGGCGTGTAAACGAACCGAACGAACACGAATGAGGATGTGTTCATGTTCGTTCGTTTAACTTTAACCGAACAAATGAACGAACACGAACATAAATGTACACAAAATTTCTTGTTCGTGTTCGTTCATTAAGGAATGTAGCTTGTTCATGTTCATTCATGTTCGTTCGTTTAAATGATAAATGAACATAAACGAACATAAACGAACACAAATGAACATAAACGAACATATATATTGTGTTAAACATGTAATATTTTGGGTTAGTTCGATTAATTAAGTTAATTAATCGATTTTAAACCGAATTAAACAATAATTGAAATTTGAAAAAACTCTTAATCATTAGCCGAAACCTAAAATTATCTAATATATTAACCAATTTTAGTTCGGTCGGTTAGTTCGGTTTAACCGAACAATGAACACCCCTAGAGATATGTGAATAAATTTAAATGAACATAAACAAAAAAACATAAATGAACGGATTACCGAACATTCACGAACATAAATGAACGTACAAGCCCTTTGTTCGTGTTCGTTCTTGTAACCCCCTTAGCCCGGCATAGACACTAGACCCGAACTATGAAGATCACACAGGGAATACCAAAGTCAACTCGAAAGTCAACTCGAAAGTCAACCTTGATTAACGACCCTTTTTTTCTTTTTAAACTTATCTAGATGCGTATTAAACCTATATGAAAGCCCAAGAACCTTGGAAGAGAAAAGCACAGCGACCGAAAACGTTTAAGGACTCAATTGCAAGAAATACACTTTTAGGGAGCAAAATGTAAATTTTGGAAAATAAAAGGACTTTCAAGATTTTAGTTTTACCAAACCTCAATTAAACATATTACAAGCCTCTCTGCCAATTTTCAGCTTAAAAAGACATCTCATGCTCAAGCAATTGCAATTATAACTTACATGACTAAAATGTAAAGCATGCATACTTCAAGAATCCAAAACTGTGTTCAAACGGTCACCTATTTCGAAACACTGACAACCGTTTCGAAACACCCATGTCGGTCGCCCGTATCAAAACGGTGTTCACCGTTTCGGTACGTGGATATGTTCCGAACCCAGTTTCGAAACAGACACTTCCAGTAGCCAAAGTGTTTCGAAACACTTCTAGCCGTTCCGAAACGTCCAAGCCATTTGAAGCACCTGTTTCGAAACAACCAAGGGTGTTTCGATACACCCTGCCTAGAAACAGCAGAAAATTCTGGTTTTTCACTTCAAAACACCATCAAACATAATTGAAACCATTCCATAACACATCATCAACATGATAAGCATTATAACTATCAAATTACATCAAAGACTAGATACATTACAAACATTAAGCACACCTACTCATTCATCACATCCAACACATGATCTTGCTTTTAATCAAAGAGCGTAGCATATAAGCTTATGAAGAAGAAGATTCAAATATGGCAAAGCGATCAACAACAAGGTTCAAACCATAAACCGAACATGGTCAACATACACAATCTCATTACACAACAACATAAAAGACTCTCCCCCCATTGCCTTTATTATCTATAGCTATAAACCAAGACATACTTCTCAAGTGGAGCTCTTCTTGAATCTCTTGCTTCTTGTTGTCCCAACTTCAAATATCTACATTGATGGACAAAAAGGGAACGTAAGCACATAATGCTTAGTGAGGAATGCTCAAAACCAAAACACCATCAATGCAGCGAAACATAAAACCTTCTTTAAATGTAGATACAATTCAATAAACCAAAGCATTGTTTGAAAACCTCCTTTGAAACAACATTGCTTTAAACCATGCATTGCTCAACATGAAAACCAACCTTTAACTTTGAAATGCTAAACAACTCACCCCAAACCACACTCTTGCAAATACTATCATTTAAAACTTCCCATGCATGAACAGTTCATGCAAAGTTTAACTCAATTTCCTTGGAAATCACTTCCACTTCATACCATACTTCTCTCATGCTTGATGTTCATTTCAAAGCTAAATGCCTTTTGAAAACCAATTGTTCCTTCTATCTAACTCATGCATTCAACAAATGCAAAACACATGAACTACAAAAGAAACATTTGCATTACATGCCTTTTTAAAACAAGCCTTCACAAGACTTCAATGCACTTATGAGATTCTATGCACATATGCACCATTCACAATAGAAAATATACTTTTGCTCACGCTTAACAAGTAACAAATGCATTCTTGTATCATTTACATAATTCCCATGCAACCTCGCATCATTTTCAAGCATCTCTTGCTTCATTACATTCAAATACATTATATTGGCTTTGAAGTGATAGTTCACAAACCATTTCAACACAAGACACAATCGGATACGCGGATTACAAGCGTTGTCCCACACGCTTCATACACACTACCGGGTTTACAAGGTGGAGTTTATCGGTACAATCACAACCCCTCAACACCCGTGATGGAGTTTAACGGTACAATCACAACCCCTCAACATCACTCATCGGTAGTTATATAACCCACTAGCGAGAGCCGGGACACAACACAAGGCTTACACATGGGAGCTACCTCAACCATTGTAATCACCTTAACCAAGCTCACACATGGGAGCAATCCTCCACCATTGTGATGCTTAACCAAGTCCACCCATGAGAGCCATCCTCCATCGTGGTGACACCAATTTCCTCAATCGCTAGGGTTCTTGGACGGAGTTTACGGTACAATCACAACCCCTCAATATCCAAGGCGACTTTACTTACGGTGCACCCAATCCTATAGCCGACTAACTATATCCGATTCAAGTACTCTAAAACCATTTCATCACTTGCCAATATACATAAAATACCATCATCAATTCACTGTTTTAAGCATTAATCAAAGCCACTTATCATCATGCATCTCCATGCATCATAACCAAATTAATAACATGTCAAACCAAGGATATCTTACCTTGAGTATCCTTCAATACATTGCTTTCAAAACCAGCATTAACCATGCTAAAACATGCTTTAAAACCATGCTCAAACAACAAACTAAACCACATTGTCAAATCAAACACATCAAAACCCATTTTGATAGTTTTCAAAACAATAATAGCACAAATGAGAGAGAATTCCACTTTACTTACTTCCTAACTTAAACCCGCGTTTCAACCCTAAATTTAAGTTCCCAAACCTCTTTTCAAAACCATTCCAAAGCTGGAAAACATGATCTCACTCACCGATACACAAAACTATGCTAGCCGACAAGCCTTCCAAGCATCTGAAACTTCCAACGCCACCTCTATTGCTTCCGGATCATTCTCCCATGTTTTAAACACATAACAACATAGGATTAATGCATCAACATGCATTAAAATTACCAGCAATACAACCCAACACGCTGCTCTACTCAAGAACCCCATTTCGGCTACCAAAAACAACCGAAATCACCTCCAAACTCTCCCAAAACAAATCCCAGCCAAGATCTATCAATTCTAAACATTTCTAAACATGAATTAACATAAAAAAGAAACATAAACATGACCTTATACCTCCAGCAACATCCGATCACCAAAACCACCCCAAAAACCACCATTCTAGCAAGCAAAACTTAGGAAAACAAACCTATTCGGGATTTGATTGATAAAACCTCATTTGTAACATCAATTAACATCCAAAATACATTAGAAAACAACCTCAAAACTGAGCCTAACCAAGATCCACGAAAATCCTCAAGATCTCTTCCAAAATCTTGAGTTTTAAGCCAAAATCTTGTTTCCAACACTAAAACCATTCATAAAACTTTAATAAAGGATTGACAACTTGAGAATTTCAGTAAAGAACTGAGTATTTAGAGGAGAAGAACCAACATACCTCTAAATGATTATTTCTCTTTGATTTGGGCAAGTTTCCTTGAAAATTCAATGTAGAAATCAAGTGGATTTGATGAGGAATTGATTAAGAATCAAAGAGGAATTGAAATCTCATCAAATGAAGTGTAAAATCAAAGTAAATTTGTTGGAGAAAATGTGTTTGGTTGAAAGGAATTTGAGAGAAAATGAAGAGAGGGAAAATTTGTGAAAAGTAGTTATGAATAGTCAAAGTTAGTTTCTCATTTAATTAAACCTCATTTCCTTTAATTAAAACATTAATAAAATTACCCAAATTAAGGAAAAATCTGTAGAAAACTTGGGTAAATTAGCTCCTTAAAGATTCAAAGTTTCAATCCTTTACAAAACAGCCACTATTTCACTTTTGCAAAAACTGCGATTTTGTCACTACACCGAAATGTAATATTTCCAAACCTCATTTTGTAAAATTGATTTTACCATTCTCTTTTATATATTAAATGAGGATTTTTAGATATTTTGCTATATTTTTAAAGCATCTCGAACTAGGTGTTCCCTAAAACCTCCTTTTAGATTCGAACCGATTTCCAGACCGATCCGGTTCAGACCCTAAACTTCTAAGCCCAAATTTGGGGTATTATAGTTCTTTTAATTAAATGAACAAAAAATCTTGTTCATGTTTGTTCGTTTAATAAATAAACAATCATAAACAAACTTCCCGTCGAACGGTTCACGAACGGTTTGTTGAACCTTCAGTTCGTTTACAACCCTATTCAAAAACAGTCCACTATATGTTTATATTAATTCAAAACTATCCCAACATTATCGTACATTCTTATGTACACCATCACAGTCCATTCTATACTCATTTTTGCACAAAACAGTCCACCGAGTTAACCAAACAATTTTTCATGTTTTTAAATCTGAAAATCAACCCTTAATTATTCAAAACAGTATTGAATTATCTCAAAACAGTCCCTAACCTTTTTAAACACATTCAAAGCAGTCCCTAGACTTATATGACAACTTTAAGTACTTCACATGCTCATCCCCTAATTTAATTACCGGAATCAATCCATATAATTTCATATACATTCATAACAGCCCTAGTTACATGTGTTCACATAACCATATGTATCGAAACAGTCCAACATGTATTCGATTATACTCAAAACAGCATTAAACAAATACATTCCTATTGCACACAAATCTGCACAGTTTTACTTCAATTCTGCATCGTTTTTAGCTAAATTCTGCATTTAAAAAAACTGCATATAGCTTGTGCATGTATTATACAATTTCTGCACTTAATACATCTTCAAAACTGCATTTTAACTCATTTCAAATCTGCACTTTAGTTCATTTCAAAACAACATCACTTTATTCTTATAAAACAGCTTCCAAGTTCATACTTATCTTTAAAACAACTCCCTACTTCATTTTCAAAACAATCACTATGAAATGTAGAAAAATCATCTATTTTCAAATTACATAACCAAATAGCTCCGATTCATGAGTACATTTACAAGTTCAAAACAGTTTCCCTCACATACTTATACTTACGAAATTGCCCATCATGTTCTTCCAATATACTAAGATTGTCCAAATCCATAAATGCACATATAATTACATTCAAAACAGAGCATTTATCCACATACATATATTTATTCATTCGAACAACCCATTTTTAATTTCCAACCAATTGGTGTAAGTGCAATTCGATCCTAATCACCACAATAAGTATCAAGGTTCAATCACAGATTCTATATGCTTTATACTCATAGAAATCGAGCTCAAACATACGTTGTACCCATCAATTATCATTCGATCCTTTAAACATTACAATTTCATAACTACAAGATACACTTAAATTGTATAGTTTCGATCTAACTTCTCTAACCTTTCTAACATTCCTTTAATATATATATATATATATATATATATATATATATATATATTGTAACACCCGGGTTTAGTGGTCGGATGTTAAGTATGTGAATTAGGTTCGAGTCGTGGGCTTGTTTTAAATTAAAATAGGCTTGGTTTTATTTAAAAAGGTCTTGAGACTTCATTAAGGGTAAAAAGGTAAATTTCTAATTGGGAAAAACAAAACAAGTAAACGGGACTTTTACTAGTCATCTTTTTCCTCCCATTTTCAAACAAAAACCATGACACCTAAACCTCCCCAAACCCCAAACACAATTCCATCCATTTTCTTCACGATTTCAAGAGCTCTCACCAAGGTAAACACGTTTTTGACTTCTCCTCATCTTTCTTAACATTTCTATAGTTTTAGTTTTTCATATACATCATTTTTTAAAATTTTCAAGTTTTCAAGTTTTGGGAAAAAGGAAGAAGCTTTGATGGGTTTTTGCTTGGTTTTTGATTTGTAAAGATAATGTATGTTTTAATCTTGCCCTTAAGTGTATTATATCTCAAAATGGTGGTTGTTGAAAATCTTGAAATGGTTTTTTGTGGGTGTTTTAAAGGGTTGAAAACTTGGGTTTTTGAGGTAGTTTGGTGTGGGAAAGTTGGGCTGATGTTATAGTGACACTTGAGGGTTTTTTGAAGGTGTTTAATGATAATTTGAACGTTGAGATTGATGGGTTTCTGCTAGGTTAAGTTCAAGTCCGAAAATGGGGATTTTATGTTAGTTTTGGCTTGGAAATGTAGAGAAATGACCTTGTGTTGTAACCTGATTTGTGACAGTGGTTTTGTGGATGATTTGTTGAGTAATATGTTATTTTTGATTGATTAGAATCAAGGGAAATCGTTGGAGAAGCTTCGGGCCCGTTTCCGGGAAATTTGGAGGCTTGATCGGCTTTCTCGGTTTGCTTAAGGGTGTTCGGTGAGTGGATTATTTAAAATGGTTTTAAATTGATTCAAGTGTGTGGTTGAGGTGTTAGATTGTGCTTGGTAGGCCAATCTAAAGTAGGGATTAAGTTTGTAGCTTAATCTCTTGTTTGACTTTATGAGTTCTTGCTTAATAGGCATAGATGTGGACTTGTGTAGTATGTGGTCGTTTATGCATGTTGATATATATTGATGCCGTATATGGTGATGACATGTTGTGTTACATGATTGTGAAATCATGGTGAGACTTGTTTAGAATGTTGGCACTAGTTATAATTACCGGGTATAAACGATCGATCATTAGGATGAGTGTGCACACGGTAAGAGTCAAATTCACGCATGGCCTTGGTGACGTGTAGTCATCAAGGAGGAGTACGGTGAGGTAACATTCCACCAGAAAATGTTAGTATGTGATGATGAGTGTAATCCCATCCATGAATGAAAACGGTGATGTGTGTAATCCCACTGGAAGGTAATTGTTTTTTTAGTATGTTGGGGCGAAAATCCCAACGGAAGTTATACGCATATCCGAGTAAGCTATATAGTGGCCAATATACTTGTCTATGTGTGGTGATTGTGATAAGATGTTATGTTACATCCTTGTTTAACATATCATGAGGTAAGATGCCATGTTCATGCATTTTTTGTGGGGATTGGCTATGTTTCTCTATTAGTGTAAATGTATGCCTTGTGAATGTTTTAAGGGTATCATGCTTGAACCATGCATTGTCGATGTTTTGTTTTGAGCTCCCTCACTAAGCTTCTAGCTTAAGCTCTCGTTTTCGACAATGCATATCATTAGTGTGGAGTTAGCAAGGAGCAAGAAAGGGGCATCCAAGCGCGTGTGTGGTTGCTCAAGTGTGATTTTATTGAATAATGTAATAGTTAGCAATGAGGATGCTATGTGTTGTAGGAGCATGTGTTAGACTCCTATTTTTGTTAATGCTTTTGGGTTGAGGATTTGTAAACCATGTTTTATGAGATGTTTATGTGTTTTTGTGGAAAAGCATGTAAACCTTGTTTTATGAATGCTTATGTTTTGTATTGAAGGCATGTAACCTTGCTATGCAATGCTTTGTGGATGTATGTTTCCTTTGAATGAATTGGACTATATGTTTATGTGTTGATCATGTTTGTGGTAGGATGAGATGCCTCTAGATTAAGTGTATGATTGCGGTTTCATGATTCTTGTTGTTTTGGGGCATGTTTGGGAATGTTGAGAGATGCAGAAAATTGTTTTCAGGGTCACTCAGAGTGCAGGCGTTTTGAAACGCTCGTGGTTGTTTCAAAATGGGTGTAGCTCCAGGAATACTCGTATCGGAATGGGGGTGGTGCCGTTTCGATACGATTTGACACTATGAGCTCTCGTTTCGGTACGCGTTTCGATACAGATTGCCTCTATGAGGGCCTGTTTCGGAACCTGTTCCGGAATGTTTCGACACTAGAGACCCCCGTACCGGAATGGAGCTGATCGTATCGGTTCGGAATGGTCTGGTTTTTTAATTGGAGCACGCGTATTGAAAAGAGCAAGCATGTTTCGAAACACATGCCTTTAATTGGGCTTTTGGGCATCTTCAAAGGTTCTCGGATGTTGTGTTTTAGTCTCGTATGTTGTTTGCTTCCTTGTTAAGGTTATATGTATCTTTTATGTATGGTTTGGCTTTGTACGCACGAAATCGGACTAACATGTCACTTGTTAAATTTAAATTACCTTATGTTCTGCTTGCATCTTCTCGTTATCGTTTTCCGCCGCCGTTTTCACACATAAGACCAAATGATACATTTAGACAAGATAATTAAATGAAAAATTTTCTAAGGTTGCTTATCGGAGTGAAGCCTTAACGGGTTTCACTTCGGTTTTCCCCGTGTAACCTGCTCGGACTGGTCTGTCGTCTAGCCCAGGATGAGGGGTTTACATTTTTTGGTATCAGAGCCTGAGGTTTCCGCGACCTCGGGAGGGTAAGTAAGGTAAGTTTGAAGTGTTATGCTGCAATGTCTCGGTGTATGTTGTACAGTGGATGTTCTGTTATGTATGCGTGTTGATCGCTTTCTTGCATAGTGTTTGAAAGCAAGTGCTAGTATGGTTGTGTGTTGAGGCGTAGTGTCGAGTTACCATTGCAACTATTACTTATTTGAAAAGATTTTGAGTAAAGGAATACTTGAGCACGTTAGACCCTTGCCTTTGCTAACTTAATCCTTGTGTGTTTATTTTATTGTAGTTGATATCTTGCTAGCCGTAAGATTAGACTTAGAGGCAGGCCTAGGATGGTTCATCCGGAACCACGGGCAGCAACTCCTGAAGTTGAGCCGGTTGTAGAGGCGCAGGCTCCTCCACCTCCTCCTTCTCCTCCTCGTCAAGAGGGAGGTGAGGCGAGAGCTGAGGGCGTAGGACCTCAGGTTGGCCAAGGTCCGGCCGGTATAGATTTGGCTCCGTTAGTTCAGGCTATAGCTGGGGCTTTTCAAGCAGTTGTGGCCGGGGGACAGGCAGTGGCGCAACCTCAGGGTGAGGGCACCGATTTGCCACTTGATAGGCTTCGCAGTTTTGGAGGTGAAGAGTTCCGAGGGTTGGCATTGGAGAGGTCAGAGGCTTGGTTTGACAAGACTGTTCGTATCATGTCTCAAATGGGTTGTACTGGAGCACGCAGTCTGGGATGTGTTGTTTCTCTACTTCAGGGTGATTCCAACACTTGGTGGGTCACCATTACTATGGGCATGTCAGATGCCGAGATCACTTGGGAGTTCTTTGAGTCAGCTTTCCGCAAGAAGTATCTGGGTCCCCGTTATCTTGATGAAAAGAAGAGAGAGTTCATGGCTTTGCTTCAGGGGAACATGACAGTGACCGAGTATGAGATACAGTTTGACAGATTGAGTCAGTATGCGTCTGAGCTAGTTCCTACTGAGAGGGAATGTTGTGACCGTTTCTGTTATGGGTTGAGTGAGAAACTGAAGAGGTACACTTTGGCTACGGATTATACAGACTTTGATGTCTTGGTCGCTAGGGCCAAGGACATAGAGCACAATTTGGGTCTGACCAAACGTTCAGGTGGTTCTAATTCAGGAAAGAGGTTGTCTGACTTTGATAGAGGTGACGCCAAGAGGCATCACTTTGATCATAGACGTGGTGGTGGTAACCACGGGAGATGCAATCAGGGCCAGAGAGCTGGTGGGCGTTTGCCCGGGTGTACTAGATGCGGGAGGCATCACACCAGAGAGTGTTGGGGAAGCTTTTATTCGTGTTGGAACAGTGGAGCTAGAGATCACCTTAGGCGTGATTGTTCACATCAGGTTGGGTTTGCACCAGTTCAGATTCAGGCTCCTGCTAGAGCTATTGATTATCCGAGAGGCCGTGGGCGCGGTCAAGGTAACTTCTAGCCGAGGAACAACTGCCAGAGGAATGTAGCAGACGTAGTTGTGGTTCAGCCGGATGGGGAGGTTAGGCTAGAGTTTATGCTCAGTGAGAGGGATAGAACAACACGAATATGATTGGAGGTAATTTCTCGATACAGTCTCTGTGTTTGCTTTCCTTGATTGACTTCAGGTCTACGCATTCATACATTTTGAATGAGCATGCAAAAATGTTGAATTTACCTTGTGAGGTACTAGAGGTAGGTGTTAGTGTTACTAGTTCCTTCGGGGATACAATAGTGGTTAGAAAGATGTACAGAAGGTGTCCGTTAATGGTTTAAGGGCATATATTTCCAGTGGACATGATGGAGTTACCGTTCTATGACTTCGATGTGATTTAGGGTATGGACTGGCTTACAGAACATAGAGCTAGGATAGATTTTGAAACTAAGAGAGTCTTCTTGAAGCTTGCAGATGACTATGAGATTGTGGTAGTAGGTGAGAATGAGAAATTCTTATCGAATGTTGTTTCAACCTTAGAGGCTCAGAGACTAGTTGAGTTGGGTTGTGAGGCATACTTGGCCTACATGATGAATCCGAACATGGATGATGTTAGACCGCAGGATATTAAAACAGTGTGTGATTTTCCGAGTGTGTTTCCGGAAGAATTGTCCGGTTTACCGCCTGATAGAGAGGTAGAGTTTGCTATAGAGACATATTCAGATTCTGTTCATGTTTCGATTGCTCTGTACCGTATGGCACTGAAAAAACTGAAAGAGTTGAAGACTCAGTTACAAGAGTTGTCTGATAGAGGTTTTATCCGTCCGAGTTCTTCGCCTTGGGGCGCTCCAGTATTATTTGTGAAGAAGAAAGACGGTAGTATGAGAATGTGCATTGATTATAGACAGTTGAATAAGTTGACAATGAAAAACAAGTATCCCTTGTCGCGCATCGATGATTTGTTTGATCAGTTGAGAGGGGCATCGGTCTTTTCGAAGATAGATTTGAGATCCGGTTATTACCAGTTGAAGATAAAAGAGGTTGATGTACCGAAGACAGCTTTTAGGACTAGATATGGTCACTATGAGTTCTTGGTTATGCCGTTTGGGTTGACAAACGCACCGACTGCTTTCATGGACATGATGAACAAAATTT
The DNA here is from genome assembly GCA_958450335.1 of Hibiscus tridactylites. NCBI lineage: Eukaryota > Viridiplantae > Streptophyta > Magnoliopsida > Malvales > Malvaceae > Hibiscus > Hibiscus tridactylites. The sequence continues at coordinate 70,668,062 of OY288271.1, forward strand.
TCCATCAGTACTTAGATCAGTTTGTGGTTGTATTCATAGATGATATTTTGGTGAATTCACGTACCGAGGAAGATCATGACAGGCATTTGAGGTTAGTTTTGCACACTTTTCTAGACAACCAATTGTACGCTAAGTTGATTAAGTGTGAGTGCTGGATCTGAGAAGTGGTCTTTCAAGGACATGTAGTGTCAGCCGAGGGGATTAGAGTTGATTCGAAGAAGGTAGAAGCCATTGTAGAGTGGAAGCAACCAGAGTCTGTGACAGAGATTCGTAGTTTCCTAGGCTTAGCATGTTATTATAGGAGGATTGTTGATGGGTTCTCGAAGATAGCCGCCCCTTTGACAAAATTGCTTCCGAAGAATGTTTAGTTTGAGTGGTCAGATGCGAGACAGCAAGCCTTTGAGAAACTGAAAGAAGCCTTGACAAATGCATCGATTTTGATTCAGCCAGAGTCGGGGAAAGAGTATGTGATCTACAATGATGCTTCATATGTAGGATTAGGTTGTGAGCTCATGCAAGACGGAAGAGTTGTAGCTTATGCCTCGAGACAGTTAAATGCTCACGAGTGTAATTATCCGACACACGACATAGAGCTAGCCGTGGTTGTGTTTGCCTTGAAGATCTGGAGACATTATTTGTATGGTGAGAAATGCACAGTGTATACGGATCACAAGAGTCTGAAGTATATAATGACGCAAAGGGAGTTGAACCTTAGACAACGTAGGTGGCTAGAGTTGCTCAAGGACTACGATCTCACGATTGAGTACCATCCAGGTAAAGCAAATGTAGTGGCAGATGCTTTGAGTATAAAGGTAGCTGTTGAGTTGAGAGTCATGTTTGCTAGTTTGAGCTTGTCTGGTGATGGAGGTCTAGTGGCCGAGCTTCAGGTTAGACCTACTTTAGGCCAGTTGAGTAGAGAAAAACAGCTGTTAGATAGATCTTTGGCACCTCACGTGCAAGATATAGCCGAGGGTAGACCATCAGACTACATTTTCAGTGACGATGGGGTCTTGTGTTTCAGAGATAGAATAGTTGTGCCGGATGACAGTGATTTGAGAAGTACTATCATGAACGAAGCACACACTAACCCATTCACTATGCATCCCGATAGTACAAAGATGTATCATGACCTGAAGAATGAATATTGTTGGGTTGGTTTGAAGAAATATGTACCCGATTACGTGAGTAAGTGTATGATATGCCATAGAGTTAAGGCATAACATCAGGTTCCTTAAGATTTGTTGCAACCCTTGAGGATTCCGAAATGGAAGTGGGAAAATATCACCATGGACTTCGTTTCGGGTTTGCCTTTGACTCCTTCGAAGAAGAACTCAGTTTGGGTTATAGTTGATCGTTTCACAAAGTGTGCTCACTTTTTAGCTGTTAATACGACTTACTCCTTAGATAAGTTGCCCGATTTATACACCGGTGAGATTGTGAGACTACATGGTGTGCCGAAGTCGATTGTCTGATAAGGATCTGAGATTTACAACCAAATTTTGGGAGTGTTTGCATACAGCTTTGGGTACCCGATTGAATTTCAGCACGTCGTATCATCCTCAGTCAGATGGTCAGTCAGAGAGGGTTATACAAATTTTAGAGGACATGTTGCGTTGTAGCATTATTGATTTTCAGGGTACTTGGGAGAAACACTTGCCGTTGGTCGAGTTCGCATACAATAACAGTTATCAGTCGAGCATTCAGATGGCTCCGTACGAGGCATTGTATGGTAGAAAATGTAGAACTCCGATTTGTTGGGCCGAAGTAGGTCAGAAGTTGTTACCGATGCCGGATTTGCTTAAGGGGACTACCGATAAGGTGAAGTTAGTTTGTAATCGTTTGAAGGAAACTTCGGATAGGCAGAAATCCTATGCCAATTTGAAGAGGAAAGAAGTTGAGTATGTCATGGGAAATAGAGGGTTCTTGAAAGTCTCTTCGTGGAAGAAAGTTATGAGGTTTGGTAAAAAGGGGAAATTGAGTCCGAGATACATTAGGCCGTATGAGATTGTGAAGTGAATCGGTATGGTTTCTTATCAGTTACGTTTGCCATCTGAGTTAGAGAAGATTCGTAATGTGTTCCATGATTTCAATGCTTCATAAGTATACATCAGATTCGTCGCACGTTATGCTTGTGGAAGAGATTGAGTTGAACCCAAACTTGACGTACGATGAAGAACCAGTTGAGATCTTAGCATCAGATAGTAAGGTGTTGTGTGGTAGACGAATTGATTTGGTCAAAGTGAGGTGGCAACATCGAGGTGTGGACGAGGCCACTTGGGAGAGAAAAGAGGATATGGAAAGGCAGTTTCTGTATCTCTTCCAGTCAGGTAATTTCAGGGACGAAATTCCTTAAGTGGGAGAGAGTTGTAACACTAGGTTTAGGGGTCGGATGTTAAGTGTATGAATCGAGTTCAAGTCGTGGGCTTGTTTTAAATTAAAATGGGCTTGGTTTTAATTAAAAGGGGCTTGAGACTTCATTAAGGGTAAAAAAATAAATTTCTAATTGGGAAAAACAAAACAAGTAAAAGGGACTTTTACTAGTCATCTTCTTCCACCCCTTTTCAAACAAAAACCACGACACCTAAACCTCCCCAAACCCCAAACACAATTCCATCCATTTTCTTCACGATTTCAAGAGCTCTCATCAAGGTAAACACGTTTTTGACTTCTCCTCATCTTTCTTAACATTTCTATAGTTTTAGTTTTTCATAAACATCATTTTTGAAGTTTTTCAAGTTTTGGGAAAAAGGAGGAAGCTTTGATGGGTTTTTGCTTGTTTTTTATTTGTAAAGATAATGTATGTTTTAATCTTGCCCTTAAGTGTATTATATCTCAAAATGGTGGTGTTTTGTTGAAAATCCCGAAATGGGTTTTTGTGGGTGTTTTAAAGGGTTGAAAACTTGGGGGTTTAAGGTAGTTTGGTGTGGGAAAGTTGGGCTGATGTTATAGTGATGCTTGAGGGTTGTTTTGAAGGTGTTTAATGATGATTTGAGTGTTGAGATTGATTGGTTTCTTCTGGGTTAAGTTCAAGTCCGAAAATGGGGATTTTTGTGTTAGTTTTGGCTTGGAAATGTAGAGAAATGACCTTGTGTTGTAATCTGATTTGTGACAGTGGTTTTTTGGATGATTTGTTGAGTAATATGTTGTTTTTGATTGATTAGAATCAAGGGAAATCGTTGGAGAAGCTTTGAGCTTGTTTCCGGGAAATTTGGAGGCTTGATCGGCTTTCTCGGTTTGCTTAAGGGTGTTCGGTGAGTGGATTATTTAAAATGGTTTTAAATTGCTTCAAGTGTGTGGTTGAGGTGTTAGATTGTGCTTGGTAGGCCAATCTGAGGTAGGGATTAAGTTTGTTGCTTAATTTCTTGTTTGACTTTTTGAGTTCTTCCTTAATGTGCATAGATGTGGACTTGTGTAGTATGTGTTCGTTTTTGCATGTTGATATATATTGATGTTGTATATGGTGATGACATGTTGTGTTGCATGATTGTTAAATCATGGTGAGACTTGTTTAGTATGTTGGCACTAGTTATAATTACCGGGTATAAATGATCAATCATTAGGATGAGTGTGCACACGGTAAGAGTCAAATTTGCGCGTGGCCTTGGTGACATGTAGTCATCAAAGAGGAGTACGGTGAGCTAACATTCCACCGGAAAATGTTAGTATGTGATGATGAGTGTAATCCCATCCATGAATGAAAACGGTGATGTGTGTAATCCCACCAGAAGGTAATTATTGTTTGAGTACGTTGGGGAGAAAATCCCAACGGAAGTTATCCGCATATCCGAGTAAGCTATATAGTGGCCAATATACTTGTCTATGTGTGGTGGTTGTGATAAGATGTTATGTTACATCCTTGTTTAGCATATCATGAGGTAAGATGCCATGTTCATGCATTTTTGTGGCGATGGGCTATGTTGCACTATTAGTGTAAATGTATGCCTTATGAATGTTTTAAGGATATCATGCTTGAACCCTGCATTGTCGATGTTTTATTTTGAGCTCCCTCACTAAGCTTCTAGCTTACGCTCTCGTTTTCGACAATGCAGATCATTATGTGGAGTTAGCAAGGAGCAAGAAAGGGGCATCCAATCATGTGTGTGGATGCTCAAGTATTGTTTTATTGAATAATGTAATAGTTAGCAATGAGGATGCTATGTGTTGTAGGAGCATGTGTTAGACTCCTATTTTTGTTAATGCTTTTGTGTTGAGGATTTGTAAACCTTGTTTTATGAGATGTTTATGTGTTTGTGTGAAAAAGCATGTAAACCTTGTTTTATGAATGCTTATGTTTTGTATTGAAGGCATGTAACCTTGCTATGCAATGCTTTGTGGATGTATGTTTCCTTTGAATTAATTGGACTATATGTTTATGTGTTGATCATGTTTGTGGTAGATTGAGATGCCTCTAGATTAAGTGTATGATTGCAGTTTCATGATTCTTGTTGTTTTGGGGCATGTTTGAGAATGTTTGGAGATGCAGAAAACTGTTTTCAGGGTCACTCAGAGTGCATGCGTTTCGAAATGCTCGTGGTTGTTTCGGAACGAGTCTAGCTCCAGGGATACTCGTATCGGAACGAGAGTGGTGTCGTTTCGATGCGATTTGACATTGTGAGCTCCCGTTTCGGTATGCGTTTCGATACATATTGCCTTTGTGAGGGCCTGTTTTGGAACATATTCCGGAATATTTCGACTCTGGAGACCCCCGTACCGGAACAAAGTGGACCGTATCGGTACGACCTTGTCTGGTTTATAAACTGGCGCCCGCGTATCGAAATGAGCAAGCCTGTTTCGAAACGCATGCTTGTAATTGGGCTTTTGGGCATCTTCAAAGGTTCTCGGATGTTGTGTTTTAGTCTCGTATGTTGTTTGCTTCCTTGTTAAGGTTATATGTATCTTTTTTGTATGATTTGGCTTTGTACACACGGAATCAGACTAACATGTCACTTGTTAAATTTAAATTACCTTACGTTCTGCTTGCATCTTCTCGTTATCGTTTTCCGCTGTCATTTTCACACATAGGACCAAATGATACATTTAGATAAGATAATTAAATGAAAATTTTCTAGAGTTGCTAATCGGAGTTGGGCCTTAACGGGTTTCACTTCGGTTTTCCCTGTGTAACCTGCTCGGACCGGTGTGTCTTCTAGCCCGGGACGAGGGGGTTACATATATATATATAGGGATAGGATCCAATTACACAGTGTAAAACTCTCTAAGTTTTACACGTCTTTTGGATCGTTAGATGGGTAAAACGGATGGATGAGATTAACAATAGAGTATGTGAAGATTATAACTTGGGGAAAAAAAGTAAGAAGTTAATCTCAGTCATCCATTTCCCCTATCCAACGATCCAAAAAAGCGTGTAAAACTTAAAGAATTTTAAAAATGAATTAAGGAGTTCTACAATTTAACAAGAATTTCACTTGATTGTGAGGAAAGAAGAAGGTTACCTTTTTCCAAGTTTCTTTTCGAAAGCAAAACCTACAATTTAGCCAGCATGAATCAAGGATTTGCAAGCTTCCTCTCATTCTTCTCTCTCTAGTTCGGTTATGGGAAGGATAAAGGAGAATGGTGATGAGCAAGTTTTGCTCATCTTTCACTTCCTCACTAATGACGTGGTTCATTCTCCCTTCCCCACACTTGCCTTGTCTTTGGTTTGACAAGTGTGCAAGTCTCCACACTTTTGAGAATTTAGCATGTAATCTTTAGATTTTAGCATGGATTCGGTTGAGTCCTTTTAATAATGGTCACCTATTGTTTTATGATTTTAATATCTAAGACACCTTATTTGGTCAATCGAGTGACACATCGAAACCATTTGTTTATCAATCGAATTCCTAGTATACTTCTAAGTGAAATTTGGGCTATTTAACTTTACACTTAAATTAATTCAGAATATGTCCAATTACTACAAAATCAAATCGTACAAATTTATCTTATCCCAATGGACTATTTCAAATAAGAAAATTATGGAATACAATTAACCCGGTTTTAGGGGTATTACAAGTTTCGTTGCCCAAGTTAGGTATTGTTCTACTGCAGGAAAGTCTATGTTATTTGTATTTAACTCTACATTTATAAAAAACCCAACCTTCAAAGTTTATATGTGATAAGTAACAATACTTTTGAATTCTAAACGATGTATGGAGTTTCCAACAATATTAAAATTTCTCTACTGATATTAAATAGTTAAGATTAGTGGCTTGATGTTATTAGTATAGTTTAAAACTCCAAACCCTTGCATGGTTGTAATGGCTATCCCGCAATTTTAAGATTTAAGAAACCAGTATGCTTGGCACATGGACATGGTTCTAATGACTTTCTTGTGATTTAGTTGCTTTTATTGATTTGTTCTTTGTACTCATTCTCCCTCCCCTTTTTAAAAAAAGGAAAACAATTTTAAGTTCTTTTTTTGGGATGCAGAAGCAACTAGTGTTTCGACACATATAATCATCTTCTTCTGATACGGGACGACAAGGTGGGTAAGCCGATCATTTTCTTCTGTAATTTATCAGGCTGTCTCGTTTAACTTATAGGCATTTATGATTGTATTTTGTGTAAAAACTGTAACACCCGTGTTTTGGGCCTAGGAGTTAACCGGGTTTATAGTTCGGGTCAATGAAATTTGATTAAATCAACCCAACTTAAATAATGACCTAATCGAGCTTTAATAAAAAGATGAGGGACCAAAAGAGCAATTTGACCCAAAACTTTTAAAAAGCAAGACAACTTTATAGAAAAGTTGTCTTCCCTTTTCCCATTTCCTTCTTCCAAAAGTTGGAAGCCCTCCCACCATTTTCAAAGCTTCTTCAAACCTTGGTTATTATTCCATCCATTATCTCCTTCAATTAAAGGTGTTTTTCAAAAGTAATTACGTTTTCTTAACCTCCTCTTTACCCTCTACCTAACTATGGTCTTGGATTTCAAAAACATGGGGTTTTGGAAATTAGGGTTTATATTAAAGTTTGAATTTTTAAGGGGTTTTCCAATTTGTTTTAATAAATTGAGTTAGGGCTTTAGTTAATCATGTGAAAATGTGTAACATATATCAAATTGGTTGAATTTGGGTGAAAATTCGTAGCATGTTCTTGAGGTAAATTTTAAGGTATTAAAACTTGGGTTTTTGGTGGGTTTAATGTTGAAATTGAAGGGCTGATGGTCTACCTATGTTAGGAGTGTGATTTGGGATGTTTTGGAAGTCATTTGGGTGTTTGGAAATGGGTGTTTCAGCCAAGAGTTGTTGGAGTACGAAAATTGGGTTTTTGAGATATTAGATGGTTTGGGAAATTGTGGAAATTGGGTTGTGTTTGCAAAGTAAGTTGATGGTTGAGTTTAGCATTGAATTGGGAAGTAATGTGTGTGTTTTGTTTGACTAGAAGCAAGAGGAAACGTTGAGGAGGCTTTGGGACCGAATCCGGGTTTGTAGGAGGATTGGTTCGAATTGATAAGGAAGGGCGGTGAGTGGTCTTAACTTGTTTTAAAGTTTGGTTCGAGCACGAGTAGTGTGTGTGTGTAAAGTGTGCTTGGTAGGCCACTTCCTTATAACCCAAGTAGTTAATTTAGTCTTGTTTTCCTTAAATGCCAATGTGCTTAATGACTATGCTCTTGTACTTATGATTATATGGTGCATGTATATATATCATGATGTGGATATATATGATGAGCATGAGTCTGGTTGATGATATGTGCTTGATGATGATAATTGGCACTAAATAATTACCGGTTGTAAATGATCGATCATTAGGATAGTGTGTACACAAATTGAGTCAAAACATACGTGGCCTTGATGGCGTTAAGTCATCAAGGAGGAGTACGGTGATGTAACATTCCACCGGAAGCTTTTATTTATTTCTACGGGATGATGAGTGGAATCCCATCCGTAGGGCATGTGGCGATGAGTGGAATCCCGCACATGCAAGGTCCGGTGATGAGTGAAATCCCACCGAGGTAAAGTGTTGTTGAGGTTTATATCCGCACAATCGGGGTAATTAAAGTGGCCAATTAAACTTGTTCATGTATTGTGATATATGATGATGGTATATGGTTGTGGTATATGGTGTTGTTGCATGATGATTGATATTGATGTTTAAGCTTGTTAGGATTGAGAGACCATATATGCCACTTGAAAGACTAGCTAGGTCTACTTGATTTTATGCCTATGCTTGATGTATGTAAGACTAGGATTAACATGCTTGAACCCTGCATTGTTGATGTTTTTCGTTTTAGAGCACCCTCACTAAGCTTATAGCTTACGCTCTCTATGTTCAACAATGCAGATCTTTAGCGTGGTGTTAGCTCGAGGCAAGGCAAGAAGGGCTTTCCAAGTTGTTGCTCAAGTATGGTTAATTTTGTAGTAGTTAAGCAATGTGGCAATAGAGTGTGTTTGTATGAGCCTTGTATGACTCTTTCAAATGATGTTGTTTTGGATTGATTATGGATTGTAAGTATGTTATACTTTGATGAATGTTGGTGTGTATGATGGCATGCTTTCGGATGTTTTAGGTTGCCTTATGCTGAGTGCAAACCTCTTTTGTTTGACTTGTGGCTTTATGACCATTTGAGCCTTTAAGCATGCACATATTGCCTAAATTGCTCTCTCATTATAATGTTGTGTGTGAATGCCTTAATTCATGTATGGTTGATTCCCTTGGCTAAATTATGTGTGCTTATAGGTTGGAATATGCTTGGGTGAGTCGAGAAATGCATTTAGAGTCGTATTGGGATCGTTTAAGTTGGGATTGGAGGAATTGCAGTGCAGGGCGTATCGATACGCCTCAGGCCGTATCGATACGGGCTTGCCCAAATGCCAGAAATTTTGCTGGCGTACCGATACCCTAAGGGTATCGATACCCTCCAAACTCACTGTAATTTGAGGAGTCGATTGAGAGTAGAGCGTACCGATACGGGGATCCCGAGTATCGGTACGGGTCCACTCTGTTGACCAAGAAGGGTTGACCGAGAAGGGCGTATCGATACGCTCAAGGGCTGTATCGATACGGTCTTCTCGAGGTTGACTTCTTGGGTTGACCTAGACAGGGTGTATCGATACCCCTAGTTAGGGTACCGATACGGGCTGCCCTGTAAACTTAAAAATGAACTGTTATGCATGGCCGTGGTTCGAATGTGTTTTCCTTTGTATTGTTTTCCGCTGTGTGAATCGCTTAGGACTAAATGTTCTAGACAAGATTAATATAAAAAGAAAAAAAAATAGGGTTGCTAACCGAAGGGAACCTTAACGGGTTTCATCCGTCCATATCGGGGCGAGGGGGTTACAAAAACGCAGCATATAGCTGCTGCATCTAGAACAGTATTTTAAGACGGAATGAAATCAGTAAATTTTCCAGTTTGTTAGTCATTAAGAGCTTAGTTAATAACCGATTTTGTAGCAATTAGATGCCATAATAGTGTCGTTTGTATTGCTTGCACTGTGAACCGTTATTCTGATAGTTTTTCTAGGATTCATGTGATTTTATGTTAGTCTAATTGATGCTAAAATAATTACAGAAAATAGCATTTGTATAGTATGTGTACTGTTTGTACAGTATGTGTATTGTTTGTGCATTTATAGCATAATTTAATCTAGAAGAAAACAACTTATTGGGTATTGCTTGTAACAGTCAATCCTTGCCTTCAACAAATCAACATAATATAGATTGAAATGATCCGATCACACAATAGAGGAGGATCTTTGAATTATTTTTAGCTTTTATTATGTATGTTATTAAGAAACAAAAATATTTGCTTGCACATTTTTTGTGTTTGTAATAGTACATTTTTAGTGATTATGTATTACATATATTTTTATTCGAATACTAAACCAGATATTTTCTCTTTAAAAGATAAAACAATTTTTGTTATAACTTTATCCAACAATACAATAGTATTAATAATTTTAATATTTAAAATAAAAAATAATATTATATAAAAAATAACCATAGTATTAATAATTATTAATATTAAGAATTAAAAAGTAAATGCCAATTAAACATATACCGACAGACAAAATCGTCGGTATAAGTATCTTATACAAATTTACATGATACATATACCGACGGAGACAACCGTCGGTAAAAGTCAAAATCAATTGCGACGAATGCACCGTCAGTTAATACCTCGACTTATACATGTGACTTGTTCGTAGGTAAAGGTAAACCTTATAACGACAGACGTACCATTAGTAAAAATGTGTCATTATATATGCACTGTATATACTGACGGAAGAAGTCCGTCGAAATAAATATACTAATTTGTCGGGGTATGCCATACTTATACCTACGGATATGCCCATCGATATAGGGTCCCAACATCTATACCAACGGTTGTTTTTGTTGTTATAGATATATACCGACTAGCATTTTACCGATGGCTATTTTTTTCTATCGGAATATCGCTTTTGTCCATCAGTACAGGGTTTTGGACCATATACCAACATATTTTAGGTGTTTTACCGACATTTTTCTATCAGTCGGTATATGTCATTATTTTGTAGTGTACCAACCTACGCACGTAAACAACGATTTCGAGCGTTGATCTTAAAAAGACTAGTGGTACACATCTACTCTATTATACTTCATGCTAATTGTATATATAAGCATGCAAGCTAGTACGAGCAATAAGGTAAGAATAATAAACACATGGCGCTACCACTAGTCACATAAACACATGCTCAAAATCATAGAAATCTATATACGTGACACACAAGGCCCAACCACACTCTATGTCTCAACAGACTATCAAGGCAAACATACGAGATGCCAATGACATCATCAAGCAATACAACCACATACCAACCTTGAGTGAGGCCTAAGGACACATATCATTGGGAACACGTACTTAGAGTGAGGCCCATGGACAAAAGCATCGAGATCTTACACTCTATACTCGGAATCCTCCCTTTAGTATATTTAGATAAGTGTAACACCCTGGTTTTGGACCTAGGAGTTTGTAGGTTGAGTTTAGGGTCCGTTGGACCGAGACTAGAGATCCGAGTTAGTTTGGGATTGGTTCAGGGAAATCCTAGTTCGGGAAGTGATAAAAATATGAGGAAATTTTCTAAAATCCATTTTATGTGTATAAGGGTTTGGTGAAGCCAATTTTAGAAAATGACATTTGGAAGGTGGACATTTCGGTTTAGTGACTAAATCGTAAAAATGGAAAAACTATTTTAATGGTTATTTTGTAAAAGAGCTGAAACATAGAATCTTTAGGGAGTTAAAGTAAATGTAATCAACTATTCCTTTAATTTGACATGTTTTAAATGTGTTGAATTAAAAATGGTTTTGACTAAAAAGGGAATTAAGCTTTACAAACTTATTTTGACGTAACTTCCATTTTCTCTCTTTTCTCATCAGCCAACCACCCATTTTCTTTCAAAACTTCTAGATATCTTTTCCTTTTCATTTTAATTTGATTTCCATGGAGTTTACTCAACTTGTTTCAATGAGTTCTTGAAGATTTTTAATCAAATCTTGTTAATTGAAGGAATAGCAAGGGATTAGAGGTAATTTTCATGCTTCTCCTCTAATCAAGGTTCTTTATTGAAATTTCCAAGTATTTGGCTCTTTAATTATATTTCTTAACAAGGTTTTATGATTGATTTGGAGAATATGGCTAAATCAAGCTTTAAATGATGATTTTGTGTAATTTTCATAGTGGATCTGTTTTGACTGATTTATGATTGATTTTAATCATGTTTTGGAGGTTTATTAATGTTGAGAATGAGGTTAAGCATGGTAATCCCGAAACTATTTGGATCTCTAGTTGATTAGGTTGTTAGAATTTGGTTTTTGTGGTGTTAATGTGATTTTGGGATGTTGGAGGTATAAGGTTGTTAATAGGTTGATTTTGGATGTTAATCAATGATTATAAATGGTTGGAAGTGTTAGGTTTCATCTGGGTTGAGTTTTAGAGTAATCGAAGGTGTTTTCGGCTGTTTCGAATGGGCGTTTTGGTGGTTTTGGGCAGAGCAACGTGGTAGGTTTGCTTGATGGAGTTTTAATGCATTGAGATGCATTAATCTTGTATTCTTATGTGGTTTAGATAGGGGAGAACGTTTCGGAAGCAACCGGTGAGGCTTTGGGAGCTTCAGACGCTTAGTTTCGCGTCAGCTAATCAAGGTTTCGTGTGTCAGTGAGCGACAATGTGGATTTCAGCTTTGAAATGTTATAAAGGTGGTTTTGGGAACTTAGATGTAAGCTTAAAACTCTTTTCTAAGTTCGGAAGTAAGTATAAGGAATTTCTCTCTCGGTTGTGCAATTATGAAATGGTTTTGTTATGCACATGGTTTTTGAATGCATGTTACCTACTGTTAAAGTATGTAGTTTACCGTTTTTAATGATGTGATGATGAAGGATGCACATGGTAAGTGATCCTTGTAAGCATATGTTTTATACTTGTGATTTAAAGCATGGTTCAATGCTTTGGAATATGATTTATTGATGATGCTTTGAAAACAGTGAGGTATGTGGTTAAATATGAATTATACTGGCAAGTGATGTTGTGAAAATGGTTTATAAATGATATCGGATATAGTTAGCCCGCTATAGGATTGAGTGCACTATAAAAAGTCGCCTTGGATGTCGAGGGGTTGGTGTCCCGTGTCTCTGTCCAAGTACCCTAACGATCAAGGAGTTCGGTGTCTTGTCTCTCGTTAGTGGGTTAAGCGTCTAACCAATGAATAGGGTTGGTGTCCCCATTGGTTGTTATTGTACCAAATTCCGGTTGAGATGGCTTGGAGCGTTGTGTTAACACTTGTTGATTCAGTGTATTCGGTATGTTGTTTTTGAAAAATGAACTTGTCTAATGATCACTTGTAAGCCAATATAATTGATGATGTATCATGAGATGGTTTATGATGTATATTGTGATTTATACATGTTTTACTCTTTAAGCTTTGCAGATGGTAGTTATGCATGGGAAGACTTAAATTTAGTGTTAGCAATGAGACTTGATGTTGATTCATGATACATGTTACATAAGGTTTATTATGCTGACTTTTGATTAAGGAAAGTGTATGGTTTTACAAGCATGATGGTTTTCAAATGATGATTTAAGTTAATTGAAGTGAGATTTCAATGTGGACTTGAAAAATGGTTTTAATGCATTGATGATGTTTTGTTTTTGAGTGCTCCTAACTAAGCCTTGTGTGCTTACGCTCTAATTTGTCCATCATTGCAGAGAATTAAGGTTTTGGAGGCACCGTGGAGAAAGGGATCACAAGAGACTTCATCCGAGCATGTATGTTTCGGTTTAGACTATAAGTAATAAGGGTGATGGGGGATCCGTTGTGTTTATTGGGAGATTTGTGTAAACTCCCTATTTGAGCAAGTGTTCATAGCTGTTTTAGACTTGTAAATGACCTTTGGTTATTGGTTTGTGCTTTGCTATGCATTTTGGTATCTTGCTTGGCTTGTTTACTAGGTTGCATGCCTATAGTTTACCTTTGATGCAAATTACCATGATATGATGTTGAACATGTCATGAATGATTGAGGTTTGATGTTTGGATATGTTATATACATGTTAGAAGAATGATTAAGTTGTTAAGTGTGCATTAAAGTGTAAAAAAACTAGCAAAATGTGACATTACAGGCCCAGGCATACCGATACGCGGGCTACCATATCGGTACAATATAGCCAAAACAGGCATACCGTATCGATATTGGGTAGATCGTATCGATACGGCTAAAGGGCAAAATGAGAAACCGTACTGGTACACGACGCCGTATCGATACCCTTTTGTGCTACTTGAAATCTGAGAAATTGATGAGATAATGGCGTATCGATATGGGCTGGAGTGTATCGATACGCTCGACTGGTAAGTTGGTTAATTAAGGCTTTTTGATGTTCTATTTTCTTCCGTTTTGGTCACTAAATGTTTGGATGTTCAATTGAATGTGTTTGAATGATTGGATTGAGCTGAGATTTGAGACGATAGCATGTAACATGACTAATTAAAGGATGGTGACCTAAAATTGGATGAAGTCCCTGTATTTTGTGAAATTTACAAATTGGTCCCTATCACTTGTTTGTAATCAATTGAATGCTAAATCGATGTCCGTTTGAGTTGATGATTCTTCCACCGCGAGTCTAAAAACTTAGGGTAAAAATGTACATCTAGATAAGATAAAAATAAAAAATAGGGTCGTTTATTGAGGTAAACTTCCCGGTTTACTTCAATATTCCCCGTATGACCCGTTCGGTCGGGCATCTAGGCAAGTTTGAGGGGGTTACAATAAGGCCCAGGGACACGAAGCATCGGGGATCGTACCTCTAATATCTCAAACCATGGTGTTGCACAACTCTTTCTCTAGGTATTCGAATCCCAACAATCATTAACTCAACCAATTAAATTCCTACCCAACATACAAGCAATGTGATCTCAAGGATCTCCCTATTGTTGCTAATCGTCAACGCATCATTTATTTTACATTACTGAGTTGTTAATTAACTACAGAGAAGTACATAATTATTCTCATTACTTATCCCCATTAATCCACATCATCACTTTAATTTAGGCATTAATCAGGTTATTAATTGTACACGTCAAATTCCATTTTGTATTTGTACTTACAAATTATAAAGTGTATCGGGTACCAGTACTCGAACACGAGTATCGGTACGATACCCTCGGGTATCGATATTCAAATGCGTACCGATACAAATATTGCTTATTGGAAATGTTAAATTTCTCATGTACTGGTACGAGTCGACCTGTATCCATCCGACATCGAATAACATACTGGTAGACCCAAAGCTCGCACCGATACCCCACTCGCGATTTATACCATATTAGCGGAGTACGATATTTACTAGACTTTGATTGATCCCTAAAGCTTATGAAAGTCATTAGGATTTGTTTGCTAGCGTATTTAATCATTTAATATTGTTTATCGGCTTTATGATCATTTAATCGAATAATTTCCGTTATTTATTCTTTACGCACAATTTCCATCAAACACATAAATTTTCATACTATAGCACCCAATCACCAGAACATACAATTCAAATAATCATCACATAAATATATGAATATTCGAACAACCCTACACAGCCTCTAAAGTCTAATCAAGTCGAGTCATATCCCTAAATAATCATCATGCATCTCATAATTATTGAGTCTTACAATATCGATCTCTACCATACTTATTTTCCGTCTACCTATTTTGTAGGCACTAACACACAAAGCAATCACATTTATGATGCTCATAAAGCATTAGGAGTTTGAGGTGAATTAATCTCAAGCCATAGCGATAAATCCTCATTGAAGCTCTTCCAATCATCTCCTTTAATCAAATATTAGAGTCATCACTATCCTATGATACAACAAACATGGCTACATAAGTAAATTCGTATTATTAGACTACTTTAGAGAATAAAACACGCAAAACTAGATTATCTAGTTCGAATTTGGCAAAACAGACGATGCCAACAGACTAAGAACGTCGAAAAACCTTTGAGTAGGTTCCCTAAAAAAAGTCAAGAGCCGGTCAACGACCAGTCAACGCTTGTCAATGGCAGTTAGGAAGGGCAGTGCGTTATGGGCAGGTTGTCTGGTTTGACCCATCTGATTTGTCCCAACAGAACCGACCTGGTTCAACTGGCGGAGCACGCCCACGCGTAGGCAGTGATGCGTGCAGCATCCTCCGATGGTCGGATGGTGACGATGAGTTCCAGATCAGTTTGTCTTCTGCCGGTGAGTCCGATGGTGGCGACGATTCATAGCGGCAGATGACAGGCAAAGGTGTTTTAATATTTTTGATTCTTCTTTCTCCTCACTCTAGCAAGTGGTGGTAGTGACAGTGACGGGGCGACCATGGTTGGACTCTTCTTGGTGAGGAGGAGCTAATGGCAGTGACGGTGACAGGGCGACCATGGTAGGACTCGTCTTGGCGAAGCTAATGACGGTGACAGTGTTGTGCACGGCGAATCCTATGGCAATAGATCGAGATTCAAAGCTCCTTCCCTCCATTTTCTCCCACTTTTCTCATTTCTTTCTCTTAAACAAAAATATCTTTTTCCCTCTCATTTTTCCCACACAACCATACACTTTAATTTAAATTCCACTATTCCCAACCAAATGGGTAAACTAATTACTTGAACATTTGCCTCCCCTAGATTTCAATTTATGCTCCCAACTTTATCCCTCATAAATTTTAGTCCTGAATTTCCTTAAATCGAGCATCAAAATTTAATTATTCTTATTTAAATTTAATAATTTAAATATTCAGAAACCCAGATCCGAGACCTGTTTACTGACTTGAAGTTCGGGTTGTTACAACTCTCCCCTCGTTAAAGAAAATTGTTGAGTTTTAAGGTGCTCAATTCCTTCAACCGATCTTGCTCACCATGTGGTTGAGAAATGGAATTTTGGGTGGATGTGGTGTGGAAGCTAAAAGATAAATGACACAATGATTTAGAGTGGTTCAACCTTGTAACCAAGGTTTACATCCACTACCTTAGCTTCCCACTAAGGATTTCCAATCAATCAACTATTGATTCATCCCCTTTTCTAGGCTTAGAAGGAAACCCTTATACACCGATCAAGCTTTCTACCCAAAGCCTTGATCAAACCCTCTTTACAAAAGAGAAAAGATAAGCAAAGTTAAATCCCTCTAATAGGTATTTGTTTGCACAATTTTGCTCTCACCTAAAACCTAAAACACTTGAGCAAATTTGACAATTTTGGCTCACTAGTGTTTGTCTATACAAAAAAATGACAATTTAAGTACAAAGACAATTCCTGATCATTTGTTGATTGACAATTGAAGCATTTACCATTACTTGATGCTTGGAGGTCCCTTTTATACTCCTCTTTGAGTTTGTAGTCGTTACTAGCCATTGGGGATGAATTGGAGCCATTGAGGACTTTATTTCCCTTCATTAATGCTGTTCTGCAGCCTTCCGTATCGATACGCATGGACCCGTATCAGTACGACCTTCATCAGAAACTAGTCGTTGGGCTCTTGCCAGCCTAGGCGTATCGATACGCTTGAGGGCGTATCGGTACGGTATGACGTTTAAAAGACCGTTGGGAAATATGACCGTTGGGGTTGTTAAAATGGGATCGGTACACTAACTAGGCATTTCGATACGATCCCTCACCGTATCGAAACGACCAAGCATGTTTCGATACGGGTTTTGGCAGTGACCAAACTGGGCAAAAAAAGTATCGATACAGGTTGGAACGTATCGGTACGGGCACTTTGAAAACACAAGTTTTGATGTTTTAAAGCATGAAAAAACTTGCCAAAAACCTTTTAAAATACCTCAAACATAAATTCAAGTTGCTTGGACTTAAACCAAGTTTTAGATTCTTCTCAAATTAGTCCAAAACATTTTTCAATTATTATATCAAAACACTAGTTCAACAATCTCCCCCTTTTTGATATAATAAAACCAACTTGAAAAATTGTTTGGGATTCTCCCCCTTTAAGTTTAAAAATGTGAATAAGAGATGAAAAATTTGAAATCAATTTGAGCTCCCCTTTATTCATTTGAAAATTCAATTTTCAAACCATTTCTCCCCTTTTTTGTTATATCAAAAAGAATTTAAAATACATTTAAGTTCAAAATAACAATAGAGGTAAAAAAATGACAAAATTAAGAATTTTGGTTTTAAAATGGCTCCCCCTTACTCAAAGCATCATAAAAGTATTAGTCCAACATATATGATCATCTAATTGAATTAAATGAAAAATAAATCAAATAAAAACAAAAAAAACAACCTGATTTTACCACACTTGAATCCAAGGGAGGATGTGAAGCCTTCCTTCTTCAAGTGTTCTTCCTTTGTGTGTATGGAGCTCCCCCTCAAGGTTTGACTTGTTGATCACTCTCCATCACACCTAGCAAAAGTCAATCAAGTAATTTTTGGTATCCAAATTGCTTTGGATCCATAAACGTTAGTAGCACAAAACTTAGTCCCCTTAGGAATCCATTTTTAAATTTTATCCTTTTTGGTTGAAGTGGTTAGTCCTTTTGGGACCCAAACACTTCTAAAACATTTTCCATTTATAAATCTAGGGGCACTATATTGTCTCACATAAAAAATTGATTTTCCAAAATCATTTTTCTTTTGAAGTTCATTAGAAATCAAATCCTTTTCTTTTTGAATTTTAAGAAGCAAATTTTGTAAATAAAAACATTTTTGTTCAAAATATTTCAATTTTGCTTCAAGTTCAAGATCTGTTTCGGAAAGCAAATCAATCTCAATTTTTATTTTTGAAATCAACTTTTTGTTTTTGGAAAATGATGCCTTGAATTCCAAAAGCAAATCATCATAGGCATCTTGCAACTCATCAAATGTATATGAATTTGAAATAGATGAGTTAGAAGTTACCTCCCCCTCATTGAGGGCCATCAAGCATAGGTGGGATACTTCATCATCAGTGGAGTCTTAATCGCACCATGTGGCCACATATGTTTGCTTTGAAGATGATCCCCTCTTGTTGGACTTGTGGGATTCCTTCATCTTCTTCCTCAATTCATGCTTGGAATTTTCCATTTCGCTCTTCATGAACCGGGCAAATTTGTTGAAGAGATAGGCCATCTCTTCATATTCACTTTCCTCTTCACTAGAATCTATATGATGACAAAGGGAGGACTTGAGAGCAATGACATTTGTGTTAATGCCAAACCCTTTGATCTTCTTCTCCCCCATAGCTCTAATTTCTTCCCTCTTCTTCTCATCTTCTTTGTTTTTCTTCATGATTTTATGAGTAAGGAGTGACCCCATGAGTTCATCAAGCTTCAAGGTGTTTAAGTTCTTGGCTTCGATTATGGCGGTCCTCTTTGAGTCCCATGACTCGGGAAGTGAGTAGATGAGCTTTCAGACAAGTTTCTTCTCCGGGATGGCTTCTCCATAGCCTTTAACACCATTGGTGATAGTGGAGAACCTATCAAACATCTTCTCGATGTTTTCTTCCGGATCCATCATGAAGTTCTCATACTCTAAGGTGAGGAGCCCGATCTTGGTCTCCTTAACTTCATCGGTTCCTTCGTATGTGACTTCAAGCCTGTCCCATACCTCCTAGGCACTCTCACAAGAAGACATCTTCTTATAGATGGTTGGGCCAAATGCACAAAAGAGGATGCGCAAGGCTTTGCAATTTAGCTCCATATTCTTGCGATCGTCGGCACTTCACTTCGCTTTGCTTCGTTGAGGTACGAACGGACCATCTTCAACTCTATCCCATATCTTGTAGTCTCTTGACTTAATGAAGAACTTCATCTTTGTCTTCCAATGGGCATAGTGGGTTCCGTCAATGAAAGGCGGTTTGTCGATGGATTGCGCCATTGAGCCGGTTGAGTGAAATGATGATCGAGCTTGCTGGATCTTCTCTATAGGATGTTAATCCTCTTCGATTGAACCATGATCTGATACCAATTGTTGAGTTTTAAGGTGCTCGATTCCTTCAACCGATCTTGCTCACCAAGTGGTGGAGAAGTAGAATTTTGGGTGGATGTGGTGTGGAAGCTAAAAGATAAATGACACAATGATTTTAGAGTGGTTCAACCTTCTAACCAAGGTCTACATCCACTACCTTAGCTTCCCACTAAGGATTTCCAATCAATCCACTATTGATTCATCCCCTTTTCTAGGCTTAGGAGGAAAACCTTATACACCGATCAAGCTTTCTACCCAAAGCCTTGATCAAACCCTCTTTACAAAAAGAGAAAAGATAAGCAAACTTAAATCCCTCTAATAGGTATTTGTTTGCACAATTTTGCTTTCACCCAAAACCTAAAACACTTGAGAAAATTTGACAATTTTGGCTCACTAGTGTTTGTCTATACAAAGAAATGACAATTTAAGTACAAAGACAATTCTTGATCATTTGTTGATTGACAATTGAATCATTTACCATTACTTGAAGCTTGGAGGTCCCTCTTATACTCCTCTTTGAGTTTGTAGCCGTTGGGGATGAATTGGAGCCGTTGAAAACTTTATTTCCCTTCAAGTATGCTGTTCTACAGCCTTCTGTATCGATACGCATAGACCCGTATCGATACGGCCTTCATCAGAAACTAGCCGTTGGGCTCTTGCCAGCCTAGACGTATCGATACGTTTGAGGGCATATCGGTACGTTATGACGTTTAAAAGACTATTGGGAAATATGACCGTTGGGGTTGTTAAAATGGGATCGGTACGCTGACTAGGCATTTTGATACGATCCCTAACTGTAACCCCCTTAACCCGGCCCAGACGGATGAACCGAATTAAGAAGTTTACACGGGGAAAACCAAAGTCAACCTTGATTAACGACCCCTTTTTTTCTTTTTAAACTTGTCTAAATGCATATTATCCCTAGACATGATCATACAATCAGCATACTCAAAGATCATAACCATCAGAGAACATTCAGGGACCCAATTGCACAAATTAAGACTTTAGGGACCAAATTGTAAATTCTGTAAATTATAAGGACTTAACCCAATTAAAAGTTACCAATATGAAATTAGTCATATTTCATGCTTCTTTGTCAAATTCCAACTCAAACAGACATCTCAAACTCATTCAATTGCAATATCAAGATTTAGGACTAAAACGCAAAGGTTACAAAACATTTAACCATCAAATTCCGAGCCCAACGGTCGGGTGTTCCGAAACAGGAAGGACCTGTTCCGAAATGCGGGACCGTTCCGCAACGGGTTCCGAAACATTGCTTGGCAGTGGCATTTCCGTTCCGGAACGTTGCCTCCCGTTTCGGAACGCCTAGGCCATTTCAGGCCCCTGTTCCAAAACGGTAGCACCCGTTCCGATACGGCCTGCCCAGATTTGCAGATTTTTGCTGAATAATCACACAATTGACCTATCTAGCAAGCTCCAAATGCAACCAAACTTTACCAGCAAGTCATTCAACATACAAGGAACATAGTTGCATCAACCAAACATCAACGTGGCATCAATCATGAAAATACCCAATTCTATAGGCATGCATCCTATTTGGAAAACCATTCAAGCATCAAAATACCAAATCAACCACATAATGGCCTTTTACATGTTCCAACATCAACCTCAACATAATACCAACTTAGGGAGTCCAAACATCTCCCAAAACAACAACATAGGTTCCCCATTGCCAAATGCCAAAAGTTAATAGTGTTTAAGAAACCTTCACCATACTTGAGCTTAATTCACCACTTGGATTCTTCACCACCTTTCTGCCCTCAATGCACTTTAATGCTCTGCATTATTGGTTTAAGAAAAGAGAGAGCGTAAGCAAATAGCTTAGTGAGGAATGCTCATTTTAAACCACACAATAATGCATTTATAAAACACCTTTATAAACCTTAGTTCAACATCATTTGTACATGCACATAAGCATTTAAAACCAGCAATTTATGCTTCAAATTCATAACGTGTCATATTCGCAACAAGTGATACATTCAACATAAGATCCACACATGGACTTTTAAACACCATTGTGATCTTACAATTTCCAAGGACCACACATGGACTTTTAAACACCATTGTGTCCTTAACAAGAATCATCCATGGACTTTTAAACACCATGACAAGGACCACACAAGGACTTTTAAACACCTTTGTGTCCTTAACAAGAATCACCCAAGGACTTTTAAACACCTTGGTGTTCTTAAATAACAAGGCTTACACAAGGACTTTTAACCACCTTTGTAACCTTAACCAAGAACCAACCATGGACTTTTAAACACCATGTTGTTCTTAAAATATACAAGATTCACACAAGGACTTTTAACCACCTTTGTGATCTTAACCAAGAACCAACCATGGACTTTTAACCACCATGTTGTTCTTAAGTAAACAAGGCTCACACAAGGACTTTTAACCACCTTTGTGACCTTAACCATCACTTGCCAATATGCATCATTAACAACAATATTCCACTGTTTTAAAGCATTTAACAAAGCCATAAACATCATGCATCTTTAAGCATCAAACCACATTAAAACAATGTTCAAAAACAAGGATCTCTTACCTTGAGCATCCTTCAACACATGGCTTATAATCTCAGCAAATATACATGCTAAATATGCTTTCAAAACAGGATTTAAAACATGCAAACAATCCACATTGCATACAACCAATCCATGGTTCATCATCAAGAGAGTTTTTCCGAAAACTTACTATTGAGCTTAGCTAAGTTGCTTAGACTTAAACTAAGCTCCCAAACCTTCAAAACATTGGTTTCAAAGCTGAAAACCAAAATCCACTCACCGATTCCGTTTCGCCTCCTGCCGAAACACCAATCAAGCTTCCGGATCACCACCACTAGGATCCAAAGATGACTCCCCTGGTTTAAACACATCAAAGCAGAGGATTAATGCATCATCATGCATTAATATCTTCAATGAAAGCACCTAAACTCGCTGCTCTCATCCATACTCCATTTTCGGCTACCAAACACAACCGAAAATGCATCCAAACAACTCCACAACACTACCCAGCCAAGATCCATCAAATCTAAACATCCTTAAACATCAATTAACATCCAAAAAGGATCTAACCACGTCCTTATACCTCCAGCTATAACAGATCATCAAGATCACTCCAAAATCAACCACAAACTCAAGCTAAACTTAGGAAAATCAACCTATCCGGGATTGCATTGATAAAACCTCAATTTCTCATCAATTTAACATTCATTTAATATCAAAAAGACACCTCAAATCACTGCTCAAATAGATCATATGAATTTTACCTAAAATCAATCAAATCTTGCATTTAAAAGCCAAGATAAAAAACACAACCTTAAAACCTTTTATAAAATACAAATTAAGGATTGAGAACTTGGGAATTTCAGTAAAGAACTGAGAGTTTAGAGGAGAAGGACGTTCTTACCTCCAAACTTGAGTTTTCTCCCTTTTTGGAACTAAATTCTTGAAAATCCACTTAGCAAATGCAAAGGTTTTGTTCAACAGATGATTGAAGATCAAAAGAGAATTGAAATGAGTTATTTAGGTGACAAAATCAGAGGGAAAAGCTCTGGAGAAATGTGTTTGGTTTGAGAGAAAAGATGAGAGAAAATGAAAATGGAAAAGTTAGTTGGAAACTTAGGAAAATATCTTCCCTCTCTTTTTCTTTTATTTAAAAACCATCAATAAATCATTTAATATTTTAGAAAAATCTGGAGAAACTCCCATTGGGTAAATAGCTCCTTAAAGATTCAAAGTTTCAATCCTTTTTAAAACAGTCACACAGTTTTCAAAAATTACATTTTGGTCACTAGCCAAAATGTCACCCTTCCAAACCTCATTTTGTAAAATTGATTTCACCACACTCTTATATATAATAAAAGAGGATTTTAAGACATTTTTCCATATTTTTAATGCAACCTGAACTAGGCTTTCCTAAATTCATTCTTTTATATTCGAAGCGCGAACCCGACCGGCCCGGTCCAAACCCAAAACTTCTAAGCCCAAAATTGGGGCGTTACAACTCTCCCCCCTTAAGAAATTTCGTCCTCGAAATTTACCTGAAGGAAAGAGATACGGAAACTGCTTCAGCATGTCATCCTTCCGTTCCCACGTGGCTTCTTCAACACCACGATGCTTCCACAACACCTTTACCAACTCAATGGTCTTGCCACGAAGAACCTTGCTATCCGAATCCAGAACCCTTACCGGTTCCTCATCATAGGTCAAATCCGGATTCAATTCCACCTCTTCCACAGGCATCACATGAGAATGATCCGATCTATACCTTCGAAGCATAGAAACATGAAACACATCATGAATCTTTTCCAACTCCTGAGGTAACCTCAACTTGTACGCAACAGGACCCACACGCTCAATCACCTCGTATGGTCCAATGTACCGAGGGCTCAACTTACCCTTACGGCCAAACTAATCACCTTTTCCAAGGCGAAACCTTCAAAAACACACGGTCACCCATCGCATACTCAATTTCCTTACGCTTCAAATCCGCGTAAGACTTTTGCCGGTCAGAAGCTGCCTTCAAACGCTCACAAATGAGCTTCACCTTCTCGGTGGTTCCTTTCAACAAAGCCGGCATCGAAACCAACTTCTGAACCGTTTCAGCCCAACAAAGAGGAGTCCTACACTTCCTTCCATACAAAGCCTCATAAGGTGCCATTTGAATACTTGCTTGATAACTAGTGTTATAAGCAAACTCCACCAAAGGCAAATGTTTCTCCCAAGAGCCCTGAAACTCAATCACGCAGCACCTCAACATGTCCTCCAAAACCTGGATAACACGCTCGGACTGACCATCCGACTGAGGATGATAAGATGTACTGAAGTTCAACCGTGTACCCAAAGCTTGATGCAAACACTGCCAGAAACGCGATGTAAACCTCGGATCCCTATCCGACACAATCGACTTAGGCACACCATGCAGCCGCACAATCTCAGCAATGTACAGCTCCGCAAGCTTATCCAAAGAAAACGTAGTATGCACAGGCAAGAAATGTGCACACTTTGTCAGGCGATCCACAATCACCCACACCGAATTCTTCTTCGATGGTGACAAAGGTAAACCAGATACAAAATCCATGGTAATCCTTTCCCACTTCCATTCAGGAATTCTCAACGTTTGCAACAAACCTGATGGAAACTGATGCTCAGCCTTAACTCGCTGACACACCATACACTTGCTCACAAACTCAGCAACATCCTTCTTCAAACCCACCCAATAGTACTCATCACGAAGATCACGATGCATCTTAGTACTACCGGGGTGCATAGCAAAAGGACTACTATGACCTTCAGTCAGAATAGTACGCCTCAACTCAGCATCATTGGGCACTACTATCCGACTCCCAAAACACAACACTCCATCATCATTAAAACAGAAATCCGAAGGCCTACCCTCCGCGATATCCTGAACATGCGGTACCAAGGAATCATCCAGCAACTGCTTTTCCTTGATCAACTGAACCAAAGATGGTTTCACTTGCAACTCAGCCACAAGACCACCATCACGCGAAATACTCAAACTGGCAAACATAGCCCTCAACTCAACAACTACCTTTCTACTCAAGGCATCCGCTACAACATTAGCCTTTCCAGGGTGATACTCAATCGTCAAATCATAATCCTTGAGCAACTCCACCCAACGTCGCTGCCTAAGATTCAACTCCTTCTGAGACATCAGATACTTCAAACTCTTGTGATCCGTGTACACAATACACTTCTCACCATACAGATAATGTCTCCAGATCTTCAAAGCAAAGACCACCGCACCCAACTCAATGTCATGCGTAGGATAATTGCGCTCATGCACTTTCAACTGTCGTGATGCATAAGCCACCACCTTACCCTCTTGCATCAACACACACCCCAAACCAACGTAGGACGCATCACTATACACCACAAACTCTTTCCCTGATTCTGGTTGAACCAAGATAGGAGCTTGTGTCAAAGCTGTCTTAAGCTTCTCAAAAGCCTGCTGCCTCGCCTCCGTCCACTCATACTTAACATCCTTTTGCAACAACTTCGTCAAAGGTGCAGCAATCTTAGAAAACCCATCCACAAACCTTCGGTAGTATCCCGCCAAACCAAGGAAACTACGAACATCATGAACAGACTTAGGAACCTTCCAATTCATCACCGCCTCAATCTTCTGAGGATCAACACGAATCCCTTCGGCAGAAACCACATGCCCAAGAAACACCACCT
This sequence comes from Hibiscus tridactylites, assembly GCA_958450335.1. Lineage (NCBI taxonomy): Eukaryota > Viridiplantae > Streptophyta > Magnoliopsida > Malvales > Malvaceae > Hibiscus > Hibiscus tridactylites. Next base: position 70,693,687 of record OY288271.1, read on the forward strand.
CTCTAAGCCAGAACTCACACTTGCTCAGCTTGGCATAAAGCTGATTCTCCAACAAAGCTTGCAACACAATCCTCAAATGCTCTTCATGCTCCTTCTCAGTACGCGAGTACACGAGGATATCATCAATGAACACCACAACAAACTTATCTAAGTATTCATGAAACACACGATTCATCATGTCCATGAAAGCTGCAGGAGCATTTGTCAAACCAAACGGCATCACAAGGAACTCATAATGCCCATACTATGTCCTGAAAGCTGTCTTAGGCACATCCACATCCTTCACCTTCAACTGGTAATACCCTGACCTCAAGTCAATCTTAGAGAACACAACTGCTCCCCGAAATTGATCAAAGAGATCATCAATTCTCAGCAAAGGATACCGATTCTTGATAGTCAACTTGTTCAGCTGACGATAATCAATGCACATTCTCATAGTGCCATCCTTCTTCTTCACAAACAAGACCGGTGCACCCCAAGGCGACACACTCGGCCGAATGAAACCACGATCAAGCAACTCTTGCAATTGCGTCTTCAGCTCCTTCAACTCTTTAGGTGCCATTCTATAAGGGGTAATGGACACAGGAGTTGTATTCTCATACAGCTCAATTCCAAACTCCACCTCGTGATTAGGAGGTAATCCAGGCAACTCCTCAGGGAACACACCAGGGAACTCTTTCACAATCCTGATATCTTGCACACGCAACTCCTTAGAGCTAGGATTCATCACAAAGGCTAGATAAGCTTCACAACCTTGCCTCAGCATCCGGCTCGCCTCCAAGGTAGACACCACATTGGCAAGAAACTTCACATTCTCACCAACTACAACCACCTCATAATCATCCGCAAGTTTCAACGAAACCCGCTTATTCTCACAATCCACTACAGCACGATGCTCAACAAGCCAATCCATACCAAGGATTACATCAAAACTGTAGAAAGACAACTCCATAAGGTCAACAGGAAAAACATGATCTTGAACAACCAAAGGACATCTTCTGTAAAGCTTTCGAGTCACAACAGTCTCACCAAAATAACTAGTGACACGTATACCAACATCCAAAGACTCAACAGGCAAACCAAGCAATTCAGCATGCTCACGCAAAATGTAAGAGTGCGTAGATCCACAATCAATCAAGGAAAGTAATGACAAGGATTGCAGAGTAAAAGTACCTGCGATCACATCAACGTCATTCCTCCCCTCTCTCTGAGCAAACACTCTAGCCTGGACACCACCTTCAGGCTGAACAGCTACAACATGAGCCACACCCCGACCACCTTCCTCTCTTCTCTAGAAATTACCACGGCCGCGCCCACGACCTCTCTGTGGTGCAGCAACTACTGGAGCACGCACTTGGCCACCAGCCAACATAGGACACTCTCTCCTCATGTGATCCGTAGATCCATAGTTCCAGCACGAATTACCAGCTGCCACAGTAGGAGCTTGCACCTCCCTCACAGCACGAGGACAATCACGTTTCATATGGCCACGCGAACCACATGTCCAACATGCACTCGGATCAACTCTAGCGTTGCCTCCCCGAGCAGGCGCACCACCACCTCGCTTAGCTGAGGACTGGTACTTCTGATCACGTCCCCTCTTGTTCCGTCCACCACCGGAACTATATTCAGCAGCTCGCTTACCAGCACTAGAACCAACACTTCTAGAAGATAAACCCAAGTTCATCTCAATGTCCTTTGCTCGGCCCACCAGCACATCAAAATCATCACACTCGGTAGCCAGCACATACATCTTTACATCCGTCACTAAACCATAACAGAACCTTTCACACCTCTCCCGCTCATCCGGAATAAGCTCAGGTGCGTACTGACTGAGTTGAACAAACTGAACTTCATACTCAGCCACAGACATGCTCCCTTGGGTAAGAGACATGAACTCCCTCTTCTTTTCATCTAGGTACCTCACACCTAGATACCTTCTCTTGAACGCGTTATGAAAGAACGTCCAAGTTACGTCAGCTTCCACCATCCTAGCGATAGTGGTTGTCCACCATGTGTAAGCATCATTCTGTAGCAAGGATACTACGTAGCCCAACTTCTGCACATCAGTGCAACTCATCTGACCCAAGATTCTCTTGGTACTCTCCAACCAAGCCTCAGAACCTTCAGCAGACAAACCCCTGAACTCAGTCCCTCCCAGACTGCGCAAACGCTCCAAGGGTAGTCTAACTCCAGCATCTCCCTGATGCCCAGCTCCATGAGCTCCAGCTACCGCTGCTTGAAAAGCTCCAGCAATAGCTTGAATCAACACCGTCATGTCAGGAACAGCTTGCGCCTGACCAGCCTCAGGTCCAGCGACCCCAGCACCAGCTGCAGCTCTAGCTCCTTCACCCCCAGCACCACCACCACCAGATGGAGGAGGTAAATGCACCGCACTTTCAACATTCTCTTCATTCTCATTCTCATTCCGAGCCGTAGCTCGCACATTACTCCTTAACTCTCTACGAGGTGCCATACTCTAACAACGCAATCACAATGCAATTAAACAAAGTCAGGCTCAGCAAGGTAAGCAATCCAAGTACTCAAGCTCATTTCCAATTAAAACAACATCATTTCATTAGCTTTGATTTGGCAATGGGTACCCTCAACATGCTTCACCACAACATACATCGCAATTGCAACATATTCACAAACCACTCAACATGCTTTCACTCAACAAGCATACAAAGCATACATACTTTAAACATTCACATAATCATTCCCAATTACACGAGAACTCAGCTCTGATACCACCAAATGTAACCCCCTTAACCCGGCCCAGACGGATGAACCGAATTAAGAAGTTTACACGGGGAAAACCGAAGTCAACCCGAAAGTCAACCTTGATTAACGACCCTTTTTTTTTCTTTTTAAACTTGTCTAAATGCATATTATCCCTAGACATGATCATAAAATCAGCATACTCAAAGATCATAGCCAATAGAGAACATTCAGGGACCCAATTGCACAAATTAAGACTTTAGGGACCAAATTGTAAATTCTGTAAATTATAAGGACTTAACCAAATTAAAAGTTACCAATATGAAATTAGTCATATTTCATGCTTCTCTGTCAAATTCCAGCTCAAACGGACATCTCAAACTCATTCAATTGCAATATCAAGATTCAGGACTAAAACGCAAAGGTTACAAAACATTTAACCATCAAATTCCGAGCCCAACGGTCGGGTGTTCCGAAACAGGAAGGACCTGTTCCGAAACGCGGGACCGTTCCGCAACGGGTTCCGAAACATGGCTTGGCAGTGGCATTTCCGTTCCGGAACGTTGCCTCCCGTTTCGGAACGCCTAGGCCATTTCAGGCCCCTGTTCCGAAACGGTAGCACCCGTTCCGATACGGCCTGCCCAGATTTGCAGATTTTTGCTGAATAATCACACAATTGACCTATCTAGCAAGCTCCAAATGCAACCAAACTTTACCAGCAAGTCATTCAACATACAAGGAACATAGTTGCATCAACCAAACATCAACATGGCATCAATCATGAAAATACCCAATTCTATAGGCATGCATCCTATTTGGAAAACCATTCAAGCATCAAAATACCAAATCAACCACATAATGGCCTTTTACATGTTCCAACATCAACCTCAACATAATACCAACTTAGGGAGTCCAAACATCTCCCAAAACAACAACATAGGTTCCCCATTGCCAAATGCCAAAAGCTAATAGTGTTTAAGAAACCTTCACCATACTTGAGCTTAATTCACCACTTGGATTCTTCACCACCTTGCTGCCCTCAATGCACTTTATTGCTCTGCATTATCTGTTTAAGAAAAGAGAGAGCGTAAGCAAATAGCTTAGTGAGGAATGCTCATTTTAAACCACACAATAATGCATTTATAAAACACCTTTATAAACCTTAGTTCAACATCATTTGTACATGCACATAAGCATTTAAAACCAGCAACTCATGCTTCAAATTCATAACGTGTCATATTCGCAACAAGTGATACATTCAACATAAGATCCACACATGGACTTTTAAACACCATTGTGATCTTACAATTTCCAAGGACCACACATGGACTTTTAAACACCATTGTGTCCTTAACAAGAATCATCCATGGACTTTTAAACACCATGACAAGGACCACACAAGGACTTTTAAACACCTTTGTGTCCTTAACAAGAATCACCCAAGGACTTTTAAACACCTTGGTGTTCTTAAATAACAAGGCTTACACAAGGACTTTTAACCACCTTTGTAACCTTAACCAAGAACCAACCATGGACTTTTAAACACCATGTTGTTCTTAAAATATACAAGATTCACACAAGGACTTTTAACCACCTTTGTGATCTTAACCAAGAACCAACCATGGACTTTTAACCACCATGTTGTTCTTAAGTAAACAAGGCTCACACAAGGACTTTTAACCACCTTTGTGACCTTAACCATCACTTGCCAATATGCATCATTAACAACAATATTCCACTGTTTTAAAGCATTTAACAAAGCCATAAACATCATGCATCTTTAAGCATCAAACCACATTAAAACAATGTTAAAAAAAAAGGATCTCTTACCTTGAGCATCCTTCAACACATGGCTTATAATCTCAGCAAATAAACATGCTAAATAGGCTTTCAAAACAGGATTTAAAACATGCAAACAATCCACATTGCATACAACCAATCCATGGTTCATCATCAAGAGAGTTTTTCCGAAAACTTACTCTTGAGCTTAGCTAAGTTGCTTAGACTTAAACTAAGCTCCCAAACCTTCAAAACATTGGTTTCAAAGCTGAAATGTAACGCCCCGGTTTTGGGCTCAGAAGTTTTGGGCGTTGACTGGTTCGGTCAAAGTGCTGATCGAATATATAAGAGTGAATTTAGGAAAGCCTAGTTCGGGTTGCATTAAGAATATGGAAAAATGTTCTAAAATCATCTTTTAATATATATAAGTGAACTGTGAAATCAATTTTGGAAAATGAGGTTCGGAAGGGTGACATTTTGGCTAGTGACCAAAATGTAATTTTTGAAAGTTCGGTGACGGTTTTATAAAGGATTGAAACTTTGAATCTTTAAGGAGCTATTATTCCAAAAAGAGTTTCTCCAGATTTTTCTAAGATATTTTGAGGTATTTTTATGATTTTTAAACATAAAGAAAGACGAGGGAAAGCCATTTTGACTATTTCATAACTAACTTTCCATTTTCTCTCAATTTTCCTTTTCTCTCATTTTCTCTCAACCCAAACACATTACTCCAGATTTTCTTATCAGATTTTGTCACTCAAATCACTCATTTCAACTCTCTTTTGATTCCTAAACATCACATCAACAAAACCTCTCAATTTGCTAGTTGATTCTTCAAGCTTTTTGGTTCCAAAAAGGGAGAAACTCAAGTTTGGAGGTAAGAACGTCCTTCTCCTCTAAACTCTCAGTTCTTTACTGAAATTCCCAAGTTCTCAATCCTTGATTTGTGATTTGTTAAAGGCTTTTCAATTGAAATCTTGATTTTGGCTTAAAATGCAAGATTTGGTGATTTTGGTGGAATTTTCGTGTGATCTGTTTGGGCAGTGTTTTGAAGTGTCAAATTGATGTTAAATGAATGCTAAATTGATTAGAAGTTGAGGTTTAATTAATGCAATCCCGGATAGGTTGAATTTCCTAAGTTTGGCTTGAGTTTTTGGTTGTTTTTGGAGTGTTTTTGGTGATCTGTTATACCTGGAGGTATAAGGACGTGTTTGTGATTATTTTGGATGTTAATTGATGTTTAAAAATGGTTAGAAGTGATGGATCTTGGCTGGGTTAAGTTTTGGAAGTGTTTGGAGGTGATTTCGGTTGTGTTTGGTAGCCGAAATGTTGATTTTGTGATGAGCAACGAGTTTGGTTGTGTTGCTGCTGTTCTTAATGCATAATGATGCATTAATCCTCTGTTGTTATGTGCTTGAAACAGGGGAGTTTGATCCGCGAGCTTTAGAGGTGGTGCGGAAGGTTTCGGATGCTTGGAAGGCTTGTTGGCTAGCCTTGTTTTGTGTATCGGTGAGTGAAGTTGGGTTTTCAGCTTTTAAACCAAGGTTTGAAGGTTTCAGGAGCTTAGTTTAAGTCTAAACAACTTTGCTAAGCTCAAGAGTAAGTAAATGGATTTCTTTCTTGGTTTGTGTTATGAATTGGCTTTTTAGGCAATTGTGGTTGATGTTTGAAATGCAAGGGTTTTGCATGATTTAAATTCTGTTTTGAAAGCATATTTTAGCATGGTTTAATGCTGGTTTTGAAAGCCATATGTGAAGGATGCTCAAGGTAAGAGATCCTTGGTTTTATACATTGAAAATGTGGTTTTGATGCATGGTGTTGCATGATGTTTAATGGCTATGTGTAATGCTTTAAAACAATGAATTAATGATGGTAAATGATGGTTTTTGCATTATGGTTATGCATGTGAATCATTGGACTAATGTGGTAAGGTGGTTATATTTGCAAGTGATGTAAGTGGTTCTTGGTTCTTTGATCGGATATAGTTAGCCGGCTATAGGATTGGGTGCACCGTGAATAAAGTCGCCTTGGAGGTGGAGTGGTTAAGAGTGAACCGGTAAACTCCCTTCAAGTATCCTAACGAGATGGTTAAGGTCATAATGGAGGTTGAATGCCCATTCGAGGACCTTGGTTAAGCAAAGGTTATATGGTGGTTAAAAGTCCATATATGGGAACCTTGTGCTTGTTAAGATCACAATGGTGGTGTAAAGTCCATGTGTGGATCTTGTGTAGGGTGTCCCGGATCTCGTTAGTGATGTTATACAACTACCAATTGGTGAGTGCAAAGGTTGTATGGTGGTTAAAAGTCCATACATGGGAACCTTGTTCATGTCAAGGTTGTATGGTGTTTGAAAGTCCATACATGGGAACCTTGGGAAAAGTTAAGGTTGTATGGTGTTTGAAAGTCCATACATGGGAACCTTGGGAAAAGTTAAGGTTGTATGGTGTTTGAAAGTCCATACATGGGAACCTTGTAAAAAGCTAAAGTTGTATGGTGTTTAAAAGTACATACATGGGAACCTTAGGATGGTGAGGTCAAACGGTGTTTAAAAGTCCATTGGAGACCTTGGATTGGTAGTGTGTATGAAGCGTGGGGGACAACGCTTGTGATCCGCGTATCCGATTGGATGTTGAGTTGAAAAGTGAATGTGGTTGATCACTCGAAAGCTAATATGATGTTCTTGATTATAAAGAAGCATGTAATGCTTGAAATGATGCATAATTGCATGAGAAGCATGAGATGCTTGAAAAGATGCATGGTTGCATGGAATGTGTATAATGCTTGTGAATGAATGTTACTTGTTAAGTTGAACAAGTGTTGATTATCATTTGGTAAATGATGCATGTGTGCATGAAATCTCTTAAATGCATTGGAGTCTTTTAAGACTTGTTTTAAAAGGCATGTGATGATGATGTTGTGGTTCATATATTGCCTTGGTTTAATGCATGTGTTGGATTACTTGAGTAAATGGTTTTAAAAGGTTTCTTGCTTGGAATGTTTTCAAGTATAAGAAAGGTATGTTGTGAAATGGAAGTGTTTTCCAAGGTTTTGAATTTAACTTTGCATATGGTGTTTATGCATGGAATGGTTAAATGGTTGAAATTGCAATTTGTGCTTTGAAAAGGTTTTCTTAGCTTGCTAAGCTAAGGGTTGGTTTTCATGTATGTGCAATGCATGGTTTTAGCATGATTTTAAAAAGGGGTTTTCAAACTTTGCTTGGTAAACAAATCGAGTTTCTTTTCAAAGAGGTTTTATGACTCGCTGCATTGATGGTGTTTTGGTTTTGAGCATTCCTCACTAAGCATTATGTGCTTACGCTCCTTTTTTTCCATCAATGCAGATACTTGAAGTTTGGACAGCGAGAAGCAAGGGATTCAAGGGGGACTCCACTTGAGATGTATGTCTCGGTTAATAGCTATAGTTAATAAAGGCAATGGGGTAGAATCTCTTGGATTGATGTTTATGTGTTCGTATATGTTCGGACAAGTATGGTTTTATGTTGTTGATGTTGTTGGAACATGTTTTGGCTTTTATGGGATTGAATTGGAAGTATGGTGTTTAAATGGTTGCTTGTGTAGGAAGCATATCCTTTGAATTGGGGCTTTTCATGAATGTTGGTATTTTGTTGAATTGTTGATGCAAGTATGTCTCTTATATGTTGATTAGTATGTTGGTAAAGTTTGGTGGCTTTTGGAGCATGTTTGGATGGTCAATTGCATGTTTATGTATGCATTTGGAGGTTTTCTGTGCAGGGTGTTTCGGAACAGTTCATACCATTTCGGAACGGGTGCCTCAAACAAACCCAGGCGTCCGAAACGGGTGAGACCGTTCCGAAACGGTTTGGCTACTGCCAGTCCCCCGTTGCGGTACGTGTTGCGGAACGGCCCCGCGTTTCGAAACGGGCTCTGCCTGTTTCGGAACGGGTGACCGTTGGGGGCTGACATTGGCAGTTGAATGTTTTGAAAAGTTTGCATTTTGGTCCTGAAACTTGTTTGTGCAATTGTTTGAGTTTGGGATGTCTGTTTGAGCTGATATTTGGCAGAGAAGCATGAAACTTGATTAATTTTAAGTTGGTAACTTAATATCTGGTTAAGTCCTTAAAGTTTTCAGAATTTACAGTTTGGTCCCTAAAATTGTAAATTGCTCAATTGGGTCCCTGTTTGATCTCTGATGTTTATGATCTTTGAGTATGTTGTTTGCATGATCACATCTAAGGTTAATGTGCATCTAGACAAGAGTAAAAAGAAAAAAAGGGTCGTTAATCAAGGTTGACTTACGGGTTGACTTTGGTTTTCCCCGTGTGACTTCCTTAATTCGGGTCAACCGTCTGGGCGGGTTCAGGGGGTTACATTTGGTGGTATCAGAGCTGAGTTGCGAATGCTTGGGGAAAACGGTAAGATGTTGTGATGCGTGTTTGATGTTTACCTTGTTGTGTGGTTGAAAGCTGGTTGAAACACGTGTTTCTGAGCAAGTTAATGATGTTTGTAAGCATGCTTTATGGTTAGGAACCTTGGTTGAGCTTATGTGGAATTGTGCAAATGTTGAGAGCTGGTTTTATTCATGATGAAAGTGCTATGAGTATGTTATGTTGATAATATGCTGTTGCAAGTGGATGCTGTTTGGTGTAAGCATGATCGAATATGTTGTTTGATATGCTTGATGTTGTGATATCCATGTTGTGATGACTGTTATGTCATGTAAAGGGGAGGATTCGGGATACCCATTGCCTTATTATTATAGCTATTGTGTTATTTTGGAGTTGGAGTTTGAATCCTTGCTTAAAGTTGGTCTAGCTGGTTTGTTTGTTTTGTTGTGAATGTTTGTTGTTGTTAGTAGTATGGCAAAGTCGATGAAAGAATGGCAGTTGGGTGAGATGGTTGCTGCCTTGGGGCAGGTTGTTAAGGCGTGGAATTCACCCTTTTGTAGAGGTGTTTCGTCTCAGTCTTCTGTGCCTGGAGTTGAGGTGGTAAGGCAAGGGAAAGAAGCTGGTTCTGTGGTGAAGAGTTCATCACCTGTTGTTCAGGAGGTGTTGGGAACATCTCAGGCTGTGGTAACGGTAAAGTCAGTGGATGTGCTGGCTATGGGATGTGTGGGTTTGCCGAAGCAGCGTTTGTTGGATTTGGGTGCTGTGGAGTATCATGGTTCTACACCGGGGATGTTTGAGGCCTGGTTGGCCAGTGTGATTCTGATCTTGGATCAGGAAGGCTGTGATTATGCCTGTAAGTTGGGGAGTGTTGTTTCTCTGATGTTGGAGGATGCGTGTGCCTGGTGGACATCTGTGGCGGTGGCGTCACATATCCATGATATTGACTGGGATTTCTTTGTATCTGCCTTTTATGAAAGGTATCTTGGAGAGAAGTTTCCAAGGGTTAAGCAATGTGACGGTACTGCTATTATGGAGCAAGTGTTGCTTGAGCAAGGAGTGGAAGTTCAGCTACCTGTGTGTGACCGTTGTGAAAGGCGCCATGTTGGAGGTTGTTGGGGAGCGGGTGCTTGTTGGAATTGTGGTTCCAAAGTGCATGTGAAGCGTGATTGTCCTCTTGGGGTGAAGTCAGCTTCAGTGATAGCCAAAGGATCTCTGAAAGTTCGTGGGCGCGGCCGAGGCAAGGTTCAGAGGTGGCAGAAAGAGCAGAAGGTTGTGAAGAATTTGGGAAATGAGAATTGCTGGAAATGTGGGTCTGCTGGTCACATGAGGCGTGATTGTTTGATGTTGGCTCGGAATAGCAAAGGTTCTTTACCGCAAGGAGTTGATGGTGACCCTAGTGTGCTAGCTGGTGCTGCAGTGGTGTGGCAGGAGGATGATGATGCCGCGAGGAAGAGAGCTCGTCTGATGAAGCTTCAGGGAGGTGTTGTGTTTTCAGGTAACCTTGTTAAGTAATCTTTGCTTTAGTTACCTTAGTTTGGTTTCTATTGGTTTTTCCTTGCGTGGTAGGTTTAGTCTTGTTGCTAGCATGTTTGGGGTAATGGTAGTTGTTTGGGAACATCTTGGGTGTGAAGAAGGCTTAGTGAGAATCTTGTGGTTAATGGTTGTTGGTGTGATGGAGTTAGATAAGTTAGGAGTGAGTTGGGAGGTTGTTTTTAGACGGATTTTGAGGATGTTATTGGAGGGTGTGAACTGGCATTCATGCACAGTTAAAATCATTGTTATACGCTATATTATATATGTGTTGGTCCATGCATACATGTGGCATGACATTAGAGGTTTTGCATACATGTACATCAGGCATGATAGGGCATGTTGGTGATCATGCATACGACGTTCACACTCGCTAGTAACTAATCGAATCTGTTAGTATGGTGGTTGGGTTAGGTTGGATGATGGGATTTTAGAGGTTGTTTTGGCGCTGAGTGAGAGTTAGAAGTAATATTAAGCTGGTTGCTAGAATAGCGAGGGTGGTATAGCATGTTGGTTGAAGGATAGTGCTTGATGCTTAAAGAGTTTAGTGGTTGGGTGGTGAGGAGTACCGGTTGAAGTAGAATCGGTTAAGTGGTGTGAATAGTTAAAAGGAAGTGGTAGTTCCTTGGTGCTAGTGATGTTGCAGTTTTGTGGTTGTGTTTCCAAGTGCTGAGGTAGCTTAGCATTTAAGTTGTTGTGGAAGGGTTGTGTTGGTAAGTGTTGGTTCTTAGCAACCTTTGAGGAGTTGAGGAGTTGTTATGTATGTTTAGGTTGAGCGATGTTCTGGTGAGGCAAGTGTTGTGGTCAAGCTTGTGGTGGTTAAGCAATGAAAGATCTAAGGCCAGTGTTGTTTGAAAAGATACTTGTGAGAAGTGGTTGGCTGGTTGTGAGTATGTGAACTTCTTTTGAAGTCAGCTGGTGGTGTTTGGAACAACTAGCAGAGTCAAGTTGGGGTTGTGATGTAAATTTTGGATTGTGGGTGAGTAGTTCTGGTGAGTCGTTATGGTAATGTTAGCGGCAGATGTGAAGGATTGTCAGCTTTTGTTGAGGAGTTTTGGTAAGCAGTTGATGTTTAAGTATTTTTGCTTGTTGGGAAAATCCTTGGAAGAGGTTTGGGAGTTGCGAGAGTTTTAGAAGCAGAGAAGTTTGCAAAGTGGCTAAATTGGATTGGTTAGTGTCACTGTGTAAACAAGTCTTGGGAGTTGTGTGTTACAGGGATGTGTGCTGTAAAAGTTGAAGTTTTCAGGTTGATGTAGGGGCTGTGTACCGTCTGGAAATGTGAAAGGGCAAGTTGTGGTTATCTTTGTGTGTGCTGGAATTTTGTGAACAGCATGTGGTGGTGTTGGGTTCGGTGGAGTTTTGTGTGGAAAGTGTTCAGTGGTGGTTGAGGCTTTTGTGTTACCTTGTGTGTTGCTTTGAGAAGGTTGTGATTCTCTTTTCGCCGGTTGAAATTTCGAGGACGAAATTTCCTAAGGGGGGGAGAGTTGTAACGCCCCGGTTTTGGGCTCAGAAGTTTTGGGCGTTGACCGGTTCGGTCAAAGTGCTGATCGAATATATAAGAGTGAATTTAGGAAAGCCTAGTTCGGGTTGCATTAAAAATATGGAAAAATATTCTAAAATCATCTTTTAATATATATAAGTGAACTGTGAAATCAATTTTGGAAAATGAGGTTCGGAAGGGTGACATTTTGGCTAGTGACCAAAATGTAATTTTTGAAAGTTCGGTGACAGTTTTATAAAGGATTGAAACTTTGAATCTTTAAGGAGCTATTATTCCAAAAAGAGTTTCTCCAGATTTTTCTAAGATATTTTGAGGTATTATTCTGATTTTTAAACATAAAGAAATAGGAGGGAAAGCCATTTTGACTATTTCATAACTAACTTTCCATTTTCTCTCAATTTTCCTTTTCTCTCATTTTCTCTCAACCCAAACACATTTCTCCAGATTTTCTCATCAGATTTTGTCACTCAAATCACTCATTTCAACTCTCTTTTGATTCCTAAACATCACATCAACAAAACCTCTCAATTTGCTAGTTGATTCTTTAAGCTTTTTGGTTCCAAAAAGGGAGAAACTCAAGTTTGGAGGTAAGAACGTCCTTCTCCTCTAAACTCTCAGTTCTTTACTGAAATTCCCAAGTTCTCAATCCTTGATTTGTGATTTGTTAAAGGCTTTTCAATTGAAATCTTGATTTTGGCTTAAAATGCAAGATTTGGTGATTTTGGTGGAATTTTCGTGTGATCTGTTTGGGCAGTGTTTTGAAGTGTCAAATTGATGTTAAATGAATGCTAAATTGATTAGAAGTTGAGGTTTAATTAATGCAATCCCGGATAGGTTGAATTTCCTAAGTTTGGCTTGAGTTTTTGGTTGTTTTTGGAGTGTTTTTGGTGATCTGTTATACCTGGAGGTATAAGGACGTGTTTGTGATTATTTTGGATGTTAATTGATGTTTAAAAATGGTTAGAAGTGATGGATCTTGGCTGGGTTAAGTTTTGGAAGTGTTTGGAGGTGATTTCGGTTGTGTTTGGTAGCCGAAATGTTGATTTTGTGATGAGCAGCGAGTTTGGTTGTGTTGCTGCTGTTCTTAATGCATAATGATGCATTAATCCTCTGTTGTTATGTGCTTGAAACAGGGGAGTTTGATCCGCGAGCTTTAGAGGTGGTGCGGAAGGTTTCGGATGCTTGGAAGGCTTGTTGGCTAGCCTTGTTTTGTGTATCGGTGAGTGAAGTTGGGTTTTCAGCTTTTAAACCAAGGTTTGAAGGTTTCGGGAGCTTAGTTTAAGTCTAAACAACTTTGCTAAGCTCAAGAGTAAGTAAATGGATTTCTTTCTTGGTTTGTGTTATGAATTGGCTTTTTAGGCAATTGTGGTTGATGTTTGAAATGCAAGGGTTTTGCATGATTTAAATTCTGTTTTGAAAGCATATTTTAGCATGGTTTAATGCTGGTTTTGAAAGCCATATGTGAAGGATGCTCAAGGTAAGAGATCCTTGGTTTTATACATTGAAAATGTGGTTTTGATGCATGGTGTTGCATGATGTTTAATGGCTATGTGTATTGCTTTAAAACAGTGAATTAATGATGGTAAATGATGGTTTTTGCATTATGGTTATGCATGTGAATCATTGGACTAATGTGGTAAGGTGGTTATATTGGCAAGTGATGTAAGTGGTTCTTGGTTCTTTGATCGGATATAGTTAGCCGGCTATAGGATTGGGTGCACCGTGAATAAAGTCGCCTTGGAGGTGGAGTGGTTAAGAGTGAACCGGTAAACTCCCTTCAAGTATCCTAACGAGATGGTTAAGGTCATAATGGAGGTTGAATGCCCATTCGAGGACCTTGGTTAAGCAAAGGTTATATGGTGGTTAAAAGTCCATATATGGGAACCTTGTGCTTGTTAAGATCACAATGGTGGTGTAAAGTCCATGTGTGGATCTTGTGTAGGGTGTCCCGGATCTCGTTAGTGATGTTATACAACTACCAATTGGTGAGTGCAAAGGTTGTATGGTGGTTAAAAGTCCATACATGGGAACCTTGTTCATGTCAAGGTTGTATGGTGTTTGAAAGTCCATACATGGGAACCTTGGGAAAAGTTAAGGTTGTATGGTGTTTGAAAGTCCATACATGGGAACCTTGGGAAAAGTTAAGGTTGTATGGTGTTTGAAAGTCCATACATGGGAACCTTGTAAAAAGCTAAGGTTGTATGGTGTTTAAAAGTCCATACATGGGATCCTTAGGATGGTGAGGTCAAACGGTGTTTAAAAGTCCATTGGAGACCTTGGATTGGTAGTGTGTATGAAGCGTGGGGGACAACGCTTGTGATCCGCGTATCCGATTGGATGTTGAGTTGAAAAGTGAATGTGGTTGATCACTCGAAAGCTAATATGATGTTCTTGATTATAAAGAAGCATGTAATGCTTGAAATGATGCATAATTGCATGAGAAGCATGAGATGCTTGAAAAGATGCATGGTTGCATGGAATGTGTATAATGCTTGTGAATGAATGTTACTTGTTAAGTTGAACAAGTGTTGATTATCATTTGGTAAATGATGCATGTGTGCATGAAATCTCTTAAATGCATTGGAGTCTTTTAAGACTTGTTTTAAAAGGCATGTGATGATGATGTTGTGGTTCATATATTGCCTTGGTTTAATGCATGTGTTGGATTACTTGAGTAAATGGTTTTAAAAGGTTTCTTGCTTGGAATGTTTTCAAGTATAAGAAAGGTATGTTGTGAAATGGAAGTGTTTTCCAAGGTTTTGAATTTAACTTTGCATATGGTGTTTATGCATGGAATGGTTAAATGGTTGAAATTGCAATTTGTGCTTTGAAAAGGTTTTCTTAGCTTGCTAAGCTAAGGGTTGGTTTTCATGTATGTGCAATGCATGGTTTTAGCATGATTTTAAAAAGGGGTTTTCAAACTTTGTTTGGTAAACAAATCGAGTTGCTTTTCAAAGAGGTTTTATGACTCGCTGCATTGATGGTGTTTTGGTTTTGAGCATTCCTCACTAAGCATTATGTGCTTACGCTCCTTTTTGTCCATCAATGCAGATACTTGAAGTTTGGACAGCGAGAAGCAAGGGATTCAAGGGGGACTCCACTTGAGATGTATGTCTCGGTTAATAGCTATAGTTAATAAAGGCAATGGGGTAGAATCTCTCGGATTGATGTTTATGTGTTCGTATATGTTCGGACAAGTATGGTTTTATGTTGTTGATGTTGTTGGAACATGTTTTGGCTTTTATGGGATTGAATTGGAAGTATGGTGTTTAAATGGTTGCTTGTGTAGGAAGCATATCCTTTGAATTGGGGCTTTTCATGAATGTTGGTATTTTGTTGAATTGTTGATGCAAGTATGTCTCTTATATGTTGATTAGTATGTTGGTAAAGTTTGGTGGCTTTTGGAGCATGTTTGGATGGTCAATTGCATGTTTATGTATGCATTTGGAGGTTTTCTGTGCAGGGTGTTTCGGAACAGTTCATATCGTTTCGGAACGGGTGCCTCAAACAAACCCAGGCGTCCGAAACGGGTGAGACCGTTCCGAAACGGTTTGGCTACTGCCAGTCCCCCGTTGCGGTATGTGTTGCGGAACGGCCCCGCGATTCGAAACGGGCTCTGCCTGTTTCGGAACGGGTGACCGTTGGGGGCTGACATTGGCAGTTGAATGTTTTGAAAAGTTTGCATTTTGGTCCTGAAACTTGTTTGTGCAATTGTTTGAGTTTGGGATGTCCGTTTGAGCTGATATTTGGCAGAGAAGCATGAAACTTGATTAATTTTAAGTTGGTAACTTAAAATCTGGTTAAGTCCTTAAAGTTTTCAGAATTTACAGTTTGGTCCCTAAAATTGTAAATTGCTCAATTGGGTCCCTGTTTGATCTCTGATGTTTATGATCTTTGAGTATGCTGTTTGCATGATCACATCTAAGGTTAATGTGCATCTAGACAAGAGTAAAAAGAAAAAAAAGGGTCGTTAATCAAGGATGACTTACGGGTTGACTTTGGTTTTCCCCGTGTGACTTCCTTAATTCGGGTCAACCGTCTGGGCCGGGTTAAGGGGGTTACATGAAAACCAAAATCCACTCACCGATTCCGTTTCGCCTCTTGCCGAAACACCAATCAAGCTTCCGGATCACCACCACTAGGATCCAAAGATGACTCCCATATTTTAAACACATCAAAGCAGAGGATTAATGCATCATCATGCATTAATATTTTCAATGAAAGCACCTAAACTCGCTGCTCTCATCCATACTCCATTTTCGGCTACCAAACACAACCGAAAATGCATCCAAACAACTCCACAACACTACCCAGCCAAGATCCAACAAATCTAAACATCCTTAAACATCAATTAACATCCAAAAAGGATCTAAGCACGTCATTATACCTCCAGCTATAACAGATCATCAAGATCACTCCAAAATCAACCACAAACTCAAGCTAAACTTAGGAAAATCAACCTATCCGGGATTGCATTGATAAAACCTCAATTTCTCATCAATTTAACATTCATTTAACATCAAAAAGACACCTCAAATCACTGCTCAAACAGATCATACGAATTTTACCTAAAATCAATCAAATCTTGCATTTAAAAGACAAGATCAAGAACACAACCTTAAAACCTTTTATAAAATACAAATTAAAGATTGAGAACTTGGGAATTTCAGTAAAGAACTGAGAGTTTAGAGGAGAAGGACATTCTTACCTCCAAACTTAAGTTTTCTCCCTTTTTGGAACTAAATTCTTGAAAATCCACTTAGCAAATGCAAAGGTTTTGTTGAAGAGATGATTGAAGATCAAAAGAGAATTGAAATGAGTTATTTAGGTGACAAAATCAGAGGGAAAAGCTCTGGAGAAATGTGTTTGGTTTGAGAGAAAAGATGAGAGAAAATGAAAATGAAAAAAATGGAAAAGTTAGTTGGAAACTTAGGAAAATATCTTCCCTCTCTTTTTCTTTTATTTAAAAACCATCAATAAATCATTTAATATTTTAGAAAAATCTGGAGAAACTCCCATTGGGTAAATAGCTCCTTAAAGATTCAAAGTTTCAATCCTTTTTAAAACAGTCACACAGTTTTCAAAAATTACATTTTGGTCACTAGCCAAAATGTCACCCTTCGAAACCTCATTTTGTAAAATTGATTTCACCACACTCTTATATATAATAAAAGAGGATTTTAAGACATTTTTCCATATTTTTAATGCAACCCGAACTAGGCTTTCCTAAATTCACTCTTTTATATTCGAACCGCGAACCCGACCGGCCCGGTCCAAACCCAAAACTTCTAAGCCCAAAATTGGGGCGTTACACTCACCGTATCGAAACGGCCATGTCTGTTTCGATACGGGTTTTGGTAGTGACCGAACTGGGCAAAAAAGGTATCGATACGGGTTGGACGGTATCGGTACGAGCACTTTGAAAACACAAGTTTGGCTATTTTAAAGCATGAAAAATCATACCAAAAACCTTTTAAAATACCTCAAACATAAATTGAAGTTGTTTGGACTTAAACCAAGTTTTAAATTATTTTCAAATTAGTCCAAAACATTTTTCAATTATTATATCAAAACACTAGTTCTACAAATTTTCGTGTTCAAAATTTGTATCGATTACTCAACAGAAGATGATGAACTTTATTGATTGTACCGAGTCATTAATTATTTCTTGATGCACTACTCTGACCTCTCACCACACTTAGCAATTATAACTCTTGTCTTTCAGCAATACAAACACAATCTCAACTGATTCCTTCCATCAAAGGGGATCCAGCCTCACTCGGTTCATTATTGAAGGCATGAATAAACCCAACGGTACCCTGTCAAATTTGTCACACGAATACGTCATCAAAGAAATCTAACTTATGGAGTAAGGCCCAAAAGGTAAATGCAAAACAATATCCCTCTTTCACCTCATATGATTTAAAAGAAATAGGGGATCAAGGAGCCGCGATAATCAAAACAAAATGATTTCCTCTCATGGTGATTCCATGAAGGAGACTTAAATATGAGGGAAACCTTTATTATTACTCTTGCTTTCTCGGCAAAAGACTTTTGGAAGTGAATGATGCCTCAACTCTTCTCAAGAATTGTCCTTAAACTTCGGTATGATAACTCACATCGGCAACTATTACAACTCCCACTAACTTAGTTAACGCAATGGAGTCTCTTACTCAAAACTATATAATGTCTGGAAACATGTCATCAATACACTCACTAGGATCTTTCATCACGTGAAATCCCACCAAGGGATAAGGTTCCATCACAAACCTCGAATCTCATATCAAAAGGTAGCATGTACACACCATAGTGTCATACATCCGAAACCACAATCAATCCAAGTATACATTCCACCTAGATTTTTCCCTTTCCAAAAATAACGAACGATGCCTACCAATAAATATACCATTATTCAAAATGTAATCCCACCAGAACTATGCACTCAGAATTATTTTACAAATCCACAGTCGTTCTGTTTAATTTCCACTAAGAAAATCTCGAAGCACCTTATTAACTCTGGAGAACTCGATGCTTGACTCCCAACTGGGGCGAGTCAAACACTTATAAACAAACTTAGATACACATCCTGCTACTATCTCTCAATACACACGATGAGAGTTTGGTACAAAATGTCGCTCCCAGAAAGAACAATGCACTGACTACTATACTACACGCGAAGAATCTCTTACTTCTTTGTATCATTCTCTGAAACACATAAAAGATCTCATGACCAAGTTAAAACCATCAAACCAAATCTTCAACCATAACATTTCACCCACTTAATTACAATTAGATGTTGTTTTCCATGACCTTCAAAACTAACTAATTCTCAATCCAATGCTTAACTTATCAAAAGATATGGGTACTGATACTGACTGGTCAATACCAATACCAGATGAATCGAGTATCGGTACCACACAAAGCTATTACTGGTATTCCCCCGCACGACCATCACTAGAATCATCGGTTGATTCATATGAGCAACATGTTACTCTAACCCAGACTAAATTTTGTACATCCTATCTCTTACCAAGTTCACTTTACTTAGGTGGTGATCAATCACACGATCAACAGTTCTCAATTACTTCCACTCGCGTTGTTGTCTCAAATCTTAATTTCCTTAACATCATATACTCAAAATTTTCATGATGCTGGGTAGGCTCATTCTTTCCTCTCTTTGCACAAGAATACATTCTTGCCCAAATAATGAAACACACTCAGAAATGTCAAAATCTCACTCGACCCCAATCGAGTCAACATCACTGCCACAACAAAATGGTCTTGAGCAGCTCATCGCATAACTGTTGTTTGCTTGGCTCATTTCCAAGTAGACTATGATACCAATCAAAAGCATTTACGAAGTCTCAAACCCTTGTCTCTTTAATTGATCACACGGTAACATGTCTCTTCCACACATAATGGCATATGGGTAATTATCTCGTTAAAACTTATATTTTCAAAATCCTCAAAGCTTCACACGTATCACACAAGGCATCAAATTGATATTCGAGAGACAACCTGGTGCCCCCCATTCTAACATCACTAAAAACTCTCGTAAGTCAATGCAGACCTCAAACGTTACCATAACACATCCTAGAGAGAGAACCTCATTCTAAAAATCATTTCGAAATCAATAGCCTCCAACAATATATCCATAAGCATCTCATTCTCAAGTCGAACTCTAAAGACATAAGGATATTCCTCAATACTTTAAAAAATCCATTCACCAACAGAGGTAGGTAACGATCCTCCGTCGTTGTTTAGCAAGCCGTCGACGATTTAGGCATCATTTCAACGAACCAACTTCTTAGTATCAAACAAGTATGGTTCACCCCTGGGTGAAATACTCGTTCAAAAGAAATCTTGTTCGAGTTGCACCCTCACAATTGAACCTCTGACTTACTCAATTAGATCAGTGTCCTTCGATAAAAGCGATGGGTACCATTGTCAAACTCCGCCTTACCTTAACGTCTACTCACATCCTTGACAGGGAGGAAGTCCCGATGAATACTCCGAAAATCATAAATGACTACTCTAATAGTTCTAAAGCTCTTAAGCGTCGAACTATGTACATTGGCACCAATTGAACGGTCAACCATGTCTCACAACCTCAGTGTGCCATTCTCTAAACAACCACTATGAAAATCACTATAGGAGGGCAATTGTTCAACATTCTCATTACCAAATGTTGGTTCTCTCAAGGTCTCAAACCTTCGAGCTCATTTCTCGACATCATAAGCTAGTGTCATGCTTGATTAACCACATCGATGTCTAAGGTATAATAGCTCCTAAGAAGGCATCTGCATCAAACTTGCAAGAATGTCTCACATTGTTCATACTCATACGAATTAGCAGATCTCAAGTCCACTATCTCTAAGAAATGTCTTTGAGAAGGCCAATGATACTTCCCAAGTATCAACAAGACTCATTTTAAGCGAGAAAAGGCCATCCAATTAACGTGCATCTAGTGATCAACTTAGAGAGTGGGAGATCTATACCCGTATCACATATGTTAATCACACATAACGATGTAGTTTTTCTATCGTAATTCTCATAATGTATCTGAAGGTTTTGATACGACTACTACACACAACGAAGACACCATTCAAGTGGCAGGAGGAGGACACATTGTAGCGACCCGAATTTTTGAGTAAATGGGTGGGAGTTGAACTGAGCCTCGGGCTTTCAATTTTTGGGTTCAAGAAAGTTCAAATGGGCCTAACATGGGTTTGGTCTTGGCCCTTGGCCTCATGGTTTTTTTGGGAGTGTTATTTAGGAATAGTGGAAAGGTTAGGATGGGAATTTCACATTTTAAAAAAAAAAGGGGTTGCACCACCCTTGCTCCCATTGGTGGGAAGATGCAAGACAAGGGGGACAACACCCCTTATGCTTATATAATCTTTATTAACTTCATATTCCATCCTTCTGTCCTTCATTCTTTCATCCTACATTGAGTTTTTTATAACGAAAGATCAAAACTTTTGTTTGTATCTTAGATTCTCGAAATTCTAAGGGCAAGAATCAAAATCTCAATGGAGAGATCTACCTTTTGAGGCCAAAAGCTTGCAAAATATTGGTAAGTGGGGGAAGAAACATGATTCTAGGGTTGTGAGCTTGGAGAGCCATCTGAGGCTGATTTTATGTTGATTTATTTCGTTCTAGATTCTTACATAATCTTTAGAAGTGTAATGTTTTCCTTTTACACTTGTTTGATTAGCTAAGAAAGTGGGGGGAGCTTCCAACACCAAGGAAATGGGGAAGAAGTGAGAAGCTTGCTTGCTTGTGGTAGTTTTTGAGTTGGTTGACAAGGTTAGTACATCTCTAACGTATCTTATTTCTTGTATTTCCTAAATGATTGAAGCTTGGCTAAATTTCTTTTGGGGCAAGGGTTAGAGAAAACCATGTTGTAATTAGTGTTATTATAACATCCAAGAGAGAAAGAGAAAGCAATATGTCTACGTGTCCTGCATAGTATTGCAACACCAATCAGCAACGCGATTCACTGCCTCTGGTTTGCACTTGGAAACTACGAAACCTTGTGTATCAACGCTTGCATTCATATTTTGCATGAGAAGTGAAAATGGGTTGGATTTGATGTGTGCACACCATGTGTTTGTGAATATTGCTGAATAAAACTGTGTGCGCAATTTAAATTTCAAGTAAGAAATAGAGGCACGCACGCAACCTTAATGGTGAGGAAAACGAGCTCGGGTAATCAGTTTCAAAGAGTTTGGACGATTTTTGTGTCAAACTTGCCGGAGCAACTACACTGGCAAGGCGTTTAGCAAGTTTTCGACAGACATGTAGTGGTTGTGGATGTGTTTGTACGAAGAAAGAGAGCGAGAGATGGAACCAGATTCGGATTTGTACGTTTGGGGTCAAAGGCGGATGTGGGTCGAATCATAGAGCGTTTTCATGGATTTTGGCTTTACGGATAGCAATTAAAGGTAATGATGGCGCAAAGGGAGACTAGGGATACATTTTGGAGAAGAAAACGTGATAACATTGATTCAAGGACGAACAAGGAGATCTAGAAACAGTGGGATGATCATGATCATACAAACAATTCCAAAAGGAATTAAGTGAGGTGACTTAACAAGGATGAGGACGGTGATCATCGGATCACAGCGAAAGAGTAATCTAGAATGGAAGATAAACACAAATGTGTGGATGAGGTTGTTGATTCCCATAAATGGGATATTTTATAGAATTACACTTTAGGTTTTTGCGGTCAACCCAGTCAATAGCGGATCTTGCAAATGAGATTACAAAGGCGAAATTGACAGGTTTCACGTTGATGCGAGTTGCGGGCTCTCTTGTATTATTCATGTTTGAAGATAAAGAATCTAGGAAGAGAATTTTGGAGACTAGGTGTCTGGAAACATGGGTTGAAAATTTAATTGAATGGTCGCCTACATCATTTTTACCAAATCGAAGGGTATGGCTTTCAGTAAGTGGAATTCCTATTCATGCATGGTCTGAAGAAACATTTCAGAATATTGCAGCGATTTGGGGCGAACTCGTACGGATTGACATTGAGACTTTGGCGCCTTCGACGTTTGAACGATATCGATTTCAGATCAAAACCGACTGGATTTCACACATAGATGAAGTAATAGACTTGCGCATTAACGATAACGTCTTCACAATTCGCGTTACAGAAATTGAGGAAGCGATTGCCTTTAAGTGTGATTGTAGTTGTGAGGTGGTGAACTGCCCGGCAGATACAGTGAGTACTGAGGATTTGAAAATGAATATGTCTAGCCCGGTTAAGGTGTCTACAAGTGGGAGTTCAACAAATGATACAGTGGTACCCAATTCTTTCTCTTATTCGGCTCTGGGTTCGAGCCAAATTGATCGTATGTGGAATGAGAACAAGAGAGAGGATGGCGTGTCATGAGCACGGCAAGTTGGATGTCGGATGAAGATGTAAGCTTTGTCCATCGTGAAGGGGAAAGTCAACGAATTCTTGATGTTTTGCCGAGTGATGCTATGGTGGATGTTTTTCCAAACAATGTGGGAGTACCGTGTGCTAAACTAGTTGCCGAAGAACTAGTAGCTGATGAATTGAGCACACGTGTTGATGGGTCAAGGATAGTAATTCCTAAGGCTAATAAGGTTACGACAAGTTTTCAACAATTGAATACAATGGAGAGTTTAGAAGGTTACGACAAGTTTCAGAAATCGAATTGAGTTTTTTATCGCCTGGTGAACGAGGTGAGGCTAAAGCGAAGCTGGTAAAAAAAGGTAGAGGTCATCCGCAGAAAAACCAAAAATCATCAGAGGTAATTGCTAATGGCTCCTTGTCAGATTCGAACTTCTATAACCGAAAACATATTATTTTAAGAGAAGCGGAGGAAACATTGAAATTGGGTAAACTGATTAGGGTGAAAACAATTGGAAACAAACAAGACATTGTAAAAGATATCGCGCGTATGATTGAAGCGCGAGAACGACAATAATTGCGAAGAGCGTTGAGTTTGTGGTCGTGGAATGTGAGAGGGATTGGGTCAACGTTGAAGCGTAAGTCAGTTCAACGCTTTTTGCGACAACAAAGGTGTGCGATGGTCATTTCATATGTGACTAAATTAAAGACATCAAGTGATGGTATGGTGAATAAGATATGGTTTACGAATGATATTGTTTATGTGTTTACGCCTTCTTCGGATGTTTTTGACATTGGAGAGAGGAGACGGATTTGCTCGGTTCTTGGATGTCTGTTTTTGTGGTATAGTAGAAGTATACATACCGTGCGTGGGAGGGGATCAAGCGAGTTTGTTAGGCGATATTTGTTGTGGTAATCTACAACGAGATATGGTGGAGTTATTCATTGGCTGTGGTGCGTGTTTTCCATTGTGTTGATAGAGTGGCATGGTGTGGTTTGTTCAAAGTGTAAGGATCGAATAGTATGGAAACACGCAACATCGGACCATTTTTTTGTTGATGCTTAACGACATCTTTTGGCCTGGAAATTGCATTCGAGGGGCATTATTGTTGAGCTCATGTATTCATGTTTTTATCGAGAAGCGAATTGCTTGGATGTCTCTTTGGCGTGGGGTGGTGTTGATCGTACATCTTGGTTTTGCATGCTAGCGTGAATGTTTTGTGTTTTGGTTTCTTGCTTTAGTTTTTTCTTGTTTGTTCGATTGTTTTTAGCGTTTGTTCTTTATCTCATAGTCCTCGGTACTCTTTTCCTCTATTTAGGTGTAGGGAGGTTTTTAATGAGGCCATGGAGTGTGATGGCACTGAATGATACTTATTAATAAAATCATATTCTTTTGCCGATAAAAAATTGGGGTTTTGAGTTTGATTGTTGAGATTGATGATGTTTTGGTGTTTTGAGAATGTTTGGGTGGCCCTTGAGTTGCCACAATCATAATAATAACTCCTAAGTGATTTAGGGTTTGAATATGGGTGTCTAATGGCAGTTTAGGAGGAAACTCGAGCTGAAAAACAAGTTCTAGGTTCGTATACTAGTAAGGGTTGAACCAATACTAATACAGAGGGGATTTCAAGCTTAAATTATGCGATTTGGCGATTGCGCACTCGTACTACCTTCAAGCGGTATCAATACAGGTCCCCGTGTACCGATATGGTCGAGGCAATTATGCAAATTCCAGTAGTCACTTTAGGTACCGATACCCTCGAGCCAGTATCGATACCTAGACACGCATATCGATACCAAATGGGGCGTGCCTGTACCCACTAGTGCTACTACCCAACTTTTGTTGTTTTTGCATGTGGGCCTCGTTAAGGGTCCTAATAGAGCCCAAATGGTCCCTTAATGGTAAGGATGAATTGTAATGAGCATGTACTGTAGTACTTGGCTAAAATGTGTACCTGATGCTTTTGTGATCCCGAGTGTACCTTTATAAGTTATTTCTCGATGCTAGGTGATCCTGGTTATAACCATGAATGTGAGTATTCGATGCTAGATGATCACGATAATGATTACTCGATGCTAGGTGTTCCTGAGTACATTGTGGTGCACTCGATACTTTGTGATCCCGGGCTTTGATAGATGAGTAACAATTTGGCTTACTTTATATCGTTTCCTAAATTTTTATTTATGCTTGCTTATATTTATGAAATGCATGAAATAATGTATAGTAGAAATGTACCACTGAGCTTTGTAAGCTTAACATACAAATTTCTTATTTTTGAACGTAGGTTGACTGGTTACTTTTTCGAGGGAGCACATAATCAAGGATTCCCCTCGCAGATTCATAGTTTGAGTACAATACCTAAATTCCAGCAGTGGGCTATGTATTCGTGGAACCTTAACTCTTTTGGGTCTATAAACTCTAAATTTCATCTTTTGGTATACGATGATTTAAAACTTGTAATGAGCTCATTTATCCTAAGATTTGAACTTATTTATGAAGATATTTTATTTTGGTTTGATTGATTTCAATTTATGGCTAAACTTGAGGTTTTAATTCGAACATAATTTTTGAGGAACATGTTATAGGTAGCTCGAATGTAACATCTTGGATCTATTGGGATTGGGGTTGTTACATCTAGTGGTTTCAAAGCCTGAGTTTAGCCGACTCTAAGAAATCCCCGATGTATATGGGAGCTTTCGTGAGGTTTCTAGTGAATACAAACCCCTAAGAATTTGTTGTACTTCATCAAGATTGGGAATCTGATGTGTATTTTATCTTTTCTATTGGTTCCAGAATTCACCATGCGAGGGGGAGCTAACTGTGGCCACGAGGCTCCTGACGAGAGTCATGCACCTCTTGGGGATGACTTAGAGGACGTGTACGTCCCCGAAAGAGAAGGAGAGGACGATGCGCCCTACTTATGAAATCTAAATGGGTTCTTTCACTGACTCGTTAAAGCCTTATTGAGAATATCAGATTTATCGCGATAGACTCCCGTAGAGTGAATTTGCCGTTATAGGGTTAAGAATTTCTACAATGAGGGTGATTATGAACTGTTAACCATGGATTAGTGGTTACAAAATGTTTAGTGGGCTTTCAAATAGTTGTGATGCAAACTGAAAGACAATTTTGATTGTATTACCTCCCTACTGAAGGGTAATGCCATAGAATGGCGATAGACTGTAGAGATGGGGTTGCATCATGCACTACCCACATATGAGTATTTTCTAAGAGAATTCAAGAACACGTATGTTGGACATGCCCATATGGATGTGTTGTGGGACCAGTTCTCCCACTTGGTGCAAAGGAACCGATTGGTGTTCGAGTACTGTTAAGTGTTCAAAAGTACTATTTGTATTACCTTTTTTATTCATATTATTGTTAGACTTAGGCTCATATTAGTTGCATAACTAGTCATTCATGCATTAATTCAAGATTTCCTTCACCGTCATGCTTGATTTCATAATTTGGTTGATTTTTGTGAAAAAAGGTACTGCAGTTATGTGTGTTTTTGTGCATGTGTGCAGGATTTAAAAATTTCCAAAGCAAATATAGGATAAGAAGAGGAGTTGCTGATTTTGAAGGTAGGATAAATCCATTTAATTTGAGATAATTGCAAAAAGCAAGGATAAATCCTAGAAGATTTGGAGTTCCACGAAGAGATCAAAAGGCGATTAAATTCCAAGAGTTTTATGAGGAGTTTTTGCAGGAATAATAATATAATAATAAAAGAAATTTATTTCTTTTATTCTATTTAATTCCAACTTAACTTCCTCCTCAAGAAAGACTTTGACCTGACCATCTCCTATAAAAAACAAGACTAGCCGCCAACTTTAAGGGAGTGCAATTTGGGAGAGAATTTGACTAGGGGCTGTACCAACATCTTCATCTTTTCCTCTTTTTTTCAATTAGATTCATGTTAACCATAAACTAAACTTATTTGGCTATAGTTATTGTGTTTTTTTGGTTGTGAGAACAAATGGATTTGTTTAGGTATTTGAGTTTGCAATTTTAATTCAAAGTTTGTTCATTCTTAGTTCTTAATTTTGATTGTGAGTGAAATGGGAAATGATATCGTAAATTCATTCATTCATCTAATATCAGAAGAATTAGATTCAAGAAACGAATGATCATGGTCTTTTCAATAAATCGATAGTGAAGACTAATTCGAATTAGGGATAAGTTGTGAATTTCAACAGCTAAAAAGAGGGAAAGATCGGTTGTTGTCCACCCTTGGTTCACGCAGGGATGTATTATCAAGGCATGCACAATTAACTATGTTTCGAGTTAGGGATAATGAGAAACCATTGAAGAAAGCGTCGCCAAACTTTGAAGGAAGTTGCTTAGTTGCCAAAGAAATCGTAGAATTGCCCAGACAATCCGAATGAATCCAATTGACGAAACGATTGAGCTACTCTAGCACTCAATTACCACGACGGTTCTTTCAACTATCACTCCATGACTCACGGAAACATGGCCTACTCTCTTAAATCGGTCACTCCTTTCTATTTTCTTTATTTTGTTTAGTTTATTCTACTTATTATTCATCCCTATCAATCTATTTCTTTTTCAACACAGTAACTTAAGCAAAGTGGCCCAAACCAATCCATGTGGAGACGATACTTATCATATCACTTTATTACTTGTGACGTGTATACTTGCACTGTTTGCATTGCACTCAATACACACGGCAAGTTTTTGGCGTCGTTGCCAGGGATTGACAATTGGTGTTAGTTGTTTTTGTTATTGTAATTTTCTTATTACTTTTACCAACTTTTTTTTTTGTTTTATCAACAAAAAAAATTCAGGTGCGCTACAAAAGTTAAGGGACATCAACATGTGGGGTAATAAAAGTCGATCTATTCGAGAGTTGATGTGTGAAGATATGAATCAATCTACTCAAAAATTTCTTACACCCTTCAATGATTACCTATACCAACCGAGAAAAGCCCAAAGAGTCTATACAATGGAAAACTCTTATGCTTGTTGTGGAGAACATCATGTGTTTGAAAATTGCCCTCACAATTCCAGTGCATATGACTACATGTAGGACCATAGATGGAACCAGCTGTGAAATCCTTCATGGTATGATCAAAAAGCTCAATTTTTTTTTACCACAACAATTTTGCTACATCAAAAGACATGCCTCGGTAATGTAGTCCTTATCAACAACCTAGTGTCACGACAACATATATGTCATGGCAATGTAGTCCTCGTCAAGAGATATTAAATTCCATGGATACGAGTATAGCCATGATGGATGTACTCTTGAGAGAAGTGTAGACTTTGTAGAAGACGTGTAAAATGGATGCTGGCAAAAGGTATAAATGATAGGTATTGGGCAAGTTATGCCGATAGTCTTTTTCTTGCAAGTATACACGGTCTGCAAGTAATACAGCTTGGTAAGCAGAGTTATCGATCCCTAAGAGATTGACTTAAATTCGATTGTTCAATTGTTACTTGCTTTGGAAGAAAATATGTTTTTTGAAGGTTGTTTTGAAACTAAAGAAAATAAAATAAAATGAAGTAAATCGTTGGCAAGGAAGGTGTTTCTAAATGAATGATAATTGTTGGCAAGGGATGTCTAGATTCAACATGGCTCAAGCCAGCCTTTATTTGGCAAAACTATCTTGGCATTGTTTGTCGAGCAGATTCAACAATAGTAAAGCCTCTCTCGATGGTCATTGCCCTAAATTGGCCAAGTAAAAACCCATATGTGTGTATAGTGTATGCTTTTCTTAAACCAATTTGATTAAAACCAATCTTTACTTTGAGAGGGTAGATTTCACTTCCGAAGTAAGGTCATCTACATGAATGACTTCTCTCAAAGCTTCTCTCCCAAGTATTCAACAACTTAATCATTGCCGACTCAAGTCTGTTAAGATATTCAGAGGCAATAGGCGTACTGTGTCAGCTCTCGCTTGACAGAGTGTTTAGGAAAAATTAGAGTATGCCAAATAGAAAAACTTTGTCAAAACATAATTATTATAAAGGAACTAAGGCATAAAACCAATATTCAATCAAAAACATCCCCCGCCAACTATGAAAATTAGTTCATGGTGAGGGGATTAACAAACACAACCATAATCATTTTCAAAAACATCATCATTAAAAAATAAAGATAAACAACTTGTGCTGAGGGAATAGGCAGATGGGTCTCTCGATGCAGCCCTGCACGCCGGACACTCGACCAAGAGGTTGAAACACCCTTCCTCGGTGCAGCCGGCCATCACTCGCCAGTCACTCCAACGCCGTACTTCGATCACTCTCCACCCGATCACTCTAACTTCGTCTCTTCTCATCTCGTTATGTCTCCAATGCTTGATCGTTTTGGTCTTTATATAGGCGTGAGTGGGAAAGGATGAGATAAGTCTTTGCATTTGAATTTGAAAGGATCAAGGGATAAGAGATATAGCTATATTCGATCATTTTGACATCTTATCAGCTCGGTATGTAACCCCCTTAACCCGGCCCAGACGGTTGACCCGAATTAAGAAAGTCACACGGGGAAAACCAAAGTCAACCCGAAAGTCAACCTTGATTAACGACCCTTTTTTTTCTTTTTAATCTTGTCTAAATGCACGTTAACCTTAGATGTGATCACACAACAACATACTCGAAGATCATAAACATCAGAGATCAAACAGGGACCCAATTGAACAATTTACAACTTTAGGGACCAAATTGAAAATTCTGAAAACTTTAAGGACTTAACCAGATTTTAAGTTACCAACTTAAAATTAATCAGGTTTCATGCTTCCCTGCCAATTTCAGCTCAAACGGACATCCCAAACTCATACAATTGCACAAACAAGTTTTAGGACCAAAATGCAAACATTCCAAAACATTTAACTACCACTGTCAGCCCCCAACGGTCACGTGTTCCGAAACAGGCAGAGCCCGTTTCGAAACGCGGGGCCGTTCCGCAACGCGTACCGAAACAGGTGGCTGGCAGAATGCTTTCCGTTTCGAAACGGTGCCTACCGTTTCGGACGCCTGGGCTGATTCAGGGCATCCGTTCCGAAACGGTAGTCCCTGTTCCGAAACGCCCTGCACATAATGTAGAAAAAGACATGCTTAAACACGCAATTGACCATCCGAACATACTCCAAAAGCCACCAAACTTTACCATCATGCAATTCAACATATAAGAGACATACTTGCATCAACAATTCATCATATTATCATCATATACGTAAAGCCCCAATTCTATAGGCATGCTTCCTACACAAGCAACCATTTAAACACAAAATCTCCAAATCCATCTCATATAAGCCAAAACATGTTCCAACAACATCAACAACATAAAACCATCCTTGTCCGAACATATACGAACACATAAACATCAACCCAAAAGATTATACCCCATTGCCTTTATTAACTATAGCTATTCACCGAGACATACATCTAAAATGGAGTCCTCTTTGAATCCCTTGCTTCTCGCTGTCCAAACTTCAAGAATCTGCATTGATGGACAAAAAGGAGCGTAAGCACATAATGCTTAGTGAGGAATGCTCAAAACCAAAACACCATCAATGCAGCGAGTCATAAAACCTCTTTGAAAAGCAACTCGATTTGTTTACCAAGCAAAGTTTGAAAACCCCTTTTCAACAACATGCTTAAACCATGCATTGCTCGAACATGAAAACCAACCCTTAGCTTAGCAAGCTAAGAAAACCTTCTCAAAGCATAATTTGCAAAATCATCCATTTTAACCATTCCATGCATAAACACCGTATGCAAAGTTAAATTCATACCTTGGAAAACACTTTCATTTCATAACATACCTTTCTTATACTTGAAAATCATTCCAAGCAAGAAACCCTTTAAAACCATTTACTCAATCAATCCAACACATGCATTAAACAAAGGCAACTTATGAACCACAACATCACCATCACATGCCCTTTTAAAACAAGTCTTAACAAGACTCCAATGCAATAAAGAGATTTCATGCACACATGCTTCATTTACCAAATGATAATCAACACTTGTTCAACTCAACAAGTAAACATGCATTCACAAGCATTTAACACTTTTCATGCAACCATGCATCTTTTCAAGCATCTCATGCTTCTTTATAATCAAGAACATTATATTGGCCTCCAAGTGATCAACCACTTTCACTTTTCAACTCAACATCCAATCGGATACGCGGATCACAAGCGTTGTCCCCCACGCTTCATACACCCTACCAATCCAAGGTCTCCAAATGGACTTTTAAACACCATTTGACCTCACCATCCTAAGGTTCCCATGTATGGACTTTTAAACACCATACAACCTTAGCTCTTTACAAGGTTCCCATGTATGGACTTTCAAACACCATACAACCTTAACTTTTCCCAAGGTTCCCATGTATGGACTTTTAAACACCATACAACCTTGACATGCACAAGATTCCCATGTATGGACTTTTAACCACCATACAACCTTTTCATTCACCGATTGGTAGTTGTATATCATCACTAACGAGATCCGGGACA
Source organism: Hibiscus tridactylites (assembly GCA_958450335.1). Classification (NCBI taxonomy): domain Eukaryota; kingdom Viridiplantae; phylum Streptophyta; class Magnoliopsida; order Malvales; family Malvaceae; genus Hibiscus; species Hibiscus tridactylites. The sequence goes on from OY288271.1 coordinate 70,724,957, forward strand.
CCCTACACAAGATCCACACATGGACTTTACACCACCATTGTGATCTTAACAAGCACAAGGTTCCCATATAAGGACTTTTAACCACCATATAACCTTTGCTTAACCAAGGTCCTCGAATGGGCATTCAACCTCCATTATGACCTTAACCATCTCGTTAGGATACTTGAAGGGAGTTTACCGGTTCACTCTTAACCACTCCACCTCCAAGGCGACTTTATTCACGGTGCACCCAATCCTATAGCCGGCTAACTATATCCGATCAAAGAAACCAAGAATCATTTACATCACTTGCCAATATAACCATCTTACCACATTAGTCCAATGATTCACATGCATAACCAATATGCAAAAACCATCATTTACCATCATCAATCCATTGTTTTAAAGCATTACACAAGCCATGAAACATCATGCAACACCATGCATCAAAACCACATTTTCAATGTACAAACCAAGGATCTCTTACCTTGAGCATCCTTCACATATGGCTTTCAAAACCAGCATTAAACCATGCTTAAAATATGCTTTCAAAACATAATATAAACCATGCAAATCACATGCATTGCAACCATCAAACACAATTGCTTTTAAAGCCAATTCACAACACAACCAAGAGCGAAAAACCATTTACTTACTCTTGAGCTTAGCAAAGTTGTTTAGACTTAAACTAAGCTCCAAAAACCTTCAAACCTTGGTTTAAAAGCTGAAAACCCAACTTCACTCACCGATACACAAAACAAGGCTAGCCAACAAGCCTTCCAAGCATCCGAAACCTTCCGCAATGCCTCTAAAGCTCACGGATCAAACTCCCCTATTTCAAGCACACAAAAACAGAGGATTAATGCATCATTATGCATTAAAAACACCAGCAACACAACCAAACTCGCTGCTCATCACAAATCCAACATTTCGGCTACCAAACACAACCGAAATCACCTCCAAACACTTCCAAAACTTAACCCAGCCAAGATCCATCACTTCTAACCATTTTTAAACATCAATTAACATCCAAAATGATCACAAACACATCCTTATACCTCCAGGTATAACAGATCATCAAAAACACTCCAAAAACAACCAAAAACTCAAGCCAAACTTAGGAAATTCAACCAATCCGGGATTGCATTGATTAAACCTCAACTTCTAATCAATTTAGCATTCATTTAACATCAATTTGACACTTCAAAACACTGCCCAAACAGATCACACGAAAATTTCACCAAAATCAAGCAAATCTTGCATTTTAAGCCAAAATCAAGATTTCAATTGAAAAGCCTTTAACAAATCACAAATCAAGGATTGAGAACTTAGGAATTTCAGTAAAGAACTGATAGTTTAGAGGAGAAGGACGTTCTTACCTCCAAACTTGAGTTTCTCCTCTTTTTGGAATCAAAAACCTTGATGAATCAAGTAGCAAATGATGAGGTTTTGTAGATATGTTGATTAGGAATCAAAAGAGATTTGAAAGGAGGGATTTAGGTGAGAAAATCAGAAACAATTCTCTGGAAAGAAAGTGTTTGGGTTGAGAGAAAATGAGAGAAAGGAAAATAGGAAGTTAGTTATCAAAATGGCCAAAATGGCTTTCCCTCCACTTTTGATATGTTTTAAATTCATAATAAATCCTTAAAATATCTTATAAAAATCTGGAGAAACTACTTTTGGAATAATAGCTCCTTAAAGATTCAAAGTTTCAACCCTTTATAAAACAGTCACCAAACTTTCAAAAATTACATTTTGGTCACTAGCCAAAATGTCACCCTTCCGAACCTCATTTTCCAAAATTGATTTCACAGTTCACTTTTATATATTAAAAGATGATTTTAGAACATTTTTCCATATTTTTAATGCAACCCGAACTAGGCTTTCCTAAATTCACTCTTATATATTCGATCAGCACTTTGACCGAACCGGTCAACGCCCAAAACTTCTGAGCCCAAAACCGGGGCGTTACACGGTATGATAGCTTATCAGGCTAGGGCTAACATCATCATGCTGATGTTGCCTTAGCATCCAAGCTTGGCACAATGTTGCCAACTTCACTTGGCACCACCTTGTTCGCTATTTTTAAAAGATTGGTTCATTAGCGTTCTTATAGGAGCGTGATCCTTTCCTTTTTTCAGGGGTTCATCATCTCTTGCCATGGCATCACTGGCATCTCTCTGCCAACAAGTGCTTGGCACACCTTTGGTCCATCTATGCCCACAACTATTGGCATCTACCTTGGCATTCCTAACTGCGTTCCTAACTATGTTGCGTTCTTGCGTCCTTCCCTCTGCCAAATCCTAAGCCCAACCTGCAAAATTACCACAAACAACCTTTCACTTTGGCATAGGTAGAATATTAAACTCCTTATGCAAATGCATGATTCTAACAACCTAATGCAACTAAATGTACCCAAAAACAAGCAAAATAATATAAATATATGCATGAAAAACAATACTTTTGAGGAGGTAACACACCCACAAACCCAACTCATTGCTTGTCCTCGAGTAATGCAAAAGAAAGATAAATAAAAATGGTGAAAATAGTACCTCAACAAAAGTTTGGTTGGAATGCCATCAAATGTTGGCAAGCAGAGTTTGATGCTAATGCTGCCCTCAGGAATCACGGTGCACAATGCCTAGAAAATATAATTCAAGTGCAGCAATATAACTCTAGTCTAAGTGCATGATTTATGCGTAAAGTGTGGGCAATATGCATCTAATTATCCTTTCAATCCCTTTGCCAAATTCTACTTCCTAAACTCATATTCTTATTATTATTTTTCTTTTCTTTGTCGAGGGTCTTTGCCATTATCTTAAGCTTGCTTTGTGACACTATTTAGCGTGAGTGATAAGATTATTATCCCTCAACTAGGCTTTTTCCTCAACTCATACTCTAGGGTTTTGAACTTGAGAACTAAGAGGGAGCATACCACGAAGCCCCAAGTAACTTATTATCCCTAAAATAGAGGATAGTTCATTTCATTTTTTACCATGGCAGAACATTGCTGCCTTATTTTCTTTTACCCTGGAATTCATTTTTTTTTAAAATCTGAGCATGGTTTCAAATAGTCTAAGTTTGCTAGGGAACTAGATACATACCACGTTCTAAGTGTAAATCAATTTCCTAAACTAGAGATCAATTGGAAAACAACTTGGCATACTATCTACTGGCATGGCAAACTGAAGATTAAAAATTAATCATTGGGAAAAAACTAGGATCAAAATAAGCTTGCCTAACCAACTGTTAACAAACTTCAAATTTCGGCCGAGACAAAATTTTCCTTTTCATTTTCTTATGGTTCGGTATGCAACTAGTCTACATGAACTATATGGTAAACAAAGAATTTAAACGTGAAATGCATGAAATAATGTGAGAAAATGCGCACCCTTAAACCCAAGATGTGCATTGTCCTCAATGCATCAAACAACACATATATACAACAAAAATAGAAAAACAAAAATGCATGAACATGAAGATGCATGAATGAAATGCAAAGGAGTTAAGTAGAAGAAGACTCCCCTTCGGAGACCTCTTCCTCCCGTTTGGCACGAGATTCTTCTTCTTCTTTTCTGGCATGGGTCTTCCTCATGATTAGCCTCCAACGTTCAGGAGTCATTATCTTCTTCCCTTTCCAATCCTGCTTTGAGGCGGCAATGGAGGCTCCAATAACCTCCTTCTTCTCTGTAGGGTCTGGTGGATGTGTAATTGGCATAGATTTTGGCTTCTTGGGAGGAATGTCCTCGACTAAGAGGAGGAATTGATGCTGGAAGATTCAACATGCACCAAGGACATAGGAACTATGGCATTAGACTCAGAACTAGCATAACTGACTAGACTGGCTGATATGACTGGACTTGCTGATTTGACTGGACTGACTGACTTGACTGAACTAGCTGACTTGACTGGACTGGCTGGCCTAGCATCACTGGCATAGAGCTCGACAAGGAAAGGTAGAAACAAGGGAACCTCGCCGAGAGAAAGTTTCACAAGAACCTCTCGCGCGATGGCATCCCTCTCCTTGGTATAGTGCCTCAATTTGGCATTTAGCTCCTCGGCTACCTCCAACTTCTGGAAAATAATCTACTGGCGAGCGTAAACTTGATACATCACTGCCAACGAGCTTGTTGGCATGGTTTTTGGCACACTACTGGGCTCTGCCTTTTGCTTTGGCACGACAGTCTTGGCTTTTCCCTTTCCCTTCTTCTTTGGTTATTCAGCCGTGAGATTTTTTCCAAATAAGGACATTGATAGTGGTTCCCTTGATCACCTGGCCACGATCCTTATCCATCCTTGGTACTTCATGGTGCAAACAAATGTTAGAAATTAAGAAATGGAAAAACAAACTTCCCTTACCGTTGGTAGCGTATATGTGGGTTTCCTCGATGATGATTCTGCAAACATTTTTCTTGCGCCCCTTGATAATGGAGTGCAAAAGGATCAACCGGTCCTCCGAAACCGTGTCGTTGTGAGATGTGGGAATGAGATTGTGTTTGACAAAATGATTCCAACCCCGCATCTAAGGCTTCAATGCCAGCTTCTTGACAGTCCAGTTGCCGGTGGACGAGACAGTCCAAGTTGTGCCAAGTTCGCACAACTATGCCAATATCTTTTTACGTTTGGAAGCATTTATGGTCTCGATTTCCTCAAAATATTAATCTCCTTCACTAGGTAAAAGAAAAGAGTGAGTTAACATAACCTTCATCAAATTGGACACACTTAACTCGAATCATAAAAAATGGAGAGTCTTCGGTCAAGTACGCGTAAAACTCTTGCACAATGGTTGCATAAACCTCTCCCTTTAGTTGGCAGAAAGCACTTCACTTGTGCATGTCGACGATGGCCATGAACTCCGTCGGGAATCTAACAGCGACGTCCGGTTGAAAATCGAAGTGCTACTCATAAAATAATGATCTTGAAGAGAAGTTCGTCTCAAACTTCTTATGGATTTCATCATTGAAGAACCTCTTGAAAGGAGTAGATGATGAAGCCATGGAGATGAAAAGTCGATTTGGAAGAGAAGACAAAGAAAGATGAAAGGTTCTGGAATCTTTCTTGTAGAAAGATGGAAAGTGAGTAAAATCTTGGAGAAATTGGCTTTAAGGTAAGGGAGAGAAAAAGGTTGGGTGTTTAATAAGGTGTTAATAGGGGTAGCCGAAAAATAGGGGTAGATAATGATGGGATGTAGAGAGTTTTAATTAGGAAGAGTTTAATTTTAAAGGAAAAGTGATAAGTGACAAGGATATGGAAAAGATTTGAAGTGATAGAGTGATCATGATAAAATTAATTATCATTAAAAAGTGAGGCTAAAGATAAATCTCCCAAAGATATTTTCTCATCTTAATCAAGCTAGGGTTTCTTTTTCTTCCTTTACAAGAAAAGCTTGCGCATGTCCTTCGCATGGGACATGGCATAATCTCTCGCATGCATGCTGGCTTCCAGTCCATCTGGCAATATTCCTGGCATCAATTTCGGTCAAAATTCCTGCACACACTCAATGAAAAATTGTGTAACGCAGCGAGGGAATAAAAATTGAAAAACAACAGAAATAGAAAAAAAATCTAATTCCTTAAAGAAAATAAAACAATTATCCTAATATTTACAAAGTCTTTCAAACCCGCAGACGTTTCATTCTAACTCTGCCAAGCGGATAACCTCGTTGGCATTGTTTTGCTTACCGTCCAAGTAATTCTTTAGACGTTGGCCATTCACCTTAAAAATTTCTCCTATTCTTAAGTTCTTAATGTCCACGGCCCCAGGAACATATGGCTTCTCAACTTTGTAAAGACTTGTCCACCTTGATTTGAGCTTACCATGCCAACGTTTTGCCTTCTCCTTGTATATCCTAGCATTCTCATAAGCATGCGTCCTGAATTCCTCCAACTCATTGAGATCGAGCATCCACTTTTCTCCAGCAACTCTCCATGCCATGTCAAGTTTACGAATGGCCCAATATGCTTTTTGTTCAAGTTCCACTAGCAGATGGCATGGTTTGCCAAAGACAAGTCTAAAGGGTGAAGTACCCAAAGGAGTTTTAAATATAGTTCTGTAAGCCCACAAGGACTCACCTAGCCTCAAAGACCAGTATTTCCTCGTTGGATTTACAGTCTTCTTTAAAATGTCCTTAATCTCCTTATTTGATATCTCGGCTTGCCCATTCATTTGTAGATGATAAGCTATGGAAATTTGCTACTGATTTCTATACCCGCACAAAGCTTTAGAGATTAAATTACATTTAAATGATTACTCTCATCATGAATGATCATTCTAGGGGCGCCAAATTGAGTAAAAATGTGCTTGTGAAAAAACTTGGCAACAACCTTGGCATCATTTGTTGGCAGGGCAACAGCCTCTACCCATTTTGATACATAGTCAACTGCCACAAGAATATACACATTACCAAATGATTAAGGAAAAGGACCCATAAAGTCTATCCCCCATACATCAAATAAATTCACAAGCATAATGTTCTAGAGCGACAGTTGTTGTCTGCTAGAGATGTTCCATGTCCGTTGGCATCGATCACGTGCCTTGGCATACTCATGGGCATCCTTGTACAGCGTGGGCCAAAAGAATCCTGACTGAAACACCTTGGAAACAATCTTCATCCAAGCAAAGTGACCTCCATATGGTGCGGCATGGCATATATGCAATATGTTTTGTTGCTCATCCTCTGGCATGCACCGGCAAATCACTTGGTCAACACATAGTTTGAACAATATTGGCTCATCCCAATAGTATTGCCTTACCTCTCGTAGAAATCTTTTCTTTGCATTGTATGCCAAGTCTGGTGGCAGAATATTTCTTACCAGGTAGTTGACTATGTCAGCGTACCATGGCATGTCATTAACTGCAAGCAAATACTCGTCATGAAACTCATCTCTAATAGTAGTGGTCTTACCATCTTCAATGTGATGCTCCAATCATGAGAGGTGGTCAACTACTAAGTTTTCATTGCCTTTCTTGTCTCTGGTCTCTAAGTCAAATTCTTGAAGTAAGAGCGTTCATCGGATCAGTCTGGGCTTGGCATCTTTCTTTGCCAAGAGATACTTCAATGTCGAGTGATCTGTATACACCACAACCTTGTTACCAATAAGATAAGATCTAAATTTATCAAAAGAAAATACAACCATAAGAAACTCTTTCTCGGTTGTAGAGTAATTTAGTTGCATGTCATTCAAGGTTCTGCTGGCATAGTAGATGGCATGGAAAACCTTGTCATGTTGTTATCCAAAAACTTCTCCAACAGCATAATCGCTAGCATCACACATGAGCTCGAAGGGCTTATTGCAATCTGGTGCCACGACTATAAGGGCATTGATCAATCTCTCTTTAAGTTCCTAAAATGCTTTGAAACAAGAACCGTCACAAGAAAAGGTGATATTATGTTCCAACCATGAGCATAAAAGGTTTAGCAAATTTTGAAAGATCCTTTATAAACCGCCGATAAAAACCGGCATGACGTAGAAAATCCTTATACCTTTAACACTCGTTTGAGGTGGAAATTGCTTAATAACCTACACTTTGGCTTCATCAACTTCTAGTCCTCTCTTGGTTACCTTCTGACCGAGAACAATGCCCTCCTTCACCATGAAGTGGCATTTCTCAAGTTCAATACTAGGTTTTGTCTTAGTGCATCTGATCAAGACTTGCTCTAGGCTATGGATGTATTCCTAAAATGTGTTACCAAACACTGAGAAATCATCCATAAACACTTCCATGGTGTGCTCAATCAAATCAAAAATAATAGACATCATACAACGTTGAAACGTCGCTAGCGCATTGCACAAACCGAATAACATCCTTCTAAAGGCAAATGTACCATATGGACAGGTGAATGTGGTCTTTTCTTGGTCATCGGGAGCTATTGCAATCTGATTATAACCTGAATAACCATCTAAAAATAGTAAAAAGCTTTACCTACCAGCCTGTCCAGCATCTTGTCAATAAAAGGCAAAGGGAAGTGGTCATTCCTTGTAGCATTGTTTAACATTCTGTAATCCATGCACACTCTCCATCCAGTGATGGTCCTAGAGAAAATCAATTCGGCTTCACTGTTTTGCACCACATTCATGCCACCTTTCTTGGCGCGCACTGAACAAGGCTAACCCAAGAACTATCGGAAATGGGATAAATAATTCCGGCATCAAGCCATTTTATTACCTCTTTCTTAACAACCTCTTTCATGCTCGAGTTTAGCCTTCTCTGATCTTTAATAGTCTTGCCATGATATTCCTCCAAATAATCTTGCACATGCAAATGGTTGGGCTAATACCTTGGATGTCTGTCAAGGTCAAACCCAATGCTTGCTTATAATACCTTAATAATGCCAGTAATCTTGCCTCCTAATCATTAGTGAGATCAGTGGCAATAATCACTAGCAGAGTTGAGTGCTCACTTAGATAGGCATACTTCAAGTGTTCTAGCAGTGGCTTAAGCTTCAACTCTGGTGGTTCCTTAATTGATGGTTTCAGTTTCTTTATCTCTCTGTCAGCCAACTGGAGTGCCTCAAAGTAACTCACATCTTCAGCCTCCAAGGCTGATTACTCAGCTTCCTCAAATAGTTCATCTATGTCGTCAAGCATGCCGTCATTGGATTATGAATCCTGGAACAATCGTGCCATGTCCAAAGTATAAATTGCCTCCCCCATCTCTTCGGCTTGACATTCATCCGATTCATTTGTACATTTCAAAGCTTGAAACACGTTAAAAATAATTGGCATATTAATGTCAGCTTCATAATCCAAAATGATTAAATCAGTTGGAAATTTAAATTTGTCTACCTTAACCAACACATCCTCAATCATACCCTTGGGATGTGCATAAGATCGGTCTGCCAACTGAAGTGTCATTGTGGTAGGTCTTGCTTTTATGCCAAGCTTCTTGAAAACAGATAGTGACATCAAATTGATGCTGGCTCCTAAATCACATAATGCCTTACCCATGAATATGTTGCTAATTTTACAAGGGATAGTAAAACTCCCTAGATCTTTCAGCTTTGGTGGCAATCTGTTTAGGATCATGGCACTACATCCTTTAGTAAGAGCTACAATTTCAAACTCTCCCAACTTCCTCTTTTTGGACAAGATGTCCTTCATGAACTTTACATAGTTGGGCATTTGCTCAAGGGCCTCTACCAATGGAATGCTAATTTGCAATTGCTTAAGAACTTCCGAGAAGCACTTAAATTGCTGGTCCTGCTTGTGCTTTTGGAGTGTGGCCGGAAATAATGGTGGTGGATACACATATGCTGGCACTGTCAGCTTTGCCGAGATAGTGCTGGCATCTACTTCGGCATCAATATGCCTTTTGGCCTCAGTCTGCTTGTCATCATTGTTAACATCTTCGTTGGCACTAGAACTGGCATCATGTTGAGCACTGGTACTGGTATGAACGTTTGCATCATTGTGGGCATAACCACTAGCATCATCTGCTTTAGCTTTTTCCTTCTCTGATTCCCTGGGCTTGTTTGCTGGTACAAGCTTAGCATCTTGGCTATCAACTGGCTGCTTGGCAGCCGTTTCTTCCTCACAATGTTTACCACTCCGAAGAGTTATTTTGAGCTCCCTTACATTGCCCATTTCCTTTGTGCCGAGCATCTTTAGTGTCACTTGGCAAAGCTCCTAGTGGACGATTGTTGAGTGCATTCACAATTTGTCCCATCTGGAACTCCAAATTCTGTGTTGAGTCTGCCAGACTATGAACTGTGACATCATTCTGCTCTGTGTACTATGTAAGATTGCCTTCTTGATTGAGTCTTTGCCCTTGCTGGAAATTATTTTGAGATCACAACGACATGGTATTTTGACAGAATGTTGGCATGGCATTCTGGTTTTGCCTCTGGGCATTCTGGCGTTGTGCATTGTATTGGGTTCCTCCTTGATTTCCCCAAGCTAAGTTAGGGTGTTGCCACCAACCTGCATTATAAGTCTTGGAGTTAGAATTATAATAACGTCCAGAATTGCCAATGAAATTTATCGACTCAGAGTTGGCCGGGCATTCATCCACATGGTGGTTCTCTCCACAGATAATGCAAAATAGCTCCAATGCTTCAACTGTTTGGGACTCGTTTCTTTTTTGTAATGTTCTAACTATGCTGATGAGATTGGAAATCTCAACATGGATGGAAGTTAGTTCATCCAATTGTAGTTTCCCTCTTGCTTTGGTTCCTGTCCCAAGTCTAGCATCATGATATTAAAATTCATTGATGGCTATCCTTTCAAGGAAGCCAACAGCTTCTATATATTTTTTTTCAAGCAACGATCCGACTGTTGAAGCATTAACAACAATCATTGTCTATGCGTTCAATGTGTTGTAGAAGGTTTGTATCTAGGTCCAATTTGGGAACCTCGGGCATAGGAAACCTTCTCAACAAGTCTTTAAATCTTTCCCAAGCATCATACAAGGTCTCGTCCTCAGTCTGCCTGAAGGTAATGATCTCACCACACAACTTGGTAGTGAGAGTTGGTGGCTGAAATCGCGTTAGAAACTTTTGGCATAGATCTGCTCAAGAAGTTACTTATCCAGGTGGAAAGGTGTAACACCCCAATTTTAGGCTTAGAAGTTTTGGGTTTGGATCGGATCGGTCGGATTGCGGTTCGAATATAAAAGGTGATTTTTAGGAAAGCCTAGTTCGGGTTGCATTAAAAATATGGAAAAATATCTTAAAATTCTCTTTTATTATATATAAGAGAGTGGTGAAATCAATTTTACAAAATGAGGTTTGGAAGTGTGACATTTTGGGTTAGTGACTAAAATGTAATTTTTGAAAACTTGGTGACTGTTTTCAAAAGGATTGAAACTTTGAATCTTTAAGGAGCTAATTTACCCAAGAAGAGTTTGTCCAGATTTTCTTAATATTAAACAATTTTTTTAATGGTTTTTAATTAAGGGTAAAAGGAGGGAAAAAGATATTTTGGTTCTCATAACTAACTTTTCTCAAATTTTCCATTTCTTTTCTCTCAACTTTTCTCTCAACCCAAACACTTTTCTCCAGCAAATTTCCCTCTGATTTTGACATCTAAAGATGAGATTTTAATCTTCATTTGATCTCTAATCACTTCTACATCAAAACCTTAGCATTTGCTTATTGAATTTTCAAGAATCTTGGTTCCAAAAAGGGAGAAACTCACATTTAGAGGTATGAACGTCCTTCTCCTCTAAATACTCAGTTCTTTACTGAAATTCCCAAGTTCTCAATCCTTGATTTGTGTTTTATTAAAGGTTTTGTAGTTGTGTTCTTGATCCTGGCTTTAAAATGCAAGATTTGGTTTAATTTTGATGAAATTCGTATGAAATGATTGGGCACTGTTTTGAGGTGTCTTTTTGATGATTTTTGGATGTATAATTGATGTGAAATTGAGGTTTAATCAAAGCAATCCCGAATAGGTTGATTTTCTTAAGTTTTGCTTGAGTTAATGATGGTTTTTGGGGTGATCTTGATGTTCTGCTATAGCTGGAGGTATAAGGACGTGATTAGATCCTTTTTGGATGTTAATTGAGGTTTAAGAATGATTGGAATTGATGGATCTTGGCTGGGTAGTGTTGTAGTGATGTTTGGATGTGATTTCGGTTGTGTTTGGTAGCCGAAATGTGAGTGTTGATGAGAGCAGCGAGTTTAGGTGTTTTGGTTGAAGATATTAATGCATGATGATGCATTAATCCTCTGCTTTGATGTGTTTAAAACATGGGAGACATCTTCGGATCCTTGTGGTGTTGATCCGGAAGCTTGATTGGTGTTTCGGCAAGCTTGCGAAACGGAATCGGTGAGTGAAGTTTGGTTTTCAGCTTTGAAACCAATGTTTTGAAGGTTTGGGAGCTTAGTTAAAGTCTAAACAACTTAGCTAAGCTCAATAGTAAGTTTTCGGAAAAACTCTCTTGTTGATGAGCCATGAGATGGTTGAATGCAAAGTGATGTGTTTGCATGTTTTAATTCTGTTTTTGAAAGCATATCTTAGCATGTTTATTGCTGGTTTTATAAGTCATGTGTTGAAGGATGCTCAAGGTAAGAGATCCTTGGTTTTACATTGATAAATGTGATTTCAATGCATAGTGATGCATGTGGATTTAATGGCTTTGTTAAATGCTTTAAAACAGTGATTTAATGTTGTTAAATGATGTATATTGCCAAGTACACTAACGAGATGGTTAAGAACAACATGGTGGTTAAAAGTCCATGGGTGGTTCTTGTTTTAAGGTCACAATGGTGGTTAAAAGTCCATGTGTGGACCTTGTGTATGGTAAGATCACAATGGTGGTTAAAAGTCCATGTGTGGATCTTGTGTTGTACGTCCCGTGATCTCGTTAGTGATGTTATACAACTACCAATGAGTGATGTGGAGGGGTATTGATTGTACCATGGTCTCCATCACGGGTGTTGAGGGGTTGTGATTGTACCATTTGCCCCACCTTGATATTGGTAGTGTGTATGAAGCGTAAGGGACAACGCTTGTAATCCGCGTATCCGATTGACGATTGTGTTTTGAGTTGAGAAAGGTTATGATTATCACTTGTAAGCCAATATGACATGTTAATGATTTGAAGCATGAAATGCTTGGTTTAATTACTTATGTGCATGATTCAAATGATGTTTGAACTAAAGGTTTTGAAAAGGAGTTTTAATAATGCATTATTGTGATGTTTTAAATGAGCTTTCCTCACTAAGCTATGTGCATACGCTCTCTCTTTTCTTAAACCAATAATGCAGTGCATTGAAGTGCATAAAGGGCAGCAATGAGGTCAAGATTCCAAGTGATGAACTAAGCTCATGTATGGTGAATGTTTTCCTAACACTATTAGCTTTTGGGCATTTGGCAATGGGAACCTAAATTGTTGTTTTGGGAGATGTTTTGGACTCCCTAAGTTGGTTTTATGCTTTTGGTGACTTTGAGACTTGTAAATGGCCTTTAGGTCCTTGGTTTGAAGTTTTGGTGGTTTTATGGTTTTCTACATAGGATGCATGCCTATAGAATTGGGCTTTTCCTTAATTGATGCCATGATTGAGAATGGATGATGCTAATATGTTCATTGAGTGTTGAATGACTTGCTGGTATGTTTTGGTGGTCTTTGGAATGCGTTTGAATGGTCAATTGAGTAATAAACCAGCAAAAATCTGCAATTCTGGGCAATCCGTTTCGGAACCGGTGCTACCGTTTCGGAACAGAGGGCCTGAAATGGCCTTGGCGTTCCGAAACGAAATTGCCACTGCCAAGCCCTGTTCTGGAACTTGTTTCGGAACGGTCCCGCGTTTCGGAACGGATCATCTTCGTTCCGGAACACTCGACCGTTGGGCACTGAAATTGACGGTTAAATGTTTTGCAATCTTTGCGTTTTGGTCCTGAACTTGGTTTATGCAATTGAATGAGTTTGAGATGTCCGTTTGAGTTGAAATTTGGCACAGAAGCTTGAAACATGACTAATTTCATAATGGTAACAGAAAAGTTGGTTAAGTCCTTATAATTTTCAGAATTTGCATTTTGGTCCCTAAATTCATAATTTGTGCAATCGAGTCCCTAAATGGTTTCTGATTGTGGTGATCTTTGAGTATGCTGATCTTATGAACATATCTAGGGTTAACATGCTTTTAGACAAGATTAAAAAGAAAAAAATGGGTCGTTAATCAAGGTTGACTTTCGGGTTGACTTTGGTTTTCCCCGTGTAAACTTCTTAATTCGGTTCAACCGTCTAGGCTGGGTTAAGGGGGTTACAAAAGGAATTAAGGCCATTTCTTTGCTGTCTCTCAAAGAATAAGTAAATAGTTTCAGCTTCACGGTATCCTCAGATACTCTTGGTTTCTAAAATAATTAGCATATCTCCGTGAATTGCGTTAAATGCTGCCTTGGATCTCCAGTTATTGCTTCATCGATCTGTCCTACATTCAAAAGAGTTGAGATCATTACGGGTTTGAGTTTAAAATTTGATGCATTTACCAAATTGCCAATAACATCTGACATTAAGCATGTGATGTCATGTGCTGATTTCTCTCGAATGGGTCTCTCTTCTTCATCATTGTTGATGACATTATTATTGTTCTCTCGTGGGTTCTAATTTTTGTTAACACCATTTGCGCATGTGTTTCCTTGATTTCCGTGATTCATTTTTAGAATTCTCTTTTTCAATCTACGCAAGGTACTTTCAATCTCAGGGTCTAATGGACAAGCTTCCGTCTCAGTACGGTTCCTGGTCATACACTGGTAAAAACAAAAACAAAATATAAACAAACACGAAACAAGTAAAAAATTTAAAGCAATCAAATTTGTTGCAATCCCCGGCAACGACGCAAAAACTTGTAGACTCTATAGAAAATGTGTAAAATTGATACTGGCAAAAAGTATAAATGATATGTATTGAGCAAGTTATGGCAAGAATCTTTTGCGTGCAAATATACACGGTCTGCAAGTAATACAGCTTGGTAAGCTGAGTTTTCGATCCCAAAAAGATTGACTTGAATTTGATTGTTCTATTCTTACTTTCTTTGGGAGAAAAGATGTTTGTTTTGAAGGTTGTTTTGAAACTAAAGAAAAGAAAAATAAAATGAAGTAAATTGTTGGCAAGGAAGGTGTTTCTAAATGAATGATGACTGTTGGCAGGGAATTCATGGATTCAACATGGCTCATGCCAACCTTTATTTGGCAAAACTTTCTTGGCATTGTTTGCCGAGCAAATTCAACAATAGTAAAGCCTCTCTCGATGGTCATTGCCCTAAATTGGCCAAGTAAAAACCCCTATATCTCTATAGTGTATGTTTTTCTTAAACCAATTTGTTTAAAATTAATCTATACTCTGAGGGGGTAGATTTCACTTCCAAAGTAAGTTCATCTACTTGAACGACTTCTATCGAAGCTTCTCTCCCAAGTATTCAACAACTTAATCGTAGCCAACCCAAGTCTGTTAAGATATTCGGAGGTAATAGGCGTACTATGCCAGCTCTCTCTTGACAAAATGTTTAGGAAAAATTAGAGTATGCCAAATAGAAAACTTATCCAAAAAAGAATTATTGTAAAGAAACTAAGGCATAAAGCCAATATTCAATCCAAAACATCCCCACCAACTCTGAAAATTAGTTCAGGGTGAGGGGATTAACCTACACAACCATAATCGTTTTAAAAACATTATCATAAAAAATAAAGAAAAAACAACTTGTTCCAAAGGAATATGCAGATGGGTCTCTCGATGCAGCCCTCCACGCTAGGCTCTCGGCCGAGAGGTTGAACCACCCTTCCTCGGTGCAGCCAGCTGTCACTCGTCGATCACTCCAATGCCGTACTTCGATCACTCTTCACTCGATCACTCTCACTTTATCTCTCCTCGTCTCGTTATGTCTCCAATGCTTGGTCGGTTTGGTCTTTATATAGGCATGAGTGGGAAAGGATGAGATAAGCCTTTCATTTGAATTTGGAATGATTAAGGGATAAGATATAGAGCTCTGTTCGATCATTTTGACATCTTATTAGCTCAGTGTGATAGCTTATAAGGCTAGGGCTGACATCATCATGCCGATGTCGCCTTGGCATCCAAGTTTGGCACAACGTTGCCAACTTCACTTGGCACCACCTTATCCACTACTTTTTTCGGAGATTGGCCCATTAGCGATCTTTTAGGAGCCTGATCCTTTCCTATTTTTTCGGGGGTTCATCATCTCTTGGCATGGCATCAATGGCATCTCTCTACCAACAAGTGCTTCGCACACCTTTGATCAATCTTTTACAACAGCTCTTGGCATCGACCTTGGCATTCCTAATTGCGTTCCTAACTATGTTGCTTTCCTGCGTCCATCCCTCTGCCAAGTTCTATGCCAAACCTGCAAAATAGCCGCAAAAACAACTCTTCACTCTAGCATAGGTAGAATACTAAACTACTTATGCAAATTCATGATTCTAACAACCTAATGTAACTAAATGTACCCGAAAACAATCAAAATCATATAAATATGGGCATGAAAAACAATACTTTTGAGGAGGTAATAAGAAGCGGAAGATCGATTGAGAAGAGTAATATATGTCATGGATAACATGAACTAACAATTAATTCTTAGGGATACTGAAGTCCCAAGGCAAGAGGAAAAGGAGCATTGCGAAGAGAGGTCTTCGGTGTGTAAGGACCAACAAAAACCTCCAAGTCGAGAGCCTTCCAATGAGAGAGACTGCCCAACACATGATGAGCCTCAACAAAGCGATGACGCAACAACACTCAGTGTGTCTAAGAAAAGTGATGCTACAACAAATTCTGAGGAATCTGATGCCCAGAATGTTACAACGTTGATGCTGAAGCAAGAATATGAAGATTGGTCTTATCCACATTTGCCAAAGCAATTGATTGATCACATGCAAGAGCAATGAGATGACAACACTTCACTAATAGAATATGAACAAGTAATGGCTGAATCTTTTGAATTCTTTAAAAACTCACCTCCTCCATTGTAGGTATTTCTCGAAGAACCAATGCTGGTAGATTTGACGCCATTAGAATCTCTACTGATGGAGATATTTGAGAGGCCTAAAGAAAATGGTGGTTGGCTTCATAAATAGAACCCCCTCGACCCGGTCTGGTCGAAAGACCGAACCAAATGGATCACACGGGGAATATTGAAGTAAACAGGGAAGTTTACCTCGATAAATGACCTTTTTTATTTTATCTTGTCCAGATTCTCATTATCATCTTATGTGTTAAACATTACAACGGAACAATTTGTATCTCAATGTGACAACGTTTAGGGACTCAATTTCATATAAACGCATTTTAAGGACCATTTTGTAAATTTATCAAAATACAAAGACTTTGTAACGCCCCGATTTTGGGCCTAGATGTTTTAGAGTTCGAATCGGACCGGTCGAGACCGATTCAAATCTTAAAGGGAGGTTTAGAGAACACCTAGTTCGGGATGCTTTAAAAATATGGAAAAATACCTAAATATCCTCATTTATTATATGAATGGCTATGGTGAAAACAATTTTACAAAATAAGGTTTAGAAATACTACATTTCGGTGAAGTGACCAAATCGTAGTTTTTGCAAAAGTTAAATAGTGACTATTTTGTAAAGGATTGAAACTTTGAATCTTTAAGGAGCTAATTTTACCAAAATGTTTTTAATCAGATTTCTCCTTATTTTGGGTGATTTTATTAATGTTTTAATTAAAGAAAATAAAGATTGATTAAAGGAAAAACTATCTTTGACTTTTCATAACTACCTTACGTCAATTTTCTCTCATTTCATTTTCTCTCAATTTCTTTTCAGCCGAAAACATTTCCTCCTAATCTTTTCATCCCCAAATCCTATTGTTTTTACATTGGATTTTCAAGAAAACTTGCCCAAATCAAAGAGAAATCAACCATTAGAGGTAAGCTTCGTCCTTCTCCTCTAATAATAAGTTCTTTACTGAAATTCCCAAGTTATCAATCCTTTGTTAATAATTTTTGAGTTGCCTTAATGTTTGAAACAATAAATTGTATTAAAATTCAAGGTTGTAACACCCCAATTTTGGGCTTAGAAGTTTAGGGTCTGAACCGGACCGGTTTGAGAAATGTTTCGAATATAAAAGAGAGTTTTAGGGAAAGCCTAGTTCGCGATGCTTTAAAAATATATAAAAATATCTAAAAATCCTCATTTAATATGTAAAGGTGAATGGTGAAATCAATTTTACAAAATAGGGTTTGGAAATACTACATTTCGGTGTAGTGACCAAATCGAGATTTTTGCAAAGTTTAGAAGTGACTGTTTTGTAAAGGATTGAAACTTCAGATCTTTAAGGAGGTAATTTACGAAAAATGTTTTCATCAAATTTTTCCTTAATTTGGGTGATTTAATTATTGATTTAATTAAATAAAAGAAAGGTGATAAACTACCTTTGACTTTCATAACTACTTTTCTCTCAAAATCCTATCAACCAAACACTTTTTCTCCAGCAAAATTCACTTTGATTTCCACTTCATTTGATGAGATTTCCATCACTCATTGATTCCTAATCAATCTTTCAACCAATCCACTTAATTTCTACATTGTATTTTCATGGAAACTTGCCCAAATCAAGGAGAAATCATTTTTAGAGCTAAGCTTGTTCTTCTCCTCTAAATATTCAGTTCTTTACTGAAATTCCCAGGTTGTCAATCCTTTATTAAGGTTTTATGAATGGTTTTAATGTTGGAAACAAGAGTTTGGCTTAAAATTCAAGATTTTGGAAGAGATCTTGAAGATTTTCGTGGTAATTGCTTGGGCTCAGTTTTGAGATGCGTTTCTAATGTATTTTGGATGTTAAATGATGTTAGAAATGAGGTTTAATCAATCTAATCCCGAATAGGTTGTTTTTCCTAAATTTTTCCTTGTGAAAATGGTGGTTTTTGAGGTGATTTTGGTGTTCTGTTGTAGCTGGAAGTATAAGGACGGGTTTAGGGTTGTTTTTGATGTTAATTGATGTTTAGAAATGAATAGAAGTGATGGATCTTGGCTGGGTTATGTTTTGGAAGAGTTTGGAGGTGATTTCGGTAGTGTTTGGTAGTCAAAATATTGTGTTTAGGTAGAGGAGCGAGTTTAAGAGTGTTGGCTGAAGATTTCAATGCATGGTGATGCATTAATCCTCTGCTTTTAGGTGTCTAAAACTGGGGAGACATCTTCGGACACTTTTGGAGTTGATCCGGAAGCTTAATTGGCATTTTGGCAAGCAATCGAAACGAAATTGGTGAGTGTGTATGGTTTTAGAATGTGGTGATTGCCCCTTAAATGCTTTTACATGCTCATGGTTTTAGATTGATAAATTCTTAATATTTTTATGCATGAATTATAGCATGAGATGATGCTTGAAATGATTTCATTAAGTAACATTTTGCATAGTTGGGATTTGAGCTTTTATGTTGAAGTATAACAAATGTTATGATTTTGAAAAGAGATGAGAATGTTGAGTTTTAATGCATGAAAATAGTAGGTGAGATGTTGATTTGACATAATATATTGGCATAGATGTTGAGAAACTTACCGTATATAATTTATCGATCAATAGGATGAGAGTGCACTATAAAATAAAAATTCGTACGTGCTCTTTGGTTAAGCCAAAGGGAGATATTCCGATGATGGGCATTCCATCGGGTAGGACTTGGGAAATACCCAAGCTTGGTGGCGATGAGAGATTCCGCCATGTGAGTACGGTGATGAGAGATTCCACCAGAAACTATGTTGCTAGACGAGTGAGTATGGTGATGAGAGATGCCACCGGAAGTGTCTATTGAGATGTCCGCATATCCGAGTAATTAATAGATGTGAAATGCCAATATAAAATATATATGGTTTTGACTCACTTGTACCTTGATATAATGATTTATTGTATGAGAAATGCATATGTAGTTTGTTTATAAAATGCTTTAGAGTACAAGCATGATTTTGGCCTTGCCATAGGTTTTGCATTGGTTTAAATGCATGAGATAGAATGGAGGTACATGTTGTTTCAATGAGTATTGCTTTGAAGTTTTCCAAGCATGAGAAATAGATGAGCATGAGGTTAAAAGCTTTTGATGAAAATGTTTTCAAAATGAGCATTATTGTGTTGGTTTTCTTTAGAGCATGCCTCACTAAGCATTTGTGCTTACGCTCTCTCTTCTGCCAATAATGCAGATAATTGAGGTGTTTTCGGGCATCAAGGAAGCTAAGTCCATCCAAGGAAATCCAAGCTCACGTATGGTGAAGTTTTCATACACTTTAGTTTTGATAGATTGGCAATGGGAAACCAAGTTTTGTATTTGGGAGATATGTTAAACCCCCTAAGGTTGTGGCATGTTAGTTTTGTCTTGTTGGATTGTAAATGGACTTGATTGCTTGTTTTTGAGGTTTGATTGCTTATTTGTGTTTTGATATTAGGAAACGTGCCTCTAGACTAATGAGATTTCATGTTTGTTGCTATAATTGTGTTTGAGTGTTCCAAATATGTACCTTATATGTACATTGACTTGTTGGTATGATTAGAGAGTCCTTGGGATGTGTTAGATTAGGTTTTTGAGTGAAAAACCAGTCTTTGCTGCAGTTTCTGGGCAAACCTTATGGAAACACCCTCTAGTGTTTCGAAACGGGGGCCTGTAATAGCCTTCGTGTTTTGAAACGATGAAGGTTGTTTCCAAACGATTTGGCTACTAGAATGCCATGTCTTGGAACTGGTCTCGGAACACACTCGCGTACAGAAACGGTCAACGTCGTTTCGATATGACAGGTGGGTGTTTCGAAACGGGTGACCGTTGGACACAAATTTGAATTGTTCTGATGTTTGCATGTTTTACATTTTAGTCCTAAATGTTGAGATTGCAATTTCTTGAGCTTGAGATGTCCAATTAAGATGAATTTTGGTAGAGAAGCATGTAACATGACTAATTTCATATTGGTAACCTTAAAATCAATGAAGACCTACTAATTTACAGAAATTATATTTTGGTCCCTAAACTCGTATAAAATGCAATTGAGTCCCTATATGTTATCCGATCGCTGTGCCTTTCTCAATCATGTTTTGTGAGTACTCACTTAGGGTTAACGTGTATCTAGACAAGATTAAAAAGGAAAAAAGGGTCGTGAATCAAGGTTGACTTTCGGGTTGACTTTGGTTTTTCCCGTGTAACCTTCGTAGTTCGGGTCAACCGTCTAGGTCGGGCTAAGGGGGTTACATTTGGTGGTATCAGAGCTTGGTTCTCGTATGATTGGGGTTCGATAGGTGCATGATGTATGTGTAATTGCATGATGTGACTTTTGGGTGAAAGAATGTTGTGTGAATAGTGATGTATTATTCAGTTGCGATGTTTGGAGTGTGATATGGAATCCCATTGCCATATCAAAACTAATGAAGAGGGATTGTTTTCGAAAATGACTTTGAGTACTTGGATTACTTACCTTATTGTGCCTAATTGTGTTTATTGCATTTTTGTTAGTGCATTGTTTTCTATATAATGGGGCCACGTAGAGAGATGAGGATAAATATAAGAGCTATGGCTCAGAATGAGAATGAGGAGAATGTCAAGAATCTACCTCCTCCTCCCCCTGGTGGTGGACCACCCGGTGGTGGTGGTGCAGGAGCTCGTAACGTTGGTGTTGGTGCTGGGGTTGCTGGACCCGAGGGTGTGCAGGGGCAAGCTTCTCCTGACATGACCACGTTGATTCAGGCTATTGCTGGAGCTTTTCGGGCAGCAGTAGTTGGAGCTCATGGAGCTGCGCATCAGGATGATGCCAATGGGAGGTTGCCTTTGGAAGGTCTTTGTTGTCTAGGAGGGACTGAGTTTAGGGGTTTATCTCTGGAAGGATCTGAGTCTTGGTTGGAGAGCACCAATCGGATTTTTGGACAGATGAATTGCAATAATGTGCAGAAGCTGGGTTGTGTTGTATCACTACTGCATGGTGATGCTTATACGTGGTTGACGACCACTATCTCTGGGATGGAGGACGATGAGGTGACTTGGACGTTCTTCTTGAATGCGTTCAAGCGGAAGTATCTGGGTGTGCGTTACCTAGACGAGAAGAAAAGAGAGTTTATGTCTCTTATGCAAGGTAGCATGTTAGTAGCCGGGTATGAAATTCAGTTTGTCCGCCACAGTTAATACGCACCTGATCTTATTCCTAATGAGCGGGAGAGGTGCGAACTATTCCGTTATGGGTTGGTAACGAATGTGAAGACTTTTATGCTCGCGGCTGATTATACAGATTTCGATGTCTTGGTCACTAGAGCCAAGGACATTGAGTCAAATCTTGGTCTGACTAGTCGAGTGGGTGGATCTAGCTCTAGGAAGCGAGTGGGTCAACGCGATTATGGTAGAGATCGCAACAAGAGGCATAAGGATAGGAGGTCGCACTATGATGCTAGGCGTGGGGGTGGTAACCCTGGTAGAGGTCAGCAAGGAACTAATGTTGTTCTGAGGACTCCTGAGTGTAACCGATGTGGTAGACGGCATGGTGGCGAGTGTTGGGGTAACCTTGGGACATGCTGGAATTGTGGAAACCATGGACATTTTAAGAAGGATTGTCCTCAGCCTCTGAGAGAGGGACAAGCTCCGGTGAGAGCAGCTGAGCCACAGAGACGTCGTGGGCACGCCCGTGGTAATTTTCAGCGTAAAGATGATGGTGGCAGGAATGTAGCACATGTTGTGGCCGTTCAACCTGAGGGTGGTGGTCAGGCTCGAGTGTATGCTTATCGTGAGGGAAGGAATGATACGGATGTGATCGTAGGTACTTTTACTTTGCAATCCTTGTCATTACTTTCTTTGATTGATTCTGGATCTACACACTCGTACATATTGCGTGAACATGCTCAAATGATTGGTTTACCTGTTGAGTCTTTGGATGTTGGTATGCGTTTGACTAGTTCCTTTGGTGAGACGGTTGTGACGCGAAAGTTGTATAGGAGATGTCCCTTGAAAGTGCAAAATCATGTTTTTCTTGTTGATCTCATGGAATTGCCATTCTATGGTTTTGATGTAATCCTTGGTATAGATTGGCTTGTTGAGCATCGATCTGTAGTGGATTTTGAAAGCAAGCGAGTTACGCTGAAACTTGCGGATGATTACGAAGTAGTGGTTGTGGGTGAGAATGTGAAGTTTCTTGCCAATGTGGTGTCTACATTGGAAGCAAGTCGAATGTTGAGGCAGGGTTGCGAGGCTTACCTAGCCTTTGTGATGAATCCTAGTTCTAAGGAGTTGTATGTTCAAGATATAAGAACTGTACGTGAGTTCCCTGGAGTGTTTCCGGAGGAGTTACCTGGATTACTACCTAGTCGAGAAGTGGAGTTTGGAATTGAGCTGTTTGAAAACACAACTTCGGTGTCCATTGCTCCCTATCGCATGGCACTTAAGGAGCTAAAGGAGTTGAAGACGCAACTTCAGGAGTTGCTTGACCGTGGCTTCATTTGGCCTAGTGTGTCACCATGGGGTGCACCGGTCTTGTTTGTGAAGAAGAAGGATGGCACTATGAGAATGTGCATTGATTATCGTCAGCTAAACAAGTTGACTATAAAGAATAGGTATCCTTTGCCGAGGATTGATGATCTTTTTGATCAGTTTCGGGGAGCGGCTGTGTTCTCCAAGATTGACTTAAGGTCAGGATACTATCAGCTTAAGGTGAAAGATGTGGATGTGCCAAAAACAGCCTTTAGAACGAGGTATGGGCATTATGAATTCCTTGTAATACCATTTGGCTTGACGAATGCTCATGATGCTTTCATGGACATGATGAATAGAGTGTTCCATGAATACTTGGACAAGTTTGTGGTGGTGTTCATTAACGATATCCTTGTGTATTCTCGTACTGAGGAGGAGCATGAAGGTCACTTGACGGTTGTCTTGCAAACGCTTCTGAAAAATCAGCTTTATGCTAAGCTGAGCAAGTGTGAGTTTTGGCTAAAGGAAGTTGTGTTCCTTGGTCATGTGGTTTCGGCAGAGGGGATTCATGTTGATCCTCAGAAGATTGAGGCGGTGATGAATTGGAAGCCTCCTAAGTCCGTTCATGAAGTCCGTAGTTTCCTTGGGTTGGCAGGATATTATCGGAGGTTTGTGGATGGATTTTCAAAGATTGCTGCCCCTTTGACAAAGTTTTTGCAAAATGATGTTAAGTATGAGTGGACAGAAGCAAGACAGCAAGCTTTTGAGAAGCTTAAGGCAGCTTTGACGCAAGCTCCTATCTTAGTTCAACCTGAATCAGGGAAAGAGTTTGTGGTGTACAGTGACGCATCCTACGTTGGTTTGGGGTGTGTGCTAATGCAAGAGGGTAAGGTGGTGGCTTATGCATCGCGACAGTTGAAGGTGCATGAGCGCAATTATCCTACGCATGATATTGAGTTAGCTGCGGTGGTTTTTTCTTTGAAGATCTGGAGACATTATCTATATGGTGAGAAGTGTACTGTGTACACGGATCACAAGAGTTTGAAGTATTTGATGTATCAGAAGAAGTTGAATCATAGGCAACGACGTTGGGTGGAGTTGCTTAAAGATTACGATTTAATGATCAAGTACCATCCGAGAAAAAGCTAATGTTGTGGCGGATGCCTTGAGCAGGAAGGTGGGGGTAGAGTTAAGGGCTATGTTTGCTAACTTGAGCATTTCGCGAGATGGAGGTCTTGTGGCTGAATTGCAAGTGAAACCATCTCTAGTTCAGTTGATAAAGGATAAGCAGTTGTTGGATAATTCTTTGGTGCCACATGTTCAGGATATTGCTGAGGATAGACTATCGAATTTTTGTTTTAATGATGATGGAGTTCTATGTTTTGGAATACGGATAGTAGTGCCGAATGATGTGGAGTTGAGGCGTACTATTCTGACCGAAGCTCATAGTAGTCATTTTGATATGCACCCTGGTAGTACAAAGATGTATCGTGATCTGAAGGATGAGTACTATTGGGTGGGTTTGAAGAAAGATGTTGCGAAATATGTGGGTATGTGCATAGTTTGTTAGCATGTTAAGGCAGAGCATCAGTTTCCTTCAGGGTTGTTGTAACTGTTGAGGATTCCTGAATGGAAGTGGGAAAGAATCACAATGGACTTTGTGTCTGGTTTACCTTTTTCGCGATCGAAGAAGAATTTGGTGTGGGTGATTGTGGATCGCCTTACAAAGTGTGGGAATTTCTTACCTGTGCATACTATGTATACCTTGGATAAGCTTGCGGAGCTGTACATTGCTGAGATTGTGCGTTTGCATGGTGTACCAAAATCTATATTGTCGGATAGAGATCCGAGGTTTACATCGCGATTTTGGGAATGTTTGCATCAAGCTTTGGGTACGCGGCTGAATTTCAGTACTTCTTATCATCCAGAGTCGGATGGACAGTCTGAGCTTGTTATCCAAGTGCTTGAGGATATGTTGAGATGCTGCGTGATTGAGTTTCAAGGCTCTTTGGAGAAGCATTTGCCTTTGGTGGAGTTTGCTTATAATAATAGCTACCAGGCAAGTATTCAAATGGCACCTTATGAAGCCTTGTATGGGAGGAAGTGCAAAACTCCTCTTTGATGGGCTGAAACAGGTCAGAAGTTGGTCTCGATGCCGGCTTTGTTGAAAGGGACCACTGAGAAGGTGAAGCTCATTTGTGAGCGGTTGAAGGCAGCTTCTGATCGGCAGAACTCTTACACGGATTTGAAGCGTAAGGAGAATGAGTTTGCGGTGGGTGACCGTGTGTTCTTGAAGGTTTCGCCTTGGAAGAAGGTGATGAGGTTTGGCCGGAAGGGTAAGTTGAGCCCTAGGTATATTGGACCATATGAAGTGATAGAACGTGTGGGTCCTGTTGCGTATAAGCTGAGGTTACCGCAAGAGTTAGAGAAGATACATGATTTGTTTCATGTATCCATGCTTCGGAGGTATCGATCGGATCCTTCGCATGTTATGCCTGTGGAGGAAGTTAAGTTAAATCCAGATTTGACTTATGATGAGGAACCGATTGAGATTTTGGATTCGAACATTAAGGTTCTTCGTGGTAAGACCATCGAGCTGGTTAAAGTGTTGTGGAGGCACCGTGGTGTTGAGGAAGCCACGTGGGAAAGGAAGGAAGACATGAAGAAGAAATTTCTTACCTTTTTCCTCTAGGTAAATTTCGAGGACGAAATTTCTTAAGAGGGGGAGAGTTGTAACACCCCAATTTTGGACTTAGAAGTTTAGGGTATGAACCGGACCGGTTTGAGAAACGGTTTGAATATAAAAGGGAGTTTTAGGGAAAGCCTAGTTCGGGATGCTTTAAAAATATAGAAAAATATCTAAAAATCCTCATTTATTATATAAAGGTGAATGGTGAAATCAATTTTACAAAATAGGGTTTGGAAATACTACATTTCGGTGTAGTGACCAAACCACGATTTTTGCAAAGTTCAGTGTGACTGTTTTGTAAAGGATTGAAACTTTGAATCTTTAAGGAGCTAATTTACCAAAAATGTTTTCATCAGATTTTTCCTTAATTTGGGTGATTTAATTATTGATTTAATTAAATAAAAGAAAGGTGATAAACTACCTTTGACTTTCATAACTACTTTTCTCTAATTTTCTCTCATTTCATTTTCTCTCAAAATCCTATCAACCAAACACTTTTTCTCCAGCAAAATTCACTTTGATTTCCACTTCATTTGATGAGATTTCCATCACTCATTGATTCCTAATCAATCTTTCAACCAATCCACTTGATTTCTACATTGTATTTTCATGGAAACTTGCCCAAATTAAGGAGAAATCATCTTTTAGAGGTAAGCTTGTTCTTCTCCTCTAAATATTCAGTTCTTTACTGAAATTCCCAAGTTGTCAATCCTTTATTAAGGTTTTATGAATGGTTTTAATGTTGGAAACAAGAGTTTGGCTTAAAACTCAAGATTTTGAAAGAGATCTTGAAGATTTTCGTGGTAATTGGTTGGGCTCTATTTTGAGATAGTTTTCTAATGTATTTTGGATTTTAAATGATGTTAGAATTGAGGTTTTATCAATCCAATCCTGAATAGGTATTTTTTCCTAAGTTTTTGCTTGTGAAAATGGTGGTTTTTGGGGTGATTTTGGTGTTCTATTGTAGTTGGAGGTATAAGGACGGGTTTAGGGTTGTTTTTGATGTTAATTGATTTTTAGAAATGAATAGAAGTGATGGATCTTGGCTTGGTTATGTTTTGGAAGAGTTTGGAGGTGATTTCGGTAGTGTTTGGTAGCCGAAATGTTGTGTTTATGTAGAGCAGCGAGTTTAGGAGTGTTGGCTGAAGATTTCAATGCATGGTGATGCATTAATCCTCTGCTTTTATGTGTCTAAAACAGGGGAGACATCTTCAGACACTTTTGGAGTTGATCCGGAAGCTTAATTGGCGTTTCGGCAAGCAATCGAAACGAAATTGGTGAGTGCGTACGGTTTTAGAAGTCCTTGAGGGACAAAGGACCAAGGTTTGGGGATTTAGGAAAGGTTTGAAACACCTTCCTAAGTCCGGAAGTAAGTATTAGCTAGATTGCTCTCTAGAATGTGGTGATTGCCCCTTAAATTCTTTTACATGCTCATGGTTTTAGATTGATAAATTCCTACTGTTTTTATGCATGAATTAAAGCATGAGATGATGCTTGAAATGATTTCATTAAGTAACAATTTGCATAGTTGGGATTTGAGCTTTTATGTTGAAGTATAGCAAATGTAATGATTTTGAAAAGAGATGAGAATGTTGAGTTTTAATACATGAAAAACAGTAGGTGAGATGTTGATTTGACATAATATATTGGCATATATGTTGAGAAACTTACCGGATATAATTGATCGATCAATAGGATGAGAGTGCACTATAAAATAAAAATTCGTACGTGCTCTTTAGTTAAGCCAAAGGGAGATATTCCGATGATGGGCATTCCATTGGGTAGGACTTGGGAAATACCCAAGCGTAGTGGCGATGAGAGATTCCGCCTTGTGAGTACGGTGATGAGAGATTCCACCGGAAACTATGTTGCTAGACGAGTGAGTACGGTGATGAGAGATGCCAAGGGAAGTGTCTAGTGAGATGTCCGCATATCCGAGTAATAAATAGATCTGAACTGCCAATATAAAATATGTATGGTTTTGATTCACATGTACCTTGATATAATGATTTATGGTATGAGAAATGCATATGTAGTTTGTTTATGAAATGCTTTAGAGTACAAGCATGATTTTGGCCTTGCCATGGGTTTTGCATTGGTTTAAATGCATGAGATAGAATGGAGGTACATGTGGTTTCAATGAGTATTGCTTTTAAGTTTTCCAAGCATGAGAAATAGATGAGCATGAGGCTTAAAAGCTTTTGATGAAAGTGTTTTCAAAATGAGCATTATTGTGTTGGTTTTCTTAAGCATTTGTGCTTATGCTCTCTCTTTTACCAATAATGCAGATAATTGAGGTGTTTTCGGGTATCAAGGAAGCTAAGTCCATCCAAGGAAATCCAAGCTCACGTATGGTGAAGTTTTCATACACTTTAGTTTTGATAGATTGGCAATAGGAAACCAAGTTTTGTATTTGGGAGATATGTTAAAGGGAAAACTACACCGGAGGTCCCTTAACTATCACCGTTCTCCTGTTTTGGTCCCGAAGCTAATGTTTTTCGGCAAACTCGTCTCTTCTGTTACATAGTTCTCCTATTTTGGTCCTCGATGTTAAATAGCTAATGATTTTGCTGACATGGCATTTTTAAATATTTTTTAATCATTTCTCTATCTTCTTATATTATTTTTATTTAATTTTATTCACCCAATCATGTCGTGACACGTGTCACTACCCTATTACTTGGGAAACCCCCCCCAAATCCTTAATAATGCATTTGGTATCACTAGGATTCGAACCAGGACCACCAACACAAAAGGCATGCACGTGAACCAACTATGCTAGGTTGATTATTTGATTCAAGTCTACTAACATTTATATTTAAGCTATACAAATTAACCCAAAACACCTTAAAAACACAACTTGGTGCCACTAAGATTCGAACCCAGGTAACTAGCATGGAAGGCCAGCGTGTAAACCTAAAAGCACTTCTTCCTTGTCTCTTCAAGCTTTCTTTTCATTATTAAACTAAAATCATTAGCACCGCAACAAAAGTCGACAATCTGTGCACATAAATAGTTAACAATCATACAACTCACTCAAGTCATACTTCCATCTCATCTTCTGTTATAGAGCTGTACTTAAAAGATGAAGGAAAGAACTGTCAACAAATAACAGTTTTGTTGTTTTTCCATACATAACAAGAATATAATTATGTAAACATGGCCAACCATGTAGGGTTTATCAGTATTAGGAAATTACTGTACATAGTTTCTAGGAGTTATTTTATTCTGTATATCCAAACCTAGAAAGAACTTAATAACCAAAATATTTCTTTCCCTCTTATTCCATCATCTATTCCGGTAAAATATGTGCACGAAACATTCCATTATCAAGAAAATATCAAAGTAAAATAACATAGACTAGAATTGCATAAAATCAAATGAATAAACCATGGGAGGGAAGAGAGGTAAGAAAGACTGGGCAAAGCACATAAACCCTTACTGTATCACCATCTTGCATATACCAATGAAGTCTATCAACGATCTGCATATAAAAACCAGGCATTAGTGTTTTAAAGCGTCAAGGAACTTATAATAATAATAGTACATTAACAATTGAATTAGCATATACAAAACTATAGGATATGGAAAAACAGAATTTACCTCTTTAAGTCTATCCACATTGGTAAAATGGCGACCAAAAGACGAGTAGCGCTTGCCAATTGTGTAATTGGTTTACACGTCGGGCTTCCATACTAGTTACATGGGTTTGAATCCTGGTGGCACTAATTGTGTGTTTAGGTTTTTCTGGGTTAATTTGTATAGCTTAAATATAAATGTTAGTAGACTTGAATCAAGTAACCAGCCTAGCATAGTTGGTTCACATGCATGCCTTTTGCGCTGGTAGTCCTGGGTTCGAATCCTAGCGACACCAAATGCATTTTTTAGGATTTTGGTTTTTTTTTTCAAGTAATAGGGTAGTGACACGTGTCGCGACATGATTGGGTGCATAAAATTAAATAAAAATAATATTAAAGGAGAGAGATATGATTAAAAAAATATTAAAAAATGCCATGTCAGCAAAACCATTAGCTATTTAACGTCGGGGGACCAAAACAGAAGAACTATGTAACAGAAGAGACGAGTTTGCCAAAAAACATAGTTTGGGGACCAAAACAGGAGAACGGTGATAGTTAGGGGACCACCGATGTAGTTTTCCCTATGTTAAACTCCCTAAGGTTGTGGCATGTTTGTTTTGGCTTGTTGGATTGTAAATGGCCTTGATTCCTTGTTTTTGAGGTTGGATTGCTTATTTGTATTTTGATATTAGAAAGCGTGCCTCTAGACTAATGAGATTTCACATTTGATGCTATGATTGTGTTTGAGTGTTCCAAATATGTACCTTATATGTACGTTGACTTGTTGGTATGATTAGAGAGCCCTTGGGATGTGTTAGATTAGGTTTTTGAGTGAAAAATCAGTCTTTGCTGCAGTTTCTGGGCAAACCGTATCGAAACACTCTCTAGTGTTTCGAAACGGGGGCCTGTAATGGCCTTCGTGTTTCGAAACGATGGACGCTGTTTCGAAACGGTTTGGCTACTGGAATGCCATGTCTCGGAACTGGTCTTGGAACACACCCGCGTACCGAAACGATCAACGCCATTTCAATTCAGCGTTTCGATACGGCATATGGGTGTTTCAAAACGGGTGACCGTTGGACACAGATTTGAATTGTTCTGATGTTTGCATGTTTTACATTTTAGTCCTAAATGTTGAGATTGCAATTGCTTGAGCTTGAGATGTTCAATTAAGATGAATTTTGGCAGAGAAGCATGTAACATGACTAATTTCATATTGGTAACCTTAAAATTAATGAAGACCTACTAATTTATAGAAATTACATTTTGGTCCCTAAACTCGTATAAAATGCAATTGAGTTCCTATATGTTATCTGATCGTTATGCCTTTCTCAATCGTGTTTTGTGAGTACTCACTTAGAGTTAACATATATCTAGACAAGATTGAAAAGAAAAAAAAGGGTCGTGAATCAAGGTTGACTTTCGGGTAAACTTTGGTTTTCCGCGTGTAACCTTCATAGTTCGGGTCAACCGTCTAGGCCGAGCTAAGGGTGTTACAAAGGTTTTTGGAGAGATCTTGATGATTTTCGTGGTTGATGGTTAGGCTCTGTTTTGAGGTTGTTTTCTAATGTATTTTGGATGGTAATTGATGTTATAAATGAGGTTTTATCAAACAAATCTCGAATTGGCTTGGGTTCCTAAGTTTTGTATGTTGGAATGGTGGTTTTTTGGGGTGGTTTTGGTGTTCTGTTATAGCTGGAGGTTTAAGGACGAGTTTTTGGTAGTTTTTGATGTTGATTGATGTTTAGAAATTATTAGAAATGATAGATCTTGGCTGGGTTTTGTTTTGGGAAGAGTTTGGAGATGATTTCGGTTGGTTTTGGTAGACGAAATGAGGTTCTTGAGTAGAACAACGAGTTTAGGTGTGTGGCTGATGATTTCAATGCATGATGATGCATTAATCCTCTGCTCTTATGTGTTGTAAATGGGGGAGACATCTTCGGACGCCTTTGGTGTTGATCCGGGTGCTTAGATAGCATTTCGGCGAGCAAGCGAAACGTAATCGGTGAGTGCGATCGGTTTTAGAAGTCCTTGAGGGAAAAAGAAACAAGGTTTGGGGATTTAGGAAAAGTATGAAACACCTTCCTAAGTCTGGAAGTAAGTATTGGCTAGAATTGTGCTGGGGTTGCTGGACCCGAGGGAGGTCAAGGGCAAGCTGCTCATGATATGTTCGTTCTAATACAAGCTATTACTGGAGCTATCTAGGTAGCAGTAGTTGGAGCACATGGAGCTGCACCACTGGATGGTGCTAATGTGAGGTTGTCGTTGGAGCGCCTTCGCAGTCATGAAGGGACTGAGTTTAGGGGTTTGACCCTGGAAGGTTTCGAGTCTTGGATGGAGAGCACCAAGAGGATACTTGGACAGCTAAATTGCAACAGTGTTCAGAAGCTGGGATGTATTGTGTCCCCGTTTCATGGTTATGCATACACGTGGTGGACGACCACTATTGCAGGAATGGAGGATGATGAAGTGACTTGGACATTCTTTTTGAATGTGTTCAAGCGGAAATATTTGGGAGTATGTTACCTCGACAAGAAAAAGAGGGAGTTTATGTCCCTTGTCCAAGGGAGCATGACGGTGGAAGAATATGAGATTCATTTTGTTCGCCTTAGCCAATATGCACCTGAGCTGATTCCTAGCGAGAGAGAAAGATGTGAACGGTTCTGTTATGGGCTAGTGGCGGATGTGAAAACTTATATGCTCACAGCCGATTATACTGATTTCGATGTCTTGGTCACTAGAGCCAAGGACATTGAGTTGAATCTTGGTTTGGCTAGTCGAGCAGGAGGATCTAGCTCGGAGAAGCGAGCTGTTGAGCGTGATTTCGGTAGAGATCGCAACAAGAGGCATAAGGATCGAAAGCCGCATTTTGATGCTAGACGCGGGGGGTGGTAACCCTGGAATAGGTCAGCAAGGACCGAATGCTTTCTTAAGAACTCCTGAGTGTTACCGGTGTGGTAGGAGACATGTTGGTGAGTGTTGGGGTAACCTTGTTACCTGTTGGAACTGTGGTAACTGGGGGCATATGAAGAAAGATTGTCCTCAGTCATTGAGAGAGGGACATGCTCCGGTGAGAGAAGCTGAACCACAGAGAGGTCTTGGGCGTGGCCGTGGTAATTTCCAGCGCAGAGATGAGGGTGGAAGGAATGTGGCGCATGTGGTGTATGTCCAACCTGATGGTGGCAGTCAGGCTAGAGTGTATGCCCATCGTGAGGGAAGGAATGACACAGACGTGATCGCAGGTACCTTTACTTTGCAATCCTTGTCCTTACTCTCTTTGATTGATTCTGCATCTACACACTCGTACATATTGCGTGAACATGCTCAAATGCTTGGTTTACCTGTTGAGTCTTTGGATGTTGGTACGCGTGTGACTAGTTCCTTTGGTGAGACGGTTCTTAAAAGAAGGTTATAAAAGAGATGCCCCTTAAAGGTGCAAGATCATGTATTTCTGGTTGATCTTATGGAATTGCCATTCTATGGTTTTGATGTAATTCTTGGCATGGATTGGCTTGTTGAGCATAGAGGCGTTGTGGATTTCGAAAGCAAGCGAGTTTCGTTGAAACTGGCGGATGATTATGAAGTTGTGGTAGTGGGAGAAAATGTGATGTTTCTAGCTAATGTGGTGTCAACATTGGAAGCAAGTCGGATGTTGCGGCAAGGGTGTGAGGCTTATCTAGCATTTGTTATGAATACCAATTCAAAGGTGGTGCGCGTTAAGGATATAAGAACCATGTGTGAGTTCCCTGGAGTGTTTATGGAGGAATTACCTGGTTTGCCACCTAGTCGAGAGGTTGAATTTGGAATTGAGTTGTATGAAAACACAACTCCGGTGTCCATTGCTCCCTATCGCATGGCACCCAAAGAATTGAAAGAGTTGAAGACGCAACTTCAGGAGTTGCTTGACCGTGGCTTCATTCGGCCTAGTGTGTCACCTTGGGGTGCACCAGTCTTGTTTGTTAAGAAGAAAGATGGCACGATGAGGATGTGCATTGATTATCGTCAATTGAGTAAGTTGACCATCAAGAACAAGTATCCTTTGCCGAGGATTGATGATCTTTTTGATCAGTTTCACCGAGCGGTTGTGTTTTCAAATATTAACCTGAGGTCAGGGTACTATTAGTTAAGGGTGAAGGATGTGGATGTGCCGAAAACAACCTTTAGAACAAGATATGGGCATTATGAGTTCCTAGTGATGCCGTTTGGTTTGAGGAATGCTCCTGCAGCTTTCATGGATATGATGAATAGGGTGTTCCATGAATTCTTGGACAAGTTCGGTGTGGTGTTCATCGATGATATCCTTGTGTACTCTCGTACCGAGGAGGAGCATGAAGGTCATTTGGGGATCGTTTTGCAAGCGTTGTTGGAAAATCAGCTTTATGCTAAGCTGAGTAAATGATAGTTTTGGTTGAAGGAAGTTGTTTTCCTTGGTCATGTGGTTTCAACGAAAGGGAGTCGAGTTGATCCCCAGAAGGTTGAGGCGGTGATGAATTAGAAGCCTCCTAAATCTGTTCATGAAGTCCGCAGTTTCCTTGGGTTGGCTGGTTACTACCGGAGGTTTGTGGATGGATTTTCTAAGATTGTTGCCCCTTTGACGAAGCTGTTGCAAAAGGATGTTATGTATGAGTGGAGGGAAGCGAGACAATAAGATTTTGAGAAGCTAAAAGAAGCTTTGACGCAAGCTCCTATCTTGGTTCAACCTAAATCAGGGAAATAATTTATGGTGTATAGTGGCGCATCCTATGTTGGTTTGGGGTGTGTGTTAATGCAAGAGGGTAAGGTGGTGGCTTATGCATCGCGACAGTTGAAAGTGCATGAGCGCAATTATCCTACGCATGATATTGAGTTGGCTGTAGTGGATTTTGCTCTAAAGATCTAGAGACTTTATCTCTATGGTGAGAAGTGTATTGTGTATACAGATCATAAAAGTTTGAAGTGTCTGATGTCTCAGAAGGAGTTAATCTTAGGCAATGACGTTGGGTGGAGTTTCTTAAGGATTACGATCTTACGATCGAGTACCATCCGGGGAAGGCCAATGTTGTGGCCGATGGTTTGAGCAGGAAAGTGGCGGTGGAGTTAAGAGTGATGTTTGCTAGCTTGAGCTTATCGCGAGATGGTGGTCTTGTTGCTGAATTGCAAGTGAAACCATCTTTGGTTCAGTTGATAAAGGACAAACAATTGTTGGATGATTCCTTGGTGCCACATGTTTAGGATATTGCTGAAGGTAGACCATCAGATTTCTGTTTTAATGATGATGGTTGTAACCCCCTTAACCCGACCCAGACGGTTGACCCGAATTAAGGAAGTCACACGGGGAAAACCAAAGTCAACCCAAAAGTCAACCTTGATTAACGACCCTTTTTTTTCTTTTTACTCTTGTCTAGATGCACGTTAACCTTAGATGTGATCATGCAAACAGCATACTCAAAGATCATAAACATCAGGGATCAAACAGGGACCCAATTAAGCAATTTACAATTTTAGGGACCAAACTGTAAATTCTGAAAACTTTAAGAACTTAACCAGATTTTAAGTTACCAGCTTAAAATTAATCAAGTTTCATGCTTCTCTGCCAAATTTCAGCTCAAACGGACATCCCAAACTGAAACAATTGCACAAACAAGTTTCAGGACCAAAATGCAAACTTTTCAAAACATTTAACTGCCAATGTCAGCCCCCAACGGTCAGCCGTTCCGAAACAGGCAGAGCCCGTTTCGAAACGCGGGGCCGTTCCGCAACACGTACCGCAACGGGGGACTGGCAGTAGCCAAACCGTTTCGGAACGGTCTCACCCGTTTCGGACGCCTGGGTTTGTTTGAGGCACCCGTTCCGAAACGGTATGAACTGTTCCGAAACACCCTGCACAGAAAACCTCCAAATGCATACTTAAACAGGCAATTGACCATCCAAACATGCTCCAAAAGCCACCAAACTTTACCAACATACAAATCAACATATAAGAGACATACTTGCATCAACAATTCAACAATATACCAACATTCATGAAAAGCACCAATTCAAAGGATATTCTTCCTACACAAGCAACCATTTAAACACCATACTTCCAATTCAATCTCATAAAAGCCAAAACATGTTCCAACAACATCAACAACTTAAAACCATACTTGTCAGAACATATACGAACTCATAAACATCAATCCGAGAGATTCTACCCCATTGCCTTTATTAACTATAGCTATTAACCGAGACATACATCTCAAGTGGAGTCCCCCTTGAATCCCTTGCTTCTCGCTGTCCAAACTTCAAGTATCTGCATTGATGGACAAAAAGGAGCGTAAGCACATAATGCTTAGTGAGGAATGCTCAAAACCAAAACACCATCAATGCAGCGAGTCATAAAACCTCTTTAAAAAGCAACTCGATTTGTTTACCAAACAAAGTTTGAAAACCCCTTTTTAACATCATGCTTAAACCATGCATTGCACATACATGAAAACCAACCCTTAGCTTAGCAAGCTAAGAAAACCCTTTTCAAAGCACAAATTGCAATTTCAACCATTTAACCATTCCATGCATAAACACCATATGCAAAGTTAAATTCAAAACCTTGGAAAACACTTCCATTTCACAACATACCTTTCTTATACTTGAAAACATTCCAAGCAAGAAACCCTTTAAAACCATTTACTCAAGTAATCCAACACATGCATTAAACCAAGGCAATATATGAACCACAACATCATCATCACATGCCTTTTAAAACCAGTCTTACAAGACTCCAATGCATTTAAGAGATTTCATGCACACATGCATCATTTACCAAATGATAATCAACACTTGTTCAACTTAACAAGTAACATGCATTCACAAGCATTATACACATTCCATGCAACCATGCATCCTTTCAAGCATCTCATGCTTCTCATGCAATTATGCATCATTTCAAGCATTACATGCTTCTTTTTAATCAAGAACATCATATTGCCTTTCAAGTGATCAACCACATCGACTTTTCAACTCAACATCCAATCGGATACGCGGATCACAAGCATTGTCCCCCACGCTTCATACACACTACCGATCCAAGGTCTCCAATGGACTTTTAAACACCATTTGACCTCACCATCCTAAGGTTCCCATGTATGGACTTTTAAACACCATACAACCTTAGCTTTCCCGAGGTTCCCATGTATGGACTTTCAAACACCATACAACCTCAACTTTTCACAAGGTTCCCATGTATGGACTTTCAAACACCATACAACCTTGACTTTTCCCAAGGTTCCCATGTATAGACTTTTAAACACCATATAACCTTTGCTTAACCAAGGTCCTCGAATGAGCATTCAACCTCCATTATGACCTCAACCATCTCGTTAGGATACTTGAAGGGAGTTTACCGGTTCACACTTAACCACTCCACCTCCAAGGCGACTTTATTCACGTTGCACCCAATCCTATAGCCGACTAACTATATCCGATCAAAGAACCAAGAACCACTTACATCACTTGCCAATATAACCACCTTACCACATTAGTCCAATGATTCACATGCATAACCATAATGCAAAAACAATCATTTACCATCATTAATTCAATGTTTTAAAGCATTACACATAGCCATTAAACATCATGCAACACCATGCATCAAAACCACATTTTCAATGTATAAAACCAAGGATCTCTTACCTTGAGCATCCTTCACATATGGCTTTCAAAACCAGCATTAAACCATGCTAAAATATGCTTTCAAAACAGAATTTAAATCATGCAAAACCCTTGCATTTCAAACTTCAACCACAATTGCCTAAAAAGCCAATTCATAACACAAACCAAGAAAGAAATCCATTTACTTACTCTTGAGCTTAGCAAAGTTGTTTAGACTTAAACTAAGCTCCCAAAACCTTCGAACCTTGGTTTAAAAGCTGAAAACCCAACTTCACTCACCGATACACAAAACAAGGCTAGCCAACAAGCCTTCCAAGCATCCGAAACCTTCCGCACCACCTCTAAAGCTCACGGATCAAACTCCCCTGTTTCAAGCACATAACAACAGAGGATTAATGCATCATTATGCATTAAGAACAGCAGCAACACAACCAAACTCGCTGCTCATCACAAAATCAACATTTCAGCTACCAAACACAACCGAAATCACCTCCAAACACTTCCAAAACATAACCCAGCCAAGATCCATCACTTCTAACCGTTTTTAAACATCAATTAACATACAAAATGATCACAAACACGTCCTTATACCTCCAGGTATAACAGATCACCAAAAAACACTCCAAAAACAACCAAAAACTCAAGCCAAACTTAGGAAATTCAACCTATCCGGGATTGCATTAATTAAGATTTCAAAACATCAATTTGACACTTCAAAACACTGCCCAAACAGATCACACGAAAATTCCACCAAAATCACCAAATCTTGCATTTTAAGCCAAAATCAAGATTTCAATTGAAAAGCCTTTAACAAATCACAAATCAAGGATTGAGAACTTAGGAATTTCAGTAAAGAACTGAGAGTTTAGAGGAGAAGGACGTTCTTACCTCCAAACTTGAGTTTCTCCCTTTTTGGAACCAAAAAGCTTGAAGAATCAACTAGCAAATTGAGAGGTTTTGTTGATGTGATGTTTAGGAATCAAAAGAGAGTTGAAATGAGTGATTTGAGTGACAAAATCTGATGAGAAAATCTGGAGAAATGTGTTTGGATTGAGAGAAAATGAGAGAAAAGGAAAATTGAGAGAAAATGGAAAGTTAGTTATGAAATAGTCAAAATGGCTTTCCCTCCTCTTTCCTTATGTTTAAAAATCAGAATAATACCTCAAAATATCTTAGAAAAATCTGGAGAAACTTTTTTGGAATAATAGCTCCTTAAAGATTCAAAGTTTCAATCCTTTATAAAACTGTCACCGAACTTTCAAAAATTACATTTTGGTCACTAGCCAAAATGTCACCCTTCCGAACCTCATTTTCCAAAATTGATTTCACAGTTCACTTATATATATTAAAAGATGACTTTAGAACATTTTTCCATATTTTTAATGCAACCCGAACTAGGCTTTCCTAAATTCACTCTTATATATTCGATCAGCACTTTGACCGAACCGGTCAACGCCCAAAACTTCTGAGCCCAAAACCGGGGCGTTACAACTCTCTCCCCCTTAGGAAATTTCGTCCTCGAAATTTCAACTGGCGAAAAGAGAACAACAACCTTCTCAAATCACACACAAGGCAACACAAAAGCCTCAACCAACACTGAACACTTTCCATACAAAACTCCATCGAACCCAACACCACCACATGCTGTTCACAAAATTCCAGCACACACAAAGATAACCACAACTTGCCCTTTCACATTTCCAGACTGTACACAGCCCCAACATCAACCTGAAGAACTTCAACTTTTACAGCACACATCACTGTAACACACAACTTCCAAGACTGGTTTACACAGTGACACCAACCAATCCAAATCAGCCACCATGCAAACTTCTTTGCTTCTAAAACTCTTGCAACTCCCAAACCTCTTCCAAGGACTTTCCCAACAAGCAAAAATTTTTAGGCATCAACTGCTTACCCAAACTCCTCAACAAAAGCTGACAATCCTTCACATCTGCCGCTATCATTACCATAACGACTCACCAGGACTACTCACCCACAATCCAAAATTTACATCACAACCCCAACTTGACTCCGCTAGCTGTTCCACACACCACCAGCTGACTTCAAAAGAAGTTCACATACTCACAACCAGCCAACCACTTCTCACAAGAATCTTTTCAAACAACACTGGCCTTAGATCTTTCATTGCTTAACCACCCCAAGCTTGACCATAACACTTGCCTCACCAGAACATCGCTCAACCTAAACATTCATAACAACTCCTCAACTCCTCAAAGGTTGCTAAGAACCAACACTTACCAACACAACCCTTCCACAACAACTTAAATGCTAAGCTACCTCAGCACTTGGAAACACAACCACAAAACTGCAACATCACTAACACCAAGGAACTACCACTTCCTTTTAACTATTCACACCACTTAACCGATTCTACTTCAACCGGTACTCCTCACCACCAAACCACTAAACTCTTTAAGCATCAAGCACTATCCTTCCACCAACATGCTATACCACCCTCGCTATTCTAGCAACTAGCTTAATATTACTTCTAACTCTCACTCAGCACCAAAACAACCTCTAAAAAACCCATCATCCAACCTAACCCAACCACCACACTAACAGATTCGATTAGTTATTAGCGAGTGTGAACGTCGTATGCATGATCACCAACATGCCCTATCATGCCTGATGTACATGTATGCAAAACCTCTAATGTCATGCCACATGTATGCATGGACCAACACATATATAATATAGCGTATAACAATGATTTTAACTGTGCATGAATGCCAGTTCACACCCTCCAATAACATCCTCAAAATCCGTCTAAAAACAACCTCCCAACTCACTCCTAACTTATCTAACTCCATCATACCAACAACCATTAACCACAAGATTCTTACTAAGCCTTCTTCACACCCAAGATGTTCCCAAACAACTACCATTACCCCAAACATGCTAGCAACAAGACTAAACCTACCACGCAAGGAAAAACCAATAGAAACCAAACTAAGGTAACTAGAGCAAAGATTACTTAACAAGGTTACCTGAAAACACAACACCTCCCTGAAGCTTCATCAGACGAGCTCTCTTCCTCGCGGCATCATCATCCTCCTGCCACACCACTGCAGCACCAGCTAGCACACTAGGGTCACCATCAACTCCTTGCGGTAAAGAACCTTGGCTATTCCGAGCCAACATCAAACAATCACGCCTCATGTGACCAGCAGACCCACATTTCCAGCAATTCTCATTTCCCAAATTCTTCACAACCTTCTGCTCTTTCTGCCACCTCTGAACCTTGCCTCGACCGCGCCCACGAACTTTCAGAGACCCTTTGGCTAACACTGAAGCTGATCTCACCCCAAGAGGACAATCACGCTTCACATGCACTTTGGAACCACAATTCCAACAAGCACCCGCGCCCCAACAACCTCCATCATGGCGCCTTTCACAACGGTCACACACAGGTAGCTGAACGTCCACTCCTTGCTCAAGCAACACTTGCTCCATAACAGCACTACTGTCACATTGCTTAACCCTTGGAAACTTCTCTCCAAGATACCTTTCATAAAAGGCAGATACAAAGAAATCCCAGTCAAAATCATGGATATGTGACGCCACCGCCACAGATGTCCACCAGGCACACGCATCCTCCAACATCATAGAAACAACACTCCTCAACTTACAGGCATAATCACAGCCTTCCTGATCCAAGATCAGAATCACACTGGCCAGCCAGGCCTCAAACATCCCCGGTGTAGAACCATGATACTCCACAGCACCCAAATCCAACAAACGCTGCTTCGGCAAACCCACACATCCCATAGCCAGCACATCCACTGACTTTACCGTTACCACAGCCTGAGATGTTCCCAACACCTCCTGAACAACAGGTGATGAACTCTTCACCACAGAACCAGCTTCCTTCCCTTGCCTTACCACCTCAACTCCAGGCACAAAAGACAGAGACAAAACACCTCTACAAAAGGGTGAATTCCATGCCTTAACAACCTGCCCCAAGGCAGCAACCATCTCACCCAACTGCCATTCTTTCATCGACTTTGCCATACTACTAACAACAACAAACATTCACAACAAAACAAACAAACCAGTTAGACCAGCTTTAAGCAAGGATTCAAACTCCAACTCCAAAATAACACAATAGCTATAATAATAAGGCAATGGGTATCCCGAATCCTCCCCTTTACATGACATAACAGTCATCACAACATGGATATCACAACATCAAGCATATCAAACAACATATTCGATCATGCTTACACCAAACAACATCCACTTGCAACAGCATATTACCAACATAACATACTCATAGCACTTTCATCATACATAAAACCAGCTCTCAACATTTGCACAATTCCACATAAGCTCAACCAAGGTTCCTAACCATAAAGCATGCTTACAAACATCATTAACTTGCTCAGAAACACGTGTTTCAACCAGCTTTCAACCACACAACAAGGTAAACATCAAACACACATCACAACATCTTACCATTTTCCCCAAGCATTCGCAACTCAGCTCTGATACCACCAAATGTAACCCCCTTAACCCGACCCAGACGGTTGACCCGAATTAAGGAAGTCACACGGGGAAAACCAAAGTCAACCCGAAAGTCAACCTTGATTAACGACCCTTTTTTTTTCTTTTTACTCTTGTCTAGATGCACGT
The DNA here is from genome assembly GCA_958450335.1 of Hibiscus tridactylites. NCBI lineage: Eukaryota > Viridiplantae > Streptophyta > Magnoliopsida > Malvales > Malvaceae > Hibiscus > Hibiscus tridactylites. The sequence goes on from OY288271.1 coordinate 70,766,319, forward strand.
TAACCTTAGATATGATCATGCAAACAGCATACTCAAAGATCATAAACATCAGGGATCAAACAGGGACCCAATTAAGCAATTTACAATTTTAGGGACCAAACTGTAAATTCTGAAAACTTTAAGGACTTAACCAGATTTTAAGTTACCAACTTAAAATTAATCAAGTTTCATGCTTCTCTGCCAAATTTTAGCTCAAACGAACATCCCAAACTCAAACAATTGCACAAACAAGTTTCAGGACCAAAATGCAAACTTTTCAAAACATTTAACTGCCAATGTCAGCCCCCAACGGTCAGCCGTTCCGAAACAGGCAGAGCCCGTTTTGAAACGCGGGGCCGTTCCGCAACACATACCGCAACGGGGGACTGGCAGTAGCCAAACCGTTTCGGAACGGTCTCACATGTTTCGGACGCCTGGGTTTGTTTGAGGCACCCGTTCCGAAACGGTATGAACTGTTCCGAAACACCCTGCACAGAAAACCTCCAAATGCATACTTAAACATGCAATTGACCATCCAAACATGCTCCAAAAGCCACCAAACTTTACCAACATACAAATCAACATATAAGAGACATACTTGCATCAACAATTCAACAATATACCAACATTCATGAAAAGCCCCAATTCAAAGGATAAGCTTCCTACACAAGCAACCATTTAAACACCATACTTCCAATTCAATCTCATAAAAGCCAAAACATGTTCCAACAACATCAACAACATAAAACCATACTTGTCAGAACATATACGAACTCATAAACATCAATCCGAGAGATTCTACCCCATTGCCTTTATTAACTATAGCTATTAACCGAGACATACATCTCAAGTGGAGTCCCCCTTGAATCCCTTGCTTCTCGCTGTCCAAACTTCAAGTATCTGCATTGATGGACAAAAAGGAGCGTAAGCACATAATGCTTAGTGAGGAATGCTCAAAACCAAAACACCATCAATGCAGCGAGTCATAAAACCTCTTTAAAAAGCAACTCGATTTGTTTACCAAACAAAGTTTGAAAACCCCTTTTTAACATCATGCTTAAACCATGCATTGCACATACATGAAAACCAACCCTTAGCTTAGCAAGCTAAGAAAACCCTTTTCAAAGCACAAATTGCAATTTCAACCATTTAACCATTCCATGCATAAACACCATATGCAAAGTTAAATTCAAAACCTTGGAAAACACTTCCATTTCACAACATACCTTTCTTATACTTGAAAACATTCCAAGCAAGAAACCCTTTAAAACCATTTACTCAAGTAATCCAACACATGCATTAAACCAAGGCAATATATGAACCACAACATCATCATCACATGCCTTTTAAAACCAGTCTTACAAGACTCCAATGCATTTAAGAGATTTCATGCACACATGCATCATTTACCAAATGATAATCAACACTTGTTCAACTTAACAAGTAACATGCATTCACAAGCATTATACACATTCCATGCAACCATGCATCCTTTCAAGCATCTCATGCTTCTCATGCAATTATGCATCATTTCAAGCATTACATGCTTCTTTTTAATCAAGAACATCATACTGCCTTTCAAGTGATCAACCACATCCACTTTTCAACTCAACATCCAATCGGATACGCGGATCACAAGCGTTGTCCCCCACGCTTCATATACACTACCGATCCAAGGTCTCCAATGGACTTTTAAACACCATTTGACCTCACAATCCTAAGGTTCCCATGTATGGACTTTTAAACACCATACAACCTTAGCTTTCCCGAGGTTCCCATGTATGGACTTTCAAACACCATACAACCTCAACTTTTCACAAGGTTCCCATGTATGGACTTTCAAACACCATACAACCTTGACTTTTCCCAAGGTTCCCATGTATGGACTTTTAAACACCATATAACCTTTGCTTAACCAAGGTCCTCGAATGGGCATTCAACCTCCATTATGACCTCAACCATCTCGTTAGGATACTTGAAGGGAGTTTACCGGTTCACACTTAACCACTCCACCTCCAAGGCGACTTTATTCACGGTGCACCCAATCCTATAGCCGGCTAACTATATCCGATCAAAGAACCAAGAACCACTTACATCATTTGCCAATATAACCACCTTACCACATTAGTCCAATGATTCACATGCATAACCATAATGCAAAAACCATCATTTATCATCATTAATTCACTGTTTTAAAGCATTACACATAGCCATTAAACATCATGCAACACCATGCATCAAAACCACATTTTCAATGTATAAAACCAAGGATCTCTTACCTTGAGCATCCTTGACATATGGCTTTCAAAACTAGCATTAAACCATGCTAAAATATGCTTTCAAAATAGAATTTAAATCATGCAAAACCCTTGCATTTCAAACTTCAACCACAATTGCCTAAAAAGCCAATTCATAACACAAACCAAGAAAGAAATCCATTTACTTACTCTTGAGCTTAGCAAAGTTGTTTAGACTTAAACTAAGCTCCCAAAACCTTCAAACCTTGGTTTAAAAGCTGAAAACCCAACTTCACTCACCGATACACAAAACAAGGCTAGCTAACAAGCCTTCCAAGCATCCGAAACCTTCCGCACCACCTCTAAAGCTCACGGATCAAACTCCCCTGTTTCAAGCACATAACAACAGAGGATTAATGCATCATTATGCATTAAGAACAGCAGCAACACAACCAAACTCGCTGCTCATCACAAAATCAACATTTCGGCTACCAAACACAACCAAAATCACCTCCAAACACTTCCAAAACTTAACCCAGCCAAGATCCATCACTTCTAACCGTTTTTAAACATCAATTAACATACAAAATGATCACAAAGACGTCCTTATACCTCCAGGTATAACAGATCACCAAAAAACACTCCAAAAACAACCAAAAACTCAAGCCAAACTTAGGAAATTCAACCTATCCGGGATTGCATTAATTAAACCTCAACTTCTAATCAATTTAGCATTCATTTAACATCAATTTGACACTTCAAAACACTGCCCAAACAGATCACACGAAAATTCCACCAAAATCACCAAATCTTGCATTTTAAGCCAAAATCAAGATTTCAATTGAAAAGCCTTTAACAAATCACAAATCAAGGATTGATAACTTAGGAATTTCAGTAAAGAACTGAGAGTTTAGAGGAGAAGGACGTTCTTACCTCCAAACTTGAGTTTCTCCCTTTTTGGAACCAAAAAGCTTGAAGAATCAACTAGCAAATTGAGAGGTTTTGTTGATGTGATGTTTAGGAATCAAAAGATAGTTGAAATGAGTGATTTGAGTGACAAAATCTGATGAGAAAATCTGGAGAAATGTGTTTGGGTTGAGAGAAAATGAGAGAAAAGGAAAATTGAGAGTAAATGGAAAGTTAGTTATGAAATAGTCAAAATGGCTTTCCCTCCTCTTTCTTTATGTTTAAAAATCAGAATAATACCTCAAAATATCTTAGAAAAATCTGGAGAAACTCTTTTTGGAATAATAGCTCCTTAAAGATTCAAAGTTTCAATCCTTTATAAAACTGTCACCGAACTTTCAAAAATTACATTTTGGTCACTAGCCAAAATGTCACCCTTCCGAACCTCATTTTCCAAAATTGATTTCACAGTTCACTTATATATATTAAAAGATGATTTTAGAACATTTTTCCATATTTTTAATGCAACCCGAACTAGGCTTTCCTAAATTCACTCTTATATATTCGATCAACACTTTGACCGAACCGGTCAACGCCCAAAACTTCTGAGCCCAAAACCGGGGCATTACAATGGTGTTTTATGTTTTGGGAGTCGGATAGTGGTGCCGAATGATGTTGAGATGAGGCGCACTATTTTGACCGAAGCTCATAGTAGTCCTTTTGCGATGCACCCTGGTAATACAAAGAAGTATCGTGATATGAAGAATGAGTACTATTGGGTGGGGTTAAAGAAAGATGTCACTGAGTACGTTAGCAAATTTATGGTTTGTCAGCGGGTTAAGGCTGAACATTAGTTTCCTTTAGGGTTGTTGCAACCATTAAGGATCCCTGAATGGAAGCGGGAGAGGATCACCATGGACTTTGTGTCTGGTTTGCCTCTATCGCCATCAAAGAAGAATTTTTTTTGGGTGATTGTGGATCGTTTTACGAAGTGTGCATATTTCTTGCCTGTGCATACTACATACACCTTGGATAAGCTTGCAGAGTTCTACATTGCTGAGATTGTACATTTGTATGGTGTACCAAAATCTATAGTGTCAGATAAAGATCCGAGGTTCACCGCAAGGTTTTGGGAGTGTTTGCATCAAGAATTGGGTACGCGGCTGAATTTTAGTACTTCTTATCATCCGTAGACGGATGGAAAGTCTGAGCGTGTTATCCAAGTGCTTGAGGATATGTTGAGGTGTTGTGTTATTGAATTTCAAGGCTCTTGGGAGAAGCACTTGCCTTTGGTGGAGTTTGCTTATAATAACAGTTACCAGGCGAGTATTCAAATGGCACCTTATGAAGCTTTGCACGACAGGAAGTGCATAACTCCTCTTTGTTGGGCTGAAACGGGGCAAAAGTTGGTTTCGATGCCAGCCTTGCTGAAAGGAACCACCGAGAAGGTGAAGCTCATTTGTGAGCGGTTGATGGCAGCATCGGATCGACAAAAGTCTTACGCGGATTTGAAGCGTAAGGAGATAGAATTTGAGGTGGGTGACCGTGTGTTTCTGAAAGTTTCACCTGGAAGAAGGTGATGAGGTTTGGTTGGAAGGGCAAGTTGAGCCCAAGGTACATTGGACCATACGAAGTGATATAACGTGTGGGTCATGTTGCTTATAAGCTGAGACTACCTCAAGAGTTGGGAAAGATACATAATGGGTTTCATGTATCCATGCTTCGGAGGTATAGATCGGATCCTTTGCATGTTTTGCATGTGGAGGAAGTTGAGTTGAATCCAGATTTGACATATGATGAGGAACCTGTTGAGATTCTGGATTCAGATAGTAAGGTTCTCCGTGGCAAGACCATTGAGCTGGTCAAAGTGTTGTGGAGACATCGTGGTGTTGAGGAAGCCACATGGGAAAGGAAGGTTTTGGGCCTAGATGTTTTAGAGTTAGAATCGAACCGGTCGAGAACGGTTTGAATATTAAAGGGAGGTTTAGGGAACACCTAGTTCGGGATGCTTTCAAAAATATGGAAAAATACCTAAAAATTCTCATTTATTATATGAATGGCTATGGTGAAAACAATTTTACAAAATAAGGTTTGGAAATACTACATTTTGGTGTAGTGACGAAATCGCGGTTTTTGCAAAAGTTAAATAGTGATTGTTTTGTAAAGGATTAAAACATTGAATCTTCAAGGAGCTAATTTTACCAAAAAGTTTTTAATCAGATTTCTCCTTATTTCGGGTGATTTTAATAATGTTTTAAATAAAGGAAATAAAGATTGATTAAAGGAAAAACTATCTTTGACTTTTCATAACTACCGTACGTCAATTTTCTCTCATTTCATTTTCTCTCAATTTTTTTCAGCCAAAGACATTTCCTCCATCAATTAGCCTCTTATTTTCATTCCTTTTGATGACATTTCAATAACCTTTTGATTCCTAATCTTTTCCTCCCCAAATCCTATTATTTTTACATTGGATTTTCAAGAAAACTTTCCCAAATCAAGGAGAAATCAACCATTAGATGTAAGCTTCGTCCTTCTCCTCTAATGATCAGTTCTTTACTGAAATTCCCAAGTTATCAATCATTTGTTAATGATTTTTGAGTTGCTTTAATGTTAGAAACAATAAATTATATTAAAACTCAAGGTTTTTTGAGAGATCTTGATGATTTTCGTGGTTGATGGTTAGGCTCGTTTTGAGGTTGTTTTCTAATGTATTTTGGATGGTAATTGATGTTATGAATGAGGTTTTATCAAACAAATCCTGAATAGGCTTGGGTTCCTAAGTTTTGTATGCTAGAATGGTGGTTTTTTGGGTGGTTTTGGTGTTCTGTTATAGCTAGAGGTGTAAGGACGAGTTTGTGGTGGTTTTTGATGTTGATTGATGTTTAGAAATGATTAGAACTGATAGATCTTGGCTGGATTTTGTTTTGGGAGAGTTTGGAGATGATTTCGGTTGTTTTTGGTAGCCGAAATGAGGTTCTTGAGTAGAGCAGCGAGTTTAGGTGTGTGGCTGATGATTTCAATGCATGATGATGCATTAATCCTCTGCTCTTATGTGTTGTAAACAGGGGAGACATCTTCGGACGCCTTTGGTGTTTATCCGAGAGCTTAGATAGCGTTTCGGCGAGCAAGCGAAACGTAATTGGTTTGCCTGTTGAGTCTTTGGATGTTGGTGTTCGTGTCACTAGTTCTTTTGGTGAGACTGTCGTGACTCGAAAGCTTTATAGAAGGTGTCCTTTGGTTGTTCAAGACCATGTTTTTCATGTTGACCTTATGGAGTTGCCTTTCTATGGTTTTGATGTAATCCTTGGTATGGATTGGCTTGCTGAGCATCGTGCTGTAGTGGATTGTGAAAATAAGCGAGTTTCGTTGAGGCTTGCGGATGATTATGAAGTTGTTGTGGTTGGTGAGAATGTGAAGTTTCTTGCCAATGTGGTGTCTACGTTGGAGGCGAGCAGGATGCTGAGGCAAGGTTGTGAAGCTTACCTAGCTTTTGTGATGAATCCTAGCTCTAAGGAGTTGCGTGTGCAAGATATCAGGATTGTGCGAGAGTTTCCTGGTTTGTTTCCTGAGGAGTTGCCTGGGTTACCTCCAGATCGCGAGGTGGAGTTTGGAATTGAGCTGTATGAGAATACAACTCCTGTGTCCATTACCCCTTTTAGAATGGCACCTAAGGAGCTGAAGGAGCTGAAGACGCAGTTGTAAGAGTTGCTTGATCGTGGTTTCATTCGACCGAGTGTGTCGCCTTGGGGTGCACCGGTCTTGTTTGTGAAGAAGAAGGATGGCACTATGAGAATGTGCATTGATTACCGTCAGCTGAACAAGTTGACTATCAAGAATCGGTATCCTTTGCCGAGAATTGATGATCTCTTTGATCAATTTCGGGGAGCAGCTGTGTTCTCTAAGATTGACTTGAGGTCTGGGTATTATTAATTGAAGGTGAAGGATGTGGATGTGCCTAAGACAGCTTTCAGGACAAGGTATGGGCATTATGAGTTCCTTGTGATGCCGTTTGGTTTGACAAATGCTCCTGCAGCTTTCATGGACATGATGAACCGTGTGTTTCATGAATACCTGGATAAGTTTGTTGTGGTGTTCATTGATGATATCCTCGTGTACTCGTGTACTGAGGAGGAGCATGAAGAGCATTTGAGGATTGTGCTGCAGGCTTTGTTGGAGAATCAGCTTTATGCTAAGCTGAGCAAGTGTGAGTTCTGGCTTAAGGAGGTGGTGTTCCTTAGGCATGTGGTTTCTACTGAGGGGATTCGTGTTGATCCTCAAAAGATTGAGGCGGTGATGAATTGGAAGGTTCCTAAGTCTGTTCATGAGGTTCGTAGATTCCTTGGTTTGGCGGGATACTATCGTAGGTTTGTGGATGGGTTTTCTAAGATTGCTGCACCTTTGACGAAGTTGTTGCAAAAGGATGTTAAGTATGAGTGGACGAAAGCGAGACAGCAGGCTTTTGAGAAGCTTAAGGCGGCTTTGACGCAAGCTCCTATCTTGGTTCAACCTGAATCAGGGAAAGAGTTTGTGGTCTATAGTGATGCGTCCTATGTTGGTTTGGGATGTGTGTTGATGCAAGAGGGTAAGGTGGTGGCTTATGCATCGCGGCAGTTGAAAGTGCATGAGCGCAATTATCCTACGCATGAAATTGAGTTGGCTGCGGTGGTTTTTTCTTTGAAGATTTGGAGACATTACCTGTATGGTGAGAAGTGTACTGTGTACACGGATCATAAGAGTTTGAAGTATCTGATGTCTCAGAAGGAGTTGAATCTTAGGCAGCGGCGATGGGTGGAGTTGCTCAAGGATTATGATTTGACGATTGAGTACCACCCTGGAAAAGCTAATGTTGTAGCAGATACCTTGAGTAGGAAGGTAGCTGTTGAGCTAAGGGCTATGTTTGCCAGTTTGAGTATTTCGCGTGATGGTGGTCTTGTGGCTGAGTTGCAAGTGAAACCATCTTCTGTTCAGTTGATCAAGGAAAAGCAGTTGCTGGATGATTCCTTGGTATCGCATGTTCAGGATATCACGGAGGGTAGACCTTCGGATTTCAGCTTTAATGATGATGGAGTGTTGTGTTTTGGGAGTCGAATAGTAGTGCCCAATGATGCTGAGTTGAGGCATGCTATTCTGACTGAAGGTCATAGTAGTCCTTTTGCTATGCACCCTGGTAGTACTAAGATGTATCGTGATCTTCGTGATGAGTACTATTGGGTGGGCTTGAAGAAGGATGTTGCTGAGTTTGTGAGCAAGTGTATGGTGTGTCAGCGAGTTAAGGCTGAGCATCAGGTTCCTTCAGGGTTGTTGCAACCGTTGAAAATCCCTGAATGGAAGTGGGAAAGGGTTACCATGGATTTTGTATGTGGTTTACCTTTGTCACCATCGAAGAAGAATTCTGTGTGGGTGATTGTGGATCGCCTGACGAAGTGTGCGCATTTCTTGCATGTGCATACTACGTTTTCTTTGGATAAGCTTGTGGAGCTGTACATTGCTGAGATTGTGCGGTTGCATGGTGTACCTAAGTTGATTGTGTCGGATAGGGATCCGAGGTTTACATCGCGTTTCTGGCAGTGTTTGCATCGAGCTCTGGGTACAAGGTTGAATTTCAGTACATCTTATCATCCTCAGTCGGATGGTCAGTCAGAGCGTGTTATCCAGATTTTGGAGGATATGTTGAGGTGCTGCGTGATTGAGTTTCAGGGCTCTTGGGAGAAGCATCTGCCTTTGGTGGAGTTTGCTTATAACAATAGTTATCAGGCGAGTATTCAAATGGCACCTTATGAGGCTTTGTATGGGAGGAAGTGTAGGACTCCTCTTTGTTGGGCAGAAACGGGTCAGAAGTTGGTTTCGATGCCAGCTTTGTTGAAAGGAACCACCGAGAAGGTGAAGCTCATCTGTGAGCGGTTGAAGGCAGCTTCTGATCGGCAAAAGTCTTACGCGGATTTGAAGCGTAAGGAGATTGAGTATGCGGTGGGTGATCGTGTGTTTTTGAAGGTTTCGCCTTGGAAAAAGGTGATGAGGTTTGGCCGGAAGGGTAAGTTGAGCCCTAGGTACATTGGACCATACGAGGTGATTGAGCGTGTGGGTCCTGTTGCGTACAAGTTGAGGTTACCTCAAGAGTTGGAGAAGATTCATGATGTGTTTCATGTTTCTATGCTCCGGAAGTATAGATCTGATCCTTCGCATGTGATGCCTGTGGAGGAAGTGGAATTGAATCCGGATTTGACCTATGATGAGGAACCGGTGAAGATTCTGGATTCGGATAGCAAGGTTCATCGTGGCAAGACCATTGAGTTGGTAAAGGTGTTGTGGAAGCATCGTGGTGTTGAGGAAGCCACGTGGGAACGGAAGGATGACATGCTAAAGCAGTTTCCTTATCTCTTTCCTTCAGGTAAATTTCGGGGACGAAATTTCTTAAGGGGGGGAGAGTTGTAACGCCCCGGTTTTAGGCTTAGAAGTTTTGGGCTTGGACCGGTTTTGTCAAATTGCGGTTCGAATATAAAAGAGTGAATTTAGGAAAGCCTAGTTCGGGTTGCATTAAAAATATGGAAAAATGTTCTAAAATCCTCTTTTAATATATATAAGTGAACTGTGAAATCAATTTTACAAAATGAGGTTTGGAAGGGTGATATTTTGGCTAGTGACAAAAATGTAATTTTTGAAAATTGAGTGACTGTTTTAAAAAGGATTGAAACTTTGAATCTTTAAGGAGCTATTTACCCAAAGGGAGTTTCTCCAGATTTTTCTAAGATATTAAATGATTTATTTCTGGTTTTTAAACAAAAGAAAAGTGGAGGGAAGATATTTTCCTATTTCCAACTAACTTTTCCATTTTCTATTTTCTCTCATTTTTCTCTCAAGCCAAACATCTTTCTCCAGAGCTTTTTCCTCTGATTTTGTCACCTGAATATCTCTTTTCAATTCTCCTTTGATTGCTAATCATCTCATCAACAAAACCTCACCATTTGCTAATTGGATCTTCAAGCTTTTTGATTCTAAAAAGGGAGAAACTCAAGTTTGGAGGTAAGAACGTCCTTCTCCTCTAAACTCTCAGTTCTTTACTGAAATTCCCAAGTTCTCAATCCTTAATTGATGATTTATAAAAGGTTTTATAGTTGTATCCTTGGTCTTGGCTTAAAATGCAAGATTTGCTTGTTTTTGATGAAAATTCGTATGATCTGTTTAAGCAGTAATTTGAGGTGTATTTTTTATGTTAAATGAATGCTAAATTGATTAGAAGTTGAGGTTTAATTAATGCAATCCCGGATAGGTTGAATTTCCTAAGTTTAGCTTGTGTTCTTGGTTGTTTTTAGAGTGATCTTGATGATCTGTTATGGCTGGAGGTATAAGGATGTGTTGAGATCCATTTTGGATGTTAATTGATGTTTAGGAATGTTTAGATTTGATGGATCTTGGCTGGGCAATGTTGTGGAGTTGTTTGGATGCATTTTCGGTTGTGTTTGGTAGCCGAAAATGGAGTGTGGATGAGAGCAGCGAGTTTAGATGCTTTCATTGAAGATATTAATGCATGATGATGCATTAATCTTCTGCTTTGATGTGTTTAAAACAGGGGAGTCATCTTTGGATCCAAGTGGTGGTGATCCGGAAGCTTGATTTGTGTTTCGGCAAGAGGCGAAACGGAATCGGTGAGTGGAATTTGGTTTTCGGCTTTGAAACCAGTGTTTTGAAGGTCTGGGAGCTTAGTTTAAGTCTAAGCAACTTAGCTAAGCTCAAGAGTAAGTTTTCGGAAAAACTCTCTTGGTGATGGTCATGGATTTGGTTGTATGCAATGTGTTTGTTTGCATGATTTTAAATATGTTTTGAAAGCATATCTAGCATGTTTATTTGCTGAGATTTTAAGCCATGTGTTGAGGAAGCTCAAGGTAAGAGTTCCTTGTTTTTGAACATTGTTTAAATGTGGTTTGAGGCTTAAAAATGCTTGATGTTTATAGCTTGTGTAAATGCTTTAAAACAGTGGATTATTGATGATAATGATACATATTGGCAAGTGATGGTTAAGGTCACAAAGGTGGTTAAAAGTCCTTGTGTGAGCCTTGTATATTTAAGAACATCAAGGTGGTTAAAAGTCCTTGGATGGTTCTTGGTTAAGATCACAAAGGTGGTTAAAAGTCCTTGTGTGGATCTTGTGAATTTTAAGAACAACATGGTGTTTAAAAGTCCATGGTTGGTTCTTGGTTAAGGCTCAAGGTGGTTAAAATTCCTTGTGTAAGCCTTGGTTACTTAAGAACTCCAAGGTGTTTAAAAGTCCTTGGGAGATTCTTGTTAAGGACACAAAGGTGTTTAACAGTCCTTGTGTGGTCCTTTCCATCATGTTTAAAAGTCCATAGGGTTAAGGACACAATGTTGTTTAAAAGTCCATGTGTGGTCCTTGGAAAGTATAAGATCACAATGGTGTTTAAAAGTCCATGTGTGAATCTTATGTGAAATGTATCACTTGTTGCCAATATGACATGTAATGAAATGGAAGCATGAATTGCTTGTTTTAAATGTTTAAAGAGCATGTATAAATGTTGCTTGAAGAATGGTTTATAAATGAGTTTTATAAATGCATTATTGTGTGGTTTTAAATGAGCATTCCTCACTAAGCTTTTGCTTACGCTCTCTCTCTTTTCTTAAACCAATAATGCAGAACATTAAAGTGCATTTGAGGGCAGCAAGGTGGTGAAGAATCCAAGTGGTGAACAAAGCTCATGTATGGTGAAAGTTTCTTAAACACTATTAACTTTTAGTAATTTGGCAAGGGGGGCCCTATGTTGTTGTTTTGGGAGATATTTCGGACTCCCTAAGTTGGATTTATGTTTCTAATAATGTTGGAACATGTAATTGGCCTTTATGAGTGGGTTTAATCAAATTAATGCTTGAATGGTTTGCTAAGTAGGAAGTATGCCTATAGATTTGGGGCTTTTCATGTTTGATGCCATGTCGATGTTTGATTGGTGCAATTATGTTCTTTATATGTTGAATGTCTTGCTGGAAAAGTTTGGTTGCAATTGGAGCAAGTTTGGTAGGTCAATTGTGTGTTTAATCAGCCAATTATCTGCATTCTGGGCAGGTCGTATCGGAACGGGAGCTACCGTTTCGGAACGGGGGCCCTGTAGTGACCCAGGCGTTCGAAACGGTAGGTACCGTTCCGAAACGAAAATGTCTCTGCCAGGCATCGTTTCGGAACAGTTGCGGAACGGCCCCGCGTTTCGAAACAGGTTCTCCCTGTTTTGGAACACCTGACCGTTGGAGGCTGACATTGGCGGTTATATGTTTTGAAATGTTTGTGTTTTGGTCCTGAAACTTGTTTGTGCATTTGTATGAGTTTGAGATGTCCGTTTGAGCTGAAATTTGACAGAGAAGCATGAAAGATGATAAATTTCTAGATGGTAACTTTAAATCGGATTAAGTCCCTACAATTTACAGATTTTACAATTTGGTCCCTAAAGTTGTAATTTAAGCAATTGGGTCCCTGAATGTTCTCTGATGATTATGATCTTTGAGTATGTTGTCTGTATGATCATATCTAGGGTTAATGTGCATCTAGACAAGTTTTAAAAAGAAAAAAAGGGTCGTTAATCAAGGTTGACTTTCGGGTTGACTTTGATTTTCCCCGTGTGACTTTCTTAATTCGGGTCAACCGTCTAGGTCGGGTTAAGGGGGTTACAAATAGGATGAGAGTGCACTATAAACTAAAAATCCGTACGTGCTCTTTGGATACAATCCAAAGGGAGAGACCAATGATGGACATTCCATCGGGTAGGACTTGGTGAAATACCCAAGCTTTGTGGCGATGAGAGTTTCCGCCATGTGAGTACAATGATGTGAAATTCCACCAGAAATTATGTTTCTAGACAAGTGAGTACGATGATTTGAGATTCCACCGGAAGAGTCTAGTTGTTTGAGAATGTTGTCCACATATCCGAGTAATAATGAGATGTGAAATGCCAATATAATATATGAAAATGCTTTTGATTCACATGTACCTATTGATGTGATGATTTATGCTATGAGAAATGCATATGAGATTTGTATATGAAATGCTTTCGTTTTCACAAGCATGTGTATGGCTTTGCCATGAGATTTGTATTGGTTTAAATGCATGAGATAGAATCGAGGTACATGTGTTTTGAATGAAGATTTGCTTTGAAATGGTTTCAAGCATGAGATAGAATAAGCATGTTGTTGAAAATGATTTTTGAGAAAGTGTTTTGAAAAATGCATCATTGTGTTGGTTTTCTTTAGAGCATGCCTCACTATGCAAATGTGCTTACGCTCTCTTTCACCAATAATGCAGATAATTGAGGTGTTTTGGGCAGCAAGAAGGTTAAGAACATCCAAGGAAGTGCAAAGCTCATGAATGGTGATGTTTTTATACACTTTAGTTTTGATATTTGGCAATGGGATTCCAGAGTTGCATTTGGGAGATGTGTTTTGAACTCCCTAAGTTTGTGGCATGTTTGTGATGGCTTTTATGGGTTGTAAATGGTCCTATTGGTTTGGTTGGAGGTTTGAGCTCTATATTTGGTTTGGTGGATAGGAAGCATGCATATAGTTTGAGTGTTATTGTGCTTGATGACATGTTTGAGCTTATGCTTCTTATACATGTTCCTTGATGTTTAATCATGTTGCTGGTATGATATGGTATGCTTTGGAGCATGTTTGAGTGGGTTAAGAGAAGAAAAACCAGCATTTTATGTTGTCACAAAGCAGGGTGTATCGAAACACCTTTCATTGTTTCGAAACGGGGGCCTATAATGGCCATAGCGTTTCAGAACGGTTGAAGGTGTTTCGGAACATTTTTGCTACTAGAGAGGCCTGTTTCGATACCGGTCTCGGAACGCACCCCAGTACCGAAATGGTCAACACCGTTTCGATACATGTATTTCGGTACGAAGGGTTGGTTTTCTGAAACGGATGACCGTTTGATGATGGTTTGAATTATTTTAAGTTTTCATGTTTTACATTTTAGTCCTGAATGTTGTGGATGCAATTGCTTGAGCTTGGAATGTCCTTTTAAGCTGAAATTTTACAGAGAAGCATGTAATATGACTAATCACATATTGGTAATCTTAAATTCTGCAAAGTCCTTGTATTTTATAAAAATTACATTTTGGTCCCTAAAAGTGTATTTCTTGCATTGAGTCCCTAAATGTTTTCCGATCGCTGTGCCTTTCTCTCATATGATCTTGAGTAATCATATAGGTTTAATGTGCATCTAGAAAAGATAAAAATAAAAAAGGGTCGTTAATAAAGGTTGACTTTGGTTTTCCCCGTGTAATCTTCGTAATTCGGGTCAAACGTCTAGGCCGGGCTAAGGGGGTTACAAACTTCTTCCATTTTTAAGTTACCAACCTTGAATTAGTCATATTACATGCCTTTATGTCAAATCTCAGCTCAAAACAATAATCCAAGCTCATTTAATTGCATCCACAACATTCAGGGACCAAAACGTAAAGAAACAGAACTTTAGAAGATTTCAATAACCAACTTAACTGTTGGGTGTTTCGGTACAGGTTGCCCTGTATCGAAATGCCCATTTCGGAACAGGGTCGAGCGTCTCGAAGCTCGGGCTCATACCAGAACAACCCCTAGGGTGTTTCGGAACATGCAAGTCGAGTAACAAAGCATACCGAAACAACCCTTCCCTATTTCGAAACCCCTAAGCCATTTAGGCTTACTGTTTCAATATAGGCTCGAGTGCACCAAAACACCTGGGCCTGTAATGACACTTTTTGTTGGTTTTTCACACTTTAATCTATACAAAACCATTCCAACATGTATACAACATATTCAAGCATTAAACCTCAATCATACATGGCAATTCCAACATCATAGCATAGCCATAAGCATTAAATAAATCTATAGGCATGCTTCCTATGCACAAAGTCCATTCAGAAGCCAAAACGCAAACTAAAGCAAATATCAATAAGCAAAGGCCATTTACAAGTCATCAAAGACATCTCAAATTTGCCACAAAATAGGAAGTTTCAAAATAGTCTCTCCCAAAACATTAATGCATCCTCCCATTGCCAACCATTATTACTAATAGGTAAACATAAAACCATACTTGAGCAAAGTCACTCCTAGGAATCCTTCTTGCTTCCTTGCTGCCCAAATATGGTAATTCTATGCATTTTTGGAAAAAGAGAGCATGAGCAATAATGCATAGTGAGGGATGCTCAAAACAAACGAACAATAACAATGCATTTTAAAACCATTTCTTAAGTAGAAATCAATATCTCTTCAAGCTCAATCTATCTCATGCTTGAAATCATTTTCAAAGCAAAAACCACATTATTTAAACCACATATACCATCTATCTCATGCATTAACAAAAACGCAAAGTCTCAAGGCAAAGCCATACATGCTTGATTCTCATATAACATTTCTCAAAACGTGATATCATATGCAAATCTCATTACATTAAACCATTTATAAACAAGGTGCATGTGAATTACATATATTGGCATTTAGGCAACATTACTTGGATATGCGAATAGCTTGACGAAATCTCACATCGTCAAGTCCTACCTCGGTGGAATCTCACATCACCAAACTCTGATGGCGGTATCTCTTATCCCCACAAAGCTTGATGGAATATCACATCATCAAGACCTATCATGGTGGAAAAAGAGACCTACTTTAGGGCATATATCAGCATTTAAAACTCAATCTAAGCCCCCAAACCTTGCTTTCAAATCTTTGAAAGGTTTTAAAACCAATTCCACTCACTAACAACGCCTCGCTCGCTGTGCCGAAGCGAAATCAAGCTTCCGAAGCTAACGAAACACCATTCCCTGCTTCTAACCAAAGCAAAATAGAGAATTATTGCACCACATTGCAACAAAATCTCCAGCAACACAACATCTCAACTTCTTCCCACAATCACCAAACAATTGGCATCCGAAAACAACCACAATCATCAACAAACCCTCTCTAATTAACCTCCAACAACTACCCAACGAGATTAAACTCTAAACAACATCGATTTACACTTAAATCATCTCCTCAACACCAAAGAACCTCCAGCTATCAGTTATCCACACAAACACCCCATAATCTCAAAGATTTCACTCAAGAAATCAAGCAATCTAACTAGTTTCAGATTTCCATTGCTAAAATCATTAAATCAACATTCCAACACATTATAATCATAGTTAAATCTCATTATAACCTCACAAAATCAATTTGAATTAAAGATCTCTTGATTAAACCCCAACAACATCAATTTAATCCATTTTCCACAAACATAATATCAAAACCCAATAGAAATCATTCGTAAAAGACCAAAACTTGGGAATTTCAATAAATAATTTATCATTATAGGAGAAGAACGAAATTACCTCTAATTTTGGCTTTTTCCTCTAATTCAATGAATTTTCATGAGAATCAAAGATACAAACATGAGATTTTGATAATAGATCAATAGGAAATCAAAGATAGATCAAATCCAAAGTTTACCTAAAATCTTTGAAATGGAAAACAATTTTTGGCTGATGAGAATTTGAGAGAAAAAGGATAGAGAGAAAGTTAGTTACGTAAAATGAGTTTTTAGAAATAAAAGGCTTTTTAATCTTTATCAATTCTTTTTATTTAATAAACCATTTTAAAATAAATCAATTGATAGGAAAAAAGATGAATTAGACCTTTGGTAAATTAATCCTTAAAGATTCAAAGTTATGGTCTTTTACAATTTAGTCACTAAAAAGACAGTTTTTCAAAAATTGCGTTTTATCCACTAAAGCTAAAATGTCTTTTTTCAAAAACTCTTTTCTCAAAATTGATTTCACCAAAATCACTTATTTATAAAAATAATGATTTTAAAACACTTGTCCAAATTTTATCTCACTCGAAAACCATTTATTTCAAATAAATCTTGAAACTAGTCTAACTTGCTCAAACCAATTCTAACGAACTTCCTAGCCAACCTGACTAAATTCCAAGCCCAAAATCGGGGCGTTAAAGTAATGCTTTTTAGAAAGTTGGCCATTCCCTTGAATTAAGCTTATTTTCGATTGGCTAGCGTAGCAATTTCCACGACAAGAAAAGCTACATCCAACCATGAAGAATTTCGACGAGAATGAGATAATTAACTGTTTGGATGTTGATATAATTTTTCCTAATAATATATTCATGCCTTCAAGAATAGTAGCAATGTCGAAGATGTGCATGGACTACAAGGAAACACGAAAGAAAGACACCTCCGCCATGGTAAAGCAAAGGGGATTAGCTGCGAGCACATTGGCCCAACCCTTGTTGGGCAATATTATCAGTCGATAGAGGGTGCAGAGGGACTATAAGAAGTATCTAAAATGACCCTCCTCAAGTTGTCTTGGGTATGCAGTAACCTTAGAAGATGCATAATGTAACGCCCTGATTTTGGGCCTAGGAGTTTTTAGCACTGGTTTGGAGTTAGTAGAATATAAACTAGAGATCCGAGTTTTTAGGAGCGATTCAGGGAAAACGTAGTTCGAGATATGATAAAATTATGGGAAAAATTCCTAAAATCTTCTAAAAATATGTAGAAAGGTTTGGTAAAGGCAATTTTAGAAAATGGCTTTTGGAAGATTAAGATTTTGGTTTAGTGGCTATTTTGTAAAAATTGCAAAATAAGTTTTAAAGGACCATTTTGAAAGGGGGCCAAAACTTAGAATCTTTAGGGAGCTTATATCTATTTTGTGAGCCTTTTTCCTTAAATTGACCATTTTGAATAGAATTATAAAAAAGAAATAAAAAGAGATTTTTATTAAAAAGGATTTATCATCTAAAAGGCTAATTGACGTGACTTTCATTCTCTCATTTTCCAAACAGCCAAACACTCTATTTTCTCTCTAAAGTTCCAGTGATCTTAATATTTTAACTTCTTTTTGTTTCACAAATGATTTACTAAGCTTTTCCATCATTATTCTAAAAGCAATCTTGAAGGATCTTTACAAAATCTTGTCATTTGAAGGAAAATGCAAAGGTTAGAGGTAAATTTCAATTAACTCCTCTAATCAAGGTTCTTTAATGAAATTCTCAAGTCTTTGGCTCTCTAAATATTGTTATTAACAATGTTTTGTAATTCTATCTTCAAAACAAGAGCATGATCATAAAAATTTGATGAAATTCTCAAGTCTTTGGCTCTCTAAATAGATGTTTTATCATAAAAATCTCGAATTGGTTTGGATATCTAGTTGATAGATTGTTAGATTTGGAGTTTTTACGGCGCTTGTGTGAAATCTAAGTTTCTGGAGGTATAAGGACATGATTAGATAGTTTTTGGATGTTATTTGATGATTAAAATTTGATGGAAGTGATAGATTATGGTTGGGTTGAGTTTGTGGAGCAATCGAAAGGGGTTTTTGGTTGTTTCAGATGGGCGATTTGGTGTTTTGCGTAGAGCATCGAGATAACATTGGTTGTTGGTGATTTTAATGCATTGAGATGCATTAACTCTCTGTTTTTGTGTGCTATAAACAAGGGAGTTTTTTTCGGAAGCTTCATTTCGCTTCGACAAAGCAAGCGAGGTGTGATCGGTGAGTGGAATCGGTTTTAAAAGTCTTAGAGGACTTGAAAGCAAGGTTTGGGGGTTTAGATTGAGTTTGAAACACTAATCTAAGTCCGGAAGTAATTTTGAGACGTTTCACTCTCGTTTATCGGTTTTTGTCCCATTTGTTTTATGATCATGCTCTTGTTTTGAAGATAGAATTACACCTACTGTTTTATGCATGTTTTGAGAAATGAAATGTTGGGTTTATTGATCCCATGAGATAGAGTTGATATTTCAAAGAGATAGAACAATTTGAGAAAATGCTATGCATTGTATATGTTTTTGAAATGGGATGAGAATGATTTAGATTGATGCATTAAAAATAGTAGGTAATGATGTTTAAAATGAATATATTGGCATGGGATGATATTATTGTTACCGGATATAATTGGTCGACCAATAGGATGAGAACTGCACTATAATATACAAAATTCATACGTGCTCTTTGGTTTGGGCAATGGGGGTAGTTGTTGCGCGTATTAGGTGTCGCAATTTTAGTGCAAGTATACACGTCACCAAGTTATAGTGTAAAAGATATCGTCTCCATAAGGATTGGTTCTTCTTCCAGAAATTATTGTCTCGCACTATAGAAAAATAAAAACACAAGTAACGGTTTGGTTGATATAACAACTAAAATAAAGAAAGCAAGTAAACTAAGAGATTGGGTAGATATGATGATAAAGCAGGCCAAATTATGTTGTGTCGTATTGTGGAAGTTGAATGAAACTATCTCGGTTTTGAATGCAAACGCCAACTTGATTGCCTCAGCAATGAGCAAGAGAATTGCCTCAGCAATGGGCAAAGCTACTGTCGCGGCAAAGACAACAGGAACTGCCTGGGCAATCGAGCGAAAACCTTCAAGGTTCATCAAAGCATTCTTCATTGACTCCTCCTTATCCCTAAGTCCAAACACTATTGATGTGCAGGCCTTGACAATACTTCCCAGCGTGAACCGAGGGTGAACACCAACCATTCTTTACGCTTCTCTTAGCTGTTGAATTTCTCACTTATCCCTAAGCCGAATTAGTTTTCACCGATTGGGATAAAAACCATGCTTATTCGTTTTGTGAGTCTAATTCTACCGATATTAGACAAATAGATGAAATCGCAATAGCCTCTCCCGATTTAATTGAAAGAAAAAGTAAATACCAAGAATAAGCAAACCTTGAACTTAATTGCATTAACAAAACCCTAAACAAATTAAAATCGTCTTCTCACAACTACTAAACAAATAATCTTGGCCTAAGAAAGAATTAAAACATGATGGCGATAACAAGCACTCTACTAAAGCCCTAAGTCTATCTATCTCTAGTTGTCTTGATGGTGGCGGATGGGTCTTGGTTTTATCGGGCATGGCCTTGCCGAGTCTTTCTTGGAGTAGGAGGATAAGTTGGAGTTAAATATAACTTCATAAAAGAGATGAATGTCTTTTAATTCATTATTTTATTCCTCCTTATCGGTTTTATATCTTTGTCCTTCCATTGGATTTTTCATTGCCTTCCTCTACTCCGATCTTCATGCAAAGTTTCTCTAAAAATTCGGCTTTTATGCTCTTCAAGTCGCATACCACTTTGCATATTTTCTCCCTCGTCGGTACTTGTCTGGGCATTGCCTTGGCAATGGCTTGGTCTTTGCCTCGGCAATGGTCTGTCAGTCTCTTCATGCTCGACATGGCTCGTTCTTGATCCAGCATTCCTTGGTAAGGCTTGACATCAAAGGATGGCACGGTCTGGATCGTCGAGTGGTGGTTCTGCACCTTTTCTTCCCCTTCCTTCACTGCCGCAGCAATGCTTGCCCGGGTAGTGGGTAATGAAATCTACACAAGCATAAAACACATACCAAAGTATTACCTTTTCCACCAAATATAATCAAATAAAGATGATCAAGCATGGCAACGTTAAGAACAGTAAATTGTGTATGTATGACCAGTAATGCATCAAAAATAAGATTAAGTATAACAATAATTTAGTCATAAAGGGTCCTAAAATGAGTACTTTTATACACCTAACACTCCTCCAAACTCGAACTATTGCTTGTCCTCAAGCAATGCAAAAGTAACAATCAATTGCCAACATTTTAATCTTCATGAAATTATCTCTCGATCTTACTTTTTCTTCTCTTCTTTAAACTGTGCATATGAATATGGTTTGCCTTCTATTCTTCGGATGTCAAGGATTTCCCTGCAATCAAACTATAAGACTTGTGAGTGTGTGCGTGATTGTGAAGTAGATGATTTTCCGGGTTCTAAGTAAACACTTGAACAATTAACCTACTTTCCTTGGGTTTTCTATTTCTACTAGAGCCAATTTCGGCCACCTCTAGTGATTTTTATGCTTTCCCTTAAGCTAGAGCCAGTTTTAGGCACCTCTAACTTTTTACCTAAGCGTCCTTCAATCATTTAAGTCACAAAAGTGTATTTTTCGTTTTCAGCCCCATAGTGTGGTTGTAAGTATTTTCCATGGACATCCTAAAATTGAAAGCCAACTAGCAAAAAATATTAAGGCTACGACAAAAGAGATACATCTATTGCCGAGGTAATAATTTCATTGAATTAAATTCTACGACAATTGATAGGCATGCATTTTCTATAGATATGACAAAAAGAATTTACTAACTACTTCCCCCAAACTCGAGAGAAGCATTGCCATCAATGCATGCACATACACAAAATATAAAATAAAAGGCAAGAGGATAATTTTTTACAACGACGGGGACATGGATGAGTCATCGTTGTCGTCTTGGAAGATCAACTTCCTCACTGTTTGCTTGATCCTCTTGGTTGCCCTTGGTGGTTGGTGACGTGTTGGGGGTGTCAGTTCGGCTTTTTTGGTCACCTCCTCTTCATCATCACTGTCTAGGAAAATTTCTTCGGTGGAAGAGGCATTGCGCTTCTTGGGAGATGGAACCGGAGCGGTCTTGGCTTGAGAAGCAACTGACTCGTCTGAGTTGGAGAAGTCGGACCACATCTCTATTTGGGTTGGCTCTATGGCAGGTGTCTTGCCCTTGTCTACTCTAGTTGGTTGGGCATCATCACTCTTTGTTGATGCGACAGAGGTAGCAGGGATTGTCGAGGCAGTGTTTCCCTGTGTTGCTGAGGCAGTGGCTGTCTTCATTGCCGAGGCAGAGTCTTTATGTGTTGCTGTGGCAGAGGCTCTGGGTATTGCCTAGGCAATGATGTCAGCGGGGAAGGCCGAGAATTGCACCGTGTTCTCTGGGAACTTCTCTAGGATCACTGAGTGATGGAGTTGGTGAAGTCCCTTGTGAATTGCATGAACATGCACTGCCGTTTGTCTATCGCGTTGAGTTTTTGTGCAAGGTGCTGGATGGTGGTTGTCGTGACATCGTTTTGTGGAGTGGTTGGGGCATTTCCCGTGGAGGTTTTCGCGGTAATGCCTCGTAATGGCGTGGAATCTGGCTCAACTTCTGTGATTTGCATTATCTTGTAGTATTGAGCCTTTGTCCATCCCTTCCTTGTTGGTGTGAGCTTGTCAGCCAGGTCGGTTGGGACATTCTTTTGCTTGCACAAGACGGTGATGAGGCTTGGGAAGTAGAGTCGACCTTTATCTTTTTGGCTACACATAAATATCTCATTGCATATAATGGATCCAAAATTAATAATTCTATTATGAAATATAGAGTGAATGAGTGCAAGCCTTAGTTTGTCGACGTTGGTGCTGTACAAAGTAGGAATTAAACATCTTTTAACAAAGGAGTTATAAAGTTTGGCCTCGGGCCGAAGCCTTCAGTGGTTTACCGTTCCTTTGTGCGCTCCTTCCTTCTATGTTGTCCCGGCAATGCACAACTCTTTGATCATGTCCTCGTAATCATCCATCGTGAGCTTGTCAACGTATTCTTTGTGCTAATCTTTGGTGACATGTATGATGTAGTACAGTTTGATCGAATCAGCAAAAGTCTTACGCGGATCTGAAGCATAAAGAGATTGAGTTCGCGGTTGGTGAACGTGTGTTCTTGAAGGTATCACCTTGGAAGAAGGTGATGAGATTTGGGCGTAAGGGTAAGCTTAGCCCGAGGTTTATTGGACCATATGAGGTTGTGGAGCATATTGGTCATGTGGCGTATCGGTTGAGGTTGCCTCCCGAACTGGAAATAATTCATGATGTGTTTCATGTCTCAATGTTAGGGAGGTACAAATCGAATCCTTCACATGTGAGGCCTTTTGAGGAGATAGAGTTGAATCCGAATTTGTCTTATGATGAGGAACCGTTGAGGATTATGGATGTGAGCAGCAAAGTTCTTCGTGGCAAGACGATAGAGCTTGTGAAGGTGTTGTGGCGACACCGAGGAGTTGAGGAGGCCACTTGGGAAAGCAAGGCGGACATGTCGAAGCAGTTTCCGCACCTTTTTCCTTCAGGTAAAATTTCGAGGACGAAATTTCCTAAGTGGGGGAGAGTTGTAACGCCCTGGTTTTGGGCCGAGATGCTTTAGACATCGGATCGGACTGGTCGAAAACGGTTCAAATCGTGTTAGGTGGTTTAAGGTAATCAAGGATCGAGAAAGGATAAAAATATGGTAAAAATTGATAAAATCCTCCAAAATCATGTTTAAGAGACTGGTCAAATCAATTTTACAAAAAGAGCTTTGGTGCAATTACATCTTAGAATCTCTAGGGAGCTATGGTGCAATTACACCTTCCTTAATTTGACATGTGTTTTAAAAGGATTTTTAGATAATTGAAATAGAAATGATTTTATTTAATTAAAATTGGTTAATTGGAAAATTGAGATTTCATTTCACGTAACTAACTTTCATTTCAGCAAAACCATTTTCCCAACTCTTTTCTCCACATTTCTTTTCTCCAAACACTCTCTCTTTAATTCCTAAACCAATTTCAAGAGTTCTCTTCAAATTCTTCAAGCTTTGTGAAGGAAAAACTTGTCAATCACTAATGAAGGCAAGGATTGGAGGTAAATCTCGTTCTCAACCTTCAATCTAGTTTCTTTATTGAAATTCCCAAGATCTTTGGCTTCTAAATTTTGTTTTTGGCTGAGTTTTTATTATAGTTTTGATTTGAGATCAAAATCTTGCAAAATTATGTTTTAAATCTTGATTTTCGGATAGGTATTGATGAGCTCTGTTTTGGATTGATTGTAAATGAGTTTTGAGTTGATTATTACGTTGAAAAAGGGCTTTGATGATATAAATCTCGAAATCCTTGTGATCCTTGAGTTTCTTGATGGATTTAATTGGGTTTTTGTTGTGAAATGTTGGGGTTTTGCTTGCTGGAGGTATAATGATGGGTTTAGGTTGTTTTTAGATGTGTTTTGATGTTTATAAATGGTTGAAAGTGATATATGTTGGCTTGGCTTGGTTTAGGAAGCAATCAATTGAGTTTTCGGTTGTTTCGGATGGGTAAATTTGTGTAGTTTTGGTGAGCAACGATTTTATGTTTAGTTGCTGGTGTTGAAATGCATTTTAATTCATTTGGATCTCTATTTTGATGCTCCAAAAATAGGGGATCTTGATCCGGAAGCAAACAAAACAATTTTTGGAGGCTTCAAAAGGTTTCGCGTATCGGTGACTGGAAATGAATTTTCCAGCTTTGTAACGCTTTGAGCGTGGTCTTGGGAGCTTAGTGTAAGTTTGGAACGCTTAGCTAAGCTCAAGAGTAAGTCATTCGAAAGTCTCTCTCGGAATGTGCTATATTTTTGTTAAAAAAATGCACTTGAATTAAATGTGGT
Organism: Hibiscus tridactylites; assembly: GCA_958450335.1. Taxonomy (NCBI): domain Eukaryota; kingdom Viridiplantae; phylum Streptophyta; class Magnoliopsida; order Malvales; family Malvaceae; genus Hibiscus; species Hibiscus tridactylites. The sequence continues at coordinate 70,790,678 of OY288271.1, forward strand.
TTAATTTACTGTTTTGAATCATGTTTTGAGCATTGATAATGCTAGTGTTTAATGCCATTTTGTTAAGGATGCACTTGGTAGGTGATCCTTGGTTTTATGAGCTGTATGCATTTGAGTTTAAGCATGTTTATGCATGTGAAAATGGCATTGTGATTTATGCTTATAAAACAATGGAATAATGATGTTAAATGATTATATTGGCAAGTGATGGAAATGGTTTGAGGTTACCTTAATCGGATATAGTTAGTCGGCTATAGGATTGGGTGCACAATGAATAAAGTTTCCTTGGATGTCGAGGGGTTGTGATTGTGCCGTAATCTCTATCCAAATACCCTAACGATTGAGGCTAAGATCACAACGATGGATAGTTTAATCCATTGTGTGAGTCTTGTGGTATGTGTCACGTACTCTCGTTAGTGGAATTATACAACTACCGATGAGTGGTGTTGAAGGGTTGTGATTGTGCCATTAATCTCCATCAAGGGTGTTGAGGGGTTGAGATTGTGCCATATATCTCCACCTTGTGTAGTCCGGTAGTGTGTATGAAGCGTGTGGGACAACGCTTGTAATCCGCGTATCCAATTGTGTCAATTGTGTTGGTTTTGATATGGTTTGAGATTGATCACGTGTGAGCCAATATAATGTTGATGATTAATGATTAAACATATAATGCTTGGGAATTATGCTAGAAAGCATGTGATGCTTGGTTTAAGCATGAGCAAAGGATTTTGTTGTTGTTTTAATGATGCTATGAGCATGTGGTTTTAAAAGTGCATTGATGCTTTTGAGAGCATGTTTTAAAGGAAGGCATGAGTTTGCAAATAATGATATCTTGGTTTTATAAAATGCATTGATGAATGTTTGGTTTTAGCGATCCTCACTAAGCTTTATGCTTACGCTCATTTGTTTCATCAATGCAAAGAATTAAGCATTTGAGGCAGCAAGAAATCAAGCGGAATCCAAGCATTTTTTTACTATGCAATGTATGTGGTCTACCTTAATGTAATAAGAGGCAATGGGAGAGATTTCTACTCTTGGTTATATTTGGTGATGTTAAACACCTTGAGCATATTTTGTTTGCTTATTCGGATTTTTAAATTGCCTTTGAACATTGGTTTGAGCTTGAATATGGTTTTTAGCCTTTTTGTTGTTTTGACATCTAGGAAGCATGCCTATAGTCCTATAGCTTGCATGAATGATGCCATGATATAGCTTGTGCTTCGTATGGGTGGTCCTTCATGTTTATCCATGGTGTATGTGTGTTGGAACAAGTGTCGGAATGGTTCTGGAGATGAAAACTTGTTAAAAACTAGCAATTTGGAAAGTTGTAGGCCCAGGCGTTTCGGAACGCCCTTGTCCATTTCGGAACGAAGGCATGTGATGACCATGGTGTCTCGGAACATGAAGGCACATTCCGGAACATTTTGCCACTGTGAACCAACGTATCGAAACGAGTTTCTTCAAGTTTAAGAATGCCCCTGCGTATCGAAGCGGTCACTCTTGTTTCGAAACAGTCGTTCCGATACAGGGTTCTTTATTCCGAAACACTTGACCGTTGGATGTTGAGTTTGGATGGTCCGTTTTAGATGAGTTTTGACATGTTGGCTTGTTATATGATTAATTTTGGATTGGTAACTTTAAAACCTGGATACTTTGAGTGGACAGGGGCGAGGCAGCAAGCTTTTGAGAAGCTAAAGGAAGATTTGATGCAAGCTCTTATCCTGATTCAACATGAGTCTGGTAAGGGGTTTGTGGTCTATAGTGATGCCTCCATTGTTGGTTTGGGTTGTGTGTTGTTGTAGAAGGGTAAGGTAGTAGCATATGCATCTAGGCAGTTGAAGGTGCATGAGCGTAACTACCCTACTCACGATCTTGAGCTCGTGGTTGTCGTGTTTTCCTTAAAGATTTGGAGGCATTATCTATATGACGAGAAGTGTGTGGTGTTCACGGATCATAAGAGCTTGAAGTATCTTATGTTTAGAAGGAGTTGAATCTTAGACAACATCGTTGGGTGGAGTTGCTTAAGGATTATGATTAGTCGATCGAGTATCACCCGGGAAAGGCCAATGTCGTGGTTGATGCTTTGAGTAGGAAAGTGGTTGTGGAGTTGCAAGCGATGGTTTGCTCTCTTAAGCATATCGCGAGATGGTGGTCTTGTTGCTGAATTGCAAGTGAAACCATCCCTGATCTAGTTGATCAAGGACAAGCAGAAGCTTGATGATTCTCTTGTCCCCCATTTTAAGGATATTGCGGAGGGTAAGCCTTCGGATTTTAGTTTTAATAGTGATGGTGTTCTGTGTTTTGGGAGTCGAATAGTGGTGCTAGATGATGTTGAGTTCAGGCGCACTATTCTGACTGAAGCTCATAGTAGTCCTTTCGCTATGCACCCTGGTAGGACAAAGATGTATCATGATTTAAAGGATGAATACTACTGGGTGGGGTTGAAAAAGGATGTTGTCGAGTTCGTTAGTAAGTGCATGGTGTGTCAGTGTATGAAAGCTGAACATCAGGTACCTTTTGGGTTGTTGTAACCCTTGAGAATCCTAGAATGGAAGTGGGAAAGGTTACCATATATTTTGTGTCTGGTTTACCTTTGTCACCATCGAAGAAGAATTCAGTTTGGGTGATTGTTGATCGCCTAACGAAGTGTGCACATTTCTTGCTTGTGCATACTACGTATACCTTGGGTAAGTTGGAAAAGTTGTATATTGCTGAGATCGTGCGGTTGTATGGGGTGCCAAAGTACATAGTGTCAGATAGGGATCTGAGGTTTACGTCGCGGTTTTTAGAATGTTTGCATCAAGCCTTGGGTACACAGTTGAATTTCAGTACTTCTTATCATCCTCAAACGGATGGACAGTCGAAACGTGTGATCCAGGTGGTTGAGGACATGTTGAGATGTTGTGTTATAGATTTTAAAGGTTCTTGGGAGAAGCACTTGCCATTGGTTTAGTTTGCGTATAACAATAGTTACCAGGCAAGTATTCAAATGGCTCCATATGAGGCTTTGTATGGGAGAAAGCGTAGAACCCCTCATTGTTGGGTAGGAGCTGGGCAAAAGTTGATTTAGATGTCGACTATGTTAAAAGGAACCACCGAGAAGGTGGAGCTCATTCTTGACCGTTTGAAGGCAGCATCAGATCGGCAAAAGTCTTACGCGGATCTGAAGCGTAAAGAGATTGAGTTCGCGGTTGACGAACGTGTGTTCTTGAAGGTATCACCTTGGAAGAAGGTGATGAGATTTGGGCGTAAGGGTAAGCTTAGCTGTAACGCCCCGGTTTTGGGCTTAGGAGTTTTGGGCGTTGACCGGTTGGTCAAAGTGCTGTTCGAATCTAAAGAGGTGAAATTAGGAAAGCCTAGTTCGGGTTGCATTAAAAATATGGAAAAATGTTCTAAAATCATCTTTTAATATAATTAAGTGAACTGTGAAATCAATTTTGGAAAATGAGTTTTGGAAGTATGACATTTTGGCTAGTGACCAAAATGTAATTTTCGCAAGTTTGGTGGCTGTTTTATAAAGGGTTGAAACTTTGAATCTTTAAGGAGCTATTTACCCAAAGGGAGTTTCTCCAGATTTTTCTAAGATATTTTAAGTCTAAAATCTGATTTTAAAGGTTATCAAAATTGGAGGGAAGCCATTTTGGCTAATTTTGGATTTTGTAACCAACTTCTCCTAATTTTCTTTCTCTCATTTTCTCTCAACCCAAACACTACTTTTCCAGAGAATTGGATCTGATTTCTTCACCTAAATCCCTCCTTTCGACTCTCATTTGATTCCAAATCATTGTATCTTCAAAACCTCTTCAATTGCTAAGTGTTTCAACAAGGATTTTGATTGCAAAAAGAGGAGAAACTCAAGTTTGGAGGTAAGAACGTCCTTCTCCTCTAAACTATCAGTTCTTTACTGAAATTCCTAAGTTTTCAATCCTTAATTGATGTTTAATTAAAGGTTTTTAAGTGTTGAAATGGATCTTGGCTTATTATGCAAGATTTTGATGATTTTTGATGATTTTCGTTAGATCTGAGTAATCTGTGATTTGAGAGGTGTTTTTGATGTTAAATGATCTCTAAATTGATAAGGAATTGAGTTTTGATTGATGCAATCCCGGATAGGTTGAGTTTCCTAAGTTTAGCTTGTGTTTCAAGGTAGTTTTTGAGGTGATCTTGGTGATCTGATGTTGCTGGAGGTATAAGGTTGTTAATAGGTTGTTTTTAGATGTTTTATGATGTTAATGGAAGGGAGGTTTTGCTGGTTTATGGCTGGGCTTTGTTTATAAGTGGTTTGGATGCATTTTCGGTTGTGTTTGGTGGCCGAAAATGGAGGTTGGATGAGAGCAGCGAGTTTAGGTGCTTTCATTGAAGCAATTAATGCATGATGATGCATTAATCCTCTGCTTTGATGTGTTGAAACAGGGGAGGCATCTTTGGATCCAAGAGTGGTTGATCCGGAAGCTTGATTTGGTGCTTTGGCTTGAAGCAAAGTGGAAATCGGTGAGTGCGTTTGTGGAAATTGGATTTTCAGCTTTTAAAACCAAGGTTTGAAGGTTTTGGGAGCTTAGTTTAAGTCTAAACAACTTTGCTAAGCTCAAGTGTAAGTTTTCGGATTTTCTCTCTAGTGGTGGCCATGATTTTGTTGTGATGCAAAATGATGATTTGCATGTTTTAAATTACTGTTTTGAAAGCATGTTTAGCATGGATTTTGCTGATGATGTAAGCCATATGTTGAAGGTAACTCTAGGTAGGAGTACCTTGCTTTTATACATTGAAATAATGTGGTTTGATGCTTTGAAATGCATGATGAAAATGGCTTGGTTTAATGCTTTAAAACAGTGGATTGAATGATGAAAATGATGTATATTGGCAAGTGATGTTTTGAAAAGATTGAGGTCACTAAGGTGGTTAAAAGTCCTTGAGTGAGCCTTGTTACTTAAGATCATCAAGGTGGTTAAAAGTCCTTGGATGAGTCTTGTTGCGGACACTAAGGTGGTTAAAAGTCCTTAGGTGATCCCTTCCATGGTGTTTAAAAGTCCATGGGGCCATGGTGTTTAAAAGTCCATGGGGCCAAGGTGTTTAAAAGTCCTTGGGGCCAAGGTGCTTAAAAGTCCTTGGGGTGATTCAAGCATTGGACACAAAGGTGGTTAAAAGTCCTTGTGTGGTCCTTATTCATGGTGTTTAAAAGTCCATGGCCAAGGTGTTTAAAAGTCCTTGGGGCCAAGGTGTTTAAAAGTCCTTGGGAAGTTGATGAACTTGTTTTAAGAAATGAAATGTATCACTTGAGCCAATATGACATGTTATGTTATGTTTATGTTGAAGCATGAGATTGCTTGTTTAAAGTATGCTTTTGTGCATGTGCAAAGGTTGATTTAAAGCATGTTTTGTAAATGTTTTGAATTGCATTATTGAATGGTTTTTAAGAGCTTTCCTCACTAAGCTTTTTCTTACGCTCTCTACGTTTTTCTTAATTCAATAATGCAGAGCATTAGAGTATCTTGAAGGGCAGCAAGAAGGGCAAGAGTTCAAGTACAAGTAAAGCTCAATGTATGGAAGGTTTTTGTTAAACATTTTAGCTTTTAGGTAATTTGGCAATGGGGGACCAATGTGTATGTTTGGGAGGTGTTTGGAACTCCCTAAGTATGTTGAATGTTGTTTTGAATGCTGGTTTTTGGATTGGATCATTGCATGCTTGTTTTGGAAGTTTGGTGTTTTGAATAGCTAGTTTGTGTAGGAAGCATGCCTATTGAATTGGGGCTTTTTGCATATGATGTTGGTTTGTTGATTTGGTGATGCCTTTAAGTCATATATATGTTGAATTGCATGCTGGTAAAGTTTGGTGACATTTGGAGCATGTTTGAATGATCTATTGCATGAATTGGAATGCTAGTTTGCTGCAATCTGTGCAGGCGTTTCGGAACAGTGTGCACCGTTTCGGAACGGGTGCCTTACATGAACCCAGGCGTCCGAAACGGTATGCACCTTTTCGAAACGGTTTGGTCTCTGCCAAGGCCATGTTTCGAAACCCGTTGCGGAACGGCCCGTGTTTCGGAACGGGGTTTACCTGTTTCGGAACGGTCGACCGTTGGGGGCTGACATTGGCAGTTATATGTTTTGAATTGTTTACGTTTTGGTCCTGAATCTTGTTTGTTCAATTGTATGAGCTTGGGATGTCCTTTTGAGCTGAAATTTCACAGAGAAGCATGAAACCTGATTAATTTCAAGTTGGTAACTTTAATTTGGGTTAAGTCCTTTTAATTATAAGAAATTACAATTTGGTCCCTAAAGTTGTAATTTGTTCAATTGGGTCCCTGTTTGATCTCTGATGTTTGTGATCTTTGAGTATGATGTTTGTGTGATCACAATTAGGATTAATGTGCATCTAGACAAGATTAAAAAGGAAAAAAAAGGGTCGTTAATCAAGGTTGACTTTCGGGTTGACTTTGGTTTTCCCCGTGTGACTTTCTTAATTCGGGTCAACCGTCTAGGCCGGGTTAAGAGGGTTACATTTGGTGGTATCAGAGCTGAGTTTGCGAGTAATTGGGAATGAATGTATGCATGATTGATGTATGTTTGGCTTGTATGCTTGTTGTTTGAAAGCATGTTCAGTGGCTTGTGATGTTGATGCAATTGAGATGTATGTTGTGATGTTGCATGTTGAGGGTACCCATTGCCAAACAAAAGCTAATGAAATGATGTTGATTTTGAATGAAATTGAGCTTGAATACTTGGATTGCTTACCTTGCTGGGCCTGACTTGTTTTATTTTGCATTGTGATTGCATGGTAAAAGTATGGCACCACGTAGAGAGTTAAGAGGTAGTGTGCGAGCTACGGCTCCCAATGAGAACGAGAATGAAGAGAATACGGGTAGTGCAGTGTTACCCCCTCCTCCGCCTGGTGGTGGTGCTGGAGGTGAGCGAGCTGAAGCTGCAGCTGGTGCTGGAGCTGCTGGACCAGAGGTTGGTCAGGGGCAAGATATGCCTGATATGTCTATGCTGGTACAAGCTATTGCGGGTGCTTTTCGAGCAGCAGTAGCTGGAGCTCAAGGAGCTGGGCATCAGGGAGATGCTAGAGTTAGACTACCTTTGGAGCGTCTGCGCAGTCTTGGTGGGACTGAGTTCAGGGGTATGTCTGCTGAGAGTTCGGAAGCTTGGCTAGAGAGTACTAAGCGTATCTTGGGTCAGAATGCGTTCAAGAGGAGATATCTTGGAGTGAGATATCTTGATGAGAAAAAGCGTGAATTCATGTCTCTTACCCAAGGGAGCATGAGTGTGGCTGAGTATGAAGTGCAGTTTGTGCGGCTCAGTCAGTATGCACCGGAGCTGATACTGGATGAGCGAGAGAGGTGCGAAAGGTTCCGTTATGGCTTGGTGACTGAAGTAAAGACCTACATGTTGGCTGCTGAGTACAATGATTTTGATGTGTTGGTGAGCCGATCCAAGGACATTGAGATGAACTTGGGTTTAGCTGCGAAAGGTGCTGGAGCAAGTTCTGGCAAGAGAGCTGCTGAGTATAGTTCCGGAGGTGGACGGAACAAGAGGGGACGTGATCAGAAGTATCAGTCCTCAGCCAAGAGAGGTTGTGGTGCACCTGTTAGAGGTGGTTTTGCTAGAGCTGAACCTAGTGCTTGTTGGATCTGTGGTTCGCGTGGTCACATGAAGCGTGACTGTCCTCGTGCTGTGAGGGAGGTGCAAGCTCCTGTTGCGGCAGCTGGGAATGGATGTTGGAACTGTGGTTCTGTTGACCATCTGAGGCAAGATTGTCCGAGGTTGGCTGGTGGCCAAGAGCGTGCTCCTGTTGTTGCACCGTAGAGAGGTCGTGGGCGCGGCCGTGGTAATTTCCAGAGGAGAGAGGAAGGTGGTCGCGGAGTAGCTCATGTTGTGGCTATTCAGCCTGAGGGTGGAGGCCAAGCGAGGGTGTATGGTCAGCGCAAGGGAAGGAATGATGCGGATGTGATTGCAGGTACCTTTACTTTGCAATCCTTGTCATTGCTTTCTTTGATTGATTCTGGATCTACGCATTCATATATTTTGCGTGAGCATGCTGAATTGCTTGGTTTGCCTGTTGAGTCTTTGGATGTTGGTGTTCGTGTCACTAGTTCTTTTGGTGAAACTGTTGTGACTCGAAAGCTTTATAGAAGGTGTCCCTTGGTTGTTCAAGAACATGTCTTTCATGTTGATCTTATGGAGTTGCCTTTCTATGGTTTTGATGTGATCCTTGGTATGGATTGGCTTGCTGAGCATCGTGCTGTTGTGGATTGTGAAAATAAGCGGGTTTCGCTTAAGCTTGCGGATGATTATGAAGTTGTTGTAGTTGGAGAGAATGTGAAGTTTCTTGCTAATGTGGTGTCTACCTTGGAGGCGAGTAGGATGCTGAGGCAGGGTTGCGAAGCTTACCTAGCTTTTATGATGAATCCTAGCTCTAAGGAGTTGAGGGTGCAAGATATCAAGGTTGTGAAGGAGTTTCCTGGTGTTTTTCCTGAAGAGTTGCCTGGTTTACCTCCTAATCGCGAGGTGGAGTTTGGAATTGAGCTGTATGAGAATACAACTCCTGTGTCCATTACTCCCTATAGAATGGCACCTAAGGAGCTGAAGGAGCTGAAGACGCAGTTGCAAGAGCTGCTAGATCGGGGTTTCATCCGGCCGAGTGTGTCGCCTTGGGGTGCTCCTGTCTTGTTTGTGAAGAAGAAAGATGGCACTATGAGGATGTGCATTGATTACCGTCAGCTGAACAAGTTGACTATCAAGAATCGGTATCCTTTGCCGAGGATTGATGATCTCTTTGATCAATTTCGGGGAGCTGCTGTGTTCTCTAAGATTGACTTGAGGTCAGGGTATTATCAGTTGAAGGTGAGGGATGTGGATGTGCCTAAGACAGCTTTCAGGACAAGGTATGGGCATTATGAGTTCCTTGTGATGCCGTTTGGTTTGACAAATGCTCCTGCTGCTTTCATGGACATGATGAATCGTGTGTTTCATGAATACCTGGACAAGTTCGTTGTGGTGTTCATTGATGATATCCTCGTGTACTCGCGTACTGAGGAGGAGCACGAAGAGCACTTGAGGGTTTGCTGCAAGCTTTGTTGGAGAATCAGCTTTATGCTAAGCTGAGCAAGTGTGGGTTCTGGCTTAAGGAGGTGGTGTTTCTTGGGCATGTGGTCTCAGCTGAGGGGATTCGTGTTGATCCTCAGAAGATTGAGGCGGTGATGAACTGGAAAGTTCCTAAGTCTGTTCATGAGGTCCGTAGTTTCCTTGGTTTGGCGGGATACTACCGGAGGTTTGTGGATGGTTTTTCCAAGATTGCTGCTCCTTTGACGAAGTTGTTGCAAAAGGATGTTAAGTATGAGTGGACGGAAGCGAGACAACAGGCTTTTGAGAAGCTTAAGGCGGCTTTGACGCAAGCTCCTATCTTGATTCAGCCTGAATCAGGGAAAGAGTTTGTGGTCTATAGTGATGCATCCTATGTTGGTTTGGGGTGTGTGCTGATGCAAGAGGGTAAGGTTGTGGCTTATGCGTCGCGGCAGTTGAAGGTGCATGAGCGCAACTATCCTACGCATGACATCGAGTTGGCTGCAGTGGTGTTTGCTCTGAAGATCTAGAGACATTATCTGTATGGTGAGAAGTGTACAGTGTACACGGATCACAAGAGTTTGAGGTATCTGATGTCTCAGAAGGAGTTGAATCTTAGGCAGCGACGTTGGTTGGAGTTGCTCAAGGATTATGATCTGACGATTGAGTATCATCCTGGTAAAGCTAATGTTGTTGCGAATGCCTTGAGTAGGAAGGTAGCTGTTGAGCTGAGAGCTATGTTTGCTAGCTTGAGCATATCGCGAGATGGTGGTCTTGTTGCTGAGTTGCAAGTGAAACCATCTTTGGTTCAGTTGATCAAGGAAAAACAGTTGTTGGATGATTCCTTGGTGTCTCATGTTCAGGATATCGCGGAGGGTAGACCTTCGGATTTCTGCTTTAATGAGGATGGTGTGTTGTGTTTTGGTAGTCGGATAGTAGTGCCTGCGGATGTTGAGTTGAGGCGTGCTATTCTGACTGAAGGTCATAGTAGTCCTTTTGCTATGCACCCTGGTAGTACTAAGATGTATCGTGATCTTCGTGATGAGTACTATTGGGTAGGTTTGAAGAAGGATGTTGCAGAGTTTGTGAGCAAGTGTTTGGTGTGTCAGCGAGTTAAGGCTGAACATCAGGTTCCTTCTGGTTTGTTGCAACCGTTGAAAATCCCTGAATGGAAGTGGGAGAGGGTTACCATGGATTTCGTATCTGGTTTGCCGTTGTCTCCATCAAAGAAGAATTCTGTTTGGGTGATTGTGGATCGCTTGACGAAGTGTGCGCATTTCTTGCCTGTGCATACTACGTTTTCTTTGGACAAGCTGGCAGAGCTGTACATTGCTGAGATAGTGAGGTTGCATGGTGTGCCTAAGTCGATTGTGTCGGATAGGGATCCGAGGTTCACATCGCGTTTCTGGCAGTGTTTGCATCAAGCTCTGGGTACAAGGTTGCATTTCAGTACATCCTATCATCCTCAGTCGGATGGTCAGTCTGAGCGGGTTATCCAGATCTTGGAGGATATGTTGAGATGCTGCGTGATTGAGTTCCAAGGTTCTTGGGAGAAGCATCTGCCTTTGGTTGAGTTCGCTTATAACAATAGTTATCAGGCGAGTATACAGATGGCACCTTATGAGGCTCTGTATGGGAGGAGGTGTAGGACTCCTCTTTGTTGGGCTGAAACTGGTCAAAAGTTGGTTTCGATGTCGGCTTTGTTGAAAGGGACCACCGAGAAGGTGAAGCTCATTTGTGAGAGGTTGAAGGCTGCCTCTGATCGGAAAAAGTCTTACGCGGATTTGAAGCGTAAGGAGATAGAGTATGCGGTGGGTGACCGTGTGTTCTTGAAGGTTTCGCCTTGGAAGAAGGTGATGAGGTTTGGCCGGAAGGGTAAGTTGAGCCCTCGGTACATTGGACCATATGAGGTGGTTGAGCGTGTGGGTCCTGTTGCGTATCGGCTGAGGTTACCTCAGGAGTTGGAGAAGATTCATGATGTGTTTCATGTTTCTATGCTCCGGAAGTATAGATCTGATCCTTCGCATGTGATGCCTGTGGAGGAAGTGGTTTTGAATCCGGATTTGACCTATGATGAGGAACCGGTGAAGGTTCTGGATTCGGATTGCAAGGTTCTTCGTGGCAAGACCATTGAGTTGGTGAAGGTGCTGTGGAAGCATCGAGGTGTTGAGGAAGCCACGTGGGAGCGGAAGGAAGACATGCTGAAGTAGTTTCCTTATCTCTTTCCTTCAGGTAAATTTCGAGGACGAAATTTCTTAAGGGGGGGAGAGTTGTAACGCCCCGGTTTTGGGCTTAGGAGTTTTGGGCGTTGACCGGTTGGTCAAAGTGCTGTTCGAATCTAAAGAGGTGAAATTAGGAAAGCCTAGTTCGGGTTGCATTAAAAATATGGAAAAATATTCTAAAATCATCTTTTAATATAATTAAGTGAACTGTGAAATCAATTTTGGAAAATGAGTTTTGGAAGTGTGACATTTTGGCTAGTGACCAAAATGTAATTTTCGCAAGTTTGGTGGCTGTTTTATAAAGGGTTGAAACTTTGAATCTTTAAGGAGCTATTTACCCAAAGGGAGTTTCTCCAGATTTTTCTAAGATATTTTAAGTCTAAAATCTGATTTTAAAGGTTATCAAAATTGGAGGGAAGCCATTTTGGCTAATTTTGGATTTTGTAACCAACTTCTCCTAATTTTCTTTCTCTCATTTTCTCTCAACCCAAACACTACTTTTCCAGAGAATTGGATCTGATTTCTTCACCTAAATCCCTCCTTTCGACTCTCATTTGATTCCAAATCATTGTATCTTCAAAACCTCTTCAATTGCTAAGTGTTTCAACAAGGATTTTGATTGCAAAAAGAGGAGAAACTCAAGTTTGGAGGTAAGAACGTCCTTCTCCTCTAAACTATCAGTTCTTTACTGAAATTTCTAAGTTTTCAATCCTTAATTGATGTTTAATTAAAGGTTTTTAAGTGTTGAAATGGATCTTGGCTTATTATGCAAGATTTTGATGATTTTTGATGATTTTCGTTAGATCTGAGTAATCTGTGATTTGAGAGGTGTTTTTGATGTTAAATGATCTCTAAATTGATAAGGAATTGAGTTTTGATTGATGCAATCCCGGATAGGTTGAGTTTCCTAAGTTTAGCTTGTGTTTCAAGGTAGTTTTTGAGGTGATCTTGGTGATCTGATGTTGCTGGAGGTATAAGGTTGTTAATAGGTTGTTTTTAGATGTTTTATGATGTTAATGGAAGTAAGGTTTTGCTGGTTTATGGCTGGGCTTTGTTTAGAAGTGGTTTGGATGCATTTTCGGTTGTGTTTGGTGGCCGAAAATGGAGGTTGGATGAGAGCAGCGAGTTTAGGTGCTTTCATTGAAGCAATTAATGCATGATGATGCATTAATCCTCTGCTTTGATGTGTTGAAACAGGGGAGGCATCTTTGGATCCAAGAGTGGTTGATCCGGAATCTTGATTTGGTGCTTTGGCTTGAAGCAAAGTGGAAACCGGTGAGTGCGTTTGTGGAAATTGGATTTTCAGCTTTTAAAACCAAGGTTTGAAGGTTTTGGGAGCTTAGTTTAAGTCTAAACAACTTTGCTAAGCTCAAGTGTAAGTTTTCGGATTTTCTCTCTAGTGGTGGCCATGATTTTGTTGTGATGCAAAATGATGATTTGCATGTTTTAAATTACTGTTTTGAAAGCATGTTTAGCATGGATTTTGCTGATGATGTAAGCCATATGTTGAAGGTAACTCTAGGTAGGAGTACCTTGCTTTTATACATTGAAATAATGTGGTTTGATGCTTTGAAATGCATGATGAAAATGGCTTGGTTTAATGCTTTAAAACAGTGGATTGAATGATGAAAATGATGTATATTGGCAAGTGATGTTTTGAAAAGATTGAGGTCACTAAGGTGATTAAAAGTCCTTGAGTGAGCCTTGTTACTTAAGATCATCAAGGTGGTTAAAAGTCCTTGGATGAGTCTTGTTGCGGACACTAAGGTGGTTAAAAGTCCTTAGGTGATCCCTTCAATGGTGTTTAAAAGTCCATGGGGCCATGGTGTTTAAAAGTCCATGGGGCCAAGGTGTTTAAAAGTCCTTGGGGCCAAGGTGTTTAAAAGTCCTTGGGGTGATTCAAGCATTGGACACAAAGGTGGTTAAAAGTCCTTGTGTGGTCCTTATTCATGGTGTTTAAAAGTCCATGGCCAAGGTGTTTAAAAGTCCTTGGGGCCAAGGTGTTTAAAAGTCCTTGGGAAGTTGATGAACTTGTTTTAAGAAATGAAATGTATCACTTGAGCCAATATGACATGTTATGTTTATGTTGAAGCATGAGATTGCTTGTTTAAAGTATGCTTTCCAGCATGTGCAAAGGTTGATTTAAAGCATGTTTTGTAAATGTTTTGAATTGCATTATTGAATGGTTTTTAAGAGCTTTCCTCACTAAGCTTTTGCTTACACTCTCTACGTTTTTCTTAATTCAATAATGCAGAGCATTAGAGTATCTTGAAGGGCAGCAAGAAGGGCAAGAGTTCAAGTACAAGTAAAGCTCAATGTATGGAAGGTTTTTGTTAAACATTTTAGCTTTTGGGTAATTTGGCAATGGGGGACCAATGTGTATGTTTTGGAGGTGTTTGGAACTCCCTAAGTATGTTGAATGTTGTTTTGAATGCTGGTTTTTGGATTGGATCATTGCATGCTTGTTTTGGAAGTTTGGTGTTTTGAATAGCTAGTTTGTGTAGGAAGCATGCCTATTGAATTGGGGCTTTTTGCATATGATGTTGGTTTGTTGATTTGGTGATGCCTTTAAGTCATATATATGTTGAATTGCATGCTGGTAAAGTTTGGTGACATTTGGAGCATGTTTGAATGATCTATTGCATGAATTGGAATGCTAGTTTGCTGCAATCTGTGCAGGCGTTTCGGAACAGTGTGCACCGTTTCGGAACGGGTGCCTTACATGAACCCAGGCGTCCAAAATGGTATGCACCGTTTCGAAACGGTTTGGTCTCTGCCAAGGCCATGTTTCGGAACCCGTTGCGGGACGGCCCGTGTTTCGGAACGGGGTTTACCTGTTTCGGAACGGTCGACCGTTGGGGGCTGACATTGGCAGTTATATGTTTTGAATTGTTTACGTTTTGGTCCTGAATCTTGTTTGTTCAATTGTATGAGCTTGGGAAGTCCTTTTGAGCTGAAATTTCACAAAGAAGCATGAAACCTGATTAATTTCAAGTTGGTAACTTTAATTTGGGTTAAGTCCTTTTAATTATAAGAAATTACAATTTGGTCCCTAAAGTTGTAATTTGTTCAATTGGGTCCCTGTTTGATCTCTGATGTTTGTGATCTTTGAGTATGATGTTTGTGTGATCACAATTAGGATTAATGTGCATCTAGACAAGATTAAAAAGAAAAAAAAAGGGTCGTTAATCAAGGTTGACTTTCGGGTTGACTTTGGTTTTCCCCGTGTGACTTTCTTAATTCGGGTCAACCGTCTAGGCCGGGTTAAGTGGGTTACATTAGCCCGAGGTTTATTGGACCATATGAGGTTGTAGAGCGTATTGGTCCTGTGGCGTATCGGTTGATGTTGCCTCCTGAGTTGGAAAAGATTCATGATGTATTTCATGTCTCGATGTTGTAGAGGTACATATAGGATCCTTCGCATGTGAGGCCTGTTGAGGAGATAGAGTTGAATCTGGATTTGTCTTATGATGAGGAAGCGCTGAGGATTCTGGATGTGAGCAACAAAGTTCTTCGTGGCAAGACGATAGAGCTTGTGAAGGTGTTGTGGCGACACCGAAGAGTTGAGGAGGCCACTTCGGAAAGCAAGGCGGACATGCTGAAGATATTTCCACAGCTTTTTTCCTTCAGGTAAAATTTCGAGGACGAAATTTCCTAAGTGGGGGAGAGTTGTAACGTCCTAGTTTAGGGCCTAGGTGTTTTAGATATCGAATCGGATTGGTCAGAAACAATTCGAATCGTGTCAGGTGGTTTAAGGAAATCAAGGATCGGGAAAGGATAAAAATATGGTAAAATTGCTAAAATCATGTTTAAGAGATTGGTCAAATCAATTTTACAAAAAGAGCTTCGAAAGTGGTACATTTTGGATAGTGACCAAAATATAAAGTTTCAAAACTGTAGAAAATTGAAAAATTTAAAAAAGGAGTCAAAATCATAGAATCTTTGGGGAGCTATGGTGCAATTACACCTTCCTTAAATTGACATGTGTTATAAAAGGATTTTTAGATAATTGAAATATAAATGATTTTATTTAATTAAAATTTGTTAATTGGCAAATTGAGATTTAATTTCACGTAACTAACTTTCATTTCAGCAAAACCATTTTCCCAACTCTTTTCTCCAGATTTCTTTTCTCCCAAACACTCTATCTTTAATTCCTAAACCAATTTCAAGAGTTATCTTCAAATTCTTCAAGCTTTGTGAAGGAAAAACTTGTCAGTCACTAAGGAAGGCAAGGATTGGAGGTAAATCCCATTCTCAACCTTCAATCTAGTTTCTTTATTGATATTCCCAAGATCTTTGGCTTTTAAATGTTGTTTTTGGCTGAGTTTTTATTATAGTTTTGATTTGAGATCAAAATCTTGCAAATTTATGTTTTAAATCTTGATTTTCGGATAGGTATTGATGAGCTCTGTTTTGGATTTATTGTAAATGAGTTTTGAGTTGATTATTATGTTGAAAAAGGGCTTTGACGATATAAATCCCAAAATCCTTGAGTTTCTTGATGATTTTAGTTGGGTTTTGAGGTGAAATGTTGGGGTTATGCTTGTTGGACGTATAAGGATGGGTTTAGGTTGTTTTTAGATGTGTTTTGACGTTTATAAATGCATGAAAGTGATGTATGTTGGCTGGGCTTGGTTTAGGAAGAAATCGACTGAGTTTTCAGTTGTTTCGGATGGGTAAATTGGTGTAGTTTTGGTGACCAACGAGTTCGTGTTTCGTTGCTGGTGTTGAAATGCCTTTTAATGCATTTGGATCTTTGTTTTGATGGTCCAAAAACAAGGGATCTTGATCCGGAAGCAAACGATGCATTTTTGCAGGCTTCATAAGGGTGATTTTTGCGTCGTCGAGCAAGGTTTTGTGTATCGGTGAGTGGAAATGAATTTTCCAGCTTTGTAACGCTTTGAGCATGGTCTTGGGAGCTTAGTGTAAGTTTGAAACGCTTAGCTAAGCTCAAGAGTAAGAGATTCGAAAGTCTCTCTCGGAATGTGCTATGTTTTGTTGGAAAATGCACTTGAATTAAATGTGCTTTAATTTACTGTTTTGAAGCATGTTTTGAGCATTGATAATGCTAGTTTTTAATGCCATTTTGTTAAGGATGCACTTGGTAGGTGATCCTTGATTTTATGAGATGTATGCATTTGAGTTTAAGCATGTTTATGCTTCTGAAAATGGCATTGTGATTTATGCTTGTAAAATAGTGGAATAATGATGTTAAATGATTATATTGGCAAGTGATGGAAATGGTTTGTGGTTACTTTAATCGGATATAGTTACCTAGCAAAGGATTGGGTGCACCGTGAATGACGTCGCCTTGGATGTCAAGGGGTTGTGATTGTCCCATAATCTCCATCCAAGTACCCTAACGATTGAGGCTAAGATCACAACGGTGGATAGTTTAATCACGCGTGTGAGTCATTTGGTATGTGTCCCGTACTCTCGTTAGTGGAATTATACAACTACCGATGAGTGATGTTGAGGGGTTGTGATTGTGCCATTAATCTCCATCACGGGTGTTGAGGGGTTGTGATTGTGCCATATATCTCCACCTTGAGTAATTCGGTAGTGTGTATAAAGCGTGTGGGACAACGCTTGTAATCCGCGTATTTGATTGTGTCAATTGTGTTGGTTTTGATATGGTTTGAGATTGATCACTTGCGAGCCAATATAATGTTGATGATTAATGATTAAGCATGTAATGCTTGGGAATTATGCTATAATGCATGTGATGATTGGTTTAAGCATGAGTAAAAGATTTTGTTGTTGTTTTAATGATGCTATGAGCATGTGGTTTTAAAAGTGCATTGATGCTTTTGAGATCATGTTTTAAAGGAAGGCGTGAGTTTCCAAATAATGATATCTGGGTTTTATAAAATGCATTGATAAATGTTTGGTTTTAGCGATCCTCGCTAAGCTTTATTCTTACGCTCATTTGTTTCATCAATGCAGAGAATTAAGCATTTGAGGCAGCAAGAAAGCAAGTGGAATCCAAGCATTTTTGACTAAGCAATGTATGTGGTCTACCTTAGTGTAATAGGAGGCAATGGGAGAGATTTCTACTCTTGGTTATATTTGGTGATGTTAAACACCTTGAGCATGTTTGGTTTGCTTATTCGGATTTGTAAATGGCTTTTGAGCATTGGTTTGAGCTTGAATATGGTTTTTAGCCTTTATGTTGTTTTGACATCTAGGAAGCATGCCTATAGTCCTATAGCTTGCATGAATGATGCCATGATATAGCTTGTGCTTTGTATGGGTGGTCCTTGATGTTTATCCATGTTGTATGTGTGATGGAACAAGTGTCGGAAGGGTTTCGAAGATGAAAACTTGTTAAAAACCAACAATTTGGAAAGTTGCAGGCCCAGGCATTTCGGAACGCCCTTGTCCGTTTCGGAACGGAGGCCTGTAATGACCATGGTGTCTCGGAACATAAAGGCACATTCCAGAACATTTCGCCACTGTGAACCAACGTATTGAAACGGGTTTCTTGAGGTTTCAGAGCGCCCCCGCGTATCGAAATGGTCACTTTTTTTTCGAAATGGCCGTTCCGATATAGGGTTCTCTTTTCCGAAACACTTGACCATTGGATGTTGAATTTGAATTGTTCTGAGTTTTTGTTTCTTACGTTTTGGTCCCTGAGTATTGATTGTTCAATTGGTTGAGTTTGGATGGTCCGCTTGAGATGTGTTTTGACATGCTGGCATGTTATATGACTAATTTTGGATTGGTAACTTTAAAACCTGGATAGTCCTTGTAATTCCTGAAATTTACGAATTAGTCCCTAAAAGTCAAATGAATGCAATTGAACTCCGATCGCTGTGTCGTTTTCGCCTAATCGCTTTGATAATCATATAGGTTAAAAATGTGCATCTAGAAAAGATAATAGTTAAAAAAGGGTCGTTCATTGGAGTTAACTTTTACAAGTTGACTTTGGTATTCCCCGTGTAATCTTTCTAGTTCGGGTCGGGCGTCTAGGCCGGGCTAAGGGGGTTACAGGCTGGGGCATTGCCCGAGGAGGTTGCCATTGTAATACCTCGTACTGGCGTGGAATCTGGCTCGGCTTCCGTGCTTTGCATTATCTTGTAGTACCGAGCCTTTTCCATCCCTTCCTTTTTGTTGTGAGCTCGTCGGCCGGGTCGGTTGGGACATTCTTTTGCTTGCACAAGACGGTGATGAGGCTTGGGAAGTAGAGTCGACCTTTATTTTTTTGGATACACATAAATATCTCATTGCATATAATGGATCCAACATTAATAATTCTATTATGGAATATAGAGTGAATGAGTGCAAGCCTTGGTTTGTCGACGTTGGTGCTGTACAAAGTGGGCATTAAACTTCTCTTAACAAAGGTGTTCCAAAGTTTGGCCTCGAGCCGAAGCCTTCAGTGGTTTATCGTTCCTTTGTGCACTCCTTCCTTTTATGTTTTCCCGGCAATGCACAACTCTTTGATCATGTCCTCATAACCATCCACCATGAGCTTGGCGACGTATTCTTTGTGCTTATCTTTGATGACATGTATGTCGTAGTAGAGGTTGATCGAATCGACATCCACTTGTATTGCTTGACCTCGAACATGCACGTAGAGGTTGTTGAGATTTGGAGAGTGAGCAGAGAATTCCTGTACCCATGTTGCATTTGCCGGCTCCAGTTGGTGGCAAAGGATTTTCCACTTTTTTATGTTTGATCTTATTGAAGATGAAGGGATCCAAACCAAAATTAGTGTGCGATGAAGAACATAGGAAGCCATGCTCTTCCAAAACTTGTCGGCCGACAAACTTTGTGTTGAATCTCCGTTTGACTTCCGATGGGGCAAATCTTTTGAAAGATGGTTCCTCCATCATTTGAGAGTGCTCTCCACTTCCTATTTTTAAAACCATTTGAGATAGTTGTCAGAAATCCCGATTAAAGAAAATAAAAGCGAAAGAAAATCTTAGAGTTAAGTAGGGAGAAGACGAGTTTGATGGTGGAGTGTTTAGAGGGGGGAGGGTTTAAATAGGTGGGGGGCTTGTGTAACGGTCACAAGCATTTTATGGAAATGCTTGCGTGCACGACAAGGGTTGCTTGTAGGCGGGCTTGCAACGGTCATGTTCTGGCAATTAAGGCGGGCTTCCAACGGTTATATTTTGATGTTGTCGTGTTTTTGGTTTTGGGTTGGGCTTGAAATTGGCCCATCTTCTTCACATCCTTGAACTCCTTCCTAAAAAGAAAATAATAAAAAGAACATTATTTAAAATATAACGTTGTTATCCTAAAAAATATGGAAAAAATAAAAACTAAATTTAAAGGAAAAAAATTAAGATACTAAAGGAGTGCATGAGGATGCATCTCCTAAAGTAATCACTTCTTTGTCCCTCAAGACATGGGTGCCAGTGTAGTGCTTCAATCTCTGTCCCTTAACTTTAAATTCATGCTCGTCTTATGTGGACTTGATTGTTACTAGACCATGAGGGAATGCTTTGACAACTTCGAAAGGTCTCGACCATCTCGATCGTAGTTTCCCTGGGAATAGCTTTAATCGAGAATTGAAGAGGAGGACTAATTGCCCAGGCAAGAATTGCCACGGCAATAACTTCTTGTCATGCCATCGCTTAGTTTTCTCCTTGTAGATTCTTGCATTGTAATAGGCTAAGGCACGAAACTCCTCTATCTCATTAAGGTCCATTAGGAGTTTTTGTCCAGCACTCTCCCATTCCATGTTCACGGTCTTGATTGCCCAATAATCCTTGTGCTCGAGCTCCACTAGTAGATGTCATGCTTTACCATACACAAGTCTAAAGGGTGACATGTCCAATGGTGTTTTAAAGGTTGTCCTGTAGGCCCAGAGTGCATCATCAAGTCGAAGAGACCAATCCTTGCGTGAGGGGTTGACTACCTTTTCAAGGATATTCTTCAACTCTTTGTTTGATATTTCGGCATGTCCATTGGTTTGTGGGTGGTATGTCGTGGCAATTTTATGTGTCACTCCAAATTTTTGCAATGCCTTGGCAATGAGTTTTTTGTCGAAGTGTTTGCCTTCGTCGCTTATGATTGCCCTTGGCATTCCAAATTGTGTGAAGATATTTTTCTGTAAGAATCTTTGCACGGTTTTGGAGTCATTGTTTGGTGTTGCAACTGCCTCTACCCATTTGGACACGTAGTCAACGGCAAGTAGGATGTAGAGATTTCCACATGAAGATGGGACGGGCCCCATGAAATCGATTCCCCAAACATCGAAAAGTTCAACTTCAAGGAAATTCTTCGAGGGCATCTCGTTTCTTCTTGAAATATTTCTGGTCCATTAACAACGGTTGCATTGCTTGTAGAAAGCTTGGGCGTCCTTGTAGATAGTCGGCCAGTATAGTCCAGATTGCAAAACTATGGCTGCTGTACGTGTCCCTCAAAAATGTTCTCCATAGGGTGAAGAATGGCATTGCTGGAGCACATCTTCTTGTTCTTCTTATGGGACACACCTTCTCATAACTTGATCTGCACATTGTTTAAACAAAAGAGGCTCCTCCCAAAAATAATGCTTAGCATCATGTCTTAACCGCTTCTTTCCTTGATGAGTTAGGTTATAAGG
This sequence comes from Hibiscus tridactylites, assembly GCA_958450335.1. Classification (NCBI taxonomy): domain Eukaryota; kingdom Viridiplantae; phylum Streptophyta; class Magnoliopsida; order Malvales; family Malvaceae; genus Hibiscus; species Hibiscus tridactylites. Next base: position 70,811,519 of record OY288271.1, read on the forward strand.
TAAAATACCACTAACTAGGAAATTCACAAGATCGGCATACTAGGGTGTCGATGAAAGTGTTGCAACATTTGCTGAGGTTATTGTCGAGGCAATGCTATCGCTAATTGCCGAGGTAGTGCCCATCTGTGTTGTCGAGGCAGTGCTCATCTGTGTTGCCGAGGCATTGCCTTTCTGGGTTGTCGAGGCATTGCCTGTCTAAATTGCCCAGGCAGTGCCTTCTGGAGTTGCCGAGGCAATGAGCAATTGTTTGTCTGGGAATGCATCTTGGATTTCTGTGGGAGTAGTCTCTTTCTCTTCTTGTTCTAGTCGGGATAAATGGTCGGCAATTTGATTTTCTGTACCTTTCTTGTCCTTAATTTCAATGTCAAACTCTTGTTAAAGTAAAATCCAACGAATTAAACGAGGTTTGGCATCATCTTTGGCAAAGAGGTACTTAATTGTCGATTGGTCAGTATGAACAATTACCTTGGTTCCGATCAAGTATGAACGAAATTTATCAAATGCGAACACTACGGCTAGTAACTCTTTCTCGGTGGTGGTGTAGTTCACTTGTGCTTCATTCAGAGTTTTAGTAGCATAGTAGATCATATGAAATATCTTACATGTTCGTTGACCTAGGACTACTCCTACTGCAAAGTCACTTGAATCGCACATCAATTCGAAGGGCAATGTCCAATCTGGTGGAACCACTATTGGAGCGGCTACATGCTTCTGTTTTAGGGTCTCGGATGCTTTGATGCAGGAGTAATCAAAGTCAAAGGCTCTATCATGTTCAAGCAAGTTACACAAAGTTTTAGTGATTTTAGAAAAGTTTACAATAAATCTTCTATAAAAACATGTGTGTCCCAAGAAGCTTCGAATTCCTTTGACTGATGTTGGTGGGGGTAGTTTCTCGATCACTTCAATCTTTGCCTTATAAACTTCAATGCCTTTGGATGAGATTTTGTGGCCGAGATCTATGCCTTCATCCACCATAAAGTGGCACTTCTCCCAATTTAGGACCAAGTCAGATTCCTCGAATCGTTTAAGCACTTTCTCCAAATTGCCGAGGCAATTGTCGAAATCATATCCAAATAGCGAGAAATCGTCCATGAAGATTTCTTCTACCATGTCGGAGAAAATTGCCATCATGCATCATTGGAAGGTTTCCGGGGCATTGCATAGTCCGAAAGACGTCCTTCAAAAGGCATACGTGCCGTATGGGCAAGTGAAGGTGGTCTTTTCTTGATCTTCTAGTGCTATGAAAATTTGGTTATACCCTGAATAACCTTCAAGAAAATAATAAAAAGGGTTTACTTGCAATATGGTCAAGCATTTGATCGATAAAGGGTAAAGAAAAGTGATATTTCCTAGTAGCCTTATTTAACTTATGGTAATCTATGCAAACCCTCCAACTGATCACAATCCTGGTTGGAATTAATTCATTGCTTACCACTCTCATACCTTGCTTTTTTGGTACACATTGTACCGGACTTACCCATACGCTATTAGAGATAGGGTAGATGATATCGGCATCGAGCCATTTGATGATTTCTTTCTTTACTACATCTTTCATGACTCGATTAAGCCTTCTTTGTGCCTCAATGGTCGGTTTATGATCGTCCTCCAAGAGGATTTTATGCATACAAACCGCTGGGTCGATTCCCTTCAAATCGGCAATTGTCCACCCTATTGCTTTTTTTGTGCAGCTTCAATATGTCAATCAATCTTTGTTCCTGTTCAGGAAGAAACTTAGAAAAGATGATCGCGGGCAATGGGTTATTGGTTGCCAAATAAACATGTTTTAATTGCCCTGGCAACGGTTTTAATTCAAGAATATGGGGTTGCTCAATGGAGGGTTTTTTCGATTTTTCTTTCCTCCCCTGAGTAATCTATTGGTTTCAAATACTTACCTGGATGACTAGATATCCAGTTGGCTTCTTTCTGGTCATTATTATATTCTTCAGGGTCAGGGAAGTTGTCAATGTAATTGTCGAGGCAATATTTATGATCATTGCCGAGGAAATTTTCACAACTATTCCCGAGGCAATTTTTGAAGCATTCTATATCCATGTCGAACTCGGTTATGGCTTGGATGAATTGTCATTCTTCTAGAACGTTGGGTTGGTTAAGGGTGTGAAACACGTTCAACTTGATTTGCTGATTATTCACCCTTATTGTGAGTTCTCCTCTCTTAACGTCGATTAAGGTTCTTCCGTGGCTAGGAGTAGCCTCCCAAGGATAATAGGTGCGAACTCATCTGCTTCACAGTCTAAACACAATAAAGTAAGCAGGGAATATAAATTTATCAACTTTTACTTTGATATCTTCAACTTTTCCCTCTGGATGAACATAGGATTTGACAGCAAGTTGTAGCATCACCGTAGTAGGCCTCGCCTTCCCTATTCCCAATCGTTGGAAGACTGACTTCAGCACAAGGTTTATGCTTGCTCTGAGATCACATAGTGTCTTCCGACATAGTGATTTCCAATCGCACAAGCTATGATGAAACTTCCAGGATATTTTAGTTTAGGTGGCATTCGGTTGTGCAGCATGGACATACATCCTTCCGTCACATCAAAGATCTCAAATTCCCTTATTCTTGTTCTCTCAGAGACAATTTCTTAAAGGAACTTGGCGTAGTTCGGCATTTGCTTCTACCAAAGGCAAGTTTATGTGGACTTGCTTCAAGATGTCAAGGAACTTCTTGAACTGGTAATCTTGTTTCTGCCATTTCAACCATTGTGGGAACGGTGGTGGAAGTCGAAAGTCTTCAATTCATTCCTTGCATGGGAATTTGATTTGAGGCATTGAACCAGGTCCTCAAATGCCTTCTTGTTTTCCGTTTTGTCTGTGTTAGGCATTATCAAGGCAATGTTATTAGGCTTTGCCGAGGCAATGTTGTTGGGTACTACCGAGGCAACGTTATTGAGCTTTGCTGAAGCAATCGGCTCCTCTGATTCTGTTTCCTCTGTTTCATGAGCTCATGGTTCCTAAGTTGTTTACCACTTCATGTAGTGATTTCCTTGCATTGCTCATGAGTTGTTCCTCTTGCGACCTGAGTATCTCTAGGGAAATCGCCCATTAGTCTCGAGTTGAGTATTTGAGCAAACTGCCCAATTTGAGTTTCCAATGATTTCAGTATTGCTTCATGGTTCTGCATTCTCATCTCAGTCCTATTTATAAAAGCATCAATTTTCTTTATGAATTTATCAGTATTAGCCATATATGCACTAGTTTGATACATGAAAGCATTTAGGGAGTTTTCCAAAGATATGGATGTCATGGATTGTTGCTGCGGCATCGATTGCTGCGACATTTGTTGCCGATGCATGTTCTGTTGGAATCTTAGTGCTAGAGCATTTTGATTGTTCTGATTGAGTGCATTGTTAGGATTGCTCCATGAGAAGTTCAGGTGTTTCTTCCGGGCCGGGTTATAGGTGTTGGACATTACATTGTTGTTCTAATTGTAGTTTCCAACAAAAAACTGGACTCTGGATTCTGTGGACATTCAGTAAAGTCATGGTTACCATTACATGAATCACATGATGAACTTACTACCTTGACCTCCTGGGTATTTCTTGGTCTTTGCATGTTCTTAACCAAATTGGTTAAGGTGGCCTGTTGTGTGAGAATTGAATCTGATGACTCAAGCTCGTTTATGGTGGCATGGCGTCTAACTCCTCCTCTTCTGGCTGTTGGGAACTGGTAGTCATTTTTAGCAAGCCTATTTAGGATCTCCATTGCTTCCTCCGGTGGCTTGTGTAGGAGTATGCCATTTGCCGAGGCATCTAGCATCATTCTCGTTGGGGTGTTTACTGCATTGTAAAACAATGTCACATGTGTCCACAATGAGAATCCGTGTAAGGGTCATTTGTGTAAAAGCTCTTTGTATCGCTCTCAAGCCTCGTACATGGATTCATCATTGTTGAGTGCATAAATGTTCTATATTTTAACCCTCATTTATCCATATTATGGATGCACTCAAGCATGTTTAGTTTCATTTTAGGATAGATATTGCATAAACATCACAGATAGATAATTTTGCATAGATACTGATGATTTTGGTCAATTCTTGCAGATAACTGTCGTGGCAGAATCCAGGGCAACAGAGGAACAAAAGATAACTGTCGTGGAAACATCTAGGGCAGCAAAAGAACAGAAGATAACCGCAGAGCTCGAGTGAAGGGTTGAAGAAAACTGCCTTATAAATCACTGTAATGACAGTTGCCATGACAGTTGCTGTGATAGTTGTTGTGACAGTTGTCGTGACAGTTGCCGTGACAAAAGTGGCGACAGTGTTGAAGCAAATTGCCTTATAACTCGCTGCGTGATATACGCCATGACAGAGGTGGCGATAGTGAAGAAGAAGAGATGGAAAATGCGAAGTGGAGTTTGACTGAGAGAGGATTTCAAGCCTAATTTTTAGAGACCACTCGCATAATTTTTGGAGCCCAGAAGCACAAGGAAGGCCTTGCCCAAAGTTTGAGGAGAAAGTCAAAGCAAGAAGATAGGGCGAACTAAAGGACGTTTATTCAGAGATTTAGTCTTTAATGAATTGTACTTTAATTCGAACTCGTATTCTTGGCCATTAAGAAAACTTGTATCCAAGGCCTATATATATGCTTGTAATTCGACCTAGAGAAGGATAATCTAGCTCCTAGCTCTCTTCCCCCAAAACCCTAGTCCTTTCCCCTCTTCATCATGTTCTAAACTTCCCCTAGGGCTAAGGGTTGATCTTGTAAGGTAGTTGTAAGGGTTGTACTGTTTCTTAGGATTTTTTTCTATTCAATTAATAAAAGCTCCAAGTTTATTTACTCTGATTTCAACATCTCATAAGCGTATCGGGATAGCATTGTGAGGTTATTCATTTACTTAATATTAGGAGCGTTAAGTATACGAAAGGAGTAAATACGAGTTTTCTAGTTTATGGTTAAACCAGCTTGGCCTAGGGATAGGTACAAGGTTAAGCGGCTAAAGAAGAATCCACCAACTTCGGTGTTCATCCTTTGATTCACGCCGGGAGGTATCATCTAAGACGTGTTCATCGATAGAACTTGGACCTAGGGATAGGACAAGTCAAAACATGTATTCTTGTCAAACTTGAAGTATAGAGTTGTTGGCCGCTGCCGCGACAGGTGCTGTCGCGACAGGCGCAATGACAGCAGGAACATAATTCCTTTTAACAATGCAATACCTGCACTGCTGAGCAAATCAATGCCAGCCTACTTTATAAATTTGATTTTCTCCTCTCTTTCCCTTGTCTACTTTAGTTTTACTTCAATCCAACCAATTCTCAATTATCTGTGTTTTTATTTTTCTTGTGTAGGAAAATTAATTCTGAAGTTGTCTCAATCCCTTTGGAGACGATATCTTTTATACCATAATAGTTTTGCTACAGAACCCGATATGCCCTGGCAATGTCATCATCCTCAAGAGCAGTCAAAATCCTTAGAAGACACACTGCAAGCCTTCATGGCACTTACTCAAGAATTATCGGCTTCTATGGACAAAACAATCGCCAAGGTGGATGCAATCTTGAGCACACCGATCCTCATTCATGCCATGGATGAACCTAAAATTCCGAGGCAAGATGACAAGGATGCCAATGAAAGAGACTGCCCAACACATGATGATCCTGAGCATAAACTTCCCATAGTAATGAACAAGGAGCCTGAACGGAAAAATGCCGCAACAACACCTAGTGAAGTTGAGAAGAATGTCACGGCGACAACAACTTCTGAGGCATAAACCTCGGTTGAAGCGGCAACCGCCACTTCGGCAGTGACTGATGCTGAAGCAACAACCACTTCTGAGGCAAAACCTCCACCCACTGCCTCGACTATGCCCGACAAAGATTCCATACATCCACCTTCTCCATGGCACTCGCACAACCACATGAAAGAGCAACCTGATGACAATGCCTCGCCAATGGAATATGAGCAGGTAATGAACGAACCTTTTGAATTCTTTGAAAACACACCAATTCCATTCCAGGTATTTGAGGAACCAATACATGTGGATTTAGAATCATCATTATCTCTACTGATGGAGACCTACGAGTGGCCAATAGAAATTGATGTGGGGAGTCATGGCACTTTCCAATGTCCCCTTAACCTACAAAGCAGATATGACATCAAAGGCTACTTTCCACCATAACGAACTTCGATGAGAATGAGGTAAGTACATGGTTGGATATAGATATAATTTTTCCTAAACAAATGTTCATGTGTTCAGGAACAATGCCAAGATGGGAGGACTTTATGGACTACAAAGGAACCAGAAAGAAAGCCACCTCCACCATGATAAAACAAAAAGGAGTAGCCACGAGCACATTGGCCCAACCCTTTTTGGGCAAAATTGTAACTCGATGGAGGGTGCGGATGGACCATAAGAAATATCGGAAACTACGCTCCTTAAATTTTATTTAGTTTCAGTTTTTAATTTCGTTATTTTAGGATAAGAGTTTCAAGTATTAATTCCCTCTTAAACTCTTAAGTTTTTATTTTATTTGTTTTTCTTGTCTTTTCCAATAAAGAACTCACAACAACCTAAAAGCCCAAGGCCATCAAGACATGGTGTTCTCTGCCTCGGCAGTATCTAGTTTCGCTGCCCTGGCAGCAGAGGAGGCATCCTTTAAAAGATTATCAGCCCAGGCACCTGCCACCCGGCAGTACTAATGATGCCGCCCTGTGCCTGCCGCCCAGCATCACCTGCCCATCCTGCCGCCCCAGCATCACCAACTGCATCTGCCGCTGCAACACCCTCGGCCGCCCAAACTGCCTCAGCATCCGCAGGTGAAAGGAAGAAAGCAGAGCAAACGGAAAAAGCTCCAAAAAAAATTCACCGACCAGAATCTAGCCATCTCGAGAGGCAAAGAAAAAGGCAGCCTCATCCTCTCCAACTACGAAGGCAGCCTCAGCCTAAAAAGTAACTGCCCGCCGACAGCTCTACATAGACGACAACAGTGACGACAGTAATGTTGGAACTTCAATTTAAGTTTCTTACTCTTTGTCTTCTGTGTCTCTATTTTCTATTTGTGATGTTTTTTATCTTTCTATGTTTGTTTGTCATGAATTGAGGAAAATGCAACCCTCAAGTTTGGGGGTATGCAGTCCTCCTTTTATTAATGGACTAATTTTATTTTGTGTTTATAACTATTTATTTTTGTGTCTAAAAAATTGGCTTAAGTTTTTGAACTTCTCTTACCTGTCGCGGTCTTCACTGTCTTGACAGTAGCTTTAAAATGTTTTAGGAAGTATTTAGAGCCTTACTATAGTTCTGAACACTTAAAAAACTTTTGTGACTTATATGTTGTTAAGACTCTGTTAGTAAACTTAGAATAGGAAGCTTAGCCACTTGAGTTAGAAAAAAAAACTTAGACTCAGATTTACTCTTAGAGGTGGCTAACACTGGCTCTATGAAGAAAACTCGAGGTGCCCGAAATTGGCTCTAGTTAAGATTTATTTTGAAGTAAAACCCAAGTGAGTTGAGAACTATTCTCATTGCTAAAGAGTCTAAGCTCATATTTGTTCACAAAACCTGCACACACTCACACGAGAGTTATAGTATTGCTCCAGATAAGTCCGTAAACATCCGAAAAGGAATTGGTCTTGATGGTGAAGGTACTGTAAGTAATGGTTGTTCATTGAGTTAAGCCAAAGACAAACAGTTTCATTCTTAGTTAGATTGCATTTGCTTGAGGACAAGCAATAATTCAAGTTTGGGGGTGTGTTGAGTGCATAAATGTTCTATATTTTAACCCTCATTTATCCATATTATTGATGTTCTCAAGCATGTTTAGTTGCATTTTAGGATAGAATTTGCATAAACATCTCATATATATAATTTTTCACAGATATTGCTGATTTCGGTCAACTCTTGTAGATAACTGTCGTGGCAGAATCCAGGGCAGCAAAGGAACAGAAGATAACTGTCGTGGCAGCATCCAGGGCAGTAGAAGAACATAAGATAACCGCAGAGCTAGAGTGAAGGGTTGAAGAAAGCTGCCTTATAAATCACTGTCGTGACAATTGTCATGAAAAAAGTGGCAATAGTGTTGAAGCAAACCACCTTATAACTCGCTGTCGTGACATATGTCGTGACATAAGTGACGACAGTGAAGAAAAAGAGATGGAAAATACGAAGTGGAGTTCGACTGAGAAAGGATTTCAAGCCTAATTTTTAGAGACCACTCGCATAATTTTTGGAGCCCAGAAGTACAAGGAATGCCTTGCCCAAAGTTTGAGGAGAAAGTCAAAGCAAGAAGATAGGGCAAACTAAAGGACATTTATTCAGAGATTTAGTCTTTAATGAATTGTACTTTAATTCGAACTAGTATTCTAGGCCATTAAGAAAACTTGTACGCAAGGCCTATACATATATATGCTTGTAATTCGACCTAGAGAAGGATAATCTAGCTCCTAGCCGTCTTCCCCCCAAAACCGTAGTCCTTTCCCCTCTCCATCATGTTCTAAACTTCCCCTAGGGCTAAGGGTTGATCTTGTAAGATAGTTGCAAGGATTGTATTGTTTCTTAGGATTTTTTCTATTTAATTAATAAAAGCTTCAAGTTTTCCAGTTTATAGTTAAACCATCTTGGCTTAGGGATAAGTACAAGGTTAAGTGGTTAAAGAAGAATCCACAAACTTTGGTGTTCATCCTTTGATTCACACCAAGAGGTATCATCTATGATACGTTCATCGACAGAACATGGACCTAGGGATAGGACAAGTCACAACAGGGGTTCTTGTCGAACTTGGAGTGTAGAGTTGTTGGTCACTGCCGCGACAGGTGCTGCCGCGACAGGCGCAATGATAGCAGGAATAGAATTCCTTTGAACAGTGCAATACCTACACCGCTGAGCAAATCAATACCAATCTACTTTATAAATCTGATTTTCTTCTCTATTTCCCTTGTGTACATTAGTTTTACTTCATTCCAACCAATTCTTAATTATTTGTGTTTTTATTTTTCTTGTGACCGAAAATTAATTCTGAAGTTGTCCCAATCCCTATGGAGACAATATCTTTTATACTATAACTTAACGCGGGTGTACACTTGCGCTCCAATTTAATAAGACTCTTTCACATGCATCAATCATTTGCCTACCGAAAATGAGTGATTTATGAGGACTCTTTCACACGCATCAATCATCTGCTATTTAACCAGGTTTTGCCCTATCCCTTAGTGAATATGGAAACAATTTCAGCCTAAAATATCCTCACGGAATCCTTGTATTTTGAATGAATTGCAAACTTCTAAAAAGGATTTGAGGTTTTTCCTAGCATCTTCAGTTGCTGAGCCGCCAAATTGACCCATGGTATTGATCATGTTGAACAGTACTGGTTTTAACTCAAAGTGGACAGCTTCGATTGCAGGTGTGACAACTCCTGGAATGAGTTTGTTGAGATTTTATTCTATGTATTCTCGGACAATTAGGTTTCTTGCTTGAGCAAATTGAGGTGGCAGAACTGCACCCTCTCCTGCCACGGCATTCTGATTACCGTCGGCATTGTTATTAAGGATTGCATGTGCCAATGTTCCCTTCAATTTTTGTTTGAGTTTTCGGTAGGTGCGTTCAATCTCCGGATCAAGGGGATAATCTGGACCTGTTGGATTTTCCCTGGTCATACACCATTGCAAAACCAAATTTTCTTAACCCCTTGTGAAACTTAACAATAAAAAGAAAAAATAAAAGTGCAAGAAAATAAAAACGAAGTCGCTATTGGCAATCCCTGGAAATGGCCAAAAAACGTGTTGCGCGTATTAGGTGTCACAATTTTAGTGCAAGTATACACGTCTCCAAGTTATAGTATAAAAGATATCGTCTCCACAAGGATTGGTGCTACTTACAGAATATATTGTCTCGCACTATAGAAAAATAAAAACACAAGTAATGGTTTGGTTGAGATAACAACTAAAATAAAGAAAGCAAGTAAACTAGGAGATTGAGTATATATGATGATAGAGCAGGCTGGATTATGTTGTGTCATGGTGTGGAATTTAAATTAAACTGTCTAGGTTTTGAATGCAAACGTCAACTTGATTGCCTCGACAATGAGCAAGAGAATTGCCTCGGCAATGGGCAAAGCTACTGCCGCATCAAAGACCATAGGTACTGCCTGGGCAATCGAGCAACAACCTTCAAGGTTCGGCTAAGCATTCTTAAATGGCTCCTCCTTATCCCTAAGTTGAAACACAATTGATGTGCAGGCCTTGACAATACTTCCCAGCGTGAACCAAGGGTGAACACCAACCAATCTTTACGCTTCTCTTAGCCGTTGAAATTCGCACTTATCCCTAAGCCGAATTAGTGTTCACCGATTAGGATAAAAATCATGCTTATTCGTTTTGTGATTCTAATTCTCCCAATATTAGACAAATAGATGCAATCCCAATATCCTCTCCTGATTCAATTGCAAGAAAAAGTAAATACCAAGAATAAGCAAACCTTGAACTTAATTGCATTAAAAAAAATCTAAACAAATTACAACTGTCTTCTCACAACTACTAAACAAATAATCCTATCCTAAGAAAGAATGAGAACATGATGGCGATAACAAGAACTCAACTAAACCCCTAAATCGATCAATCTCTAGTTGTCTTGATGGTGGCAGATGGGTCTTGGTTTTATAGGGCATGGCCTTACCGAGTCCTTCTTGGAGTAAGAGGATAAGTTGGATTTAAATATAACTTCAAAAATGAGATGAATCTCTTTTAATTCATTATTATATTCCTCTTTATCAATTTTTTATCTTTGACCTTCCTTTGGCTTTTTCATGGCCTTTTTCTACTCCGATCTTCATTTAAAGTGTCTCTAAAAATTCGACATTTTATGCTCTTCAAGTCACATACCACTTTGCATATTTTCTCCCTCATCGGTACTTGTCTGGGAATCGCCTCGGCAATGGCTTGGTCTTTGCCTCTGCATTGGTCTGTCAGTCTCTTCCTGCTCGACAGGGCTCGTTCTTGATCCATCATTCCTTGCTAAGGCTTGACATCAAAGGATAGCCTGGTCTGGATCGTCGAGTGATGGTTCTACACCTTTTCTTCCCCTTCCTTCACTGTCGTGGCAATGATTGCCCGGACAGTGGGTAATGAAATCTGCACAAGCACAAAACACATACCAAAGTAGTACCTTTTCCACCAAATATAATCAAATAAAGATGATCAAGCATGGCAATGTTAAGAACAATAAATTGTGTATGTATGATTAGTATTGCATCTAAAATAAGATTAAGTCTAACAATAATTGAGTCATAAAGGGTCCTAAAATGAGTACTTTTAATAAACCTAACAGTAGTGCCATCTTGTTCCAAAGTGAGAGTGTGGTGATGACAGATTCCACCACGGTAGGTCTTGGTGAAACACCCAAGCTTTGTGGCAATGAGAGATGCCGCCATGAGAGTTTTGTGATGTGAGATTCCACCACGGTAGGACTTGACATTTATTGAAGCTATCCACATATCAGAGTAATGTTGCTAAAATACCAATATATGAGATTTATTATGAGATTCACTTGTACTTTGTTATAAATGATTTCATGCATTGTGTTTTGCATATGAGAATACGATTTGAGAAATACTTTATGTGATTTTAGCATGTAAGGCTATGCCTTGAGATTTTGCATTTTGATGAATGCATGAGATGTACGGTACATGTGGTTTTATTGATATGGTTTTGCTTTGAAAATGATTTCAAGCATGGGATAGAAAGAACATGATGAAATAGAGATTTCTAAATGAGAAATGGTTTTAAAATGCATTGTTGTTGGTTTGTTTTGAGCATCCCTCACTAAGCAAATGTGCTTACGCTCTCTTTTTCCAACAGTGCGGAGAAATAGCTTTTGAGGCAACAAGAAAGCAAGGAAGAATTACCAAGGAGTGGCACTTTGCTCAAGTATGGTTTTAAGTTTACGCATTACTAATAAATTGGCAATGAGTGGATGCTTTGTGTTTGGGAGATTGTGTTTTGGAACTCCATGTTTTGAGGCATGTTTGAAATGCCCTTAATGACTTGTAAATGGACTTTATTTGTTGGATTTTGCATTAGTTTGAGTTTTGACTCTTGAGTGGCATATTTGCATAGGAAGCATGCCTATAGATTTAAATGTTGTGTATCTGTATATCATGTTGTTGATATTGCTATGTTTGATTGTGGTTTGATGTTTAAATATGTTGTATGCATGTTGGAAGTTCATTGGAATACATTAGAATGGATTAAATTATGAAAACCAGCAAAATATGACATTACAGGTCAATGGGTATCGGTATGGTTTTAAGGGTATCGATACGGACCAAGCAAAATTGAAAGTGCATATTGATACACGAGGTCGTATCGATACGGTTTTGTGCTACTGGTTTTTGGGTATCGATATTGGCTTAGAGGGTATCGATATGATTTTGTTGAACTTGATTCTTGGAGACGTGTTTCGTGGGCGAATCGATATCGGCTCTAAGGGTATCGATACGGCCAGCTGGTAAGTTGGTTAAAAGAATCTTTAAATGTTTTGTTTCTTTATGTTTTAGTCCTTGAATGTTATATATACAATTAAATGAGCATGTATGATTGTTCTAAGTTGAAATTTGAAAAAGATGCATTTAAAGTGATTAATTAAAGGTTGGTAACATAAAAACGGCCTAAGTCCCTATAATTTGGTAAAATTACGAAATGGTCCCTAAAATGTAATTGAGTACAATTGAGTCCCGAATTGATGTCTAATCGAGTTATGAATGTTGCGTTGTGATGTTAAAACACCTAGGATCATAATGAGCATCTAGATAAGATAAAAAGAAAAAAAATTAGGGTTGTTTATTGGAGTGAAATTCTTAGTTTACTTCAATATTCCCTGTGTGATCCGTTCGGTTCGGTCTAACGTCCAGACCGGGTCGAGGGGGTTACATTTGGTGGTATCAGAGCTATATTGCAAAAGAATTGGGAGGTAAGATTGATGTGATATTGTAGCTTGGTTGAATTTTTGATGAATGTCACGCGCGGTGATTGATTATACCATGTTTTGATCATTGTTTGATCTATGTGAGATGCACAATGTTTGATAAGATGAATTATGTTGTTATAAGTTGTTAAGGAAGAGGTTCAATGGTACCCATTGCAATATTATTACTAATGTAAAGATATTTTTGGTTTTGAAAAGTAAAACTTGAGCAACTTAACTTCATTCTTTGGCTAGCCTGATTGTTTTATTGTTGGATTCTTTTTAGCTATACTCTTTTGATAATGTGACCGAGACGATAGCTTAGAGGTATGTAAAGTGCTTAAAATTCGTATATTTTATGCCCATTTTAGCTCATATTGTCACTGTTCTTAAGCTCATTTTAGTTCATAATTAGGTTTCATTGCATACTTTGCACTATCTTTCCTTCACCAATCTTGTTATAGTATTTATGATTATTTGTGAAGAAAAGAAACTGTTTTCGGTTGCATTTGCATTATAGGTTAAAGAAGACTGCCGCTGGCACACGCCGTGATAGCATGACAGAAGAATGATCGAAGAGGAGGAGGAAACAGAAAGATCACATCCAGTCACACAGGACCAGCCATCGTTTCAGAGAAGAACTAGATTGATGCAGTTCAAAGAATAGCCTGCCGAGACAGGCTGTCGCCAGCACTGCTGTCGCGGCGGCACAATGGAGATTGGCAAAAAGGGAGTGCGATATGAATAGGGGAATTTCCTGATTCAGGAGAACCAATCCACATGACGAATAAGGCCCAGGAGCACCCAGAGATGACGTGAGAAGACCCAAACAAGGAAGAAGCTTGCAGCCCAAGAAAGCCCAAAAAAGGAGTTATTTTTGGAATAAAATACTCAAACGTTTAATTCCAACTCAACTTTCTCCCAAAAGGAGACTTCTTCCCCAAATAGGGTTTTCACGTGTAACCACCTATAAAAAGGAAGGCTGGATCGATTAGAAAAAGGAGAGAGATTAGGATTTAGTAATTATTTTTGTTTTCGTATTCACATTATGTTCTAACTTCCCTTAGGGCTAAGATTGTTTTGTTTAGTAGTTATGAGTAAGGTTGTAATTAGTTAAAGTTTTTATGCAATTCAATTCAAGGTTTGTACATCCTTTGTTCTTCATCTCTATTTGCAATAGAATCGAGAGATCTTTGTGAGCATATCTAGTTGTTTCAATTTGAGAGAGTTAAAACTCAAGAAAGGGATAAATACGATTCCCTAAAATTAAGGTGAGAGTCAACTTAGCTTAGAGATAAGTCTAGGTTTAAGGCGGCTAAGAAGGAACATGGGAAAGTTGTTGTTCAGCCCAGGTTTACGCCGAGAGGTATTGTCAAAGAGTGGGCATCAACAATATTCAGACTTAGAGATAATTTGGAATCAGATGAGGATGTTCTGCCAAATCTTGAAGGCACACCGAGTTCCCCGTCGTGGCAATGTTCTATTCGTCATCCGTCGTGGCAGAGATATCAACTTTGCACTACAAGACTTTTTCGAGTTCAACGCTGTTTCACACTACGACGCAGCTCAATCTGACCCATCTTCTTATTCCGATTTCTCAATCTTTCCATTATTCATTACTTTCAGTTTATGCAACTTTCTCAAACCAATCCAAATCAATTGTGTTTTTACTTTTCCTTGTGAAAGAATTTAATCTTGAAGTAGCATTCCAGTCCCTGTGGAGATGATAATCTTTTATATTACAACTAGGCATCAGTGTACACTTGCACTTAAAGCAGGACTGTTTCACAGCCTACAAGTTTTTGGCACCGTACCAGGGACTAGCAACAGCAACTTCGTCTTTACTTTCTTGCACTCTTCCTTTATTACTTTTAATTTCCAGTTTAGTTTTTCTTTATTATCATAAAAAAATTACAGCTTCTTTGTTCTAGTTTATGACCAGAACAAACGCAACGTCTAAACAATTGTTTATTGACGAGATCGAACGATAAGCAAGAAAAAATCATAAGAGAGGCACGTGAAGCATTAGCAGCAATACATAACGGTAATGATGGCAATAATGCTGTCGCGGCAGATGGTAGGAGTCAAGATTAGCAGCCACCACTTCTTCCTCCTAGACAACAAGGACAAGTCTGTACCACTCCACACTACATGGAGGAGGACATATACAACCTTGACTCTACAATCATAGAACCAGACATCGATGCCAATAATTTTGAACTCAAGCCAGTTATGTTCAATATGATCGATAAATTTGGATAGTTTAAGGGAACAACAAATAAGGATGCTAGGCAGCACATGAAGACATTCTTAGTGATTTGCAAGTGTTTTAGAATTCATGGATTACCCCCTTGATGTTCTGAAGTTGCGGCTATTCCCTATTCACTAAGGGATAGGGAGAAAACGTGGTTAAATAGCTAGACGGCTGGTGCTATTGAGTCCTGGGCAGACCTGTGTCGAGATTTTATGGCTTGTTTCAATCATCAATTGTCATTGATCGTATACGCAGTGAGATTACCTCTTTCTGACAGGATGACGAAGAGGCAATGTACGAAGCATGGGAACGCTACTGAGAACTTCTGCACAAATGCCCGCTCCATGGATTACCGCTTTGGACGCAAGTATCTCTGTTCTACAATGGTGTTAATCAACCCACCAGGATGATGATAGATGCATCAACAAATGGCATACTCCTTGATAAGGAACCAGAGGAGGGAATGAGGATTCTGAACCAATTGGCCAAAAATGACTACCAATTTCCGTCTGGCCGTCGTGGTGGCATTAGATGACAGGCCATATTGAATGAATTGGAAGCATCAGAGTACGTTGCTACCCGTATAGACAAATTGGCCAGATTGGTGGAAAACATGATCAAACCAACATTAAGAGCATATGATGTAAATGCAGTGGAAGCTTTCTGCGATGAATGTGGTGGAGACCATGACTCTTCAGAGTGTACAAAATTCAGAAATTTCATGGGAACCTACAACCGGAATAGTACCCCCAATGCAAATACATACAATCATGGCTGGAGGAAACATCCAAACTTCTCATTGAGTAACCCTAACACTGCAGAAAACCCGATAAATCAGAATATGAGCTATCAAAGGAACCCACCTCGGTAGCAGATGCAACATCAGCAGCCTACAATAAACAATTTTTAGAGGCCACTTTAAACACTTTTATGTCTCATAATAGTGCTTATATTTCTAATTTGATAACTTTGTTAATAAGGTTAGTGCTTTCATGGACATGACTGAAGTGCGGATGCAAAACCGTGAGGCAGTGTTAAAGTCACTAGAAACTCATATGGGACAGTTCGCACAATTTTTGAATACTAGACCCAAGGGATGACTTCCCAGTGATACTGAAGTCGCAAGGGGACCCATTTATGAGAAATGTAAAGCAATCACGACCAGAAGTGGCAAACAACTCAAGGAGACTCGTCCCCATGATCCTAAGGAGAAACAACCAACCAAGCTCGTCGCCGAGGCAGAAGCAGACAACCTGACCTCGGCAGATCCAGGTCCCTCCGCCTCGACAGTCCCCGCTGATGCCCTATATGAGCCTTATAATTGAACCACAAAACCTGAAGCTCCTGCACTTTTACAGACCAGATTCCCTTACAAGGAGCGTATAAAAGACATCCGCCTACCCCACCTTTCCCACAGCATCATAAGCAGGAATATCAGCTAAAAAAGTTCCTCGATATTCTTTTAACAAGTGCACATTAACATACCCTTGGTGGAAGCCATTGAACAGATGTTGAATTATGCCAAATTCCTGATGGACATGGTCTCTAAACGAACAAGAATAGGGGAGTTCGAAAATGTTGCCATGACATAAGGATGCATGACCATGATACACAACAAAGCCCCACTAAAGAGAAAAGATTCGGGTAGTTTTATCATTCCTTGCAAAATTGGCAGCAATTATTCGGGGCAGTCATTATGTGATCTGGGGGCAAGTATCAACTAAATGCCAAAATCTGTTTTCTAGAAACTATGGATAGGTAGGGCCCGCCCTACTAGTGTCATGCTCCAACTGGCAGATAGGTCTTACGTTCATTTAGAGAAGAAAATCGAAGACATACTAGTAAAAGTTGACAAGTTTATTTTCTCTATTGATTTCCTTATTTTGGACATTGAAGCATATGAGAATGAACCAATCAACCTTGGGAGACCAGTCTTAGCCACTGGAAGGACCTTGATAGATGTGGAAAAAGGGGAGCTAGCAATGAGGATGAATGACCATCAAATCAAGTTGAACATCCTACAAGCTATTAAAAGAGCTGACGATCTAGAGGAATGTCAAGTCATCCATGCCTCGACGGAAATTGACCCTATCTCAGCAACATATCACTTCAGCTGTACTCGCCACGGCGAGCATCCTGACAATAACCTAGATTCGATGTAACAAAAGGACCATGATAAGCTCGCACGTGAGGAAGCCAATCGGAGAGCCAACCGTCCAAAAATTAATGACCCATTACTCGTAACCATCTCTTCTAAGCTGTACCATGAATAGGAAAAGCCAGAACAAAGGCACATCAAGAAGCTACCGCCTCGGCAGCACCCACCCGGGCAGGAAGTAGTTAGAGCCTTCACTCATGGTGCAGTTACAATTAAATCACCAAAAGATGGCCATGAATTCAACGTCAATGGGCAGCACTTGAAGCACTACACTGGAGCCCATGTTACGAGGGATAAGGCCATGGTTACTTTAGAAGATGCAATTTGATGCACTCCCTTAGTAGCTGAATTTTCTTTTTCTTTTTTTGCATTCCACATCTTTAAATTATGAATGTTAGGAATTAGTTTCCATAGTTTTTAATTTAATGTTTTTAATATTTCATGCATTTAGCCCAGTCTAATAGCCGCCTAACAGCCTGCCCCAATGGCCATAATATGCCAACGACTATAATATGTCGTTATGCCAACACCCTGCCTGCCTCTCCAACAAACAGAGGGACAACTCAGCAGGTCCACCGCTCTTCGTCTAACGTCTCCTCTGATGACTCTAACGACGACTCCCCATCCGTAACAGTAGCACAACATGCGGCGGCTGGACCTATCTGATGACGAAGACGAAGTGGCCCAAAAGGTAACTTGTTTCTTTTTTCTTTTATTTTCTGTTTTTTTTATTTTTCCTATTATTTATTTTATTTCTTTTGTGTTGTATTGAGGGCAATGCCCGCCTCGAGTTTGGGGGAGGGAGAGTCCACCTTAGTGTAGTTCATATGTAGTTGCATATTAGTTAATCATATTAGTTGCATTGAACTTATCTCTTCTTTAATGAAAAAGACCTTGTTAAACAACTTGTGCCTATGATACAATAGCCAACAACTCGCACCATTAAAAAGTACCTTTAATTTTTTGGTAGTATGAGGATGACTTAGAAATCTACTATAGTGTTATTTATCCTTAACACAATTGTGGCATGCTGATTGATAGAATGAAGTAGTGAACATAGATTGTTTAATTATTTGGTACTTTTAATTCACATGTATTACAGAACGCCACCTCGACAGCTAAAGTTATCAATACTGCAAGGAAGGCTTCTACGGCAGGTAAGAAAAAAATGCAATCCTCTAGGTGCCAAAAACATGATCTAGGCGGCTGGAGGTGCCCGAAATTAGCTCTAGTCGTAATAAAAAATTATTGCTATGTTGCTTAGAGGTGCCCGAAATTAGCTAAGTATTTTGTTCACTTAAAAAGTTATTGAAGATCAACTCAAACACAATTTAGCACACACTTGATCACAAGCATTATAGTTTGTTTCCGAGAAAATTCATGCTATCTTGCACACTAAAATGATATAGATGTCATGAATTTGAGGCATGAAATCAAGTTAAGAACAAGTTCCTTTTGTTGAAGTAGGGGTAAGTACTTATTAGGTTTTGCATCACTTGAGGACAAGAATTAGTTTGAGTTTGGGGGTGTGCAAAGTGCTTGAAAGTATTTATGATTATTTGTGGAGAAAAGACATTGTTTTCTGTTGCATTTGCATTACAGGTTACAAGAGACTGCCGCCAGCACCCGTCGCGGTAGCAAGACAGAAGAATGATCGAAGAGGAGGAGGAAAGAGAAAGATCACATCCAGTCACACATGACCAACCATCATTGTAGAGAAGAACTGTATTGATGCAGTTCCAAGAATAGCCCACCGAGATAGGCTGCCGCCAACACTGTCGTCATGGGGGAAAAATGGAGATTGGCCAAAAGGGAGTGCGATATGAAGAGGGAAATTCCTGAATCACCAGAACCAAGCCACATGACGGATAAAGCCCAGGAGAACCCAGAGATGACGTGAGAAGACCCAAACAATGAAGAAGCTTGCAGCCCAAGAAAGCCCAAAATAGGAGTTATTTTTGGAATAAAATACTTAAACGTTTAATTTCAACTCAACTTCCTCCCAAATAGAGACTTCTTCCTCAAATAAGGTTTTCACATGTAACCACCTATAAAAAGGAAGGCTGGATCGATTGGAAGAAGGAGAGAGATTAGGATTTAGAATTTATTTTTGTTTTCTTATTCACATTATGTTCTTACTTTCCTTAGGGTTAAGATTGTTTTGTGTAGTAGCTGTGAGTACGATTGTAATTAGTTAAAGTTTTTATGCAATTCAATTCAAGGTTTGTTTATCCTATGTTCTTCATCTTTGTTTGCAATAGAATCGAGAGATCTTTTTGAGAATATCTATTTGTTTCAATTCGAGAGAGTTAAAACTCAAGAAAGGGATAAACACGATTCCCTCCAATTAAGGTGAGAATCAACTTAGCTTAGAGATAAGTCTAGGTTTAAGGCGGATAAGAAGGAGTTGGAGAAAGTTTTTGTTCAGCCTAGGTTTACACTGAGATGTATTTCCAAAGAGTGGGCATCAACAGTATTCAGACTTAGAGATAAGTTGGAATTAGATTAGGACGTTCTGCCGAACCTTGAAGGCATGTCGAGTTCCCCGTTGTGGCAATGTTCCATCCATCACCCACTGTGGCAGAGATATTGACTTTGCACTACAAGACTTTTTCGAGTTCAACACAGTTTCATACTACGATGCAGCTCAATCTGACCCACCTTCTTATTCCGATTTCTCAATCTTTTCATTATTTGTTTACTTTAAGTTTATGCAACTTTCTCAAACCAATCCAAATCAATTGCGTTTTTACTTTTCCTTGTGCAGGAATTTAATCTTGAAGTAGCATTCCAGTCCTTGTGGAGATGATAATCTTTTATATTGCAACTAGGCATCAGTGTACACTTGCAGTTAAAGCAAGTTTGTTTCACAGCCTTCAAGGCAATGTGCGTAATGTGGTTGAGAATGAGATAGATGAGAACGTTGAGAATTTGCCGCCGCCTCCTCCTGGTGGTGATGGAGCTGGAGCGGGAGTTAGTGTTGGAGGTATGGGACCTCAGGCAGCACAAGGGCAAGTTGCTGCTGATATGCCACCTTTAATTTAGGCTATAGTTGGGGCTTTTCAGTCAGCAATAGCGGGTATGCACGTGGCCGCACCTCAGCCTGGTGCTAATGCTGGTTTACCTTTAGAACGTTTGTGCAGTTTTGTTGGAACTGAGTTTAGAGGTCTATCTCCTGAGGGTTCTGAGGCTTGGTTTGAGAGTACCTAAAGGATTCTTGGACAGATGAGTTGCAATGATGTGCAAAAGTTGGGTTGTGTTGTTTCTTTGCTTCACGGAGATGCTTATAAGTGGTTGATGACCATCACTGCGAGTATGGAGCCTGCTGAAATTTCTTGGGAGTTCTTTTGAAATGCTTTCAAGAGAAAGTATTTGGGTGTTCGCTATCTTGATGAGAAGAATCTAGAGTTTATGTCCTTGGTTCAAGGGAACATGTCAGTTTCTGAATATGAAGTTCATTTCTTTCGGTTGAGCCAGGATGCACTTGAGCTGTTCCCGATGAACAGAAGAGATGCGATCATTTTTCTATGGGCTAGTGAAGGATGTTAAGACCTACATGTTGGCTTCGGACTACATCGATTTTGATGTCTTAGTAACTTGTGCTAAGGACATTGAACATAATTTGGGTTTGGTTGCTCGCTCGGGTGGTTCTAGCTCTGGAAAGAGGGCTGCTGAGTATGATGGTGGAAATTATCTTTATAAGAAGCACAAGGACAGGAGGTACCAACCTGATCTAAGACGTGGTGGTTGTAATCCTGCTCAAGGGCAACAAGGCTAGAATGCTTTTGTTCGTACACCAGATTGTAACTGGTGTGGAAGGAGGCACAAAGGATATTGTTGGGGTAACTTGGGTACATGTTGGAATTGTGGCTCACGAGGACATATGAAGCGTGATTTTCCACAGCCGGTTAGAGATGGACAAGCTCTGGTGCGAGCTACTGAGCCACAGAGACGCCGTGGGCGCGGTCGTGGCAACTTTCAGCGTACAAATGATGGGGAGAGGAATGTTGCTCATGTTTTTATTGTTGTTCAGCCTGAGGGAGGTGGACAGGCTAGAATGTATGCACACCGAGAGGGAAGGAATGACACGGATTTGATCGTAGGTACCTTTACTTTGCAATCCTTGTCATTACTTTCTTTTATTGAATATGGTTCTACTCATTCATATATTTTGCGTGAGCATGCACAAGTGCTTGGTTTGCCTGTTGAGTTGTTAGATGTTGGCATGCATTTGGAAAGTTCTTTTGGTGAAACGATTGTTACAAGGAAGTTGTATAAGATATGTCCTTTGATTTTTCAAGGTCATGTGTTTGAGGTTGATCTTATGGAATTGCCTTTCTATGGTTTCGATGTAATGGTTGGTATGGATTGGTTAACTGAGCATAAGGTTGTGGTTGATTTTGAGACCAAGTGAGTTTCGTTGAAACTTTTCGATGATTATGAGGTGGTGGTTGTAGGTGAGAATGTGAAATTCTTATCTAATATGGTTTCGGCTCTTGAAGCAAGTCGGATGATGCATTCGGGATGTGAAGCTTTCCTAGCTTATGTGATGAATCCAAGCACAAAGGAGGTGCGAGTACAGGACATGCGTATGGTATGTGAGTTTCCAAGTGTCTTTCCGGAAGAGTTGTCTGGTTTGCCATCAAACCGAGAGGTTGAGTTTGGCATTGAGTTGTACGAGGATACGACTCCAGTTTCTATTGCTCCCTATCAAGTGGCACCAAAAGAGATGAAGGAGTTGTAGACGCAACTTCAGGAGTTGCTTGATAGAGGTTTCATTAGGCCTAGTGTTTCACCTTGGGGTGCACCGGTCTTGTTTGTGAAGAAGAAGGATTGCACGATGAGAATGTGTATAGATTATCGTCAATTGAACAAGTAGACAGTCAAGAACAAGTATCCTTTGCCATGGATTGAGGACTTGTTTGATCAATTTCGAGGTGC
Source organism: Hibiscus tridactylites (assembly GCA_958450335.1). Taxonomy (NCBI): domain Eukaryota; kingdom Viridiplantae; phylum Streptophyta; class Magnoliopsida; order Malvales; family Malvaceae; genus Hibiscus; species Hibiscus tridactylites. Next base: position 70,833,787 of record OY288271.1, read on the forward strand.
ATCAGTGTTTTCTAAGATTGATCTGAGATCCGGGTATTACCAATTGAAGGTGAAGGATATGGATGTACCTGAGATAGCTTTCCGAACAAGGTATGGGCACTATGCGTTTTTGGTGATGCCATTTGGTTTGACTAATGCCCTTTTCGTGTTCATGAATATGATGAATCGCGTGTTTCATGAGTTCTTTTATAGGTTTGTAGTCGTTTTTATCGATGACATTCTCGTGTACTCTCGTACCAAGGAAGATCATGATAAACATTTACGGATTGTGTTGCAAGTCTTGTTGTAGAATCAACTTTATGCTAAGTTGAGCAAATGCGAGTTCTGGCTTAGGGAAGTTGTTTTCCTTGTTCATGTGGTGTCGGCCGAAGGGGTTAGAGTTGACCCTCAAAAGGTTGAAGTAATGATGAATTGGAAGCCACCTAAGTCAGTTCTTGAAGTGCATAGTTTCCTTTGTTTGGCGGGATACTATCTTAGGTTCGTGGATGGTTTCTCAAAGGTTGCTGCACCTTTGACGAAGTTGTTGCAAAAGGACGTAATGTTTGAGTAAACGGAGGTTAGGCAACAAGCTTTCGAGAAGTTGAAGGAAGCGTTGACGCAAGCTCCTATCTTGATTCAACCTGAATCGGGAAAGAAGTTTGTGGTGTATAGTGATGCATCCTATGTTGGGTTGGGATGTGAGTTGATGCAGGACGGTAGGGTGGTAGCTTATGCATCTTGGCAGTTAAAGGTGCACGACCGTAATAACCCTACGCATGACATTGAGTTAGGTGTGGTGGTGTTTGTTGTTGCGTGTAAATTGTGCCCCACAATTGTACAAGTATACACGTCGCAAGTAATAAAGTGATAAGTATATCGAGTATCATCTCCATAGGGGTTGGTACTCGTCTTTTGGTCCTATCTTCTTGCAGTACAAAACAAATAAAGTGAAAACACAAATAAGTTGATTGGACGAGTTTTATCTAACTAAAAAAATATAAGATAAAGAGATAGGACGAATGAGAGAGAAGAGTAGGCCAGGTTAAGTTGCGTCATAGTGTGGAATCCAATTGACTTGTCTCTGTCTTTGGATGCAACGAACACAGTGATGCCCCAGTAGTTACATCCATGTCGCGGCCGCAATGGTTGAAGTTTCTGTCACGACAATCACTTGCTCTTGGCAGATTCTGTTAAGGTTCAGCAAAGCGTCCTTTGATGGTTCTTCCTTATCCCTAAACTCTGACCACTAGTTGATGAATGAACCTTGATGATACATCCCGGCGTGAACCAAAGACAAACACCAACGATGTTTATGCTTATCTTAGCTGCTGAAACTCTTAACCTATACCTAGGTCGAGTTAGCTAACTCCACGTGCGGTGATAACCGTGCTTATTCGTTTCATGAGTTCAACACTACCGATATTGAACAAATAGATAAACTCACAAACCTTCTCCCGCATAGAAAGCAAGAATGATTAAAACCAAGAATAAGCAAACCTTAATTGTATTGCATCAAAAACTTAAACAAAATACAATTGTTTTCCCACAACTACTAAACAAAATAACCCTAGCATAAGAACTAGAACATGCTAAGCCTCTCAAACTCTCTATATTCGATATCCCTCCTCTTAGCCGCTGAGTCCTTTATATAGGAAGAGGTGTAGGGCAAAGTCCTTGGATAGGAAGTTAAGTTGGAGTTGGAGTTGTCTTCGTTAAAGAGGTGAATCTCTTTAATTTAATGTATTTAATCCTCTTTGGCCGAATTCCATCTTTAATCTTCCTTCCATGCTTTCTTCATCTTCCCATGCTCCGATCGCCATGCAAAGTGTGTAGCAAAATTTAGCGTTTACATCTCTGCAAGTCGGCTATCACTTTACCCATTTTCCCTCTGGCGGAATGATGCTGCAGCCTGGCCTTTTGCTGCCTCGGCATTGGTCTTCTTTGCTCCACAAGGCTTTATATTCATGGTTCAGCTTCCTTTAGTGGAAACTGTTGTCCTTGGCTTGGCTTAAATATGGCCTATCGAGAGCCCGTTCTGCACCATCCTCCCTTTTCCTTCAGTGCTCTTACAACATCACGTACCCTGGCATTGGCTTGGCATTAAACTGCCGCGGAAATGGCTCGACATGGCTTGGGTCGCGGCCTCGCCTGCCGGCACGACATCACTTACCCTAGCAGTGAGTAAATCTGCATAAGCACCAAAATGCATCAAAACAGTCCCTTTTCATTAAATAAATCAAATACAAGGATATATGATAGAAACATTGTAATTAATGCATAGAGGGCCATAATACAACTCAATTGGGTGTAGGTTGAGCAATAATGGCCATGCAAAAAGGGTGAAAATATAGAACTTTTAGACACTTATCACACCCCAAACTCGAACTATTGATTGTCCTCAAGCAATGCAAACCATCAATTGCCAAACCTTAGTTTTTATAAACCGTCTCCTTGGTCTTACTTTTCCTTCTCTCTCCAAACCATGGCAAAGAACGTTTCGGCCCTTAAATATTTGGATGCCTTAGGAATTTCCTAGAATCAAACTATAAGATTTATGAGTGTCTGCATGTATTGTGAAAAAGATGATTACAAGGATTCTAAGTAAACACTTCAACATTAACTTACTTAACTTTTGTAATTAATATTTTTCTTTCTTTAAGCAACCTAACCAACTAGAGCCAATTTCGGGCACCTCTAGTGATTAGCCTAGAGCTAGTTTCGGACACCTATAGGGCTTTCTTAAGCTAGAGCCAGTGGTGGGCACCTCTAACTTTTACCCAATTTTTTTAAAGTGAGTCTATGTCCTAAATGTACTAGAATTCCTTAAATCATGCAAGTCACAATGGTATTCTAATCTCATGTTGTGATCCTAAGTTATCTTCCTTTAAGCATCCTAAAAATAAAGGCTCTAAATAATCCTAAACAATGGTAAGAAGGGAGAGTTCTATTGCCAAGAAAGAAGATTTAATTAAAACTAAACTAAGGCAATTAATAGAAAGTACTGTCGTGGCATGCTATATCGAGTAAAGGCAATGCAGTAAATAAAAAAATTGACAGTTATGAACAAAAACTGAAATTATATTAAATTGACGTGGCATGGCAGTGCCTCGGCCTCTCAACCTACACCCCCAAACACAAGATAAGCATTGCCCTCAATGCGTTAATCACAATATATAAAATAGGAAATATATGCACAAAAATTAAGGGCAAAAAATAAAGGCAAAAGAGAAGACAACTAGAGTGGTTAAGACTCGAATGAGTCATCGCTTTTGATGATCAGTCTCCTCGTTGCCATATGGTTGCTCGTTTGGTGGCTCTCTGTGGTTTGGTGCGTGTTGGAGGAGTGGGCTCTTCTTCGATGTCGTGGCATGAGCAGTAGGCATTGCCACGACGGCAGGTCTTGCCGAGGCATGCACTTTAGTGATTGCCGAAGCATCGGGTATTGTTGAGGCGTGCTCCGTCTCGTCCGCTTTGGCAGCAGTTTTGGGACAAATGTTTGCTCCTTTGGGTGAACTCGGGCTTGCCATGGTTTTGAGGTACTTGGCCATGGTGGTTTTGTTTCTTGATGTGGAAAACAAAGAAAACCTGAAAACTAATTATACTAAAGACAAATAAAATATCTCCTAAAATAACTAAAAGTAAAATAAAGGTTCAAAAATTAAAGACGGAAAATTAAAAATTCTTGGAAAGAGCATTTTCATGCATCTTATAAGGTTACCGCATATCCGAGAAAGCTTGAGAAGGGTCGTTTCTGATACTTCTTATAGTCCATCTGCACCCTTCATCTAGTGACAATATTGCCCAAAAAGAGTTGGGTCAATGTGCTCGCATCTACTCCCTTTGGCGTGACCATGGTGGATGCATCTTTCTTTCGTGTTCCCTTGTAGTCCATGTATACGCTCAACCTTGGGACTTTTTATGAAGGCATGAATAGATTATTAGGAAAAATTAAATCAATATCCAACCATTTACTTACCTCATTCTCGTTGATATCCGTTGTGGTTGGATGTAGCCTTTGTTGTCGTGGCAGTTGCGTTGGCAACCAATTGTCGTGGCAATATTCTGCCATAATTCAGTGCACGTCAAGGAAAAACCCAATTTTCTAAAAAGCTTTGTGGATCAAAACTCTGTTTTCTCCCTCGAACATCTTCATCAACAGAGATTTTGTTGGCTTCAATTCTACCAATATTGGTTCCTCAAAGAATACCTGCAATGGAAGAGGTGAGTTTTTAAAGAATTCAAAAGGTTCAACCATTACTTGCTCATATTCCATTGGCAGAGTATTTTCATCTTGTTTATGTGGTGGAGGTCGAACATCCTCAATCTTGTCATCTGTTTGAGACTTGATTGATGGAATTGCCAAGGCATCAAGTCTTGCCGAGGCATGTGTAGTTGCTGAAGCATCTGGTGCTACTGTGGCATGAGGAGCTGTCGTGGCATGTGGTATTGCCGTGGCATGTGGTATTGCCGTGGCATGAGGTGCTGCATTGTTCTGTTCAGGCTCCTCAATCATTTCCAAGGCAATTCGTTGCATAGGCTCATCATGTTCTGGGCAGTCTCTCTCATTGGCATCCTCTCTACCTGGAGGTTTTAGTTGTTCCCTACACATAGGGGAGATCTCTTCACATTGATCCTCATCATCTTCCCTTGGGACTTCAGTATCCCTATGAATGGGTTGTAGGTGCATGTTCTCCATGGCATATGTATATTTCTTCAATCGATCTTTCGATTTTCCCACGAGTTCAGGCATCATGGCAATGGATGCATTCATGGTATTTAATAGCTCTTGACGAGGACTACCTTTCCATGACATATCTGTTGTCGTGACACTCTGTTGTTGATAAAGAATACTTTGCCAAGGCATGTCTGCTGCTGAGGGATTACATTGCCAAGGCATGTCTCTTGCTGCAGCAAAATTGTTATGGTAAAAAAAATTTGAGATTTCTAATCATACCATGAAGGATTTTGCTACTGGTTCCATCTATGTCCTCCTTGTAGTCATATGCACCGAAAAGATCAGGGCAATTTTCAAACACATGATTTTCTCCACACATAGCACAAGAGTTTTCCACGACATATGCTTTTCTCGGTTGATTCATCACTTCCAACATCAATTCTCGAATAGTTTTGTTTTTATTTCTCGACATGTTGACGTCTCTTAACTTGTAGCGCACCTGGATTTTTTTTTAATAAAACAAACAAAAAGAAAAGTTAGTAAAACTAATAAACTAAAGAAAAGTAAAAGAGTGCAAGAAAATAAAAACAAAAGTCACCAATCCCCGACAACGGTGCCAAAAACTTGTTGCATGTAAATAGTGCCCCACAATTATGCAAGTATACATGTTGTAAGTAATAAGGTGATAAGTATATCGAGTATCGTCTCCATAGGGATTGGTACTCGTCTTTTGGTCCTATCTTCTTGCACTATATAACAAATAAAGTAAAAACACGGATAAGTTGATTGGACGAGTTTTATCTAACTAAAAAAATATAAGATAAATAGATAGGATGAATAAGAGAGAAGAGTTGGTCGGGTTAAGTTGCGTCATAGTGTGGAATCCAATTGACTAGTCTCTGTATTTGTATGCAATGAACATAGTGATGCCTCGGCAGTGATGTCCCTGCTGCGGCCACAATGGTTGAAGTTTCTGCTGCGGCGACCCTTTGCTCTTGGTAGATGCTATTAAGGTTCAATAAAGCGTCCTTTGATGGTTCTTCTTTATCCCTAAGCTCAGAACACTGGTCGATGAATAAACCTTGATGATACCTCCCAACGTGAACCAAAAACAAACACCAACGACGGTTATGCTTCTCTTAGCCGCTGAAACACTTAACCTATCTCTAAGTCTAGTTAGCTAAGACCACGTGGGGTGATAACCGTGCTTATTCGTTTTCTGATTTCAACTCTCCTGACATTGAACAAATAGAGAACCTCACAAACATTCTCCCAAATAGAATGCAAGAATGATTAAAACCATGAATAAGCGAACCATAACTTTATTGCATTAAAAACTTAAACAAAATACAATTGTTTTCCCAATACTACTAAACAAAATAACCCTAGCCTAAGAACTAGAACATGCTAAGCCTCTCAAACTCCCTATATTCGACATCCCTCCTCTTAGCCGATGAGTCCTTTGTATAGGAGAAGGTGTAGGGCAAAGTCATTGGATAGGAAGTTAAGTTGGAGTTGGACTTGTCTTCATTAAAAAGGTGAATCTCTTTAGTTTAATGCATTTAATCCTCTTTGGCCAAATTCCATCTTTAAGCTTCCTTCCATGCTTTCGTCATCTTCCCATGCTCTGATCACAATGCAAAGTGTGTAGAAAAATTTAGTGTTTACAGCTCTGTAAGTCGGCTATCACGTTGCCCAATTTTCCCTCTGGCTGAATGCTGCCACGCCCTAGCCTTTTGCTGGCTCGACATTGGTTTGATCTTCTCCGCAAGGCTTTATCTTCATGGTTCAGCTTCCTTTAGTAGAAACTGTTGTCCTTGGTTGGGCTTAAATAGGGCCTATCGAGAGCTCGTTCTGCACCATCCTCCCTTTTCCTTCAATGCCCTTACGACATCACGTACCCTGGCAATGGCCCGGCATTAAAATGTCGCGTCAATGGCTCGACATGGCTTGGGTCGCGGCCTCGCCTGCCGGCACGGCAATGCTTGCCTTGGCAGTGAGTAAATCTACAGAAGCACCAAAATGCATCAAAACAAGACCTTTTTCATTAAATAAATCAAATATAAGGATCAAGGATAGAAACAATGTAATTAATGCATAGAGGGCCGTAATGAAGCTCAATTAGGTGTAGGTTGAGCAATAATGGCCATGTAAAAAGGGTGAAAATATAGAACTTTTAGACACTTATCATATTCCTTGAAGATCTGGAGGCATTGCCTTTATGGTGAGAAGTGTACAATGTACACAGACCATAAGAGTTTGGAGTATTTGATGACGCAAAAAGAGTTAAATCTTAGGCAACAATGATGGTTAGAGTTGCTTAAAGATTATGATTTGACAGTCGAGTATCATCCAGGAAAGGTTAATGCAGTAGCCGATACCTTGAGTAGAAAAGTGGCAGTAGAGTTGAGGGCGATGTTCGCTCAGTTGAGTATATCACGATATGATGGTTTAGTGGCTGAATTGCAAGTGAAACCCTCGTTCGTAGAATTGATTAAGGAGAAGGAGTTGTTAGATGATTTGATGGTATCATATGTTCAGGACATTGCGGAAGGAAATCCAACAGACTTTTGTTTCAATGATGATGGTGTTTTGTGTTTTATGGGTCGAACAGTTGTGCCGAAGGATGTTGAGTTGAGGCGCACTATTTTGATTGAAGCGTATAGTAGTCCTTTTATTATGCACCCTGGTAGTATAAAGATGTTTCGTGGGTTGAACGATGAGTACTATTGGGTTGGTTTGAAGAAAGATGTGGCTGATTTTGTTAGTAAGTGCATGGTTTGTCAATAAGTTAAAGCTGAGCATCAATGTCCTTCTGGATTGTTGCAACCTTTGAGGATTCCAGAATGGAAATGAGAGAGAATCACCATAGATTTCGTGACGGGTTTGCCTTTGACCCCGTCCAAGAAAATTCTATTTTGGTGGTTGTTGATCGTTTTACATAGTGTGCACATTTCTTGGCGGTGCATACTACGTATACGTTAGACAAGTTGGCGAATTTGTACATCTCTGAGATTGTGAGGTTACATGGGGTGCCTAATTCCATTGTTTCAGATCGAGATCTGATTTTATAGCGAGGTTTTTGGAGTGTCTACATCAAGCTTTGGGTACGCGTTTGAATTTCAGTACTTCGTATCATCCTCAAACGGATGGTCAGTTTGAGAGAGTTATCCAAGTGTTGGAAGACATGTTGAGATGTTGCATCACTGATTTCCAAGGTTCTTAGGAGAAATAGTTACCTTTAGTGGAGTTTGCTTACAATAACAGTTATCAGGCGAGCATATAAATGGCTCTTTATGAGGCCTTGTATGGAAGAAAGTGTAGAACGCCTCTTTGTTGGGCAGAAGTTGATTTCTTTACCTAATGTGCTTAAGGGCACTACGGAGAAAGTGAAGCTTATCAATGAAAGGTTAAAAGCGGCTTTGGATCGGAAAAAGTCTTACGCGGATTTGAAGCATAAGGAGATTGAGTATGCTGTAGGAGATAAGGTGTTCTTGAAGGTTTCACCTTGGAAGAAGATGATGAGATTTGGCCGGAAGGGCAAGTTGAGTCCGAGGTTTATTGGACCGTATGAGGTGCTAGAGCATGTTGGACCTGTTGCTTATAGGTTGAGATTACCTTCCGAGTTGGAGAAGATACATGATGTTTTCCATGTATCCATGTTTTGTAAGTATAGATCAGATCTGTCTCATGTTATGTATGTTGAAGAGATTGAGTTGAATCCGAATTTGTCCTATGATGAAGAACCGGTCGAGATCTTGGATTTGAACAACAAAGTTCTTCGTGGTAAGACCATTGAGTTGGTCAAGGTCTTGTGGCGACATCATGGTGTTGAAGAAGCCACGTGGGAAAGAAAGGAGGACATGAAGAAGCAGTTTCCTCATCTTTTTCCTCCAGGTAAAAATTTTAGGACAAAATTTGTAACCCCCTTAGCCCGGCCTAAACGCTTGACCCGAACTACGAAGATTACACAGGGAAAACCAAAGTCAACCCGAAAGTCAACCTTGATTAACGACCTTTTTTCAATTTCTATCTTTTCTAGATGCACATAAAGCCTATGTGATTACTCATAAATCATATGAGTGAAAAGCACAATGATCGGAAATCAATTAGGGATTCAATTGTAAGATTTACACTTTTAGGGACCAAAAAGTAAATTTTGGAAAATATAGGGACTTTGCATATTTTAAGATTACCATCATGTAATTAGTCATATAACATGCCTCTCTGTTAAATTTCAGCTTAAAAGTACATTCCAAGCTCAGATAATTGCATGCACCACATTTAGGACTAAAATGTAAAACATGAGAACTTAAACAATTCAAATTTGCAATCTAACGGTCAGGCGTTTCGGAACTCTGATCTTCGTATCGAAACGCCCGTATAGAAACGGTGTTTACCGTTTCGGTACTCGGGTGCGTTCCGAGACCAGTATCGGAACAACCCTCTCTAGTAGCCAAAGTGTTCTGAAACACCTTCATCCGTTCTGAAACACGATGGCCATTTCGGGCCCCTATTACGAAATAGATAAGGGTGTTTCGATACACCCTGCCCTACAACAGCACAATTTTCTGGTTTTTCTCATCCTTTCACACTTAAACATATCCCAAATCATACCATAACATACCAGCAACATGGTTAGACATAAAGAACATATAAAAGAGGCTTAAGCTAGAGCATGGCATCAAACATAAGAATATTTAGTCTATAGGCATGCTACCTAACCACATGAACCAAATATGGACCTCAAACCTCCAACCAAACCATTTAAGACCCTTTACAAACCACAAAAGCCTCAACAATTTTGCTGCAAACATAGGGAGTTCAAAACACATCTCCCAAATACAACCTTGAAACCCCATTACCAAATACCAATACTAAAGTATGTAAAAACATCACCATACATGAGCTTTACACTTCCTTGGATGTTCTTAATCTTCTTGCTGCCCAAAAACACTTCAATTATCTGCATTGTTGGTAAAAGAGAGCGTAAGCATGTTTGCTTAGTGAGGCAAGCTCTAAAGAAAACCAACACAACAATGCATTATTCAAAACTCTTTCTCAAAGCCATTTTCTATAACATGCTCATTCTATCTCATGCTTGAAAACCATTTCAAAGCAAATTACCATTTGAAAACACATGTACCTCTATTCTATCACATGCATTCAAACCAATTCAAATCTCATGGCAAAGCCATACACATGCTTGTGAAAACTAAAGCATTTCATATTCAAATCTCATTGTATAAATCATCTAAAAATTTGGTACATGTGAATCAAATACATTTTCATATATTATATTGGCATTTCACATTTCATCTTTACTCGGATATGCGGATTAGCTTGACTCAAAGTCAAGTCCTATTCAGTGGAATCTCTCATCATCGGACTCTCATGGCGGTATCTCTCATCGCCACAAATCTTGGGTATTTCACCAAGTCCTACCCCGATGGTATCTCTCATCATCGGATTCTCACTTTGGATTGGGATGACACTACCCCCATTGCCAAACTCTGAAGAGCACGTACGAATTTTAGTTTATAGTGCACTCTCATCCTATTGATCGATCAATTATATCTGGTAACTATCTCATCTTCTATGCCAATATATTATGTTAAAAACATCATCTCACCTACTATTTTTAATGCACATTTCACAAAACTTTCTCATCTCATTTCAAAATCATAACACATGCTTTGCATTAAGTCAAATTCTCAAAACTCTTTAATGCAACATGCTATCTCATGAGATCTCTACAAAGCATCATCTCATGCTACAAATCATGCATAAAATAGTAGGAATTTGTCTATCTCAAAACAAGAGCATGTAAAAGCATTTTAGGGGCAACAACCACATAATTGAGAGCAAATCTAGCCATACTTACTTCCGGACTTAGGATAGTGTTTCAGTGTTTCAAACCAATCCTAAATCCCCAAACCTTGTTTCTTTGTCCCACAAGGACTTCTAAAACATTTCGCACTCACCGATTACGTTTCACTTGCTCACCGAAACACTATCTAAGCTCCCGACACTTCTAGATCAACAACAAAGGCGTCCAAAGATGTCTCCCCTACTTAATACACATAAGAGCAGAGGATTAATGCATCATCATGCATTGAAATCACCAGCCAACTAATCAAACTCGCTGCCCTACCCATAAGCATCATTTCAGCCACTAAAAACAACCGAAAACATCTCCAAACTCTTCCAAAACAAAGCTCAGCCAAGATCTATCACTTCTAATCATTTCTAAACCTCAATCAACACCAAAATTCACCATAAACTCATCCTTAAACCTCCAGCTACAATAGAACACCAAAACCACCCCAAAAATCACCAATCTAGCCTGTAAAACTTAGGAATCCAAACCTATTCAGGATTTTTTTTGATAAAACCTCATTTATAACATCAATTGCCATCCAAAATACATTAGAAATCAACCTCGAAAACAGAGCCTAACCAATAGTTACGAAAGTTAACAAGATCTCACCAAGAGCCTTGAGTTTTGACATAATTTCATGTTTCTAACATTAAAGCAACTCAAAATTCATTAACAAAGGATTGATAACTTGAGAATTTCAGTAAAGTACTGATCATTAGAGGAGAAGGACGAAGCTTACCTCTAATGGCTGATTTCTCCTTAATTTGGGCAAGTTTCCTTGAAAATCCAAAGTGAAAACAATAGGGTTTGATGAGGAAAAGATTTGGAATCAAAAGAAGATTGAAATCTCATCAAAAGGAATGAAAATCAGAGGCTACTTGATGGAGGAAATATGTTTGGCTGAGTGGTTGTTGTGAGAAAATTAAAAGAAGGAAAAAGATCGTAAAGTAGTTATGAAAGTCAAAATAGATTTTTATCTTTTAATTCCCTTTATTAAATCATTATTAAAACACCCAAAATAAAGAGAAATATGTGTTGCGTGTAAAAGTGTCTATCACAATGTAGTGCAAGTGTACACGACGCAAGTAGTAAAGTGATATGTAAGTATCGGATACCGTCTCCATAGAGACTGGGCTAATAGCTTCACCTTGGTTTACTGCACGAAGGTAAAAAGAATAGTTTAAATTGTTGTCACGAAAATAATGAAGAGAACTGGAAAATAAGATTAAAAAATCAAGATAGAGAGAATGGGATGGTATTGAATTGCTCAGTAGTGTAGGTATTGCTAAGTCTTGGAAAATCTATTCTGTCGTCGTCCCTGTCGCGGCAGCACCTGTCGCGGCAGCACCTGTCGCAGCAGCACCTGTCGCGGCAGCAGCCTGTTGATAGTCACGGCAGCGATCACACAACTCTGCACTTCAAGCTTGGCAACAATCCCTGCTGTGCCTTGGCCTATCCCTAGGTCCAAGTCTGTCGATGAACACGTCTTTGATGATACCTCCAGGCGTGAATCGAAGGATGAACACCGAGGTTGTTGAATTCTTTCTTAGCCACATAACCTCATCCTATCCCTAGGTCCGAGATAGTTCAACTATAAACTAGAGAACCCACACTTATTTTTTTTCGTATACTTAACTCTCCCGATATTAAGTAAATAGATAACCTCACAATGCTCTCCCGATACTCTTGCAAGATATTAACAACCAGAATAAGGGAACTTGAAGTTTATTTTATTGAACAGAAAATTCCTAAAACAAAAGCAATCCTTGCAACTACTTTACAAATCAACCCGTGGCCCTAGGGGTAATTTAGAACATGTTGAGAAAGGGAAAACGGCTAGGGTTTTGGGAAGAAGGCTAGAGATGAAGATGATGTCCTCTCCTAGGTCGAATTACATGCCTTTATATAGGCCTTGGGTTCAAGTTTTCTAATATGGCAAGAATACAAGTTTAAATTAAAGTACAACTTTATTAAAGACTAAATCTTCAGAGCATAAGTCTTTAATTCGTCCTTCCTTCTTGCTTGGAGTTTCTTCCTTGAACTTTGGGCTTGGCCTTCATTCTGATCTAGGGCTTGGAAAAATATAAGGGTATTCCACGGCAAACGGGCTTAATTTTCTCTTTCTGTCGAGGCCCACTTTGCTTCTTCTCCTCAAAACTGCTGTCATCCATGGCTGCCACGGCAGCGGCCATGGCAGCATCGTCCTCCTCGACTGCTCATCCAGTTCCAGCTTTTCTGTATCACTGCCCAGCGCCTGCTTCTCCATCTGCTACAGCAGCAACCTGCAAAAGCAACCAATTTAAGTAGAAACTGTGCCATTCAATATATTTGTGATGTGTAACTGAAATCTAACCTAAATGCAATGAATTATGCTTGAATGCAGCAGAAATATGGGTTAAATAATAGAACTTTTACACACTCAACACACCCGCAAACTCAAGTTTTTGCTTGCCCTCAAGCAATTCAGACCTAAAAAAGAAAAACAGAATTTTTGTTTTGGCTTAAAACAGTGAACTTTTCCTTACCTTCCATTCATTCCCTATCGTGAGCAACACCATGTCGGATAATTCAGGATTTGTCCGGAACCATACTATAATTCTTGTGCAGTGTGTGCATGCTTGTGAACAATTATATGCCAAGACTCCCTTAGTTTCACTAGAATATTTCGGCCTCTAACTTGAATTTTTATACCAGAATTCATCTTTTTGGAGGCAATTCTTAGGCTCCTTTAGTTTTTATTTACACTCGATTTTATTTTCTCAAGCTTAAGTTTGACTAGAGTTGGTTTAGGGCACCACTAGCTAACTTCCTAGAGCCGGTTTCGGGCACCTCTAGGTTTATTGAGTCTATTTTGCTAAAATTTCTTTCCTAGAGCCAGTGTTAGACACCTCTAGGGTTATTCAAGTGCTAAGCTTCCTATTCTAGTTTACTAGTAGAGTTCTAGGCAATATAGCAGTCACGAATAGTGTTTAAGTTTCAGAACTATAGAAAGGCTCTAAACTGCTCCTAAAACTATCCTAAAGGCACTGCCACAATAGGAGCTGTCACAGCAGGTAAGTTCAGTTCAAAGAATTAAGCCAAAATTTTCATTATTATTATTATTATTATTATTATTATTATTATTATTATTATTATTATTATTATTATTATTATTTTAACTCAAAAATAAACTAAGTAAAAGACACAATTTTTAAACTAAATAAGACTTCATTAATGGAGGGATGCCACCCCCAAACTCAAGGGTTGCATTTCCCTCAATGCAAATGACAGTAAAAAGGAAAATAAAAAGTACATCACAAACTATCAAAAGGAAGACAACAATAAAAGGTAAGAAACTTAAATTTTATGCGCTATCGTCGTCGTTGATGCTCAGTCGGATCTGTCGGCGGGCAAGGGCTTTCTTCAATGGCTGGCGGATGGGGGAGGCAGATGTATTCTTCGTTTTGGCCTCCCTTGGAGGTTGTATACGGGTAGAGGAGATGTGAGGAGGTTTCTCCACTACCTGGACCTCGAAGCCGCTGCTGCTGCTACTGTTGTCGCTGCTGCTACTGCTGATGCTGCTGCTACTGCCGCTGCTTCTGCTACTGTTGTCGCTGCTGCTACTGTCGCTGCCGCTATCTTTCTTGTTCTTGTCTGCCACCGTTTTTTTCCGCTTTACGGGTGTGAACTCTTTGGACAAATTCCTCTTGATAGAGGGTTCGTCGTCGGATTCCTCCCAAATTGAGGAAGAGGAGAAACCGGCTATGAATGCATCGAGTTTTTTGGAAGGCATCCTTCTCTTGGTTCCTCGGGCAGAGGTGTCAGCTGCTCGGTTGCTGCCTGCAGCAGTTGTGGCAGGGGTCGGTGCGCAAGCTACAGAAGGCATCTTGGGCGTGGCAGCAGGTGTAGGTGTATGGGCAGGAGTGGTGACAGCAAAATATTGGGGTGGAAAAGTAGGAAATACAACATCAGGGAAATTAAGAGAGGTTTGAATGAATTGTACCGTGGCTGTGGTGAAATCCCTGATGAAGTTTATGAGGCCGAGTTGTCGTTCCTCCATCTTTTGTATGGCAACAAGGATCTGGGAGGAGGTTTCGGCCAGAGCTGCTGCTGCTGTGGGCTGCCTGGGTTCTGTGGCAGCAGGCTCAGTGTCTATCGGCTCTGCTGCTGTGGCAGTAGGGTCGAAAGATGACAGCAGGGTGGCAGCAGTGAGTTCCATCAAGCTGAGTATATTGCGCTCAGTCCAGCCCTTCCCTTGGACTCGTAAATCAGTGGTAGCTTCTGGTAGAGTGGTCCTGTAGGCAGGTGTGCACATTCCAAAATACTCTCCCGGATGTAGCTGCCAACATTAATAGGCCTCTCATGTAGAATAGAATGAATGAGGGCTAACCTTGGTTGGTCTACGGTTGTATTGTGCGAGGATGGCATGATTCTCTTTTTGATGAAGGCGTTCCACAGTTTGGCCTCTGGGTGAATTGAATTCTCTTTACCGTCCTCGGATTCTTCAGATTAGTGTTCCACTGAGTACCTTCGTTCGTGAGCTCTGCCATGTATTCTGGCTCGAAGGGCACCTCTCTCTCTCTGACGGTGACTGATGTCGCGTTCCTGCTGCTGATGGCAGCATAAAAATCTCGGACTAGATACACATTCATCTCCTCTGGTTGTTCCGCGAATATCTGCCACTGTAGAGCCTTGATTTTCCTAGCGATAAACGACTGCAGTCCCAGATTCCCCTCCTTAGAAGTGTAGATAAAACCCTTCTCCTCCCACATGTCACGAATCTGGAAGGATCGTGGGGTTGATGCTGCCGGGGTAGAGCCTAAAGCAGCACTTTTGCGGGTGTTTCTAGAAGACATGGTTGCAAGGATTGTGTAAGAAAAAAATGAAAGCAAGTACAAATTCTAAAGAATGCAAGGAAGAAGAGTAGAAGTGAGTGGAAAATGAATAGTAAAATAGGGTTTATATAAGGAAGAGTTTGCTGCCCGTTGGAGCTGTAACGGCAGTCGCAAATAACGGGGCCAGCTGTTACGCGGTTTCTGACGCATCTGTCATGTGTTTCCGTGTCTGTTGTGCGTGTGTTACGCGTTTGCGTGTCTGCCGCGACAGCGTGTCGACATGCTGGATTTTCCGTGTCTGTCGCGGCAGTTGTAACAACAGGCTCCAAAGTTGGGCTTTTTGGGCTGATGGAAAGATGGTGGGCTGAATTCACTTCTCTTCTTCTTCTTGTCTCCTTTATGTCCTAAATATAATAAAAATAAAAATGTTATTTCTTAAAAATAAAATAATTCTAATTTTCTAATATATAAATAATAAATAAATAAAAATAAAACTTCGGTTAAATTAGGGATGCTAGGTGGAGCATCTCCTAAGGTAACCACTTCCTGAATTCTTGGGGCTTCAATCCCCTGATAATGCTTCAATTGTTGTCCATTGACTTTGAATTGGTGCTCGTCTTTTAAAGATCTGATCGTGATTGCACCATGGGGAAAAAACCTGCACCACTTGGAATGCGTCAGACCATCTAGATTTCAGCTTCCCTGGGAAGAGTTTTAACCTAGAGTTAAAAAGCAACACAAGCTGCCCTGGGCAGAACTGTCATGGCAGCAACTTCTTGTCATGCCACTTTTTGGTCTTGTCCTTGTAAATTCCCGCGTTGTCATAGGCCATTGTTAGAATTTCTTCAATTTCGTTTAGATCAAGTAGCCTTTTCTTCCCTGCTTTATCCAAGTCCATATTAACTGCTTTGATGGCCCAGTATGCTCTGTGCTCTATCTCGACAGGTAAATGACATGTTTTCCCGTAAATTAGCCGATAAGGAGACATTCCCAATGGAGTTTTGAACGTTGTCCTGTAGGCCCATAATGCATCATTGAGGTGTAGAGACTAGTCTTTCCGAGTTGGCTTAACCATCTTTTCAAGAATGTTCTTGACCTCTTTGTAGGATATTTCAGCTTGTCCATTGGTCTGAGGGTGGTATGATGTTGCAATCCGATGTTTGACACCATACTTTTTCAAGGCAGCAGCTATAACC
This sequence comes from Hibiscus tridactylites, assembly GCA_958450335.1. Taxonomy (NCBI): domain Eukaryota; kingdom Viridiplantae; phylum Streptophyta; class Magnoliopsida; order Malvales; family Malvaceae; genus Hibiscus; species Hibiscus tridactylites. The sequence goes on from OY288271.1 coordinate 70,850,332, forward strand.
CTATTGTCAAAATGCCTCCCTTCATCACTGATGATCGCCTTAGGGATGCCGAATCTGGAAAAAATGTTTTTATGCAAAAACCTTTGAATCGTCTTGGCATCATTTTTGTGAGTGGCGATTGCTTCAACCCACTTGGACACATAATCTACTTCTAGGAGGATATATAAATTCCCACATGAAGATGGGAATGGTCCCATAAAATCTATCCCCCAAACATCGAAGATCTCGACTTCAAGATTATTCTGCAGCGGCATCTCGTGTCTCCTTGAGATGTTTCCCGTCCGTTGACACTTGTCACAGTTCTTATAAAATATTTGAGCATCTTTATACAGTGACGGCCAATAGAATCCTGACTGCAAAACCTTGGCTGCAGTTTTGTTACCTCCTAAGTGTCCTCCATACTGCGAAGCATGACAGTGATAAAGTATATCTTCATGTTCATCCTGTGGTACACATCTCCTTATAACCTGGTCTGCACAAATTTTGAAAAGAAGAGGTTCGTCCCAATTAGAATGTTTAACATCATTTTGGAACCTCTTCCTAGCTTGATAATTAAGGTCAGGAGGAGTTATTCCGCTAACTAAAAAATTAACGAAATCAGCATACCAGGGGAGTTCAGAAGACTTACCTGTCGCCATTGCTGTCGCGGCAGTGATTGTGGCAGCAAACAGTTGCTCATCATGGAAGGTCTCTAGTATGTTTGTCTCATCTACCGGTAGACTCTTTCCCTTCTCCAACCTTGACAAGTGATCTGCGACTTGAATCTCTGTTCCCTTTTTGTCCTTGATTTCAAGGTCGAACTCTTGAAGTAGCGGAATCCAACGTATCAGTCGAGGGTTTGCATCCTTTTTGATGAACAGATACTTCAATGCAGAGTGATCTGTGTGGACTATGACATTCGTTCCAAGTATATAAGAATGGAACTTGTCAATGGAGAATACCACAGCTAATAGTTCCTTCTCTATGGTGGTGTAGTTCACTTGGGCATCGTTCAGTGTTTTGCTGGCATAGTATATGACATGAAAAAGTTTATCTTTTCTCTGCCCAAGTGCTGCCCCGACAGCATAGTCACTAGCATCGCACATGATCTCAAACGGCAGTGTCCAATCTAGTGGATGTACTATTGGGATTGTTACCAGCTTTTCTTTCAGAACCTTGAATGCCTCAGTACATTCAGCGTTAAAGTCGAAGGGACGGTTCTGCTCCAGAAGATGACATAAGGGCTTGGTGATCTTTGAAAAGTTCACTATGAACCTCCGATAAAAACCAGCATCTCCTAAGAAACTTTTGATTCCCTTGACTGTGGTGGGTGGTGGCAGCTTTTTGATCACTTCTATTTTAGCTCTGTCGAATTCTATGCCACGACAGCTAATTTTATGGCCAAGGACTATCCCTTCATCTACCATGAAGTGACACTTTTCACAGTTCAATACCAAGTTTGCTTTTTCACATCTCTCGAGCACCTTCTGTAGGTTGCCTAGGCAGCTTTCAAAGTTGTCTCCAAAGACTTAAAAGTCATCCGTAAATATTTCTAGGAAATCCTCCACCATATCGGAGAATATTGCCATCATGCACCTTTGAAAGGTGGTTGGTGCATTACAAAGTCCAAAAGGCATTCTCCTAAAAGCATAAGTTCCGTAAGGGCATGTGAATGTCATCTTTTCTTGATCTCCCGGTGTGATTGCTATTTGATTGTAACTCGAGTAACCATCAAGAAAACAATAGTAAGGTTTACTTGCTAATCTATCAAGCATTTGATCAATAAAGGGTAAAGGAAAGTGGTCCTTCCGGGTAGCTTTGTTAAGCTTCAGGTAGTCCATACAAACCCTCCAACCAGTCACAGTCCTGGTTGGGATTAGCTCGTTGTCTTCATTGGTTACCACAGTCATTCCTCCTTTCTTGGGAACGCATTGCACCGGGCTCACCCATTTGCTATCCGAGATGGCGTAGATTATTCCAGCATCTAGCCATTTGATTATCTCTTTACACACTACTTCTTGCATAGCATGGTTCAGACGTCTTTGAGCATCAATGGTCGGCTTATGATCATCCTCTAAAAGAATTTTATGCATGCATAATGTCGGACTGATGCCTTGGATATCAGCTATCGTCCATCCAATAGCCTTCTTGTGCTGCTGCAGCATCCCTATTAACTGATGTTCCTGTTCCTGCATCAACTTGGAAGAGATGATTACGGGCAACATATCATTTAAACCAAGGAAAACATATTTTAGCTGCCCTGGCAGGGGCTTAAGATCTATAACAGGGGGCTCAACAGTTGATGGCTTTTGAATTACATGGTTATCCGAGGTATAGTTTAAAGGCTCGAACAACATACCTGGATGATTGCCTATCTAATTTACCTCCTTTCGATCTTTAGTACCGGATGTATCAGATTCTGAGGAGTTGTTGTCGTCAGTGCTGTCATGACAATCTTCTAAGTGGCTGCCGAGGCAGTGACCAATTTTGATGTTGTGGCAGCCCGACCTGATGCAGTGTTGGTCAAGGGTAACTTTAGTGATAACCTTGCATTCTTCTTCTGCATCAGCATGCTTCATTGCTTGGAGAACATTCAACTTGATTTCTTGATCGTTTACTCTCATGGTGAGTTCTCCTTTTTCCACGTCAATCAGTGATCTTCCTGTGGCTAAGAAGGGTCGCCCCAGGATGATTGGTGCGTTTTCATCTGCTTCACAATCTAAGACAAGAAAGTCAGTAGGAAAAATAAACTTATCCACTCTTACCAGAATATCTTCAATTTTTCCTTCTGGATGAACATAAGAGCGGCCTGCCAGCTGTAGTAATACTGTTGTGGGCCGAGCTTTTCCAATACCTAATTTCTGAAAAACAGATTTGGGCATTAAATTTATACTAGCACCAAGATCATAAAGTGCCTTACCCACAAATTTGTCTCTGATTACGCATGGTATGATGAAGCTCCCAGGATCCTTCTTCTTCTAGGGCGGATGCTTGTACAGAATATTCATGCATCCTTCTGTCATCTTAACCGTTTCAAATTCCCTGAGTCTAGATTTCTTCGACATGGCATCCTTGAGAAATTTGGCATAACCGGGCATCTCCCTAGCGGCATCTAACAATGGAATGTTGATATGAACCTGCTTAAAAATATCATAAATCTTCTTAAGCTGTGATTCCTGTTTCAATTTATGTAACCGTTAAGGAAAAGGAGGTGGGGGACGATAATCAGCAATACGTCCTTCCCTCTGCATACGGATCTGAGGAGGTTTAGGTTCATCCTTTTTCTCCTCTGCCCCTTCTGCAGTCGTGACAGGCTCATCGGCAGCAGGCTGTTTGATACCTGTAGGGGCAGTTTCCTCGACAGTTGACTCCAAGGATGGTTTCTTAACTGATTCAGCTTCCTTCCCTGGTCCTGGTAGTTTCTTCTCACTCCTAGTAGTGATAGATTTACACTGCTCATGTGTGGGTTGTCTAGCGTTTTCAGTATCGCTAGGAAATCCTCAATTCTGCCTTGGTTTAATATGCTGGGAAACCTGACTTATCTGTGTCTCCAATGATTTCAGAGTAGCTTCATGATTGGTCATTTGCATTTCTGTTTTATCCATGAATGTTTCTGTCTTCTTGACAAAGTGATTCATATTATCAATATAGGTTCTTGTTTGAGACATAAATGTAGCCAAAGTTTGTTCCAGTATACTAGTTGTGGCAGCTGGTGGCTGTTGCTGCTGCTGCTGTGGTTGCTGCCGAGTCAGCAAACTAGGTCCTCCCTGGTTCTGTGTATTATGTGCTTGAGGATTTAGGGAATTATTAGGATTGCTTCAAGAGAACTTGGGATCCTTTCTCCAGTTGGGATTGTAGTTGTTGGAGTTATAATTATGATTATTGTAGTTCCCAACATACATCCCTTCTTCTAACTGTATTGGACATTCCTCCGAACTGTTGTTTCCTTCACAAGTTTCGCATACCTCTTCAGCAGAGTAGACAGGTTGTGTACCTTTTTCAAGAGTTTTTTCATTTCCTTAGTGAGATATGCCACCTGTGATTTTAATGAATTGTCGGCCTCATAATCTTTTACAGCTAGGACCCGTTTACCCCCTCTTCTTGCTGTCGGAAACTGTTCCTCATTCTTCGCCAGATTTTTCAATACTGTCATTGCCTCATCTGGGTCTTTGTCCAGCATTAATCCATTTGCTGCTGAATCAATTCTGATACGAGTTTGTAAATTGGCAGCATTATAGAATTTAGTTACCTGTTTCCAAACGGGGAATCCATGCATCGGGCAGTTCCTTAGCATAGTGGTAAATCTGTCTTAGGCTTCGTGCATTGGCTCGTCATCTTCCTGTTGAAAAGTAGCAATTTCGTTACGTAATCGCTCAGATAAATGCGAAGGATTAAAACGAGACAAAAATTCACGAGTTAAATCTGCCCAAGTTCATATTGAACCCAACGTTAGTTTATTCCACCAAGTCTTTGCCTTGTCCCTCAATGAATGAGGAAATAACCGAAGCCTCAGTATCTCCATATTAACTCCTGGTAGTCTAAATGAACCACATATTTCCTGGAACGTTTTAAGATGCTCCCTAGCATCCTCTATAGCAGCACCACTAAATTGGCCAGCGTTGTTGATCATGCTGAACATAACAGGTTTCAGCTCAAAGTTGTCAACTTCTACATCTGGCAGGGTGGTTTCTAATTCTACATGATCGTTGAGCATGTAGTCTTGGCATGACCGGCGTGCGGCAGCGACAGGAGGGTCGACAGGTGGATCGTTCCTTCCATCTCATGCATGATTGTTATTATCCTGGAGATCCCATTGGTTGTTCATGGCCGCTAGCTGTTCTTCAAGGTATTCGTTTCTGGCTAGTACGTGGCGAAGTCGGTTCCTAAGATTGAACGAATGTTCTATTTCAGGATCTAATGGATACTCAGGTTCCTTTCCTCGTCTCGATCTGCGTATAAACAAGAAACCTTGTGAAAATCACAGGTTGACAATCCAAAATAAAATAGAAAAATAAAAAGAATGCAGTAAAAAGGTAGGGTAAAGTTATGTTGCCAATCCCCGGCAACAGCGCCAAAAACTTGTTACGTGTAAAAGTGTATATCGCAATGTAGTGCAAGTGTACACGACGCAAGTACTAAAGTGATACATAAGTATCGGATATCGTCTCCATAGAGACTGGGCTAATAGCTTCACCTTGGTTTACTGCACGAAGGTAAAAAGAATAGTTTAAATTGTTGTCACGAAAAATAATAAAGAGAACTGGAAAATAAGATTAAAATAATCAAGATAGAGAGAATGGGCTGGTATTGAATTGCTCAGTAGTGTAGGTATTTCTAAGTCTTGGAAAATTTGTTCTGTCGTCGTCCCTGTCGCGGCAGCACCTGTCGTGGCAACGATCTGTTGATAGTCGCGGCAGCGATCACTCAACTCTGCACTTCAAGCTTGGCAAGAATCCCTGTTGTGCCTTGGCCTATCCCTAGGTCCAAGTATGTCGATAAACACGTCTTTGATGATACCTCCCAGCGTGAATCGATGGATGAACACCGATGTTGTTGAATTCTTTCTTAGCCACTTAACCTCGTCTTATCCCTAGGTCTGAGATAGTTCAACTATAAACTAGAGAACCCGCACTTATTCCTTTTGTATACTTAACTCTCCCGATATTAAGTAAATAGATAACCTCACAATGCTCTCCTGATACTCTTGCAAGATATTAACAACCAGAATAAGCGAACTTGAAGTTTATTTTATTGAACAGAAAATTCCTAAAACAAAAGCAATCCTTGCAACTACTTTACAAATCAACCCGTGGCCCTAGGGGGAATTTAGAACATGTTGAGAAGGGGAAAACGGCTAGGGTTTTGGGAAGAAGGCTAGAGATGAAGATGATGTCTTCTCCTAGGTCGAATTACATGCCTTTATATAGGCCTTGGGTTCAATTTTTCTAATATGACAAGAATACAAGTTTAAATTAAAGTACAACTCTATTAAAGACTAAATCTTCAGAGCATAAGTCTTTAATTCGTCCTTCCTTCTTGCTTGGAGTTTCTTCCTTGAACTTTGGGCTTGGCCTTCATTCTGATCTAGAGCTTGGAAAAATATAAGGGTATTCCACGACAGACGGGCTTAATTTTCTCTTTCTGTCGAGGCCCACTTTGTTTCTTCTCCTCAAAACTGTCGTCGTCCTTGGCTGCCACGGCAGCGGCCGTGGAAGCATCGTCCTCCTCGACTGCTCATCTAGTTCCAACTTTTCTGTATCACTGCCCAGCGCCTGCTTCTCCATTTGCTACAGCAGCAACCTGCAAAAGCAACCAATTTCAGTAGAAACTGTGTCATTTAATATATTTGTGATGTATAACTGAAATCTAACCTAAATGCAGTGAATTATGCTTGAATGCAGTAGAAATATGGGTTAAATAGGGGTTAAATAATAGAACTTTTACACACTCAACAATATGATTAAAAAAAATTGGTAAAATTAGCTCCTTAAAGATTCAAAGTTTGAATTCTTTACAAAACAGTCACTAGTCAACTTTTGCAAAAACTGCGATTTGGTCACTACACTGCAATGTAGTATTTCCAAACTTTATTTAGTAAAAAAAATTAACCATAATCATTCATATAATAAATGAGTAGTTTTAGATATTTTTCCATAATTTTAAAGCATCTCGAACTAGGTGTTCCCTAAATCTCCCTTAAAGGTTCGAACCGTTCTCGACCAGTCCGATTCAAACCTTAAAACTTCTGGGCCAAAAATTAGGGTGTTACAAAATTTCCTAAGTGGGGGAGAGTTGTAACGCCCTGATTTTGGGCCTAGAAGCTTTTAACGTTGGTTCAGAGTTAGTAGAATCTAAACTAGAGATTCGAGTTTTCAAGAGCGGTTCAGAGAAAACGTAGTTCGGAATATGATAAAATTATGGGAAAAATTCCTAAAATCTTCTAAAAATATATAGAAAAGTTTGGTAAAGGCAATTTTAAAAAATGACTTTTGGAAGATTGAGATTTCGATTTAGTGACTATTTTGTAAAAAATGCATTTGTTTTAAAACACTATATTGGAAGGGGGCAAAAACTTAGAATCTTTAGGGAGCTTATATCTATTTTGTGAGCCTTTTCCCTTAAATTGACCATTTTCAATAGATTTATTAAAAAGAAATAAAAAGATATTTTTACTAAAAAGGATTTATCATCTAAAAGGCTAATTGACATAACTTTCATTCTCTCGTTTTCCAAACAACCAAACACTCTATTTTCTCTCTAAATTTCCTAATATCTTCATCTTTTAACTTCTCTTTGTTTCACAGATGATTTCCTAAGCTTTTTCCTCATTATTCTCAATGCAAGCTTGAAGGATCTCTACAAAATCATGTCATTTGAAGTAAAAGGCAGAGGTTAGAGGTAAATTTCGTTTAACTCCTCTAATCAAGGTTCTTTAAAGAAATTCACAAGTCTTTGGCTCTCTAAATATGGTTATTGTTGGGTTTTTTGATGCTCGATTCCTTCAACCGTTCTTGCTCGCCAAGTGGTTGAGAAGTGGAATAATTGGGTGTTTTGTGGGTATAGAAAGATAGGCAATTGACACAAGGATTTATAGTGGTTCAACCTTCTAACCAAGGTCTACATCCACTACCTTAGCTTCCCACTAAGGATTTCCAAACAAATTCACTAAGAATTTCATCCACTTTTCTCGGCTTAGGAGGAAACCGTTACAACGATCAAGCTTTCTACCCAAAGCTTGATCAAACAATCTCTTACACAAGAAAGACTTAGAAAACTAGAAATCCCTCTAGAAGGTATATGTTTGCACAATTAAAGCTTTCACCCAAAACCTAAACACTTGAGCAAATTTGACAATTAGGCTCACAAGTGTTGTCTATACAATAAATTGAACAATAAAGCCCTAAGACAAATTCTTGATCATTATGTTGTTGACAATTGAAGCATTAACCATTACTAGATGCTTGGAGGTCTCTTTTATACTCTTAATTGAGTTTGTAGCCATTACTAGCCGTTGGGGTTGAATTGGAGTCGTTGGAGCCTTTATTTCCCACCATAAATGCAGTTCTACAGCTTGGCGTATCGATACCCTTCAAACCGTATCGATACGGTCCCGATAAGGAAGTAGCCGTTGTGCATTTCAGCTGATGTGTATCGATACGCTTACCTAGCATATCGGTACGATCCTGCAGTTTAAAGACCTTTGGGAAATATGACCGATAGGGTAGTTAGGCGTATCGATACGCGATACAACTGTATCGGAACGCGACTAGTCGTCGGGCTATTTTAAAACACACCGTATCGATACGACTAAGCTTATCGGTACGGGTTTTGGCTACTGGAAAAATCATGTAGTTGAAACCCTAAGGCGTATCGGTGTGGTACCAGACCGTATCAGCACGGGCACTTGAAAAGTTTGGTTTTGATTACTTTGAATGTACTTTAAAACATTCCAAAGCCTTTTAAAACCCTTAAACATATTTTCAAGTTGTTTTTAACTAAAAATATATTTTAAATTCTTTTCAATTTAGTCCAAAACATTTTCCAAATATTATCTCAAAACAATTAGTTCTACAATCTCCCCTTTTTTGATATAATAAAACTAACTTGAAAAATTATTTGGGATCTCTCCCCCTTTGTGAAATAAATTTGGAATAAGAGAATTAAGATTTGAAATCAATTAAGCTCCCCCTTATTCATTTGAAAATTCAATTTTTCAAACCATTTCTCCCTCTTTTTGTTATATCAAAAAGAATTTAAAACACTTTTAAGCTAAAAATAACGATAGAGGTTTAGATTTTGAAAAAATTTAAATGTTTGGTTTTAAAATAGCTCCCCCTTACTCAAAGCATCATCATAGAATGTTAGTCCAACATATGTCATAATCTAGTTGAAATAAGTAAAAATAAATCAAATGAAAGCAGAAGGAACAACTAGATTTTTTACCACACTTGATCCCAAGGGAGGATGTGAAGCTTTCCTTCTTCAAGTGTTCTTCCTTGTGTGCGTGGAGCTCCCCCTCAATTTTGGACTTGTTGATCAATCTCCATCACACCTATCATAATACAATCAAGTGATTTTTGGTATCCAAATTGCTTTGGATCCATAGACGTTATTAGCACAAAAGTTAGTCCTCTTAGGAATCCATTTTTCAATTTCATCCTTTTTAGTTGAAGTACTTAGTCCTTTTGGGACCCAAATACTTCTAAACATTTTACCATTTACAAATCTAGGGGCACTAGATTGTCTTACAGAAAAGTTTGATTTTCCAAAATTATTTTTCTTTTGAAGTTCATTGAAAATCAAATCTTTTTCCTTCTTAAGATCATCAACTTCTTTTTGATGATCTTTTTCAATAGTTTGAAGCAAGTTTTGTAAGTTTAAAACTTTAAGCTCAAAATCTTTAATTTTTGCTTCAAACTCTAAATTGGTTTTAGAAAGCAAATCATTTTCGGTTTTAACTTTGAAATCAATTTCTCGTTTTTCGAAAATGAAACCTTGAACTCAAAATCCAATTCATCGTAGGCTTCTTGTAACTCATCAAAAGAATATGAATTTGAATTTTATCAGTTAGAAGTTACCTCCCCCTCATTGAGGGCCATAAAGCATAGGTGGGCTACTTCATCATCGGTGGAGTCTTCATCACTTCATATGGTCACGTATGCTTGTTTTGAAGATGATCCCTTCTTGTTGGATTTGTGGGATTCTTTCATCTTCTTCCTCGATTCATACTTGGATTTTTCCATTTTGCTTTTCATGAATCGTGCAAATTTGTTGAAGAGATAGGCCATCTCTTCATCTTCACTTTCCTCCTCACTTAGTTCTATATGATGGCATGTGGAAGATTTGAGACCGACGACACTTGCTTTGATGCCTAGCTCCATGATCTTCTTCTTCCCCATCTTTCTTACCTCTTCCTTCTTCTTCTCCTCTTCTTTTTCTTTTTTCATAATTTGGTGAGTGAGAAGTGACCCCATTAGTTCATCAAGCTTCAAGGTCTTCAAATTTTTTGCTTTGATGATGGCGGTCCTCTTTGAGTCCCATGACTCGGGAAGAGAATAGATAAGCTTTCGGACAAGCTTTTCTTCCAGAATGACTTCTCCATAACCCTTGAGTCCATTAGTGATGGTGGAGAATTTGTGAAACATCTTCTCAATGTCCTCTACCGGATCCATTTTGAAGTTCTCATACTCTAGGTTGAGGAGGCCGATCTTGGTCTCCTTTACTTCATTTGTCCCATCGTATGTAACCTCGAGCTTGTCCCAAACTTCCTTGGCACTCTTACAAGAAGACATATTCTCATAGATGTTGGGGCCAAATGCACAAAATAATATGTGCAAGGCTTTGCAATTTAACTACATCTTCTTGCAATCGTCGGCACTCCAATCTGCCTTGCTTTGTTGAGGCTCGAACAGACCATCTTCTACTATATCCCAAAGTTTGTAGTCCTTTGACTTTATGAAGAACTTCATCCTTGTTTTCCAATGGGCATAGTGTGTTCCGTCGAAGAAGGGGGTTTGTCGATGGATTGCGCCATTGAGCCGGTTGAGTGAAATGATGATCGAGCTTGCCGAATCTTCTCAATAGAATGTTAATCCTCTTCAATTGAGCCAAGCTCTGATACCAATTGTTGGGTTTTTCGGTGCTCGATTCTATCAACCGTTCTTGCTTTCCAAGTGGTATCGAAGTGGAATAATTAGGTGTTTTTGTGGGAATAGAAAGATAGGCAATTGACACAAGGATTTATAGTGGTTCAACCTTCTAACCAAGGTCTACATCCACTACCTTAGCTTCCCACTAAGGATTTCCAAACAAATTCACTAAGAATTTCGTCCCCTTTTCTCAGCTTAGGAGGAAACCGTTACAACGATCAAGCTTTCTTCTCAATGCTTGATCTAACACTCTCTTACACAAGAAAGACATAACAAACTAGAAATCCCTCTAGAAGGTATATGTTTGACAATTAAGCTCACAAGTGTTGTCTATACAATAAATTGAACAATAAAGCCATATGACAAATTCTTGATCATTATGTTGTTGACAATTGAAGCATTAACCATTACTAGATTCTTGGAGGTCCCTTTTACACTCCTAATTGAGTTTGTAGCCATTACTAGCCGTTGGGGTTGAATTGGAGCCGTTGGAGCCTTTATTTCCCACCATAAATGCAGTTCTACAGCTTGGCGTATTGATACCCTTCAAACCGTATCGATACGGTCTCGATAAGGAAGTAGTTGTTGTGCACTTCAGCTGATGCGTATCGATACTCTTACCTAGCGTATCGGTACGGTCCTGTAGTTTATAGACCGTTGGGAAATATGACTGTTGGGTAGTTAGGCGTATCGGTATGCAATAAAACCGTATCGGTATTTGACTAGCCGTTGGGTTGTTTTAAAACACACCGTATCGATACGGCTAAGCGTATCGATACGAGTTTTGTCTTCTGGAAAAATCATGTAGTTGAAACCTTAAGGCGTATCGGTACGGTACCAGACTGTATCGGTACGGGCACTTGAAAAGTTTGGTTTTGACTACTTTGAATGTACTTTAAAACAATCTAAAGCCTTTTAAAACCCTTAAACATATTTTCAAGTTGTTTTTTAACTAAAAACATATTTTAAGTTCTTTTCAATTTAGTCCAAAACATTTTTCAAATATTATATCAAAACACTTAGTTCTACAATTATTAATAATGTTTTGTGATTTAATTGATGAATCAAGCTTTAAAAGGGGATTTCTAAGGATTTTTGTATTGCTACTGTTTTGTATGATTTGAGATTAATTTTAGTTATGATTTGAATTTTAGAAGATGATAAAATAGAGGTTTTATCATAATAATCCGAATTGGTTTGGATCTATACTTGATAGATTATTATATTTGAGGTTTTATGGAAGTTTTGTGAATCAGGGTTACTGGAGGTATAAGGACGTGATTAGATAGTTTTTGGATGTTATTTGATGATTAAAATCTGATGGAAGTGATAGATTATGGCTGGGTTGAATTTGTGGAGCAATCGAAGGGGTTTCCGGTTGTTTTGGATAGGCGATTTGGTGTTTTGGGTAGAGCAGCGAGATAACATTGGTTGCTGGTAATTTTAATGCATTGAGATGCATTAACTCTCTGTTTTTGTGTGGTATAAATAGGTAAGTTTGTATCGGACACGATTGGTGAAGTTTCGGAAGTTTTGGAAGCATGATTTCACTTTGGCAAAGCAAGCGAGGCGTGATCGGTGAGTGGAATCGGTTTTAAAAGTCTTATAAGGACTTGAAAGCAAGGTTTGGGGGTTTAGATTGAGTTTGAAACAATAATCTAAGCCCGTAAGTAAGTTTGAGACATTTCACTCTCGTTTATCGATTTTTGTCCCATTGGTTTTATGATCATGCTCTTGATTTGAAGATAGAATTACACCTACTGTTTTATGCATGTTTTAAAAATGAAATGATGATTTTATTGATCCCATTAGATAGAATTGATATTTGAATGAGATAGAACTATTTGAGAAAATGTTATGCATTGTATATTTTTTTGAAATGGGATGATAATGATTTAGATTGATGCATTGAAAAACATAATGTAATGATGTTTAAAATGAATATATTAGCATGGGATGAGATTATTGTTACCGGATATAGTTGGTTAACAAATAGGATGAGAAGTGCACTATAATATACGAATTTCATACGTGTTCTTTGGTTCGGGTAATGAGGGTAGTGTCATCCCGTTCGAAAGTGAGAGTGTGGTGATGAGAGATTCCACCACGGTAGGTCTTGGTGAAACACCCAAGCTTTGTAGCGATGAGAGATGCCGCCATGATAGTCCGGTGATGTGAGATTCCACCGGGGTAGGACTTGACATTTAGTCAAGCTATCCGCATATCCGAGTAATGTTGCTAAATGCAAATATATGAGATTGATTATGAAATTCACATGTACTTTGTTATAAATGATTTCATGCATTGTGTTTTTCATATGAGAATATGATTTGAGAAATGCTTTATGAGATTTAAGCATGTAAGGCTATGCCTTGAGATTTTGCATTTTGATGAATGCATGAGATAGATGGTACATGTGGTTTTAATGATATGGTTTTGCTTTGAAAATGATTTCAAGCATGAGATAGAAAGAGCATGATGAGATAGAGATTTCTAAATGAGAAATGGTTTTAAAATGCATTGTTGTTGGTTTGTTTCGAGCATCCCTCACTAAGATCATTTCATCACTTGCCAATATAATCATTAATCCACATTAATTCACTGTTTTCAAACATAACCACAATGTCATTACCACAAGCACACATGCTTAACATCATATGCATTTTCGTATGAAAACCAACGATCACTTACCTAGTGCGTCCTTAACATAGTAACATTAAATTCCAAGATTAAACCATGCTTAAACATGCTTAAAAACAAGAAACAAATCCACTCTTACAAAAAATGCATTTTCAACCAACTTAACACATTTTCAAGAGAGGGATTACCGAAACACTTACACTTGAGCTTAGTTAAGCATATCAAGCTTACACTAAGCCCCCAAGAGTATGCTAAAGCGTTACAAAGCAGGAAATTGCATTTCCACTCACCGATACGCGAAGCCTTGTTCGCCGACACAGAAATTACACCTCTAGAGCCTCCAAAATCACCTCGTTAGCTTTCGGATCAAGATCCCCTATTTTCACAATATCAAAACAAAGATCTAAATGCATTAAAATGCATTCAAGCACCAGCAACAATCCATAGACTCGTTGCCCACTCAAACAACACCAAAATACCCTTCCAACACAACCGAAAACTCAATCGATTGCCTCCTAAACCAAGCCCAGCCATCATGCAACACTTCCAAAGCATTAACAACATCAAAACACATCTAAAAAACATCCTAACTCATCCTTATACCTCCAGCCATCAAGATTCCATCATTCCACCCCAAAATCACACTTAAAACTACCAAAAAACTCAAGGATCTCAAGGAATCGGGATCGAAGTTATTAACACATCCTTTTAACATATAAATCAACTTAAAAATCAATTAGAATCAACACAAAACAGTTCCCAACTCATTAAGTTCGAAAATTAAGAATTACATCACAATTTTGCAAGATTTTGCTCTTAACTCAAAACTATACTCAAAATTCAGTTAAAAATCATAAATGAGAGTCAATAATCTTGGGAATTTCAATAAAAAACCTAGATTGAAGGTTAAGAACGAGATTTACCTCCAATCCTTGCTTCCTTGACAATTTGACAAGTTTTTCTTCCTAAAATCTTGAAGAAAAAGAAGTGAATCTTTGAAAAAGAGTTTAGAGAAGAAAAGAGGAATTTGAGAGAAAAGAAATCTGATGAAAAGTTGTTTGACAAATGTGTTTGGCTGAAATGAGAGAAGGAAAAGTAGTAACGTGATTAAAACCTCTCTAATTCCTTATTTATTTAATATTTAATTAAAATCATTTTAATTCCTTTAAAAAAAGCCTTTAAAAACACATGTCAAATTGAAGGAAGGCTGAATTTTACAAAAGCTCCCTAAAGATTCTAAGAACTTGACTCTCTTCTTGAAAATAGCCTTTTTCCACAGTTTTAAAACTTTACAATTTGGTCAATACTCAAAATGTCCATTTTCCAAAACCCTTTTTGTAAAGTTAATTTGACCAACATCTTAATTATATTTTTAGAGGTTTTTACCAATTTTATCACAATTTTATCCTATCTCGATCCTTGATTTCTTAAAATCACCTTACGCGATTCGAACAGTTCTCAACCGGTTCGATCCGATGTCTGAAACATCTAGGCCCAAAACCAGGGCGTTACAACTCTCCCTTACTTAGGAAATTTCGTCCTCGAAATTTTTACCTGAAGAAAAGAGATGCGGAAACTGCTTCAGCATATCTTCCATGCTTTCCCATGTGGCCTCCTCAACTCCTCGGTGCCGCCACAACACCTTCACAAGCTCTATCGTCTTGCCACGAAGAACTTTGCTACTCACGTCCAGAACCTTCACCGGTTATTCATCATATGATAGATCCAGATTCAACTCTATCTCCTCAACATGCATTACGTGTGAAGGATTCGATCTGTACTTCTATAACATGGAGACATGGAACACATCATGTATCTTCTCCAACTCAGCAGTCAATCTCAACCGATATGCCACAGGACCAATATGCTCCACAATCTCGTAAGGTCCAATAAACCTTGGGCTATGTTTACCCTTACGCCCAAATCTCATCACCTTCTTCCAAGGTGAAACTTTCAAGAACACACGTTCGCCAACTGCGAACTCAACCTCCTTACACACGTTTGCCTATTTGATGCTACTCTTAACCGCTCACAAATGAGCTTCACCTTCTCGGTGGTTCCCTTAAGCATAGTTGGCATTGAAATCAACTTTTGCCCAGCTTCTTCCCAACAAAGAGGGGTTATGCATCTCCTCCCATACAAAGCCTCGTATTGAGCCATTTGGATACTTGCCTGGTAACTATTGTTATACGCAAACTCAACCAACGGCAAATGTTTCTCCCAAGAACCCTGAAAATCTATCACACAACACCTCCGCATATCCTCAAGCACCTGAATCACACGCTTAGACTGTCCATCCGTCTGCGGATAATAAGAAGTGCTGAAATTCAGCCGTGTACTCAAATCTTGATGTAAACATTCCCAAAATCGCGTTGTAAACCTCGGATCTCTATCCGACACAATGGAGTTTGGCACACCGTGCAACCGCACAATCTCAGCTATGTACAACTCATCCAACTTATCCAAAGTATACGTAGTATGCACAGGCAGAAAATGCGCACATTTCGTAAGCCGATCCACAACCACCCAAATTGAATTCTTCTTTGTCGGTGACAAAGGCAACCCAGACACAAAATCCATGGTCATTCTCTCCCATTTCCATTCTGGATTTCTCAAAGGCTGTAACAATACAGAAGGAACCTGATGCTCAGCCTTCACTCACTGACACACCATACACTTACTAACAAACTCAGCTACATCCTTTTTCGACCCCACACAGTAGTACTCATCCTTTAGGAAACGATACATCTTTGTACTACTCGAGTGCATAGCAAAAGGACTACAATGAGCTTCAGTCAAAATAGTGCGCCTTAACTCAGCACTATCTGGCACCACTATCCGACTCCCAAAACACAGAACACCGTCATCATTAAAGCTGAAATCAGAAGGTCTATCCTATGCAATGTCTTGAACATGCGAAACAAGAGAATCATCAAGCAATTGTTTCTCTTTAATCAACTGTAACAATGATGGTTTCCCTTGCATTTTCGCCACAAGACCACCATCACGCGATGTACTCAAATGAGCAAATATCGCTGACAACTCAACAGCCACCTTTCGGCTCAAAGCATCGGCCACAACATTAGCCTTGCCTGGGTGATACTCAATCGCCATATCATAATTCTTAAGCAACTCCACCCAACGTCGTTGCCTAAGATTTAACTCCTTCTGAGACATAAGGTATTTCAAGCTTTTATGATCCGTGAACACAACACATTTCTCACCATACAGGTAATGCCTCCAAATCTTCAAGGAAAATACCACAACTGCAAGCTCAAGATCATGAGTAGGGTAGTTGCGCTCATGCACCTTCAACTGCCTAGATGCATAGGCCACCACCTTACCCTCCTACATCAACACGCAGCCCAAACCAACAATGGACGCATCACTATAGACCACAAACTCCTTACCAGACTCAGGTTGAATCAAAATAGGAGCTAGCGTCAAAGCTTCCTTCAGCTTCTCAAAGGCTTGTTGCCTCGCCTCCGTCCACTCAAAACGAACATTCTTTTGTAGCAACTTGGTCAAAGGTGCCGCTATCTTTGAGAAACCCTCGACAAATCTACGGTAGTACCCAGCCAACCCAAGGAAACTCCAGACTTCTGTCATTGACTTAGGTACTTTCCAACTCATCACAACCTCCACTTTTTGCGGATCAACGCGGATACCCTCATCCGATACCACATGCCTAAGGAAGACCACTTCCCTAAGCCAAAACTCACAATTACTCAGCTTCGCATACAACTGATTTTCCAACAATGCTTGCAACACGATTCTTAAGTGCTTATCATGATCCTTCTCAGTACGCGAATATACAAGGATATCATCGATAAACACCACCACAAACTGATCCAAGAATTCATGGAATACGTGATTCATCATATAAGCAAGGTAAGCCTCACATCCCAACCTCATCATACAGTTTGCTTCCAAGGCCGAAATTACATTTGACAAGAATTTCACGTCTCGCCTACTACAACAACCTCATAGTCATCGGCCAACTTTAAGGTGACTCACTTAACATCAAAATCAACCACGACTCTATGCTCTGTCAACCAATCCATGCCAAGGATTATATCAAATCCGTAGAAAGGCAATTCTATCAAATCTACAAGGAAAATATGACCTTGCACAGACAGAGGACACCTCCTATACAACTTCCTAGTGACTACAGTCTTACCAAAACAACTAGTCACTTGCATTCCTACTCCAAGCATCTCAACAGGTAAATCAAGCAAATGTGCATGCTCACTCAAGATATAAGAATGCGTGGATCCAGAATCAATCAAAGCCAGCAAATATAAAGACTGGAGAGAAAAGGAACCTGCGATCACATCGGTTTCGTTGCGCTCCTCGCGCTAAGCATACACCCTCGCTGGTCCACCTCCTTCAGGTCGAACGGCTGCAACGTGAGCAATACCTCGCTACCCCTCATCCCTCCTCTGAAAGTTGCCACGGCCGTGCCCACGGCCTCTCTGAGGTGCAGCCACCACAGGAGCACGTCCTTGGCCACCACCGGCCAACAAAGGACACTCCCTCCTCATGGGATATGTCGAACCACAATTCCAGCAGGAGTTCCCTGTCACTACAACAATAGCCTGGACCTCTCTAGCCGCTCGAGAACAATCTCGCCTCAAATGGTCCCTCGAACCACATGTCCAGCATGTATGCTGCTCGGACCTCATACGACCTCCCTGAGCCCGCCCACCTCGACCCGAAACACCTCGCCTCCCCTCAGGCTGATGTCTCCTATCACGGCCTCTCTTGTTCCGTCCACCACTAGAACTATACTCAGCAGCCCTCTTTCAAAAGCTAGATCCAACACCTCTAGAAGACAAGCCTAGGTTCTGCTCGATGTCCTTTGCCCGACACACAAGCACATCAAAATCTATGTAGTCTGCAGCTAGCATATATGTCTTAACCTCTTGCACCAATCCATACCGGAATCGATCACAACAATGCCTCTTACTCGGTACCAGCTCAGGAGCATACTGACTCAAGCATACGAACTGAACCTCGTACTCAGCCACCGATAGGTTACCCTGATCGAGAGACATAAACTCACGTTTCTTCTCATCCAAGTATCTTACACCTAGATACTTTCTCCGGAAGGAACCCCTGAAAAACTCCCAATCTACTTCATTGGGTTCCATCCCATCTGTGGTAGTCGTCCACCAGCTGTAAGCATCACCTTGCAGTAAGGAAAATGCACATCCGAGCTTGCGCTCATCATTACAACCCATTTGATCCATTATGTGGATCGTACTGGCCAACCAAGCCTCAGACGCCTCGGGTGCCAAACTATAGAACTCTGTCGCTCCATAGCTCCTCAACCTCTCCAAATGTAGACCCACCTGCCCAGCTACAGGGGCTTGCACTTGCGCTCCGGCAACAGCATCCTGAAATGCTCTGGTAATCGCCTAAACTATAGGCTCCAAATTACACAATTCAGGACCAGATTGTCCTTGTTGCACCTGATCCCCACCTCCAGGTGGTGGCGGAGGAGGTAGATCTCCACAAGGAGGAACATCAGCCCCCTGCTCAGCCTGGTTTTCCTGCTCAGCTGCAAGCACTATCGTATTGGACCTCAATTCTCTTATGGGTCCCATGTTTATTTTAAACAAACACAACAACGAAACAAATCAAACCATTTAGGCCAGCTGCAAGCAAGAAATCCAAGTTTACAAAACATTCGATTAGTGTAACAAGGCAATGGGCACCCAATTTCGCCATAAAGCATAGCATACATGTAACATCATGTTCACATACTTTCCAACATTCCAAATCAGCACATATCCACACCACATCATCCTCATACCATCATATCCATCTCACATGCAATTCACATCAATCAACATGGCATAAGTTCAAAAATTCAAACATTAACATGCTTTCCGAAAATCCTACCTCAACTCACATCAATTACACATTCCAACATTTACAATTCTTTCGAAACCTGGCTCTGATACCAACAAATGTAACCCACTTAGCCCGGCCTAGACATTTGACCCGAACTACGAAGATTACACGGGGAAAACCAAAGTCAACCCGAAAGTCAACCTTGATTAACGATTTTTTTTTTCTTTTTATCTTTTCTAGATGCATAATTAAACCTAGGTGATTACCCAAGAATCATATGAGAGAAGAACACAGCCTTCGGAAAACATTTAGGGACTCAAATGCGTGAATTACACTTTTAGGGACCAAAACATTATTTTTAGAAAATATAAGGACTTAATAGATTTTAAACTTACCATTATGTAATTAGTCATATTTCATGCTCCTCTGTAAAATTTCAACTAAAAAGGACAATCCAAGCTCAAGCAATTGCATCCACATCATTCAGGACCAAAATGTAAAACATGTAAACATAAACAATTCAAATCCATCACCCAACGGTCGACTGTATCGAAACACCACCCCTCGTACCGAAACGCCCATATCGAAACAGTGTTGAACGTTTCGGTACTCGGGTATGTTCCGAGACCGGTATCGAAACAGGCTTCACCAGTAGCCAAACTATTTTGAAACAGCTTCATCTGTTCCGATCCACAATGGCCATTACATGACCCCGTTTCGGAACATGTGAGGGTGTTTCGATACACCTTGCCCAGTGACAACAGGTATAGTTGGTTTTTCATACTTTTTCATACTCGAATCAACCCCGAGACATGCCATATCAAGCATACATCAAAGATACTTATCAACAATCATCGTAAAGAAGCAATAGCCTAAACATAGCAACAAACATTTAGGCAAAGGCACTAGAGGCATGCTTCCTAGCTCATCCAAAACCATAACAAGTCAAAACTCCCAATATGCCAAAACCCAAACTCCAAAGGCCATTTACAATTCAAGTAATGTCAAACCAATATGCTCAAAGAGAAAGAACCATTCTCAAACATTCCAAAGTATAGATCCCACCTATTTCCTCATATTACACTAAAGGAGAACCAGATACTTTTCTTTGACAAATACCTTGGATTACTCTTGCTCTTGAGCTACCTCCAAATGTTCAATTTTCTGCATTGATGAATCAAACGAGCGTAAGCCATAAGCTTAGTGAGGAACGCTAAACACATTCACCAATGCATAACTCAAGTTTACAAAATCATCACTTTACAATACATGCCCTTTATAAAACAAGTCTTCTCAAGACTTTAATGCACTTTTAAAACCTCCTGCACATTTGCATTAACAAACAACATCAAATAAACCTTTGCTCATGATTTAACAAGCATCACATACATTCTTGCATCATACACATATTTCTCATGCACTCTTGCATCATTTACGAGCATCTCATGCTTCACTTAGATCATTTGCATTATATTGGCTTTCAAGTGATAGTTCACAAATCCCTTCAACACAAGACACAATCGGATACGCGGATTACAAGCGTTGTCCCTCACGCTTCATACAAACTACCGGACTTCACAAGGTGGAGACATATGGCACAATCACAACTCCTCAACACCCGTGATGGAGACTAATGGCACAATCACAACCCCTCAACATCACTCATTGGTAGTTGTATAATTCCACTAACGAGAGTATGGGACACATACACAAGACTCGCACACGGGACTAACCATTCACCGTTTTGATCTTAACCTCAATCGTTAGGGTACTTGGATGGAGATTACGACAAAATCACAACCCCTCAACATCCAAGACGACTTTATTCACGGTGCTGCCAATCCTATAACCGGCTAACTATATCTGATTAAAGTAACCAAAAACCATTTCATCACTTGCCAATATAATCATTTATCCACATTAATTCACTGTTTTTTAAGCATAACCACAATGTCATTAACACAAGCACACATGCTTAACATCATATGCATTTTCATATAAAAATCAAGGATCACTTACCTAGTGCATCCTTAACATAGTGACATTAAATTCCAGCATTAACCCAAGCTTAAACATGCTTAAAAACAGTATACAAATCCACTCTTACAACAAATGCATTTTCAACCAACTTAACACATTTCCATGAGAGGGATTACCGAAACACTTACACTTGAGCTTAGTTAAGCGTATCAAGCTTACACTAAGCCCCCAAGAGTACGCTAAAGCGTTACAAAGTAGGAAATTGCATTTCCACTCACCGATACGCGAAGCCTTGTTCGTCGACACGAAAATTACACCTTCGAATCCTCCAAAATCACCTCGTTAGCTTCCGGATCAAGATCCCCTATTTTCACAACATCAAAACAGAGATCTAAATGCATTAAAATGCATTCAAGCACCAGCAACAATCCATAGACTCGTTGCCCACTCAAACAACACCAAAATACCCTTCCAACACAATCGAAAACTCAATCGATTGCCTCCTAAACCAAGCCCAGCCATCATGCAACACTTCCAAAGCATTAACAACATCAAAACACATCTAATAAACATTATAACTCATCCTTATAACTCCAGCCATCAAGATTCCATCATTCCACCCCAAAATCACACTTAAAACTACCAAGAAACTCAAGGATCTCATTGATTTCGAGATATTTGTTATTAGCACATCCTTTTAACATATAAATCAACTTAAAAATCAATTAGAATCAACACAAAACAGTGCCCAACTCATTAAGTCCGAAAATTAAGAATTACATCACAATTTTGCAAGATTTTGCTCTTAACTCAAAACTATACTCAAAATTTAGTTAAATATCATAAATGAGAGTCAAGTATCTAGGGAATTTCAATAAAGAACCTAGATTGAAGGTTAAGAACGGGATTTACCTCCAATCCTTGCTTCCTTGACAATTTGGCAAGTTTTCCTTCCAAAAATCTTGAAGAAAAAGAAGTGAATCTTTGAAAAAGAGTTTAGAGAAGAAAAAAGGAATTTGAGAGAAAAGAAATCCGATGAAAAGTTGTTTGACAAATGTGTTTGGCTGAAATGCGAGAGGGAAAAGTAGTTACGTGATTAAAACCTCTCTAATTCCTTATTTATTAAATATTTAATTAAAACCATTTTAATTCATTTATTAAAAGCCTTTAAAAACACATGTCAAATTGAAGGAAGGCTAAGTTGTACAAAAGCTCCATAAAGATTCTAAGATCTTGACTCTCTTCTTGAAAATAGCATTTTTCCACAGTTTTAAAACTTTACAATTTGGTCATTATTCAAAATGTCCATTTTCCAAAACCCTTTTTGTAAAATTGATTTGACCAACCTCTTAATTATATTTTTAGAGATTTCTACCAATTTTATCACAATTTTATCCTATCCCGATCCTTATTTTCTTAAAATCACCTTACGTGATTCGAACCGTTCGCGACCGGTCCAATCCGATGTCTAAAACATCTAAACCAAAAACCATGGCGTTACAGGCTAAGAGGGATCACCAACCGAGTTGACTAGCCTTTGTTAGGTTTACGCTGAGATTGCTATGTATTTCCTACATTACGCTAGCTTTCGAGCGTCCTTGATAAGAAATAGAGAGGATCACTGTCGACTATCCCGCCGGACTTGGAATATCTGCCAGACTTGCCGCCGGGACTTATTTCCATCCCACCTGCCGAGATAACGAAAGTTGCAGGGGCAGTGACCCGCTGCGACCGAGTGACAGAGTCGTCGCTGCCGCCCGCCATACCTGTCGAGGCCGCAATCGAGGCAGCGCAAAAATAACTTTCCACAAATCAGTCAACACACTACTGAGCAGCAATAACCTGGAATTAATTGTGCATTTAAATTTCTTATACAAATACACACTCGAAGGAACTTTTCCATTCCTCGTGGGATTCGACATCTTTTATACTATAACTTGAAAAGGTGTGCACTTGCGCTTATACAAAAAGAACACTAAAATGCTACATAGCCGTTGGTGACCGTTTGGATTGAATTGGAGCTGTTGGAGCCTTTATTTCCCACCATAAATGCAGTTATGCAGCTTAGCGTATCGATACTCTTCAAATCGTATCGATACGGTCTCAATAAGGAAATAGTCGTTGAGACTTCCGGCTGGTGCGTATGGATACACATGGCAAGCGTATCGGTACAGTCCTGCAATTTAAAAGACTGTTGGGAAAATGACCGTTGGGGGTAGTTGGGCGTATCGGTACGTGATGCTACCGTATCGGTACGCGAACTAGCCGTTAGCTATTTAAAACATATCGTATCGATACGACATAGTGTATTAGTATGGGTTTTGGCTATTGGAATTTTATTGTAGCTGAAACCCTAGTATCGGTACTGGTACTTGAAAATCATTGTTTTGGCTACTTTAAAAGTATTTTAAGTTATTCCAAAGCCTTTTAAAAACCCTTAAACATAATTTCAAGTTGTTTTGACTAAAAGCATATTTTAAATTCTTTTCAATTTAGTCCAAATTGTTTTCAATTATTATATCAAAACCTTTAGTTCTACAAATTGGTAAAAAGGGAAAAAGGTGATAGGATCTAAGATCTTTGAGAGAAAAGAAGGTGTTCGGCTGCTTAGAAAATGAGGAAATGAAGGTTACATAAAATCCTTTTTAATTAAAAGCTTTTTTCATTTTTATTTCTTTTTAATAATGTTATTTTAAAATTGGTCAAATTAAGGGAAAATGCTTTTAAACACATGTAAGCTCCTTAAAGATTCTAAGTCTTGTCCCTTTTTTAATTTAGTCCTTAAAAACCAATTTTACACTTTTTACAAAATGGCCACTTGTCCAAATCTTGACTTTCCAAGAATCGTTTTCCAAAATTGATTTTACCATCCTTCAATATATATTTTCATAAGATTTTATCAATTTTTCACATAATTTTATCCCATCCCGAACTACGTTTTCCCTGAACCGCTTCTAAAGGCTCGAATCTCAAATTCTAGGTTCGACTAACCCAAATCGATGCCTAAAACATCTACACCAACTTTTAAAGGAAAGGCTGAATTTCCCATAAATTATTATTTTCTCACTTTGGGTTAAGGGAGACCACTTTACATCACAATTTCTTCTTCATCTTTCTTCTCCCACACCTTCATTCTTAACCTTGGTTTCAAGAAACTAAAAAAATCCAATCTCTATAGATCATCTCTTCCCTCCAAGATTTAATATTTTAGATTCTTAATCTCGATATCTCAAGCTTTAAGAACAATATTTTTTAATTAAAAAAGGGTGTGTTCTTTATTTATGATTTTTGGGGTTCAAGGCTTTAAGGATTTTCCTTTGAATTTAAAGGTGTAAATTCGTACATGAGCATTCCCTAACAATTGTTTCATTCCTTGTTTTGTTTCCATGTATGAGGGGTAAGTGGAGATGTTTGAGAAGCTTCTTCAAGTTTGAAGCAAGGAGAGAGCTTGAGGAAAATTGTGTGGAAGCTTGGTTTCGGGATTTTGCTAAAATGTCAATACATCTCTGACTCCTATGTTTCTTGAAGATCATAAGTTGATGTTTTGCTTGAGATTATAGTTTGTATGGGTGTTGGGTTGGTGAAGCATGTCCTGAGAAATTAAACTAAGGTTTTTGATGTTAAAAATGTTGTTAGAAGACTCTAATATACCCATAAATAACCTGGTAACTTTAGTAAACATTTTAGAGAGGTTTGGATGTGATTAGAGACAAGTTAGGCAAAATTTCCGAGCCTTAGAAAGTGGTTTTTGAGCTTTGGTACCGGTACGCGAGGAATCTGTACCGGTACCCCTTATTCGAATGAAGACAAATGACAAGTTGAGAGATGAGTATCAGTATGGTGATCAATCTATATCGGTATGCAATTTAAAGAAGTATCAGTACATGGTTGACATGTATTGGTACGCACATGCTTATAAAATTCCAGTAAGTCATTTTGGTATCAGTACACGTGTGAGTACCGGTACCCAGGGGTATCGTACAAGTACTCGAGGTCTAGTACCGATACTCACTGAGCATTTTTCCCAAGAAAGTTGTTTTGGAGATAGAGAGACTGAAAAATTATAGAATGTGGTCCAATATACTCCTAAAGACGTAAGATGACATAAATAAGCTCTGTAACTGAGATTTCACCCATATATGCGAGCATATAAGATAGAGGCTTTCTTGATTTATTAGAGAACCCTAATAATTTGATGTAAAGAATAATACCTTCCATAACGTACCGGTCTTGGTAATATGATAAATCGGGAGACGAACTATGTTGGTTTGTCTCATGCCTTTGGGGAATTTGCTTGATAGCATGGCTTGTACCCACTTACCTCGTGAGGAGGTGTATGAATGCTCGGGGAGTATGTCTTATCTATGCTTGTTGTAAAGGAATCCAGATGTTTTAGAGTTAGTACTACGATACTTATACAAGGGATTGTGTACTTAGGACTATGTGAGCAAGTACATCCGACGTACTCAAGGGCTTTGTGATCTAGGTGTGGTTAGGAACTTAGTCGTGGATATGGTGATCCGAGTATAGATAAGGGGATGGGTACTTCGGGCTAAGTGATAGAGTAACATTTGACGTACTCACGGGCTTTGTGATCCGAGTGTGGTTTATATATTTGTGGCTATGGTGATTCGAATATGAGTTACTAACCTGACGACTATGTGATCATGGGTAATCTAAGCAGCTATATGAGATCGTGTAATCTTGATGGCTTGGTGACCTTAGGTAAGGACGACTTGTGGCTAATGTGATCCAAGTACGTTAAAGACATGCCCATGGCTACGGTGATCTGGATATGGTCCATTTAACCCGACAACTTTGTAAGCACGGGTAACCCGACGGCTATGTAAGCAGTAGGGCTTCATTGGCTAATACATAGGTAATGTTGTCGCGACCATTTTTTAAACCGAGTGTTAAAATAACCTAATGATTAATTATCTTTAGGAATTAGGGGATTTATCCATTTTAATTCATTAAATTGTAAAAATAAGGATTTTTTATTTTAAACCAAGATTCCCTTTATTTATTCTTCAAACCAAGATTCCCTTTATTTATTCTTTAAAATCATTTGGAGTCGGTTACGTATGGAGAAGGATTAGCACCCCCCCCTCCCACAAACACCCGTTATCGGTACCTTATTAATTTCACATGGCATTTTGGAGCAATAATTTGAATTTATTTAAATCCTTAATAGTTAACTGAACTTCATTTCGAATGGAGATATCCTTTTGTAAGAAAATACATTTTTATGGAATATAAGTTTCAAAACATCCAGTTACTTTAGGATACTTCAATTTATATTCGAAATGTATTTCAACACAAAAGGTTTTAATGCGTGTCCATTTACTTCCTTGTCAATTTTAAGTTCAAACCTAATTAAGGCTCTCATTGATTTAATTAATTAAGAAAACTATGAATATTATCAAGTTTAGGGTTTATGTGATAACACCCAAACAATTGGGCACTACCCAGATTAGGCCCTAAATTAATAACATCCCTAATCATTTAGTGTCACTAACTACTTAAATCGTATCTTAATTTCTTTTTAATTAAATTAACTATGTGATATAATTATTCTAAGTTGAAATGAAATATTAAATATTCAACTAAAATATTCCCTTGATTAACATCTCATTGCAACGAGACACTAGTCAGCTTAGAACATTAAAGTTTCCATTTAATATTCATTTATTTTCTACAATTATCCCACCTATTTTGATTATTTAATTTAATTAAGGAACCTATGATATTAAGGCTCTAATTATTTTATACTATGTGAATTAATCACCTAAACAATTATACTCTATGCTTCATTTTAAATTATGCAACATACAACAATTAAGTAATTAAATTGAACTAAAACAAATAAAAAAATGGACTCAATTGAAATGAATTGCAAATTTAGGAGCCAAATTACAAAGTAATGGTGAGTAAATTAAAACGAATGCAAAGTAAGAAGCCCAAAGTATGAGATGGCAATAGAAGGGCGCAGATCTTTCCACCCGACTCGACTCAACCTCGCGGGTCATCCAAATTTGGTCCCAAAATGGCACCGTTTTGGACCGAGTATAAAAGGCTAAAAACCTAGTTGAATCGATCACTTTTCACCAAGCCCCTCTGTCTCCTCTCGTCGAGCTTATCTCTCTGTCACTCTCTCAACAAAGACTCACAAACCCAAAAATTTATCCCATTTTGGATCAAAACCACCAAACCCCTCATGTTCTTCATCAGTTCTTCACATTTTGGCCATTTATTTCGAATCTGTCCACCTCTGTTCATTATCCGCCGTTAGCCGGCCGCCGCAGGCGACGCCAACAACCACCTTCCTTCTTCTGGTCGCCCCTTTCCTTTTTCTGATCACCTTGGTTCAACTTCAGCCGTCGTCCAACGCCATATGGCAATTTCCGACCGTTGCCGTCCTAAACCCAAAAATCTAGTTTTTCCCAATTTCTCACATCGAATACCTAGATCTACCAGATCCATGAGGACCTCCCAGCTTCTCCCCAATAAATCTACCCAAACCGACTCTCACTATCATGTTCGACTCCACTGGAAAAACCTAAACACTCGCCGACCGTCACCCGAGATAAATTTTTGATCTTATTTTTTTATGATTTTCAATTCTTTTTTTATTTTTTAAGACTAATATTCGGTTTTTGTAGGAAACAAAGAGATAGGGAGAAATTTACCTCGATATCGGCAATTCAGAGACAATTCTGGTGGCGGCGCGATTCTTTACTAGGGATGGACTCTTCACATTTGGAGTCTTTTCTTTGCTGAGCTAACTCTTTGCATTAGCTGCTCTGTCATTTCTAGGCGAACTCTTCACATTAGGAGCTCTATCTTTGCTGAACGAACTCTTCACATTAGGAGTTCTATCTTTGCTGAATGAACTCTTCACATTAGGAGTTGTCTTTTTCATCAGTTTCCTGTCAAAACAAACTAAAATATGAGAGTTAGCATGATCCTAATTTTCTATATGATGCATGAATCATGACTTGCTGAGTATTCATCAATCAGCTTCTGCTCTTTGAGGATCCATTACGGTGCTTCCTTTTCGCTTCTTTATTAGTTCCCATTTTCCTTAATATCTCATCTCACATTCAGGATTAGCCGTCAAGATCTCGTTTCTGCGTTTCTAGCCCTTTGCTCTAAATCGTCCTTTCGAGTTTTCACTTTAGATTGCTTTTCTCGAAGCACCCTTTCGGGTTTTCACTTTGGTTTTTTTCCCTTTTTTTTCTTTTTTCTCTTTTATACTTTTTTCAAGGTGCCCTTTCATGTTTTCACCTTGATTTTTCTTCTTTTCTTTTTTATTTTTCTTTTTCTTTTCTCTTTTTTCTTTTCTTTTCTTTTCTTTTCTTCTTTTTACCTTTATTATTATTTTTTTGATCTCAAATTGAACACAGTGATATCTTGACAATTGGTTATTCAAATTTCCTCTTTCAACAAAGGAATAAAGAACTACATATCTAAGAAACTGACAATCATTGTCTAAGAACCCACTTTAAACTTCATTAAATGTCCCAACTGAGATGATGTTAAGTGATAGCAACGGGCCGAAAAAATAACATTGATAGCAATGATGTTTCTTTGGCATACATAGGATAGGGAATGAACAAGTTCTGATCATGATAATGTGTTGGCCTTATGGTTCTAATCATCCTATACAGAGATAAAAATCATTGATCTTCGGGTGACAGACTTTGTTGTCAATGATAGCCCATTTTAATCTGCGAATCTCTGCTAAAGCCTATCATAATGCTTTTTTGCAACAAGTTTCTTTGAATTTTGTCCTTGAGTTCCCACTAGTGTATCATTAAATTGCACCCACAAAATTCGGGGGCTAAAACGTAAAGAATCGGAACTTCAGAACAATCCATCAACTAACTTAACTGACAGTCGTTTCGGTATAGGCTAACCCTGTATCGAAACTGGTGTATCAAAATGGGCTCATCTGGCTCGGAACACAGGCTCGTATCGAAACACCCTAGAGGTGTTTCGGAACTGAGGTTTCCTGTAGCAAAACATACCGGAACAGACCTACCCTGTTTCAAAACCCCTAGGCCATTTCAGGCTCACTGTTTCGGTACAGACTCAAGTGTACCGAAATATCTGGGCCTGTGAATGACACTTTTTGCTGGTTTTTCACACATAAATCAATCCTAAACCAATCCAGTATGCTTCCAACATACATACATCATATTCAAGCATCATTATTCATACATTCATGGCATATTCAACAACAAATCATGGAAAATTACATCAATGGTAAACTAAGGGCATGCAACCTAACAAATAAGTCACTCAAGAGTCAAAACTCAAACCAATGCACAATCCATCAATTAAAGGCCTTTTACAAGTCTAAAACCATAAAGAAAACATGCTCAAAAAGGGTGTTCATACACATCACCCAAATAGACCATGGAACCCCTATTTCCCTTTTTACTCTAGTCCATAAGCAAAACAAACATTCAAGCGAAGTCTCTTACGATCCCCTTGCAAGTTGCTGCCTCCAAGCACTCAATTATCTGCATTGATGGAAAAATAGAGCGTAAGCATACAAGCTTAGTGAGGAGTGCTCAAAACCAAAACACCATCAATGCATAAAAACCATTTCCCTCACGTGAAACCCATCAGGCCCTATTTGTAAACCATGCACTTCCTTAACAAAATCAGCATGTTAAACATCATGCGACAAGTGTTAAATACTCAACAGCAAATCCATTTGCTAACTCTCTACTTAAGCCTTTCCATGCATAGCTACCATATGCAAAGCTTAAAGATTAAAACATGCATTTTCATATTATGCATCCATATTCATTTCATAACAATTTATCAATTATATTGACTAACAAGTGATCATTAACAAACTCATTTCTCAAAACCATATCGGATACACGGATTCCCAAGTGTTTTTCCAACAATTTATACATTCTCACTAGTGTCTCAAGGTTCACACACAGGAGCTACCCTTCATCATTGCGACACCCGTGGTGGACTATTGGGTACCTTACAACCCCTCAACACATCTCATCGATAGATGTATAACTCCACTAACGAGAGACGGGACACTATACACTTTCCTCAATCGTTAGGGTACTTGGATGGAGTATTCGGTACACTCACAACCCCTCAACATCCAAGGCGATTTGTTTATAGTGAACTCAATCCCATAGCCGGCTAACTATATCCGATTCCATTTATAAACCATTTTTCACAACATCACTTGCCAATATAATTCACATTTAGCACAAACCTCATTGTTTTCAAAGCATTACCAAAAGCCACATTTCCAAGAATCAAACCATGCTTCAGTAAACATGTATAAGCATATACATGCAAGGATCACTTAACATGTGCATCCTTCATCAATATTGCATTATAAATAGTAAATCGCTTTTAAATCATGCTTTATACAGTAGATAAAACACATTTAAAATCAAGTGTATCAACAAACTCACGAGGGACAAAATCACTTTACTTACTTCCGAACTTAGTAAAGCATTTCAAGCTTACACTAAGTTCCCAAAACCACCTTTTATGCGTTTCAAAGCTTGAAAACTCATTTCCATTCACCGACTCGCGAAACCAAGATTCGCCGACGCGAATTTAAGCATCTGAAGTCCCTAGATCTCATCTGATTGCTTCCGATGTAACCTCCCTTGTTTATACCACACAAGAATAGAGGATTAATGCATCTAAATGCATTAAAACCACCAGCAAACACTAATAAGTCGCTGCTATGCCGAAAACCACTTTAAAGCATATCTGAAACAACTGAAAACTTAATCGATCTTACTCGAAACTTAACCCAGTCATAATCCATCACTTTCATTCACTTTTAACCATCAATCAACAATAAAAACAGTCTAATAAGATCTAATAACTCCCAATAACACCATATTCACATTACCAAGCCCAAAACCCTTAACTAACAATCTAAACTAGTAGAGATCCAACCAAAGATGTCGCTGCTGCAGAATGCCATCGCCAAGGACGTCGCCGCCGTAGAATGCCACCCAAACGGCAATATGCCGACATAGTCAAGATGGGTCTCGTTTGATAGAGAACATTTTTCTGAGTTCATAGAGCCCAAACTTGCATTTTTTCCGAGGCCTGGAGCGGTGTATAGACCTGATTGAAGATCGATAAGCAAGGTGGCTTATACTTACTTGCTGAACAAGTAAACATCCAAAGGAGTTCATATTTAAGTCAGAATTGAATGAAATATTAAATGTAAAAGCTATTTTATCATCAATGAAGACTTCTACTCCAAGGAGGACTTAACCTTAGGCCAAGCCCTATATATACCCATGTATGTGAGGGTATATGGGTATGGAGATAGAGAGAGATAGAGAGAGGGAGTCAGCCATGTTCTAAACTTCTTAGGGTTTAGGTTTTTGCTTGTAAAGTAGTTGTGAGAAACGGCTGTAAAGTTTGTAAGTTTATTTTTGCAATAAAATATTCCAAGTTTGCTTAATATGTGCACTTCATTCTTTCAATTATTCTACACCAGTCAGTTGAGAGAGTCCATTTGTCGGGCACGAAAGTGCAAGGCTCACGAAAGGGTTAAGAACGGTCACAACGTGTTGAGACGTGACTAACTTGGTTTTACACCAGTCCACAAGTTTCAGTGGCTAAGAGGGATCACCAACCGAGTTGACCAGCCTGTGTTAGGTTTACGCTGAGATTGCTAGGTATTACCTACATCACGCTAGCTTTTGAGTGTCCTTGCCTAGAAATAGGGAGGATCACTGTCGATTATCCCGCCTAATTTGGAATATCTGCCAGACTTGCCGCCAGGACTTATTTCTGTTCAACCTGCCGAGACAGCGGAAGTTGCAGGGGCAGTGATCCGCTGCGATCGCGTGACAAGGTCGTAGCTGCCGCCCGCCATACCCGCCGAGGCCGCAATCAAGGCAGCGCAAAAATAACTATACTTCTTCACAACGTAGTCAACACACTACTGAGCAACAATAACCTGGCCCATTCTATCACTTTGATCTCCCCTTCTTTAATTAATTGTGGTTTTAGTTTTATTTCTTTAACCAAACCTGAAATTAATTGTGCATTTAAATTTCTTGTGCAGATACACACTCGAAGGAACTATTCCAATCCTCGTGGGATTTGACATCTTTTATACTATAACTTGACATGAGTGTGCACTTGCGCTCATACAAAGAGAACACTAAAACACTCTACAAGTTTTTGGCGTCGTTGCTGGGGATTGGCAATAGCGACTTCGTTTTGTTTTCTACACTTTTTATTTAATTGCATTTAAATTTCAGGTTTTTAACTTTTTTTCTTTTGTATATATATAAAAAATCAGGTACGCTACGAGTCCAAGGGCATCACAATGTCGATGAAAACTATATAGGAGCTGATGTTTGAACATGAACAGCAGATGCTGCAGCAGCAGTTGCCACCGTGGTAGCAGACAAGACAGCAAACGTCGCTACCGCAACAACAAAATTTTTCATGGTATGATCAAAATTGTCAAAAAAATTACCATAACAATTTTGCTGCAGAAACAAACATGCTAGGGCAAGGTGGTCAGCTTCAAGAGCAATCAAGAGAAACCACTCTAGAGCTGATGTTGGAAAATTCTTGCAATCTATGTGAGGGAAATCATGTGTTCGAAAATTGCCCTTTACTTTTCGAAGAAGACATATGGGACCAACTGCGGAAGAAGCCACAGCAGCAACTGGGACAACAGATGCTCTTGTCGTCGCAGCAGAATTTTTCATGGTATGATCAACAACCTCAAAAAAAAATTATCATGACAATTGTGTTGCCGTAGTGGCAGATATACCCTGGCAGTGTAGTCCTCCGCAAGAACAATCACAAACCTTGGAGGACATGCTTCAAGTTTTCATGACTAGTACTGCATCCTTTATTGAATCCACTCAAAGGCTTTCACAAAAAATGGATACAAGGATGGCCCGGTGGGATTCAACCTTATGGGATACATCAGATCGATTGAACACATCCACATATGTCGTGAACGAAGAAAATGGATACAAGGATGACCCAGCAACTTCTGCCTTGGCAATCATTGATCACCAACAAGTCAGTCCTAGGGATAATGATGTCCCAAGGCAAGAGGAAGAAGAAATATGCGAAGAAAGTTCTCTGATGTGTGAGGAATAACTAGAGGATGAAGAACACTGCCCAACACGTGATAAGCCCTTGCGAGAAACTGCCCTAGCAAGGATTGAGGAAACTGCACGGAGTAGTTTTGCGACAACACCTAGTTTTGCGACAACCTTGCACGCCTCAGCAGCAGTCTCAATACCTATGCTCGCCACGACAGAGGCTTCAGTAGCGCTGCCCGCCTCGGCAAAAATCTCGGCAACTATGGAATATGTATATCAAGAGGAGCCGATGCTGGCAAAACTAAAGCCATCACAATTTCTACTGATGGAGATGTTCGAGGGACACAGTGTTATGGATGATGAAGCCCTTCGATGTGCCGAGTTTTTCCTTGACATGAACCACATTATGACAGACTACTTCCCCGACAGTTTACCGCCTGAACAGCTGCCTTGGCAGCAAAAGCCATCCTCCACCATAACAAATCAGGACAAATATAAGGTAAGTGCATGATTTGATAGTGGTATAATTTTTACTAATCACATGTTCATGCCTTCAGAAAAAGAATCATGGTGGAGGATTCGCATGGATTATAAGGGAACGAGGAAGAAAGACTTCCCCATAAGAATAGTCACTCGATGGAGGGTGCGAGTGGACTATAAGAAGTATCGAAAATGAACCCATTGTAACCTAATTTTAGTTTTTCCACATCTTTAACGTTTTCTTTAGGAATAGATCTTAATAAGCTTAGGACCAGATTTTATTTTCAGTTATATTATTTTTATTTAGTTCGTCTCACAACTACTTATCTAGATTCAGACCCTACTTAACAAGGAAAACCGCTCAAGTGGCAAAGACGGCAGCACATGAGACACCCCAGGCCACCAATTCCCGTGACGAGGAGGTGTCTGATTCCTCTGATAAAGTAGAGCTAGCCGAGGCAACAAAGAAAAGAAAAGAGGCACGTGATAGCGACCGAACCAGAAGATGAAAGGACAAAGACCGAGCTGGAGCAGCAACCAAAGATACCCAATCCAATCAGAGTTCAGCCAGCTAGCGGCCAGAAGTAGAGCCTTGCCGCCAAATCACCCGCCATCTGTCGCCTAGTCCTCTCATCTTCCTTCAAGTCCAGCGAGTTTAAAAACAACTCGGGCAGCTTCTAGCACCATTATTTTCTTTATTTTTTCTGCTTTATTTTATGTTTTTCTGTTTAAATTTTATTTTGTATAAGGCCTTGAGGGCAATTCCCGCCTTGAGTTTGGGGGGTTAGTCCTCATGTTATTTTGTTAAGCATGTAGTTGCATATAGTTGCATTGTAAATCATGCCTAGTACTTAATGAAAATTGGAAATCTAGGTTAAATAACTTGTGCCTATTATAGTTAGCCGATTCTATTTTCGCACCACACTTAAAATTGAACTTAATCTTGGGAAGAAGCATGAAACACACCTTAGAAAAAAAATTTAGTTGCCAAACTTTTATTACACTTCTGTTAAGTGTTGAATATTGTTTGAGTTCTAAAGTGTACATTGCCTGCTTAAACTTAATGAAAATTCTTATATTGGATGCAGGTATGCCGCCTTGGTAGCACAGGGCAACAAAGTAAAATAAAAAAGCAATGCTGCTACGGCCGCAAAACAAAGAAAAGGTTGAATGCCCTAGAGGTACCCGAAACAGGCTCTAGGAAAGATCATGAGCAAGGACACTATGCTGCTATTAAAGTCCATGTATCTAAAATTCTTTGAAATGACGGACAAATTAGCATGAGTGAATGAAAGCCTTCACGGGATGACTCTACTCAAAGGGTTCGGAGTTTCGTAGTATGCTCTTATCTTAGCTCCAGACCTAGAGAGTAGTTGTGATGAGCTGAAGCCCTTAAAATTCACGATCAGATAAAGGAAGAAAAGAAGTGCTTAATTGTGCTACCAAAGCAGCAACTCTATATCATTGTTTATTTATCTTTTACAACATTCTTTGTTTACTTAGTATACTTTGCATATTCAGCATGTACACAGACCTGCACACATTGCACTGGCACTAGAATTAAAATTCTAAGTTATTTCATGTTATTCCCTCTCACTAAACTAATATAGGTGCCACGGCCTTGAGGTATGAAACCAAGTTAAAAACTAGGTTTTTTATTGATTTATGTACAAGGGCAGGTTTACTAGTTAGGTTGCATTGCTTGAGGACAAGCAATATTTCGAGTTTGGGGTGTGTAGAGTGTCCAGAAGTTCTATATTTTATGCACATTCATGCCATTATTATTGTTGTTCTTAAGCTTAGTTAGGCATAATTAGCTGCATGTCATGCATTATAACAATATTACTTCTTTTACCATGCTTTTATTGAATATCTTATATTTGGTAGAGAAAAGGTATTGTTTTAGTTAGTTTTCTATTTCAGGTGCTGGTTGCTGATCAGAGGATGAGAGGATAGGAAAGAAGGGATCAGAAGGAGTTGTACTGAAGCAGTTCCGATTGCCGCCAAAGACGTCGCCGCTGTAGAATACCGCCGCCAAGGATGCCGCCGCCGTAGAATGCCGCCCAGACAACAATACACCGACATAGTCAAGATGGGTCTTGTTTGATAGAGGACACTTTTCTTAGTCAATAGAGCCTAATCTTGCATTTTTCTGAGGCCTGGAGCGGTGTATAGAGATGACTGTAGATCGATGAGCAAGGTGGCTTATACTTACTTGATGAACAAGTAAACATCCAAAGGAGTCCATATTTAAGTCAGAATTGAATGTATAATTAAATGTAAAAGCTATTTTATCATCAATGAAGACTTCTACTCTAAGGAAGACTTAACCTTAGGCCAATCTCTATATATACCCATGTTTGTGAGGGTATAGTGGCATAGAGATAGAGAGAGGGAGTCAGCCATGTTCTAAACTTCCTAGGGTTTAGGTTTTTGCTTGTGAAGTAGTTGTGAGAAACAATTGTAAAGTTTGTGAGTTTATTTTTGCAATAAAATATTCCAAGTTTGCTTAGTATGTGCACTTCATTATTTCAATTATTCTACACCAGTCAGTTGAGAGAATCCATTTGTCGGGCACAAAAGTGCAAGGCTCACGAAAGGGTTAAGAACGGTCACATTGCGCTTAGGCGTGACTAACTTGGTTCTACACCAGTCCACAACTTTTAGCGGCTAAGAGGGATCACCAACCGAGTTGACTAGCCTTTGTTAGGTTTACACTGAGATTGCTATGTATTGCCTACATCACACTAGCTTTCGAGTGTCCTTACCTAGAAATAGAGAGGATCATTGTCAACTATCCCGCCGAACATGGGATATCTATCAAACTTGCCGCCAGGACTTATTTCTGTCCCACCTGCCGAGACAATGAAAGTTGCAGGGGCAATGACCCACTGCGGTCGCGTGACAGGGTCGTAGCTGCCGCCAGCCATACCTGTCGAGGCATCGCAGAAATAACTTTACTTCTTCGCAAAACAGTCAACACACTACTGAGCAGCAATAACATGGTCCATTCTATCACTCTGATCTCCCCTTCTTTAATTAATTGTGTTTTTAGTTTTATTCCTTTAACCAAACCTGAATTAATTGTGCATTTAAATTTCTTATGCAGATACACACTCGAAGGAACTTTTCCAATCCTCCTGGAATTTGAAATCTTTTATACTATAACTTGACAAGAGTGTGCACTTGCGCTCATACAAAAAGAACACTAAAATGCTCTACATAGCCGTTGGTGACCGTTTGGATTGATTTGGAGCTGTTGGAGCCTTTATTTCCCACCAGAAATACAGTTTTACAGTTTAGCGTATCGATACTCTTCAAATCGTATCGATACGGTCTCTATAAGGAAATAGTCGTTGAGACTTCCATATGGTGCGTGTGGATACACATAGCAAGCGTATCGGTACGGTCTTAAAATTTAAAAGACCGTTGGGAAAATGATTATTGGGGGTAGTTGAGCGTATCGGTATGTGATACAACCGTATCGGTATGCGAACTTGTAACCTCCTTAACCCGGCCTAGACGGTTGACCCGAATTAAGAAAGTCACACGGGGAAAACCAAAGTCAACCCGAAACTCAACCTTGATTAACGACCCTTTTTTTCTTTTTAAACTTGTCTAGATGCATATTAATCCAAGATATGATCATTCAAACAACATGCTCAAAGATCACGAACATCAGAGATCAAACAGGGACCCAATTGAACAATTTACAACTTTAGGGACCAAAATGTAAATTCTGTAAATTATAAGGTCTTAACCCAAATTAAAGTTACCAACTTATAATTAATCAGGTTTCATGCCTCTCCGCAAAATTTCAGCACAAACGGACATCCCAAACTCATACAATTGAACAAACGAAATTCAGGACCAATATGCAAACATTTCAAAACATATAACTGCCAATGTCAGCCCCCAACGGTCAGGTGTTCCGAAACAGGGAGAACCTGTTTCGAAACACGGGACCGTTCTGCAACGAGTTCCGAAACGAGGACTGGCAGAGGACTTTCCGTTTCGGAACGGTGTCTTCCGTTTCGGACGCCTGGGCTGCTACAAGGCACCCGTTCCGAAACGGTAGCTACTGTTCCGATACGGCCTGCACAGAATGCAGAAAATTGCTTGCTTAAACACACAATTGATCAACCATACATGCTCCAAATGCTACTAAACTTTACCAGCAAGACATTCAACATGTAAAGAACTTAAATGCATCATTCAAACATCATCATGGCATCAAACATGAAAAGCCCCAAATCTAAAGGCATGCTTCCTACTTAGCAAACCATTCATGCATTAAAACTCCAAACCAACCACATAATGGCCAATTACAAAATCCAGCATTAATAACAACATTAAACAATCTTAGGGAGTTCATAACATCTCCCAAAACATCAACATAGGTCCCCCATTGCCAAATGCCTAAAGCTAAAAGTGTTTAGGAAAACCTTCCCATACTTGAGCTTAACTTCCACTTGATTGCTTGTCTTCCTTGCTGCCCTCAATGCACCTTAATGCTCTGCATTATTGGTTTAAGAAAAGAGAGAGAGCGTAAGCAAAAGCTTAGTGAGGAATGCTCATTTAAAACCATTCAATAATGCATTTATGAAACTCATTTATAAACCATGCTTCAAGCAACATTTTCACATGCTCTTAAACATTTAAAACAAGCATCTCATGCTTCAAATTCATAACAAGTCATATTGGCAACAAGTGATACAATTCATATAAGATCCACACATGGACTTTTAAACACCATTGTGATCTTATCCCCATGGACTTTTAAACACCATGGCCCATGGACTTTTAAACACCATGGCAAGGACCACACAAGGACTTTTAACCACCTTTGTGTCCTTAACAAGAATCTCCCAAGTACTTTTAACCACCTTGGAGTTCTTAAGAAACCAAGGCTTACACAAGGACTTTTAACCACCTTGAGCCTTAACCAAGAACCAACCATGGACTTTTAAACACCATGTTGTTCTTAAACTTTCCAAGATCCACACAAGGACTTTTAACCACCTTTGTGATCTTACCAAGAACCATCCAAGGACTTTTAACCACCTTGATGTTCTTAAATATACAAGGCTCACACAAGGACTTTTAACCACCTTTGTGACCTTAACCATCACTTGCCAATATGCATCATTATCATCAATATATCCATTGTTTTAAAGCATTTAACCAAGCCATAAACATCATGCATCTTTAAGCATTAAACCACATTTAAACAATGTTCAAAAACAAGGAACTCTTACCTTGAGCTTCCTTCAACACATGGCTTAAAATCTCAGCAAATAAACATGCTAGATATGCTTTCAAAACAGATTTAAAATCATGCAAACAACACATTGCATACAACCAAAAACCATGGCCACCACCAAGAGAGTTTTTCCGAAAACTTACTCTTGAGCTTAGCTAAGTTGCTTAGACTTAAACTAAGCTCCCAAACCTTCAAAACACTGGTTTCAAAGCCGAAAACCAAATTCCACTCACCGATTCCGTTTCGCCTCTTGCCGAAACACAAATCAAGCTTCCGGATCACCACCACTTGGATCCAAAGATGACTCCCCTGTTTTAAACACATCAAAGCAGAGGATTAATGCATCATCATGCATTAATAGCTTCAATGAAAGCACCTAAACTCCCTGCTCTCATCCACACTCCATTTTCGGCCACCAAACACAACCGAAAATGCATTCAAACAACTCCTCAACATTGTTCAGCCATGATCCCTCAAAACTAAACATCTTTTAACATCATTTGACATCTAAAAAGAGCTTAACAACATCCTTATACCTCCAGCAACAACAGATCCACAAGATCACTCCAAAAACAACCAAGAAACACAAGCTACACTTAGGAAATTCAACCTATCCGGGATTGCATTAATTAAAACTCAATTCCTTATCAAATTAACATTCATTTATCAACAAATTAACACCTTAAAACACAGCCCAATCAGATCAAACGAAAATCCATCAAAAATCACCAAATCTTGCATTTTAAGCCAAGATCCATTACACAACTTTAAAACCACTTATAAATCATCAATTAAGGATCGAGAACTTAGGAATTTCAGTAAAGAACTGAAAGTTTAGAGGAGAAGGACGTTCTTACCTCCAAACTTGAGTTTCTCCCTTTTTAGAACCAAAAAAACTTGAAGAATCAACTAGCAAATGGTGAGGTTTTGTTGATGAGATGATTAACAATCAAAAGAGAATTGAAAAGAGAGATTTAAGTGACAAAATCAGAAGAAAAACTCTGGAGAAAAGGTGTTTGGGTTGAGAGAAAATGAGAGAAAGGAAAAATGAGATTTTAGGAAAAATTAGTTAGAAATAACTTCCCTCCACTTTCCTTTTGTTTAAAAATCAGAATTAAAACACTAAATATCTTAGAAAAATCTGGAGAAACTCCCTTTGGGTAAATAGCTCCTTAAAGATTCAAAGTTTCAATCCTTTTTAAAACAGTCACGCAGTTTTCAAAAATTACATTTTGGTCACTAACCAAAATGTCACCCTTTCAAAGCTCATTTTGTAAAATTGATTTCACAGTTCACTTATATATATTAAAAGAGGATTTTAGAACATTTTTCCATATTTTTAATGCAACCCGAACTAGGTTTTCCTAATTTCACCTTTTTATATTCGAACAGCACTTTGACCGAACCGGTCAACGCCCAAAACTTCTAAGCCCAAAACCGGGGCGTTACAACTCTCCCCCCTTAAGAAATTTCGTCCTCGAAATTTACCTGAAGGAAAGAGATAAGGAAACTTCTTCAGCATGTCATCCTTCCGCTCCCACGTGGCTTCCTCAACACCACGGTGCTTCCACAACACCTTCACCAACTCAATGGTCTTGCCACGAAGAACCTTGCTATCTGAATCCAGAACCTTCACCGGTTCCTCATCATAGGTCAAATTCGGATTCAATTCCACTTCTTCCACAGACATCACATGCGAAGGATCAGATCTGTACTTCCGGAGCATAGAAACATGAAACACATCATGAATCTTCTCCAACTCATGAGGTAGCCTCAACTTGTACGCAACAGGACCCACACGCTCAACCACCTCATATGGTCCAATATACCTAGGGCTCAACTTACCCTTCCGGCCAAACCTCATCACCTTTTTCCAAGGCGAAACCTTCAAAAACACACGGTCACCCACCGCATACTCAATCTCCTTACGCTTCAAATCCGCGTAAGACTTTTGCCGATCAGAAGCTGCCTTCAACCGCTCACAAATGAGCTTCACCTTCTCGGTGGTTCCTTTCAACAACGCCGGCATCGAAACCAACTTTTGACCCATTTCAGCCCAACAAAGAGGAGTCCTACACTTCCTCCCGTACAAAGCCTCATAAGGTGCCATTTGTATACTTGCCTGGTAACTATTGTTATAAGCAAACTCTACCAAAGGCAAATGCTTCTCCCAAGAGCCCTGAAACTCAATCACGCAACACCTCAACATATCCTCCAAAATCTGGATAACACTCTCTGATTGACCATCCGACTGAGGATGATAAGATGTACTGAAATTCAACCTTGTACCCAAAGCTTGATGCAAACACTGCCAGAAACGCGATGTGAACCTCGGATCCCTATCCGACACAATCGACTTAGGCACACCATGCAGCCGCACAATCTCAGCAATGTACAGCTCCACAAGCTTATCCAAAGAAAACGTAGTATGCATAGGCAAGAAATGCGCACACTTCGTCAGGCGATCCACAATCACCCACACCGAGTTCTTCTTCGATGGTGACAAAGGTAAACCAGATACAAAATCCATGGTAACCCTTTCCCACTTCCACTCAGGGATTCTCAACGGTTGCAACAAACCTGAAGGAACCTGATGCTCAGCCTTAACTCGCTGGCACACCAAACATTTGCTCACAAACTCCGCAATATCCTTTTTCAAACCCACCCAATAGTACTCATCACGAAGATCACGATACATTTTAGTACTACCAGGGTGCATAGCAAAAGGACTACTATGACCTTTAGTCAGAATAGCACGCCTCAACTCAGCATCATTGGGCATTACTATTCGACTCCCAAAACACAACACACCATCATCATTAAAACAGAAATCCGAAGGCCTACCCTCCACGATATCCTGAACATGAGACACCAAGGAATCATCCAGCAACTGCTTTTCCTTGATCAACTGAACCAAAGATGGTTTCACTTGCAACTCAGCCACAAGACCACCATCACGCGAAATACTCAAACTGGCAAACATAGCCCTCTGCTCAACAGCTACCTTCCTACTCAAGGCATCCGCTACAACATTAGCTTTT
Source organism: Hibiscus tridactylites (assembly GCA_958450335.1). NCBI lineage: Eukaryota > Viridiplantae > Streptophyta > Magnoliopsida > Malvales > Malvaceae > Hibiscus > Hibiscus tridactylites. Next base: position 70,892,318 of record OY288271.1, read on the forward strand.
CCATGATGGTACTCAATTGTCAGATCATAATCCTTGAGCAACTCCACCCAACGCCGCTGCCTAAGATTCAACTCCTTCTGAGACATCAGATACTTCAAACTCTTGTGATCCGTGTACACAGTACACTTCTCACCATACATGTAATGTCTCCAAATCTTCAGAGCGAAAACCACTGCAGCCAACACAATATCATGCGTAGGATAATTGCGCTCATGCACCTTCAACTGCCGCGATGCATAAGCCACCACCTTACCCTCTTGCATCAGCACACAACCCAAACCAACATAGGACGCATCACTGTATACCACAAACTCTTTCCCTGATTTAGGTTGAACCAAGATAGGAGCTTGCGTCAAAGCCGCCTTAAGCTTCTCAAAAGCATGTTGTCTCGCTTCCGTTCACTCATACTTAACATCTTTCTGCAACAACTTCGTCAAAGGTGCAGCAATCCTAGAAAACCCATCCACAAACCTCCGATTGTATCCCGCCAAACCAAGGAAACTACGAACCTCATGAACAGACTTAGGAACCTTCCAGTTCATCACCGCCTCAATCTTCTGAGAATCAACACGAATCCCCTCAGCAGAAACAACATGATCAAGAAACACCACCTCCTTAAGCCAAAACTCACACTTGCTCAGCTTAGCATAAAGCTGATTCTCCAACAAAGCTTGCAGCACAATCCTCAAGTGCTCTTCATGCTCCTCCTCAGTACGCGAGTACACGAGGATATCATCAATGAACACCACAACGAACTTATCCAGGTATTCATGAAACACACGGTTCATCATGTCCATGAAAGCAGCAGGAGCATTTGTCAAACCAAACGGCATCACCAGGAACTCATAATGCCCATACCTTGTCCTGAAAGCTGTCTTAGGCACATCCACATCCTTCACCTTCAACTGGTAATACCCAGACCTCAAATCAATCATAGAGAACACAGCTGCTCCCCGAAATTGATCAAAGAGATCATCAACTCTCGGTAAAGGATACCGATTCTTTATAGTCAACTTGTTCAGCTGACGGTAATCAATGCACATTCTCATAGTGCCATCATTCTTCTTCACAAACAAGACCGGTGCACCCCAAGGCGACACACTCGGCCGAATGAAACCACGATCAAGCAATTCTTGCAATTGCGTCTTCAGCTCCTTCAGCTCCTTAGGTGCCATTCTACAAGGGGTAATGGACACAGGAGTTGTATTCTCATACAGCTCAATTCCAAACTCCACCTCGCGATTAGGAGGTAAACCAGGCAACTCCTCAGGAAACACTCCAGGAAACTCCTTCACAACTCTGATATCTTGCACCCGCAACTCCTTAGAGCTAGGATTCATCACAAAAGCTAGATAAGCTTCACAACCTTGCCTCGGCATCCGGCTCGCCTCTAAGGTAGACACCACATTGGCAAGAAACTTCACATTCTCACCAACCACAACCACTTCATAATCATCCGCAAGCTTCAGCGAAACTCGCTTATTTTCACAATCCACAACAGCACGATGCTCAGCAAGCCAATCCATACCAAGGATTACATCAAAACCATAGAAAGGCAACTCCATAAGATCAACATGAAAAACATGATCTTGAACAACCAAAGGACACCTTCTATGCAGCTTTCGAGTCACAACAGTCTCACCAAAAGAACTAGTGACACGAACACCAACATCTAAAAACTCAACAGGCAAACCAAGCAATTCAGCACGCTCTCGCAAAATGTATGAATGCGTAGATCCAGAATCAATCAAGGAAAGTAATGACAATGATTGCAAAGTAAAAGAACCTGCAATCACATCCGCGTCATTCCTCCCCTCCCGCTGAGCATACACCCTAGCTTGACCTCCACCTTCAGGCTGAATAGCCACAACATGGGCCACTCCTCGACCACCTTCCTCCCTCCGCTGGAAATTACCACGGCCGCGCCCACGACCTCTATGCGGTGCAACAGCAACAGGAGCACGCACTTGGCCACCAGCCAACATAGGACACTCTCGCCTCAAGTGATCCGCAGATCCACAATTCCAGCACCCAATACCAGCTACCGCAACAGGAGCTTGCACCTCCCTCACAGCACGAGGACAGTCACGCTTCATATGACCACGTGACCCACAAATCCAACAAGCACTCGGATCAGCTCTAGCATTGCCTCCCCGAGCAGGCGCTCCACCACCTCGCTTAGCCGAGGACTGATACTTCTGATCACGTCCCCTCTTGTTCCGTCCACCACCAGAACTATACTCAGCTGCTCGCTTTCCAGCACTAGAACCAGCACCTCTAGCAGATAAACCCAAGTTCATCTCAATATCCTTGGCTCGACCTACCAACACATCAAAATCATCATACTCGATAGCCAGCACATACATCTTCACATCCGTCACTAAACCATAACGAAATCTTTCGCACCTCGCCCGCTCATCAGGGACTAACTCAGGCGCATATTGACTGAGTCGAACAAACTGCACTTCATACTCAGCTACAGACATGCTCCCTTGGGTAAGAGACATGAACTCTCGCTTCTTTTCATCCAGGTACCTCACACCAAGATACCTTCTCTTGAACACATTTTGGAAGAATGTCCAAGTTATGTCAGTTTCAGCCATCCCAGCTATAGTGGTCGTCCACCACGTATAAGCATCATCCTGTAGCAAGGATACAACACACCCCAACTTTTGCACATCAGTGCAACTCATCTGACCCAAGATCCTTTTGGTACTCTCCATCCAGGATTCATAACCTTCAGCAGACATACCCTTGAACTCAGTCCCTCCCAGACTGCGCAAACGTTCCAAGGGAAGTCTAACTCCAGCATCTCCCTGATGCCTAGCTCCTTGAGCTCCAGCTACTGCCGCTCGAAAAGCACCAGCAATAGCTTGCACCAACATCGTCATGTCAGGCATAGCTTGTCCCTGACCAGCTTCAGGTCCAGCGACCCCAGCACCAGCTGCAGCTTCAGCTCTTTCACCCTCAGCACCACCACCACCAGGTGGAGGAGGAGGTAACACCGCACTTCCCGCATTCTCCTCATTCTCATTCTCATTCGGAGCCGTAGCTCGCACATTACTCCTCAACTCTCTACGAGGGGCCATATTCTAACCATGCAATCACAATGCAAACAAACAAAGTCAGGTCCAGCAAGGTAAGCAAATCCAAGTACTCAAGCTCATTTTCATTTAAAATCAACATCATTACATTAGCTTTGATTTGGCAATGGGTACCTACAACATGCTTCACCAAAGCATACAACTCAATTGCATCAAATTCACAAACCACTCATCATGCTTTCACTCAACAAGCATACATAGCATACATACTTCAATCATGCACACATTCATTCCCAGTTACTCGAGAACTCAGCTCTGATACCACCAAATGTAACCTCCTTAACCCGGCCTAGACGGTTGACCCGAATTAAGAAAGTCACACGGGGAAAACCAAAGTCAACCCAAAAGTCAACCTTGATTAACGACCATTTTTTTTCTTTTTAAACTTGTCTAGATGCATATTAATCTTAGATATAATCATTCAAACAACATGCTCAAAGATCACGAACATCAGAGATCAAACAGGGACCCAATTGAACAATTTACAACTTTAGGGACAAAAATGTAAATTCTGTAAATTATAAGGTCTTAACCCAAATTAAAGTTACCAACTTATAATTAATCAGGTTTCATGCCTCTCTGCAAAATTTCAGCTCAAACGGACATCCCAAACTCATACAATTGAACAAACGAAATTCAGAACCAATATGCAAACATTTCAAAACATATAACTACCAATGTCAGCCCCCAACGGTCAGGTGTTCCGAAACGAGGACTGGCAGAGGACTTTCCGTTTCGGAACGGTGTCTTCCGTTTCGGACGCCTGGGCTGCTACAAGGCACCCGTTCCGAAACGGTAGCTACTGTTCCGATACGGCCTGCACAGAATGCAGAAAATTGCTTGCTTAAACACACAATTGATCAACCATACATGCTCCAAATGCTACTAAACTTTACCAGCAAGACATTCAACATGTAAAGAACTTAAATGCATCATTCAAACATCATCATGGCATCAAACATGAAAAGCCCCAAATCTAAAGGCATGCTTCCTACTTAGCAAACCATTCATGCATTAAAACTCCAAACCAACCACATAATGGCCAATTACAAAATCCAGCATTAATAACAACATTAAACAATCTTAGGGAGTTCATAACATCTCCCAAAACATCCACATAGGTCCCCCATTGCCAAATGCCTAAAGCTAAAAGTGTTTAGGAAAACCTTCCCATACTTGAGCTTAACTTCCACTTGATTGCTTGCCTTCCTTGCTGCCCTCAATGCACCTTAATGCTCTGCATTATTGGTTTAAGAAAAGAGAGAGAGCGTAAGCAAAAGCTTAGTGAGGAATGCTCATCTAAAACCATTCAATAATGCATTTATGAAACTCATTTATAAACCATGCTTCAAGCAACATTTTCATATGCTCTTAAACATTTAAAACAAGCATCTCATGCTTCAAATTCATAACAAGTCATATTGGCAACAAGTGATACAATTCATATAAGATCCACACATGGACTTTTAAACACCATTGTGATCTTATCCCCATGGACTTTTAAACACCATGGCCCATGGACTTTTAAACACCATGGCAAGGACCACACAAGGACTTTTAACCACCTTTGTGTCCTTAACAAGAATCTCCCAAGTACTTTTAACCACCTTGGAGTTCTTAAGAAACCAAGGCTTACACAAGGACTTTTAACCACCTTGAGCCTTAACCAAGAACCAACCATGGACTTTTAAACACCATGTTGTTCTTAAACTTTCCAAGATCCACACAAGGACTTTTAACCACCTTTGTGATCTTACCAAGAACCATCCAAGGACTTTTAACCACCTTGATGTTCTTAAATATACAAGGCTCACACAAGGACTTTTAACCACCTTTGTGACCTTAACCATCACTTGCCAATATGCATCATTATCATCAATATATCCACTGTTTTAAAGCATTTAACCAAGCCATAAACATCATGCATCTTTAAGCATTAAACCACATTTAAACAATGTTCAAAAACAAGGAACTCTTACCTTGAGCTTCCTTCAACACATGGCTTAAAATCTCAGCAAATAAACATGCTAGATATGCTTTCAAAACAGATTTAAAATCATGCAAACAACACATTGCATACAACCAAAAACCATGGCCACCACCAAGAGAGTTTTTCCGAAAACTTACTCTTGAGCTTAGCTAAGTTGCTTAGACTTAAACTAAGCTCCCAAACCTTCAAAACACTGGTTTCAAAGCCGAAAACCAAATTCCACTCACCGATTCCGTTTCGCCTCTTGCCGAAACACAAATCAAGCTTCCGGATCACCACCACTTGGATCCAAAGATGACTCCCCTGTTTTAAACACATCAAAGCAGAGGATTAATGCATCATCATGCATTAATAGCTTCAATGAAAGCACCTAAACTCGCTGCTCTCATCCACACTCCATTTTCGGCCACCAAACACAACCGAAAATGCATCCAAATAACTCCTCAACATTGCCCAGCCATGATCCCTCAAAACTAAACATCTTTTAACATCAATTAACATCTAAAAAGAGCTTAACAACATCCTTATACCTCCAGCAACAACAGATCCACAAGATCACTCCAAAAACAACCAAGAAACACAAGCTACACTTAGGAAATTCAACCTATCCGGGATTGCATTAATTAAAACTCAATTCCTTATCAAATTAACATTCATTTATCAACAAATTAACACCTTAAAACACAGCCCAGTCAGATCAAACGAAAATCCATCAAAAATCACCAAATCTTGCATTTTAAGCCAAGATCCATTACACAACTTTAAAACCACTTATAAATCATCAATTAAGGATTGAGAACTTAGGAATTTCAGTAAAGAACTGAGAGTTTAGAGGATAATGATGTTCTTACCTCCAAACTTGAGTTTCTCCCTTTTTAGAACCAAAAAAACTTGAAGAATCAACTAGCAAATGGTGAGGTTTTGTTGATGAGATGATTAACAATCAAAAGAGAATTGAAAAGAGAGATTTAAGTGACAAAATCAGAAGAAAAACTCTGGAGAAAAGGTGTTTGGGTTGAGAGAAAATGAGAGAAAGGAAAAATGAGATTTTAGGAAAAATTAGTTAGAAATAACTTCCCTCCACTTTCCTTTTGTTTAAAAATCAGAATTAAAACACTAAATATCTTATAAAAATCTGGAGAAACTCCCTTTGGGTAAATAGCTCCTTAAAGATTCAAAGTTTCAATCCTTTTTAAAACAGTCACGCAGTTTTCAAAAATTACATTTTTGTCACTAACCAAAATGTCACCCTTCCAAACCTCATTTTGTAAAATTGATTTCACAGTTCACTTATATATATTAAAAGAGGATTTTAGAACATTTTTCCATATTTTTAATGCAACCCGAACTAGGTTTTCCTAATTTCACCTTTTTATATTCGAACAGCACTTTGACCGAACCGGTCAACGCCCAAAACTTCTAAGCCCAAAACCGGGGCGTTACAGAACTAGCCATTAGCTATTTAAAACATATCGTATCGATACGACATAGCGTATCGGTATGGGTTTTTGCTACTGGAATTTTACTGTAGCTGAAACCCTAGAGTGTATCGATACAGTACCAAACCGTATCGGTACGGGTACTTGAAAAACACTGGTTTGGCTACTTTAAAAGCATTTTAAGTTATTCCAAAGCCTTTTAAAAACCCTTAAACATAATTTCAAGTTGTTTTGACTACAAGCATATTTTAAATTCTTTTCAATTTAGTCCAAAACATTTTTCAATTATTATATCAAAACCTTTAGTTCTACAAATTGGTAGAAAGAGAAAAAAGCGATAGGATCTGAGATCTTTGAGAGAAAAGAAGGTGTTTGGCTGCTTAGAAAATGAGGAAACGAAATTTACATAAAATCCTTTTGATCTCAAAAATCCTTTTTAATTAAAAGCTTTTTTCATTTTTGTTTCTTTTTAATAATGCTATTTTAAAATTGGTCAAATTAAGGGAAAATGATTTTAAACACATGTAAGCTCCCTAAAGATTCTAAGTCTTGTCCTCTTTTTAATTTAGTCCTTAAAAAACAATTTTACACTTTTTACAAATGGCCACTTGCTGAAATCTTGACCTTCCAAGACTCGTTTTCCGAAATTGATTTTACCAACCTTCAATATATATTTTATAAGATTTTATCATTTTTTCACATAATTTTATCCCATCCCGAACTACGTTTTCCCTGAACCGCTTCTAAAGGCTCGGATCTTTAATTCTAGGTTCGACTAACCCAAACTGATGTGTAAAACATCTAGACCAACTTTTAAAGGAAAGGCTGACTTTCCCATAAATTCTTATTCTCTCACGTTGGGTTAAGGGAGACCACCATACATCACAATTTCTTCTTCATGTTTCTTCTCCCACACCTTCATTCTTAACCTTGGTTTCAAGAAACTAAAAAAATCCAATCTTTATAGATCATCTCTTCCCTCCAAGATTTAATATTTTAGATTCTTAATCTCGATATCTCAAGCTTCAAGAACAATATTTTTTATTAAAAAAGGGTGAGTTCTATATTTATGATTTTTGGGGTTCAAGGCTTTAAGGGTTTTCCTTTGAATTTAAGGGTGTAAATTCGTACCTGAGCATTCCCCTAACAATTGTTTCATTCCTTGTTTTGTTTCCATGTTTGTGTGGTAAGTGGAGATGTTTGAGAATCTTCTTCAAGTTTGAAGCAAGGAGAGAGCTTGAGGAAAATTGTGTGGAAGCTTGGTTTCGGGATTTTGCTAAAATATCAATACATCTCCGACTCCTATGTTTCTTGAAGATCATAAATTGATGTTTTGCTTGATATTATAGTTTGTATGGGTGTTGGGTTGGTGAAGCATGTCTTGAGAAATTAAACTAAGGTTTTTGAAGTTAAAAATGTTTTTAGAAGACCCTAATATACCCATAAATAACCTGGTAACTTTAGTAAACTTTTTAGAGAGGTTTGGATGTGATTAGAGACATGTTAGGCGAAATTTCCGAGCCTTAGAAAGTGGTTTTTGAGCTTCGGTACTGGTACGCGAGGAATCTGTACTGATACACCTTATTCAAATGAAGACAAATGACGAGTTGGATGAGCAGCAAGGTTTGTGTGCTCAGTGTTGTGAGGGGGAGGAGGAGATTGATCACTTGTTTTTCTATGCCCGTTTGCCCAAGGAATTTGGGATTGGTTTAGGCGTTGGTGGGGGGTGTCTTTGCCGATGCCGAGGACTTTTTCTGAATTCTTCCTCCCGGGCTTTCAATGTTCTTTCACGGGCACTTTAAGGCTTTTGTGGGTTTCGAGCATTGCAGCATTATTGTGGTCTCTATGGCTTGCGCGAAATGAGAGTGTTTTTAACAGTAAGCTGCTATTGGCTTCGAATATTTTCTTCTTGGTTAAATTGCTCTCATTTTACTGGGTGAAGACGTTAAAGGGGGGCTGTCCATCAATGAGTCTTTATGGTGGGATTGCCCGAGCTCGTTCAGTGAATCTGTAGTTTCTAGGCCATGTCGTGTGGGGGTGAGTTGGGAGCCTCCAATTGGGGACACGCTGAAATTTTCGGTTGATGGTTCTGCTCGTGGTAAGCTAGGGCCTGCGGGTTTTGGGGGTGTATTACGTGATGCACAGGGCAGAATTATAGCTCTCTTCTCGGGTCCGCTTGGTTCCCTTGATTTCATTGTAGTGGAGTTACGGGAAATTTCCTTTGCGTTGAATTTCTTTGCAGCTTCTAAATGGGCATCTCGGCCCCTCGTGGTGGAGTTAGATTCCAAAATTGCTCTTGGTTGGGTGTTGCTTTTGGAACGACGACCTTGGCGTATGTGGGAGATTTTTTTGTTTGATCGATCAAGCATGTCTCACTTTGGGGTCCGTCTATTTTAACCACATTTTCCGTGAGGCGAATGTTTTAGCGGATGCTTTAGCAAAGGAAAGAGTGACGCGGGCATCTTTATTTCAGGCTTTTGTGTGATTGTTTGAATATTGTGATGGGTGTTGTGTTTCTTTGTTTGATTGTTTCCTTTTTGTCATCGTGTCGTACTCTTTTCCTCCGTTAGGCTTAGGGAGGTTTTTAATGAGGCGCACGTGTGACTCGAGTTGTATATTTTTCCTTTAATATACAACTTTTTGCCGATAAAAAAAGAGAGATGAGTATCAGTACGGTAATCAACCTATATTGGTATGCGATTTAAAGAAGTATTAGTACGGATTGACCAGTACCGGTATGCGCATGCTTATAAAATTCTAGTAAGTCATTTTGGTATCAGTACACGTGTGAGTACCGGTACCCAGGGGTACCGTACAAGTACTCGAGGTCTAGTACCGATACTCATTGAGCATTCTGCCCATGAAAGTTGATTTGGAGATATAGGGACTGAAAAATTATAGGATGTGATCCAATATACTCCTAAAGACATAATATGACATAAATAAACTATGTAACTGAGATTTCACCGATATATGCGAGTATATAAGATAGAGGCTTGCTTGATTTATTAGAGAACCCTAATAATTTGATGTAACAAATAATACCTTCCATAATGTACCGGTTTTGGTAATATGATAAATCGAGAGATGAACTATGTTGGTTTGTGTCATGCCTTTGGGGAATTTGCTTGATAACATGGCTTGTACCCACTTACCTCGTGAGGAGGTGTATGAATGCTCGGGGGGTATGCCTTATCTATGTTTTTTGTAAAGGAATCCAGATGTCCTAGAGTTAGAACTACGGTACTTATATAAGGGGTTGTGTACTTAGGGCTATGTGAGCAAGTACATCCGACGTACTCAAAGGCTTTGTGATCTAGGTGTGGTTAGGAACTTACTCGTGGCTATGGTCATCTGAGTATGGATAACACGATAGGTACTTCGGGCTAAGTGATAAAGTAACATTTGACGTACTCACGGGCTTTGTGATCTGAGTGTGGTTTATATATTTGTGGCTATGGTGATTAGAATATGAGTTACTAACCCGACGACTATGTGATCATGGGTAATCTAAGCGGCTATATGAGATCGTGTAATCTTGATGGCTTTGTGACCTTAGGTAAGGACGACTTGTGGCTAATGTGATCCAAGTACGTTCAAGACATGCCCATGGATATGGTGATCTAGATATAGTCCATTCAACTCGACAGCTATGTAAGCACGGGTAACCCGACAGCTATGTAATCAGTAGGGCTTCATTGGCTAGTACATAGTTAATGTTGTCGCGACTATTTTTTAAACCGAGTGTTAAAATAACCTGACGATTAATTTTCTTTAGAAATTAGGGTTTTTATCCATTTTAATACATTAAATTCTAAAAATAAGGATTTTTATTTTAAACCAAGTTTCCCTTTATTTATTCTTTAAAATCAATTTGTAGTCGCCACCGATCATTTTGCTAGACTGAACACCATAAAAACAGACGAGATTCTTTTCTTTAAAATTTGGGCTCGGGAGTCGGTTACGTGTGGAGAAGGATTAGAACCCCCCACAAACACCCGTTATTGGCACCTTATTAATTTCACATGGCATTTTGGCATTTTGGAGCAATAATTTGAATTTATTTAAATCCTTAATCATTAACTGAACTTCATTTCGAATGGAGATATCCTTTTGTAAGAAAATACATTTTTATGGAATATAAGTTTCGAAACATCCTGTTACTTTAGGATACTTCAATTTATATTCGAAATGTATTTCAACACAAAAGGTTTTAATGCGTGTCCATTTATTTCCTTGTCAATTTTAAGTTCAAACCTAATTAAGGCTCTCATTGATTTAATTAATTAAGAAAACTATGAATATTATCAAGTTTAGGGTTTATGCGATAACAACCAAACAATTGGGCACTACAAATATTAGGCCCTAAATTAATAACATCCCTAATCATTTAGTGTCACTAACTACTTAAACCATATCTTAATTTCATTTTAATTAAATTAACTATGTGATTTCATTAGTCTAAATTCAAATGAAATATTCAATATTCAACTAAAATATTCCATTGATTAACATCTCATTGTAATGAGACACTAGTCAACTTAGAACATAAAGTTTCCATTTAATATTCATTTATTTTCTACAATTATCCCACCTATTTTGATTATTTAATTTAATTAAGGAACTTAAGATATTAAGGCTCTAATTATTTTATACTATGTGAATTAATCACCTAAACAATTATACTATATGCTTCATTTTAAATTATGCAACATACAACAATTAAGCAATTAAATTGAACAAAAACAAATAAAAAAGGTACTCAATTGAATTGAATTGCAAATTTAGGAGCCAAATTACAAAGTAATGGTGACTAAATTGAAATAAATTCAAAGTAAGAAGCCCAAAGTATGAGATGGCAATAGAAGGGCGCCGATCTTTCCACCCGACTCGACTCAACCTCGCAGGTCATCCAAACTTGGTCCCAAAATGGCACCATTTTGGATCGAGTATAAAAGGCTAAAAACCTAGTTGAATCGGTCACTTTTCACCAAGCCGCTCTCCCTCCTCTCGTCGAGCTTTCTCTCTGTCACTCTCTCAACAAAGACTCACAAGCCCATAAATCTATCCTATTTTGGATCAAAACCACCAAACCCCCTCATGTTCTTCATCAGTTCTTCACATTTTGTCCATTTATTTCGAATCCGTCCACCTCCGTTCATCATCCGCCGTTAGCCGGCCGCCGTAGGCGACGCCAACAACCACCTTCCATCTTCCGGTCGCCCTTTTCCTTTTTCTGATCACCTTGGTTCAACTTCAGCCGCCGTTCACTGCCATATGGAGATTTCCGGTCGTTGCCATCCTAAACCCAAAAATCTAGTTTTTCCTATTTTCTCAACTCGAATACCTCGATCTACCCGATCCACGAGGATCTCCCCGCTTATCCCCTATAAATCTACCCAAACCGACTCTCATTATCATGTTCGACTCCACTGGAAAAACCTAAACACTCGTCGACTGTCACCCGAGATAAATTTTTATCTTATTTTTATGATTTTCATTTATTTTTTTATTTTTTAAGACTAATATTCGGTTTTTGCAGGAAACAAAGAGATAAAGAGAGATTTACCTCAATATTGGAAATTCGGAGATGATTCTGGTGGCGGCGCGATTCTTTACTAGGGATGGACTCTTCATATTAGGAGTCTTTTCTTTGCTGAGCGAACTCTTTGCATTAGGTGCTCTTTCATTTCTGGGCAAACTCTTCACATTAGGAGCTCTGTCTTTGCTGAACGAACTCTTCATATTAGGAGTACTATCTTTGCTGAACGAACTCTTCACATTAGAAGTTTTGTCTTCTTCATCAGTTTCCTGTCAAAACAAACTAAAATATGAGGGTTAGCATGACCCTGATTTTCTATATGATGCATGAATCATGACTTGCTGAGATTCATCAATCAGCTTCCGCTCTCTGAGGATCCATTCTGGTTCTTCCTTTTCGCTTCTTTATTAATTCCCATTTTCCTTAATGTCTCATCTCACATTCAGGATTAGCCGTCAAGATCTCCTTTCTGCGTTTCTAGCCCTTTGCTCTAAATCGCACTTTCGGGTTTTCACTTTAGATTGCTTTTCTCGAAGCGCCCTTTCGGGTTTTCATTTCGGTTTTTTTTTCTTTTTTTCATTTTTCTCTTTTATACTTTTTCCAAGGTGCCCTTTCATATTTTCACCTTGATATTTCTTCTTTTCTTTTTAATTTTTCTTTTCTCTCTTTTTTCTTTTTTTTCTTTATTATTATTTTTTTGAACTCAAATTGAACACAGTGATATCTTGACAATTGGTTATTCAAATTTCCTCTTTCAACAAAGGAATAAAGAATTACAAATCTAAGAAACTGACAATCATTGCCTAAGAACCCACTTTAAACTTCATTAAATGTCCCAACTGAGATCATGCTAAGTGATAGCAACGAGCCGAAACAATAACAATTATAGCAATGATGTTTCTTTGGCATACATAGGACAGGGAAGGAACAAGTTCTGATCATGATAATGTGTTGGCCTTATGGTTCTAATCATCCTATACAGAGATAAAAATCATTATTCTTCGGGTGACAGACTTTGTTGTCAATGATAGCCCATTTTAATCTGTGAATCTCTGCTAAAGCCTATCATAATGCTTTTTTGCAACGTGTTTCTTTGAATTTTGTCCTTGAGTTCCCACTGGTATGACATGCAACACCATCTTTTCTTTATACACTCTTCTTCAATAGCCTCGAGTGTTAAAGTTCGCTTGCACCTTTCAAAACATAGCAATACCAAGAAATTATCTCCTTTTATGCATTATATCGGCCATTTTATGATGCTTTAGAATAAAAAGATAGTTCAGAAATGAATTCATGAATTTTATTAAGGCTTATAAATTGAGAGAAAATGAAATTTTGAAAAAGTCATGGCAAACTGAAACAACAAAATCAAGGAAGAAATTCTGGTCTTCGGGCATCCAAAGCATGAAGGATACAACCACCCCATCGACCAGATATTGTACTGAGCTCGAACCCTTGTTCTACAGACTTCGAACATTGTCAAGATGCTTAGATATGTGAAATCCCTTCTGAAATTGTAACCCCCGTAGCCCGGCCTAGACGTTTGACCCGAACTACGAAGATTACACGGGGAAAACAAAAGTCAACCCGAAAGTCAACCTTGATTAACGAGCCTTTTTTTTTCTTTTTAATCTTGTCTAGATGCACATTAACCTTAGATGTGATCACACAAACTCCATGCTCAAAGATCACAAACATCAGAGATCAAACAGGGACCCAATTGAACAAATTACAACTTTAGGGACCAAATTGTAATTTCTGTAAACTTTAAGGACTTAACCAGATTTTAAGTTACCAACTTAAAATTAATCATGTTTCATGCTTCTCTGCCAAATTTCAGCTCAAACGGACATCCCGAACTCATACAATTGCATAAACAAGATTCAGGACCAAAATGCAAACATTTTGAAACATTTAACCGCCCATGTCAGCCCCCAACGGTCACCCGTTACGAAACAGGCTAAGCCCGTTCCGAAACACGGGCCGTTCCGCAACGCGTTCCGCAACGCGGGTCTGGCAAAATGCCTTCCGTTTCGGAACGGTGCCACCCGTTTCGGACGCCTGGGTTCACGCAGGGAACCCGTTCCGAAACGGTGCTACCTGTTCCGAAACACCTAGCCCAGAATGTTGCATTTTGCTCACTCAAACACACAATTGATCATTCAAACTTGCTCCAAAAGCCACCAAACTTTACCAGCATGCAATTCAACATAGAAGAGACATACTTGCATCAACAATTCAACGGAAACACATCATATATGAAAAACCCCAAATCTATAAGCATGTTTCCTACACAAGCAACCATTTGGGCACAACCCTTCCAAAACAACTCATATAAGCCAATTCATGCTCCAACAACATTAGCAACAACGTTTAAAACATTCTCGATCAAACATATACGATCACATACACATAAACCCGAGAGATTCTACCCCATTGCCCTTATTAACTATAGCTATTCACCGAGACATACATCTCCATTGGAGTCCACCTTGAATCCCTTGCTCCTTGCTGTCCAAACTTCAAGAATCTGCATTGATGGACAAAAAGGAGCGTAAGCACATAATGCTTAGTGAGGAATGCTCAAAACCAAAACACCATCAATGCAGCGGGTCTTTAAAACACCTTTAAAACAAACCCGATTTGATTACCAAAGCCAAGTTTGAAAACTCTTTTCAACAACAAGCTCAAACCATGCATAAACACCATATGCCAAGCTTAAACAAAACCATGGGAACACTCCCATTTCACAACATACCTTTCTTAAACTTGAAAACAACATCAACCAAGAAACCTTTTAATTCCATAGCTTAAATATTCTATCACATGCATTTAACCAAGGCAACATAAGAACCATAACAACATCTTCACATGCCTTTAAAACAAGTCTTACAAGACACCAATGCAACATAGATATATCATGCTCACAAGCATCATTTACCAAATGATTACCAACACTTGCTCATCTTAACTAGTAAACATGCATTCACTAGCATCATACACTTTTCATGCAACAATGCATCTTTTCAAGCATCTTATGCTTCTCATGCAAACATGCATCAATTCAAGCATCTCATGCTTCACATGCAATCATGCATCAATTCAAGCATCCCATACTTCACATGCAACCATGCATCATTACAAGCATCTCATGCTTCACATGATCAAGAACATTACATTGGCTTCCAAGAAATCAACCATATTCACTTTCCAACTCAACAACCCGATCGGATACGCGGATTCCGAGCGTTGTCCCTACGCTCCCTACACCCTACCCAATCCAAGGTCTCCCAAATGGGCAACAACCTCCATTTGACCTTAACATTCCAAGGTTCCCATGTATGGACTTTTAACCACCATACAACCTTGACATGCACAAGGTTCTCCCGTATGGGCTTTTAACCACCATACAACCTTTGCATAACCGATTGGTAGTTGTAGAACATCATCTAACGAGATCCGGGACATCACACACAAGATCCACACATGGACTTAACCACTGCCATTGTGATCTCAACAAGCACAAGGTTCTCACATATGGACTTTTAACCACCATATAACCTCTGCTCAACCAAGGTCCTCGAATGGGCAACACCTCCATTATGAACTCAAATAACCAAGGTCTTCCCGTGGGCAACAACCTCCACTATGACCTCATCTCGTTAGGAAACTTGAAGGGAGCTTATCCGGTCCACTCTTGACCACTCCACCTCCAAGGCGACTTTATTCACGGTGCACCCAATCCTATAGCCGGCTAACTATATCCGATCAACGAACCAAGAACCATTTACATCTCTTGCCAATATAACCATCTTACCATATTAACCCAATGTTCCACATGCATAAACATAATGCAAAACCATCACAACATTAGCCCAATGATTCACATGCATAACCAATATGCAAAACCATTACATCATTAATCCAATGATTCACATACATAACCAATATGCAAAAGGTAACATTTAACATCATCAATTCACTGTTTTAAAGCATCATTCAAAGCCATTGCTCAACATGCAACACTATGCATCAAAATCACATTTACCATATACAAAACCAAGGATCCCTTACCTTGAGCATCCTTCTCAAGTGGCTTTCAAAACCAGCATTAAACCATGCTAAAACATGCTTATAAAACAGAATTAAACCATGCAAAACATATGCATAACAATCCTCAACCACATTTGCTTTTAAAACCAAATCACAACACAATTCAAGAACAAAAATCCTTTTACTTACTCTTGAGCTTAGCAAGTTGTTTAGACTTACACTAAGCTCCCAAAAACCTTCAAACCTTGGTTTAAAAGCTGAAATCCCAACTTCACTCACCAATAACCAAAACAAGGCTAGCCAACAAGCCCTCCAAGCTTCCGAAACCTTCCGCGAACACCTCCAAAGCTCACGGATCAAACTCCCCTGTTTCAAGCACACAAAAACAGAACATTAATGCATCCTTATGCATTAAAACACCAGCAACAACAACACAACTCGCTGCTCATCACAAATCTAACAATTCGGCTACCAAACACAACCGAAATCACCTCCAAACACTTCCAAAACTTAACCCAGCCAAGATCCATCACCTCTAACCATATTTATACATCAATTAACATACAAAATGATCACAAACACGTCCTTATACCTCCAGGTATAACATATCACCAAAAACACTCCAAAAACAACCAAAAACTCAAGCCAAACTTAGGAAATTCAACCTATCCGGGATTGCATTGATTAAACCTCAACTTCTAATCAATTTAGCATTCATTTAACATCATTTTGACACTCCAAAACACTGCCCAAACAGATCACACGAAAATTTCACCAAAATCACCAAATCTTGCATTTTAGCCAAAAATCAAGATCTCATTTGAAAAGCCATTAATAAAACACAAATCAAGGATTGAGAACTTAGGAATTTCAGTAAAGAACTGATAGTTTAGAGGAGAAGGACGTTCTTACCTCCAAACTTGAATTTCTCCATTTTAGAGCCAAAAAGCTTGATGAAACAACTTGCAAATTGAGAGGTTTTGTTGATAAAATGATTAGGAATCAAATGAGAATTGAAATGAGAGATTTAGATGCCAAAATCAGAGAAAGAAATCTGGAGAATTTTGTTTGGGTTGAGAGAAAATGAGAGAAAAGAGAAATTGAGAGAAAATGGAAAATTAGTTAGGAAATTGGTTAAAATGATTTCCCTCCCTTTCTTAATGTTTAAAAATCAGAATAAAGCCTTAAAATATCTTAGAAAAATCTGGAGAAATCCTTTTTGGAATAATAGCTCCTTAAAGATTCAAAGTTTCAATCCTTTATAAAACTGTCCCGCAACTTTCAAAAATTACATTTTGGTCACTAGCCAAAATGTCAACCTTCCGAACCTCATTTTCCAAAATTGATTTCACAGTTCACTTATATATATTAAAAGATGATTTTAGAACATTTTTCCATATTTTTAATGCAACCCGAACTAGGCTTTCCTAAATTCACTCTTATACATTCGATCAGCACTTTGACCGAACCGGTCAACACCCAAAACTTCTGAGCCCAAAACCGGGGCGTTACAGAAATACTTGGTGTCAGAGAGGTTCTAATTGCCAGATGCCTATTTTCACATATCTGAGTCGCCCTTTATGGGTTTTCAACCCAGATCCTCATTTGGTTTCAAGACGCCCTTTGCGGATTTTCATCTTGAACCCCCCCCCTTTGTTTTTTATTTCCTTTTTTATATCTAAAGCGCCCTTTTGGGTTTTCACCATAGATATTTTCATTTTGCCAAGCGCCCTTTCGAGTTTTCTTTTCTCTTTTTCCCTTTTTTCAATCTCTTTTTGAATTCTTCAAGCATAATATTTCTTGACTAAATCATAGTTTACTGGTTTATGTAACTCATTGCCATCCATTTCAGTCAAAATCAACGCTTCTCTAGAGAAAGCCTTTTTAACAACTTAACATGATCTGATCTTTGCCTCTTTTGTACAGGATCTCTCCATCGAGCATGTATTCTGAAGCCATTCTTTTAATAGTTCTTTTGTCATTATCATTTTCCCAGGGGATAGGTATGAAATTTTAGGTATTGTAAGATATCAAAATACTAAGGATTTTTATATGCCTCCTCTTCTATGGTACATCAATGAGCATATATCTCGTAACTCTGCATTCGAATTGGCGCCAAAAACTTGTTGCGTGTAAAAGAGTCTATCGCAATAGAGTGCAAGCGTACACGACGCAAGTAGTAAAGTGATACACAAAGTATCAGATGCCGAATCTACAGGGACTGGAAATAGCCTTAACCTTGAATTGTTGCACAAGAAAAAAAGATAATTTTAATTGTTTGTAAGGGAATAATAAAGAATACTGAAGATAAAGGATTAAAGAAATTAGGATAGAGAGAATATGCCGGTATTGATTTGCTCAGTAGTGTAGGTGTTGCAATGTATAGGACTCCATGTTCTATCGTTGTTCCTGTCGCGGCAGCACCTGCGGCGGCAGCGGTCTGTTGTTGTCGCGGCAGCGATCACACAACTCTATACTTCAAGCTTGGAAAGAATCCCTACTGTGTCTTGTCTCCTATCCCTAGGTCCAAGTCTGTCGATGAACACGTCTTTGATGATACCTCCCGGCGTGAATCGAAGGATGAACACCGATGTTGTTGAATTCTTCCTTAGCCACTAAACCTCGTCCTATCCCTAGGTCCGAGATAGTTCAACCATAAACTGGAGAACTCGTACTTATTCCTTCCGTATACTTAACTCTCTCGATATTAAGTAAATGAATAATCTCACAATGATCTCCCGATAATCTTGCAAGATGTTTAAAACCAGAATAAGCAAACTTGAAGTCTATTTTATTGAACAGAAAAAATCCTAAAACAATGCAATCCTTGCAACTACTTTACAGAATCAACCCTTAGCCCTAGGGGAAGTCTAGAACATGATGAGAAGGGGGAAAACGACTAGGGTTTAGGGGAAGATGGCTAGAGAGTAAGATATCCTTTCCTAGGTCGAATTACATGCCTTTATATAGGCCTTGGGTTCAAGTTTTCTAATATGGCAATAATACAAGTTTAAATTAAAGTAAAACTCTATTAAAGACTAAATATTCAGAGTAGATGTATTTAATTCGTCCTCTTTCCTTGCTTGGAGTTTCTTCCTTGAACTTTGGGCTTGGCCTTCATTCTGATCTAGGGCTCGGAAAAATATATGAGTGCTCCACGACAAACCGGCTTAATTTCCTCTTTCTGTCGAGTTCCATTTCACTTTTTCCCTTCACCATTGTTGTCGTCCTTAGCTGCCACGGCAGCGGCCTCGGTAGCATCGTCCTTCTTGACTTCAGTCATGTGTTCCAGCTCTGCTTCTCCACTGCCCTGAGTCTACTACAGCAGCTACCTGCAAAAGTAACCAAAATCAGTAGCAACTGTGCCATTTAATATAATTGTGATGCATAACTGAAATTTATCCTAAATGCAATGAATTATGCTTGAATGCAGCAAAAATATGGGGTAAAATATAGAACTTTTACACACTCAACACTTCCTTTGGGATGTATGTAAAGGTAATTTCCTCAAACTCTTTTATTAGCTCCAGGATCAATTTTCGATACTCAATCAACTTTACGTTCTTTATTTCTCATTCTCCACAAAGCTGGTAAATAACCAAGGCTGAATCTTATATACTTTTAGAACCTCTATCTTTCTTTCAATAGCAGCCTGCAAGCCCATTACACAAGCCTCATATTCTGCCATGTTGTTAGTACAAAGAAACTCTAGCTTGCTTGTGAAAGGATAGTGCACATTGTTTGGAAAAATCTATATTGCTCCAATTCCACATCGAATGGCATTGGATGCTCCATCAAAATACATTTTCCAAGTTTCATTATTTTGGATTCCATTTTCTTTTGTGGAGATATTCATCACATCCTCATCTGGGAAATCAAAGTCTAGGAGCTCATAATCTTCCGAAGCACAACTTGCTAAGAAATCCGCTATAACACTTTCTTTTATTGCTTTTTGGCTTACATATATAATGTCAAATTCTGACAACATTTTTCCAATGTGCCAATCTTGTAGTCAATGTTGGTACCTCCATCATAAACTTTAATGGATCAAGGTAGGAAATTAACCAAGTAGTGTGGTATAACATGTATTGTCTGAGTCTACGAGTTACCCAAACCAGAGCACATCATAACTTTTGAATTGGTGGGTATCGTACTTCACACTCTGTAAACTTTTCACTCAAGTAGTAAATAGTTCTTTATTTTCTTCCCGTGTCATCATGCTGCCCCAACACGCATCCCATTGAATTCTCAGAAACTGTTAGATAAAAGATGAGTGGCCTCTCAAGAACCGGTGTAACTAGTATCAGAGCATTCATCAAATACGTCTTAATTTTGTCAAATTTATTAGACATTCTTCGTTCCATTCTCCTCGATTATTCTTTTTAAGCAATATGAGGATTGGATCACATTTTACAGTCAATTGAGAAATGAACGAGAAACATAATTCAACCTCCCAATGAATCTACGAACTTCATTTTGTGAACTGGGTGGCAGCAAGTTTTGAATTGTCTTTACCTTATCTAGATCTACTTCAATTCCTTTTCTACTGACAACAAATCCCAAGAGTTTTCCTGATGTTACTCCATAAGTACATTTATTAGGATTCAGTTTCAACTAGTATTTTCTTAACTTCAAAAACAACTTTCTCAAGTTCTGAATATGCTCCTCTTCGGTATGAGACTTAGCGATCATATCATCCACACACACCTCAACTTCTTTATGCATCATGTCGTGGAACAAGGTAACCATTTCTCGCTGATAATTTGCCTCGGCATTCTTTAATCCAAACGAAATAAAGGTTATGAATGTTGTTTTGACCATATCCTCCGGGTTCATCTTTATCAGGTTTGTAACCCCTTAAACTCGATCTAGAAGAAATAGCCAAATTTAGGAAGTCACAATTGAAAACTTTACCCTCAAGAAACTAATTCGAATTATATTATATTAAAATAGTGTAAAATAAATTATTTCTGATAATAATATAAAATGTCTCGATATTTATAAAATCCAAACATTAAAAATAATAATCTTATAATTTAAGTAAAACTTTCAAATTTAAAGTCTAAAAATGCATGGTAAAACTAATAAGCCCCAAATATGAAATTACATCAAAATCCCAAAATAATCTTAATAATAAAATATTCCCGAAAGTAAAGTATGTCCATACTGAAGATAAAATAGATTCGATAAAATAAAGAGATACTCTGAGTACCAAGTCGCCTAGAGTCCAAGGTATCTCTGTAAGAGAAAACTATGGGGGAGTAAGCTATTGAGCCCAGTGTGTCTTTAAAGTGCAAGCAATCACAAACTCAATTTTACAACAATCATTTTCAAAAAAATATTTAAGACACAAAGCACGTTTAAACACGGTTTTTATGAAATCACAATGCAATGCACCTATACTACATAGTCACAAAAAAGAGTAGGTTACCCAGAACCTCTCTCTACATAGTCACCAACGCAAGTGGTATAAACCACTGAATTTCCTCCGTCCAATCCCAACCCATGAGAACACAGTAAAAAGATATCATAGTTTTCACAGTCTCAGCACATTCCGATAATAAATCTGGGATTCACAACTCATTTATTTTAAATCACAATTTTATTCACAATCTAAAAATAATATGCACAGAAAACATAATGTAAAATCTCAACACATTTGAAAATCATTCAAGTGTAAAATCACAATCACAAAAACAAAGTATGTAGCACGAAAAGAGAACACAAATAAAAATCACTTATTTATAGCACCAGAAGAAACACACCTTAGCCAAAGCAACTCAATCTACTGAATGATGCACTTCCCACGATCAAAAGTACTAGGTCGAATAGATCAAACATGTCGATTATGAATATGGATAGGATTTATACTCGGGTGGTTGGAAGTGGTCTTTTTCGAATCAAAGTATGACTTAGATTTTGACCAAAAGGGGACTATGGGCAGATTCTGAAAAGAACTGCTGCTACGTTCGATTGAATAATGAATGACTTAATGGAAGGATGGTGCATGTCTAGTCAGCAATAACACAAATACATGGGTAGGGAGATGTCAATAGGCGGCTTTGACTTGGGAGACGAAGTGTAGGGTATATATATAGAGAGAGAGTAACAATATAATAATAATAATAATAATAAATATTTAAAAATAAATAAATAAACGAAAATAGATACTAGTGTCCTTGGATAATTGTACTTCATTTGTTTTTAAGAAAGGGTTAAATTCACAATGGTAGCCACTGAACTTAATGAGGGTTTGCAACCTAGCACCTAAGTTTTTCATGATTTACAAATTATACCCTAAATTTTTATATTAAGCCTTATAAATCTGATTTTTTTAATTTAACCCTTAAACTCAATTAGGGATTTTTAATTAAATTCCCAAATAATTGGGATATCAAGAATTAGGGATTTCAAAATTAGGTTTCTAAATTAGGGATTTTACGAATCTAGGGTTTACAATTTCGGCGTAATTTTTGGGGTGTTACAACTCTCCCACCCTTAAAAGAAATTTCGTCCTCGAAATTTTTAAGTTTAGCAACGAACTCTCAAAAGTATGGATGTTTAGATTGAAACTTAAAAGAGCATGGCGGATCAGGTTACGAATGACAATGCAAAGTTTTCTAATAGGCTTTGATCTTAAATTCGTAGGAACATGTACGATCACGATCATTTGTTCGATTAACTGAAGTTCATGTCGTTAATTAGTGTTCGAGCTATGTTCATCTCTAAGGTTACTAAAAAGAAGGTAGCATAAGGATTTATGTGGCCTAGAGGTATCCTTATCGATATCGTAAGGTGAAAAAGGTTACGAGAAATTCTAAGTTTGAAGTAGTAGTCATTAACCAACGGGTACTCATCCTTCCTAATTCGGAATCCATACAAATCACGCTTAAATCTAGGATTCCTACAAACTGGCATAGTAAAACTATATACTAAAAAGAAAACAATTCTGGAATAAGATTTGGTACTGAAGTCTCTATTCAAAACATATATTTAATTCTTTAAAATAATAAATTTATCATAAAATCTCTTTTTGCCCATAAATATTTAATATGCATGCAAAAATCACTTTAGGTTTAAAATTTTATGTGAGCCTCACTGTAACGCCCCGGTTTTGGGCCTAGGAGTTTCAAAGGTTTGGTTTAGGGTCCGTAGAACCTAGACTAGATATCTGGGTTAATTCGGGGTTGGTTCAGGGAAAACGTGGTTCGAGAAGTGATAAAATTATGAGAAAATTTTATAAAATCCTTTTAAATATGTAAAAGTAGGTGGTGCAGTCAATTTTGGGAAATGGATTTTGGAAGGTTGACATTTCAGGTTTGTGACTAAAAGGTAAAAATGTAAAACTTTTTTAATGACTAAATTGTAAAGAGTTGAAACTTAGAATCTTTGCAGAGCTAATATTGTAATAATTAGCTATTTCGTTAATTTACATGTTTTAATTATGATTTAATTAAAAAGGTTAAAAAGAGTTTTGGTTAAAAAGTGTTTAAGCTTTACAAATCCATTTTTGACGTAACTTCCATTTTCTCTCTTTTCTCATCAGCCAATCACTCTTTTCTTTCAAAACTTACAGAGATCTTTTCCTTTCCATTCTATTTTTATTTCCAAATGATTGCTATAGAGTTTTCTCAACTTATCTCATTGGAATCTTGTAGATTTTTCATCAAATCTTGTTAATTGAAGAAATAACAAGGGATTAGAGGTAATTTTCGTGCTTCTCCTCTAATCAATGTTCTTTAATGAAATTCCCAAGTATTTGGCTCTTTAATTGTGTTTCTTAATAAGGTTTTGTAATTGATTTGAAGAAAATGGGTAAATCAAGTTATAAATGGTGATTTTGTGCCATTATTGTATTGAATATGTTTTGGATCGGTTATGATTGATTTTAATCATGTTTTGGAAGATTAATATTGTTGAGATTGAGGTTTGATCATGGTAATCTTGAAACTATTTGGATCTCTAGTTGTTTAGGTTGTTAGAATTGGGTTTTGTGGTGTTAATGTGATTTTGGGGATGTTGGAGGTATAGGGTTGTTAATAGATTATTTTGGATGTTAATCATTGTTAATAAAGGGTTGGAAGTTTTAGATTTTGGCTGGGTTGAGTTTGTAGAGTAATCGATGATTTTTCGATTGTTTCAGATGGGCGTTTTCGTGGATTTGGGCAAGGCAACGAGATAGGTTTGCTTGCTGGAGATTTTAATGCATTGAGATGCATTAATCCTCTGTTCTTATATGGTTAAAATAGGGGAGAACATTTCAGAAGCAACCAATGAAGATTTGGGAGCTTCAGACGCTTAGTTTCGCGTCATCTAATCAAGGTTTCGCGTGTCGGTGAGTGAGAACGTGGATTTCAGTTTGAAATGCTTTAAAAATGGTGTTGGGAACTTAGATATAAGCTTGAAAAACTTGTCTAAGTTCGGAAGTAAGTATAAGGAATTTCTCCCTCAAATTGTGCTATTATGGATTTGTTTATACACTTGATGTAACCCCCTCGACCCAGCCTAGCCGATAGACTAAACCGAACGGGTCACACGAGGAATATTGAAGTAAACCGGGAAGGTTTACCTCAATAAACGACCCTATTTTTTCATTTTATGTTGTCTAGATGCATGTTAGGTTCCTATGTGTTCAACAAAGCAGCCGATCAAACACAAGTCAAACGCTCATCTAATTTATCCAGTTATAGTTTTTAGGGACCATTTTGTAAACTTAACAAATTGCAAGGTTTTTCTCAAATTCGGTTTAGCAACCTTTAATTAGTCTCATTACATGCATCTCTGTCAAAACTCAGCTCATGTTAACCATTAAAACTCATTTAATTGCATCCATGAAAAACAGGGATTAAAACGTAAAGATTCAGAACATTCAAAGATGCCATCCAACCAATTTAACTAATAATGTATCGATATCCTTAGAGAGGGTATTGATACACCATCGATGAGTGGCCTTCCAAACTCAGCAATTCAAAGGCCGTATCGATACACTTGAGGCCCGTATCGATACACACAAAACCAGTGGCAAAAATGGGTATCGATACGCCCCCGTGTATCGGTACACCCTTCCAAATTATGATGGTTGTATTGATACACTATCGAGTGTACCGGTACTCTGCAGTTTTCATTTGCCCAAATTGCTGTTTTAACACTCATAGAACCATTCCAAAACATTTCAATATGTATTTAAACATGCTTGCAACTCAAATGCACTTCAACTATCAAGACCTCATGGCAATAACAACATCAAAGCAACATTATCATCAATAATGAAATCTAGATGTATGCTTCCTATGAAAATCATGCATCCAAAAGTCAAATCTCAAAATCAAGCTCAAAACAACAATTTAAAGGCCATTTACAAACTAATAAAAGCATACCAAACTTGTACCAAACCAGAAAATACCAAAACAACTAACTTCAATACATTGGACACCCCCATTGCCTTTATTACACTAGTCCAAAACCAAACATACATTCAATGAAGTCTCTTGGAACTCCTTTGCGAGTTGCTACCTCCACTTACTTAATTATCTGCATTGATGAGCAAAAGAAAGCATAAGCATACAAGCATAGTGAGGAATGCTCAAAAACCAAAACGCCATCAATGCTTAAAACCGTTTTCACATTTCCGAAAACCATCATGCCCTTTTTGAAAATCCATGCACTTTATCATTAAAATCAGCATGCTATTCATCATGCAACTTGTACCAAATACTTCACAGCAACAAAACCATTGCTACACAAATATCAAGCCTTCCATGTGTATTCACCAATATGCAAAGTTTTAAGGTAAAACATGCATTTTCCATAATATGCATCATAAACGTTTCCACAACAATTCAATCAATTATATTGGCTTACAAGTGATCAACAACATTCTCATTTCTCAAAAAGTATATCAGATACACGGATTCCTAAGTGTTGTCCCAAACACTTCATACACTCTACCAGCAACTCAAGGCTCACACACGGGAGCTACCCTCTACCGTTGTGACACTCGTGGTGGAGTATTTGGTACAATCACAACCCCTTAACACCACTCATCGGTAGATGTATAGCCCACTAACGAGATACAGGACACATACAAGGTTCGCACCTGAGAGCTATCCTCTACCGCTGCAACCTTAAACATTCCTCAATCATTAGGGTACTTGGATAGAGTTTTCGGTACAATCAAAAACCCTCAACATCCAAGGCGACTTGTTTATAGTGCACTCAATCCTATAGCCGGCTAACTATATTCGATTTCATTTACAAAACCCATTACACAACATCACTTTCCAATATAATCCATATATAATGCATACCTCACTTTTTTCCAAAGCATACACAAAAAGCCATATTCCAAGCATTAAACCATGCTTCAAAAACCATGCATAAACACATGCATACAAGGAACACTTACCTAGTGCATCCTTAAATCACATGGCATCATCAACCACATTTTATAAACACAAATCATGCTTTAAAACAGTAGGTAAACGCAATTAAAAACAAGTGCATCCAAAGGCTCACAATAGCACAATCCGAGGGAGAAAATCACTTTACTTACTTTCGAACTTAGTAAAGCGTTTCAAGCTTACACTAAGTTCCCAAAACCTCTTTTAGGATGATTCAAAGCTGGAAATCTCATTTCCACTCACCGACTCGCGAAACCACACTCGCTGATGCGACAATCAACCGTTCGAAGCCTCCAAAACCACTTCGATCGATTTCGAAACACTATCCCATGTTCCCAACACATTAAAAATAGAATCTTAATGCACCATAACGCACCCAAACACCAGCAGTTAATTGGAACTCGCTACCCTGCTCTAAAGCATTAAAATACCCAGGGACGGAGCTAGGATTTGAAGTTAGGGGGGGCAAAACATAAATTTTGAAAGGTGGGAGGGGCAAATTCACAATTATCCCAATTTTTTATAAAAAAATATAAAGAATCAAAGGGTAAAAAATAAAATTTTCCCCCTACCGGGGGGGCCACAGCCCCACCCATCGGTGTTGTGGCTCCGTCCCTGAAAATACCCATCCAAAACAACTGAAATCTCATTCGATTGATCTCTAGACTCAACCCAGCCATCATCCAACACATTTTAACCATAAATCAACATCCTAAAACCATCCTTATACCTCCAGCAACTCAGATCTCACCATATACACTAAAAACCCAACCAAAAACACCTTTAAAATCAAAGATCTCAAGGATTTCGGGATTAGTATGATCGAGACTCTATTTCAACATCATAAACCTTGCAAAACTTCATTAGAAACCATATCAAATAAATCAAATTGAAACAACTCCGAAAATCACATTAAATCATCTCTTTCATCAAGATTTCACCATTTAACCAAAACCACAATAAAACTTCAATCAAAAACATAAATCAAGAGTCAAATATCTTTGGAATTTCATTAAAGAACCTTGATTAGAGGGTTAGCACGAAAATTATCTCCAACCCTTGCTTCTCCTTTAGTTTGACAACTTTTGCTTTCAAGAATCTTGAAAAGATTTGAGAGAAATCACAAGAGAGAAGTTAAAAATCAAGAGAGAAGATGGAAGTGAAAGAATTCTAGAAAATGACAGAAAATAGAGAGTGTTTGGCTGAAGTGAAATGGAAAAAATGATAATGAACGTCAAATTTGTTTAACCAAAATGACCACCTTTTTATTAAATTAATAAAAACCCTTTTAATATTTAATTAACCATTTAAATCACATGCCAAATTAAAGAGAAGGCTTAATTTCCATTAAGCTTCCTAAAGATTCTAAGATTTTGACTCTTTTTTTAGAAACACCCTTTTTCCCACACTTTCAAAAACTTTACCCTATGGTCACTAAACATCATAATATCATAGGCAAACACCAACAACATATTTATCTAGCACATAACCATCAACCAAGGCATCTAGCATCAAGAATTATATAACATGACTACTCTAGATGCATGCACCCTACAAGCAATCACATGGAGTATCAAAATCCAAAGAGCAAAGCATATCAACCTATAAAGGCCCATTACAAGTCTTAAAAGGAAAAACACACTTGCCAAACCAGGGAGTTTAAACAATCTTCTCCCAAATATCGAGGTACCCTCCCCATTGCAATTTTTACATTATTACAAGTGTCAAAACCCATACTTGTAAATTGAGTGATGTCTTGGGTGAATTCCCTTGCTATTTTGCTGCCAAAAATCTCTCTAATCTACATTGATGGAAATGAGAGCGTAAGCATATTTGCTTAGTGAGGGAAAGCTCAATTTAAACAACAACAATGAACTTTTCAAAACAATGCTTCCTTTAAAACATAACCACATTATGCTCATCTTTCTCATGCTTTTGAAACCACAATTAAAGCATCTTTACAACCAACATGTATCATCATCTCATGCATATCTCAATGCAAAACAAAATCAAGCTTTTCATGCTTAAATCTCATAAAGCATAAACATCATGTATAAGAGTCTCTATACAAAAGCATTTCAAAACCATGATACATGTTCAATCCATATATTGGCATTTCAAGTGAACCAGATGGAATCTACCCCCATCCTAGGATAGCAATACCCCTATCCATTAATGATCGGATATATGGATACCTTGATGGCACTACCCCCATCAAGTCACATGGTGAAACTACCCTCACCATTATCTCACTTCGGTCAGGATACTACTACTCGCATTGCCCGTTGGTGATAGCACTACCCCTATCACTCGCATCACAATAGTATTACCCCTATTGTGAAACCAAAGAATTTATCTCACGCGCAAATTTATATATTATAGTGCACTTTACATCCTATTGGTCGACCAACATATCCGATACTAGAAATCTCACCAGCAAGCCAATATATCATTTAAATCCATGTTAAACCACTGCTTTCAATGCATTAATAAAATCATCACATATCTCATATCAAAACATGCCTCAAATATAGCATAACAAGTCTCATCAAGAATATAACCTCTTGAACATAATCAAATCATTTCATGGGATATAATTAAGCAAAATAATGCTTATAAAACATGCATAACATTGAGTAACAAATATAAATCCAAAACATGAGCATGACAATCCACATGGACTTTAAACCGAAAAACCGAGAGCTTTGGTAACCATACTTACTTTCGAGATTAGCTAAGCGTTTCAAGCTTACTCTAACCTCCCAAAACCTTGTTTCCAAGCTTTTAAAAACGTTCAAACCACATCCACTCACCAATACAACTTTGCCTCACTTGCCCTGCTTCTAACCAAGGAAAAACAGAGGATCAATGCACACTATTGCATCAAAACCTCCAGCAACACAAACTCCCACTCAACTCCAACATTTACCAAGCAATTAACAATCGATACAAACCGAAAACACCAACAAAACCGCTCTAAAATGTTCCCAATAATTACCCAGCAAAATCAACCATCAATCCTCATCCATTTACAACCTAAAACACTTCCCCAACCTCTACAA
Organism: Hibiscus tridactylites; assembly: GCA_958450335.1. Classification (NCBI taxonomy): domain Eukaryota; kingdom Viridiplantae; phylum Streptophyta; class Magnoliopsida; order Malvales; family Malvaceae; genus Hibiscus; species Hibiscus tridactylites. Next base: position 70,921,908 of record OY288271.1, read on the forward strand.
ACCTCCAGCCATCAAGAAACCACAACAACAGCCCCCAAAACACATGATTTCATCACTAACATCTAGCAATCCAACTAGGTTCGAGATTACTTAACAAAATCCATAAAGTTAACATTATTAACCATTAACAACACATTGATAATCAACCATTAACTCAGAAAATAACATCAATTTCAAAGGTCCACCATAAATCATCAAGAAACCTCAATTAAACCAAATTTCATCAATTAATATATAAAGACTCATTAAAAACAACATGTAAAAGACTAAATACTTGGGAATTTCAGTAAAGAACGTGTCATTAGAGGAGAAGAATGAACATACCTCTAATGATGAGTTGTTCCTCCATTTTTGAAAGAAAACCAAAGAGAAAACAAGAGATTTAATATAGGGTCAATAGAAAATAGATAAATCCTTGAAATCTAAATCAAATTTAGAGTTTACCTTGAAAATCTTGTTGCTTGGATGAAGGGATTTTGAGAGAAAAGTATCTATTAGCCCTCCATCTTTTTTATATAATTTATTTAATCAAAATTATAAAATAGGAGGAAAATATCTATTAGCCCTTGGTATTGCTCCTTAGAGATTCAAAGCATTAGCCTTTTACGATTTTGCTATTAAATCAAACTTTACCATTTTTACATTTTGGTCACTAACTCAAAATGTCCGATTTCCAAAATTGTTTTCTTTAAATTACCTTTACTAAAATGATTCATATAAATAATTATGATTTTAGAAAATTTTCCCATATTTTTATCCAACCAAAAACCTTTTAATTTAATTATTTCCCGAAACTAGACTAGACCGCTAAACAGGTTCGAACCGAACCGCCTAACCAAACCCGGCTAACACCTAGGCCCAAAACTGGGGCGTTACAACTCTCCCCCACTTAAGAAATTTCTTCCTCGAAATTTACCTGGTGGAAAGAGATAGGGAAACCGCTTCTTCACCTCCTCTTTCCTTTCTCATGTCGTTTCTTCAACACATCGGTGTCTCCAAAGAACCTTCACCAATTCAATGGTCTTTCAGCGAAGCACCTTACTATACGAATCCAAAATCTTTACCAGTTCCTCTTCATAAGATAAGTCCGGATTTAACTCCACTTCCTCAACCGGCAATACATGCGAAGGATCCGAACATTACCTACTAAGCATGGATACATGGAAAACATCACGCATCTTCTCCAACTCTGGCGGTAACCGCAATCTATACGCAACAAGGCCAATCCTCTCAAGCACCTCATAGGGTCCAATAAACCTCAGGCTCAACTTACCTTTCGTCCAAACCTCATCACCTTCTTCCAAGGTGAAACTTTCAAGAAAACCTTCTCACTAACCTCAAACTCAATTTCCTTACGCTTCAAATCTGCGTAAGATTTCTGACGACCTAACGGGTCCTTAAGACGATCATAGATGAGCTTCACCTTATCGGTTGTACCCTTGAGCATATTCGGTAAAGAAACCAACTTTTGCCCCGCTTCTGCCCAACACACAGGTGTACGACACTTCTGTCCATACAAAGCCTCGTACGATGCCATTTGTATGCTCACCTGATAGCTATAGGTGAATTCTAGCAATGGCAACATTTTGTCCCACGCACCTTGGAAATCAATCACATAACACTAGAGCATATTCTCCAACACCTGGATAACTCGTTCCGACTGACCATCCGTCTGAGGATGATAGAATGTGCTAAAACTCAACCTCGTGCCCAAGGCTCGATGCAAACACTCCCAGAACCTTGATGTGAACCGCGGATCCCTATCTGAGACTATAGACTTAGGACCACCATGCAACCGCACAACTTCCGCAAAATAAAGCTCCGCTAGCTTATCCAAGGTAAACTTAGTATGCACTGGCAAGAAATGTGCACACTTCGTCAACCGATCCACGGTCACCCACACGGAATTCTTCTTTGACGGTGTCAAAGGCAAACCCAACACAAAATCCATCATGATCCTCTCCCATTTCCACTCCGGAATCCTCAAAGGCTGCAATAGACCGGATGAAAACTGATGCTCAACTTTCACACGCTGACGCTGTAACGCCCCGGTTTTGGGCTTAGAAGTTTTGGGCGTTGACCGGTTCGGTCAAAGTGCTGATCGAATATATAAGAGTGAATTTAGGAAAGCCTAGTTCGGGTTGCATTAAAAATATGGAAAAATGTTCTAAAATCATCTTTTAATATATATAAGTGAACTGTGAAATCAATTTTGGAAAATGAGGTTCGGAAGGGTGACATTTTGGCTAGTGACAAAAATGTAATTTTTGAAAGTTCGGTGACAGTTTTATAAAGGATTGAAACTTTGAATCTTTAAGGAGCTATTATTCCAAAAAGAGTTTCTCCAGATTTTTCTAAGATATTTTGAGGTATTATTCTGATTTTTAAACATAAAGAAAGAGGAGGGAAATCCATTTTGACTATTTCATAACTAACTTTCCATTTTCTCTCAATTTTCCTTTTCTCTCATTTTCTCTCAACCCAAACACATTTCTCCAGATTTTCTCATCAGATTTTGTCACTCAAATCACTCATTTAGACTCTCTTTTGATTCCTAAACATCACATCAACAAAACCTCTCAATTTGCTAGTTGATTCTTCAAGCTTTTTGGTTCCAAAAAGGGAGAAACTCAACTTTGGAGGTAAGAACGTCCTTCTCCTTTAAACTCTCAGTTCTTTACTGAAATTCCTAAGTTCTCAATCCTTGATTTGTGATTTGTTAAAGGCTTTTCAATTGAAATCTTGATTTTGGCTTAAAATGCAAGATTTGGTGATTTTGGTGGAATTTTCGTGTGATCTGTTTGGGCAGTGTTTTGAAGTGTCAAATTGATGTTAAATGAATGCTAAATTGATTAGAAGTTGAGGTTTAATTAATGCAATCCCGGATAGGTTGAATTTCCTAAGTTTGGCTTGAGTTTTTGGTTGTTTTTGGAGTGTTTTAGGTGATCTGTTATACCTGGAGGTATAAGGACGTGTTTGTGATCATTTTGGATGTTAATTGATGTTTAAAAATGGTTAGAAGTGATGGATCTTGGCTGGGTTAAGTTTTGGAAGTGTTTGGAGGTGATTTCGATTGTGTTTGGTAGCCGAAATGTTGATTTTGTGATGAGCAGCGAGTTTGGTTGTGTTTCTGCTGTTCTTAATGCATAATGGTGCATTAATGCTCTGTTGTTGTGTGCTTGAAATAGGGGAGTTTGATCCGTGAGCTTTAGAGGTGGTGCGGAAGGTTTCGGATGCTTGGAAGGCTTGTTGGCTAGCCTTGTTTTGTGTATCGGTGAGTGAAGTTGGGTTTTCAGCTTTTAAACCAAGGTTTTAAGGTTTTGGGAGCTTAGTTTAAGTCTAAACAACTTTGCTAAGCTCAAGAGTAAGTAAATTGATTTCTTTCTTGGTTTGTGTTATGAATTGGCTTTTTGGCAATTGTGGTTGAAGTTTGAAATGCAAGGGTTTTGCATGATTTAAATTCTGTTTTGAAAGCATATTTTAGCATGGTTTAATGCTGGTTTTGAAAGCCATATGTGAAGGATGCTCAAGGTAAGAGATCCTTGGTTTTATACATTGAAAATGTGGTTTTCATGCATGGTGTTGCATGATGTTTAATGGCTTTGTGTAATGCTTTAAACAGTGAATTAATGATGGTAAATGATGGTTTTTGCATTATGGTTATGCATGTGAATCATTGGACTAATGTGGTAAGGTGGTTATATTGGCAAGTGATGTAAGTGGTTCTTGGTTCTTTGATCGGATATAGTTAGCCGGCTATAGGATTGGGTGCACCGTTAATAAAGTCGCCTTGGAGGTGGAGTGGTTAAGAGTGAACCGGTAAACTCCCTTCAAGTATCCTAACGAGATGGTTAAGGTCATAATGGAGGTTGAATGCCCATTCGAGGACCTTGGTTAAGCAAAGGTTGTATGGTGGTTAAAAGTCCATACATGGGAACCTTGTGCTTGTTGAGATCACAATGGCGGTGTTAAGTCCAGGTGTGGATCTTGTGTAGGGTGTCCCGGATCTCGTTAGTGATGTTATACAGCTACCAATCGGTTTATGCAAAGGTTGTATGGTGTTTAAAAGTCCATACATGGGAACCTTGGGAAAAGTCAAGGTTGTATGGTGTTTAAAAGTCCATACATGGGAACCTTGGGAAAAGTGGAGGTTGTATGGTGTTTGAAAGTCCATACATGGGAACCTCGGGAAAGCTAAGGTTGTATGGTGTTTAAAAGTCCATACATGGGAACCTTAGGATGGTGAGGTCAAATGGTGTTTAAAAGTCCATTGGAGACCTTGGATTGGTAGTGTGTATGAAGCGTGGGGGACAACGCTTGTGATCCGCGTATCCGATTGGATGTTGAGTCGAAAAGTAGATGTGGTTGATCACTTGAAAGCCAATATGATGTTCTTGATTATAAAGAAGCATGAAATGCTTGAAATGATGCATAATTGCATGAGAAGCATGAGATGCTTGAAAAGATGCATGGTTGCATGGAATGTGTATAATGCTTGTGAATGCATGTTACTTGTTAAGTTGAACAAGTGTTGATTATCATTTGGTAAATGATGCATGTGTGCATGAAATCTCTTAAATGCATTGGAGTCTTGTAAGACTTGTTTTAAAAGGCATGTGATGATGATGTTGTGGTTCATATATTGCCTTGGTTTAATGCATGTGTTGGATTACTTGAGTAAATGGTTTTAAAGGGTTTCTTGCTTGGAATGTTTTCAAGTATAAGAAAGGTATGTTGTGAAATGGAAGTGTTTTTCCAAGGTTTTGAATTTAACTTTGCATATGGTGTTTATGCATGGAATGGTTAAATGGTTGGAATTGCAATTTGTGCTTTGAAAAGGTTTTCTTAGCTTGCTAAGCTAAGGGTTGGTTTCATGTATGTGCAATGCATGGTTTAAGCATGATGTTAAAAAGGGGTTTTCAAACTTTGCTTGGTAAACAAATCGAGTTGCTTTTCAAAGAGGTTTTATGACTTGCTGCATTGATGGTGTTTTGGTTTTAAGCATTCCTCACTAAGCATTATGTGCTTACGCTCCTTTTTGTCCATCAATGCAGATTCTTGAAGTTTGGACAGCGAGAAGCAAGGGATTCAAGGAGGACTCCACTTGAGATGTATGTCTCGGTTAATAGCTATAGTTAATAAAGGCAATGGGGTAGAATCTCTCGGATTGATGTTTATGTGTTCGTATATGTTCGGACAAGTATGGTTTTATGTTGTTGATGTTGTTGGAACATGTTTTGGCCTTTATGAGATTGAATTGGAAGTATGGTGTTTAAATGGTTGCTTGTGTAGGAAGCATATCCTTTGAAATGGGGCTTTTCATGAATGTTGGTATTTTGTTGAATTGTTGATGCAAGTATGTCTCTTATATGTTGAATTGTATGTTGGTAAAGTTTGGTGGCTTTTGGAGCATGTTTGGATGGTCAATTGCATGTTTAAGTATGCATTTGGAGGTTTTCTGTGCAGGGTGTTTCGGAACAGTTCATACCGTTTCGGAACGGGTGCCTCAAACAAACCCAGGCGTCCGAAACGGGTGAGATCGTTCCGAAACGGTTTGGCTACTGCCAGTTCCCCGTTGCGGTACGTGTTGCGGAACGGCCCCGTGTTTCGAAACAGGCTCTGCCTGTTTCGGAACGGGTGACCGTTGGGGGCTGACATTGGCAGTTAAATGTTTTGAAAAGTTTGCATTTTGGTCCTGAAACTTGTTTGTGCAATTGTATGAGTTTGGGATGTCCGTTTGAGCTGAAATTTGGCAGAGAAGCATGAAACATGATTAATTTTAAGTTGGTAACATAAAATCTGGTTAAGTCCTTAAAGTTATCAGAATTTACAATTTGGTCCCTAAAGTTGTAAATTGTTCAATTGGGTCCCTGTTTGATCTCTGATGTTTATGATCTTTGAGTATGCTGTTTGCATGATCACATATAAGGTTAATGTGCATCTAGACAATAGTAAAAAGAAAAAAAAGGGTCGTTAATCAAGGTTGACTTTCGGGTTGACTTTGGTTTTCCCCGTGTGACTTTCTTAATTCGGGTCAACCGTCTGGGCCGGGTTAAGGGGGTTACAGACGCACCAAACACTTGCTAAAAAACTCTGCCACATTCTTTATCAAGCCCACCCATTAGTACTCATCTCGCAACCCCTGATACATCTTAGTACTACCATGATGCATCGCAAAAGGACTATTATGTGCCTCCGTCATGATAGTGCGCCTCAACTCAACGTCCTCTTGCACAACTACCTGACCCTTAAAACACAAGACCCATCATCACTGAAAATGTAGTCCGTAGGATTACCCTCCGCAATCTCTGTAACATGCGGAACCAAGGAATCATCAAGCAACTGCTTTTCCTAGATCAATTCAAGCAAAGATGGTTTCACCTTAAGCTCGGCCACCAAGCCACCATCACGAGACAAACTCAGACGAGCAAACATCGCTCTCAACTCCATTGCAACCTTTCAGCTCAAAGCATCAGCAACCACATTGGCCTTCCTTGGGTGATACTCGATCGTAAGGTCGTAATCCTTCAGCAACGCCATCCATCAACGTTGCCGAAGATTCAACTCCTTTTGAGATATAAGATATTTGAGACTCTTGTGATCCGTGTACACAATACATTTCTCGCTGTAAAGATAATGCCTCCATATCTTTAGAGCAAACACTACAGCCGCAAGCTCGAGATCGTGAGTAGGATAATTACGCTCATGCACCTTCAATTGCTTTGATGCATAAGCAACTACTCTACCCTCCTGCATCAGCACACATCCTAAACCCACATAGGATGCATCATTGTACACCAAAAACTCTTTTCTCGATTCAGGTTGAATCAAGATCGGAGCTTGTACCAAAACTTCCTTCAACTTTTGAAAAGCTTGCTGCCTCGCCTCCGTCTACTCAAACTTAACATCTTTCTGAAGCAACTTCGTCATCGGAGCAACTATCTTACAAAACCCATCCACGAACCGATAGTAATACCCAGCCAAGCCCAAAAAACTACAAACCTCCATCACTGATTTCGGTTGTTTCCAGCCCACAACCGCCTCAAGTTTCTAAGGATCCACACAGATACCCTTGGTCGATACCACATGACCAAGAAACACCACCTCCTTGATCCAGAACTCACATTTACTCAACTTTGCATAGAGCTGATTATCCAACAGAGTCTACAACACTATCCTCAAATGTCTGTCGCGATCCTCCTCGGTACGAGAGTACACAATGATAACATCAATAAACATCACCACAAACTGATCAAGGTACTCGTGGAACACCTTGTTCATCATTTCCATGAACGCAGCCGGCACATTGGTCAAACCAAAAGGCATCACTAGGAACTCATAATGCTCGTACCTCGTACAAAAAGCCGTCTTCGATACATCTTTATCCTTCACCTTAAGCTGATAATACCCTGGCCATAGATCTATCTTCGAAAACACAACAACCCCACGAAACTGATCAAAGAGATCATCAATCCAAGGTAAAGGGTACTTGTTCTTTGTCGTCAACTTGTTCAGTTGACGATAGTCTATACACATCTGCATTGTCCTATCTTTCTTCTTAACGAACAAAACTAGAGCTCCCCAAGGCAAGATACTCGGCCTAATGAAACCACGATCTAGTAACTCCTAAAGTTGCATCTTTAACTCTTTTAACTCATTCGGTGCCATTCGGTAAGGAGCAATAGATATCGGATCCGTATCCGCATATGTCTCTATACAGAACTCGACCTCCCTATCTGGTGGTAACCCAGGTAACTCTTTCAAAAACACCCCCAAAAAATCACAAACTATCCGAATATCCTACGGACGTGCCTCCTTCATATTTGGGTTCATCACATACGCCAAATAAGCTTGGCAACCACCATTCATCAACTTGTGAGCTTCCACCGTTGAAACAAAATTGGACAAGAACCTTATGATCTAACCCACCACCACAACTTCAAAATCATCGACAAGCTTAAACGAAATACGCTTGGTCTCACAATCAACCACAGCTTTATGCTCCGACAACCAATCCATCCCAAGGATAACATCGAAACCATAGAAAGGTAACTCCACAACATCAACAGGAAACACATGTTCTTGAACCATCAATGGACATCTTATATACAACTTCATAACAACTATTGTCTCAGCAAATGAACTCATAACTTGCATACCCACATCAAGAAACTATAATGGCACATCAAGCAATCAAGCATGCTCATGCAAAATGTATGAATGTGTAGAACCAGAATCTATCAAAGCAAGCAATGACAAGGATTGCAAGGAAAAGGTACTTGTGATCACATCTGTGTCATTCCGACCCTCACGTGAGCATAGACTCGAGTTTATCCACCACCGTCTGGCTGCACCGCAACTACAAATGCCACATTCCTTTGACCATCTTCTCGTCGCTGAAAATTACCTCGGCCGCGCCCACGACTCCTCTAAGGCTTCATAGCATGAGCTGGTGCTTGCCTCGCCAACTGTGGACAGTCACACTTCACGTGACCTTGAGCCCAACACTGTCAGCATGTTTCAGGATTACCCCAACACTCCCCCGTGTGATTCCTTCCACAACGGTTACGCGTAAGAGCATGTGTTGCAACATTCTAACCATACTGGCCTCAGGTCGATCCACCACCACCGCCTCGACGATGGTCTCACTGATATCTCCTATACCGTGATCTCTTACCTCGATCATGTCCACCATCATAATCAGTAGCTCTCTTTCCGGAGTTAGAACTCCCCGAGCGCGACGTCAATCCCAGACTTTGCTCGATATCCTTGGCTCAAGTAACCAGCACGTCAAAGTCAGTATACTCAACCGCAAGCATATATGTCTTTACTTCCTTCACCAACCCATATCGAAACCTATCACATCTCTTCCACTCGTCTGCTACCAACTTAGGGGTGTACTGGCTTAATCGGACAAACTACACCTTATACTCCGCAACAGTCATGTTGCCCTGCATCAACGCCATGAATTCCCTTTGCTTCTCATCCAGATAATGAACACCCATATACTTCTTAAAATCATTCATGAAGAATTCCCAGGTAATCTCGTCCTTCTCCAAACCCGCTAAAATGGCCATCCACCATGTATATGCATCTCCATGAAACAAAGAGACCATGCATCCCAAATTTTGCGCATTATTGCAATTTATCTGCCCCAAAATCCTCTTGGTACTTTCAAACCAAGCCTTAGAGCCCTCAGGAGATAAACCTCTAAACTCCGTCTCGCTCAGATTGCGCAGACTCTCTAAGGGTAAACCAACATTGACATCAGGCTGAGGTGTGGCCACGTGTATGCCTGCCATTGCTGCCTGAAAGGCTTCAACAATAGCTTGAATTAAAGGTGTCATGTCAGGAGCAGCTTGCCCTTGTGCTACCTGAGGTTTAACACCTCCACCACAAGCTCATGTTCCAGCTCCACCCCCACCAGGAGGAGGAGGAGGAGGAGGCAAGTTCTCAGCATCTACCTCAACCTCATTCTCAACTACATTCCAGACATTGCCTCCCAGCTCTCGTCTCGGTCCTATAATATGATAATCAGTTCTACCATGCAAATACAATAGCAAAAATAGTTAGGCTCACAAATAGCAAGAACCCAAGTTACTCATTCTGCCTTTTAAAACAAAACTTTTTCCTTTACCGGTAGTATTGGAAATGGGTACCCAGTCACATATATCGAACACAACATGTTATCAATCATAATTCAACATTCAACATACATCCCAATCTTTCGTAAACCTGTCTCTAATACCAACAAATGTAACCCCTTAGCCTGGTCCAGACATTTAACCCGAACTAAGAGAATTACACGGGGAAAACCAAAGTCAACTCGTTAAAGTAAACCTCGATTAGCAACCCTTTTTTTTCTTTTTAAACTTGTCTAGATGCATAAATAAGTCCTACAGTGTTTACTCGCGCAACGAATATATTTTTATTTAAACTGAACCTCAATTGTACTTTCATTTGTAACCGAGCCGGTATGAGGTTACATTACAAATTATTGTTGCCAACCTTTAATTAGGTTCATTACATGCTTGCAGGTGAAATATCAACATCATACGATCATTTAAACATCCACAATTGCAAATCTTACAAATAGGGATTGAAATGTAAATATTCAAAACTATCAGATTATGCCATTTTAACTAACTTAACGACCTTGTTTCGAAACAGACACCCCCTGTTTGGAAACCGTGCATTCCAATAGCATTTGGTCTCGGAACAACCCTTACCCATTTCAGAACCAAATCCCCAAATTGATATCCCTTAAATTCAAACAACACAGAGCCGTATCAAAATGACCCCGAGTTTCGATACGGGTACAAAATATAACTAAAGGTCTCGAAACAATCTAGTAGTGTTCCAATACATTAAGACCAAATATGCAAGTTGTATCAAAACAGCTGCTACTGTTTCTAAACACATACCAAATCTGCATTAAAACAACAACATTTAAGCATCTTAAAACATACCCTATGGTCACTAAACATCATGCAATTATAGGCAAACACCAACAACATATTTATCCAGCACATTGCCATCAACCAAGGCATTTAGCATAAAGAATTATATAACATGACTACTATAGAGGCATGCACCCTATAAGCAATCACATAGAGTATCAAAAACCAAAGAGCAAAGCATATCAACCTTTAAAGGCCCATTACAAGTCTTAAAAGGAAAAACACACTTGCCAAACGAGGGAGTTTAAACAATCCTCTCTCAAATACCGAGGTACCCTCCCCATTGCCATTTCTACCTTATTAAAAGTGTCAAAACCCATACTTGTAAATTGAGTGATGTCTTGGGTGAATTCCCTTGCTATTTTGCTGCCAAAAAGCTCACTAATTTGCATTGTTGGAAAGGAGAGCGTGAGCATATTTGCATAGTGAGGGAAAGCTCAATTTAAACAACAACAATGAACTTTTCAAAACAATGCTTCCTTTAAAACATAACCACATCATGCTCATCTTTCTCATTCTTTTGAAACCACAATTAAAGCATCTTTACACACCATATGTATCATCATCTCATGCATATCTCAATGCAAAACCAAATCAAGCTTTCCATGCTTAAATCTCATAAAGCATAAACATCATGTATAAGAGTCTCTACAAAAAAGCATTTCAAAACCATGATACACATTCAATCTATATATTGGCATTTCAAGTGAACCAGATAGAATCTACCCCCATCCTTGGATAGCACTACCCCTATACATTAATGATCGGATATACGGATACCTTGATGGCACTACCCCCCATCAAGTCACATGGTGAAACTACCCTCACCATTATCTCACTTCGGTCGGGATGCTACTACCTGCATTGCCCGTTAGTGATAGCACCACCCCTATCACTCGCATCACAATAGCACTACCCCTATTGTAAAACCGAAGAATTTATCTCACGCGCAAATTTTATATATTATAGTGCACTTTACATCCTATTGGTCGACCAACATATCCGATACTAGAAATCTCATCACCAGGCCAATATATCATTTAAATCCATGTTAACTCACTGCTTTCAATGCATTAATAAAATCATCACATATCCTATCTCAAAACATGCCTCAAAGATAGCATAATAAGTCTCATCAAGAATATAACCTCTTGAACATAATCAAATCATTTCATGGGATATAATTCAGCAAAACCATGCTTATAAAACATGCATAACAGTGAGTAACAAATATAAATCCAAAACATGAGCATGACAATCCACATGGACTTTAAACCGAAAAACCGAGAGCTTTGGTAACCATACTTACTTCCGAGATTAGCTAATATTTTCAAGCTTAAACTAACCTCCCCAAACCTTGTTACCAAGCTTTTGAGAACGTTCAAACCACATCCACACACTAATACAACTTCGCCTCACTTGTCAAAGCTATTCCAAGCCTTCGAAACTCCAAATACGCCTTCCAACGATCAAGCACCATCTTGCCATGCTTCTAACCAAGGAAAATAGAGGATCAATGCACACTCTTGCATCAAAACCTCCAGCAACACAAACCCCCACTCAACTCCAACATTCACCAAGCAATTAACAATCGATACAAACATAAAACACCGACAAAACCACTCTAAACTGTTTCCAATCATTACCCAGCAAAATCAACCATCAATCCTCATCTATTTACAACCTTAAACACTTCCCCAACCTCTACAAACCTCCAGCCATCAAGAAACCACAACAATAGCCCCCAAAACTCATGATTTCATCACTAACATCTAGCAATCCAACTAGGTTCGAGATTACTTCACAAAATCCATCAAGTTAACATTATTAACCATTAACAACACATTGATAATCATCCATTAACTCAGAAAATAATATCAATTTCAAAGATCCACCATAAATCTTCAAGAAACCTCAATTGAACACAATTTCATCAATTAATATATTAAAACTCATTAAAAATAATACGTAAAAGACTAATTACTTGGAAATTTCAGTAAATAACATGTCATTAGAGGAGAAGAACGAACCTACTTCTAATGATGAGCTATTCCTTCATTTTTGAAAGAGAACCAAAGAGAAAACAAGAGATTACATAAATGATCAATAGAAAATAGATAAATCATTGAAATCTAAATCAAATTTAGAGTTTACCTTGAAACTCTTGATGTTTGGGTGATAGGATTTTGAGAGAAAAGTGAGATAAGAAAACTATCATCAAATCCAATTTGTGAGAAAATGGAAAACATATTTAACTTCCCTCCATCTTTTTAATATAATTTATTTAATAAAAATTATAAAATAGGAGGAAAAGTCTTTATTAGCCCTTGGTATTACTCCTTAAAGATCCAAAGCATTAGCCATTTACGTTTTTGCCATTAAATCAAACTTTACCATTTTTACATTTTGGTCACTAACCTAAAATGTCTGATTTCCAAAATTGTTTTCTTTCAATTACCTTTACCAAAATTAATCATATAAATAATTATGATTTAAGGAAATTTTCCCATGTTTTTATCCGACCAACAACCTTTTAATTTAATTATTTCTTGAAACTATACTAGACCGCTAAACAGGTTCGAATTGAACCGCCTAACCAAACTCGGTAACACATAGGCCCAAAACTGGGGCGTTACAACCCGGTTGATATTGTACCTTTGGTGGTGAATGTACCAATTCTGGTTAAGATGGCTTGAAGTGTTGCGTGAACACTTGTTGAATCCGTGTATCCAATATGTGGTTTTGAGATATGAACTTGCTTAATGATCACTTGTAAGCCAATATAATTGATGATGTATTATGAAATGGTTTATGTTGCATAATGTGGTTTATGCATGTTTTACTCTTTAAGCTTTGCATATGGTAGTTATGCATCGGAAGGCTTAAATTGAGTGTAGCAATGGAACTTGATGTTGATTCATGATACATGTAGCATGAGGTTTAATATGCTGATTTTTTTGTTAAGGAAAGTGCATGGTTTTAAAGGCATGATGGTTTACAAATGATGTTTTTAGGAAATTGAAATGAGATTTCAATGTGGACATGGAAAATGGTTTTAATGCATTGATGATGCTTTGTTTTTTAACCTCCTCACTAAGGCTTGTGTGCTTACGCTCTTATTTGTCCATCAACGTACATATTTGAGGTTTTGAAGGCAGCAAGTAGCAAGGGATCACAAGAGACTTCATTTGCAAAAGTATGTTTCGATTAGACTATACGTAATAAGGGTAATGGGGGATCCGTTGTGTTTTGGGAGATTTTTGCAAACTCCCTTTTGAGCAAGTTTTATATGTGGTTTTTTACTTGTAAATGGCCTTTGGTATTTGGTTTATGCTTGGTTATACATTTCGATATCTTGCTTGACTTATTTTCTAGGTTTCGTGCCTATAGTTTACTTATGTTGCTAATTGCCATTGAACGGTGTTGATCATGCTTGGAATGATTGAAGATTGATGTTTGGATATATATATATATAAGTCAGAAGCATGCTTGGATGTTTATGGTTGCTTAAAAGTGAGAAAAAACCACTAAAAATGTGACATTTCAGATCAGGTGTTTCGATATGCCTAAGGCTTTTTCGAAACGGTGTCTCTGAAATAGGCATGGGGTTTCGAAACAGGGCATGGTGTATCGGAATAGGCTCGTGAGGTTTGGCTATTGAAATTTTGTGTACCAAAACGTTTTAGAGGGTGTTTCGATACGGGCTTGTGTTCCGAAACACTAGGACTTGTTCCGAAATATGGTATTTCGATACAGTGCTCTGTGTATAAAAACACCAAGTTGTTAAGTTAGTTGTTTGGAATCTCTTGAAGTTTTGATTCTTTACATTTTAGTCCCTGAATATTGTGGATGCAATTAATTGTGCTTGAATTATTGTTTTGAGTTGATTTTTGATAGAGTGGCATGTAATATGACTAATCAATGAATGGTAACTTAAAAATTGAAGATCTCCCTGTAAATTTCTAAAATTACAAAATGGTCCCTAAAACGTGTTTGTATTCATTTGAGTGCTTAATCGACGTTTTTTTGAGATGTTAATTGTTCCGTTGCAAGTCTCAAAACCTAGGTTAATGATGTGGATTTAGAAAAGATAAAAAGAAAAAAAAAATGGGATCGTTTATTGAGGTAAACCCTCTCAGTTTACTTTAATATTCCCTGTGTGACTCGTTCGGTTCGGTCTTTCGCCTAGACCGGGTCGAGGGGGTAACACTAAAAGTCCAAGGGTTGAACTTAACTATGATACCACTAAATGTAACCCCTTAAACCCGACCTAGAAGAAATAGCCGAATTTATGAAGTCACAATTGAAAAATTTACCCTCAAGAAACTAATTCGAATTATAATATATTAAAATAGCGTAAAATAAATTATTTCTAATAATTATATAAAGTGTCTTGATATTTATAGAATAAAAACGTTAAAAATAATAATCTTATAATTTAAAAAAACTTTCAAATTTAAAGTCTGAAAATGCATGGTAAAAATAATATCCCCCAAAACTAAAATTACATCAAAATCCCAAAATAATCTTAATAATAAAATATTCTCGAAAGTAAAGTATGTACATATTGAAGATAAAATAGATTCGATAAAATAAGGAGATCCTCTGAGTACCAAGTCTGTAACCCCCTTAACCCGGCCCGGACGGTTGACCCGAATTAAGAAAGTCACACGGGGAAAACCAAAGTCAACCAAAAAGTCAACCTAGATTAACGACCCTTTTTTTTCTTTTTAATCTTGTCTAGATGCACATTAACCTTAGATGTGATCATGCAAATAGCATACTCAAAGATCACAAACATCAGAGATCAAACAGGGACCCAATTGAACAATTTACAACTTTAGGGACCAAATTGTAAATTCTGAAAACTTTAAGGACTTAACCAGATTTTAAGTAACCAACTTAAAATTAATTAGGTTTCATGCTTCTCTGCCAAATTTCAGCTCAAACGGACATCCCAAACTCATACAATTGCACAAACAAGTTTCAGGACCAAAATGCAAACAATTCAAAACATATAACTGCCAATGTCAGCCCCCAACGGTCGACCGTTCCGAAACATATAAACCCCGTTTCGAAACACGGCCCGTTCCGCAACGGGTTCCGGAACATGGGCTGGCAGTGGCCAAACCGTTTCGAAACGGTGCCTACCGTTTCGGACGCCTGGGTTCATTCAAGGCACCCGTTCCGAAACGGTGCACACTGTTCCGAAACGCCCTGCATAGATTGCAGCAAAATGCATTCCAAAACATGCAATTGATCATCCAAACATGCTCCAATTGCCACCAAACTTTACCAGCATGCAATTCAACATATATAAAACTTGTAAGCATCATCAAATCAACAAATTAACTTCAAATGCAAAAAGCCCCAAATCTATAGGCATGCTTCCTACACAAGCAACCATTTAAGCACAAACTTTCCAAATCAATCTCATTAAAGCCAATACACGTTCCAACAACATCATCAACATAAAAACATCCTTGTCCAACATAAACGAACACATACACATTAACCCGAGAGATTCTACCCCCATTGCCTTTATTAACTATAGCTATTCACCGAGACATACATCTCAAATGGAGTCCACCTTGAATCCCTTGCCTCTCGCTGTCCAAACTTCACGAATCTGCATTGATGGACAAAAAGGAGCGTAAGCACATAATGCTTAGTGAGGAATGCTCAAAACCAAAACACCATGAATGCAGCGGGTCATTAAATCACTTTTAAAACAAACCCGATTTGACAAACCAAAGCCATGTTTGAAAACTCTTTTTCAACATCATGCTTAAACCATGCATTGCACATACATGAAACCAAACCTTAGCTTAGCAAGCTAAGAAAACCTTTTCAAAGCACAAATTACATAATCATCCATTTAACCATTCCATGCATAAACACCATATGCAAAGTTAAATCAAAACCTTGGAAACACTTCCATTTCATATTACCCTTCCATATACTTGAACATCATTTCAAGCAAGAAACCCTTTAAAACCATTACTCAAACAAACCAACACATGCATTAAACCAAAGGCAACTTATGAACCACAACATCATTATCACATGCCTTTTAAAACAAGTCTTAACAAGACTCCAATGCATTAAAGAGATTTCATGTACACATGCATCATTTATCAAATGATAATCAACACTTGTTCAACTTAACAAGTAAACATGCATTCACAAGCTTTAAACGCTTATCATGCAACCATGCATCTTTTCAAGCATCTCATGCTTCTTTAATAATCAAGAACATTACATTGGCTTCCAAGTGATCAACCACATCCACTTTTCAACTCAACACCCGATCGGATACGCGGATTCCGAGCGTTGTCCCTACGCTCCATACACCCTACCAATCCAAGGTCTCCCAAATGGACTTTTAAACACCATTTGACCTTACAAGCCTAAGGTTCCCATGTATGGACTTTTAAACACCATACAACCTTAGCTTTTCCCGAGGTTCCCATGCATGGACTTTTAAACACCATACAACCTCAACATGCACAAGGTTCCCATGTATGGACTTTGAAACACCATACAACCTTTGCATAACCGATTGGTAGTTGTATAACATCACTAACGAGATCCGGGACACCCCACACAAGATCCACACATGGTCTTACACCGCCATTGTGATCTTAACAAGCACAAGGTTCCCATATATGGACTTTTAAACACCATATAACCTTTGCTCAACCAAGGTCCTCGAATGGGCATCAACCTCTATTATGACCTTAACCATCTCGTTAGGATACTTGAAGGGAGTTTACCGGTCCACTCTTGACCACTCCACCTCCAAGGCGACTTAATTCACGGTGCACCCAATCCTATAGCCGGCTAACTATATCCGATCAACGAACCAAGAACCACTTTCATCACTTGCCAATATAACCATTTTACCATGATAATCCAATGATTCACATGCATAGCCAATATGCTAAAACCATTACCACATTAGTCCAATTAATCACATGCATAACCAATATGCAAAAAGTATCATTTACCATCATCAATCCACTGTTTTAAAGCATCACACAAAGCCATTGATCAACATGCAACAGTATGCATCAAAGTCACAATTTCCATGTACAAAACCAAGGATCTCTTACCTTGAGCATCCTTCTCAAATGGCTTCCAAAACCAGCATTAAACCATGCTAAAAATATGCTTTCAAAACAGATTTAAACCATGCAAAACACATGCATTTCAATCATCAACCTCAATTGCTTAAAATCCAAATCACAACACAATTCAAGAGCGAAAATCCATTCACTTACTCTTGAGCTTAGCAAAGTTTTTTAGACTTAAACTAAGCTCCCAAAACCTTCAAACCTTGGTTTAAAAGCTGAAACCCAACTTCACTCACCGATACACAAAACAAGGCTAGCCAACAAGCCTTCCAAGCATCCGAAAACCTTCCGCAACACCTTCAAAGCTCACGGATCAAACTCCCCTGTTTCAAGCACACAACAACAGAGGATTAATGCATCATTATGCATTAAAAACACCAGCAACAAGACTCAACTCGCTGCTCATCCCAAATCCAACAATTTGGCTACCAAACACAACCGAAATCACCTCCAAACACTTCCAAAACTTAACCCAGCCAAGATCCATCACTTCTAACCATTTTTAAACATCAATTAACATCCAAAATGATCACAAACACGTCCTTATACCTCCAGGTATAACAGATCACCAAAAACACTCCAAAAACAACCAAAAACTCAAGCCAAACTTAGGAAATTCAACCTATCCGAGATTGCATTAATTAAACATCAACTTCTAATCAATTTAGCATTCATTTAACATCATTTTGACACTTCAAAACACTGCCCAAACAGATCACACGAAAATTTCACCAAAAATCACCAAATCTTGCATTTTAAGCCAAAATCAAGATTTCAATTGAAAAGCCATTAACAAAACACAAATCAAGGATTGAGAACTTAGGAATTTCAGTAAAGAACTGATAGTTTAGAGGAGAAGGACGTTCTTACCTCCAAACTTGAGTTTCTCCTTTTTAGAGCCAAAAAGCTTGATGAAACAACTTGCAAATTGAGAGGTTTTGTTGATGAGATGATTAGGAATCAAAAGAGAGTTGAAATGAGTGATTTAGATGACAAAATCAGAGAAGAAAATCTGGAGAAATGTGTTTGGGTTGAGAGAAAATGAGAGAAAAGGAAAATTGAGAGAAAATAGAAAAGTTAGTTATAAAATGGTAAAATGATTTCCCTCCACATTTCATAAACTTTAAAATCAGAATAAAGCCTTAAAATATCTTAGAAAAATCTGGAGAAACTCTTTTTGGAATAATAGCTCCTTAAAGATTCAAAGTTTCAATCCTTTATAAAACTGTCACGCAACATTCAAAAATTACATTTTGGTCACTAGCCAAAATGTCAACCTTCCGATCCTCATTTTCCAAAATTGATTTCACAGTTCACTTAAACATATTAAAAGATGATTTTAGAACATTTTTCCATATTTTTAATGCAACCCGAACTAGGCTTTCCTAAATTCACTCTTATATATTCGATCAGCACTTTGACCGAACCGGTCAACTCCCAAAACTTCTGAGCCCAAAACCGGGGCGTTACAAAGTCGCCTAGAGTCCAAGGTATATGTAAGAGAACACTATGGGGGAGTAAGCTATTAAGCCCAGCGTGTCTCTAAAGTGCAAGCAATCACAAACTCAGTTTCACAATGACAAGTCGTCGTTTAACCGGTAAAAAATAATAAGTGTTTAACCTCTTTCAACAATAAATAAAATAAAGAAATTGAATAAATATAGGGAAAGAGGGTCGATCCGCAGGGAGATTAGCTGGAATTATTGACTTGAATTTGTCGAATCTGAATTCCCAAGAATGTCTGTAAAAACAAAGAAATAAAAAGAAGGGGGTGATATGATTTTTGGTGAAGTAATAAAATAAAATAAAAACAAGGATTAAAAGTAGTAAGAAAAACCAAGTGTGCAAATCAGCCTCGAACCAGCTCCTTCAATTCTTTCGATCATTGAAATAGATTTTTATTTCGGGGATCATGTCGGTTACAGTCTACGAGGACCAACCCGTCGTAACTTGTTCTTCTCTTGAGTAACCAATCCTCCCAAGTCTATCTTCGAAAGACAGTTCTTAAATAAATCAACCACGTCTATCGCCGTTAAAGTATTTAGAATAAAGCAGGAAAAACCCGACTCAGAAATTGTCTAAAAATAGAATCGCTTCTGATTTTATCTTTCCTTAGCGGACCGCCGCTAAGAGTGTTCACAGGAAGTCGAAATTTGCCTCAGGCCGATCCTTCCTCCCAACTGTGTTTTTAAGCGAATTCATACCAACGGGCCCTTTTTTATATGAAAAACGGTTAAAAACTTTTATTAAGGCCGATTGCCAAACTATCTAAGCAGAAAGATAAAAATGATTTCCCAAAAGAATTTAAGCAAGTTCAATTTACACGAATCGAATTGACTTGGCTGGCTCTTGGCTTAAAGGATTTAGCTAAGCATGATATTGATTATCATACTTAACTTGATTTTAAAAAAATAATTGAATAACATAAAATAAATGAAACAAGAAAATGAAGGAAAATGAGCTTGGATTAAAACTAGAAATGTTTACAAAGATAAAAAGACTCAAAACTAGAAGATGATCTTAAGCCTTCACTAAAGGTTGGTATTTATAGGCTTAGATTTACAAAGATAAGAGATAAGAAATAATAATTCAAATTCAAATGTTGATTAAAATTCAAAATAAAATTAAATGGATAAAAGCTGATAATCTGATCGGATTCTTCTTTCGGAACATTCCAGAATCTTCTAGAAGTTGTCACGTCACTGCCACGTCACCGCCACGTCAGACGCGTCGTGCCCGGTGTCATGCCCATGATGCCAGTCATGACAGGATAATAAAAATACTACAGAAATGCTCCATTTTCATTGCTATTTCCAGAATTGGACCCCTGCACAAAATGTAATGAAAACAGCATGTATTAAGCAGCAAGAAGTCACAATAACTAGAAAAGTAGCATGTGAAACATGACAAATTTGAGAACTCATCAAATTCCCCCTCACTTGTCTCATACTTGTCCTCAAGTATGTCCGAAATAACATAAACCCAAGAATGCATTTCTCAAGCCATTACAAGCATCAAACAGAATCATAAGAGTTCTAACGCAAAAGGAGCTTCATGAAAGAAACATAATCAAACCAAATAAATACAAGCAAAGAGCAGCCCTTGTCCCTTTCAATTACATATCAAGCATTAATCAAATCTTAGCCTAGTCTTAATCCTCACCAAGATACAAGCAAAGTGTTTTAAAAGTAAATTTGAAGCAAAAACACTCAAAGTCATGCATGAACAAAGGTTTCCATAAGCTTGTAACAAGTTCAATTCTCCACTACTTATTAGAATCGAGGTGCAAAAATCATTAGGTCTTTTATTCAAGGTGTAATGTGGGTTTAGAAAAGGGTAAAAAGATGGAAAGAAAATAAACAAAAGAAGATGATCAATGCAAGATATTTCAAACAATAAACAATGAAGACAAATTAGGAGCTTAAAGATGGGCAAGCAAACACAGGTTTTTTCTTTTTTTTTTCTTTTCTTCTTTTCGAAACTGTTTTGTTTTTTTTTCTCTTTTTTTCTTTTTGAAGCAATTGCTTCCTTTTTCTTCTTTATCTTTTTTTTTCTGGAAAAATTCTGCCCTTATTCGAATTGCAGCCCCTTTTTGTCTAGTAATATAGTTCTAGCATTTGATCAATCAAAAAGTTTGGTTGAGGGTTAAGCAAAAAAAATGGGGTGTAAGGCTAACAAAGGCTCACTAGGCGATGAGAGAGGGTAAAATAGAGTGAAAGGGATGGAAAAGGTTAAAGCCTAATGCCTAAATCATTTTAAAGCACCTCGTTTTTAGTGTAGTCTCGAATCGTAAGCAAGCCACAAGTTCTAGATTCCTTAAATTCAAGATGACACTCTCAAGAAAAAGAAACGAGCATAATATGAAGAATGCATGCTCAAGGCTCAAATCTTACCAAAATTGGGCTAATTTGATTAAGCTAGGCGAGAAATTTAATTAACACTATCAAGAGTAATTAAAAGAGATGTCAAACTGCAGATTACCCATATCATTTGATTATCAAAATGCTCCAATTCAATCATTCCTAAGCACTAGAACAATTATAACATGCTAGGTAACATGTAATGGCAAGAAAAATTCATCTCAAGTTTAATCAAAGTCAAGCATATTATCAAACAAGCATAGGACAAGTGGTGTTCTTGCACCCTCCCCCTCACTTAAATGAATTGCCCCAGTTCAGAAAAAAGAATTAAAAGGTAAGGCAAAGAGGGGTAAAGGGAACTCCCCGTGATCAACGACGATTGCGGCCACGTCCGCGGCCGCGCCCAGGACGTAGGTAAGAGAGGATTTCGGAGATGTTGTCTTCTAGTGCGTTGAGGCGCGCAGCGAAATCCGGAACATCGTGAGAAGGCTGCTCTTGGGGAGGAGGGGATTGAGGGGCGCGTGGGGTATTTCTGCGAGCGAAAACCCTCCTTGTCCTTGGTGTTAAAATTCCCGGTGGATTGAAGAAGGGCGCATTCGGTGGTCCATCAAGTAGTCCAATGGAGTCCAAGCAACGCTCATCTAAAGCATCCATAGAAAAGGTGTAAGTGAAATGCTCAATATCAAAGTGAGCTATTCTAGATGCAAGGTGAGTAATTTAAGGACCAAGGATTAAGGGACGATTATACCGGATGACAACTTTGAAGTGGCGGGCTAACCAAAATCCTAAGTTTACCTTCCTACCCGAATGCATACACCAGAGGAAGAACAGTTCGGTCTTACTTAAAGTGGCAGAGGCATCGTTACGTCTAGAAAAATTGTAGGCAAGGAAACGATGAACATAACGGAGCCCTGGATCTTGAAGCGTAATAGCCTTGGTGGAACGAGGGTCGAAGACTATGTCTGTTTGTCCGGATAGCTCAAAATAAGCAGCATTTTCATCGAAATCTGCAGGGATCTCAAACAATGTTGTTAGATAATCAGGGTTTGTGACGTTAGTCACAAAACCCATAGCTAAATTAAATTCATTGACAGACATAGCAAAACTTTGACCATATAACCGAAATTTGATAATAGCATGAGAGTCAGGCGTAATGTAACTAGTTTCGGCAAAAGAGAATGTTGAGTAGAATTCAAAAACCAACTCATAAAATGTTCCACATTTTATTTCAGAATAGGTAGTCCATCCGATAGCATTAAAATAGTGTGTGACAGATTCAGAGATATTCAGATTAACAATAGTAAGGTGGGGAATCAATTTGCAAACCCGAAAAGGTCTATGTCTGATACTCTGAAATTGGTCGAGCTGATCGGAAGAAAAGATGAGGAAACCTTTGGGCTCTTCTTCTGCCGGGACGACATATTTACGCCCACACCTATTTCTTTTAGGATTTTCTGTGTCGCCTCTCGGTGGAAAGGGAAAAGATGATGCACTATTCTGCTGGTCAGAGTGCTCGCCATGATGGTAGTTTGCAGAGGACTGGTGATCGTGGTGGAAACCGTAATCGGCCGAGAAGTCTTCTGTGTATCCAAAAGAAGGGTGATACATTAGCAATGGTTGAGTTAAAATCGGGGTAGAATTTACCTCGGGGTGTTGCTCCGATTTGGCAGAATGCATAGAAAATGAAGGGATTGTGGAATCCCTCTGTTGGGTATGTGATGGATGCTGCCGAGAGGGTGTGGATGAGTCCACAGTAGGCATCGAATAAAACGATGGTGACGGAGACCGTGGAGATGGCGGACGGCGGCTGGTGCTTGGGCCGGCGATGCTGTTGGAACGGTGCGAACGGCAACTGACGCTCGGGGCAGGAGGCAGAGGAGCCGCGGTAGTCTGGGGGATAGGATTTTCGGCCGGTGGAATGGTGGCTTGTCGTTGACGGACTCTGCGGCGAGGAGGAGGTGCGGCGGAGGGTTCGGACTCGCTGCTAATCTCCATAAACTGGGGCAGTTGAAAACAATGCCGTCCGCCGATAACCATCGGTGGTTCTTAAGGGAGACGGCGGGCTTGTTGTCTTGTGCGCGGCATTGTGGGCTGATGTCGGCGGGGTGAAAATTCGGTTGGGTGTTTACGGCGGGGTGAGTTTGCTAGGGTTTAGTGGTGTTTGCGGAAAGGAAAAAAGAAGAAAAAAGGGGGGAAAGGCTGGGTATGCGAAAGTTTTATTGGAAGGGTCGGGGCTATCGTGCACCGTTCATTAACCATGCTAAAATGCACTGCATTTAATGAAACGGTGCACTTTGGCTGGGGAATGAAATTGCCCTGCTCCATTCGATAGAGAAGCCTGCAGTGGAAAAAAAAGAAGTTATTTAAGAAAGAAATATACTGGAGCAAAGAGTAAAAATAAAATAAATAAAAAAACTGAACCAATGGGTTGCCTCCCATTTAGCGCTTTGTTTATTGTCGTTAAGCTCGACCAATTCAATGCTCAGATTTTCGGTTCTTCAAGGATAATTTCTTCAATTCGTTCTATGGGTGCGTTTTCGAAGAACGGTTTGAGTCGCTGTCCATTCACTTTAAACTGTGCACCCGAGCTGTCTTCAATCTCCACGGCTCCATGAGGGAAGGTATTGACTACGGTAAACGGCCCGCTCCACTTAGACTTAAGTTTTCCTGCAAAAATTTTCAACTTCGAGTTAAATAGGAGAACTTTTTGTCCAATTGAAAAGGATTTAAAGGAAATGTGTTTGTCATGAAACGCTTTAGTTTGTTCTTTATAACGATGTGCGCTATCGTAAGCGTTTCGGCGAATTTCCTCAAGTTCTTGGATGTGGAGTTTCCGTGTTTCGCCAACGGCACTCATCTCCATATTACATTCTTTCACTGCCCAAAATGCTCTATGTTCAAGTTCGACCGAAAGATGACAAGGTTTACCGAAGACAAAGCGGTAAGGTGACATGTCGATAGGTCCTTTGTAGGCGGTCCTATATGCCCATAACGCATCGACCAATTTCAAGCTCCAATCCTTTCGATTGGGTTTTACAATTTTCTCTAGGATTGACTTAATTTCCCTATTTGAAACCTCCGCTTGTCCGTTAGTTTGCGGGTGATAAGCTGTTGATATGCGTTGCGTCACGCCATATTTCCTCATCAAAGCTTCGACAATTCGATTAACGAAATGTGTTCCTCTATCACAAATGATCGCCCTTGGAGTCCCAAACCTGGGAAAAATAAATTCACGCAAAAAATTAGTCGTGGTTCTCGCATCATTTTCACGGGTGGGTTTCGCCTCAACCCATTTCGAAACGTAATCGACCGCTAAAATAATATAAAGATTTCCATAGGATGAAATAAAAGGTCCCATATAGTCGAGTCCCCACACGTCGAATACTTCACATATATGTATTGGATTTAATGGCATTTCGCTTCGACGGCTTAAATTCCCAACCCGTTGGCATCTGTCACATGATTTGCAGAAATCGTAAGTATCTTTAAATAAAGTAGGCCAAAAGAACCCGCACTCAAGGATTTTGTGCGCAGTTCGTTTAGGGCCAAAATGTCCGCCACAAGCGTAAGAATGACAAAATTTAAGTATAGAAGTTACCTCTCTATTACTTACGCAACGACGAATTATTTGATCAGAACACAATTTCCACAAATATGGATCATCCCATATATAATATCTAGCATCTCTTTTAATACGTTTAACCACGGATTGAGACAAATTGTTAGGGACCTTACTAGTGGCTAAGAAATTCGCCAAATCGGCAAACCAAGGGAATGTTACCTTAACTTCCATTAGCGATTCATCCGAGAATTCATCTTGTAGAGGGAGTTCGATCGGTGATGTCGCTAAACGGCTTAGGTGATCCGCCACCAAATTCTCGCTGCCCTTCTTATCTTTGATTTGGATGTCAAACTCTTGTAACAAGAGTATCCATCTAATCAAACGAGGTTTCGCGTCCTTTTTGTTGATCAAGTATTTCAATGCTGCATGATCAGAAAAAATGAGAATTTTAGTTCCTAATAAATAAGGGCGAAACTTATCTAATGCAAAAATGACAGCAAAAAGCTCCTTTTCTGTTGTAGAATAATTTCGTTGTGCCGAATCAAGAGTTCTAGAGGCATAAGCGATAACATGCGGTCCGTCTTTGGATCTTTGCCCAAGCACTGCGCCTACACTTAGATCGGAGGCATCGCACATGATTTCGAAGGGTAACGACCAATCCGGGGGCTGCACAATTGGGGCGGAAATAAGTCGTGCTTTTAGTTCATCAAATGATTCTCTACAAGCTTTGTCTACATCGAACGGTACATCTTTTTGTAATAGGCGACAAAGTGGTTGTGCGAGCTTAGAGAAATCCTTTATGAAGCGTCGATAGAATCCTGCATGACCAAGAAAACTTCGAATTTCCATCACCGGAGTGGGGTATAGAAGTGAGCGAATAACGTCTACTTTAGCTTTATCAACGGCTATACCTTGAGCAGAAACCACATGACCGAGAACTAAACCCTTACTTACCATAAAGTGACACTTCTCATAATTTAAAACTAAATTATACTCAATGCATCGATTAAGCACGTATGAAAGATTAGAGAGACATTTAGAAAACGAATCACCGTAAACGGTGAAATCATCCATAAATACCTCTATACCTCGCTCAATGTGATCGGAAAAAATGCTTAGCATGCAACGTTGGAAAGTGGCTGGAGCGTTGCATAGCCCGAAAGGCATTCGCCTATATGCAAACGTGCCAAATGGACAAGTAAATGTAGTATTTTCTTGATCTTCGGGTGCTACAGGTACCTGAAAAAATCCAGAGAATCCGTCAAGACAACAATAATGTGTTTTTCCAGCAAGTCTTTCGATCATTTGATCGATGAACGGTAAAGGGAAATGGTCTTTTCGAGTTTGGGAATTAAGTTTCCTGTAATCGATACACATTCGCCATCCGTTTTGAACTCTTTTTGGAACCTTTTCACCTTCATCATTTTCGACAATAGTTATTCCCGTTTTCTTAGGCACAACATGAATTGGACTAACCCACTTACTGCCAGAAATTGCGTAGATGATATCAGCATCTAGCAATTTTTGTATTTCTTGTCTTACCACATCCATCATCGGTGGGTTCAGTCGACGTTGTCCCTCTCGGATTGGTTTTGCGCCATCCTCCACTTTTATTTTGTGCATGCACGTGGAAGGACTTAAGCCTTTGATATAGGCTAATGTCCATCCGATTGCCTCTTTATGGATGCTCAACGTAGCAATTAACTCCTCCTCCTCCTCCTGTTGTGACGACAATTCGCTTGATATGATGACGGGTAGAGTTTCTTTGTCGCCCAAATATGCATATTTCAAGTGTGGTGGGAGTTGTTTCAATTCTAGCTGAGGTGCCTGCAAAATTGAGGGAAGAGGTTTAGATTGTGATGGAGTTAATCGAATTTCAGAAATTAAAGAGAGAGTAGAGATTGTTTCGCCTAAGTCGTCATCATTGAGATCCTCCAATTCCCTACAAAAGTCATGAAATAAATCAGTTCTGATAAAGTCATTAGCCAAAGGATCTATAATATCAATGAAATTAGGGCTTGCGACAGAATCAGGATATTTCATAGCTTTATGCACATCAAACTTCACTACTTCTCCGTCGAATTCCATGGTTAAAATGCCATTACGAACATCAATTTTTGTGTGTGCGGTTGATAGAAAAGGACGTCCAAGCAAAATTTCAGACCCATTGTTGCTATGATCATTCTCCATATCAATAATATAAAAATCGGCGGGAAAATGAGATTATTTACCTTAACCATAATATTTTCCAATACCCTTTCGGGATATATAATCGACCTATCAGCCAATTGTACTGTTACCTTAGTTTCCTTCAGCGGATCATTTGAGATTTTTCTATAAACATTTAAAGGCATGACATTGATGGAGGCACCCAAATCGCACATAGCTCTTTTGATTCCAACATTCCCAATTTTACAGGGGATCGCAAACATACCTTGATCCTTGTATTTTGGTGGCAGTGGTCTTTGAAAAATGGCTGAAATATTCTCGCCAAGGTTAACTCTCTCGTTTCCCGACAACCTTCTTCGGTTTGTACACAGGTCTTTCAAAAACTTTGTGTATTTAGGAACCTTCCTAATAACATCCAAGAGTGGAATGTTAATTTCCACCTTTTTGAACACCTCCATTATTTCCTTTTCTTCCTCCCTCTTGTCTCTTTTTGCTAGTCTTCTTGGAAAAGGCGGAACAGGTTCGTAAGTAGAAATGGGAATTTTAGATTTGATGTTACCTGAAGTGGAAGGAGGTTTGTCTTTTTGGTGTTCCGAGGAGCTTTCGGATTTTTGCTCGTCCTTCTTTGGCGGTTCAGGTGCTATCACGGTTCCGCTTCGCAAAGTGATTTCGCTCACATTTTCCCTTGGATTGATTTCGGTTTGTGATGGCAATTTTCCTTGAGATTCTAGTCGCCCTATTGTTTGAGCTAATTGGCTAACTTGTTTGTCTAGTTCCTGAAGGTGAGATTGTGTTTGGTTTTGGAACTTTTCCTGTGAAACGGCTAACCTCTCAACAATAGATTCAAGGGAAGATTTCTGGGGGGCTTGATTTTGGTAGGGAGGTTGTCTAGTTTGGAAATTTGGATTCCTATTACCATAGCTAAGGTTAGGATGATCTCTCCACCCGGGGTTGAATGTGTTGCTTTGCGGATTGTATGGCCTTTGGGGAGGTCCGGGAAAGTTGTGCAAGGCGTTGACTTGGGCACTAGACGTTTCCCTCAGCATTGGGCATAAATCGGTTGCGTGATCTTGCATAGTACAAATCCCGCACGCCTTAGCAACTCCTATTTCTCCTGAAACAAGTGAATGCACAGTATTAGTCAAATTATCAATCTTATTTTCTAATGTAATTGTACTTATTGTGTGAAACCGTCGACTGGGTTCACTTGCAGAACCAAATTGTTGCGAATTTGCAGCCATTGTGGAGATTAATGTTCTCGCTGCAGTAGGAGTCATGTTGACGAGTGCACCACCGCTTGATGCATCTACCATCTTTTTGTCCATCGGTAACATTCCTTCGTATAGGTATTGAAGGAGTGTCTGTTCGGATAAGCCATGTTGCGGACAGCTTGCGCATAGCTTCTTGAACCTTTCCCAATAATCATATAGGGATTCGTCGTGCATTTGTTGGATGCCAAATATGTTTCGCCTAATTTCTGTTGCTTTTGCTGCAGGGAAATACATGTCAAGAAAAACACGAGAAAGGTCAGACCATGTATTAATTGAATTCGGAGGAAAATAAAATAACCACTCTTTAGCCGTTCCGGCTAAGGAAAAAGGAAAAGCCCTTAGTTTTATTTGGTCCTCCGAGACCCCTTGTGGTTTCATGCTGCTGCACACCATATGGAATTCAACAAGATGCTTGTGTGGGCTTTTAGTAGGCAGACCGTTAAAGGTAGGGAGTAGGTGAATTAATCCTGTTTTGAGCTGGAAGGGAGTGTCGCCTTGAGGAAAAGCGATACAAA
The DNA here is from genome assembly GCA_958450335.1 of Hibiscus tridactylites. NCBI lineage: Eukaryota > Viridiplantae > Streptophyta > Magnoliopsida > Malvales > Malvaceae > Hibiscus > Hibiscus tridactylites. The sequence goes on from OY288271.1 coordinate 70,950,881, forward strand.
GGGGTTGTTGCATAGTAGGGGCTGCGTTCAGCTCTCGAATTGTTTGGTCTGCCATTGTTTCTGGTTCCTATGTAAGTTCTTCGATTGGTGTTGTTTCGGAGGTGGATTCTTGTTCGGGTCATCATGTGCTTTGTTGTTTCTTTCGTCGAAGTGTTTCCCCGTGAGTTCTACGAGCGCTTGCTTCAATTTCCGGGTTGTATGGAGCTAAAGTACCCGGGTTCTTCCTGGTCATAAAAAAACAAAAATCAGTCAAAAATTGCCGAAAATAAATCTCCCCGGCAACGGCGCCAATTTTGACAAGTCGTCGTTTAACCGATCAAAAATAATAAGTGTTTAACCTCTTTCAACAATAAATAAAATAAAGAAATTGAATAGATATAGGGAAAGAGGGTCGATCCGCAGGGAGATTAGCTGGAATTATTGACTTGAATTTGTCGAATCTGAATTCCTAGGAATGTCTGTAAAAACAAAGAAATAAAAAGAAGGGGTGATATGATTTTTGGTGAAGTAATAAAATAAAAAAAACAAGGATTAAAAGTAGTAAGAAAAACCAAGTGTGCAAATCAGCCTCGAACCAGCTCCTTTAATTCTTTCGATCATTGAAATAGATTTTTATTTCGGGGATCATGTCGGTTACAGTCTACGAGGCCCAACCCGTCGTAACTTGTTCTTCTCTTGAGTAACCAATCCTCCCAAGTCTATCTTCGAAAGACGATTCTTAAATAAATCAACCATGTCTATCGCCGTTAAAGTATTTAGAATAAAGCAGGAAAAACCCGACTCAAAAATTGTCTAAAAATAGAATCGCTTCTGATTTTATCTTTCCTTAGCGGACCGCCGCTAAGAGTGTTCACAGGAAGTCGAAATTTGCCACAGGCCGATCCTTCCTCCCAACTGTGTTTTTAAGCGAATTCAGACCAACAGACCCTTTTTGATATGAAAAACGGTTAAAAACTTTTAGTAAGGCCGATTGCCAAACTATGTAAGCAGAAAGATAGAAATGATTTCCCAAAAGAATTTAAGCAAGTTCAATTCTCACGAATCAAATTGACTTGGTTGGTTCCTGGCTTAAAGGATTTAGCTAAGCATGATATTGATTATCATACTTAACTTGATTTTAGAAAAATAATTGAATAACATAAAATAAATGAAAAAAGGAAATGAAGGAAAATGAGCTTGGATTAAAACTAGAAATGTTTACAAAGATAAAAAGACTCAAAACTAGAAGATGATCTTAAGCCTTCACCAAAGGTTGGTATTTATAGGCTTAAATTTACAAAGATAAGAGATAAGAAATAATAATTCAAATTCAAATGTTGATTAAAATTCAAAATAAAATTAAATGGATAAAAGCTGATAATCTGATCGGATTCTTCTTTCGGAACATTCCAGGATCTTCTAGAAGTTGTCACGTCACTGCCACGTCAGACTCGTCGTGCCCGGTGTCATGCCCATGATGCCAGTCATGACAGGATAATAAAAAAACTGTAGAAATGCTCCATTTTCACTGCTATTTCCAGAATTGGACCCCTGCACAAAATGTAATGAAAACAGCATGTATTAAGCAGCAAGAAGTCACAATAACTAGAAAAGTAGCATGTGAAACATGACAAATTTGAGAACTCATCACACAACAATCATTTTCACAAAAATATTTAAAACACAAAGCACGTTTAAACATGGTTTTATGAAATCACAATGCAATGCACCCATACTGCAAAGTCACCACAAAGAGTAGGTTCCCCAGAACCTCTCACTACATAGTCACCACTAAACTTCCTCCATACAATCCCAAACCATGATAACAAAGTAAAAAGATATCATAGTTTTTACAGTCTCAACACAGGCCGAGAATAAATCCGGGATTCACTACTCATTTATTTTAAATCACAATTTTATTCACAATCTGAAAATAATATGCACAGAAAACATAATGTAAAATCTCAACATATTTGAAAATCATTCAAGTGTAAAATCACAATCACAAAAACAAAGTATGTAGCACGAAAAGAGAACACACATAAAAATAATTTATTTATAGCACCGGAAGAAACACACCTTAGCCAAAGCAACTCAATCTACTGAATGATTGTAACCCCCTCGACCCGGTCTGGGCGAAAGACCAAACCGAAAGGATCACACTGGGAATACTGAAGTAAACTGGAAATTTTACCTCAATAAACGACCCTATTTTTTCATTTTATCTTTTCTTGATGCTCTTTAATACCTTATGGGATAAACACCACAACGGAACAATTTGCAACTCGAATAGAGAACGTTTAGGGACTCAATTGCATACAAACACATTTTAGGGACCATTTTGTAATTATATCAAATCACAGAGACGTCAACTTTTAAGTTACCATGTAACCCCCTTAACCCGGCCTAGACGGTTGACCCGAATTAAGAAAGTCACACGGGGAAAACCAAAGTCAACTTGAAAGTCAACCTTGATTAACGACCCTTTTTTTTCTTTTAAACTTGTCTAGGTGCACATTAACCCTAGATATGATCAAACAAACAGCATACTCAAAAATCATAACCATCAGAGATTAAACAGGGACCCAATTGCACACAAAAAAACTTAAGGGACCAAATTGTAAATTCTGCAAATTATAAGGTCTTAATCCAAATTAATGTTACCATCTTATAATTAGTCAGGTTTCATGCTTTTCTGCCAAATTTCAGCTCAAACGGACATCCCAAACTCATACAATTGCACAAACAAGTTTCAGAACCAAAATGCAAACATTTCAAAACATATAACCGCCCATGTTAGCCCCCAACGGTCAGGTGTTCCGAAACAGGGAGAACCTGTTTCGAAACGCGGGACCGTTCCACAACGTGTTCCGAAACGAGGCCTGGCAGAGGCATTTCCGTTTCGGAACGGTACCTTCCGTTTTGAACGCTTGGGCCACTACAGGGCACCCGTTCTGAAACGGTAGCTCCCGTTCCGATACGGCCTGCACAGAATGCAGAAATTTGACTGCTAAAGCACACAATTGACTTACCATACATGCTCCAAATGCAACCAAATTTTACCAGCAAGACATACAACATGCAAGCAACATAATTGCATCAACCAATCATCATGATAGCATCAAATATGAAAAGCCCCAAATCTAAAGGCATGCTTTCTACTTAGCAAACCATTCAAGCATTAAATCTCCAAACCAACACATAAAGGCCAATTACATGATCCAGCATTATTAACAACCTTAAACAAACTTAGGGAGTTCAACACATCTCCCAAAACATCCACATAGGTTCCCCCATTGCCAAATGCCAAAAGCTAAAAGTGTTTAAGAAACCTTCCCATACTTGAGCTTAGTTTCCACTTGATTGCTTGCCTTCCTTGCTGCCCTCAATGCACTTTAATGCTCTGCATTATTGGTTTAAGAAAAGAGAGAGAGCGTAAGCAAAAGCTTAGTGAGGAATGCTCATTTAAAACCATACAATAATGCATTTATAAAACACATTTATAAATCAATCTTCAAGCAACATTACACATGCTCTTAAACCTTTAAAACAAGCAATACATGCTCCCATTCCATTACATGTCATATTGGCAACAAGTGATACATTTCACATAAGAGTCACACATGGACTTTTAAACACCATTGTGATCTTACAATAACCAAGGACCACACATGGACTTTTAAACACCATTGTGTCCTTAAAATTCACAAGATTCACATAAGGACTTTTAACCACCTTTGTGATCTTAACCAAGAACCATCCAAGGACTTTTAACCACCTTGATGTTCTTAAATATACAAGGCTCACACAAGGACTTTTAACCACCTTTGTGACCTTAACCATCACTTGCCAATATGCATCAATATCATCCATATCTCACTGTTTTAAAGCATTTTACAAAGCCATAAACATCATGCAACTTTAAGCATCAAACCACATTAGAACAATGTTCAAAAACAAGGAACTCTTACCTTGAGCTTCCTTCAACACATGGCTTAAAATCTTAGCAAATAAACATGCTAGATATGCTTTCAAAACAGATTTAAAATCATGCAAACAAACCATATTGCATACAACCAAAACCATGGTCAACACCAAGAGAGTTTTTCCGAAAACTTACTCTTGAGCTTAGCTAAGTTTCTTAGACTTAAACTAAGCTCCCAAACCTTCAAAACACTGGTTTCAATGCCGAAAACCAAATTCCACTCACCGATTCCGTTTCGCCTCTTGCCGAAACACAAATCAAGCTTCCGGATCACCACCACTTGGATCCAAAGATGACTCCCCTGTTTTAAACACATCAAAGCATAGGATTAATGCATCATCATGCATTAATAGCTTCAATGAAAACACCTAAACTCCCTGCTCTCATCCACATTCCATTTTCGGCTACCAAACACAACCGAAAATGCATCCAAACAACTCCTCAACATTGCCCAGCCAAGATCCATCAAAACTAAACATCCTTAAACATCACTTAACATCTAAAAAGGACCTAACAACATCCTTATATCTCCAGCAACAACAGATCCACAAGATCACTTCAAAACAACCAAGAATCACAAGCTAAACTTAGGAAATTCAACCTATCCGGGATTGCATTAATTAAAACTCAATTCCTTTTCAATTTAACATTCATTTAACATCAAATTAACACCTTAAAACACAGCCCAATCAGATCATACGAAAATCCATCAAAAATCACCAAATCTTGCATTTAAAGCCAAGATCCATTATACAACTTCAAAACCATTTATAAATCATCAATTAAGGATTGAGAACTTAGGAATTTCAGTAAAGAACTGAGAGTTTAGAGGAGAAGGACGTTCTTACCTCCAAACTTGAGTTTTCTCCCTTTTTAGAATCAAAAAGCTTGAAGATCCAATTAGCAAATGGTGAGGTTTTGTTGATGAGATGATTAGCAATCAAAAGAGAATTGAAAAGAGATATTTAGGTGACAAAATCAGAGGAAAAAGCTCTGGAGAAAGATGTTTGGTTTGAGAGAAAATGAGAGAAAAGAAGAATTGGAAAATATGGAAAGTTAGTTGAAAAAATAGGAAAATAACTTCCCTCCACATTCTTTTGTTTAAAAACCAGAATTAAATCATTAAATATCTTATAAAAATCTGGAGAAACTCCCTTTGGGTAAATAGCTCCTTAAAGATTCAAAGTTTCAATCCTTTCTAAAACAGTCACGCAGTTTTCAAAAATTACATTTTGGTCACTAGCCAAAATGTCACCCTTCCCAACCTCATTTTGTAAAATTGATTTCACAGTTCACTTATATATATTAAAAGAAGATTTTAGAACATTTTTCCATATTTTTAATGCAACCCGAACTAGGCTTTCCTAATTTCACCTTTTTATATTCGAACAGCACTTTGACCGAACCGGTCCAAGCCCAAAACTTCTAAGCCCAAAACTGGGGCGTTACAACTCTCCCCCCTTAAGAAATTTCGTCCCCGAAATTTACCTGAAGGAAAGAGATAAGGAAACTGCTTCAGCATATCATCCTTCCGCTCCCACGTGGCTTCCTCAACACCACGGTGCTTCCACAACACCTTCACCAACTCAATGGTCTTGCCACGAAGAACCTTGTTATCCGATTCCAGAATCTTCACCGGTTCCTCATCATAGGTCAAATCCGGATTCAATTCCACCTCTTCCACAGGCATCACATGCGAAGGATCAGATCTATACTTCCGGGGCATAGAAACATGAAACACATCATGAATCTTCTCCAACTCTTGAGGTAGTCTCAACTTGTACGCAACAGGACCCACACGCTTGATCACCTCGTATGGTCCAATGTACCTAGGGCTCAACTTACCCTTCCGGCCAAACCTCATCACCTTTTTCCAAGGCGAAACCTTCAAAAACACACGATCACCCACCGCATACTCGATCTCCTTACGCTTCAAATCCGCGTAAGACTTTTGCCGATCAGAAGCTGCCTTCAACCTCTCACAAATGAGCTTCACCTTCTCGGTGGTTCCTTTCAACAAAGTCGGCATCGAAACCAACTTTTGACCCGTTTCAGCCCAACAAAGAGGAGTCCTACACTTCCTCCCGTACAAAGCCTCATAAGGTGCCATTTGTATACTTGTCTGATAACTATTGTTATAAGCAAACTCTACCAAAGGCAAATGCTTCTCCTAAGAGCCCTGAAACTCAATCACGCAGCACCTCAACATATCCTCCAAAATCTGGATAACACGCTCTGACTGACCATCCGACTGAGGATGATAAGATGTACTGAAATTCAACCTTGTACCCAAAGCTTGGTGCAAACATTGCCAGAAACGCGATGTGAACCTCGGATCCCTATCCAACACAATCGACTTAGGCACATCATGCAGCCGCACAATCTCAGCAATGTACAGCTCCGCAAGCTTATCCAAAGAAAACGTAGTATGCACAGGCAAGAAATGCGCACACTTCGTCAGGCGATCCACGATCACCCACACCGAATTCTTCTTCGATGGTGACAAAGGTAAACCAGATACGAAATCCATGGTAAACCTTTCCCACTTCCACTCAGGGATTCTCAACGGTTGCAACAACCCTGAAGGAACCTGATGCTCAGCCTTAACTCGCTGACACACCATACACTTGCTCACAAACTCCGCAACATCTTTCTTCAGACCCACCCAATAGTACTCATCACGAAGATCACGATACATCTTAGTACTACCTGGGTGCATAGCAAAAGGACTACTATGACCTTCAGTCAGAATAGCACGCCTCAACTCAACATCACTGGGCACTACTATTCGACCCCCAAAACACAACACACCATCATCATTAAAACTGAAATCTGAAGGTCTACCCTCCGCGATATCCTGAACATGCGGTACCAAGGAATCATCCAGCAACTGCTTTTCCTTGATCAACTGAACCAAAGATGGTTTCACTTGCAACTCAGCCACAAGACCACCATCTCGCGAAATACTCAAACTGGCAAACATAGCCCTCAGCTCAACAGCTACCTTCCTACTCAAGGTATCCGCTACAACATTAGCTTTTCCGGGGTGGTACTCAATCGTCAAATCATAATCCTTGAACAACTCCACCCAACGTCGCTGCCTAAGATTCAACTCCTTCTAAGACATCAGATACCTCAAACTCTTGTGATCCGTGTACACAGTACACTTCTCACCATACAGGTAATGTCTCCAGATCTTCAGAGCAAAAACCACTGCAGCCAACTCAATATCATGCGTAGGATAATTGCGCTCATGCACCTTCAACTGCCGCGATGCATAAGCCACAACCTTACCCTCTTGCATCAACACACATCCCAAACCAACATAGGACGCATCACTATAGACCACAAACTCTTTCCCTGATTCAGGTTGAACCAAGATAGGAGCTTGCGTCAAAGCCGCCTTAAGCTTCTCAAAAGCCTGTTGTCTCGCCTCCGTCCATTCATACTTAACATCCTTTTGCAACAGCTTCGTCAAAGGTGCAACAATCTTAGAAAACCCATCCACAAACCTCCGGTAGTATCCTGCCAAACCAAGGAAACTACGAACCTCATGAACAGACTTAGGGACCTTCCAATTCATCACCGCCTCAATCTTCTGAGGATCAACACGAATCCCCTCAGCAGAAACTACATGCCCAAGAAACACCACCTCCTTAAGCCAGAACTCACACTTGCTCAGCTTAGCATAAAGCTGATTCTCTAACAAAGCTTGCAGCACAATCCTCAAATGCTCTTCGTGCTCCTCCTCAGTACGCGAGTACACGAGGATATCATCAATGAACACCACAACGAACTTATCCAGGTATTCATGAAACACACGATTCATCATGTCCATGAATGCAGCAGGAGCATTTGTCAAACCAAACGACATCACAAGGAATTCATAATTCCCATACCTTGTCCTGAAAGCTGTCTTAGGCACATCCACATCTTTCACCTTCAACTGGTAATACCCTGACCTCAAGTCAATCTTAGAGAACACAGCAGCTCCCCGAAATTGATCAAAGAGATCATCAATTCTCGGCAAAGGATACCGATTCTTGATAGTCAACTTGTTCAGCTGACGGTAATCAATGCACATTCTCATAGTGCCATCCTTCTTCTTCACAAACAAGATCGGTGCACCCCAAGGCGACACACTCGGCCGAATGAAACCACGATCAAGCAACTCTTGCAACTGCGTCTTCAGCTCTTTCAGCTCCTTAGGTGCCATTCTATAAGGGGTAGTGGACACAGGAGTTGTATTCTCATACAGCTCAATTCCAAATTCCACCTCACGATTAGGAGGTAAACCAGGCAACTCCTCAGGAAACACACCAGGAAACTCTCTCACCACCCTGATATCTTGCACCTGCAGCTCCTTAGAGCTAGGATTCATCACAAAAGCTAGGTAAGCTTCACAACCTTGCCTCAGCATCCTGTTCGCCTCCAAGGTAGACACCACATTGGCAAGAAACTTCACATTCTCACCAACCACAACCACTTCATAATCATCCGCAAGCTTCAGCGAAACTCGCTTATTTTCACAATCCGCAATAGCACGATGCTCAGCAAGCCAATCCATACCAAGGATTACATCAAAACCATAGAAAGGCAACTCCATAAGGTCAACATGAAAAACATTATCCTGAACAACCAAAGGACACCTTCTATACAGCTTTCGAGTCACAACAGTCTCACCAAAAGAACTAGTGACACGAACACCAACATCCAAAGACTCAACAAGCAAACCAAGCAATTCAGCATGCTCACGCAAAATGTATGAATGCGTAGATCCAGAATCTATCAAGGAAAGTAATGACAAGGATTGCAAAGTAAAAGTACCTGCAATCACATCCGCGTCATTCCTCCCCTCCCGCTGAGCATACACCCTAGCTTGACCACCACCCTCAGGCTGAATAGCCACAACATGGGCCACTCCTCGACCACCTTCCTCTCTCCGCTGAAAATTACCACGGCCGCGCCCACGACCTCTCTGCGGTGCAACAGCAACAGGAGCACGCACTTGGCCACCATCCAACATAGGACACTCCCTCCTCATGTGGTCCGTAGATCCACAATTCCAGCACCTATTACCAGCTGCCGCAACAGGAGCTTGCACCTCCCTCACAGCACGAGGACAATCACGCTTCATATGACCACGTGTCCCACAAATCCAGCACGCACTCGGATCAACTCTAGCGTTGCCTCCCCGAGCAGGTACTCCACCACCTCGCTTAGCCGAGGACTGATACTTCTGATCACGTCCCCTCTTGTTCCGTCCACCACCGGAACTATATTCAGCTGATCGCTTACCAGCACTTGCTCCAGCACCTCTAGCAGATAAACCCAAGTTCATCTCAATATCCTTTGCTCGGCCCACCAACACATCAAAATCATCATACTCGGTAGCCAGCACATACATCTTCACATCCGTCACTAAACCATAACAAAATCTTTCGCACCTCGCCCGCTCATCAGGGACTAACTCCGGTGCATATTGACTGAGTCGGACAAACTGGACTTCATACTCAGCCATAGACATGCTCCCCTGGGTAAGAGACATGAACTCTCGCTTCTTTTCATCTAGGTACCTCACATCTAGATACCTTCTCTTGAACACATTCTGGAAGAATGTCCAAGTTATGTCAGCTTCCGCCATCCCAGCAATAGTGGTCGTCCACCACGTATAAGCATCATCCTGTAGCAAGGATACAACACACCCCAACTTCTGCACATCCGTGCAACTCATCTGACCCAAGATCCTCTTGGTACTCTCCATCCAAGATTCAGAACCTTCCGCAGACAAACCCCTGAACTCAGTCCCACCTAGACTGCGTAAGTGTTCCAAGGGTAGTCTAACACCAGCATCTCCCTGATGCCCAGCTCCTTGAGCTCCAGCTACTGCCGCTCGAAAAGCACCAGCAATAGCTTGCACTAACATTGACATATCAGGCATAGCTTGCCCCTGACCAACCTCAGGTCCAGCGACCCCAGCACCAGCTGCAGCTTCAGCTCTTTCACCCTCAGCACCACCACCACCAGGTGGAGCGGGTAACACCGCACTTCCCGCATTCTCCTCATTCTCATTCTCATTCTGAACCGTAGCTCGCACATTACTCCTTAACTCTCTACGAGGTGCCATACTCTAACAATGCAATCACAATGCAAACAAACAAAGTCAGGCCCAGCAAGGTAAGCAATCCAAGTACTCAAGCTCATTTACATTTAAAAACAACATCATTTCATTAGCTTTGATTTGGCAATGGGTACCCACAACATGCTTCATCACAGCATACAATTCAATTGCATCAAATTCACAAACCACTCAACATGCTTTCACTCAACAAGCATACATAGCATACATACTTTAATCATACACACATCCATTCCCAATTATTCGAGAACTCAGCTCTGATACCACCAAATGTAACCCCCTTAACCCGGCCTAGACGGTTGACCCGAATTAAGAAAGTCACACGGGGAAAACCAAAGTCAACCTGAAAGTCAACCTTGATTAACGACCCTTTTTTTCCTTTTAAACTTGTCTAGATGCACATTAACCCTAGATATGATCAAACAAACAGCATACTCAAAAATCATAACCATCAGAGATTAAACAGGGACCTAATTGCACAAAATAGAACTTAAGGGACCAAATTGTAAATTCTGCAAATTATAAGGTCTTAATCCAAATTAATGTTACCAACTTATAATTAGTCAGGTTTCATGCTTCTCTGCCAAATTTCAGCTCAAAGGGACATCCCAAACTCATACAATTGCACAAACAAGTTTCAGGACCAAAATGCAAATATTTCAAAACATATAACCGCCCATGTCAGCCTTCAACGGTCAGGTGTTCCGAAACAGAGAGAACATGTTTCGAAACGCGGGACCGTTCCGCAACGTGTTCCGAAACGAGGCCTGGCAGAGGCATTTCCGTTTCGGAACGGTACCTTCCGTTTCGAACGCCTAGGCCACTACAGGGCACCCGTTCCGAAACGGTAGCTCCCGTTCCGATACGGCTTGCACAGAATGCAGAAATTTGACTGCTAAAGCACACAATTGACTTACCATACATGCTCCAAATGCAACCAAATTTTACCAGCAAGACATACAACATGCAAGGAACATAATTGCATCAACCAATCATCATCATAGCATCAAATATGAAAAGCCCCAAATCTAAAGGCATGCTTCCTACTTAGCAAACCATTCAAGCATTAAATCTCCAAACCAACACATAAAGGCAAATTACATGATCCAGCATTATTAACAACCTTAAACAAACTTAGGGAGTAAAACACATCTCCCAAAACATCCACATAGGTTCCCCATTGCCAAATGCCAAAAGCTAAAAGTGTTTAAGAAACCTTCCCATACTTGAGCTTAGTTTCCACTTGATTGCTTGCCTTCCTTGCTGCCCTCAATGCACTTTAATGCTCTGCATTATTGGTTTAAGAAAAGAGAGAGAGCGTAAGCAAAAGCTTAGTGAGGAATGCTCATTTAAAACCATACAATAATGCATTTATAAAACACATTTATAAATCAATCTTCAAGCAACATTACACATGCTCTTAAACCTTTAAAACAAGCAATACATGCTCCCATTCCATTACATGTCATATTGGCAACAAGTGATACATTTCACATAAGAGTCACACATGGACTTTTAAACACCATTGTGATCTTACAATAACCAAGGACCACACATGGACTTTTAAACACCATTGTGTCCTTAAAATTCACAAGATTCACATAAGGACTTTTAACCACCTTTGTGATCTTAACCAAGAACCATCCAAGGACTTTTAACCACCTTGATGTTCTTAAATATACAAGGCTCACACAAGGACTTTTAACCACCTTTGTGACCTTAACCATCACTTGCCAATATGCATCAATATCATCCATATCTCACTGTTTTAAAGCATTTTACAAAGCCATAAACATCATGCATCTTTAAGCATCAAACCACATTAGAACAATGTTCAAAAACAAGGAACTCTTACCTTGAGCTTCCTTCAACACATGGCTTAAAATCTCAGCAAATAAACATGCTAGATATGCTTTCAAAACAGATTTAAAATCATGCAAACAAACCATATTGCATACAACCAAAACCATGGTCAACACCAAGAGAGTTTTTTCGAAAACTTACTCTTGAGCTTAGCTAAGTTGCTTAGACTTAAACTAAGCTCCCAAACCTTCAAAACACTGGTTTCAATGCCGAAAACCAAATTCCACTCACCGATTCCGTTTCGCCTCTTGCCGAAACACAAATCAAGCTTCCGGATCACCACCACTTGGATCCAAAGATGACTCCCCTGTTTTAAACACATCAAAGCATAGGATTAATGCATCATCATGCATTAATAGCTTCAATGAAAACACCTAAACTCCCTGCTCTCATCCACACTCCATTTTCTGCTACCAAACACAACCGAAAATGCATCCAAACAACTCCTCAACATTGCCCAGCCAAGATCCATCAAAACTAAACATCCTTAAACATCACTTAACATCTAAAAAGGACCTAACAACATCCTTATATCTCCAGCAACAACAGATCCACAAGATCACTTCAAAACAACCAAGAATCACAAGCTAAACTTAGGAAATTCAACCTATCCGGGATTGCATTAATTAAAACTCAATTCCTTTTCAATTTAACATTCATTTAACATCAAATTAACACCTTAAAACACAGCCCAATCAGATCATACGAAAATCCATCAAAAATCACCAAATCTTGCATTTAAAGCCAAGATCCATTATACAACTTCAAAACCATTTATAAATCATCAATTAAGGATTGAGAACTTAGGAATTTCAGTAAAGAACTGAGAGTTTAGAGGAGAAGGACGTTCTTACCTCCAAACTTGAGTTTTCTCCCTTTTTAGAATCAAAAAGCTTGAAGATCCAATTAGCAAATGGTGAGGTTTTGTTGATGAGATGATTAGCAATCAAAAGAGAATTGAAAAGAGATATTTAGGTGACAAAATCAGAGGAAAAAGCTCTGGAGAAAGATGTTTGGTTTGAGAGAAAATGAGAGAAAAGAAGAATTGGAAAATATGGAAAGTTAGTTGAAAAAATAGGAAAATAACTTCCCTCCACTTTCTTTTGTTTAAAAACCCGAATTAAATCATTAAATATCTTAGGAAAATCTGGAGAAACTCCCTTTGGGTAAATAGCTCCTTAAAGATTCAAAGTTTCAATCCTTTCTAAAACAGTCACGCAGTTTTCAAAAATTACATTTTGGTCACTAGCCAAAATGTCACCCTTCCCAACCTCATTTTGTAAAATTGATTTCACAGTTCACTTATATATATTAAAATAAGATTTTAGAACATTTGTCCTTATTTTTAATGCAACCCGAACTAGGCTTTCCTAATTTCACCTTTTTATATTCGAACAGCACTTTGACCGAACCGGTCCAAGCCCAAAACTTCTAAGCCCAAAACCGGGGCATTACATACCAACCTTTAATTAGTCATATTACATGCCTCTTAATCTCAGCTCAAAACAATCATCCAAGCTCATTTAATTGCATCCACAACATTTAGGGGCTAAAACGTAAAGAAACAGAACTAGAGATGATTCCAATAACCAACTTAACAGCTGGGTGTTTCGGTAAAGGTTGCCTTGTATCGGAACACCCATATTGGAACAGGGTCAATCGTCTCAAAGCTCTGGCTCGTATCGAAACACCCTCTATGGTGTTTCGAAACACGAGATTCCAATAGCCAAATGTATCGAAACACCCTCCCCTGTTTCGAAACCCCTAAGCCATTTCAGGCTCACCGTTTCGGTACAGCCTTAGGTGTACCTTTAACACCCCCTTCCCGGTCTGGTCGAGAACCGAATCGGAAGGCGATTCCGAGGATCAATACAGTGATTGGTGCAACAAAAATTTCATTTTGTTATTAATATTTACAGTAATAACATACAATAACACATTGCCACAATGTATCTTACTCCAATTGATCCGTACGAAGCAATAATTAATCAATTAGGGATAATACTTAACTAATACAAGTTTAGGGACCAAACTGTAAATTCAACAAATCAGGGGTCCTTCAATGCGATTGATTATACTACATTGAAATTCACTACAATATTATCAAACCTATAAAATTTCAATTTGGAGTTCATTAGCTTATTCAATTTAATCATTCAAAATTCAGTGACTAAACTGTGAACATTGCAATCTGTCTAATATGCCTTGAACTAACTTAACTAACCCCGTATCAAAACACCTTAGGGTCGTTTCGAAACGGGTGGACGATGGTCAACCCATGTTGACTTTTCCATTCAAACCGTTTTGATAAGGCAACCCTTGTATCGGAAAAAGTTGACTTCTTTTGACTTTGACTTTGACCCATTTCGATACGGTATGAACTCGTATTGAAACGATGGATTTCAGTAGCAAAATGTTCCAAAACGGCTATAGACCATATTGGTACGCCCATGTTCTTTAGGCTCATTTATGCTTACGTGTATCTATACACCATCACTCGTATTGATACGGCCTGACATGCAATGACATATTTTTGCCGGTGTTTATTCGATTTAACTTACCAAACGATGTCCAATTGCAATGAAACTTTACACACAAAATTCCAATGGTATAAACTACTAGCATGCCAAATTTCAAGACCTTACGAATACATTTACTATGTTCTGACCTTTATGAGCTAAGTATGCAATTTTAACCATTTAAGCCAAAACAAAAAGGGCATTTATAGCCAACAACCACAGTATAACATAGGCATCACACAAACATATCAAAATGGGCATAAACGACTAGTTCAACAACTTTTCCACCTTCCTAGGAGTTCATAAGGTCAAAGTACATTACTTAAGGGCTTATAGTTACTTGTCTTGCCTTGACTATCTGATCTTCAAACACACGATCCTTCAACATGAATGCATGAGATGAGACACGTTAGGCATACATTGCCTAGTGAGGTAGTCATAAACAATATGAACAACAATGTAACAAGTATCTATATACATGCTCTCATGCTCATCGATGTAAATACTATGCATCAATATACAATGTTTAACGTATTCATTTCATCATTAGTCCTTGGATTGAATCAAGATAGTGGATACGCGAATTCCTACGCCTCGCCAAATCAATGAATGGTCTAGTCCCTTTACCTCGCCAATATGACCAATATAAATACACATTCCTCTGCCTCGCCAAATCAATATAGGTCGTAGCCCTAGGACCGTAGTCCACGCGTACACTGAGCTCATGAATTATATGGCATGCCAATTGTATCCAATGTCTATTCAAATCCAAGGTTTCAATGTTCATATCCATATTCAATATTCAATGAGAATTCCAATGGCCAATGATTTCAATAATACCAATGGAAAACATGTTTCATTATCAGTGTTTCATGATTCAATGCAAATATCAATATCCGATGATTTCTTTACAATATTTCAACAACAATAACTATATCAATGACAATGCACAATGACGATACCAATAACTATGTCTGATATTCAATAACATCTTACTGACACTTACAAAGGTGTCTGTTTAACAATCCGATGTAACTTTCTCAATAATAATGTTAGATAAATGATCGGAAACAACAATAAAAGATTCGGGAAGGCTTTTTGCCTAATCCCGGGACTCTGACTACACTCACCTTACTAATCTGATGCTCCTACGGCTCTCGGATAACAACTCCCTTGTTCCTAGCATTCGGTGAACTTGATGGATGCTCCTTTTCATTGTCTTGAGTTAGGAAATCAATAGGGAGACTATTAGGATCGATAATGCGATATCAAAATCAATACAACAATATCAAAATCGATATCCGAATTCAATATAAACGTCAACGATGAATTATCCAAGGATGGCTAAAACCCTAGCTTAAGATTAAGCTTGATGTATCCATAGAATCCAATAATCAATTGAGGATTATAGCTTACCTGATTGTTAGCAACGATTCGATATCAATAAAACAAAGAAAAAGTGGAGCTTAAAACTATCTCCAATGGAGGTGTATGCTTTGAAGGAAGAAGATGATGAAGATGGAGGTGCTTGCTTCAATATCTCGGGTAAGTCTCTATTCGTTTTTCCTTTATTTTACATAGATTATATGTGTTCTATGGAATTAGCTTTCCTTTAGGTGAAGTAACTTCACCAGATTGTCCCACGTTGAGACATAATTATTGAGGAGGGGCAAATCGCAAGGTTAGTCCCTCAACTGTCACTACACTATAGTATTGTCCTCCAACTTACAATTTCCTCAATTTATTCACTATATTAGTTTCAATATTATTTGATAGAGTCCAATGACAACATTTTAGCTCAATTAGAATCCAATATCAATAATTAGCTAGTCAATTCTATATTTAGACTTTATCAATGCATAATTTCCGATCATCAGAACCCAATTTTGACTGGACCGGATTTTGGGGTGTTACAACTCTCCTTCCTTAAGAAAAATCCGTCCTCGAATTTTTACCTGAACCGAAGAGATGTGGATATTGTTATTTCATGATCTCCTCAGGTTCCCAAGTGGCTTCCTCAACGGTGTGGCTCCTCTAGAGCACTTTAACTAACGTTGCAGTTTTATTGCGAAGCCTCTTGACTTCTCTTGCTAAAATTTGAACCGGTTCCTCCTCATAGGATAGATTTGGTCGAATTTCTACATATTCGGGTTCCACAGTGTGCGAAGGATCAGAACGATGTTTCCGAAGCATCGATACATGAAAAAACATCATTGATTTTACTCAATTCAGAGGGAAACAATAGTCTATATGCCACGGGGCCAACTCTTTCAATGACTTCAAAGGGTCCAATGAATCGGGGACTCAACTTCCCCTTCTTACCAAACCTTAAAACCTTCTTCCACGGTGATACCTTGAGGAAGGCTTTTTCACCAACTTCGTACTCAACGTCTCTTCTCTTGAGATCAGCATAAGCCTTTTATCGATCAAAGACAGCCTTTAAACGATCATGAATAATAGTGATCTGCTCCTCTGTCTCTTGAAGCAAGTCAGGGCCTAACATCTTGCCCTCACCAAGCTCTGACCAACACAATGGAGTTCTACATCACCTCCCATACAATGCTTCATACGGGGCCATTTGGATTGATTCTTGGTAACTATTATTGTAGGCAAATTTAACAAGGGGTAGAGTTTTCTGCCAAGTTCCACCAAAGTCAATAATGCATACTCGAAGCATGTCTTCCAAGATTTGTATAGGAAGGTTCAATAACAATGCAAATTTCTAAGGTTCCAATGGACAAGTTTTTCGATAATTTACCTGGATTACTCATTCTAACTGACCGTCAGATTGAGGGTGAAAAGTTGTGCTAAGATTAACTCTAGTGCCCAGAGCTCCTTGTAAGGTTCTCCTAAACCAAGATGCAAATCGGGGATCTTGATCGGAGATAATAGACTTAGGTACTCCGTGGAGTTGGATTACTTTCTTGATATACAAGTCAGCTAATTTAGGGAGACCTAAGTCCATTATAATTGGTATAAAATGAGCTGACTTCGTGAAACGATCTACAATGACCCATATGGCATCATGCTTCGCGAGAGTTAATGGTAGGCCACTAACACAATCTATAGTGATCTTTTCCCACTTCCATTTCAGTGGATCGATAGGCTACAATAATCCGATAGGAGCACAATGTTCTTCCTTAACACGTTGGCACGTGAGACATTTGGAAATGAAATCAACTATGGCCTGCTTCATGCCCGACCACCAATAGAGTTCATGTAGGTCCTTATACATCTTCACATACCTGAGGTGCACAAACAAAGAACTCGTATGAGCTTTAGAGAGAATATCGGTGTGATGAGATTCATCATTAGATACACAAACTCGATCGTGAAAACACAAGAGTCCTTCAGAATTAATTCTGAAGTCGGGGTGGTTCGATAGCTTAGAGACAATGGATTGAAGCTCTGGATCTTGCTATTGCAAACCCTTGATTCGCGAAACAATGGTAGACTGAACTTGAAGTTCAGCTACAAGACAGCGATGCTTTCGAAGTCGGAAGTGAGCGCTAATTGCTCGAGGGGCTACAATATAGCGATATTACAATAAGTTAATATACCATACAATACATATAACTCCAAATTTATTGTCAGTGCTTACTAGGCAAAGGTTTGCGGCTGGGTGCATCAGCTACAAATGACAAGATCGCAATCTTTAAGGAGTTCCATCCACCTCCGTTGCCGAAGGTTCAACTCTTTTTGAGTCAATAGGTACTTAAGGCTTTTATGGCCGGTGAAGAGATAACATTTTTCTCCGTAGAGGTAGTGTCTCCAAATTTTCAATGCAAAGACAAATGTAGCCAATTCAAGGTCGTGGGTGGGATAATTCATTTCGTGTGGCTTAAGTTGTCTCGAAGCATAAGCGATGAATTTGCCTTCTTGCATCAATACACATCCTAACTTGAGGTGCGATGCATCATTGTAAATTGTGTAGTCCTTTCCGGACTCAGGTTGGGTTAGGACTGGTGCATGGGTCAATACTTGCTTCAACTGATCGAAACTCCGTTGTTGAACCTCGGTCCAAACAAAATGAGCTTCTTTCCTCAATAGCTTGGTTAAAGGAGCGGCTATCATAGAAAACCCTTTCACAAATCTACGATAATAGCCAGCAAGCCCAAGGAAGCTTCTGACTTCACTAATGTTCTTCGATTGGTGCCAATCTACAATAGCTTGAATTTTCTTCTGGTCCACTTGAATACTCGAAGCTAACACAATATGTCCCAGAAAGGAAACTTCAGTGAGCCAAAACTCACACTTGGATAACTTCGCGTACAACTGCTTCTCTCTTAAGGTCTAAAGTACAATACGAAGATGATCTCGGTGTTCCGCTTCATTCTTGGAATAAATTAATATGCCATCTATAAACACCACTACGAATTTATCAAGATAGGGTCTAAAAACCCAATTCATCAAATCCATAAAGGCTTCTGGTGCATTGGTTAACCCAAAAGGAATCACCAAGAATTCATAGTGTCCATATCTTGTACAGAAGGTAGTCTTCGGTACATCACACTCCTTAACTCTCATTTGATAATAGCCCGACCTTAAATCAATCTTAGAAAACACATAGGCATCCTTTAGTTGATCGAACAGGTCGTCTATTCTAGGCAACATATACTTGTTCTTGATAGTTATTTTATTCAATTGTCAGTAATCAATACACAATCGCATAGAACCATCTTTCTTCTTGACAAAGAGAACTGGAGCTCCATACGGCGAAGAGCTCGCTTGAATGAAACCTTTGTACAATAAGTCTTGAATATGAGCCTTTAGTTCTTTTAATTCCACAACTGCCATGCGATATGGTGCAATAAAAACTAGAGCAGTCCCAAGTTGCACCTCGATGCCAAACTCCACTTCAAGGGTTGGGGGCAATCCTGGAAGTTCATCAGGGAAATTCACACATAGTGCCAATGTCTCGCAATATTGATTCGCCTTTAGACTCCAACGCCAAAGCATACAATGATGGATTCTTCATGTTCATCAGTACAACACTTTCCTTACCCAGACCTCGAAGGTACAATTTCCTCTTACAACAATCTATCCATGCTTGATGTTCACTAAGCCAATCTATACCTACGATGACATCGAATTCATGGATCGGTAAAGCCAAAAAATTGGCCAGAAAAGGAATCACTTGGATCATTAAGGGGCAGTTCTTACACACTACCCTTACGGTGACGCAATCTCCTAAGGGATTGGTTACTGAAATTCTCGATGATATTGGTTCGGAAGACATATTATACTTCTTAACTACAATGGTACTTATAAAAGAGTGAGTAGAACCATGGTCAATCAATGTATATAAAGAATGTGAATATAGCTCGATGGTACCTGCAATGACGTCAGGTTCATCCTCTTCTTCTCTGCTCCTCACATGATACATTTAGGCAGGGGCTTTTGAATCTTGCTTATTAAAGGGGTCCCCTAGACCACTCGATCATCTATAAATTCCAAGGATCCTTGCTTCGATCCTTTACCTCGAAAGGACTGAGCAAGAGAGGCAACGGTAATAGGTGTAGCAGTAGATTTAGTTGCATTCGAAGAACAATCACGTATAAAGTGACCATGCTCACCATAATAGTAACATGCTCTAGGTTCTTACGACATTGACCCACTGGATACCTATTCTGACAATATTTTCAAAGTGGATGTTGGTTGCCTCGGTTTGAACCTCCAGTGCTATCAACGGACGTCGCTTTAGCAAAAGACTGCGTCACAGACTAAGGTCTCTCAATGTTTCAAGAACGGGAGGGTTGTGGGTAGACATTCTGTTTAGGGCCTTGATATCTTCCTTTCCTGTTCCATCTTGGAGGCCAAGAATCATCCCTTAACCTCTTCTCATACTTTACAGACCCACCAGCTCGTTGAGTTTTCTGTGCAGCTTCAGTGACCTTAACTCGATTCACAAGATCTTGGAAATCATAAATGCTAAGTGCAGTAAACATAGGGAATAGTTCATCATTGAGCCCTACAATGAACATTCGGCATTTTTCTTCCTCCTTAATGTACTCAGCATCGTGTCTACAGTACTTGCAGAAATCATGGATGTATTGTTCGATCGGTCGTCCGCCTTGTTTGAGGTGAAGGAAGATGCTTCCCCTTTTAGCAAGGTAAAACTCACTGATATATTTCTTGTGGAATTCTTTAAGGAAGAACTCCCAAGTCACCATGTCTTCAGAGACTGTCAATATGGTAGTTTTTCCACCAGTGAAGAGCCCCATCAGCCAACAACGCAATAGCACACTCGAGCTTGTGCTTGTCCGAGAACTGAAGTGGCTTATCCAAAATCCGTAAGGTATTGTCCAACCAGTATTCGGCAACTTCAGGGTTGTCATCATCTTGTCCAGTAAATGTATAAGCTCGATACTGTGAGAGCTTATCAATAGGTGCTCGAGTGTGTTGAACAACGGGAGCGATAGGTTGCACGACTTGTTCTGCTCTCATAGAAGTCATAAACTGTCTGAACATGTCGGCCATGTTCTTGTAACACTCAGCCTGAGCGGTAGGTGTTGGAGGCTCGGTACCCTGAACAAGAGGGTCCTACGGTTGGGGTGGGTTCTGAGGACTTCCTCATTTAATCTCCTCGCCATGTGTCGAGGAGCCGATGGCAAGCTCGTCTATGTGAGCTTCATTCGTTTTAGACATATCTATATGAAAGATTGGATTAGTTGACAAGTCACAATATGTGCAATATATAACTCCTACGTGGCAAAGTAACACAATAACAATGCAACAAGCTTCGGTTTAGTCCTAGAATCAACTAAACTCTAGCTCTAATACCATAAATGTAACACTCCCTTCCCGGTATGGTCGAGAATCGGGTCAGAAGGCGATACCAATGATCAATACAGTGATTGGTGCAACAAAAATTTCATTTTTATTAATACTTATAGAAATAACATACAATAACACATTACCACAATGTATCTTAGTCTAATTGATCCGTACGAAACAATAATTAATCAATTATGCCTAATACTTAACTAATACAAGTTTAGGGGACCAAACTGTAAATTCAACAAATAAGGGGTCTTTCAATGAAATTGATTATACTAAATTGAAATTCACTACAATATTATCAAACCTATAAAATTTCATACAATTTGGGGTTCATTAGCTCATTCAATTTAATCATTTAAAATTCAGTGACTAAATTGTGAACATTGCAATCTGTCTAATATGCCTTTAACTAACCTCGTATCGAAACACCTTAGGGTTGTTTCAAAACGGGTGGACGATGGTCAACCCTTGTTGACTTTTCCCTTCAGATCGTTTCGATACAACAGCCCCTGTATCAAAACGGGTTGACTTCTTTTGACTTTGACTTTGACCTATTTCGATACGCTATGAACTCGTATCGAAAAGATGGATTCCAGTGGCAAAATGTTCTGAAACGGCTATAAACCGTATTGGTATCCCCTGTTCTTTAAGCTCATTTATGCTTACCCATATCGATACTCCATCACCCGTATCGCTACGGCCTGACCTGTAATGACAAATTTTTGATAGTGTTTATTCAATTTAACTTACTGAACGATGTCCAATTGCAATGAAACTTTACACACAACATTTCAATGGTATAAACTACTAGAATGCCAAATTTCATGACCATACGAATACGTTTACTATTCTTTGACCTTTATGAGCTAAGTATGCAATTTTAAACCATTTAAGCCAAAACAAAAAGGGCATTTATAGCCAACAACCACATTATAACATAGGCATCACACAAACATATCAAAATGGGCATAAACGACTAGTTCCACAACTTTGCCACCTTCCAAGGAGTTCATAAGGTCAAAGTACATTACTTAAGGGCTTGTAGTGACTTGTCTTGCCTTGACAATCCAATCTTCAAACACAGGATCCTTCAACCTAAATGCATGAGATGAGACAAGTTAGCCATACATTGCCTAGTGAGGTAGTCATAAACAATATGAAAAACAATGTAACAAGTATCTATATACATGCTCTCATGCTCATCGATGTCAATACTATGCATCAATATACAATGTTTAACATATTCATTTCATCATTAGTCCTTGGATTGAATCAAGATAGTGGATACGCGAATTCCTACGCCTCGCCAAATCAATGAATGGTCTAGTCCCTCTGCCTCGCCAATATGACCAATATCAATACTGTAACGCCCCGGTTTTGGGCTTAGAAGTTTTGGGTTTGGACTGGTTCGGTCAAAGTGCGGTTCGAATACAAAAAGGTGAAATTAGGAAAACCTAGTTCGGGTTGCATTAAAAATATGGAAAAATGTCTTAAAATCCTCTTTTATTATATATAAGAGAATGGTGGAATCAATTTTGAAAAATGAGGTTTGGAAGGGTGACATTTTGGTTAGTGACCAAAATGTAATTTTTGAAAATTGTGAGACTGTTTTAAAAAGGATTGAAACTTTGAATCTTTAAGGAGCTATTTACCCAATGGGAGTTTCTCCAGATTTTTCTAAGATATTAAATGATTTATTAAAGGTTTTTAAATAAAGCTAAAAAGGAGGGAAGATATTTTCCTAATTTCCAACTAACTTTTCCATTTTCCATTTTCATTTTCTCTCAACTTTTCTCTCAAGCCAAACATCTTTCTCCAAAGCTTTTCCCTCTAATTTTGTCACCTAAATATCTCTTTTCAATTCTCTTTTGATTGCTAATCATCTTCTCATCAAAACCTTACCATTTGCTAAGTGGATTTTCAAGAAAACTTGGTTCTAAAAGGGAGAAACTCAAGTTTGGAGGTAAGAACGTCCTTCTCCTCTAAACTCTTAGTTCTTTACTGAAATTCCTAAGTTCTCAATCCTTAATTTGTGTTTTATAAAAGGTTTTATTGGTTTGTTCTTGATTTTGGCTTTTAAATGCAAGATTTGCTTGATTTTGGTTAAAATTCGTATGATCTGTTTAAGCAGTGATTTGAGGTGTCTTTTTGATGATAAATGAATGTTAAATTGATGAGGAATTGAGGTTTAATTAATGCAATCCCGGATAGGTTGAATTTCCTAAGTTTTGCTTGAGTTTTTGATGGTTTTTGGAGTGATCTTGTTTATCTGTTATAGCTGGAGGTATAAGGACGTGGTTATATCCTTTTTGGATGTTATTTGATGTGTAAGGATGTTTAGTTTTGATGGATCTTGGCTGGGTAATGTTGTGGAGTTGTTTGGATGCATTTTCGGTTGTGTTTGGTAGCCGAAAATGGAGTGTGGATGAGAGCAGCGAGTTTAGGTGCTTTCATTGAAGCTATTAATGCATGATGATGCATTAATCCTCTGCTTTGATGTGTTTAAAACAGGGGAGTCATCTTTGGATCCTAGAGGTGGTGATCCGGAAGCTTGATTGGTGTTTCGGCAAGTGGCGAAACAGAATCGGTGAGTGGATTTTGGTTTTCAGCTTTGAAACCAATGTTTTGAAGGTTTGGGAGCTTAGTCTAAGTCTAAACAACTTTGCTAAGCTCAAGAGTAAGTTTTCGGAAAAACTCTCTTGTTGAGGAACCATGAGATGGTTGGGTGCAATGTGATTGTTTGCATGTTTTAAATTCTGTTTTTAAAGCATATCTAGCATGTTTATTTGCTGAGATTATAAGCCATGTGTTGAAGGAAGCTCAAGGTAAGAGTTCCTTGTTTTGAACATTGTTTTAATGCGGTTTGATGCTTAAAGATGCTTGATGTTTATGGCTTTGTTAAATGCTTTAAAACAGTGGAATGTTGATGATAAATGATGCATATTGGCAAGTGATGTTTTGAAAAAGGTTTAAGAACAACATGGTGTTTAAAAGTCCATGGTTGGTTCTTGTTAAGGTCACTAAGGTGGTTAAAAGTCCTTAGGTGAGCCTTGAAGGTCACAAAGGTGGTTAAAAGTCCTTGTGTGAGCCTTGTGGATTCTAAGAACTTCATGGTGGTTAAAAGTCCATGATTGATTCTTGTTAAGGTCACTAAGGTGGTTAAAAGTCCTTGAGTGAGCCTTGTTATTTAAGAACATCAAGGTGTTTAAAAGTCCTTGGATGATTCTTGTTAAGGACACAAAGGTGTTTAAAAGTCCTTGTGTGGTCCTTGCCAAGGTGTTTAAAAGTCCTTGGGTGATTCTTATTAAGGACACAATGGTGTTTAAAAGTCCATGTGTGGTCCTTGGAAATTGTAAGATCACAATGGTGTTTAAAAGTCCATGTGTGGATCTTATGTTGAATGTATCACTTATTGCCAATATGACATGTTATGAACTTGAAGCATGAATTGCTTGTTTTAAATGCTTATGAGCATGTTCAAATGTTGTTTTGAAGTATGGTTTATAAAAGTGTTTTATAAATGCATTATTGTGTGGTTTTTAATGAGCATTCCTCACTAAGCTTTTGCTTACGCTCTCTCTTTTCTTAAACCAATAATGCAGAGCATTAAAGTGCATTTGAGGGCAGCAAGGTGGTGAAGAATCCAAGTGGTGAACAAGCTCATGTATGGTGAACATTTTCTCAAACTATTAGCTTTTGGGTATTTGGCAATGGGGGACCTATGTTGTTGTTTTGGGAGATGTTTTGGACTCCCTAAGTTGGTTTAATGTTGTTAATAATATTGGATCTTGTAATTGGCCTTTATGAAGTGGTTATGGTGTTTTCATGCTTGAATGGTTTTATAAATAGGAAGCATGCCTATAGAATTGGGGTTTATCATAATTGATGCCATATTGATGTTTGGTTGATGCAATTATGTTCCTTGTATGTTGTATGTCTTGCTGGTAAATTTTGGTGGCTTTTGGAGCATGTTTGGTAGCTCAATTGAGTGTTTAAAGAGCAATTTTTCTACAATCTGGGCAGGTCGTATCGGAACGGGAGCTACCGTTTCGGAACAGGGGCCCTGTAGTGGCTCAGGCGTTCGAAACGGAAGGTACCGTTCCGAAACGAAAATGTCTCTGCCAGGCCTCGTTTCGGAACACGTTGCGGAACGGTCCCGCGTTTCAAAACAGGTTCTCCCTGTTTCAGAACACCTGACCGTTGGGGGCTGACATGGGCAGTTATATGTTTTGAAATGTTTGCGTTTTGGTCTTGAAACTTGTTTTTGCAATTAAATGAGTTTGAGATGTCCGTTTGAGCTGAAATTTGACAAAGAAGCATGAAATATGATTAATTACATATTGGTAACTTGAAATTGGATTAAGTCCTTTTAATTTTCTAAAATTATAGTTTGGTCCCTAAAGTTGTAATTTGTTCAATTGGGTCCCTGAATGTTCTCTGATGGTTATGATCTTTGAGTATGCTGATTGTGTGATCATGCCTAGGGATAATATGGATCTAGACAAGTTTTAAAAGAAAAAAAAGGGTCGTTAATCAAGGTTGACTTTCGGGTTGACTTTAGTTTTCCCCGTGTGATCTTCTTAATTCGGGTCGACCGTCTAGGCCGGGTTAAGGGGGTTACAAATACACATTCCTCCGCCTCGCCAAATCAATATAGGTTGTAGCCTTATGACCGTAGTCCATCCGTACAATGAGCTCATGAATTTTATGGCATGCCAATAGTATCCAATGTCTATTCAAATCCAAGGTTTCAGTGTTCATATCCATATTCAATATTCAATGAGAATTCCAATGGCCAATGATTTCAATAATATCAATGACAAACATGTCTCATTATCAATGTTTCATGATTCAATGCTAATATCAATATCCGATGATTTCTTTACAATATTTCAACAACAATAACTATATCAATGAAAATGCACAATGACGATACCAATAACTATGTCTGATATTCAATAACAACCTATCGACACTTGCCAAGGTGTCCATTTAACAATCTGATGTATCTTCCTCAACAATAATGTTAGCTAAATGATCCAAAACAATAATAAAAGATTTGGGAAGGCTTTTCGCCTAATCCCGAGACTCCGACTACACTCACCTTACTAATTCGATGCTCCTACAGCTCTCGGATAACAACTCCCTTGTTCCTAGCCTTTGGTGAACTTGATGGATGCTTCTTTTTGTTGTCTTGAGCTAGGAAATCAATAGGGAGACTCTTAGGATCGATAATATGATATCAAAATCAATACAACGATATCAAAATAGATATCTGAATTCAATATAAACATCAACGATGAATTATCCATGGATGGCTAAAACCCTAGCTTAAGATTAAGCTTGATGTATCCATGGAATCCAATAATCAATTGAGGAATATAGCTTACCCGATCGATAGCAACGATTCGATATCAATAAAACAAAGAAAAAATGAAGCTTAAAACTATCTCCAATGGAGGTGTATGCTTTCAAGGAAGAAGATGATGAAGATGGAGGTGCTTGCTTCAATATCTCGGGTAAGTCTTTTTTCCTTTTTCATTTATTTTATATAGAATATATGTGTTCTATGGAATTAGCTTCCTTTAGGTGAAATAACTTCACCAGATTGTCCCGTGTTGGGACATTAGTGATTGAGGAGGGGCTAATCGTAAGGTTAGTCCCTCAACTCTCTCTACATTATGGTCTTGTCCTCCAACTTACATTTTCCTCAATTTAGTCACTATATAAGTTTCAATATTATTCGATAGAGTCCAATGACAACATTTTAGCTCAATTAGAACCCGATATCAATAATTAGCTAGCCAATTTTATGTTTATACTTTATCAATGCATAATTTCTGATCACCGGAACCCAATTTCAACTGGACCGGATTTTGGGGTGTTACAGTACCGAAACACCTTGACTTGCAATGACACTTTTTGCTGGTTTTTCACACTTTAGTCCAATCAAAAACATTCCAACATGCATATAACATATCTAAACATCAATCCTCAATCATTCATGACATAATCATCATCATAACATGGCAATTTCCATCAAAGGTAAACTATAGGCATGCAACCTAGTGACAAGCCAAGTTAGATACCAAAATGCAAGGTAAAGCATAAACCAAATATCAAGTGCCATTTACAAGTCAAAAACCACATGTAAAACTTGCTTAAAAGGGAGTTTGCACAAATCTCCCAAAAAACACAACGGATCCCTCGTTGCCTTATTACTTTAATCTAAACCGAAACATACTTTCTTGAACGAAGTCTCTTGAGATCCCTTGCTACTTGTTGCCTCCAAAACCTCAATTATCTGCATTGATGGACAAATGAGAGCGTAAGCACACAAGGCTTACTAATCAGGCTCAAAAACAAAACACCATCAATGCAGTAAAACTATTTTCCATGCTCACATTGAAACCTCATTTCCATTTCTTAAAACATCATTTGAAAACCATCATGCCCTTTTAAAACCATGCACTTTCCTTAACAAAATCAGCATATTAAACCTCATGCTCATGTATCATTAATAATCAACACATTCCAATTCCACACACTATTTAAGCCTTCCCATGCATAGCTACCATATGCAAAGCTTAAAGAGTAAATCGTGCATAAACCACATTATGCAGCATAAACCATTCCATGATACATCATCAATTATTTTGGCTTACAAGTGATCATTAAACAAGTTCACAACTCAAAACCACATATCGGATAAACATATTCAACAAGTGTGTACTTCACACTTCAAGCCATCTTAACCGGAATTGGTACCTACACAACCAAAGGTACTATATCAACCGAGTACAATACAACCCATAGGGACACCAACCCTATCATCAGTTAGATGCTTAACCACTAACGAGAGACGGGACACCAACCTCCTCGATCGTTAGGGTGCTTGGACGGAGACACGGGACACCAACCCCTCGACATCTAAGGCAACTTTTTATAGTGCACTCAATCCTATAGTCAGCTAACTATACCCGATATCATTTACAAACCATTTTCACAACATCAATTGCCAATATAATTCACATTTTAAAACATACCTCGTTATTTTCAAAGCATCATCAATAAATCACCTTTCCAAGCATTAAACCATGCTTAAAATCACAAGACATATACTTACAAGGATCACTTACCATGTGCATCCTTCAACATCACATCATTAAAAATAGTAACCACGTTCTTTAAACATGCTTTAACAGTAGGTAAAACCATTAAATCAAAACAGTGCATGAAACATCACATAATAGCATTATCCGAGAGAGAAATTTCTTTCACTTACTTCTGAACTTAGTTAAGCGTTTCAAGCTTACCGCATTCTCACTCATCAAAACACAAAACCCACATTCTCACTCATCGACACGCGAAACCTTAACTAGCCGACGCGAAACCAAGTGTCCGAAGCTCTAGAAACTTTATTGATTGCTTTCGATACGTTCTCATCTATTTATACCACAAAAGAACAGAGGATTAATGCATCTCAATGCACTAAAACCTCCAGCAAACAAACATGGATTGTTGCAAATTAGTTCAATAGTTGTTGTTGTAGGTTTTAAGGCTTGTTTATATACCAGTGCATTGATTTCTAGCCGTTCTGGTGGTTGAGATCACCAATAGAATCGTTGGGCTTCATTTTTCCCGCAATAAATGCGCTTCTGCAACATACCATATTGGTACTCGAACAAGGGTATCGATACTAGTCTCAAAATAGAAAGAGTCGTTGTGCACATTTAAGAGGGCGTATCAGTACGAGTATTGTGTAAAAAGAGGGGTGTATCGATACTCTAAGACCGTATCAATACGGATTTTTCTCACTAGAATCTTGAGTAAAACTTTATCAAAAAGTGTATCGATACGCTATATGGGCGTATCGATACGGTCCAATGACCGTTTGAAATTTTGCTGAAATCATAACTAACAAGCAATGGTCAAAAACTTTAAATGCAAAGATTTATCAAATCAGATGAAATTGTATCAATACGGGTACAACCATATCGGAACGCTATGCCTTAAAGTTAAGCACAGATAAAATATCGTATTGATATGAGTATAATCGTATCAGTACGCTTTTGTCAATTAAAATTTCATAACCTAAAAATTGTATCGATACGACTATAGAGTACCGATACGCCTTAGCGTACAAGAAGGTTTTGGGCTATAACACTTAGAAACATTTTTGGTTCAGATTTGCTCTTCAATTTGTGAGACTTTGAAATACTTAAAAAATTTATTTTCTTTTACAAATAGGTTCTTAGACACTTTGTTATATCAAAATCAAATTAGGTTTACATAATCAAACTCAATTAACACCACAACAGAACAAGAAGCAACATCGTGAACAAACCTTCAAGATCCGCAACATCGTGAAAAAATAGATCTCACCATAAAATTGCATTGAGTAGCCAAACATTGAGAAGTCGTTGGTGGTCGTAGACAAATAGCACAAGTAAAGGACAAGGCGAACAACAACGCTAGCAAACATTCAGATCGGAGTTTAAAATGCACAAAGCTAGAAGAGGTAGGTCGGTTAGAGTGATGAACAACCGAGAGATGAAGAAGCGAACACCGATGAAACTGAAAGGCATGCACATGCAAGAGCGTCACTGAAGCCGAAAACAAGTGGTAAAATCCGAACAACAACATTTCAAGATGACTCAATAAAAATAATTTGCGTAAAAAACGCGATTTCAAGATTTGTAATCGGAGAGCGATTGGAGAACATTGAGAGAACTCAGATCTGAAAGGTTGAAATGAAGAAGAAAAGGCACCAAGATCTGAGGCGATTGGTACCATGTGAGAAGAGGGCCACGGTGGCCGAAGAAGATAGAATGACGATGGTTTATGTTATGAACGGTTAAGGATTTGGTGAAATACAAAGAAAATGGAATAAAAATTATATTATTAAAATGGAATGTATCTAAGATACTAATAACACTACTTTTTAACAATTACCTCTGAAATGAAGTGTCATCAATTTGTCATCAAGCCTCCAAGACGGAATACCCTATTATTTATTAAATGGTCATACTAATGCTTTAGTTATAGTTTAAAAACAAAATTATATATTAATCATTTCTTTTTACATGTTACATCATCAATTTAATAAAAATTAGCGGTGTAATCATTATTCTATGATTAGTCAATTATTAATATGACCAAAAACATATTTTTGTAAACAACAATGTTCAGAATAAAAATGTTACTAAAATACTAGTGTATCATGAGTGTAATTTACTGTAAAAATGGAAAACTTAGACACGATAAATAGTAGTTGACCAAGGGTAGGTCTGTTGTGCAGTAGGTTAAAATGCGACTACTATACGGCGGTACCGGTTTTCCCAGTTACAGGTTCTGGTTTAGATTTTCAATTTGCTAATGAAATGTTTGACCCTTAAACTGGTTTTTCTAACATTTTAGGTGTTGAGTTAATTGTTTCCCTTTGAACTTAGAAAGTGAATAAGGTCGTAATATTTTTGGTTCCCTAACCACTGAAACTCCTTTTCCGTAACATTTTAGGTGGCGAATGAAATTGTTTTACCCAACTTAAAAAGTTTAATATCTCGCTAATAATTTAGGTTCCCCAACGCCAAACTGATTGTATGTAACATTTTAGGTGTCGATTACGAAACTGAATTCAATTCACATTTTAGATTCAAATTGAAACCTAGGTACATTTTAGGCGTCGATATCGGAAGTGAATTTCATAAACATTTTAGGGTCCAAACGAAAAACTGATTTTCGTCAACATTTTGGATTCAGAAGTTAAATCTGAATTTCGTTCACATACGAACCCCAAGCTCTTTGCATGTAACTTTTTAACTATCAGACCCAAAACGAATTTTCCTGTAACGTTTTAAGTGTCAAACCCCAAACTGATTACATTAACATTTAACAATCCAAACCCCAAACTGAGTACCAATAACATTTTAGGTGCATAACCACAAATTGAATATCGGTAACATTTTAGGTGTCAAACCACCAACTAAATATCGGTAACACTTTAGGTGTCAAACCACAAATTGAATATTAGTAACATTTTAGGTGCAGAACCCCAAACTAAATATAGGTAACATTTTAGGTGTCGAACCCTAATTTTACCGTTACTAATCTTCTATAAATATTCTAGTGTACCATTGTAAGAACTAAGAAAGATTAGAGGTTATCTAAAGAAATTGTTTATTATCATGGCAAGATTTACATAATCAAACTCAATTAACACCACAATAGAACAAGAAGCAACATCGTGAACAAACCTTCAAGATCCGCAACATCGTGAAAAAATAGATCTCACCATAAAATTGCACTGAGTAGCCAAACATTGAGAAGTCGTTGGTGGTCGTAGACAAATAGCACAAGTAAAGGACAAGGCGAACAACAACGCTAGCAAACATTCAGATCAGAGATTAAAATGCACAAAGCTAGAAGAGGTAGGTCGGTTAGAGTGATGAACAACCGAGAGATGAAGAAGCGAACACCGATGAAACTGGAAGGCACGCACATGCAAGAGCGTCACTGAAGCCGAGAACAAGTGGTAAAATCTGAACAACGACATTTCAATATGACTCAATAAAAATGATTTGCGTAACAAAAAACGCGATTTCAAGATTTGTAATCGGAGAACGGTTGGAGAACATTGAGAGAACTCAGATCTGAAAGGTGGAAATGAAGAAGAAAAGGCACCAAGATCTGAGGCGATTGGTACCATGTGAGAAGAGGGTCATGGTGGCTGAAGAAGAAAGAACAACGATGGTTTATGTTATGAACGGTCAAGGATTTGGTGAAATACAAAGAAAATGGAATAAAAATATATATTATTAAAATGGAATGTATCTGAGATACTTGGCTCATTACAAACGATGGACTTATATAATCTGAAGCCATAACATATTTCTAACAAACTAGCCCAATTGCTAACAAACTAATAACGGGAAATTAACAACTAATAACACTACTTTTTAACAATTACCTCTGAAATGAAGTATCATCAATTTGTCATCAAGCCTCCAAGATGGAATACCCTATTATTTATTAAATGGTCATATTAATGCTTTAGTTATAGTTTAAAAAAATTATATATTAATCATTTCTTTTTACATGTTACGTCATCAATTTAATAAAAATTAGCGGTGTAATCATTATTTTATGATTAGTCAATTATTAATATTACCAAAAACATATTTTTGTAAACAACAATGTTCAGAATAAAAATATTACTAAAATACTAGTGTATCATGAGTGTAATTTACTCTAAAAATGGAAAAATTAGACACGATAAATAGTGGTTGACCAAGGGTAGGTTTGTTGTGCAGTAGGTTAAAATGCGACTACTATACGGCGGTACCGGTTTTCCCAGTTACAGGTTCTGGTTTAGATTTTCAATTTGCTAATGAAATGTTTGACCCTTAAACTGGTTTTTTTCTAACATTTTAGGTGTTGAGTTAATTGTTTCCCTTTGAACTTAGAAAGTGAATAAGGTCGTAATATATTTGGTTCCCTAACCACTGAAACTCCTTTTCCGTAACATTTTAGGTGGCGAATGAAATTGTTTTACCCAACTTAAAAAGTTCAATATCTCGCTAATAATTTAGGTTCCCCAACGCCAAACTGATTGTATGTAACATTTTAGGTGTCGATTACGAAACTGAATTCAATTCACATTTTAGATTCAAATTGAAACCTAGGTAACATTTTAGGTGCCGATATCGGAAGTGAATTTCATAAACATTTTAGGGTCCAAACGAAAAACTAATTTTCGTCAACATTTTGGATTCAGAAGTTAAAACTGAATTTCGTTCACATACGAAACCCAAGCTCTTTTCCTGTAACTTTTTAACTGTCAGACCCAAAATGGATTTTCCTATAACGTTTTAAGTGTCAAACCCCAAACTGATTACATTAACATTTAACAATCCAAACCCCAAACTGAGTACCAATAACATTTTAGGTGCCGAACCACAAATTAAATATCGGTAACATTTTAGGTGTCGAACCACCAACTAAATATCGGTAACACTTTAGGTGTCGAACCACAAATTGAATCTTGGTAACATTTTATGTACAGAACCCCAAACTAAATATAGGTAACATTTTAGGCGTAGAACCCTAATTTTACTGTTACTAATCTTCTATAAATATTCTAGTGTACCATTGTAAGAACTAAGAAAGATTAGAGGTTATCTAAAGAAATTTTTTATTATCATGGCAAGATTTTCTGCAACCGTTTTCTTTTTAGGAACACACCTCAACACTTCATTCAACAACAACATCAAGAAGGATGATTTGTTTGAGTTGATTTCCATGGAGGTTAGCAAATCAACAAGGAAGAAATTGTCTTCATTGGAAGCCAAAATTCCCGTCGATGAGTATGGCCCTGAAGCTCACTACATGCTACAGATATGTATTGCAAGCGGCCTTCACAATATGTTTAGGAGATACAACCGTGTAGTGGGTACCAATATCGAGCTATGTGTAAAATTTGATAAAGGTGTTAGTTCATCAAGAATCTGAGGAGGTTCTCCTCCTTCCGCAGACACATACATTGTTTGTGTACGTAATTCCAGGAGACGACATGAGAAAGAACAAATAAATGAGGAATTGAACGTCACATCTGATATATCTACAGACTACAACAACACAGAAACATACTCTTCTTCCGTTCATTTTAACTGAAGTAAGGTAGCTCAGTAGCAATGAAGCATGCATCAAGTTTCATATCGTGCTTTTTAATCTAATTTATGTTTGTGTTGGTAATGATATTTCTATGGGTTCCTCGAACAAATGTCCAAATGTAATGGGAGTTGTCAACCAGCTTAATCAGAGTTGAGTATATCGTTTAACACGTTTGGCATCGTTTTATCATCGAAAAGTACTGATACTATACTTCGTGTTTTGATATTATTGAATACGAACGTTAAATCTTACACAATATTGTAACATTTAAGGTGGCATTATCGTTAGAAGTAGCGCAACTCCTATATACATTTAGATACTCTCAATTGCGTATGAACATGTAACAATAAATGATGGTGAACATTGTACACGAATAGTATCAATTAATTGTAGATGAATAGTATCGATTAAAATTTGGTAAATGTTTGAGTATCGTAAGTCTTAGTTATTGTTACAGCTAAGATTCCTGACAAAAGAAGAAGGGTTCCCAAACGTTTTCTAACTAAGAGATTCTTGAAATGAGTTGACGCTTGCAGTGCTAAACTATGATAAGGGTTTCCAAACATTTTTGTTTGTGGCAAAGATAATTTTGATCATGTTCTCGTTGTAGATGAAAATTTTTATCAGAAAGTAAGAGGAATAAAACAGACTTGTAGAACATCGCATTGACTTGAAAGTTGTTCAGTTCTTTTACAACCTTGTTACTTCATCCATCTGTAATTTGGATTATGAATTGTAATTTCTCAGCGAAGAAGGGTGGTACCCTATTTCATAATTCTTCAACATCGATTGAATATCCATCATTGTGCATCAATTTAAAGAAAGCACAATGGCTCTACAAATTTGCAGAATAACGCCTTAACCAAAAACACTGGAATAGTAACGCTTATTACTTAAAAACTCAAGTGCAAACTTAACACATCAACATGGAACAATGTTTCCTTGGGCACGTGATTTAGAACTTTCAGAGTTCTAGTACACATGGAGGGAAAACTGAAACAGAGAAGCATAAGAACAGTATATAAATGTGGGTAATAAAACAAAGTAAAATAGTAATGCAAATTTGCAGAAATGTAAGTGAAATAAAATAATCCTTCTATAAAAAATCCGCATGAAAATCCAATAAATATTAACAACTTGAAAAAGTCATGATATTAAAATTCCACTAAATCTAGCATGCAAGTACTGAATTCTTGACGAAGGGAGGCCATTTCCTTGTGAATCTCAGCAAACTGAGAATCAACATGCTTACGAAGCTCAGCAAACTGAGAATCATCATGGTTTTGAAGCTGCGTGAACTGTGAATCAGCAAGGATATGAAGGTCAGCTAACTACGAATCAACATGGTCACGACAATTAACCATGTACTCAAGCAGTGACTTCATCGTAACATCCTCTGGAATTTTAGTTTCTTGTGCGGTAGTCAAAGGGGAATGTTCTTCCTTATTTTCTGCGTTGGCGGCATCATTTATGTCCTTATAAATCCAACGCTTTACTTTTTCGTCAAAGTGGTATCCGCATTTTTGGGCTGAATGTTTGTATGTCTTTTCCTTTAAAAGGACAGGGGGTCCGAAGAAAAATCAATATCATTCTTCCGAAATATGTGTGTAAGGACACAAGCATATAGAAGAGAGGTTGAGGCCCCATGGCCCTTAGTGACAATGGATACTATATAGAGGAAAATGATTTCGGCAATGTTAGGAGCAACCTCGGTTCGATATTGGTTTAGCCAACATTTATCAATCGCTCAGATTGTTCTTGCCTTCCCATCGGACAGTCGAAAAAACCATGACACGATAAGGGTGAAAGATTCTCTCTTCAAAAGGAAGACTTTTAGGGTTATACCCTTTGCACTTTTGAATAGATGTGGTATCAGTTTCATCGTAAGGGCTTGTATTTTGAATACCCAAATTATCTGCAATTGATTGGGTGGTGATAGAGAGTTTCTTACGCATAACAAAAGAGTTAATGGAAATGATCTCAGATGAATTTGGGTCTTTTACATTTGTGGCATTACAGTAAAAGACTCGTACAAGTATTTCGCAAACCTGAGGTTGGATTTAAAAAAAAGCATTTCAACCCCATTCTTGAAAGTTGACTACATTTTAAAAATGAAGATTTCTTTCTTAAGGAAATTTATAGACACAACATGTTCTTTACGAATTTGTCTACCGTAGAAATGTTTATAATATTTGGTCTTTACATCGGGGTCTATAAAACAAGAATCATCAAAAGAGGGTGCTGGGTCATCGGTTCGTTGACGTTTGGTTGTCTGCTGCATGGTTAATGGGTAGAGTGAAGAGGAGTTCAATAGGATTTGGGTTTAGAGATCCTGAGAGAAATAAAGCAATTGTTTGGAAGTCGATCAACATCACAAATTTAAGAATTCCGCCAACCCCATCAATGAATAATGTATTTGAACATAAGAAAATTCATAGGAACCGGAGAGTTATGTGAATCGTGTTTTGAAAACATAAGAAAATTCAAAGCTAAGGCATGGAAAGAATTGGGGTTGAAATGAATGGAAAGTAAACGAAAACTAAGGGATTATATGAAGCAAATATTCAAGAGCAACTGCCAACCATAGAAAGTGAATGAAAACGAAAGAAGAAACAAACTAAACAAGAGGTTTTCAATAGATTTAGGGATTCTAGAAATATACCTTTGCGTGCTGGAAGCAGTCTCTTAGTGAACTAGATTTAGGGTTCCTGTAAAAAAATGAACAAAATCATCGTGAAATCTAATTGTTGTCACTGAATTTTCACCTAAATTCATCATTTTCGTTTTTTATATTATATTATATTATATTATATTATATTATATTATATTATATTATATTATATTATATTATATTATATTATATTATATTATATTATATTATATTATATTATATTATATTATATTATATTATACTTGTATATATTATTATTATCTTATGTTACTAGTATTTATTAGATACAAAACCCAAAAAATTAGTAAAGAGCCCATTTAGTTATAATAAAGGTCAATCTAATGTTAAATAAAAACCCATGTACATAATAACCCACTAGGTCCAAAACAAAGCCCAAGCTAACCCCATTTAGTTATACAGTCCATGTTGGATCTGGAAAAAAAGAGGATCAGCTCCCCAGCGCGCCGTCACGCGCGTGGGATCCACGCGCTATCTCTTCTAATTTCCAAAATTGCCCATTGCTTAGCCTCCAAACCCTTCGGCTCCACCAACACCAGCAGCTCAACGTCGAGATGTTTCATGGTCGTTAGGTAGCGGCGGCAACCGCATCGCCTCCATCATCCGCGCATCTCCTCCGCCGTCATGAGCCTGGACACGAGACTGCTTCACGGATGAAGCTGCTGGGTAGCGTTTTCGGGTGCTTCAACAGCTGCAGCGCCGCCACCGGCCAGTGACACTGGTGACCACCTCGCCCCCATTCTGTCCACGCCATGTTGTGACCCAGGCCACCGTGACTCCTCCATCTCTGGCCAAATCTGCAGCTAACAAGAATGAATGGTTAGGGTTTGGGTTTGAATATGGTAAGAATGAAGGGAAATCAACCTTTGGCTCATCAAATTCGAACCAAATCAGTGCAAATCGTATAAAAAATCAAAGGAGATCCAAATCAACTAAATGGGGAAGGAATTTGAGGGGAATTAAGGGATTTTGATCCCAATTTTCTTTGAATTTTGAGGTAACAAAAACACTATAAAAACACCCCTAATCCCTTTGTAATCTTCACGAACAATTACCACTTAGAGACTGAAAAATCATACAGAAATACACCGAGAATCGGAGAACTTCTCCCCAAATTGTATGTTGTTTTTTTCAAGAGAAATACAAGAAGCAATCAAGCAAATTTTTTGGGTATTATATTCTTCCATTCTCTTTTTTTCCTATTATTTGTTTATTTCGAATTTACAATAAAAGGATGACTTTTTTTACCTTGATTAAATCTTAAGCCATCTCCAGATTTTGAACTTGGTGGTCGAATTCTGGAAAATTTAAAATGGGAAGGTTTCGAATTTTTCTTTAAAAGATGAGAACATTTTAAAAACTCGGTTTCGGTATTTTAAAAAAAAAAAGTAGAATTGATTTGGGATTTTTAAAAAGATTCGAAAAGGTAAAATTTTGACTGACCACCGCCAATAGCGGCAACCGGCGCCGGTGGAAGGCGGCCAGAATGGTGGGTGATCATTTGTTCTTCAAAAAAATGATGAACATGATGAACATTTGAGATAATTCAAAAAGGGAGTGTTTGATCCAAAATTTTAAAGGCGATAAAATGAAAGTGTGTTTATAAAAATGGGTTTTATATCCAAAAGAAAATGGTTTAATTACTTTCATTAAATCCCTTCTTCCCAATCCCTATTGCTCCGCGGGTTGCCATGTTTCCATTAATTTCAATTTGGTCATTTTTTTAGTTTTATTCTTTAATTTTTTTTATTTTCATTGATTTTTTTTTAAAAAAAATTGTTTTTTATCGTTGTTTTTATTTTAACTAAGTCTTAATTTATTTCCTTTTAAACTTTGGCTCGAATATTAGGTGTTAACCCTATTTGAAGAATGATACACATTTTTTTAAAAACGTTTCATTTATTATGTTCCTTTAGTAATTTGCTTAATTCTTGTACTTATTTAATTTCACATTTTAAATTAGTATTGCCTTATATTATCTTGCGGATTAATTTTTGTATTGTTGTAAATAATAATAAATGCGGTGTCTCATCAAACGAAAATGACGGGCTAGCGCCAGGAGTGTTGGCGTTGATTGGAGATTATTTACAAATGATGAGACCGTTAAAATATAATCATATTAATAAATGGACAATTAAAACTTTATATGAACTTGCAAATTCTGACTTTAAAACCTTTTGTAATCGGCTAGGTACCAACTTTTGGGCGTTGTGGGGTGCTAACCCTTACCCACGCGTAACCAACTCACGAACTCATTCTTTTGTTTTTTTCACTGACCAAAACCGTTGTTTTAATAAAATAAAATGTTTTATTAAAATGACTCATTTTTAGGTGATCCAGTCACACCTTTTAAAAGATTGGTGGTGACTCCATGTATTTTTTAGTTTTCAAAATGTCGGGCTCGAAAAGGGTTGCGACAGCTTGGCGGCTCCGCTGGGGATGATTTTTATTTTTATTTAAAAAGAGTCATGCAACAAGTCTATAACATTTTGTTAATGTCGGAAATTGCAAGTTCACATAAAATTCAATTTAATTGTTCATCTATGAATATGATTCTATTTTACGCATTTTAAAATTGTTTAAGCTCCATACCCGAGCTTTGTCCCGTTCGTTTAAGTTGGGGATGCTTTGCTCATGTCAGAATATTGATTCTCCATATGAGCCTAGAAATTACCTTCGGGACTCATATGTCCTATATCTTTGTAAGGATATCGATCCTTCGTAAAGGCGTAGGAAATGAGTACCCCTGAGTTGAACTTGATTCGTTTGTAGCCTATAATGGGTGAGAAATAGGGGCTTTGCTACCCTTAGTAGGGGACAGCGAGGACATCTCGGGTACCCTTTTTAGAACCAAACCTTTGTGTGTGAATCTAGAATCCCACCCCAATAGAGCCATGTGGAAAACATTAAGCTTTTAGTATGGTCAAAAATATTTTGTAAGGATAATCCGTGGAGATATGTCCAGAAGTGTTGGAATGTGTTGCCCAGAATTATTTGTGCAATGAAATTATTTTGGACCTTTTAGGTTTTATTTATGTTTTTTATTAAAAAGAGTACTAACCTTTTTGTGTGTGTTGTTTTGTTTTTTTGGGGCATATTTATTTGTTGCATACATCTCATATTTAGAGGGGATTGATTCTAAATCATGTTGCTCAATTAGAAAAAGCTTTTGTCATGGATAGAAGGTACTAAAAGAAAGAGAAAGACATTTTGGATATACGATGATCACATGTACGAAATACCAAAGTATGCTCACATCGGCGCCAAGCATAATACTATAAGTCACAAGTTCTATGGGACCATTTCAATGGTCCAACCAAGCAGTTATCACGAAATGAAAATTTTGAAGATGGTCATTGGTCTACTCGGCTTAGGGGCAACGTAAAAAGGACTCAGGAGCAAGACGAGTCTGATAGAAGCATCGCATCCTAAACTGAAGATGTAGCTAAGCATGTGACGTCAAAAAGCTACATTTATTCGCTCCCATGTCAGACCGATAAGGTAGGACTCGGGCTTTAATGACTGGTCGAAGAGGAACTGGGTGCTCAGACTGAGACGTATTTGTAGGACCTTTGACATTCAATGGAAGCTACTTCTAGAGCAATATCTTAATTGAACTGACGGCCCATCGCCTGCATTCATACATTTTCATTCATGCATTTGCATTTTTTTATTGTTACTTGGATTACTTTATGTCTTGGACATTGCATACATTCATAC
Source organism: Hibiscus tridactylites (assembly GCA_958450335.1). Taxonomy (NCBI): domain Eukaryota; kingdom Viridiplantae; phylum Streptophyta; class Magnoliopsida; order Malvales; family Malvaceae; genus Hibiscus; species Hibiscus tridactylites. The sequence goes on from OY288271.1 coordinate 70,991,230, forward strand.
TAATTTAAATAAATCACATTTCTGAGTTTCTAAAAAAACTTCCCACAAATGCGGCACTCGCTTTCTGTCCAGAGCAATGGCCATGGAAGATAAACTGACAACTTTGGAGAATAGCCACATGAGTACCCAAGATAGACTCGATAAAATGGAGGAAGAATTGAAGGAAGAAATTGCACGAGCCCAAAGAAACACCGTCAGCCAGATAGCGGCCATGTTGGGTTTCAAAGACCATAAAATTGGAAAGGCAGATGAAGTCGTTGATGTTTCTTTGTCCCAGCCCAGGATGACTAGTCATACATTTCCACCGAATAATAGGTTCCAGATCCATAAAGTAGAAACCTCAGCTCATACTCCGGTAAGGTCTAGGATAAATCATGCGGAAAATCAAGGCATTATGGTGCGGGATCTCCATAAGGCAGCCGATAGGTCCAGAATGAATAAGAAGCTAGAAGATCAATGTGATAGGCTCAAAGAGATCATCAGAGCCCTAAAAGAAGGAAACATTTATGGTGACGTAGATCCAAGGGATTTAAGTCTGGTATCTCACTTGGTGGTTCCTCCAAAATTAAAAACTCCCGACTTCGACAAGTATGACGAGACCAGTTGCCCTTCGGCGCACTTGACCACATATTGCTGAAAAATGTCACCGCACTTGGAAACGAGAAACTGTTGATTCACTGCTTCCAGGATAGTCTATATGGGTCTGCTATCCGATGGTATAGCCAATTAAGCTGGGTCAACATACGAACTTGGAGAGACATGTCAAAAGCTTTCCTCAAATAGTACGAATATGTGACAGATATGGCCCTAAGTAGGGTTGTACTATAGGATATGAAACAAAAGCCGAACAAGAACTTTCGCCAGTATGCCCAAAGATAGCGAGATGTGGCGGCCCAAGTCCAACCTCCATTGTTGGAAAATGAGGTTACTCTAATGTTTGTGGAGACTTTAAATTCTCCCTTCTATGACTATATGTTAAACCATGCCACCGAAGATTTTCCAGACATGGTCATGAATGGAGAGTTGATATTAACGGCCATCAGAAGTGGAAGACTCGAGAGAGAAGAATATGAAGAGCACCTATAACGTGAACTACTCGATCTTGGTTAGACTTCATGCCTTCATGGAATAATGATTCACAGCTGGATAATAAATGATTTTCCCGAACATTATTGGGGTTATACTTAGAATCAACCCTTTTTCTTTTGCCCGCAAGCATTAGGGATCTTTTGTAAGGGCTTCTATGTTAATCTACTTGTTTAAAGATGCATTCCTTTTGTGGCAAACATTTCTCATTTTTTCATTCTTCATCCATTTCTCTTCAAACATAGATCTTCTTTACAGAGTCTCTATAATTAATTGTATGCATGATTCTTAAATCTAATCCTGAGATAGAGGGGCAATAAAGTGTGTTCAAGTTTAATTAGGAGATCTCATATACAAATTATGAGTGAATTTTCCTCTCAAACATTGTTATTAGGGTCCTTCATTTCCCTTCACGAAAAGAAAATAAAAATCCATTGTTGTCTCCCTTTGAGCCTGATATTTTTTATCAAAACCCTAACCAAGAATCACTCCTCATACTAGGGGCAAAGAGGATGAAAAGGTGTTCTAGAATGAAAGGAACACAAAAAGGAAAAGGAAGAAAAAGAAGAAAGAAAAGGAAAAGAAAAAAAGAAAGAAAAAAGGAAAGGAAAGGGAAGGGAAAAAAGAGAAAGAAAAGAAAAAGAGAAGAGAATAGAAGGAAGAAAGAAAGAAAGAAAGAAAGAAAGAAAGAAAGAAAGAAAGAAAGAAAGAAAGAAAGAAAGAAAAAAGAAATGAATAAAAGAAGAAATGAAAGTTGAAGTACGAAGGAAAACTTGAAACGAATCCTTCAAATGAGACATGTGCCAGAAAATGAAATGAACTCTAGGGTGAAAACCCAAAAAAGGGCAGTCTAGAGTGATCCAAGGAAAAAGAATGAAGATTTCATCAGGAATAGTTGATCCTTGGTTTAATTACCCTTAAAACATGTATTTGAGCCTATATATCCTTTTCTTGGTAACCCGAGTCTAGCCTACATTACAAGACTTAAAAGACCATTTAGATCACACATGAATATTTGAGAAAAGGAGTTTGTCTTCAAAACACATTCCACCTAATTGAGTTAACATGTCTTCAGGGATCTCAAAACTCCTAATGCCTGATTGAGATTAGAAAAGTGGGAAACATAAAACTTGGGGAGTGGGTGAGTTAAAGAGATCCACTTAAAAGTGGGGAACTATCTGGTTGATGGATTCGTGAATCATTCATACTATGAATTTTTGGCATCTGGCTTTCCTCTATTCTATGTTTGCCATGACTACTTTCTTAAAATTCCCATTTTTAGCCTTTTCTAGCATCCGCCATGACTTTTTCCTTTGAACTATCATTTTATCCTCTTCTTGTATCTTACAAGTAGGCTGGCATAGATTTATGAAAAGCAAAGGATTTCTTGGTACTGATCCCAACCACAGGGAACCAGGAATGAATGTTTTCCATCATTTTAGGCAACAATTGAACCTCAGTTTGAACGAGGGCATCGCCTTGCATAAGAAGGTAAAAAGAAGAAGAAGCATGTGTGTTGAAGAGTTTTAAGTGGATTGTGTTGTCAAGCAAGATCCACACATAAGATGTAAGATCCCTAAAGCATAAAAAGGGGTAGAGCCATGCCCAGTAGGCAAACTGTTTCATCAGATTGGGGAAAATTATATCGACCAAGGATTCAGGATCCCTGACTTTGATAGGCATGAAAGGAAGAGATTAAAGTGCTAACATCAAATACATTCAAGGCAGAAATAAGATTTGCTAGAAGGTTTTGTATGCAAATGCTTCAAGATGTCCTGCATGGGCAAGAATTTGAGAATTCACAAGAAGCGCTGAAGATGCTTAATATTTTTAAAGGGCGTATGAAGACTTGATGCTTTCAAGTCCACTCAAGGAGGCCTGTCGCTGAGTATTGATGTATCAACTACAATGGTAGTTTGACTTGGTTCGATAGTTGAGTTATTTTACTGGCTAATCAGGAAGCAAGAAATCCACATTCTCATGACTAGACAAAAGCTAAAAGAGTGTTGAAGAATATGAGGATAAAGTCAGTCCTTTCAACCAAGAATACAAGGTAACTGGATTGAGCGAGAAAATGTGTAAAGAGATCAGAAATTTTCTATAAAAAGAAACAAAAGAATAAGATTGGAGAAGTGGAAACTAGTTGAGCAGTTCAGGATTGAAGGATTGGTTGTGGCTAACTTTCCTGCTCGTCGCGATCTTAATAACATTATAAGTCTGATTCAGTGTAGAGAAATGAAAATGAATGCAAAGTCTGATGAGATGGGCCAGAATAGATGCCTACCATCTTTTACCAGAGTTGAGAAAATGTTTGACATGATACAATCCAAGTTCTCCAGAGCTTCACAATTTCTTCTGTGACTGTTGCTTGACAGAAAAAAAAATTGATAAAAGAATTTTAAAAGAAAACATAAAACTTGGCATGCATTCATGTTTTAGGCTTCCCTAGAAGCATGTTCATCATAATTGCATTGTGTATTGTATTTTTCACGGGTACATGAAGAATTTTTCAATAAAAGAACATGCATGTCCATTCAGGCATTTGGAGAATGAAACCTGCTTATATATTAAAGCATAAGGAGAATAGAAATTGCTTATCTACTCAAGCATAGGGAGAGTAGAACCTGCTTATCTATTCGAGCAATCAGTAAATAGAACCCGCCTATCCGTTCGGGCGTTTGGAGAATGGATTCTGCTTATCTATTCGAGCATCAGGAGAATAGAACCCACCTATTCGTTTGGGCATATGGAGAATGGAATATGCTTATCTATTCGAGCAAAAGGAGAATAGAACTCGCTTATTCATCCAAGCGTAAGGAGGATGGAACCTTTCTAGAACATGCTTATCTATTCGAGCATAAGGAGAATATAAAATGCTTATTCATCCAAGCATGAGGAGGATGGAACCCTTTTTAGAACATGCTTACCTATTCGAGCATGAGGGGAATAGAGCATGCCTATCCGTTTAGGCATTAGGAGAATGGAACCCACCTATCCATTCAAGCATCAGGAGAATGAAACATGTCTATCCGTTCAGGCATCAGGAGGATGGAACCTTTATCTTTCAGAGTTTGCATATCCATTCAGGCGAAAGGAGAATGGAATTCGCTAGTCTGTTCGGGAAAAAGAGTCTTGATGGTTTGGTAATTGGTGAAATTTAGTGTCCTTTTGTTTTTTGTTCTATTCTTGTTTCACCAGAATGAACAAAGAGAGGCAGTTGTTGTCACTAAATTTTCACCTAAATTCATCATTTTTGTTTTTTTAATTGTTATTGTTGTATTATATTATACTATTATCCTTGTATATATTATTATTATTATCTTATGTTATTAGTATTTATTAGATACAAAACCCAAAAAACAGTAAAAAGCCCATTTAGTTATAATAAAGGTCCATCTAATGTTAACTTAAAACCCATGTACATAAGAACCCACTAGGCCTAAAACAAAGGCCAAGCTAACCCCATTTTTAATGTGCAGGTTAAATCTCAACTGTTGGATCTAGGGTTAGATCCAACGGTCCATGTTGGATTTGGAAAAAGGAGGATCAGTTCCACAGCGCGTCGTCACGCGCTCAATACCCCGCGCGCATGGGAGCCACGCGCTCTCTCTTCCATATTCCAGAACTGGCCTTTGCTCAGCCTCCAAATCCTTCGGTTCCACCAACACCAGCAGATCAATGTTGGGTCGTTTCATGGTCGTCAGGTAGCAGCGACAGCCGCATCGCCTCTATCATTCGCGCTTCTCCTCCGCCGTCACGAGCAAACACACGAGACTGCTTCACAGATGAAGCTGTTGGGAAGCGTTTTCGGCTGCTTCAACAACTGCAGCACCGCCACCAGCCAGTGACACTGGCGACCACCTCGCCCCCGATCAGTCCATGCCATGTCGTAACCCGTGCTGCCGTCACTCCTTCATCTCTGGCCAAATTTATAGCAAACAAGAATGAATGGTTAGGGTTTGGGTTTGGGTTCGAATATGGTAGGAATGAAGGGAAATTAGCCTTTGACTCATCAAATTTAAACCAAATCAATGCAAATCAGATAAAAAATCAAAGGAGATCTAAATCAACTGAATGGGGAAGGAATTTGAGCGGGAATTAAGGGATTTTGATCCCAATTGCTTTGTATTTTAGGTAACAAAAACACTATAAAAACACCCCTAATCCTTTTGTAATCTTCACGAACAATTACCGCTTAGAGACTGAAAATCATACAAAAATACACCGAGAATCGGAGAACTTCTCCACAAATTGTATGTTGTTTTTTCAAGAGAAATACAAGAAGCAATCAATAAGTTTTTTGGGTATTGTATTCTTCCATTTTCATTTTCCCTATTATTTGTTTATTTCGAATTTACAATAAAAGGATAAATTTTTTACCTTGATTAAATTGTAACGCCCCGGTTTAGGACCTAGGTGTTTTGAGTGTCGGGTTAGGCTAGTGGAACAGGTAATCGGTTGTTCGAGACATTAAGAGGTGGTTCGGGGAAATCAAAGTTCGGGATAGAATAAAAATGTGGTAAAATTTTCTAAAATCCTCTAAAATGATGTTTAAGATGTTGGTTAAATCAATTTTGCAAAACAAGTTTTGGGAAGTGTACATTTTGGGTAGTAAACAAAATGTAAGGTTTTAAAATTGTGGAAAATGATGTTTTTCAAAAAGAGTCAAAATCTTAGAATCTCTAGGGAGCTTAATGGAAATTAAGGATTTTCCCTATTTTGGCATGTGTTTTAAATGGTTTACTAAATATTAAAAGTGGCTTTTATTGATTTAATTAAAGAGGTAGTTATTTTGGTTAACAAAATTGATGGTCATTTCATTTTCTTCATTTTAACATCAACCAAACACTCTCCCATTCTCTCATTTTCCAAAATTCTTTCACTTTCATTTTCTCTTTTGATTTTCAACATCTTTCTTGTGATTTCTCTCAAATCTCTTCAAGATTCTTGAAAGCTAAACTTGCCAAATTAGAGGATAAGCAAGGATTGGAGGTAATTTTCATGCTAACCCTCAAATCAAGGTTCTTTAATGAAATTACAAAGATTTTTGGCTCTTTATTTATGTTTTTGATTGAAGTTTCATTGTGGTTTTGATAAAATGATGAAATCTTGTTGGAAAGGATGATTTAATGTGTTTTTCGGAGTTGTTTTGATTTGATTTGTTTGAGATGGTTTCTAATCTAGTTTTGGAAGGTTAATGATGTTGAAATAGAGTCTTAACCATATTAATCTCGAAATTCTTGAAATCTTTGCTTTTAAAGGTGTTTTTGGTTGGGTTTTGGGGTGTTATGTGAGATCTGAGTTTTTGTAGGTATAAGGATGGTAATAGGTTGTTTTTGGATGTTGATTTATGCTTAAAATGTGTTGAAAGTGTTGAGTTATAGCTGGGCTGAGTTTGAAGATCAATCGATTGAGTTTTCGGTTGTTTTGGATGGGTAATTTGGTGCTTTAGAGCGGGGCAGCGGGTTTCCTTTTGAGTGTTGGTGTTTGGATGCATTATGATGCATTGAATCTCTATTTTTAATGTGTTGAAAATAGGGGATAGTGTTTCGGAATCGATCGAAGTGGTTTTCGAGGCTTCGGACGGTAGGTTGTTACATCGGCAAGTGTGGTTTCGCAAGTCAGTGAGTGGAAACTGATTTTTCCAGCATGGAAATGTTTTTAAAAAAGGTTTTGGGAACTTAGTAAGATCTTGAAACGCTTTACTAAGTTCAGAAGTAAGTGAAGTGAATTTCTTCCTCGGTTTGTGCTATTGTGAGCCTTTGGATGCACTTGTTTTTATTGTGTTTACCTACTGTTTTAAAGCATGTTTTAAGTTTATAAAATGTGGATGATGATGCCATATGGTTTAAGGATGCACTAGGTAAGTGATCCTTGTATGAATGTGTTGATGCATGAGTTTTGAAGCATGGTTTAATGCTTGAGATATGGCTTATTATGAATGCTTTGGAAAAACGATGAAGTATGCATGAAATGTGGAGTATATTGGCAAGTGATGTTGTATAAAGTGTTTTGTAATGAAATCGGATATAGTTAGCCGGCTATAGGATTGAGTGTACTATAAACAAGTCGCCTTGGATGTTGAGGGTTGTGATTTTACCGAAAACTCCATCCAGGTACCCCTAACAACTGAGAAATATTTAAGGTTGCAACGGTATAGGGTAGCTCCCGGGTGCGAACCTTATTTGTGTCTCGTCTCTCGTTAGTGGGCTATACATTTACCGATGAATGGTGTTGAGGGGTTGTAATTGTACCAAATACACCACCACGGGTGTCACAACAGTGGAGGGTTGCTTCCGTGTGTGAGCCTTGAGATGTCGGTAGAGTGTATGAAGTGTTTGGGACAAACTTGGTAATTCGTGTATCTGATATGCTTTTGTAGAAATGAGAATATTGTTAATCAATTGTATGCCAATATAATGGATTGAAATGTTATGGAAACGTTAATGATGCATATTGTGGAAAATGCATGTTTTACTTTAAGCTTTGCATAATAGTGAATATGCTTGAAAAGCTTGATTTTTGTCTAGCAATGGTTTAATTGCTGAGAAGTATGTGAAACTTGTTGCATGATGTTTAGCATGTTGTTTTTAATGATGATGTGCATGAGTTTTTAAAGAAGGCGTGATGGTTTTTCAAAGAGTGAAAATGGTTTTGAGCATTGATGGTGTTTTTGGTTTTGAGCATTCCTCACTAAGCTTGTATGCTTATGCTCACTTTTGCTCATCAACGTAGATAATTAAGTGATTCGAGGTAGCAACTTTCCAAGGATTTCCAAGAGATTTCATTAAATGCATGTCTCAGTTTTGAACTAGTGTAATAAAGGCAATGGGGGTGTCCAATGCTATGAATGTTGGTTGTTTTGGTATTTTCTGGTTTGGTGCAAGTTTGGTATGCATATTTGGATATGTAAATAGCCTTAAAACGTTAGTTTATGCCTGGATTTGAGATTTAACTTTTGATGCTTGAATTTCCTAGGAAGCATGCGTCTAGAATCCATCAATGATGTTAGTGTTACTTTGATGATGTTATTGCTACGTGAACTTGTTAGTTGAAGTATATTTTGGTTGTAAGCATGTTTGAATGTATGTTGGAATGGTTTGGGATGGTTTTTGAATTGTTAAACCAGTCAAATTATACTTTGCAGGCCCAGGTGTTTCGAAACACCCTTGTCCGTTTCGAAACGGGTGTTTGAATTTGTCTTGGGGTATCGAAACGGGGAGGTCCGTTTTGGTAGGGTTTGACATTGTAAAACCCTGTTTCGAAACGAGTCCAGAGTAGTTTTGATACGAGCCCGCATTTCAAAACAGGTGCCTTTGTTCCGATACACCCGTTCCGATACGAGGCTTGCTGTTCTGAAACAGCTTGCTGTTGTGACAGTTTTTGGAATATTTTGAAGTTTTGTTTCTTTGCTTTTTGGTCCATATTTGTCATGTATGCAATTAAATGAGTTCTAATGGTTAATCTGAGTCGAGTTCTTACAAAGATGCATGAAATGAGTTTAATTAAAGGTTGGTAAAATGAAAATGGGATAAACCCTTGTAATTTGTTAAGTTTACAAAATGGTCCCTAAAATTGAATTTGGTAATAATCGATGTGTGTTTGAGTTTTCATTTGGTCCGCTGCTTTGTTGATCACAAAGGAACCTAATTTGCATCTAGACAAGATAAAAAGGGAAAAAATAGGGTCGTTTATTGAGGTAAACCTTCTTGGTTTAGTTTAATATTCCCCGTGTGACCTGTTTGGTTCGTTCTATCGGCTAGACCGGGTCAAGAGGGTTACATTTGGTGGTATCAGAGCCAGGTTATGAAAGGTTGGGATGATGGTAAGTTGTTGGTAAGTAATTGAGATGTGAATGTGTGTTTTTGGGTGATGTTTGTTTTGTTCGGTGAATGTCTAAAGCATGTTATATGTGATGCATGATGGTTTGTGTTGTTATATGTGATGATAGTTTGGGCTTAATTTTGATGCTTGTGATGCATGATGGTTGTGACATGCACGTTGTATGCTTTATGCTATGTTGGGGGGAATTGGAATGCCCATTGCCATATTACCATGTTGAAATGTTTTATATTGGTTTTGAAGTCTTGGATCCTTGCTAGAAGCTGGCCTGATCTTTTGTTTATTTTATATTCATGTTTAATGATAATAGCACGATGGGTCCGAGGAGAGAGTTACGTTTTGGGTCAGTTGCTCCTGCTGATGAGCAACGGAATCAGGAGAATGAGATTCGTCCTGGTGCGAATTTACCTCCTCCACCGCCACCACCACCTAGGGGTGAGGAGCAAGAGCAACGTCGACAGGCTGGTCTGGGTGATTTGATGCCTTTGGTACATGCGATGATGGGAGCATTCCAGGCTGCTGTTGCTGGAGTGCAAGTGTAAGCGCCTGCTGCTGGGCAAACGGGTTTGCCGTTGGAGCGCTTGCGAAGTTTGGGAGGCGTGGAATATCGTGGTTTATCTCCCAAGGCATCCGAGGCATGGATGGCTAGTACGATCCGAATTTTGGATCGGATGGGGTGCAATGATGCACGAAAGTTGGGTTGTGCAGTGTCGTTGTTGCATAGTGATGTGTATGCATGGAGGACGACTGTGACCGCGGCTTTGGAGCCAAACGAGGTGGATTGGGATCAAATTGCATGTTATAAGCATATGATCCTCCTTTTACTGTTAAATAAAGTACCATCACGGACGGTAAACCCCGTGAATTGTCTCTTAAGCTAGAGGAGCAATACTGGAATGTCAGAGGTTTACTTAGCTTGATACACGGGTTACCTGATCTTACGTTTCTAGGCCCAAGCCAATAATAGAACCCCTATATTCTCGAAGATGGAATAACAACAGGCTATTCTAGATCTTTCCTCTTTCCGGTTCTTCTTTCAGGCTGCCTTTAAAACAAAGTATCTAGGAGTCAGATACTTGGATGATAAGAAGCGGGAGTTCATGTCCCTGGTGCAAGGGAACATGACGGTAGCAGAGTACCAGGTCCAGTTCGTACGATTGAGCTAGTATGCTCCAGAATTGGTGCCGAGTGATAGGCATCATTGTGATCACTTCCGGTATGGTTTGGTGCAGAACGTAAAGGTGTTCATGCTCGCGTCTGATTACACGGATCTCGTATGGGTGGATCTGGCTCGAGTAAGAGTGTTTCTGATGCTAGCCCTAGTGGTACGCAGAATAAGAGGAATCGTGATCGTAGATATCAGCCTATGGCGAGGCGAGGTAATTTTGGGCGTGGTACGCCAGCTCAGGGTAACCGGATGAGGTTTGAGCATAACACTAGCTGGACATGTGGATCGCGTGAGCACTTAAGGCGAGATTGTCCTCGCGTGGCTCGTGAGGAGCAAGCTCCTATGACTGGGGCTAATTCTTGTTGGAACTGTGGACTGATCACATGAGATGTGAGTGTCCCTTGTTAGCGGGAGGTGGTCAAGGTCGTGCACCTATTGTTGCACCGCAGAGAGGTCGTGGGCGTGACCGTGGTAACTTCCAAAGGAGGGAGGATGGGCAGAGAGTTGTGGCTCATGTTGTTGTTGTTCAACCGGAGGGTGGTGGTTCTGCGAGGGTGTATGCACATCGCGAGAGACATAACGACACCGACGTGATTGCAGGTACCTTCGCCTTGCAATCCTTGTCTTTGTTAGCATTGTTTGATTCTGGATCTACACATTCATACATCTTAAGTGAGCATGCACATTTACTTGATATTCCTGTTGAGATGCTAGACGTAAGAATGCAAGTAACCAGCTCTTTTGGTGAAACTGTTGTTACCAAAAAACTGTATAGGAGATGCCCTTTATCTGTTGAAGGCCATGTGTTTCCAGTTGATTTGATGGAATTGCCTTTTATGGTTTTGATGCGATTCTTGGAATGGATTGGTTGTCTGAGCATCGAACTATAGTTGATTTTGATGTTGAGCGAGTTACCTTGAAACTGGCGGATGATTACGAAGTGGTAATCGTAGGCGAGAACGTGAAGTTCTTGTCCAATGAAATTTCAGCTCTTGAAGTGAGTCAGATGATGGAGTTAGGTTGCGAAGCCTTCTTAGCGTATGTGATGAACCCTGGTACGAAGGAAGTGTGAGTGCAAGACATACGAACTGTATGTGAACTTCCGGGTGTTTTTTCAGAAGAATTGTCTGGTTTTCCACCAAACAGAGAAGTTGAGTTTGACATTGAGTTGTATGAAAATACGGCTCCCATGTCCATTGCTCCTTATCGCATGGCACCTAAAGAGTTGAAGACGCAACTTCAGGAGTTTCTTGATCGAGGGATCATAAGGCCAAGTGTTTCACCTTGGGGTGCACCGGTCTTGTTTGTAAAGAGGAAGGATGGTACGATGCGTATGTGCATAGATTATCGACAACTGGACAAGTTGACAATTAAGAACAAGTACCCTTTGCCAAGGATTGATGATTTGTTTGATCAGTTTCAGGGTGCTTCAGTGTTTTCGAAGATTGATTTCAGGTCTGGGTATTATCAACTAAAGGTTAAGGATGTGGATGTACCTAAGATAGCTTTTCAGACAAGGTATGGCCATTATGAGTTCTTGGTGATGCCATTTGGGTTGACAGATGCACCGGTTGCATTCATAGATATGATGAATCATGTGTTCTATGAGTTCATGGATCAATTCGTGGTAATGTTTATGTAACCCCCTTAACCCGGCATAGACGGTTGACCCGAATTAAGAAAGTCACACGGGGAAAACCAAAGTCAACCCGAAAGTCAACCTTGATTAACGACCCTTTTTTTTTTCTTTTTAATCTTGTCTAGATGCACATTAGTCCTAATTGTGATCACAAAAACATCATACTCAAAGATCACAAACATCAGAGATCAAACAGGGACCCAATCGAACAAATTACAACTTTAGGGACCAAATTGTAATTTCTGATAAATAAAAGGACTTAACCCAAATTAAAGTTGCCAACTTGAAATTAATCAGGTTTTATGCTTCTCTGTGAAATTTCAGCTCAAAAGGACTTCCCAAGCTCATACAATTGCACAAACAAGTTTCGGGACCAAAACGCAAACAATTCAAAACATATAACTGCCAATGTCAGCCCCCAACGGTCGACCGTTCCGAAACATGCTGAACCCGTTTCGAAACACGGGCCGTTCCGCAACGGGTTCCGAAACATGGCCTGGCAGAGGCCAAACCGTTTCGAAACGGTGCATACCGTTTCGGACGCCTGGGTTCATTCAAGGCACCCGTTCCGAAACGGTGCACACTGTTCCGAAACGCCTGCACAGATTGCAGCAAAAAGCATTCCAAAACATGCAATTAATCATCCAAACATGCTCCAAATGCCACCAAACTTTACCAGCATGCAATTCAACATATATAGGACTTTTAAGCATCATCAAATCATCCGAACAACATCATATGCAAAAAGCCCCAATTCTATAGGCATGCTTCCTACACAAGCTAGCTACCCAAACACAAAACTTCCAAAACAAGCATGTAAAGATCCAATGCAAAAACCAGCAATCTTATCAACAATCAACATACTTAGGGAGTTCCAAACACCTCCCAAATCATACACATTGGTCCCCCATTGCCAAATTACCCAAAAGCTAAAATGTTTAACAAAAACCTTCCATACATTGAGCTCTACTTGCACTTGAATTCTTGCCTTCCTTGCTGCCCTCAAGGTTCCTTAATGTTCTGCATTATTGAATTAAGAAAACGGAAGAGAGCGTAAGCAAAAGCTTAGTGAGGTATGCTCTTAAAAACCATTCAATAATGCATTTAAAAACATTTACAAATCATGCTTTAAATCAACCTTTGCACATGCTCAAAAGCATACTTAAAACAAGCATCTCATGCTTCAACATAATACAACATGTCATATTGGCTCAAGTGATAAATTCCATTTCATTTAAACAAGTTCATCAACTTCCCCAAGGACTTTTAAACACCTTGGCCCCAAGGACTTTTAAACACCTTGGCCATGGACTTTTAAACACCATGAATGAGGACCACACAAGGACTTTTAACCACCTTTGTGTCCATAGCTTGAATCACCCCAAGGACTTTTAAACACCTTGGCCCCAAGGACTTTTAAACACCTTGGCCCCATGGACTTTTAAACACCATAGCCCCATGGACTTTTAAACACCATGGAAAGGATCACCTAAGGACTTTTAACCACCTTAGTGTCCGCAACAAGAATCATCCAAGGACTTTTAACCACCTTGATATTCTTAAGTAACAAGGCTCACTCAAGGACTTTTAACCACCTTAGTGACCTTAACCTTTTTAAAACATCACTTGCCAATATACATCATTTTCATCATTTAATCCACTGTTTTAAAGCATTAAACCAAGCCATATTCATCATGCATTTAAAAGCATCAAACCACATTTAATCAATGTACAAAAGCAAGGAACTCCTACCTAGAGTTTCCCTCAACATATGGCTTACAACATCAGCAAAAACCATGCTAAATCATGCTTTCAAAACAGTAATTAAAACATGCAAATAACCATTTTGCATCACAACAAAATCATGGCCACCACTAGAGAGTAATTCCGAAAACTTACACTTGAGCTTAGCAAAGTTGTTTAGACTTAAACTAAGCTCCCAAGACATTGGTTTCAAAGCCGAAAACCCAATTTCCACAAACGCACTCACATGCACTCACCGATTTCCACTTTGCTTCAAGCCAAAGCACCAAATCAAGCTTCCGGATCAACAACTCTTGGAACCAAAGATGCCTCCCCTGTTTCAACACATCAAAGCAGAGGATTAATGCATCATCATGCATTAATTGCTTCAATGAAAGCACCTAAACTCGCTGCTCTCATCCAATCTCCATTTTCGGCCACCAAACACAACCGAAAATGCATCCAAACCACTTCTAAACAAAGCCCAGCCATAAACCAGCAAAACCACACATCCTTTAACATCATATAACATCTAAAAACAACCTATTAACATCCTTATACCTCCAGCAACATCAGATCCACAAGATCACCTCAAAAACAACCTTGAAACACAAGCTAAACTTAGGAAACTCAACCTATCCGGGATTGCATCAATCAAAACTCAATTCCTTATCAATTTAGAGTTCATTTAACATCAAAAACACATCTCAAATCACAGATTAATCAGATCTAACAAAAATCATCAAAAATCATCAAATCTTGCATTATAAGCCAAGATCCATTTCACCACTTAAAAACCTTTAACTAAACATCAATTAAGGATTGAAAACTTAGGAATTTCAGTAAAGAACTGATAGTTTAGAGGAGAAGGACGTTCTTACCTCCAAACTTGAGTTTCTCCTCTTTTTGGAATCAAAAACCTTGTTGAATCAAGTAGCAATTGAAGAGGTTTTGAAGATATGTTGATTAGGAATCAAATGAGAGTTGAAAGGAGGGATTTAGGTGAGAAAATCAGATCCAATTCTCTAGAGAGAATGTGTTTGGGTTGAGAGAAAATGAGAGAAAGAAAATTGAGAAAAGTTGGTTACAAAATCCAAAAATAGCCAAATGGCTTTCCCTCCACTTTTAATATCATTTAAAATCAGAATTTAGACTTAAAATATCTTAGAAAAATATGGAGAAACTCCCTTTGGGTAAATAGCTCCTTAAAGATTCAAAGTTTAAACCCTTTATAAAACAGTCACCAAACTTTCGAAAATTACATTTTGGTCACTAGCCAAAATGTCACACTTCCAAAACTCATTTTCCAAAATTGATTTCACAGTTCACTTAATTATATTAAAAGATGATTTTAGAACATTTTTCCATATTTTTAATGCAACCCGAACTAGGCTTTCCTAATTTCACCTCTTTAGATTCGAACAGCACTTTGACCAACCGGTCAATGCCCAAAACTCCTAAGCCCAAAACCGGGGCGTTACAGTTTATCGATGATATTCTCCTATACTCGCGTACCGAGGAGGATCATAATAAGCATTTGAGGATTGTGTTACAAGTGCTGTTGGAGAATCAGCTTTATTCTAAGCTGAGCAAATGTGAATTTTGGCTCAGGGAAGTGGTTTTTCTTGGACATGTGGTGTCAGCCGAGGGTATTCGGGTTGATCCACACAAGATCGAGGTGATGATGAGTTGGAAAATGCCTAAATCAGTGACAGAAGTGCGACATTTCCTTAGGTTGGCTGGATATTATTGAAGGTTTGTTGAAGGTTTCTCTAAGATTGCTGCACCATTGACCAAGTTGTTGCAAAAGAATGTTCGCTTTGAATAGACAGATGTTAGGCAACAAGCTTTCGAGAAGTTGAAGGAAGCTTTGACGCAAGCTTCTGTCTTGATTCAACCAGAATCGGGTAAGGAGTTTGTAGTTTATAGTGATGCATCATATATTGGTTTGGGTTGCGTGTTGATGCAAGGTGGGAAGGTCGTAGCTTATGCATCTAGACAATTGAAGGTGCATGAGCGAAACTATCCTATTCATGATGATGGAGTTTTATGTTTTAAAAGTCAAATAGATGTGCCGGAAGATGTTGAGTTGAGGCGCACTATTTTGACTTAAGCTCATAGTAGTCCTTTTGCTATGTACCCTTGTAGTACTAAGATGTATCGTGGTTTGAAGGATGAGTACTATTGGGTTGGGGTGAAAAGGATGTTGTTGATTTTGTAAGCAAGTGTATGGTTTGTCAGCGTGTGAAAGCTGAGCATTAGTTTCCTTCTCGTTTGTTACAGCCCTTGAGGATACTAGAGTGGAAATGGGAAAGGATTACGATGGATTTTGTTTCCGGTCTGCCTTTGACACCATCTAAGAAGAACTTCATATGGGTGATTGTGGATCGTCTTACGAAGTGTGCGCATTTCTTGGCCGTGCATACTACGTATAAGTTGGATAAGCTATTAGAGTTGTATGTTGCTGAGATTGTGCGTTTGCATGGTGTGCCTGAGTCCATAGTGTTGGATAGAGATCCGAGGTTTAAGCTGAGGTTTTGGGAATGTTTACATCATGCGTTGGTTACGCGTTTGAATTTCAGCACTTCGTATCATCCTCAGACGGATGGACAGTCAGAGTGAGTTATTTAGGTGCTGGAGGACCTGTTGCGATGTTGTGTGATAGATTTCCAATGTTCTTGGGAAAAACAGTTGCCTTTGGTTGAGTTTGCCTATAATAATAGTTTTCAGGCGAGTATACAAATGGCTCCGTATGAGGCCTTATATGGGAGAAACTGTAGAACACCTCTTTGTTGGGCTAAGGCGGGACAAAAGTTGGTTTCCTTGTCGGATATGCTTAAGGGAACAACTGAGAAAGTGAAACTCATTTGTGAACGGTTGAAGGCTGCATTGGATCATCAGAAGTCTTACACGGATTTAAAGAGTAGAGATATTGATTTTGCGATTGGAGATCATGTGTTCTTAAAAGTATCACCTTGGAAAAAGTTGATGAGGTTCGGACGTAAGGGTAAGCTCAGTCTGAGGTTTATTGGGCCTTATGAGGTTGTGGAGCGAGTTGGTCTTGTGGCTTATTAGTTGAGGTTGCCTCCCGAGTTGGAGAAGATCCATGATGTGTTTCATGTTTCTATGTTATGGAGGTATAGATCAAATCCATCTCATGTGATACCATTTGAGGAGATTGAGTTGAATCTGAATTTCTCCTATGATGAGGAACCAGTGGGGATCCTTGATTTGAGCAGTAAAGTTATTCGTGGTAAGACGATTGAGCTTGTGAAAGTGTTGTGGGGACATCGAGGAGTTGAGGAGGTTACGTGGGAGAGCAAGGCGGGCATGTTGAAGCAGTTTCCGCACCTTTTTCCTTCAGGTAAAATTTCGAGGACAAAATTTCCTAAGTGAGGGAGAGTTGTAACACCCCGATTTTGGGTCTAGGTTTTTTGCGTGTCGGGTTAGGCTAGTGGAACCGGTAATCAGTTGTTCGAGACGTTAAGAGGTGGTTCAAGGAAATCAAGGTTCGGGATGGAATAAAAATGTGGTGAAATTTTCTAAAATCCTCTAAAATGATGTTTAAGAGGTTGGTTAAATCAATTTTGCAAAACAAGTTTTTGGAAGTGTACATTTTGGGTAGTGACGAAAATGTAAGGTTATAAAATTGTGGAAAAAGGATGTTTTTTCAAAAAGAGTCAAAATCTTAGAATATTTAGGGAGCTTAATGGCAATTAATCATTTTCCCTATTTTGGCAATGTGTTTTAAATGGTTTACTAAATATTAAAAGTGGCTTTTATTGATTTAATTAAAGAGGTAGTTATTTTGGTTAACAAAATTGACAATCATTTCATTTTCTTCATTTTCACATCAGCCAAACACTCTCTCATTCTCTCATTTTCCAGATTTCTTTCACTTTCATTTTCTCTTTTGATTTTCAACATCTTTCTTGTGATTTCTCTCAAATCTTTTCAAGATTCTTGAAAGCAAAACTTGCCAAATTAAAAGAGAAGCAAGGATTGGAGGTAATTTTTGTGCTAACCCTCTAATCAAGGTTCTTTAATGAAATTCCAAAGATATTTGGCTCTTTAATTATGTTTTTGATTGAAGTTTCATTGTGGTTTTGATAAAATGATGAAATCTTGTTGGAAAGGATGATTTAATGTATTTTTCGAAGTTTTTTTGATTTAATTTGTTTGAGATGGTTTCTTCTCAAGTTTTGGAAGGTTAATGATGTTGAAATAGAGTCTTAACCATATTAATCTCGAAATTCTTGAAATCTTTGCTTTTAAAGGTGTTTTTGGTTGGGTTTTGGGGTGTTGTGTGAGATCTGAGTTGCTGGAGGTATAAGGATGGTTATAGGTTGTTTTTGGATGTTGATTTAAGCTTAAAATGTGTTGGAAGTGTTGAATTGTGGCTGGGCTGAGTTTGGAGATCAATCGATTGAGTTTACGGTTGTTTTGGATGGGTAATTTGGTGCTTTAGAGCAGGGCAGCGGGTTTCCATTTGAGTGTTGGTGTTTGGATGCATTACGATGCATTGAATCTCTATTTTTAATGTGTTGAAAATAAGGGATACTGTTCCGGAATCGATCGAAGTGGTTTGGAGGCATCAGACGGTTGATTGTTGCGTCAGCAAGTGTGGTTTCGCAAATCGGTGAGTGGAAACTAATTTTTCCAACATGGAAATGTTTTTAAAAAAGGTTATGGGAACTTAGAAAGATCTTGAAACGCTTTACTAAGTTCAGAAGTAAGTGAAGTGAATTTCTCCCTCGGTTTGTGCTATTGTGAGCCTTTGGATGCACTTGCTTTTATTGTGTTTACCTATTGTTTTAAATCATGTTTTGAGTTTATAAAATGTGGTTGATGATGCCATATGGTTTAAGGATGCACTAGGTAAGTGATCCTTGTATGCATGTGTTGATGCATGAGTTTTGAAGCATGGTTTAATGCTTAAGATATGGCTTATTATGAATGCTTTGGAAAAATAGTGAGGTATGCATGAAATGTGGATTATGTTGGCAAGTGATGTTGTATAAAGTGTTTTGTAATGAAATCAGATATAGTTAGTCGGCTATAGGATTGAGTGCACTATAAACAAGTCTCCTTGGATGTTGAGGCGTTGTGATTGTACCGAAAGCTCCATCCAAGTACCCTAACGATTGAGGAATGTTTAAGGTTGCAACGGTAGAGGGTAGCTCTCGGGTGCGAACCTTGTATGTGTCCCGTCTCTCGTTAGTGGGCTATACATCTACCGATGAATGGTGTTGAGAGGTTGTAATTGTACCAAATACTCCACCACGGGTGTCAAAACGGTGGAGGGTTGCTCCCTTGTGTGAGCCTTGAGATGCCGATAGAGTGTATGAAGTGTTTGGGACAACACTTGGTAATTCGTGTATCCGATATGCTTTTTGAGAAATAAGAATGTTGTTAATCACTTGTAAGCCAATATAATGGATTGAAATGTTTTGGAAACGTTGATGATGCATATTATGGAAAATGCATGTTTTACTTTAAGCTTTGCATAATAGTGAATATGCTTGAAAAGCTTGATTTTTGTCTTGTAATGGTTTAATTGTATATGGCCTTAAAACGTTGGTTTATTCCTAGATTTGAGATTTAACTTTTGATGCTTGAAATTTCTAAGAAGCGTGCATCTAGAATCCATCATTGAGTTTAGTGTTGCTTTGATGATGTTATTGCCATGTGAACTTGGTAGTTAAGGTATATTTTGGTTGTAAACATGTTTGAATGTATGTTGGAATGGTTTGGGATGGTTTTTGAAGTGTTAAACCAACAAAATTATACTTTGCAGGCCAAGTTGTTTCGAAACACCATTTTCCGTTTCGAAACGAGTGTTTGAAAATGCCTTGGGGTATCGAAATGGGGAGGTCCGTTTCGGTACGGTTTGCTACTGTGAAACTCTGTTTCGAAACGAATCAATAGTAGTTTCGGTATGAGCCCGCGTTTCGAAATAGGTGCCTCTGTTTCGATACACTCGTTCTGATATGAGGCTTGCTGTTCCGAAACGGCTGGCTGTTATGACAGTTTTTGGAATATTCTGAAGTTATGTTTCTTTGCATTTTGGTCCTTATTTGCCGTGTATGCAATTAAATGAATTCTAATGGTTAATTTGAGTCGAGTTCTTACGGAGATGTATGAAATTAGTTTAATTAAAGGTTAGTAAAATGAATATGGGAAAAACCCTTGTAATTTGTTAAATTTACAAAATGGTCCCTAAAAACTAAATTTGGTAATAGTCGATGTGTGTTCGAGTTGTCGTTTGGTCCGTTGCTTTGTTGAGCACATAGGAACCTATTTTGCATCTAGGCAAGATAAAAAGGAAAAAAATAGGGTCGTTTATTGAGGTACCTTCCTGGTTTACTTCAATATTCCTCGTGTGACCTGTTCGGTTCGGTCTATTAGCTAGGTTGGGTCGAAGGGGTTACATAAATCTTGAGCCATCGCCGGATTTCGAACTTGGTGGCCGGATTCTAGAAAGTTTAAAGTGGGGAATGTTTTGAATTTTTTTTAAAGAGGAGAACATTTTTAAAATTCAGTTTCTGTATTATTAAAATTTGTAGATTCGAGTTGGAATTTTAAAAAAAAAAGTTTCGAAAAGGTAAAATTTTGACTGACCACCGCCGATAGCAGCGGTCGGCACCGGTAGAAGGCGGCCGACGCAGGTGGAAGGCGGCCGACATGGTTGGTGTTCATCTGTTCTTCAAAAAATGATGAACATTTGAAAGAATTTAAAAAGGGCGTTTGATCCAAAATTTTAAAGAGGATAAAATGAAAGTGTGTTTATAAAAATGGGTTTAATATCCAAAAGAAAATGGTTTAATTACTTTCATTAAATCCCCCTTCTCAATCTTTTTTTCTCCGCGGGTTGCCATGTTTCCATTAATTTCAATTTAGCCACTATTTTTTAGTTTTATTCTTTAATTTGTTTTTTATTTTAATTGAACTTTTTTAAAAAAAATTGTTTTTAACATTATTTTTTTAACTAAGTCTAAATTTATTTCCTTTTAAACTCCCGCTCGAATATCAGGTGTTAACCCTATTTGGGAAATGATACACTTTTTAAAAAAAACCTTGTAATTTGTTAAGTTTACAAAATGGTCCCTAAAACTGAATTTGGTAATAATCGATGTGTGTTCGAGTTGTCGTTTGGTCCGCTGCTTTGTTGAACACATAGGAACCTAATTTGCATCTAGACAAGATAAAAAGGAAAAAAATAGGGTCGTTTATTGAGGTACCTTCCCGGTTTACTTCAATATTCCCTGTGTGACCTGTTCGGCTCGGTCTATCGGCTAGGCCGGGTTGAGGGGGTTACATAAATCTTAAGCCATCGTCGGATTTTGAACTTAGTGGCCGGATTCTGGAAAGTTTAAATTGGGGAAGGTTTTGAATTTTTTTAAGGAGGATAACAATACTTAAACTCAATTTTTGTATTTTTTAAAAAAAAGTAGAATCGAGTTGGAATTTTAAAAAAGATTCGAAAAGGTAAAATTTTGACCGACCACCGCTGGTAGTGACGGCCGCCATGGTGGGTGTTCATCTGATCTTCAAAAAAATGATGAACATGATGAACATTTGAGAGAATTTAAAAGGGGGTGTTTGATCCAAAATTTTAAAGAGGATAAAATGAAAGTGTGTTTATAAAAATAGGTTTTATATCCAAATAAAATGGTTTAATTACTTTCATTAAATCCCTCATTCTCAATCCCTTTTGCTTCGCAGAATGCCATGTTTCCATTAATTTCAATTTAGTCATTATTTTTTTAGTTTTATTCTTTAATTTGTTTTTTATTTTAACTAAACTTTTTAAAAAAATTGTTTTTTACATAATTTTTTTACTAAGTCTTAATTTATTTCCTTTCAAACTCTGGCTCGAATATCAGGTGTTGACCCTATTTGGGGAATAATACACATTTAAAAAACGTTTCATTTATTATGTTCCTTTAGTAATTTGCTTAATTCTTGTACTTATTCAATTTCGCATTTTAAATTAGTATTGCTTTATATTATCTTGCGGATTAATTTTTGTATTGTTGTAAATAATAAATGTGGTGTCTCATCAAACGAAAATGATGGGTTAGCGCAGGAGTGTTGGCGGTGATTGGAGATCATTTTCGAATGATGAGACCGTTAAAATAGAATCATATTAATAAATAGACAATTAAATTAAACTTTATATGAACTTTCCAATTCCGACTTTAAAACCTTTTCCAATTGGCTATGTACCATCTTTTGGGCATTGTGGGGGTGCTAACCCTTCCCCCACGCGTAATCGACTCCCGAACCCGTTTTTTGGTGTTTTTCACAGACCAAAACTGTTGTTTTAATAAAATAAAATGTTTTATTAAAATGACCCATTTTTAGGTGATCAAATCACACCTTTTAAAAGATTAGTGACGACTTCGTGTGTGTTTTAGTTTTCAAAATGTCAGGCTCAAAAAGGGTTGTGACACTGATAAAACTCATCAATAGTAGCAACCATATCTTCAAAATGAACTGTCAGTCATGGAAAGTAAATGAAAACAAAAGAAAATGTAAGGTTATTTAAAAAACCTGGGGTTTCCAGGAATACCTTCGAATCCTGCAAATTGAAATTGAAAACGAAGGGGTTGAGCAGATGGTGTTTAGAAGGAGTAATAGGTGAAAGAAAAAAGTGAAAAGTCTTAATTTAATGTTTGTGAAGAGAAGGAAAGGAGGAATCCAATCGGTTCGCACAAATGATTGAAAAGGGCTTTAATTTTCTTTTGAGGGTGACCATCCAGCTTTGCAATATATATATTTCCCGTTAAGTAACGGAACTAGGGCATAAGTATCGCGACTTTTAATGAAAAATTAAGCGGAAACGGAATGCGAAAAGGTTATACGTGTTTAGTTTGTAACTGAAAATGTTATAATTCAAAGTTAAAATATTTTTAAGGTTTTGCAACCTATATACTAATTCTGATACTTTCATAGCAAACACTGCAACATATGACATTTATTTAGGATTGAAACTAATTAACAAACCTACAATTTAAGTACTTTTTCTTACATTTTAAGTTTATCTTTAAATCTAATAGTACCGAAACTTAGTTGCACGATTTAGAAATCTTCTTCTATCCTTAGGTGTGTTTTTAATAAGGATTGTGAGAAATGTTGTTAGGGGTTCGATTACGTTGTTTGGTTTATTTGGTGGGAATGTAGGATTAAAATCTAAATTCGAAACCCTGGCAGCGTAAAACGTAAATCTTAAGCCCTAAACACAAATTTATAACCATAAATCGTAAATTCTACAACATAGACACTAACTATTGAATGGCTTGTGTAAATAAAGTTTAGGAAAGCTTGTGGTTCAAGGTATTTTCCTAAAAAATTTCATGAAGGGATGACATGTTTTTTCACGTACCCCTTATCATATATGGCCAGCATCTCAGACGGAGCAACTTCATTACCATCTTTATGACCAACTTTGTAAAACCAATGTTCGATTTTGATATAACAAATAATCTAAGGACTAAACTACAAAGTAAATAAATTTTTAAGTACTCAAAATACTCACATTTCACAAGTGAATTTTAGATTTAAAATGTTTTGAAGTCAAAACTTAAACCCCATAAAATTTTCTAAATGTTTCAAAGCCAAAATACTCAAAATTGCCCCAGCGTTTTGAAACACCACCAAAGTGTTTCGATGCGTTTTGCCATTGGAAACGTACATTTCAATACAGACTAATCTGTTTTGGGACAAGGGTTTCAAAATAGGCTTGCCCGTTTCTATACAGCCATCATCTGGGTTTTTTAAGTATCATTTCGAAACGGCTTGTACCCATTTCGATACAGGGGTTAAGTATTTTCAAATATAGAGCACTAAATGAACTAGTCGTTACTTGTTAGAACTGAATTTTTGAAAATCGGTTACCCGTTTCGATACACCCCTTTGGTGTTTCGAAACACCATTTTACAGTTTCAAAAATGTTTCGATACGACCTATAGTCGTTTTGATACGGTCCCTTTTTTACACTTAAAGGCATTTTACAGTTTCAAACTATTTCGATACAGCCTATAGTCGTTTTGATACTGTCCCCTTTTTACACAGAACGACTCTTTCTTTTTTTAGTGTCTGTTTTGATACAGGGCCTTGTGTTTCGATACGGGTAGTTGCAGAACAGCATTTATGGAGGAAAGAGAGAGCCCAACGGCTCTATTGATGATCTCAACCACCCAAACAGATAGAAATCAATGAGAAGGTATAAAAGCACCAGCAACAACTATTGCACCTCAAAAGCAACATCCAAGCAATCAAATCTAAACCCTAAGCACTTATTGTCAAATTCTTGTACCCAACTCTTAGAGTTCTTAGTGTAAATCAAATTTGAGAGTTTGGGGAGTGTTTGTAATCCATTTGGGCTATATTTATCTTGTGAGGTCAATTGTAATAGCCAACATCTTCTTTGTAAAGTGAGAGTCTTGTGGTTCAATCTTTGGGTAGAAAGATTGAACATTTGTAAAGGTTACCTCCTTAGCCTAGAAAAGGGGAAGAACAAATTAGTGTAGGGTTTGTTCAAAATCCTTAGTGGGAGCTAAGGTAGTGGATGTAGAGCTTGTTTAGAGTGCCAATTCACCCCCACTTGGCTACATCAGTTAATTCGATCCACTCAACATTTGGTATCAGAGTCTACCTCTTTTAAGGCTTCACAACCACAAGAGGAGATCTTAGAAGAGTGTTGATCAATTCCCAAGTCAAGCCATGACATCTACCTTCGGGCCAAGCATGTACGAGTCACAATATACCACCAAACCACCTTTCTTCAATGGTGATAACTATCCTTATTGGAAGAAACCATATGGGATGTGGTAGAAGATGGATCGATCATTCCCATGAAGAGAGATGAAGAAGGAAGGCTTGTTCCAAAGAAGAAGGTGGAGATGAGTAAAGAGGATAGGAAAAGATTGCAAATGAATGACAAAGCTTTGCACATGCTATTTTGCTCACTCGGACCAGACATCTACTCTAAAGTGTCCTCGATCACAAGTGCCAAAGAAGTGTGGGACACTCTTGAGACCACTAACGAAGGAACAAGCGATGTAAAAGAGACAAAGATTGGGATCCTCAATCTTAGTTACGAGAACTTAAAGATGGAGGTTGATGAGACCGTAACAAAGATGTTTGATAGCTTCTCCGTCATCATGAATGGTTTAAAGGGCTTCAGAGAGATCATCCCCGAAGACAAGCTAGTCCGGAAGCTACTCTATTCACTTCCCGAATCATGGGATGGGAAGAGAATCGCA
The DNA here is from genome assembly GCA_958450335.1 of Hibiscus tridactylites. Classification (NCBI taxonomy): domain Eukaryota; kingdom Viridiplantae; phylum Streptophyta; class Magnoliopsida; order Malvales; family Malvaceae; genus Hibiscus; species Hibiscus tridactylites. The sequence continues at coordinate 71,015,978 of OY288271.1, forward strand.
ATCATCAAGGCAAAGAATTTGAAGACCTTGAAGCTCGATGAGTTGGTAGGATCTCTCCTTACTCATGAGATCATAAAACAAGGTAGAGAAGAAGAAAAGAGAAAAAAAAGATTGAAGAGTAGACAAACAAGAGGTGGATAAGAAGAAACAAGGAGTTGCTCTCAAAGCCTATCTACCACAAGAGGAGAGCGCTTCTAGCGGGGAAGAAGAGTTTGAAGAATTGACTATGATAGCCAAAAGATTCTCAATGTAACCCCCTAAACCTGACCCAAGAGTTATGGGCCGAATCTAGGAAGTCGGGTTGAAAACGTGTCCCTCAAGTAAGATGATTATTAGGTTTACAAAATTTAATATTTAAATTATTTATTAAAACGATGTCGTTTCACATTAAGTCCTATTTTCAAAATACGCGGCCGTATAAATAAAAACATCATAAAATAAATTATTTAAATATCCAAATAAAAATTTTCATGCATGCTAAAATAGTTGAAAAATCCTAAATAAATGTATAAGTAACCAAAATTACATAAATCCCAAAATAATAACTAAAATAAAATAATTCTGTAAATCCGAAATGTACATACTGAAAACTAAAATAAATCTGATAAATTGTGGTCCTTCAAGTACCGATAGCCTATGTCTGAGAATCTGAAAAATGAATTAAGGGGGGAGTCAGCTATTAAGCTCAGTGTGTCTCTAAAGTGCAGGCAATCACAAACTCAATTTCACAACAATAATTTCCACAAAAATATTTAAAAGACACAAGCACTTTTAAACACTGTTTTATGAAATCACAATGCAATGCACATTACTACATATTCACCAAAAAGAGTAGGTTCCCTAGAACCTCTCGCTACATAGTCACCAACACAAATGTGTATAAACCACTAACTTCCTCCGTACAATCCCAACCACAGTTTTCACAGTCTCAATACAGACCGATAATAAATCAGGGATTCACAGTTCATTTATTTTAAATCACAATCCGAAAATAATATGCACAGAAAACATAATATAAAATCATATAACAGCTGTAAATCATTCAAGTGTAAAATCACAGTCACAAAATCGAAGTATGTAGCACGGGAAGAGAACACACCTTAGCAAAAGCAACTCAACCTACCGAATAATATGTTTCCCACGATCAGGAGCACTGAGTTTAGCTGTATCAGAACCTATGAATATAATTTCTATATTAGCACTATTATCACTATGCCGCCAAACTAAGAGAAACACTAATACTAATATAAAGGAATACTCACGTGAAGTCCTTGAGGTACGTACACGGTTAGATCGAACATGCGAAGGGGGTGGTAGTTCGTCTTTTTCAAAGTCGATGTCGTCTAAAACGCACACAAACATATAATATATATATATATATATAAGCGAGAAATATATATGTATCATAATAATTTAATGATGATATTGTCTATATATAATGTAAATAAATTTTTAACAAATATAATGTAATAATAATGGGTATAGTATTAATTATAGAATCACGAGGATAAAACATATATAATAATATAATTGGATAGTATTACTATTACAAAGAACCATCAACAGATTAGAGTAGAAGACCATGGAACAAGTACCGATTAAAATAAGGCTAGGGCTTTGAGACACGATAGAATTTGTACCACGAAGCAGGATACGACTTGATCGAATGCGATGAAAGCTGGTAAAAGGCGTGCTCGATGACGATATGGAGAGCTATGTGGGAGAAGTAACAGCCAAAAGGTAAAAATAGGAAAAAAGATGAGGCTTAACGTGCTTAAATACCCAATCCTTAGGGTAAATTATGAGATAAGTCCTTTTTTAGGGTTCACAAAGTAGACACCTAATATTAATTCTTTGTAAAAAGGTCACTAATTTTTTTAAATTTCAATTAATTCCTAAATTTCTTAATTAGGGTTTCATACTAAATTTCTCAATCCCAAGAGTTTTGAATTTAGGGATTTCAAAAATTAGGTTTATAATTTAGGGATTTTGCGAATCTAGGGTTTACAATTTGGGCATAATTTTTGGGGTGTTACAACTCTCCTACCCTTAAAAGAAATTTCATCCTCAAAATTTTCAGGCTTAGCAATAGATCCCAAAAATTAACTGTCACAACTTAAAATTCTTCATTTTGAAAGTAAAAACCTAAATACATCAGAAATATACCTGCTGTGTCTTCTGGTTCACCATCATAACTCTCACGAGCTCTAGTTGCATAAACCAACCATGGTCCTCTAGTATCGAATCTGGCTAATCTATCACTCTGGGCAGGTCTAGCTCTACTAGCAGTACCAGAAGAAGGTGACCTACTTTGTCCTCTACCTCTAAAAGGTGTTTGAACTGATACTTGTGATTGATTATGTACGAATGATCTTGTATGTGGACATGGACAATCATTAAAGAAGTGATCTAAAGAACCACATCTGAAGCAAGCTTTGATCTTTCTCCTACACTCCCCACTATGCCACTTCTTACAATAAGAACACTGAGGCACGGAATAAGAACATGTCGATCCACCTACACTAGCAGTCAGAAAAGTATAAGTCACTAGTCTAGCTCTAGAATAACCATGATTATCGAGCTCCTTTAAAGCCATCTTCCTAGACTGATTCCCCTGACTATGTTGAACTGTTGTGGTCGGTTGCTTACTAGCTTGATCGGTACCCTGAGATTCAAGTTGCTTCATCTCTGCCTCATTCCGCTCAGTAGTCCTAGCTCATTTGGTAATCTCCTTGTACTTCTTATCCATATGCAAGGTGACTCTCGCCTTAATTGTTGGACGCAACCCTTTCAGAAATCAGTCACACTTCTCTTTTTCTGTAGTCACCAACCCCGTAACATATTGAATCAGTCTTATAAACGCAATCTCATAGTCGTTCACAGAAATGTATTTCTGCTTCAGATTCATGAATTCGTCCTGGCACTTTGCTAGATACTCAGCCCCAACATATCGGTCACGGAAAGCCTATCGGAAATAGTCCTAAGAAATCTGAATAGCTGGAATAACATGATTCTCAGCCTCCCACCAATTTTGAGCCTCACCCTGCAGTAGTGATACATCAGCCCTAAGCTTACAGTCGGTAGGATAGTCCATCACAACAAACAACCTTTGAAGCTTCTTCAACCAGTACTCAGCATCGGCCGGATTCGTACCCGTCTTCCCATCGAACATAGTCATCCCGACAGTCAGAAACTTAGTAGATATGGGCTTCCTAACACTCTCAGACTGGAGAAGATAACGGAGCAACTCCCTATGCAGTGTAGCAGAATCCAAGCCCACGGTCTCACTATCCCCAGAGTCATGTGGTTCTTCGCCCTGTGTCTGCTGATCGGGCAGATCCTCACCACCAGCCTGTTGAGCTCCGGTCTAGTGAGCTTCGGTCTGATCCACGGCTTGCTTCTCTACATTAGTACCGTGGTTTTCATCTTGATTCTGTGGCATAGCCCTGAATGGCGGAGCATCACTCTCTGCTGATGTGGTACGACCTCATCCTCGACCATGGCCTCGGCCACGACCTCGGCTGGCGGCTAACCTAGAACTCCTACGTGGTGGCATAGTAGTCTATGTACAAAAGGAATTAATCCTAATATTAGATTTGTTAGTTTGAGTCTCGGATTTAAAATACATTGAAAACAATAAGGTCAAAATTACGTAATATCGTAGTACATTTTTCAGAAAATTCCCATTTTTCCCAAAATACTTTAGATGCATGCAGAAGTTGAAAACATTTTGAAAATAAATGTTGTGAGCCTCACAGTCTGAGGGTTGAAATTAGCTCTGATACCATGTAACCCTCTAAATTCGACCCAAGAGTTATGGACCGAATCTAGGAAGTCGGGTTGAAAATGTGTCCCTCAAGTAAGATAATTATTAGGTTTCGAAAATTCAATATTTAAATTATTTATTAAAACAATGTCATTTCACATTAAGTCCCATTTTTCGAAAAAATGCAGATGTATAAATAAAAACATCATAAAATAAATTATTCAAATATCCAAATAAAAATTCTCATACATGCTAAAACAGTTGAGAAATCCCAAATAAAAGTATAAGTAACCAAAATTACATAAATCCCAAAATAATAACTACAATAAAATAATTCTGTAAATCCGAAATGTACATACTCAAAACTGAAATAAATATGCTAAATTGTGGTCCTCCAAGTACTGAAAGCCTATGTTTGAGAATCTGAAACAAGAACTAAGGGGGAGTCAGCTATTAAGCTCAGTGTGTCTCTAAAGTGCAGGCGATCACAAACTCAGATCCACAACAATAAATTTTCACAAAAATATTTAAAAGACACAAAGCACAATTAAACATGATTTTATGAAAATACAATGCAATGCACCCATACTGCATAGTCACCAAAAAGAGTATGTTCCCCAGAACCTCTCGCTACATAGTCACCAACACAAGTGGTATAAACCACTAACTTCCTCCGTACAATCCCAACCCATGATAACACAGTAAAAAGATATCACAGTTTTCACAGTCTCAACACAGTCCGATAATAAGTTAGGGATTCACAGTTCATTTATTTTAAATCACAGTCTGAAAATAATATGCACAGAAAACATAATGTAAATCATAGAACAACTGAAAATCATTCAAGTGTAAAATCACAGTCACAAAATCAAAGTATGTAGCACGGGAAGAGAACACACCTTAGCTAAAGCAACTCAACCTACCGAATAATATGTTTCCCACGATCAGGAGCACTGAGTTTAGCTGTATCAGAACCTATGAAAATAATTTCTATATTAGCACTATTATCACTATGCCACCAAACTCAGACAAACACTAATACTAATATAAAGGAATACTCACATGAAGTCCTTGAGGTACGTACACAATTAGATCGAACAGGCGAAGGGGCGGTAGTTCGCCTTTTTCAAAGTTGATGTCATCTAAAACACACACAAACATAATATATATATATATAAGCGAGAAATATATATGTATCATAATAATTTAATGATGATATTGTCTATATATAATGTAAATAAATTTTTAACAAATATAATGTAATAATAATGGGTATAGTATTAATTATAGAATCACGAGGATAAAACATATATATTAATATAATTGGATAGTATTACTATTACAAGGAAACATCAACAGATTAAGGTAGAAGACCATGGAACAAGTACCGATTAAAATAAGGCTAGGGCTTGGAGACATGATAGAATTTTACCATGAAGCAGGATACGACTTGATCGGATGCGATGAAAGCTAGTAAAAGGTGTGCTCGATGATGATAGGGAGAGCTATGTGGGAGAAGTAACAGCCAAAAGGTAAAAATAGGAAAAAGAGGAAGCTTAACGTGCTTAAATACCCAATCATTTGGGTAAATTATGAGATAAGTCCTTGTTTTTTTAGGGTTCATGAAGTAGACATCTAATATTAATTCTTTGTAAAAATGTCACTAATTTTTTTTAATTCTAATTAATTCCTAAATTTCTTAATTAGGGTTTCATACTAAATTTCTCAATCCCAAGAGTTTTGAATTTAGGGATTTCAAAAATTAGGTTTCTAATTTAGGGATTTTGTGAATCTAATGTTTACAATTTGGGCGTAATTTTTGGGGTGTTACACTCAAGGTTCATGAAGTCCAATCGTGGTAGAAAGTTTTCATGAAGAAAAGACTTCAAGAACAAGAACAAAGAAGAAGAGAAAGACCAACTCATTTGCTATGAGTGCAAGAAGTCGGGTCACATTCGCATTGATTGCCCTCAACTAAAGAAGAAGAAGCTCAAGGCTCAAGTAGCAACTTGGAGTGATGAGGAGTCATCATCCGAGGATGAGGAGCATGAAGTGGCCAACCTTTGCCTCATGGCCATTGAGGAGGAATCTATGGTAAACTCTAACTCAACATCTCTTACTTATGATGAACTATATTATGCCTCTGATGAGTTGCAAGAAATTTACGATGAATTGGTTGAAAAATATAAATAGTCTATTTTGAAAAATAAGAAAAATGTTTCCGATTTAAAATCTCAAAATGAGTCTCTTTCAAAAACCAATTCCGAATTAGAAAAGAAGGTTTTATACTTGATAAATCTTTCAAATGAGCTTAAAAAGAAAAATCTTGATGTTGAAAAACTTCTTTCCGATTTCCAAGGTTATCACACTAAGGAAGTGGATAATCTTAAAACTTCTCTTGCTATTGGGAAAAATGGTTTTGACAATGGTAGTTCTTCAAAACCCCAATATATAAAGAGAAAGAATTTTAACTACAAACAAAGTAGCTCTCAAAGGCATTATAGAACTAAGAGGATTGGAAGTGTATGGGTTCCTAAGGAACTTGTAGCTTCTAATAATATTGTTGCTATTTCATCTTGGATTCCTAAGGGAACCAAGTTTTTGGGAGCTAACACTTATGGACCCAAAATGGTTTGGGTACCAAAATCAAAGAACTAATCTTTATTTGTAGGGGGAGCATTGCTACAAGGCCAAAGCTTCAAGTCAAAACACATGGTACCTTGATAGTGGATGTTCAAGACATATGACCAAAGACAATAGTAGATTCATAGAGCTCAAGCCAAAGCATGGTGGAGTGGTAACTTTCGGTGACAACTCCAAAGGCCATATTAAGGGATTTGGCTCTATTGGTAATCACTCATTCATTCTTATTGAAAATGTATTGCTTGTCAATGGTCTTAAACATAATCTATTGAGCATTAGTCAACTTTGTGACAAAGGTTTTGATGTTCATTTTGATAAAAATGTGTGTAAAATTGTGAACATTAAAATAAATAAAATAATGCTCATTGGTCGTCGCATAAGAAACATTTATATGGTGCATTTAGATTACATACATTCATCCCATGCATGTTTAGTTGCACATGATGAGAGTGATGCATGGTTGTGGCATAGGAAACTAGGGCATGCTAGCATAAGTTTGTTTAGAAAAGTTGGTTTCCCAAAATCTAGTTAGAGGTTTACATAAACTAAAATTTTCATTAGATAAAATATGTGATGCTTGTGCTAAGGGTAAACAAAAGAGAACCTCATTTAAACCCATTAATGATGTTTCAACTAGTAGGTGTTACAATTAATCTACATTGTAACCCCCTTAGCCCAGTTTAGATGTTTAACCCGAACTACGAAGATTACACAGGGAAAACCAAAGTCAACCTTGATTTACAACCCTTTTTTTCTTTTTATCTTCTCTAGATGCATATTATTAACCTATAAGTTCAGCAAAGCGATTAGGTGGAAACGGCACAGCGATCAGAGTTCAATTGCAAACATTTGACTTTTAGGGACTAAATTGTAAATTCCATAAAATACAGGGACTTTCATGATTTTAAGTTTACCAATCTTTAATTAGCCATGTAACACGCCCACATGTCAAATCTCAGCTCAAGCGAATCATCCAAACTCATTCAATCGCATACACAATATCCAGGGACCAAAATGCAACATTTCCAAACCTTAAAAGATACTTTTAACCGAAAATTAACTACTCGTATTGATACACTTGGCCCTGTATCGATATGCGGGAAATTAGTAGCTAAAGAAGGTTTAAGCGTATCGAAACATTTCCTCGCATATCGGTACAGCCTTCAAACTTGGCCTAGGCGTATCGATACGCGGGCAATCCGTTTCGATACCCCTATACAGAAATGTCTCATTTTGCCTTAGCGTATCGATACGCTTCCCCGTGTATCGATACGCATACTAGATTGGCTTCAACCAACTTCATTTAAACATACCAAATCACATTCAAACAAGCTCATAACATGCATACAAGATATACTCTACCTAATAAACTTTTAAACACCATCAAGCAACAATTCATACTCAACAACCACTTCATATCATGATAGCATTTAGCTATTCTAGCATGCTTAAGATATCAAGCTATCAAAAGGGTAAAACACCACAAACAAACCATAGAACCATATAAAGGCCAAATACAAGTCCACAATTAGAAACTAAACATGCTTATAGCAACAAACATCTCCAATCGAAATCAGAAAGTAGAAGTCCCACCCATTGCCACTTATTACACTAAGGACGAACCACATACATCTCTTTAACAAAGCCTTGGATTCCTCTTGCTTTTGGGCTGCCTTGAAATGTTCAATTCTCTGCATTGATGAAACAAATAAGCGTAAGCATATAGCTTAGCGAGGATCGCTAAACCACATTCATCAATGCATTTAACATAATTTGCAAAACCATCACTTTCATCGCATGCTTTTTCATAAACCATGCCTTCTCAAAACAACATTGCATTTAATAATCACATGCTCATATGCATCACTTAAAAACAACAATTAAACCATTGCTCATGCTTTACCAAGCATCTCATGCATTCTTGCATCATATACAAGCATTTCATGCTTCATATTATACATTTACATTATATTGGCTCACAAGTGATAATCCATAAACCATTTCCACACAAGACACAATCGGATACGCAGATTACAAGCGTTGTCCCACACGCTTCATACACACTACCGGACTACACAAGGCTCACACACGAGAGCAACCCTCCATCATTGTGACACCCACGGTGGAGTACAACGGTACAATCTCAACCCCTCAACACCACTCATCGGTAGTTGTATAATTCCACTAACAAGAGCACGGGACACACAATACAAGATCCACATACGAAATTAACAACCACCGTTGTGATCTTAACCTCAATCGTTAGGGTACTTGGATGGAGTATACGGTACAATCACAACCCCTCGACATCTAAGGCGACTTTATACACGGTGCACCCAATCCTATAGCCGGCTAACTATATTCGATTAAAGTAACCAAAAACCATTTTCATCACTTGCCAATATAATCATTTAACCACATTAATCCGTTATTTTACAAGCATAACCACAATGCCATTTCCACAACATCACATGCTTACTATCATATACATTCAACACATGCAAACCAAGGATAACTTACCTAGTGCATCCTTAACATAATGACATTAAACCATGCTTAAACATGCTTAAAAAACAGTAAACAAATCCACACTTACATCAAGTGCAATTTTATCAAGTATAGCACATTACCAAGAGAGGGATTACCGAATCACTTACTCTTGAGCTTAGCTAAGTGTATCAAACTTACACTAAGCTCCCAAGACCACACTCAAAGCATGAAATTACATTTCCACTCACCGATACGTGAAGCCTTATTCGCCGGCACGAAAATTACCCCTCTGGAGCCTCCAAGATCACCTTGTTTGCTTCCGGATCAAGATCCCCTGTTTTCACATCATCAAAACAGAGATCTAAATGCATTAAAATTCATTCTAACACCAGCAACAATTCACAAACTCGTTGCTCACCCAAACTACACCAAAATACCCATCCAAAACAACCAAAACTCAATCGATTGCTTCCTAAACCAAGCCCAACCAACATACATCACTTCCAAAGCATTATAAACATCAAAACACATCTAACAAACATCCTAACCCAAACTTATACCTCCACCAAGCAAGATTCCACCATTTCACCCCAAAATCTCACTTAAAACTATCAAGAACTTCAAGGATCTCAAGGATTTCAGGATCTATGTTATCAACAACTCACTTTAACATATAAATCAACTTAAAACTCAATTAAAATCAACACAAAACAGAGCCCAACTCATCAAGTCCAAAAATCAAGAATCACATCACAATTTTACAAGATTTTGCTCTTAAATCAAAACTATAATCAAAATTTAGTTAAAATTCATAAATGAGAGTCAATAATCTTAGGAATTTCAATAAAGAACCTAGATTGAAGGTTAAGAATGGGATTTACCTCCAATCCTTGCTCTCTTGACAATTTGGCAAGTTTTCCTTCCAAAAATCATGAAGAAAAAGAAGTGAATCTTTGAAAAAAGAGTTTAGAGAAGAAGAGAGGAATTTGAGAGAAAAGAAATCTGATGAAAAGTTGTTTGACAAATGTGTTTGGCTGAAATGAGAGAGGGAAAAGTAGTTACGTGATTAAAACTTCTCTAATTTCTCATTTATTTAATATTTAATTAAAACCATTTTAATTCCTTTATTAAAACCCTTTAAAAACACATGTCAAATTGAAGGAAGGCTAAATTGCACAAAAGCTCCCTAAAGATTCTAAGATTTTGACTCTCTTCTTGAAAATAGCATTTTCCACAGTTTTAAAACTTTACAATTTGGTCACTACTCAAAATGTTCATTTTCCAAAACCCTTTTTGTAAAACTGATTTGATCCACCTCTTAAATATATTTTTAGAAGATTTTATCAATTTTTACCATATTTTTATCCTATCCCGATCCTTGATTTCCTTAAATCACCTTACACGATTTGAACCGTTCTCGACTGGTCCAATCCGATGTCTAAAACATCTAGGCCCAAAACCAGGGCGTTACACACATGGATTTATTTGGGCCTATTAGAACTATGAGCTTGGGTGGTAAGTCATATGCATTTGTATTGGTAGATGACTTTTCTAGATACACTTGGGTTCTATTCTTAAGTACTAAGGATGAGGCTTTAGAAAATTTTATCATATTTACAAAAATTACCCAAAATGATCTTGATCTTAAAATCTCACATATTAGAAGTGATCATGGAACCGAGTTTCAAAATATGGGTTATGAAGATTTTTGTAATGAAAATTGTATTAGCCATAATTTTTCGGATCCTCGTACTCCTCAACAAAATGGGGTAGTTGAGAGGAAAAATAGAACTTTAGAAGAGATGGCTAGGACCATGCTTTGTGAAAACAATTTACCTAAGTATTTTTTGGCGGAAGCCACTAATACTGCTTGTTATATTATTAATAGAGTAATGATTAGGCCTATTTTAAAGAAAACACCTTATGAGATTTTGAAATCCAAAAAGGCTAACATTAGCTATTTCCACCCTTTTGGTTGTAAATATTTTGTTTTAAACAATGGAAAAGAAAACTTAGGTAAATTTGATGCTAAAATTGATGAAGCAATATTTTTGGGTTATTCCCTAAATTCTAAAGCCTACCGGATATTTAATAAAAGAACTTTGGTTGTTGAAGAGTCTATACATGTTGTTTTCAATGATAACCTTCTTCCGATGAAGGAATCTTGTGATGTAGGGATCATTGAAGTCATTAATGGAGGACAAACATCAAAGGTGGATGAGATTCCAACTAAAGAAGAGGAAGCACAAGATCCACCTCTTGAAGCCTTGGAGGACTTGACTCTTGAGGTAAAGGAGGTGACATACCCAAGGGAGTTTAACTATGTCAAAGGTGGTGAAATCTTGGGTGATCCATCCAATGGGGTAACTACTGGATCCTCTCTCAAACTTATGAATCATGTTGTTTTCATCTCATACATAGAGCCTAAAAGTATCAAAGAAGCATTAAAAGATGATTTTTGGATATTGGCTATGCAAGAGGAACTTAATCAATTTGAGAGAAGTAAAGTATGAACATTAGTCGATAGGCCTAGTAATCAATCTACTATAGGAACTAAGTGGGTTTTTAGAAACAAACTAGATGAGAGTGGTAACATAGTAAGAAACAAGGCTAGACTTGTTGCTCAAGGTTATACTCAAGAAGAGAGAATTGATTTTGATGAAACATATGCACCCGTAGCTAGAATGGAAGCTATTAGGATACTTCTTGCATTTGCATGCTATCATGATTTCAAGCTTTTTCAAATGGATGTGAAAAGTGTTTTTCTAAATGGTTTTATAAATGAAGAAGTGTATGTTGAACAACCACCGGGTTTTGAAGATCCATAATTTCTAAATCATGTTTTCAAACTAATTAAAGTTCTTTATGGTTTAAAACAAGCTCCTAGAGCTTGGTATGAAAGGTTTTTCAAACTTTTTGATTCAAAAAGGTTTTCAAAAAGGCAAGGTGGATACTACACTTTTCATTAAAAGATATGACAATGACATCTTAGTAGTTAAAATATATGTTGATGATAATATTTTTGGTTCTACTAATGAATTTTATTTCCAAGAATTTTATAAGCTAATGCAAGGTGAATTTGAGATAAGCATGATGGGAGAGCTCTCATTTTTCTTGGGGCTCCAAGTCAAGCAAAGGAAAAATGGCACATTCATCAATCAAGAAAAATACATAAAGGGCATGCTCAAGAATTTTGGCTTGGAGAATGTAAAGCCTCAAGCCACTCCAATGAGCTCATTAATAAAGCTTGACAAAGATGAGAGAGGTAAGTGTGTCGATTCTAAGCTTTTTAGATCTATGATTGGCTCTTTGCTTTATCTTATCGCAAGTAGACCGGATATTATATTTAATGTTTGCTTGTGTGCTATGTTTCAAGCTAGCCCTAGATAATCACACCTAGTTGCCATTAAGAGAATTTTTATATACCTTAGAGATACACCTAGTTTAGGTCTTTGGTATCCTAGGGATTCTTCCTTTGACCTTCATGCTTTCTCCGATGCGAATTATGGGGGATGTAAGAAAGATAGGAAAAGTACCTCCGGAACATGTCAACTCTTAGGCGGTATGTTCGTATCTTGGTTCTCTAAGAAACAAAATAGCGTAGCCTTATCTACCACCGAAGTGGAGTACATATTCTTAGGGAGTTGTTGTGCTCAAGTTCTTTGTATGAAGCAAAAACTCTTAGACTATGGTGTTCAAGTAGTGTTGGGTTTTATATGCTCGATTTCCTTCAACCGATTTAGCTCGCCAAGTATGGAGAAGATTGGATATTTGGGTGTTTAAGTGGAAGCTAAAGAATAAGAATTGGACATAAGGATTTATAGTGGTTCGGCCTTCAAACAAGCACCTACATCCACTACCTTAGCTTCCCACTAAGGATTTCAACAAATTCACTCTTGAATTTCTTCCCCTTTTCTAGGCTAAGGAGGTAACCTTTACACACTCAAAGCTTGAGTAAACCCTCTTTACAAGATAAATTCTAAAGCAAACTTGAAATCCCTCTAATAGGTAATTGTTTGCACTATTTAGCTCTCACCCAAAACCTAAACACTTGAGCAAATTTGACAATGCTTAGCTCACTAGTGTTGTTTATAAAAGAAAATGAATAATTAAGCTCTAAGACAATTTCTTGATCATTATGTTGTTGACAATGGAAGCATTAGTTTTCTCTTGATGCTTGGAGGTCCCTTTTATACTCCCAATTGAGTTTGTAGTCGTTGAGGATCGTTAGGGTTGTTTTGGAGCCGTTGGAGACTATTTCCCACCATAAATGCTATTCTGCAAACGCCTGTTTCAAAACAATCGACCCCGTATCGAAACGACCTTCTTTAGAACTAGCCATTGAAGTCTGATGCAGCAAGTCGTATCGAAACGCCTCTAGCCGTTTCAAAACACCCTTGCTCCATATCGAAACGGTAGCAACCCCGTTTTGGAACGAGTGAAAATTGAACTGCAATTTAAAAAGCCGCTAGGGAGGTTTTGACCGTTGAGCGTATCGAAACACCAAAGGGGTGTTTCGAAACGAAGACTCTTCGTACCGAAACGGGCTAGCCCTGTTTCGGTACGAGTTTTGGCAGTTTCAAATTGTATCGATACAGGTCCTCATGTTTCGAAATGGGTACCTTGAAAACTCTAGTTTGGTTACTTAAAAACGTTTTAAACCTTGCCAAAAACCATTTAAGACTTCCACAAACTTATTTTCAAGTTGTTTGGACTTAAAGACTTTTTTGAAATCTTTTCAATTTAGTCCAAAACTATTTTTCAATTATTATATCAAAACATTAGTTCTTCAAGTAGATACCATACCCCTTAAGTGTGACAACACTAGTGCCATTTGTCTCACTAAGAATCCCATCCAACGCTCTAGAACCAAACATATAGAAATTAGACATCATTTCATTAGAGATCATGTCTTGAAAAATGATATAGTTCTTGAATATGTTGATACCTTGAACCAATTAGCGGACATATTTACCAAACCTTTAGATAAAGAACGTTTTTGGACCATTATGAGAGAGTTAGGTTTAACCAGCCTTTCTTGACCCTTTTAGGTCCCAAATGACCAAAAATGTGCTTGAAATTATTTGATACTCATGTTTGTGTTGATTTGCCTCATTTTGCATCTATGTTTGTTGTTAGGGGGAGTATGCAACTGTTTTAGTTCATATAACATGCTCATATATCATTTACATGCATTTAAGCTCGATCTAAGTTGGCCTTTTGGACTTAAAACTGCCCAAAATGCATTTTCTGGCAAAGGTGTATTGAAACAGGTTCAATTGTTTCGATACGGGCTCAATCTAAGTTGGTTACTTTAAATGGTCGTATCGAAATAGGCTCTTCGCATTTCGATACGGGTTCGTGATGTTGTTGAAAAATAGGGTCTACCTGTATTGAAATGGGTCTCGTACCGAAATGGCTCGAAAGCGTTTCGATCCTCCCGTTCTGATACACAAAGTGGCGTATCGATACACGTCTGCACAGATTGTTTTAAATAGCCTTAAATGAGTATCCTACTTTAATTAAAACACAAACGCTCTTTTTCTCTCAAACCCTAACCGAAAACCCTTATATAAACTCCTCAAATCTCTTGATTTTTCGCACCAAAATCTAATTTTTTTTTAGGGTTTTCAATCTACACATCAAGGCTAAAGCTTTGCAAGCAATTTGATGCATTAATCATCCCTCATTCATCCAATTTCCTATATCAATGTATAAAGCCTTTTCTTTTCTTTTTAAATTTTTGTTTGATTTTCTTCAATGTTTTTACTTAATTTTTGTATAGAATATATACTTATAGTATGGGTTTTGAAGTTTTTGCAAAATTTCTTTAAAACTCAAAAAAATTTTGTTCGAATATAAAATCTATATCGTATATTTTTCTTTACTATTTTTCGAAATTCTTTTTACCAAAAATTCGTTTTATATTTATATATATTTTTACACTATATTGTATAGATTTTTATCCAATACCCTGACTATTGGATTGCCTATTAGATTGAATTTGGTTAATCTACGCATGCATGTGTTTTTGTGTCTTGATTTATTTCTAGATTTCGAATATGGGTTCTAGGAAGAGAGTACAAACCGATGAGGCTGGTGGAAGTTCTAACATCGATGACGATTCCTCTCGTCCCAACCTCACTCTACTCTATCAAAAGAGTCTTCGAAACAAAGATGCCCATACCAATTGCAAGCTCTTTCAAGATCATGCAATCCGTCGTGAGCGTGTTGTCTCTATACCATTTTTGGATTCCAAACGATTTCAATTTCGTTATCTTCATTTATTGAGGTGTTGGTGTTTCTTACCGTTTTTGAGCTTACCTAGTACATTGTACTATAACATGGTTCTTCTCTTCTATGCCAATGCCCGATGTATCTCCAATGTCAGTCATTCTCAAGTGATTTCAATTGAATCCTACCTCATGGAGAAGAAGTTTCGAGTTGATCCACAAACCTTGGTCAATGTTTTTGGGTTTGAAGATGAGGGTATTTCGGATGAAAACACGTTGGGACATACTCTTGGTGGCTCTGTCATGGTCCTTGATGCTCATGATCGCATCCTTCATCTCATGGTCTCTTGGTGGTTTCATTCATCCGAAGGAAAGTTCTCCCACATTCACCAAGTCGACGGCTTTTAGATTCGTTGCTTTCGTGAGGAACGTCGACCAAATCTTTGCCAAATTATGTTTACCGAGATGGTGCATCTTGTCCAAAACTGTAACTTAGATCTTGTCACTTCTTTCACTCATGACACCGCCATGAGTTACTTGTTTTCAAAATTGGGGATCGATTGCTCTCTTGACATTCTAGAATCTCTCAAGGATCCCATCGATGAGCGCACTATTCTTCGTTGCAAGTTTCATTTCATTAATGGAGAGTGGATTCGTGTTGAGCATCCTCCTCAAGTTGCGGCCCCCAAACCTCAACCTCAAGTTGCTCCACCAAACAATGAAGCTCTCATGACTTTTCTCACCGAGCAATTCAATGGCTTGCGAACCCACATTGACTTTGATTTTGTCGCTATTGACACTCGCTTCACTTCCTTGGAGGGACGTGTCCAAAGTGTTGAGAATCGACTTACTTTAGTTGAAACTCAACAAGCATCGATGGACATGTCTTTTATCGGCTTTTATGGCGAGTGGAAACAATTTCGAAGGAGCACCGCCAACGATGAAGATGACGATGAGCCTTAGATCTTTACATCTCATTACATATCATCTAGTTTAGGATTTCCCTTTTTATGCACCTATCTATGTTTTTGTTTTAGGACCTATGCTTTGATCTATTGTTTTTAAGTATTAAGTTTGGATATTATGTTTGGATATTTTGAAACTTTTGCTTTGGTTTATTATGCTTAATGAAATTATGTTGCTTTAATTATGCTTTGTTTTATGCTATATTGCTTTTATATCTTGATTATATTCTTTATTCCTTCATTGATTTTGATCTAACAAAAAGGGAGAGAAGAGGGTTAAGCTAATTTTTTTACAAATCTTTTTCAAAACCTAGCTTCAATTTAGGGGGAGTTTACTTAAAAATTTACTTTGGTTTTGTTATATAAAAAGGAGAGATTGTAAAACCAATGTTTGATTTTGATATAACAAATAATCTAAGGACTAAATTGCAAAGTAAATAAATTTTTAACTACTCAAAATACTCACATTTGACAAGTAAATTTTAGATTTAAAATGTTTTGAAGTCAAAACTTAAACCCCATAAAATTTTCTAAGTGTTTCAAAGCCGAAAAACTTAAAATTGCCTAGGCGTTTCGAAACACCCCCAAAGTGTTTCGATACATTTTGCCACTAGAAACGTTCGTTTCGATACGAGCTAATCTATTTCGAGACAATGGTTTTGAAATGGGCTTGCCCCGTTTCGATACATGGGTTAAGTATTTTCAAATATAGAGCATTAAATGAACTAGCCGTTACTTGTTAGAACTGAATTTTTTAAAATTGGTTACCTGTTTTGATACACCTCTTTGGTGTTTTGTAACCCCCTTAGCCCGGCCTAGACGGTTGACCCGAACTACGAAGATTACACGGGGAAAACCAAAGTCAACCCGAAAGTTAACCTTGATTAACGACCCTTTTTTTTCTTTTTAATCTTGTCTAGATGCACATTAACCCTAAGCGTACCCTTGAGAAAAACATACTTGAAAAGCACAGCGATCGGAAAACAATAAGGGACTCAATTGCACAACATACAAAGTTAGGGACCAAATTGAAATTTCCGGAAATATGAAGGACTTAGCTGATTTTTAAATTACCAATATCAAATTAATCATGTTACATGCTTCCCTACCAAAATTCACTTCAATCGGACATCTCAAACTCAAGCAATTGCAAATACAAAATTTGGGACTAAAATGTAAAGCTTGCAAACCTTAAACCATTCAAATCGGTGCCCAACGGTCATCTGTTTCGGAACGGGGGTTGACCGTTCCGAAACGCGGGTTCGTTTCGAGACCCGTACCGAAACAAGGCTTCGCAGTGGCAAAAGTGTTTCGGAACGGCCCTATCCGTTTCGATACACGAAGGCCATTACAGGCCCCCGTTTCGGAACGCTAGTGCCCGTTCCGATACGGACTGCCCAGAAAGTGCAGAATTTGCTTGTTTAACATACAATTAATCACCCAAACACATCCTAATGAATCCCTAACTATGCCAACAGGTCATCATACATATAAGGTACATATTTGCATCATCAAAACACATTCATGGCATCAATTAGGAAAATTCACAAGTCTATAGGCATGCTTCCTAATATCCAAAGCAAACAACCATCAAAACAACAAAGCAAGCACCAAAATGGCCATTTACATATCCAAACATTTAAGGCATCATGCCACAACTAGGGAGTCCAAAACATCTCCCAAAAACACATCCTAAATTCCTATTGCCAAATATCAAAAACTAATAACGTTGTGAAAAAGTCACCATACATGAGCTTAGTTTTCTCTTGGATTCTTAGCCTCATTGCTGCCTTCAAACACCTCAATTATCTGCATTATTGGTTCAAGAAAGAGAGCGTAAGCACAAATTCTTAGTGAGGCATGCTCTAAAGAAACCACACAATAATGCATTTTATAAAACACCTTTTCACAAAGTCTTTTAACACACATCATCATCATTCATGCAACATTGCATTCACATCAAGCATCTCATGCTTCAATATCATTAACATGTCATATTGGCTTCCAAGTGATAAACCATAACCATTTACAACAAAAACACAATCGGATACGCGGATTACAAGCGTTGTCTCATACGCTTCATACACACTACCGAACACACAAGGTGGAGTTTACCGGTACAATCACAACCCCTCAACACCCGTGATGGAGTTTGACGGTACAATCACAACCCCTCCACATCACTCATCAGTAGTTGTATAACATCACTAACGAGAACACGAGACACACAACACAAGATCCACACATGGACTTTTAATCACCATTGTGATCTTAACCATCTCGTTAGTGTACTTGGATGGAGTTTACGGTACAATTACAACCCCTCAACATCCAAGGCGAATTTATTCACGGTGCACCCAATTCTATAGCCGGCTAACTATATCCGATTCAAGTACTTTAAAACCAACACATCACTTGCCAATATACATCAATTATCATCAATAATCCACTGTTTTAAAGCATCTAAGTCAAAGCCATTTACAACATGCATCACTATGCATCAATCAACATTTTAACAAATCAAACCAAGGATCTCTTACCTTGAGCATCCTTCAACAAATGGCTTACATAACCAGCGTTAACCATGCTAAACATGCTTTCAAAAATAGAATTTAAACATGCAGTTATCAACAAAAGCATCGAACCAATCCATGGCTCATCCAAGAGAGTTTTTTTCGAAAACTCATCTTGAGCTTAGTTAAGTTGATTAGACTTAAACTAAACTCCCAAACCTTCAAACATTCGATACAAAGCTGGAAATCCAACTCCACTCACCAATTCCGTTTCGCAAGCTTGCCGAAACGCCGTTCAAGCCTCCGGATCGACACCACAAGGATCTGAAGATGCCTCCCCTGTTTTAAACACAACAAAGCAGAGGATTAATGCATCATCATGCATTGAAATCTTCAGCCATTACACCCAAACTCACTGCTCTCACCAAATCTAACATTTCGGCTACCAAACACAACCGAAATCACTTCCAAACTCTTCCACAACATTACCCAGCCAAGATCCATCACTTCTAAACATTCTTAAACATCAATTAACATCCAAAAAGAGCCTAAACTCGTCCTTATACCTCCATCTATAATAGAACACCAAGATCACCCCAAAACCCATCATTTTCACAAGCAAAAACTTAGGAAAATCAACCTATTCAGGATTGCATTGATTAAACCTCAATTACACATCCAAAATACATTAAAAAGCCATCTCAAAACAGAGCCCAAACAATCACCACGAATTTCTTCAAGATTTAATCCAAATCTTGAGTTTTAAGCCAAAATTAAGATCACAACATTAAAACCTTTTGTAAAACTTAATTTAAGGATTGAGAACTTGGGAATTTCAGTAAAGAACTGAGTATTTATAGGAGAAGAACATCCTTACCTCTAAATGTAGATTTCTCCTTGATTAGAGCCAAAATCCTTAAAAATTCAATAAGCAAATCAAGAGGTTTTGATGTAGAAATGATTAGGAATCAATTGATGATTGAAACCTCATCATTTAGTGTAAAAATCAGTAGAAATGTTGCTGTAGAAATGTGTTTGGCTGAGGGTATTTTGAGAGAAAATGAGATGAGAAAGTTTTTTAAGAAAGTTAGTTATGAAAAGCTAAAATATGGTTTCCCTCTTTTCCTTTAATTAATTAAACATTAAATGAATCATTAAAATCTAAGAAAAATATGGAGAAATCAATCTTGGGTAAATTAGCTCCTTAAAGATTCAAAGTTTCAATCCTTACAAAACAGTCACCACTGAACTTTTCAAAAATTACATTTTAGTCACTAATTCGAAATGTCACACTTCCAAACCTTATTTTGTAAAATTGATTCCACCACTCTCTTATATATATTAAAAGAGGATTTTTAGACATTTTCCATATTTTTAAAGCATCCCGAACTAAGTTTCCCCTAAAACCACCTTTTATATTCGAACCAAAAATCAGACCGGTCCGGTTCAGACCCTAAACTTCCAAGCCCAAAATTGGGGTGTTACATGTTTCAAAACACCACTTTACAGTTTCAAATCGTTTCGATACGGTCCCTTTTTTACACTTAAAGGCATTTTACAATTTCAAACTGTTTTGATACGACCTATAGCCGTTTCGATACGGTCCCCTTTTTACGCACACCGACTCTTTCTTTTTTTAGTGTCCGTTTTGATACAGAGCCTCGTGTTCCGATATGAGTAGTTGCAGAATAGCATTTATGAAGGGAAGAGAAAGCCCTAACGGCTCTATTGATAATCTCAACCACCCAAACGACTAGAAATCAATGAGAGTGTATAAAAGCAAGCCTCAAGAGCACCACCAACAACTATTGAACCTCAAAGCAACATCCAAGCAATTAAATTCAAACCCTAAGCACTTATTGTCA
Organism: Hibiscus tridactylites; assembly: GCA_958450335.1. Lineage (NCBI taxonomy): Eukaryota > Viridiplantae > Streptophyta > Magnoliopsida > Malvales > Malvaceae > Hibiscus > Hibiscus tridactylites. Next base: position 71,036,453 of record OY288271.1, read on the forward strand.
CATTCTTGTACCCAACTCTTAGAGTTTTTGGTGTAAATCAAACTTGAGAGTTTGGGGAGCATTTGTAATTCATTTGGGCCATATTTATCTTGTGAGAGATCAGTTGTAATAGCCAGCATCTTCTTTGTAAAACGAGAGTCTTGTGGTTCAATCTTTGGGTAGAAGGATTAAACATTTGTAAAGGTTACCTCCTTAGCCTAGAAAATGGGAAGAACAAATTAGTGGAGAGTTTGTTGAAAATCCTTAGTGTGAGCTAAGGTAGTAGATGTAGAGCTTGTTTAGATGCTTGAACCACTATAATTGCCTTGTCTATCTTTTTAATTGTTCATTTTGCTCTCTTCATTTTTTTGAAAGTGCCAATTCACCCCCTCTTAGCAATATCGGTTAATTCGATCCACTCAACAAACTTCTTTAGCATTACAATCTTTATCAGCAACTTCCTCATCAACTTCATCAGAACCTTCTTTACCAACTTCATTACCAAATTCTTTACCAATTCTATCAGCATCTTCGTCAAAAACTGGATTCAAATTTGCAGTACTCATCTTGAGAATTAAATCTTCACACAAATCAGTGCAGAACCAAACAAACTCACACATAAATAAACTCATCCACAATACATAGAAATCTAACTTTTTTTGGTTCAAACCAATTTTGTACCATTCTCAAAACAAATATATAAAAACCCAATCCGAAATATATTCAGTTTAAACAGATTTCCTCCAACACGAAATGCAATTCTATACCAAATTTTCGAAATGCAATCCCTAGATTTTAATTATTTCGCAAATAAACAAACCTTAGGGTTTTGGGTTGTTTCCTTCGCGATGAAGATGACTGCACAGGTTCAGTTGCAGACCTAAGTTAAGGTTTCGATCCTTTACACTGACTGAAACATAGCTTCAGAGGTTTATGCAGGTTTTCAGTTGGGAAATACAAGGTTCGATTCTCATTCCATACTTCCTTCACTTTTACTGTTTTTTCGTCTACTTTTATCTATCCAACATACCTTTCTCCGGGTTTTGGTACTTATACTTGAGTTCTGAAATTTACTACACAAATATGTATTCTTAAAGTCACTTTATTCTACTTTACACTTTTTCTATAGGTTCCGAAACATGTATAAAAGTACTGATATTAGGAGAAAAACGTCAACTGTTACGCGTTAACCCAAATGTTACTTTCACATCATACTGTTTTGTTACTCAATATCGAATTTCGAGATATCTTCTTCCAATTATTAACTACTGGTTCCGGTACATATTTCATAGTTCCAAAACATATGCTTTATTTTATCTTTTTACATTGGAATACAATTTTTCTCCCTGTACAATTGTGAAACTTCATACAACATCTCGATACTTACTGACAACGACCTCTTCATATTTTCGCGTATTTTTAATAAAAATCTAAATATAACGGTTAAAATAATTTTTTTTTTCATCCGACGGTTATAACATCCCACCTTTTATTACTCGTACAGTAACCTGCTATCTTTTAGACAAGCTCGGTTGACCAACGAGAAAGAACTCTATGATAAGCCAATTAGGAAGTGTACGCAGCACGACTTGAAGGAACAAATAAAATAAAATAAAATAAAATAAAATCAAAATCAAATCAGTCTTTTATTTTTCCCCTTATTACAAAAATTTCAAAAGAGCGCTCGTCTTTCTCTTACACACGACACGACTCGATTCGAACATCTTTCTCCGAGTTTATGAAATGCCTGTCCGATCTGACTTGCTAGTCTAACTCGGTCTCTCTCCATTTCCTTTTCCCCCAACTCAATTATTCAGCTGAACTTTTCCCACTAGACGCTGTCGTTCCGTCGAACGCTAGGGGTTCAGATCACGAAGTTCAGCTGGGAGTTCTTTATCGGATTCTGAAGGTTCGGTATTTTGAAGCTGTACTGAGTGTCCGCTTTGTGAATTAAGCGGGAATGGTATCCCTTTTTCGGATTACGGAGTTTTGGAAGGGTTTCAAAGGTTGTCTTGTGGATGGGGACTAATTAGGGTTTCTTTGTTTTCTATTCAGTATTGGGGATAGTTTTCAACTTAATTTGTTTTTCCATAGCTGGAAGTGGAAAATTTTAAGGTTTCTGTTGGGGAATTAGAAAATTAGGGTTTCTCTTGTGAGCTCCGTGAGATTGTTGAATTTTTAGTGAAAATTTAAAATTGTTTTGTCTTGGTTTTTTTAAATAGGTTAAGATTTTGCAGGCTTTAATAATTGGGGTTTGTTACGTTTAGAAGTCGGGAAGTTGTTTGAAAAAATAGGATTATAGTGTGAGAGAAATGTTTTATTCACAGTTTATATTGGCGAAGAAAGGTCCCTTGGGGACAATATGGATAGCAGCACATCTGGAGAGGAAGCTCCGAAAGAATCAGGTGGCGGATACTGACATCGGTGTTTCTGTTGGTTAGTACTCTTTGGTTTCCTTTTACTTGTTAGATTGATATCTCTGAATTTACATTTCAAATCAATCTCAGTTTACTTGTATCAATATATTCATTTCCCCTTAGTGACGCAATATCAAAATATTCTTAAGGTTAGTTCACTCTAGACTGTTTTTAAACAGCGGCGAAAATAGACATTTTATTTGAGGATGGCAATTATCGAAAATAATTTTAACAGTAATCCTATTATTCAAACCGCGTACTACTGTAAGTGACTTAGCAAATATAGATCTCGACACTCAACTTGTAGAAGAAACTCCCAAAATGCTGAGCAAATTAGTAGGAATCTGCCTTTATTTATAGGATAAAATAGGAGCCCAAAAGTGTTTAAAATATTATGTGGGGTTGTTGAAAATTTTCAATTTTTATCAATTCAAAAATTTAGAAATAAAACTCAAGAAAAAGACTAAGTTTGTGTGCGCATATATATAAATTATATCTTATCAATCTTTTGAAGCTTTTACTTATTTTAAAAAATGATTTTAAATTCACATATATGTAATTGATATTTATGACAATTTAAGTTGTATATATAAAATTTATATTTTGAGAATACCAATTTAACTTAATCTATAAATACTTATAAATATATATTAATATGAAATTCGATCAATTTTAGGAACATTTTTTTTCAAATATTTAAGGGGGCCAAATAAAAGTTTTTAAAAATTTCAAGCGGCCAAATAATAATGTTCGCAAGGGGGGGGGGGGGGGGGAGGGGCATGGCCCCCACAAGTTCCCATTGTGTTCTGCCTCTCTTTTAAATATACATCCCTTTCTACTTCTCGTTTATGCTGTATCATTTTTTACTTGGATATTATTTGGTTGTTTCATAATTGGAACTGCATCTTAGTCATTGTTTCTTTTTTAGTTAACTATGGTTTTAGTTATTACCCTTCCATTTTTTGACTACTTTATACAGAAGTAAGTAGCAAGATGTAATTAGTAAAACTTTATTTGTCTGCCCTTGTTCAATGGATTTGCTCTCAAAATCACCCCCATATTTTGTAATTAATTGTTCAGCAAACCAACTACTTGATGAAATCAGAACAGTTTCAACCCTTATATTAGTAAAAGTGGTCTTTTGGATTTGAAAACCATATATACTAAGATTAGCTTGAAAATAAGCATGTTTGACGCTTGATCGTACTGTTAAACCTGGCAGCCAATTTGGTAAACGTGCACTCTCCAGAAAATTATGGGGCAGTATGATTATAGTTTGTTCCATTATGATTCCTAAGTTCCCTTTGAAATTTTATTACGAGATGATTTTCTGAAGCCCATAGCATCCTTTTATCCCATTCTTAGTGATGCGTGAACTAATTTTCTTTAAATCCTTTTATCCATCTTCCTCTTTTGGGCAGATTTGGAGGATTCCTGGAAATTCTATTGGTTTCTCTGGGAACCTGTGGACATGGAGGAGTAATTTTCTTCTGGAACATGGTAACTATCCATGTTGTTGATAGCATATTCTTAAATATGTGGTTAACTTGGTTACCCATTGGAGGAATTTTCTTTTGAGCTTGTTCAGCCCTTTTGTTGATCATGCATATCTCTGCACTAATAAAATTAGATAAAGGATATCGTTGTTATTTTTCACATTCTATTGTCTAATTTCTTTCATGTTCACGAGCAACCTTGTGACAAAGAATAAGTTGCCTAGGCTCGCCTAACTTTTTGTATTGCCTTCTGTTGTTTATATGGCCTTTGAGCAGACTCTATTCTGTTTCCTGATGTACCCATTGCACTACGATTGTCCAGTCATCTTCTTCTTGGAGTAGTGAGGATTTATTCTCGAAAGGTGAATTACCTTTTTGATGATTGCAGCGAAGCCTTGCTCAAGATAAAGCAGGCATTTCGCTCCACTGCAGTTGATTTACCGCCAGAAGAATCGACTGCACCCTACCATTCAATCACTTTGCCTGAGACTTTTGATCTTGATGACTTTGAGCTGCCCGACAATGAGATTTTTCAGGGGTTAGTTCCTGATACTTTTACCTTTTAGACTGCCTTTCTTGTTGTATGTGTTGCTTTGGCACTGAGATATACATTGAATATTTTCATGAAGTATCTGTGGAAGTACTGTATGTTAACTAAACATAATTTGCTTGGCAGTAACTATGTTGATCATCATGTTAGCTCAAGAGAGCAGATTACACTTCAAGATACCATGGGTGACGTGGTTTACTCTACATCACAATTTGGATTGGATGGTTAGTGTATGCTTTTGACTGTGGCAATGCTAGTTTTAGCTACATTTGCTTAGCAAAATTTAGTGAATCTAAAATTCTGCATTTAAATACTTTCAGAGCGGTTTGGTGATGGTGACACTTCTCAGATTGGTCTGCTTGATGAGGTAATGTTGTCATTCTGTGTCCTTGCACAGTCTTGGTACTGCTCTCATCGCCTACCTCAACCATATTTTTTTCCGCTGGATTTAACAGTGAACCTTCACTGAACACTCAAGGAGGAATTTTAAGGGAAAAGAAGGGTGTTAATCGAGATTGACAGAGCTCAAAATGGAGATAACAAGGCTCTGATACCATGTCAAAATAGAGTGATTTACTGTAGAAAACTCTCTTAATTTCTATACAACAGCTTACATCTTTATATACAGCTTATATCCTTAACTTAGGTAACTATTAAGTTAGGAAAGAGACTATTCTAGGTAAACTAAAATCCCTTAAAGATAGGGATTGTAATCACTAACAAGGATCTACAGGATCTTGTCCAATTATACAAAGAATCTCTAATTTATGCGCATATTTCCTGACAATATATTCCCATACTTACACGTACTAACCTACACCTTTAACCCTGAGTTTTTCTTGAGTTCCATCTTCTTTCCTGCTCGTTTGTTCAGCCTTATTTCTTCTGATTACTGTTGTTTTTCTTCTTACCAACGTCATCAGATGATCATAATATTGGACAAAAGAATGGTCCATGCGTGTTTAAAGCTTTCTGGTCATGTCAGAACTACTTTCCAACACAACAAAGTCGTAGAGGTCATACCTACAAAAAAAGATGAGAGATAAAACTAACTGGAAAAAAATCAATAATAAAATGAGTATGTCTATTGCAAAATAGTTGTGATCATGATGGAACGGGTTGTTACCTGTTAGGGATGGAGAATAATAATAATGAAAAGCTCTAATAAGGAACATTGGTAAAAAGAGCAAATGTTTTTGTTTATACTAGCAGTGGTTGGAGAACAGCTGATGCAATAATATCATCAGAGCATGGCATTCATGTATATCTTTACTCAGTAGAACTGCGTCTAGCCTTTTAGGGATGGGCTTACGGGAATGAAATGGGTCATTTACTGAAGCTATTTCATAGGTGGTTTGAACATTAAACCCCTGATCACTTGGTTCTTGAAGTTGAAAATGTTCTTCCTGGGATTCTCTGGCCTGCAGAACCTTTGGATTGTTGAATGGATGGTTTCATTGGCCCTTCAAAGTTTGATATCTTTGGGGTTGTGGTATTAAACCCGTCTTCTTTATGAATTGACCGTTTTTCACTTTTTATTTGTGCTATTTTCCTATTATGTTAATCATCTTCTGAAAATCCTTGTCTGGGATTAATCTTGAGCAGGAGCTAGTCCTAGATCAGGTTGCAGCGCCAGGATCTGTTGAAGTTTTAGAGTAAGCCTCATATATATATACAATCATGTCATTTATGAAATTCTCACTCCTACCGTATTTCCACGTCTAATATTTTTGGATAGTGTAGTCGTTTGACTCCCTCATGGGTAGACTGCTAAACACTGCCAATTGATAAGTCATTATTAATTTCACTGGTTAATTTATGCAACCATTATGATAATTTTGAAATTTCTGACTCACCTGACTTGTTTCTGTCATTTCAGGTATGAACAAGGGTCAGACGTACCACAAAAACAAGACCCAAGTAATTTAGAAGCTGTGCCAATGGATTGCAGTGGGGATCAGGTTTTATTTTTTATTCAACTCAACAGACATCTCAATTTCCTTTTAATTTGATTTTGACGTGGAAAGTTATATATTCTAGTGATTTTGTTAAATCTTGCCTTTGATTAATATGTTCTGCTTTTTGTTAGGTTGAAGGTATAACTGCAAATTCTGAATTTGTTGAGAATGATGAGGATGCAGATGCTCCTGGATTAGCTGAAGTGCCTAGCTTGTCTGGTGTTCAGAAGGCATTGACTGATCACGTTGAATCAGAAAATCACAATCTTACAGAATTGGACAATGATTGTGTAGAAAATGCTTCTAATAAATCAAAATTTCTCAATGGGGATAATGGTCCAGTGGATCAGTCTTTGCACAATGATATAAATCATGATGCTATAGTTGACGTGACTCCTGAAAATGGCTGCTACATTAGTGACATGGAGAAGGAACAAACTAAACCACTAGGAAATTCTGTCCATGATGTCTCCTTGTCTGTGGAGTACACATCTGCTGTTGGTACTACCAGAGGACCTGATGGTTTGGATAGGGTGAAAGATATGCATAATGGTGTTATGCACTCTATGGATAGAGCTGATGGAGAATGTCCAGAATCTCCTAGCTGCTCCAACGTCACCTTTGATTTGGAGGACCCTTCTCGAAGAACATGTTCAAGTAGCATCTATGTGCCCATATCAGATGTTTGTTTGGGGAATGGTCAAGCATCTCATAAATCTGAAATTGGCAATGATGCTCAAACCACTAATAATTTGGAAGAGCCATGCTCACCTGCCAAAGCAATAGCTTCAGATCCTTTCTGTCCATTGGAGTCGCCCAGTAGACCAACAGTTATTGATGGTGAAGCTCAAGCTTGTCAGGAACCAAATGATTCTGAAAATTTAGAAAAGCCTATTGTTCACGAAGATCTCTCTTCTCTTCAAGTTCTTGGAAGTGATAATATGGCTGCTGCAGAGCAAAACTTGGTGGATTTGTCCAGAAGGGAGGAGGAAGTTCATGCTCCTGGAGCTTCCATTGAGGTGCAAGGTTTGTTTTACATGTTTTACGAATGTAGTCTTATCTTATGTAGAATTCTTCTTCTTCAAATTTTATATATGAAGCCATCTTTTCTTTTGATGCTTTCTTGTTATGTTATTCCTGATTAACTACCGTCTTCACAGTTGAAGCCTGCCAAAGTCAGATGTCAGAACCTGCTCTATGTGATGATCAGTTGGAAAATTCAAATAATTGTGCTACGTTTGATTTGCCTGCACCTGAAAAGTTACTCTCTGCACCAGAAGGATCACATGACAAACCAAGTGATTTGCTGGGTGTGTCTACCCCAGACAAAGAAGTCCTAGTGGAAAATGGTGAAATTGATGCTGGAACCAAACTCATTTCAGGGAAAAAACGAAGTATAACCGGTACCTTAACTATGGAGAGTATAAACTCAGTTGAATCATTTGGAAGGCCTCAATTGAGGAGAACTGCAGATTCAGTTCCTGATGATGATGACTTGCTGTCTTCTATTTTAGGTAGCAACGCTTTTAACTTTAAAAGAAACTAGCACTTGCCTTCCAAGAATTTACTAGAATAGAATGGATTGTTGCTCTTTATAATGTACTTTTATGAATGATACAATTTTTCATTGATTCAGTTGGAAGAACTTCCGTTTTCAAAATGAAACCAACACCTACTCTTGAAGTAGCATCAATGAAACGTGCACGATCTGAACCAAGATCTGGTGCCACCAAGAGAAAAGTGCTTATGGACGATACTATGGTCTTACATGGCGAGTATGTTATCAATATGTTTTTTTTTTGCACCTTACTTTTTTGAGATCTCAGTAACTTATGGTTATTGCTGGTTGTTCTTTTCTCAAATGTATTTTAATTTGGATAATCATCAGCACTTTTCTTATTGCTCTGTCAACATAACGTATTTGCTTTTTTTGAGCTCTCTAATATCTGTCTGAGTTTATAAATCAAAATTTGTTTATGGAATACGTGCACTTGGAAATTTCTGTACTTGTTTATTCTTGCATTGTTGAGTCATCCTTCTCTGAAGCACCTTTTTGTTTTCTTCTGTAGTCAGCAAATTTTACACTAGCGACTTCTGTTGATGGTATTGAACTCTTGATTACTTGCCGAGTGTAGAGAATATAACAATCTATTTGTAGTATGGCATGCATTTTTTAATAATTAAATAAAATGTACTGATTTGGTTTCTTTTTTCCTCTTATCAAGTACAATACGTCAACAGTTGGTTAGTACTGAAGACATACGTCGCATACGCAAGAAAGCGCCTTGCACTCTCCCTGAAATTTCATTGATTCAGAGGAAATTCTTGGAAGATGAAATCTTTAGTGAACCTATATTTACCGGTGAGATCAAAGTGCTGAAAAATCCTTGTATCTGCTTGCTTTTGTTGTATCAAATGGGAATTAAGAATTTCAACTTGTTAATTAATTACAATGGGCCCGAAAATTCATGATATTCTTTGGGTGTTATAAAATACAAGTGGGAAGCGAGGGGGAATTATGAGTTGTGGTATGTAAACCGCATCTAATGTGCTACTGCCCTGAGAAGAGGAAAAGTTATAGATACAACTGTAAATATATCTCCTTAAGGCCCAGTGAAATTGGATTTGTTTTCATTGAGCAAAGTTATAGTTATTCTAGATGTTTGTCTAATCTAGGGCATCCTCTGGCCTTAGTGAGGACAGATCTTACTACTACGTCCGTTTTACCTATTAGCTTGTACACTATTGCCTCATTTCTGTGGACATAACAACTACATTTTATCATTTTATGTTCTGTTTTTTGGTACTGATGTAATATGTATGAATGATTACTCAAGTTCTAGAATTGTATGGATGATAAAGATTTATCTATGATCTATGCTAATATGTGTGCATCTTTGTCTTGATTCTTGAAACATTCTACGCTGCAATTGTAGGACTTTCTATCACATTGCTTGCAACTGTAGTACTTTATAAGTTTGTTAATTGATGGTATGCCTATTAGGTATCTCTGGTGACTTGGCATGTCTGCACAGTGAACCATATGATCTAAGCAGAATCAGGATTTCTGAAGGTGAGGAAAATCACGCGTCATCTGAACTAGCTAAGAATTCAGAGTCTTCTGTCAAACCTGATTTTGCCGAAGGTGGAATTCAAGGAAGCTCTGTGCCTGTGATTCTTGGAAATGATGAGCAAGCGCAATCTTCTGTCATTCCTAACCAGGCTGATACTCATCAGGGTGAATACAGTGATCTTAATTCTCAGCAGGTTAGCCATGCTGTTGATGATGTACCTAAACTTCTGCAACATGAACCTTTAAATGGGATCACTGAAATGGAAATTGACAGAGTTAATATTGAAGTTGCTAATGTAGCAAATCATTCTGTTCTGAATGAGTTCAGGGTATCATCCCCTACTGATCTTTTTACTGGAGATACTGGTAACATGACAGCTTGGGAGGTAACCAACACCATGGTTGGTTCCATGTTAAACAATGCAACATACCTTCCACCTGATCAAAAGATGAGTACTCAACCTGGAGAGGATGCTTCTGAATTGGATCTGAGAAATGACAAAGTACCTCATCCCACTGATGCTTTAGAACATGATGTTGAAAGCATCGTTGCAGCTGAAACTGAATCAAAAGCAACTAATGAGTTATTGTTAGAAGAAAGTAAAACCAATACTTCAATTGAGGTTAGTATGACAGAGGCAGATTGCCCTGCACCTATTGAAAATGGAACCGATTCTCTTGCAACTATACAAATCGGTGAGTCTGTGAATGACTCTCAAAATGCACATGAAACTGGATATGGTAAGGCTGGTGTAGCAGATCAGGCTCAAGTTGAGGGTGCACACTTGGATAATGATGACAGAGACACTATTTGTAAGGATAGCAAAGAATGTAAACTGGATTCCACATATTCGGAGAAGGTTGATATGGCTCTGAAAAATGCTTCATTAATTGATGGGGGAACTCCAATCTTTCAGGAAGTTGATGCAGTCAATGAGCAAATGGTCTATCTTGCTGATAATCGAGCTGTAAGTTATTTAACACATGTAGAACTCTGTCGATCTAAAAATATTGAAGTGCTATGATTTTTTCCTAACTGGTGGCGATTGATATCCTTGTATGGATTCAATTAATGCTCTAATGTTATAGCAGAAAGCCAACAGTAATTGAGACTTGAGAGTGTATATACATGCATGATGCATCAATATGGGGTTTTCTTTCCTCGAGCAAAATCTTATTTTTTGAAATATTTTAAGCAACTGTTGAAATATAACTTTGTTCTATTCTGCGAGCATGGTGGACATTTGACAGTTCTCATAACTATTTCATTTCTCAACTTTATATTAATATCCTGCTGATGTGCTTTCTTTACATTAATTTATTATGTTCCCGTTAAAATTGTTTTGGCTTTGGCCTTTCATATTTTATTTTAGGCATTAAGAATCCTCTAAATGACTATTTGGTCCTGTGGGTTGCAGGAATGTGAGGATGTTGCAATTGCAAATGACACAGGTTTGATCTTATTTCTCTGTTTTGCTTCTACTTTTGAGTTTTGACCGATGATGGGTATTTTGAAAATAATACTCCCTCTGTCCCACTAAAACTGTCACATGTTGACTTTTTTTAGGTCAAACTTTTTCAACTTTGACCTCTTATAATTTAAAATTTATTATTGATAAAAATATGAAAAATATATTTTAAAAACCTTGAATCAACTAGTTTTTAAATATATTTTTTATAATTTTTAATTAATTAAAATATTTAAATAAATTATAGTCAAAGTTGAAAAACTTTGATCAGAAAAATGTCAACATGTGACAGCTTTAGTGGGACAGAGGGAGTATTTATTTGGACATGACTTAAAATGCTTTTGACTGAATGGAGTATACTTTAGATGTAAAATTTTCATATAATCTGTGTGAACCCTGTAGGTAGGGTGGACCATAGTTGGGACCAAAGGGAGCTATGGCCTTCCAAAAGTTCCCCCCTCAAAAGGAAAATGTTAATATTTATTAAAAAACTATCTTTTACATACTTCAATTTATGCCTAAATCAATCTTGATATTGCTATCGGGTTGTTAAATTTTTATTTTCTTTCCTTCCAGAATTTCTGAACGTAGATGATAATGAGCTAGGTGATGATGATGTTGATGATGGCATGCCATGTGGTGTTGAAAGTCGTCTTCTTGAAAATAGCGGATGGTCTTCTCGTACCAGGTTTGTAAACTCCATGTAGTCAATTATTTTGCTGTTGTTTACCTTTTCCCTTTAGTTTCAACTTTAATTTAGCATTATTTATCAAATTATTTCTTGTAGCTGAATTACTGGAATGAGGCTAGCTCACATCTTGATGTGTGGTCATTACCTTTTTCTTTCAGGGCTGTTGCCAAGTATCTCCAGAATTTATTTGAGGATGAAGTTGTACCTGAACATAAGGTACTTTCTATGGACGGTCTATTGGCACATAAGACACGAAAAGAAGCATCAAGGATGTTTTTTGAAACACTGGTATGTCCACTGAAACTTCATTCTCAAGTAACTTCTAAAGTTCGTAACACTATTTACTCTTTCATGAAGAATGGAATATTTGGAACTAGGAGTACTTTATGCATACAAAAACCTTGTTTTCGGAAAATGAGAAAACATGGGCTTGTAAAGAAATCCCATCATTGTAAGCAACTTTTGCACAAGTACTAATACATGAAAATGTACTCGTACAAAACACAATTTACAGATACCTTTTGACAAATGCAACTTGTATATTCTGACATTATGTGAAATAGAATATATCAATAATTAAATACTATTAGAATTTAAAAGAATGAAATAGGAGGCAAGAGTGTTTTCATGATCTGGTCAGTGGTCATGTGATCTTTGATACTGTCCCAGTTTGTTGGAAGAATGTGAAACTTATTCTCTTTGTTTCTCGGTGTTCATTTCACCAATGTGCAGGTTCTTAAGACAAAAGATTACATCCATGTAGAACAGGGGAAACCCTTTCACAACATCTGTATAAAGCCTCGAGCAAAGCTCATGAAATCAAGTTTCTGATTCCTTGCAGAGGAAAGCTGTTTCAGAGGAAAGAGCCTTATTTGTAGTTCTAGTTTTGAATTCTGATGCTCAGGCCTTGCCCACGTGGGTAATTATTTTGTTTCTAATACTTGGTTGTCTAGCTCATGTAGTAGGTAGCCTAACTGTGGGGGGAGAGATAGCACATGTCTTAATGTCTGTATGAAGGGGGATGATAATTTGTATGTATGTATATATATCTGTAAAATATATACATCTCAATTTGCAGTTGAATATGCTAATATTCCATGAGGTTCTTATCATTTGCAGTTGAATACGCTAATATTCCATGAGGTTCTTATCATTTGCAGTTGAATATGCTAATATTCCATGAGGTTCTTATCATTTGCAGTTGAATATGCTAATATTCCATGAGGTTCTTATCATTTGCAGTGTTGAACAAAAGGAGTGTGGATTAATTATCCAATTTTGGGTTGACGTACAGCCTTGAAAATAAAACTGCTATATATTTGAAAGTTGGTGAGTGAAAAGCTGATTGTGGAGCAAAGAAGCGAACCAAGTGCCGCTAGTGTTTGTTAGCTTCCCAGTCCCAGATGGGAACGACAGGTTGCAAGAATCAAAGGATTGTTCCATCCCTTGAATTTGATATGATGCTCATCCGCCATCCGTAACTGGATACCATATGCGAGGTCGTGGCCATGTGACTAAGGATGGTAACGCTCAGCGGTGAAATTAGGTAAGGTTCTGGTCAGGTCAAATCAGATACGAGTTATGTTAGGTCAATTTAATAGTTCAACTTGGATCATGTCGGTTCTGGGTTGACTCTGATTCGGGTCATTATAAGGTTGATTTCAAATTAGATTGAGTTCGGGTTTGGGTCGAGTTAATTTCAGTTTGGGTAAGTTTCAGTTCAGGCCAAAATGGGTTGAGTTTGAATTAGTTAATTAATGGGTTAATTCAGGTTCAGATAGACTTTAGGGGTTGGGTTACGTCATTGATGAATGAAATTCAAGTCGGAGAATATCAATTTCGATTGAAGTTCAAGTCGGGTCTTATCGTGTACAAATAGACTTTGGTATGTAATTGTGTGTAAATTTCGGATAAAAATAAAATTTTAGGGATTAATATGAACTAAAATATTCTTTGAATGTCGAAATATGTTACAATTTAAATATATATATATATATATATATATAACTGTGACTAAATTAAATTAAATTAAAATTTAAAAGTGAATATTAAGACTAAAATACAATATTTAAAACGCAACAAGATCCAAGGGTAATTAACCCCTAACCTAAAAATTAAGCGACTTAATTCCCTCCAAATTTTCGTCCTTCCTCCATTTTTACCAATTATAACATTTCCTTTTTTTTATAATTAACTTGAACGGTGGGATGGGAGGGAAAGAACTCGCCTAATATTTTACATTAGGGACAATTATTCCTTAGCCCTTTCGACTTTAGATTATTTTTACTTAAGTCTTAAATTTTTATTTTTAAGTTTTAATTTTATTCAATTGAGTCTCAATTTAGATTAATTTAAATGAAATTTCACATTTAGTTTTAGAATTCTTTTAATTATGTTCGTAGTTTATGCTTCTAGGTTTTAATTTAGCTCAATTAGATCCTAAATTTTATAAGTTAATTCAATTCTGACAACATTATATTATTATTATTATACCATATAAACTTTGATTTAATATAATTGTACACAAAATTTTGATTTGGATGTAAACATGTAATTAGACACATGAAAGTTGAAACTTTAATTTAGTTCAACTGTACACATCAAGCTTTGATTTAAACATTTAATAAAATTTAAATGCATAAATTAGCAAGTTAAATCAGAATTAATTTCGTAAATCAATAACCTTAAACTAAACCATAATAAACCATTAATACTAAACCCAAAATCATAAACCTTAAGGAATAGAATTAATCTCATAAACCAATAATCATAAGCTAAACCATAAACCATTGATACTAAACCATAAATCATTGATACTAAATCATAAACCTTAAGAAATCTAAATTAATCACATAAACCAATAACCCTAAATTAAACATTAAACCATAAACTATTAATATTAAACCATAAACCATAAATCATAAGGAATTGTAGAAATAAATATTTTGATATAATAATTGAAAAATATTTTGGAGTAAATAGAAAAGAATTTAAAATATTCTCTAAATTAAAAACATCTTGAAAATAAGTTTGAGGATGTTTAATAAGGTTTTGGCAATGTTTGAAATGTTTTCAAGTAGCTAAACCAGTATTTTTAAGGTACCTGTTTCGATACAAGGGCAGTATGTATCGATACGTTTTGAATCTGTCAAAACGCGTACCAAAATAGAGTTTGCCCGTTTCGATACGAAGGGTATCCGTTTCAAAACACCCTAGTGATATTTCGATACACCTTACGGTCAAAACTTCCCCAACGGTCATATTTTCCCAACGGTTATTTGAATGCAACTCAACGGTCATCTATACCGAAACGATTTATAACTGTTTCAAACTTTTCAAGAACGTTTTGATACGACCAGAGACGTTTCGATACGGGGTGCTGCATCAGGCTTCAACAGCTAGTTCTGAAGAAGGACGTTCCGATATGGCCTCTCGTGTTCCGATACGGACAACTCCAAAACTGCAATTAATAAGGGAAATAAAGGCTCCAAGGGCTCTAAATCTATCCCAACGGTCACCAACGGCTACAAACTCAATTGAGAGTATAAAAGGGATCTCCAAGCATCAAGGGAAGACTAATGCCTCAATTGTCAACAACCATATGATGTCAAATTGTCTTTAGGGCTTAAATTATTCATTCTTTGTATAGACAACACTTGTGAGCCTAAATTGTCAAATTTGCTCAAGTGTTTAGGTTTGGGGTGAATGCTTTAGTGTGCAAACACCAACCTTGTAAGAGGGATTTTAGTTTGCTTATCTTTATCTCTTGTAGAGAGAGTTTGATCAAGCTGTGGGCTAGAAAGCTTTGATTGTTGTAAGGGTTTCCTCCTAATCCTAGAAAAGAGGACAAATCAATTAGTGGATTGATTGTGAAATCCTTAGTGGGAAGCTAAGGTAGTGGATGTAGGTGCTTGTTAGAAGGCCGAACCACTCTAAATTATCGTGTCTTTTATCTTTTAGCTTCCACACCTCAATCACTCAAAAATTCAACTTCTCCACTACTTGGCAATCCATAACGGTTGAAGGAAATCGAGCCTATCAAAACTAACATGAATCATATTGGCAACATTTAGATATTTAATAAAATTTGTAAATATTTTTATATACTACATAATTTATAAATATATATAGTAAACATATTACTTTAATGATCATAGTTAATCATGTACCTTAAATAATAAAAAATGTATTTTTTCACAATGTAATATAATAAATTCATAATCTCGCAACTTCATCAATTGTAACTTATTAATTATTACAAGTCAGGTAAATATCATATCAGTTCAATAACAAGTCAGATCATTTACAGGTTGAGTCAATTACAGATCAGGTTCATAACATGTCAGGTTGATAACAGATCGGGTAATATCAGTTATTTACCAGGTTAATCTCGTGTTTGGGTTCTTATCAGGTCGGATGCAGGTCGAGTTTGGTTATCACATTATCAGGTTGAGTTCGGGTTCAGATCGTTCTCAGGTCGAGTTCAAATCCAAAATTTCCAGGTCCAACTCGGGTTCAGGTCAACACCAATTCGGACACGAATCGATTTCGGATCACCACCACCTCGAGTCACAAACAGTTCTGACTCAAGTCGGTTTCAATTATTTTTGCAGGCCGGGTCAACTTTTTATATCCCTAGTGAAAAAAATAAATGAGAAATCTAGATTTTAGAAGGCATGCGATGGAGACAGGACTGAAATAACTATGTCGTTGACAACTTTGTTGAAGAGGACCTACAGGGGCAAGCAAGTAGGGTAGACATTCGATCGAGTCGAGTTAAAAAAATTTCGAGTTAAAAGATCATATTTTATAACTTAATTTTTTTTGAGTCAAGTCGAGTTCGAGTTTTCTGTTTAAATTGAATTGTAAAAAAATTATAATGTTATTGTACTAATTAGTTAAAGTTTAACTTGTTTTCTATAACCATATACAATACATACATATATATAAGATTTATATCCAATACACTAGCGGTGGAAACTTTTAGTTTCTACAAGCCCCTTAGTTTTAGGGTTTAGGGACTTAGTTTAGGGCGTAAGGTTTAAGGGTTTAGGTGTGTGGTTTAGAATTTAGGGACTATGAATAGAATTTAATATTTAGGGTTAGGATTTAGAGTTTAGAGGTTAGAGTTTAGGTTGTAGGGTAATATGATGAGTATTTAGGTTTTAACCTATAAACCCTAAATTCTAACCTTAAACACTAAATTCTAAATTACCAAACCTAAACCTGTAAACCTAAAACTAAGATGTTTATGGAAACTAAAAGTTTCCACTGCTAGTGTATCAAATAATTATCCATATATATATATAAGAAAAATTGAGAGACTCGACTCGAATTTGAAAATCGATCAATTAATTGCTAAAAGTTTTAAATTATTTGAATTTTTATTTTATAGCTCAAACTTTATTTAAATTTTTTTTAAGTCGAGTTGAGTTTATGAAATTACAAATAAAATTAAGATAAGCCAAGTAGTTTCGCCTCGAGACTAGTTAAATTTTGTCCACCCCTGCAAATTATAGTGAAAAAAAAGGACAAGGTACAATGTGACCAAAGAAAAAAAGAGAATCAACGACAAAGAGAGAAAATAAGGAAAAGAAAGAAATCTAAAAGTATATATATGGTGTAAAATTCATTTAATTTTACATTAATTTAGGACCATTGGATGAGTGAAATGTATGAATGAGACTAAAAGTATAAAATGTGAAAATTATCACTTGGGAAAAAATATAAGGAAATAATCTGGGCCATTAATTACCATCATCCAACAATCTAAAAACTGTGTAAAAGTAATTGAGTTTTACACCGTGTAAGTTGATCCTAACCCTATATATATAGGGTTAGGATCAACTTACATTGTGTAAAACTTTTTTAAGTTTTACACGTTTTTTAGATCGTTGGATAGGGGAAATGGATGGCTGAGATTAACTCTTTACTTTTTTTCCCAAGTGATAATCTTCACATATTCTACTGTTAATCTTATCCATCCGTTTCACCCATCTAACGATCCAAAAAATGTGTAAAACTTAGAGAGTTTCACACTGTGTAATTGGATCCTATCCCCCCCCCCCCCCACCCCCCCCCACACACATATATATATATATATATATATATGATCCGTTTACACAGTGTAAAACTCTTTAAGTTTTACAAGTTTTTTAGATCGTTGGATGAGTGAAACGAATGAATGAGATTAACAGTAAATATGTGAAGATTATCACTTGAAAAAAAAGTAAGAAGTTAATCTGAGCCATCCATTCCCCTTATCTAACAATTCAGAAAACGTGTAAAACTTAAAGAGTTTTACATTATGTAAGTTGATCTTAACTATATATATATATATATATTCGTAAATATGATAAAAACAAAAAAAATTAAAAATATCTCGTGTCGGATTAAACCAAAAAATTTTCACTCTAAATTTAGACTTGTCTCCATTCTGTTTCTATCTTTTTCAGAACCCATCTCAAATCCATATTAAATATCTCGTGTCGGATTAAACCAAAGATTTAATTGAATTTTGTTTGTGAAAGATTTGGTTTGTGAAAGATTTAATTGAATTTTGTTGATGCATAAAATATGAGACAGTGAATCAATGATATGACGATTTACCCTGTTTAAGATAGGACGTACATTGCATGTTGTGAAAATGAAAAATGAATCGAGAGAGTTGAAAGTATTAAATCGATTTTGATATAACAAAGACTAATTTGTAAAAGAAATAAAATCTTAAGGTACTCAATTTACTCACAAAATTCACAGGCATTTGAAGTTAAATATTTTCTAAGTCAAACCTTTGAATCCCTAAATATTTTTTAAAGTGTTTTGGTACTCAAAATTAGCCAATTTGGTAAATGAGTACATGTACGGCCTATGGCGTACCGGTACAAGTTTTCATTACTGAAAACCATTATTGTGCATAATGGCTAAAGGGTACCGATATAGCCTATGACGTATCGGTACGCTATTTTGAAACTGTAAACCAAATTAAGCTTGAGTATTGGTACGACCTATGGCGTACCAGTATGGGGGTTAAAGATTTTTCAAATATTTTCATTAAATGTTTTGACCGTTGCTTGTTAGAGTCTCTTGGAACTAAGTTTTAAAAGTTCAGCCATGCGTACTGATACACCTATTTGAGTACCTATACGATATTTTAACTGAACGTTTCAAGGATTCTAGTGAACAAAATGTGTACCGGTACGATACGGCCTGTCCTGATACCCTATGTAAACCGTCACTCCGTACCGATACGCCTGCTCGCGTACTGGTACCCCTTTATTTTCAATGGTTCTTTCTTCTTATGACAGCCCAACGACTATATTCAATATCCCAACAACCCAAACGGTTAGAAATCAATGAGGGGTATAAAATCAAGTCTTCAAAGCTTTTTCAACAACTAGTCAACAAGTCTACACCATTCAAGCACATATCCAACATCTTTGAGCTATATTTGTCAAATCTTGTAAACTCACTTGAGTGTTCTTCATTGTAATCTTTTTACTCAAGTGTGTGGGGTTAGAGTGTGTTAAAGTGGATCAAATTAATCGATATAGCCAAGAGGGGGATGAATTGACACTTTAAAAATTGAAGGGAGCAAAAGGAACAATTAAAAGTGATAAACAAGGCAATTATAGTGGTTCAAGCTTCTAAACAAGCTCTACATCCACTACCTTAGCTCCCACTAAATATTTTCAATAAACTCCCCACTAATTTGTTCTTCCCCTTTTTCTAGGCTAAGGAGGCAACCTTTACAATGTTCAATCTTTCTACCCAAAGATTGAACCACAAGACTCTCACTTTACAAAGAAGTTGTTGGCTATTACAATTGATCTCTCACAAGATAAATATAGCCCAAATAGCTTACAAACGCTTCCTATAACCCCCTTAGCTCAGCCTAGACGCCCGACTCGAACTAAAAAGATTACACAGGAAAAACTGAAGTTAAATCGTTACAGTCAACCTCGATTAACGACCCTTATTTTTCTTTGTATCTACTATAGATGCACAATATTAACCTATATGTTCAACAAAGCGATTAGGTGAAAACGGCACAACGATCGGAGTTCGATTAGGGGTTCAATTGCATACATTTGACTTTTGGGGACTAAAATGTAATCTCTAAGAATTATAGAAACTTTTCAGATTTTAAAGTTGCCAATCCATAATTAGTCACGTAACAAGCCAACATGTCAAGTTTCACCTCAAACGAATCATCCAAACTCATCCAATTGAACATTCAACATTCATGGGTCAAAATGCAACATTTCAGAAGTTGAAAAGATTATTTTAACTGAAATTAACGAACCCGTATCGGTACGCCTTAGCCTAAATCGATACGCAAAATGGCAGTAGCCAAAGTTGGTAAAAGGGTATCGATACACTCAAGCCCGTATCGATACGACCTTCAACCTTTTGCCTAGGCGTATCGATACGCGAGCAATTCGTATTGGTACACCTAAGCCAAAAAGCCCGAATTTAACCTTAGTGTATCGATACTCTTCCCCGAGTATCGATACGCATACCATATTTTCACATTCAACAACCTTAAAATCACATTTAACCTCAACTAAAAATGCTTAGAACATCCATACATGTTATAAACAACTTACCAAACACATAAACATCAACAAACAACATAACATAATCATCAAGCATATCAAATCATGGTGAAAATATTAGCTACTCTAGCATGCTTTAGAATATAAGCCATAGCATAGCCAAAACACTATAAGCAAGACCACAAACCAATTAGAGACCACTTACTAGTCCAAAAACATAAACCAAACATGCCAAAGGTGTTTGACATCACCAACAAAACCAAGAGTAGAAATCCCACCCATTGCCTCTTATTACACTAAAGCAAAACCTCATACATTGCTTAGCCAAATACTTGGATTTCCCCTTGCTTTCTTGCTGCCTATAATGCTCAATTCTCTGCACTGATGAAACAAATGAGTGTAAGCATAAAGCTTAGTGAGGACCGCTAAAAACCAAACATTCATCAATGCATTTTGTAAAATGTAAAACCAAAACATCATCATTTGCAACCATATGCCTTCCTTTAAAACATGCACTTTTTAAAGCATCAATGCACTTTCAAAACCAAATGCTCATAGCATCATTAAAATAACAACAAAAACCTTTTCCCATGCTTAAATCAAGCATTACATGCATTCAAGCATAAATTCTAAGCATCACATGCTTAATTCATTTCTCAACATCATTATATTGGCTCGCAAGTGATCATTAATAATCCATATCAAAACCCACACAATTTACACAATTGGATACGCAGATTACAAGCATTGTCCCATACGCTTCATACATACCACCGGACCCTCAAGGCTCACACACGGGATTAGACCATCAACCGTTGTGACACCCGTGGTGGAGTTTAACGGTACAATAACAACCCCTCAACACTACTCATCGGTAGTTGTATAATTCCACTAACGAGAGCACGAGACACATACCACAAGATCCACACACGAGATTAGACCACCCGGCCCGAACTAAGAAGATTATATGGGGAAAACCAAAGTCAGCTCGAAAGTCAACCTTGATTAACGAACATTTTTTTCCTTTTAACTTTACTAGATGCACATATTTAACCTATGTGAAGGGAAAAACACTTTAGCGGAAACGACACAACATTAAAGGCTTCAATTGCATACAAGTGTCTTTTAGGGACTAAATTGTAAATTTCTAGAATTTAGAGGACTCAACAAGATTTAAGGTTACCAAACCAAAATTAGACTTATACTAATCCATCATGTTAAATTTCAACTTAAACGGATCAATCAAACTCATTTAATTAAGCACATATGATTCATGGACCAAAATGTAAGAAACAGAAATATAAAGCAATTCAAAATCAAGCTCAACGGTCTGGTGTTTCGAAACGCAAAGCCCTGTACCGAATCAATCGTTTCGAAACCAGGCTGACCGTTTCGATACTCAGGTGCGTTCCGATACCCGTACCGAAACACCCCTTTCTAGTAGCCAAAACGTTCTGGAACGATCCTACCCGTTCTGAAACCTCATGGCCATTTTAGGCCTTTATTCCGAAACAAGTAAAGGCATTCCGATACGCCTTGCCCTGCAACAACAGATTTTACTGGTTTTTCACATCTTTTCATATTCGAATACATTCCAATTCATGCCACATCAAACATACAACAAGTTTATGAACCAAAGATCATCATTAGGAGGCTAAGGCTAAACATGGCATCAATTATGCAAACATTGGAACTATAGGCATGCTCCATAGTCCACCAAAGCCATATAAAGCTAAAATCACCATTCAAACCAAAAATCAATCCTCAAAGGCCATTTACAACTCAAAGGTAAACAACCAAACACGCTCGAGGTAAAAAGCAACATCCTTAGCCATCCAAAAGTATAAATCCCACCCATTGCCTCTTATTACACCAAAGTAAAGCCACATACTTTGCTAAACCAAAATGCTTGGATTCCCTTGCTTGTGTGCTGCCTCAAATGCCTAATTCTCTGCATTGATGAAACAAATGAGCGTAAGCACAAAGCTTAGTGAGGATCGCTAAAAAACATTCATCAATGCATTTCACACAATTTGCAAAACCACCACTCTTCAACACATGCCTTTACACAACATGTCCTTTCAAGACATCAATGAACTTTCTAAAACATGCTCATATGCATCATTCTAAAACAACAAATAGACCTTTGCTCAGGCTTTATCAAGCATCTCATGCATTCTAGCATCACTTACAAGCATCTCATGCTTAACATTAAACATTTACATTATATTGGCTCACAAGTGATAATCCAAAAACCATACCAACAAAAGACACAATCGAATACGCGGATTACAAGCGTTGTCCCATGCGCTTCATACATACTACCAAAATACACAAGGTAGAGATCAATGGCACAATCACAACCCCTCAACACCCGTGATAGAGATTAATGGCACAATCACAACCCCTCAACATCACTCATCGGTAGTTGTATAATTCCACTAACGAGAGTATGAGACATATACACAAGACTCACACACGAGATTAAACCATTCACCGTTGTGGTCATAACCTCAATCGTTAGGGTACTTGGATGGAGATTACGGCACAATCACAACCCCTCGACATCCAAGGCGACTTTATTCACGGTGCACCCAATCCTATAGCTTGGCTAACTATATCCGATTAAAGTAACCAAAAACCATTTCCATCACTTGCTAATATAATCATTTAACATCAATAATCCACTATTTTACAAGCATAACCACTGTTGCGTGTAAAATAGACTATCGCAATTGAGTGCAAGTGTACACGACGCAAGTAATAAAGTGATACTAGAGTATCGGATATCGTCTCCACAGGGACTGGGCTAACCCTTTCCTTCGTTATCTGCACAAAGGGAAAAGAATAGATTAAGATTGTTGTAAAGAAAACGCAAATAAAAGAGTAGAAATATCAAGATAGAGAGAATGGGCTGGTATTGAATTGCTCAGTAGTGCAGGTATTGCAATGCTTAGGAAATCCAGTTCTGTCGTCGCGCCTGTCGCCGACAGCACCTGTCGCGGCGGCTGTCCGTTAGCTGTCGCGGCAGCGAACACTAACTCCGTACTTCAAGCTTGGCAAGAATCCCAGATCTGCCTTGCCCTATCCCTAGGCACAAGTCTGTCGATGATCACGTCTTTGATGATACCTCCCGGCGTGAATCGAAGGATGAACACCGATGTGTATGAATTCTTCTTTAGCCACTTAACCTCGCCCTATCCCTAGGCACGAGATGGTTTAACTATAAACTAGAGAACGCGCTCTTATCTCTTTCGTATACTTAACTCTCCCGATGCTAAGTAAATGGATAACCTCACAATGCTCTCCCGATGCTCTTGCAAGATATTAATAACCAAAATAAGAGAACTTGAAGTTTATTTTATTGAACTGAAAATTCCTAAAACAAAACAACCCTTGCAACTACTTTACAAAACAACCCGTGGCCCTAGGGGGTTTTAGAACATGTCGGTGACAGGTCGACGGCAGGTAAACGGCGGAGGGTTTTTGGTTGTCGGTTATGGGGTATGATGAGGGATTATTCCTCCTAGGTTAAATCTATGCCCTTATATAAGCTTTGGGCTCAAGTATTCTAAGTTAACAAGGATTACAACTTTAATGAAAAGTAAGATTCTAATAAATGCTAAATCTCTAAGGATTCCTACTTTTCAGCCGCCTCCTTGTTTCATGGAAATTCTTCTCCTTGAACTTTGGCTTGACATATCTTTTGATCTGGGGCTTGGAAAAATATTTGGCTTTCACACGACAGACGAGCAGATTTTTCTCTATCTATCG
Source organism: Hibiscus tridactylites (assembly GCA_958450335.1). Classification (NCBI taxonomy): domain Eukaryota; kingdom Viridiplantae; phylum Streptophyta; class Magnoliopsida; order Malvales; family Malvaceae; genus Hibiscus; species Hibiscus tridactylites. The sequence continues at coordinate 71,060,418 of OY288271.1, forward strand.
AGGTCCACTTTACTTTTCCTCTTCATGAAGTTGCTGTCGCCTTGCTGTCACGACAGGTCCATGACAGGTTCGTCTGCTTATCCAGTTCAGCTTTCCTGCTTATCTGCCCTGCGCCTGCCTTCTTTGTCTACTATGGCAGCAACTTGCTGTCGTCCTCTGTTGTCACGGCAGCTCTATGGCAGCATTGTCCTCTTCGTCTGCTTGTCCAGTTCTGCTCTTCTGCTTATCTGCCCTGCACCTGCCTTCACCGTCTACGACGGCAGAAACCTGCCAAAAACAGCCATTTTTAGTAGAATCTGTGCCTTTTATATATTTGTGATGTTTTATTGAAAACTAACCTAAATGCAATGCAATGATGCTTGAATGCAGCAGAAATATGGGTAAAAAGGGTGTAAATAATAGGACTTTTACACACTCAACACACCCCCAAACTCAAGTTTTTGCTTGTCCTCAAGCAATCAAGACTTAAAGGAAAAATGAAAATTTTTGTGTTGGCCTTCAAACAGTGAACTGTCCCTTACCCGTCGCTCATTCTCTATGGCGGCAGCAACCTGTCGGAAAGGTTAGGATCTGTCCGGAATCTCCCTATAGCTCTCGTGCAGTGTGTGCATGCTTGTGAGCAGTTATATGCTAAGACTCTCTTAGTTTCACTAGAATATTCAACTTCTTAACTTGAATTTTTATGCCAAAGTTTACTTTCTTGAAGACACATTTTCATGCTTTTTTTTTTCGTCTATTTTCAAGCTAAGTTTTTACTAGAGCCAGTTTCGGGCACCTCTAGTTACTAGAGCCGGTTTCGGGCACCTCTAGTTAGCTTCCTAGAGCCGGTTTCAGGCACCTCTAGGTTTTTGAGTTTCTTTTGCTAAACTTCTGTCCTAGAGCCAGTGTTAGGCACCTCTAGGGGCTATTCAAGTTCTAAGCATCCTATTCTAGTTTGGCTAAAAGAAATCTAAGCAATATAACAGTCACAAAGGTGTTTAAGTTTTCAGAACTATAGAAAGGCTCTAAACTTCTCCTTAACCTGTCCTAAAGATGCTGCCACGACAGAGCCGTCATGACAGGTAAGTTAACTTCACAGTTTTAAGCCAATAGTTTTAAATTTTCTGATTTTTTTTTAAGAGAACTTAAATAATAAGACACAACAATAATTTAAAGATGTGCTAAGACTCCATTAATGATGGAGGGTTGCCACCCCCAAACTCAAGGGTTGCATTGCCCTCAATGCAAAATGACAGAAAAATAAAAACATGAAAAAAAAGTACATCACAAAAGATAAAAGCAGGAAGCTATAAGACGAAAATAAAAACTTAAATTTTCAGTCGCTGCTCTCGCTGCTGCTGCTGACTCGGATCTGATGGCGGCGCCTGCGCTGTGGAGGGGGCTGGGCAGGTTCAAGAGTAGGTTGATCAGCAGGAGCATTGGCAGAAGGAGGGGCAGGTTCATCGGCAGGTTGAGGGGCAGGTTGCTCCACTAGCCGGACGTCGGAACTGCTGCCATTATCCCAGCTGCTACTAGTGGTGGTGCTGGCTTTGGGCAGCCGTTTCTTGTCTGCCACGTGCTTAATTCGCTTGACCCGCGTAAAGTCGCTCGCCAAATTCCTCCGGATAAGAGGGCTGTCATCAGTGGCAGGTCGTTTGGTTCCTCGAGGGGAGGTGTCTGCCGGAGGGCTGCTGGTTGGTGTGGAAGTGGCATAATGGGTATGGGGGGAAACAGGTGGTGTAGGTGTGGGGGACAGGGGTGGGGATGCGAAAATAGTGGGCAGGAAAAGTAGGGAAAATAACATCGGGATAATTTAAAGTGTTGGTAAGAAAGTTTACCGTCGAGTTGGTGAAATCCCGGATGAAGGTCATCAGTCCCATTTGTCTCTCTTCCACCCGTTGTAACGCAGCAAGGATGTGGGCAGACTGGTCTGTCGGGGTGGTGGTGGCGGCAGGTTCAGGGGCAGGCTCCTCGGATGATTCTGCTGGGGAGCCGGCTGGGTGCCGTTCTGCTGTTGTTGGCAGCATAGAACTCTCGGACTAATGTATCATTCAGTTCTGCGGGTTGTGCTGCGAACTGTTCCCATAGCAAATTCCTTATCGCCCTAGCAATGAATGGCCGGAGTCCCATGTTGGGTGCCTTTCGGATGTAAATGAAACCATGTTCCTCCCATAACTCCTTTGTGGCGAAGGGTGTTGCTGCTGCTGAAGAAGAGGCTGAGGCAGCACTACGGCGGGTCTGTCTAGACGACATATTAGTAGCAAGGGTTGTGAAAATAAAGAAAGCAAATAAAAACTAGAGGAGAAAACAAAGAAGAATAATCAGAAGTGAGAAAAAATGGAAATGGAAACGGGGTTTTATAGCGGTCGAGTTGCTGCCCGGTAATGCTGTAACGGCAGGCGTGAATAACGGGGCGACGGATGGGATTTAGCGTGTCTGACGCGTCCAACACGCATTTATGCGTCTGTTACGCGTCTGCCACACGCTTCTGCGTCTGCCATGTCAGTCTGTCGACAGCCTGTCTTATCCGTCTGCGGTGGCAGCCGAAACGACAGGCTTCAATAAATGGGCTCTGTTGGGCTGATGAATGGATGGTGGGCTTAGTTCACTTCTCCTGTTCTTCTTGGCTCCTTTATTTCCTAAAAACAGAAAAACATAAAAATTTTATTTGAATAAAATAAACCTTATTTCCTAATAATAAATAAGTAATAAAAATACTCCCTGTTCTATTGTTGCTTGATGGGTCGTTTCCGGTACTTCTTGAAGTCCATCTTTACCCTCCATCTGGTGATTTTTCTCATGGTAGGGGCTCCTTTCTTTCTCTTCCCTTTGAAGTCCATGAAGTCCTCCCTTCTTGGTAATGTTTCTGAGGGCATGACCATATGATTAGAAAAAATCAAATTGACATTCGACCATAAACTTACCTTGTTTTCGTTGGATGTTGTTGTGGTTGAATGTATCCCTTGCTGCCGTGCCCGCTGCTGCGGCAGGCAGTTATTTTGACAGTCTGTTGGCAGGTTACTTTGCAGGTCAATGGGACATTGGTAAGTGCCATCACTCTCTATACTAAATTCTGTTGACCACTCGTAGATCTCCATCAGTAGAGACTTTGATGATTCTATGTCCACCGGCTTTGATTCCTCTAATACCTGCAATGGAATTTGTGAGTTTTCAAAGAATTCAAAAGGTTCGTTTATTACCTGTTTATATTCCATTGGCGAGGCATTGTCATTGGGTAGCTCTTCTAGGTGGTCGTGCGAGTGCCATGACAGGGATGGATGTGTGCAATCTTGGTCAGGCATAATCGAGGTAGTGGGTTGAGAATTTGCCTCTGTTGTGGTTGCTGCTTCAGCATCTGTTGCTGTCGAGGCGGCAGGTTCTATCGAGGCGGCAGTTTCTGCCGAGGCGGCAGTTTCTGTCGAGGCGGCAGTTGCTGTCAAGGCGGCAGTTGCTGTCGAGGCGGCAGTTTCTGCCGAGGCTGGAGTTTCTGCTTTGACTGGAGTTTCTGCCTCAAAAGTTGTTGCTGCCGTGACATTTTCTTGAATTTCACTCAGTGTTGTCGCGGTGTTGCTCCACTCCGGCTCCTCGATCATTGTCATGGCAAGTTGTTGTTCAGACTCATCATATGTTGGGTATTCCTTCACATGGGCGTCCTCGTCATCTTGCCTCGAGATTTCAGGTTCAGTCGTGGCATGAATAAGGACAGGTCTGCTCAAGAGTTCATCCATCTTGGCGATACTTGCGTTCGTAGAAGCCGACACTTTTTGAGCGATTGCCATGAAGGCTTGCAGTGTGTCTTCTAAGGATTTTGACTGCTCTTGAGGATGATGACATTGCCAGGGCAGGTCGGGTTCTGCAGCAAAACTGTTATGGTATAAAAAATTTTGTGGGTTTTGATCGTACCATAAAAAATTTTGCTGCTGCGGCATCGGCATTTGCTGCCCCTGTTGCTGCCACGGCTGCTGCCCTGGCAGCATATCTTTACTGTAATTGCAAGAACTTTCCCACATCAACTCTCGAATGGTTTTTCCTGGCATGTTGATGCCCTTGAACCTGTATTTTCACCTGAGTTTTTTTTTGTTAAATAAAAAAAAATAAAAAAAAAAATAAAATAAAAAAAATAAAATAAAAAAAAATAAAAAAAATAAAAATAAAAGAAAAGTGCAGAAGCTAGGGTAAGAGTGTGTTGCCAGTCCCCGGCAACGGCGCCAAAAACTTGTTGCGTGTAAAATAGACTATCGCAATTGAGTGCAAGTGTACACGACGCAAGTAATAAAGTGATACTAGAGTATCGGATATCGTCTCCACAGGGACTGGGCTAACCCTTTCCTTCGCTATCTGCACAAAGGGAAAAGAATAGATTAAGATTGTTGTAAAGAAAACGCAAATAAAAGAGTAGAAATATCAAGATAGAGAGAATGGGCTGGTATTGAATTGCTCAGTAGTGCAGGTATTGCAATGCTTAGGAAATCCAGTTCTGTCGTCGCGCCTGTCGCCGACAGCACCTGTCGCGGCGGCTGTCCGTTAGCTGTCGCGGCAGCGAACACTAACTCCGTACTTCAAGCTTGGCAAGAATCCCAGATCTGCCTTGCCCTATCCCTAGGCACAAGTCTGTCGATGATCACGTCTTTGATGATACCTCCCGGCGTGAATCGAAGGATGAACACCGATGTGTATGAATTCTTCTTTAGCCACTTAACCTCGCCCTATCCCTAGGCACGAGATGGTTCAACTATAAACTAGAGAACGCGCTCTTATCTCTTTCGTATACTTAACTCTCCCGATGCTAAGTAAATGGATAACCTCACAATGCTCTCCCGATGCTCTTGCAAGATATTAATAACCAAAATAAGAGAACTTGAAGTTTATTTTATTGAACTGAAAATTCCTAAAACAAAACAACCCTTGCAACTACTTTACAAAACAACCCGTGGCCCTAGGGGGTTTTAGAACATGTCGGTGACAGGTCGACGGCAGGTAAACGGCGGAGGGTTTTTGGTTGTCGGTTATGGGGTATGATGAGGGATTATTCCTCCTAGGTTAAATCTATGCCCTTATATAAGCTTTGGGCTCAAGTATTCTAAGTTAACAAGGATTACAACTTTAATGAAAAGTAAGATTCTAATAAATGCTAAATCTCTAAGGATTCCTACTTTTCAGCCGCCTCCTTGTTTCATGGAAATTCTTCTCCTTGAACTTTGGCTTGACATATCTTTTGATCTGGGGCTTGGAAAAATATTTGGCTTTCACACGACAGACGAGCAGATTTTTCTCTATCTATCGAGGTCCACTTTACTTTTCCTCTTCATGAAGTTGCTGTCGCCTTGCTGTCACGACAGGTCCATGACAGGTTCGTCTGCTTATCCAGTTCAGCTTTCCTGCTTATCTGCCCTGCGCCTGCCTTCTTTGTCTACTATGGCAGCAACTTGCTGTCGTCCTCTGTTGTCACGGCAGCTCTATGGCAGCATTGTCCTCTTCGTCTGCTTGTCCAGTTCTGCTCTTCTGCTTATCTGCCCTGCGCCTGCCTTCACCGTCTACGACGGCAGAAACCTGCCAAAAACAGCCATTTTTAGTAGAATCTGTGCCTTTTATATATTTGTGATGTTTTATTGAAAACTAACCTAAATGCAATGCAATGATGCTTGAATGCAGCAGAAATATGGGTAAAAAGGGTGTAAATAATAGGACTTTTACACACTCAACAACCACAATGCCATTTCCACAAGCATAACATGCTTAACATCATATGCATTTATCACATGAAAACCAAGGATCACTTACCTAGTGCATCCTTAACATAATGGCATTAAAATCCAGCATTTAACCATGCTTAAACATGCTTAAAAACAGTAAACAAAACCACATTTAACTCAAATGCATTTTCATCAAAACATAGCACATTTCCAAGAGAGACTTTCGAACCACTTACTCTTGAGCTTAGCTAAGTGTTTCAAACTTACACTAAGCTCCCAAGACCACGCTCAAAGCATTACAAAGCTGGAAAATCTGTTTCCACTCACCGATACGCAAAGCCTTGCTCGCCGACACGAAAATTACACTTCCGGAGCCTCCAAAAACACTTCGTTTGCTTCCGGATCAAGAACCTTTATTTTCACATCATCAAAACAGAGATCTAAATGCATTAAAATGCATTTTAACACCAACAAAAATTCACAAACTCGTTGCTCACCCAAACTACACCAAATTACCCATCCAAAACAACCGAAAACTCAATCGATTGCTTCCTAAACCAAGCCCAGCCAACATACATCACTTCCAAACCATTATAAACATCAAAACACATCTAACAAACAACCTAACCCAAGCTTATACCTCCAGCAAGAAAGATTCCACCATTTCACCTCAAAAACTCACTTAAATTAACCAAGAAACTCAAGGATCTCAAGGATTTCGGGATCCATATTATCAAAATTTCATTTCAACATAATAAACAACTTAGAAATTAATTAAAATCAATCCAAAACAGAGCTTAACACATCAAGTCCGAAAATTAAGATTTCAACAATATTTTTACAAGATTTTGATCTCCAATCAAAAGTATAATGAAAACTCAACCAAAAATAGTAATTAGAAGCCAAATATCTTGGGAATTTCAATAAAGAACTTTGATTAGAGGTTGAGAACGAGATATACATCCAATCCTTGCTATCCTCAATGGATGACAAGTTTTCCCTTGAAAAATCTTGAAGAACTAGATAGGTTTTCTTGAAAATTGTTTAGGAAATATTGGGAGAGTGGTTGGGAGAAAAGAATTCTGGAGAAAATGGATGAAAATAGTGTTTGGCTGAAAATGAAGAGAAGTTGGTAGTTATGTAATTAGAAATCTCAAATTAACCACCTAAATTAATTAAATCAAAACCATTTAAAGTTATTTAATTAAAAATCATTTTAAACACATATCATATTAAGGAAAGGCTAAATTGCCATAAAGCCCCCTATAGATTCTAAGAATTTGGCTTCTTCTTTAAAAATCACATTTTCCACAGTTTTGAAACTTTACAATTTGGTCACTACTCAAAATATCCCCTTTACGAAACTCTTTTTGTAAAATTGACTTAACCAACCTCTAAAACATATTTTTAGAGGATTTTAGCAATTTACCACATTTTATCCTATCCAAATCCTTGATTTCCTTAAATAACCTTACGCGGTTCGAATCATTCTCGACCGGTCCGATCCGTTGTCTAAAACATCTAGGCCCAAAACCAGGGCGTTACAACTCTCCCCCACTTAGGAAATTTAGTCCCCGAAATTTTATCTGAACGAAAATGGTGCAGGAACTGCTTCAGCATGTCCGCCTTGCTTTCCCACGTGCCCTCCTCAACTCACCGGTGTCGCCACAACACCTTAACGAGCTCTATCATCTTGCCACGAAGAACTTTGCTACTCACATCTAGAACACTCACTGGTTCCTCATCATACGACATATCCAGATTCAACTCTATCTCCTCAACAAGCATCACAAGCGAAGGATCCGACCTGTACCTTTGTAACATAGAGACATGAAACACATCATGTATCTTTTCCAACTCCGTAGGCAATCTCAACCGATATGCAACATGACCAATTCGCTCCACAACCTCGTAAGGTCCAATGAACCTTGGGCTAAGCTTACCTTTACGCCCAAATCTCATCACCTTCTTCCAAGGTGACACTTTCAAAAACACATGTTCGCCAACTGCGAACTCAATCTCTTTACGCTCCAGGTCTGCGTAAGACTTTTGCCTATTCGATGCTGCCTTCAGACGCTCACAAATGAGCTTCACCTTCTCTGTGGTTCCCTTTAGCATAGTTGGAATCGAGATCAACTTTTTGCCCATCTTCTGCCCAACAAAGAGGGGTTCTACATCTTCTCCCATACAAAGCCTCATATGGATCCATTTGAATATTCACATGATAACTATTATTATACGCAAACTCAACCAACGGCAAGTGCTTCTCCCAAGAACCCTGAAAATCTATCACGCAACATCTCAACATGTCCTCAAGCACTTGGATCACACGTTCCGACTGTCCATCCGTGTGAGGATGATAAGAAGTACTGAAATTCAACCGTGTACCCAAGGCTTGATGAAAACTTTCCCAAAATCACAATATAAACCTCGTATCCCTATCCGACACTATAGACTTTGGTACACCGTGCAACCGCACGATCTCAACAATGTACAATTCAGCCAGCTTATCCAAGGTATACTTAATATGCACAGGCAGAAAATGTGCACAGTTTGTGAGCCAATCTACAATCACCCAAACTGAATTCTTCTTTGATGGCGACAAAGGCAATCCAGACACAAAATCCACGGTGATTCTCTCCCACTTCCATTCTGGGATTCTCAAAGGCTGCAACAACCCAGAAGGAACCTGATGTTCAGCCTTCACTCGCTGACACACCATGCACTTACTAACGAATTCAGTCACATCCTTTTTCAACCCCACCCAATAGTACTCATATTTCAAATCACGATACATCTTCGTACTACCAGAATGCATAGCAAAAGGACTACTATGGGCTTCAGTCAGGATAGTGCGCTTCAACTCAACATCATCCGACACCACTATTCGACTCCAAAAGCACAAAACACCGTCCTCACTAAAGCTGAAATTCGAATGTTTACCCTCCGCAACATCCTGAACATGAGGAACAAGAGAATCATCTAACAACTGTCTATCTTTGATCAACAAAATCAGAGATGGTTTCAATTGCAATTCAGAGATAAGAACACCATCACGCGAAATGCTTAAGTGAGCTAACATTGCCCTTAGCTCCACAACCACTTTCCGGCTCAAAGCATCAGCCACAACATTAGCCTTGCCCGGGTGGTACTCAATCGTCGGATCATAATCTTTAAGAAACTCTACCTAGCGACGTTGCTTAAGATTCAACTTCTTTTGAGACATAAGATACTTCAAGCTCTTATGATCCGTGAACACAACACACTTCTCACCGTACAGGTAATGCCTCCAAATCTTCAGGGCAAACACCACAGCCGCAAGCTCAATATCATGAGTAGGGTAGTTGCGCTCATGCACCTTCAATTGCTTAGATGCATAGGCCACTACCTCACCCTTTTGCATTAGTACGCAACCCAAATCAACAATGGACGCATCACTATAGACCACAAACTCCTTTCCAGACTCAGGCTGAATTAGAACAAGAGCTTGTGTCAAAGCTTCCTTCAACTTTTCGAAAGCTTGTTGTCTCGCATTAGTCCACTCAAAGAGAACATTCTTGTGCAACAACTTGGTTAACGATGTAGCTATCTTCGAGAAACCCTCAACAAATCTACGATAATACCTAGCTAAACCAAGAAAACTTCGCACCTCCGTCACTGACTTAGGTACCTTTCATCCCATCACAACCTCTACCTTGTGCGGATCAACGCGAATACCCTCAGCTGACAAAACATGTCCAAGGAAGACTACCTCTCTAAGCCAAAACTCACACTTGCTGAGCTTGACATATAACTGATTTTCCAACAACGCTTGCAAAACGATTCTGAAGTGTCTATCGTGATCCTCCTCGGTACGTGAATACACAAGGATATTATTGATGAACACCACCACAAACTGATCCAAGAATTCATGGAATACACGATTCATCATGTCCATGAAAGCAGCAGACGCGTTGGTCAAACCAAACGACATCACTAAGAACTCGTAATGCTCGTACCTTGTCCGAAAAGTTGTCTTAGATACATCCACATCCTTCACCTTTAGCTGGTAATACCCCGATCTCAAGTCTATCTTAGAAAACACTAAGGCTCCCTAGAACTGATCAAAGCGATCATCAATTCTAGGCAAGGGATACTTGTTCTTGATCGTCAACTTGTTTAGTTGTTGATAATCTATGCACATCCGCATTGTCCCATCCTTCTCCTTTACAAACAAGACCGGTGCACCCCAAGGTGACACACTCGGCCGGATGAAACCTCGATCCAACAACTCCTGCAATTGCGTTTTCAACTCTTTTAGCTCTTTAAGTGCCATGCGATAAGGAGCAATGGACACCAGAGTCGTATTCTCGTACAACTCGATACCAAACTCAACTTCCCTATTTGGTGGCAACCCAAGCAATTCTTCCAGAAAGACACTCGGAAATTCGTGAACAGTTCGGATGTCTTGCACACGTACATCCTTGGTGCCAGGATTCATTACATAATCAAGGTAAGCCTCACAACCCAACTTCATCATACAATTTGCTTCCAAAACCGAAATCACATTCGACAAGAACTTCACATTCTCGCCTACTACCACTACTTCATAATCATCGACCAACTTTAAGGTGACCCGCTTGACATCAAAGTCAACCACCGCCCTATGCTCCGTCAACCAATCCATGCCAAGGATTACATTGAATCCGTAGAAGGGTAACTCCATCAAATCCACAAGAAAAACATGTCCTTAGATAGATAAAGGGCATCTCCTATACAATCTCCAAGTGACTACAGTCTCACCAAAAGAACTAGTCACTTGCATTCCTACTTCAAGGATCTCAACAGGTATATCAAGCAAATGCGCATGCTCACTTAAAATATAAGAATGCGTGGATCCAAAATCAATCAAAGCCAGCAAAGATAAAGACTGAAGAACAAAGGTACATGCGATGACATCTGTATCATTGCGCACCTCGCGCTAAGCATAAACCCTCGCTGGTCCACTTCCCTCAGGTCGGACGGCTACTACATGAGCAATACCTCGCTGCCCCTCGTCTCTCCTCTGAAAGTTCCCATGGCCGCGCCCACGACCACTCTGAGGTGCAGCTACTACAGGAGCACGTCCTTGGCCTCCACCGACCAACAAAGGACACTCCCTTCTCATGTGATCCGCCGAACCACAATTCCAACATGAATTCACTGTCACCACAACAAGAGCCTGGACCTCTCTAGCTGCTCAAGGACAATCTCGCCTCAAACGGTCCCTTGACCCACATGTCCAGCACGTATGCTGCTCAGATCTCACTCGGCCTCCCTGGACCTGACCACCACGACCTGGAGCACCTCGCCTCCCCTCAGGCTGATGACTCCTGTCTCAACCTCTTTTGTTCCGTCTTACACCAGAAGTGTACTCAGCTGCTCTCTTCCCAGAGCTAGAACCAACACCTCGAGTCGACAAACCCAAATTCTGTTCAATGTCTTTAGCTCGACATACAAGCACATCAAAGTCGGTATAGTCCGCAGCCAACATATACGTCTTAACTTCCTGTACCAGCTCGTACCAGAAGTGATCACATTGGTGCATCTCACTAGGTATCAGCTCATGAGCATACTGGCTCAAGCGTACGAACTTGATCTCGTACTCAGCCACAGAAAGGTTGCCCTGAACTAGCGACATAAACTCTCGTTTCTTTTCGTCCAAGTATCTCACCCCTAGATACTTCCTCTTGAAGACACCCTTGAAATACTCCAATCTACTTCATTGGGCTCCAAACCGGCAGTGGTAGTCGTCCACCATCTGTAGGCATCACCTTGCAACAAAGAAACTTCGCATCCCATCTTGCGCACATCATTACAACCCATCTGATCCATGATACGGATCGTACTTGCTAACCAGGCTTCTGACGCCTCAGGAGCCATACCATAGAACTCTACAGCTCCTAGCCCCCTCAACCTCTCTAATGGTAAGCCTGCCATCCCAGCTGCAGGGACCTGCACATGCGCTCCGATAACAGCAGCCTGAAACGCCCCGATGATCGTTTGAACCAATGGCGTTAGATCACCCAAACCTGGACCAGCAGGTCCTTGCTGCACCTGCTCCCCACCTCCAGGTGGTGGCGGAGGAGGTAAGTTTCCACCAGGAGGGACATCAGCCCCTTGCTCACCCTGCTCAGCCGCATGCACTATAGTATTCGACCTCAGCTCTCTTCTCGGACCCGTAGTGCTATTTTATACAAGGCATAACAACAAAACAAGTCAAACCATTTAGGCCAGCTGCAAGCAAGAATCCAAGTTTACACAAAAACGTTTGTTTAGTGTAATAAGGCAATGGGCACCCCAATTTCCCTCAACATAGCATAGCATGTAATAACACATCATGCTCAACATGCTTTCCATCATCCAAAATCAGCACATGGCAACATTGCATCATTATCACACAATCATATTCATTCCACATACGATTCACATCAACCAAGCATTGCATAAGCTTCAAAATTTCAACCAATATCATGCTTAACAAACATCATAAATCAATACATCTCAATTTCTCATACCAACATTCCCAATTCTTTCGTAACCTGGCTATGATACCAACAAATGTAACCCCTTTAGCCCGGCCTAGACGCCCGACCCGAACTAAGAAGATTACACGGGGAAAACCAAAGTCAACCCAAAAGTCAACCTTGATTAACGACCCTTTTTTCCTTTTAACTTTACTAGATGCACATATTTAACCTATGTGAAGGGCAAAACACTTTAGCGGAAACGACACAACGAACGGAACCCATTAAAGTCTTCAATTGCATACAAGTGTCTTTTAGGGACTAAATTGTAAATTTCCAGAATTTAGAAGACTCAATAAGATTTAAGGTTACCAAACCAAAATTAATCTTATACTAATCCATCATGTTAGATTTCAACTTAAACGGATCAATCAAACTCTTTTAATTAAGCACATAAGATTCAGGGACCAAAATGTAAGAAACAGAAATCTGAAGCAATTCAAAATCAAGCTCAACGGTCTGGTGTTTCGAAACGCAAAGCCCTGTACCGAAACGGTCGTTTCGAAACCAGGTTGACCGTTTCGATACTCGGGTGCGTTCCGATACCCATACCGAAACACCCCTTTCTAGTAGCCAAAACGTTCCGGAACGATCCTACCCGTTCTGAAACCCCATGGCCATTTTAGGCCTTTGTTCCGAAATAGTAAGGGCGTTCCGATATGCCTTGCCCTGCAACAACAGATTTTGATGGTTTTTCACATCTTTTCATATTCGAATACATTCCAATTCATGCCACATCAAACATACAACAAGTTTATGCACCAAAGATCATCATTATGAGGCTAAGGCTAAAACATGGCATTAATTATGCAAACATTGGAACTATAGGCATGCTCCCTTGCCCACCAAAGCCATATAAAGCTAAAATTATCATTCAAACCAAAAATCAATCCTCAAAGGCCATTTACAACTCAAAGGTAAACAACCAAACATGCTCAAGGTAAAAAGCAACATCCTTAGCCATCCAAAAGTATAAATCCCACCCATTGTCTCTTATTACACCAAAGTAAAGCAACATACTTTGCTAAACCGAAATACTTGGATTCCTTTGCTCGTGTGCTGCCTCAAACGCCTAATTCTCTGCATTGATGAAACAAATTAGCGTAAGCACAAAGCTTAGTGAGGATGGCTAAACAACATTCATCAATGCATTTCACACAATTTGCAAAACCACCACTCTTCAACACATTCCTTTACACAAAATATGTCCTTTCAAAACATCAATGCACTTTCAAAAACATGCTCATATGCATCATTCTAAAACAACAAATAGACCTTTGCTCATGCTTTATCAAGCATCTCATGCATTCTAGCATCACTTACAAGCATCTCATGCTTAACATTAAACATTTACAATATATTGGCTCAAAAGTAATAATCCAAAAACCATACCAACAAAGGACACAATCGGATACACGGATTACAAGCGTTGTCCCACACACTTCATACATACTACCAGAATACACAAGGTGGAGATCAATGGCACAATCACAACCCCTCAACACCCGTGATGGAGATTAATGGCACAATCACAACCCCTCAACATCACTCATCGGTAGTTGTATAATTCCAGTAACGAGAGTACGAGACACATACACAAGACTCACACACGGGATTAAACCATTCACCGTTGTGGTCTTAACCTCAATTGTTAGGGTACTTGGATGGAGATTACGGCACAATCACAACCCCTCAACATCCAAGGTGACTTTATTCACGGTGCACCCAATCCTATAGCCGACTAACTATAACCGATTAAAGTAACCAAAAACCATTTCCATCACTAGCCAATATAATCATTTAACATCAATAATCCACTGTTTGTCAAGCATAACCACAATGCCGTTTCCACAAGCATAACATGCTTAACATCATATGCATTTATTACATGAAAACCAAGGATCACTTACCTAGTGCATCCTTAACATAATGGCAATAAAATCCAGCATTTAACCATGCTTAAACATGCTTAAAAATAGTAAAAAAAACCACATTTAACTCAAGTGCATTTTCATCAAAACATAACACATTTCCAAGAGAGACTTTCGAACCACTTACTCTTGAGCTTAGCTAAGTGTTTCAAACTTACACTAAGTTCCCAAGGCCACGCTCGAAGCGTTACAAAGCTGGAAAATCCGTTTCCACTCAACGATACACGAAGCCTTGCTCGCCGACAAGAAAATTAGACTTCCGGAGCCTCCAACAACACTTTGTTTGCTTCCGGATCAAGATCCCTTGTTTTCACATCATCAAAATAGAGTTCTAAATGCATTAAAATGCATTTTAACACCAACAACAATTCACAAACTCGTTGTTCACCCAAACTACACCAAATTACCCATCCAAAACAACCGAAAACTCAATCGATTGCTTCCTAAACCAAGCCTAGCCAACATACATCACTTCCAAACCATTATAAACATCAAAACACATCTAACAAACAACCTAACCCAACCTTATACCTCCAGCAAGCAACATTCCACCATTTCACCTCACTTAAATCAACCAAGAAACTCAAGGATCTCAAGGATTTCAGGATCTATGTTATCAAAACTTCATTTCAACATAATAAAAACTTAGAACTTAATTAAAATCAATCCAAAACAGAGCTTAACACATCAAGTCCGAAAACTAAGATTTCAACCATATTTTTACAAGATTTTGATCTCCAATCAAAACTATAATGTAAACTCAACCAAAAATAGTAATTAGAAGACAAATATCTTTGGAATTTCAATAAGGAACTTTGATTAGAGGTTGAGAATGAGATTTACCTCCAATCCTTGCTTTCCTCATTGGATGACAAGTTTTCCCTTGAAAAATCTTGAAGAACTGGATATGTTTTCTTGAAAATTGTTTAGGAAATATTGGGAGAGTGTTTGGGAGAAAAGAATTCTGGAGAAAATGGATGAAAATAGTGTTTGGCAGAAAATGAAGAGAAGTTCGTAGTTACGTAATTAGAAATCTCAAATTAACCACCTAAATTAATTAAATCAAAACCATTTAAAGTTATTTAATTAAAAATCATTTTAAACATATGTCATATTAAGGAAAGGCTAAATTTCCATAAAGCCCCCTATAGATTCTAAGAATTTGGCTTATTCTTTAAAAATCACATTTTCCACAGTTTTGAAACTTTACAATTTTGTCACTACTTGAAATGTCCCATTTCTGAAACTCTTTTTGTAAAATTGACTTGACCAACCTCTTAAACATATTTTTAGAGGATTTTAGCAAAATTTACCACATTTTTATCCTATCCCGACCTTTGATTTCCTTAAATCACCTTACGCGATTCAAACCCTTCTCGACCGGTCCGGTTTGATGTCTAAAACATCTAGGCCCAAAAACAGGGCGTTACACCTTTGCTCATGCTTAAACCAAGCATCACATGCATTCAAGCATAAATTCCAAGCATCACATGCTTAATTCATTTCTCAACGTCATTATATTGGCTCGCAAGTGATCATTAATAATCCATATCAAAACCAACACAATTTACACAATCAGATACGCAGATTACAAGCGTTGTCCCACACGATTCATACACACTATCAGACCCTCAAGGATCACACACATGATTAGACCATCAACCGTTGTGACACCCGTGGTGGAGTTTAACGTACAATCACAACCCCTCAACACCACTCATCGGTAGTTGTATAATTCCACTAACGAGAGCACGAGACACATACCACAAGATCCACACACGAGATTAGACCATCCACCGTTGTGATCTTAATCTCAATAGTTAGGGTACTTGGATGGAGTGTACGGTACAATTACAATCCCTCAACATCCAAGGCGACTTTATTCACGGTGCACCAAATCCTATAACCGACTAACTATATCCGATTAAAGTAACCAAAAACCATTTCCATCACATGCTTAAACCAAATGCATTAATCACATAAATCCAATGATCACTTACCATGTGCATCCTTAACAAAATGGCATTAAAACCAACATCATCAATGCTCAAAACATGCTTTAAAATAGTAATCAATCCATATTTAATTCAAGTGCATTTCCAACAAAAACATAGCACAATCCAGGAGAGAGACTTTTGATTTACTTACTCTTGAGCTTAGCTAAGTGTTTCAAACTTACACTAAGCTCCCAGCACCACGCTCAAAGCGTTACAAAGTTGGAAAATCCATTTCCACTCACTGATACGCGAAACCTCGCTCGCCGACGCAAAGATCACCCGTTCGAAGCCTACAAAAATGCTTCGCTTGCTTTCGGATCAAGATCCCTTATTTTTAGAGCATCAAAACAGAGATCCAAATGCATTTCAACACCAGCAACTAAACACAAACTCGTTGCTCAGCAAAACTACACCAATTTACCCATCCGAAACAACCGAAAACTCAATCGATTGCTTCCTAAACCAAGCCCAGCCAACATACATCACTCCCAACCATTATTAAACATCAAAAAACATCTAAAAACAACATAAACCCTTCCTTATACCTCCAGCAAGCATAACACCATCAAACCATCTCAAAAACCCAACTAAAACCACCAAGAAACTCACGAATCTCAAGGATTTTGGGATCTATATTATCAAAACTCTTTTTCAACATAATAATCATCTCAAAATTTAATTAGATCAATCCAAAACAGAGCTAATCATAAACACTCCGAAAATCAAGATTTAAACCATGATTTTGCAAGATTTTGGTCTTAAATCAAAACTATAAACAAAACTCAGCCAAAAACAACATTTAGGAGCCAAAGATCTTGGAAATTTCAGTAAAGAACCTACATTGAAGGTTGAGAACGAGATTTACCTCCAATCCTTGCCTTTCTTATAGATTGACAAGTTTTTCCTTCACAAATCTTGAAAATCTTGAAGAGAATCCTTAAAAAATGATGAGAAATAAAGATACAATGTTTGAGAGAAAAGAAATCTGGAGAAAAGTCTTTTAGAAAAGTGTTTGGCTGAAATGAGGAAGTTAGTTACGTAAAAAGATTTCTCTCAAATAACTATTTAACTAATTAATATAATTAAAAATCCATTTCAACCAGTTAAAATATTTCATTTAAAACACATGTCAATGTAAGGAAGGTGTAATTGCACCATAGCTCTCTAAAGATTCTAAGATTTTTGACTCCTCTTTTGAAATTGCATTTTCCATAGTTTTGAAACTTTACATTTTGGTCACCACCCAAAATGTACCACTTCCAAAGCTCTTTTTGTAAAATTGATTTGACCAACCTTTTAAACACGATTTTAGAGGATTTGAATTTTTTTTCTTCATATTTTTATCCTTTTTTGATCCTTGATTTCCCTAAACCACCTAATACAATTCGAACCGTTTCCGACCGGTCCGATGTCTAAAACATCTAGGCCCAAAACCAGGGCGTTACAACTCTCTCCCACTTACGAAATTTCGTCCCCGAAATTTTACCTGAAGGAAAAAGGTGTGGAAACTGGTTCAGCATATTCGCCTTGCTTTCCCAAGTGCCCTCCTCAACTCCTCGATGTCGGCACAACACCTTCACAAGCTCTATCATCTTGCCAAGAAGAACTTTACTGCTTGAATCCAGGATCTTCATCAGTTTCTTGTCAAAAGACAAATCTAGATTCAGCTCTATCTTCTCAACATGCATCACATTGGAAGGATCCGATCTATACATCCGCAACATCGAAACATGAAATACATCATGAATCTTTTCCAACTCGGGAGGCAACCTCAACCGATAAGCCACATGACCAATACACTCCACAACCTCATACGGTCCAATACACCTCGGGCTAAGCTTACCTTTACGCCCAAATCTCATCACCTTCTTCCAAGGCGATACCTTCAAGAACACACGTTCGCCAACCGCGAACTCAATCTCCTTACGCTTCAGGTCTGCGTAAGACTTTTTCCGATCCGATGCTGCCTTCAAACGCTAACAAATGAGCTTCACCTTCTCGGTGGTTTCTTTCAACATAGTCGGCATCGATATCAACTTTTTCTCAGCTTCTGCCCAACAAAGAGAGGTTCTACACTTTCTCCCATACAAAACCTCGTATGTTGCCATTTGGATACTTGCATGGTAACTATTATTGTAAGCAAACTCAACCAACGACAAGTGCTTCTCCCAAGAACCCTGAAAATCAATAACACAACATCTCAACATATCCTCAAGTACATGGATAACACGTTCTGACTGTCCATCCGTTTGAGGATGATAAGAAGTACTGAAATTCAACCGTGTACCCAAGGCCTGATGCAAACATTCCCAAAATCTCGACGTGAACCTCGGATCTCTATCCGACACTATAGATTTCGGAACTCTGTGCAACCGCACAATTTCAGCGATATACAACTCTACCAACTTAGCCAAGGTATACGTA
Source organism: Hibiscus tridactylites (assembly GCA_958450335.1). NCBI lineage: Eukaryota > Viridiplantae > Streptophyta > Magnoliopsida > Malvales > Malvaceae > Hibiscus > Hibiscus tridactylites. Next base: position 71,078,987 of record OY288271.1, read on the forward strand.
GTATGTACAAGCAAGAAATGTGCACACTTTGTAAGGCTATCAACAATCACCCAAACATAATTCTTCTTTGATGGTGACAATGGCAAACCAGACACGAAATCCAGGGTAATCATTTCCCATTTCAATTATGGGAACCTCAACGGTTGCAACAATCCAGAAGGAACATGATGTTCAGCCTTCACTCGTTCACAAACCATGCACTTGCAAACGAACTTGGCAACATCATTTTTCAACCCCACCCAATAGTACTCGTCCTTCAAATCACAATACAAGTTCGTACTACCAGGGTGCATAGCAAAAGGACTACTATGAGCTTCAGTCAGAATAGTGCGCCTCAACTCAGCATCATATGGCACCACTATTCGACTCCCAAAACACATAACACCATCATCATTAAAACTAAAATCTAAAGGCTTACCATCTGCAATATCCCGAACGTGAGGAACAAGAGAATCATCGAGCAACTGCTTATCCTTGATCAACTGAATCAAGGATGGTTTCATCTGCATTTCAACAACAAGACAACCATCTCGCGATATGCTCAAGCGAGCAAACATCACCCTCAACTCCACAGCCACTTTCCTACTCAAAGCATAAGCCACAACATTGGCCTTCCCTAGGTGATACTCGATCGACAGATCATAATCCTTAAGCAATTCCACCCATCGACGTTGCCTAAGATTCAACTCCTTCTAAGACGTAAGATACTTCAAGCTCTTATGATCCGTGAACACCACACACTTCTCGCCATACAGATAATGCCTCTAGATCTTCAAGGCAAACACAATAGCCGCCAACTCAAGATCATGAGTAGGGTAGTTACGCTCATGAACCTTCAACTGCCTAGATGTATATGCCACTACCTTGCCCTCCCGCATCAACACACAATCCAAACCAATGTAGGACGCATCACTATAGACCACAAACTCCTTACCAGACTCAGGTTGAATCAAGACAGGAGCTTGCATCAAAGCTTCCTTCAGCTTCTCAAAAGCTTGTTGCCTCACATCTGTCCACTCAAAGCGAACATTCTTTTGCAACAACTTGGTCAAAGGTGCAGCAATCTTCGAGAAACCCTCGACAAACCTACGGTAATATCCAGCCAAGCCAAGAAAACTTCGGACTTCTGTCACTGACTTAGACACCTTCCAACTCATCACTGCCTCTACCTTATGTGGATCGACATGGATACCCTCATCCGATACAACATGTCCAAGGAAGACCACCTCCCTAAGACAAAACTCACACTTACTTAGCTTAGCATAAAGCTGGTTTTCCAACAACACTTCCAACACTATCCTTAGGTGTCTATCATGATCCTCCTCGATACGAGAGTACACAAGGATATCATCGATGAACACCACCACAAACTGATCTAAGAACTCAATGAATACGCGATTCATCATGTCCATGAAAGCAGCATGTGCGTTGGTCAAACCAAATAACATCACCAAGAACTCATAATGTCCGTACCTCATTCGAAAAGCCGTCTTAGGTACGTCCACATCTTTCACTTTTAACTTGTAATACCCTGACCTCAATTCTATCTTAGAAAACACTGAAGCTCCTCGAAACTGATCAAAGAGATCATCAATCCTTGGAAAGGGGTACTTGTTCTTGATCGTCAACTTGTTCAGCTGCTGATAATCTATGTACATCTACATCGTCCCATCTTTCTTCTTTACAAACAGCACTGACGCACCCCAAGGTGATACACTCGACCGGATGAACCCTCGATCAAGCAACTCCTGAAGTTGCATCTTCAACTCTTTCAGCTCTTTAGGTGCCATGCGGTAAGGAGCAATGGACACCAAAGTTGTATTCTCATACAATTCGATACCAAACTCAACTTCTCTGTTTGGCGGAAACCCATGCAATTCTTCTAGAAAGACACCCGGAAAATCGCAAACGGTTCTGATGTCTTGCACACGTACCTCCTTTGTACCAGGATTCATCACGTATGCAAGATAAGCATCACAACCCATCCTTAGCATATGGCTTGCTTCCATAGTCGAAACCACATTAGACAAGAATTTCACATTCTCGCCTACTACCACCACTTCATAATCACCAGCAAACTTTAAGGTGACTCACTTAACTTCAAAGTCTACCACTACTCTATGCTCAGACAACCAATCCATACCAAGGATCACATCAAAACCATAAAAGGGTAACTCCATCAAATCCACAAGAAAAAACATGACCCTGAATAGACAAGGGACACCTCTGATACAACTTCCTAGTGACTACAGTCTCAACAAATGAACTATTCATTTTCATCCCTACTTCATGCAACTCAACAGGTATATCAAGCAAATGCACATGCTCACTCAAGATATAAGAATGTGTGGATCCAGAATAAATAAAGCCAACAATGATAAAGACTGTAGAACAAAGGTACCTGCGATAACATCGGTGTCGTTACCCTCCTCGCGCTGAGCATAGACCCTCGCAGGACCGCCTCCCTCAAGCTGAACTGCCACCATATGAGCGATACCACGCTGACCCTCATCTCTCCTCTTAAAATTCCCTCAGTCGTGCCCACGACCTTTATGAGGTGTAGCCACAACAGGTGCACGTCCTTGGCCTCCACTAGCCAACAGAAGACACTCACGCCTCATATAAACCGCTGAACCACAGTTCCAGCAAGAATTCCCGGTCACTACAATAGTAGCATGTGCCTCTCTAGCCGCACGAGGACAATCTTGCCTCAAATGGTCCCTGGACCCACACTTCCAGCACGTGTTCTATTCCGCCCTCATCATGTTTCCCTGAGCTGGTGCACCATGTCCAACATTACCTCGCCTAGTAGGAGGCTGATACCTCTTATCTCGACCTCTCTTGTTTCGTTCACCACCGGGACTAAACTCAGCTGCTCTCTTACCAGAGCTAGAACCACCTCCACGAGGTGCCAGACCCAAGTTTTGCTCGATGTCCTTAGCTCGACATACAAGCACATCAAAATCCGTATAGTTCGTAGCCAACATATAGGTCTTGACTTCCTGCACCAGCCCATATCGAAAGCGATCACAACGATGCCTCTCACTCGGCACCAATTCAGGTGCATACTTGCTCAGACGTACTAACTGGACCTCGTACTCAGCCACATAAAAACTTCCTTGAACAAGCGACATGAACTCACGCTTCTTTTCATCCAAGTATCTCACACCCAAATACTTTTTTCTTAAAAGCACTTTTGAAGAACTCCCAATCCACCTCGTTGGGTTCCATTCCAGTGGTGATAGTCGTCCACCAACGATAAGCATCACCCTGGAGCAAAGAAACTGAGCACCCCAGCTTGCGCACAATGCTACATCCCATCTGATCCATAATACGGATCGTGCTAGCTAACCAAGCTTCTGATGCCTCAAGAGACATACCATGGAACTCAATAGCTCCCAGACTCGTTAGCCTTTGTAAAGGCAAACCCACCTGCCCAACTGTAGGGGCCTGAACATGCGCTCCGACTACCACAACCTGAAACGCTCCGGTGATCGCCTCAACCAGCAGCGCTGGATCACCCAAAACTAGATCAGCTTGTCCTTGTTGCTCCGGCTCTCCACCTTCAGGTGGTGGCAGAGGAGGTAAGTTTCCACTAGGAGGAACCTCAGCCCCCTGTTTACCTTTATTGTCCTGCTCAGCCGCATGCACAATTGTATTCGACCTAAGCTCTCTCCTCGGACCCATTGTGATATTTTTAACAAGGCATAACAACAAAAACAAATCAAACCATAATTTAGGCCAGCCTCAAGCAAGGATCCAAGTTCACAAAACATTTAACTAGTGTAATAAGGCAATGGGCACCCCGATTTCCCTCAAGCATAAAATAGCATACAATATCATATCATATTCATCATGCTTTACATCATCCTCAATCAACACACATCCTCAGCACATCATCATCATCATACAATCATATTTTACTCACATATGATTCATAACAACCAAGCATGGCATAAACACCAATATTCAACCAAAGACATGCTTTTTCAAACAACATGCCCTTTAACACTGAATCAAGCATCAAAACATACCAATTTCACTTACCATCATCCCCAATTCTTTTGAAACCCTGCTCTGATACCAGCAAATGTAACCCTCTTAACCCGGCCTAGACGCCCGACCCGAACTAAGAAGATTACACAGAGAAAACCGAAGTCAACTCGTTACAATAAACCTCGATTAACGACTTTTTTCTTTTTATCTACTCTAGTTGCACAATATTAACCTATATGTTCAGCAAAGCGATTAGGCGAAAACGGCACATCGACCAGATTTTGATTATGGGTTCAATTGCATACTTTTGACTTTTGGAGACTAAAATGTAATTTCTAAGAATTACAGGAACTTTTCAGATTTTAAAGTTACCAATCTATAATTAGTCATGTAACAAGCCAACATGTCAAGTTTAACCTCAAACGGATCATCTAAACTCATCCAATCGAACATACAACATTCAAGGGTCAAAATGCAACATTTCAAAAGTTGAAAAGATTCTTTTAACTGAAATTAACGAACTCGTATCAGTACGCCTTAGCTTGTATCGATCCACAAATTGGTAGTAGCCAAAGTTGGTGAAAGGGTATCGACACCCTCAAGCCCGTGTCGATACAGCCTTCAACCTTTTGCCTAGGCGTATCGATACACGAGCAATTCGTATCGGTACACCTAAGCCAAAAAGCTCAAACTTAGCCTTAGTGTATTGATACTCTTCCCCGAGTATCGATACACATACCAGATTTTCACATTCAACAGCCTTAAAACCATATTTAACCTCAACTAAACATGCTTAGAACATCCATACATGTTATAAACAACTTACCAAACACATAAGCATCAACAAACATCATAACATAATCATCAAGCATATCAAATCATGGTGAAAATATTAGCTACTCTAGCATGCTTTAGAATATAAGCCATATCATATCCAAAACACTATAAGCAAGACCACAAACCAATTAGATACCACTTACAAGTCCAAAAACATAAACCAAACATGCCAAAGGTGTTTAACATCACCAACAAAACCAAGAGTAGAAATCCCACCTATTGCCTCTTATTACACTAAAGTAAAACCACATACATTGCTTAGCCAAATACTTGGATTTCCCCTTGCTTTCTTGCTGCCTCTAATGCTCAATTCTCTACATTGACAAAACAAATGAGCGTAACCATAAAGCTTAGTGAGGACCGCTAAAAACCAAACATTCCTCAATGCATTTTGTAAAACCAAAACATCATCATTTGCCAACATATGCCTTCCTTTAAAACATGCACTTTTTAAAGCATCAATGCACTTTCAAAACCACATGCTCATAGCATCATTAAAATAACAGCAAAAACCTTTGCTCTTGCTTAAACCAAGCATTGCATGCATTCAAGCATAAATTCCAAGCATCACATGCTTAATTCATTTCTCAACGTCATTATATTGGCTCGCAAGTGATCATTAATAATCTATATCAAAACCAACACAATTTACACAATCGGATACGCGGATTACAAGCTTTGTCCCACACGCTTCATACACACTACTGGACCCTCAAGGCTCACACACGGGATTAGACCATCAACCGTTGTGACACCTGTGGTGGAGTTTAACGGTACAATCACAACCCCTCAACACCACTCATCGGTAGCTGTATAATTCAACTAACGAGAGCACATGACACTTACCACAAGATCCACACACGGGATTAGACCATCCACCGTTGTGATCTTAATCTCAATCGTTAGGGTACTTGGATGGAGTGTACGGTACAATTTCAACCCCTCGACATCCAAGGCGACTTTATTCACGGTGTACCCAATCCTATAGCCGACTAACTATATCCGATTAAAGTAACCATAAACCATTTCCATCACTTGCCAATATAATTATTTAACATCATTATTTCACTGTTTTACAAGCATAAATCACAAAGCCACTTTCACAAGCAGAACATGCTTAAACCAAATGCATTAATCACATAAATCCAAGGATCACTTACCATGTCCATCCTTAACAAAATGGCAATAAAAACCAACATCATCAATGCTCAAAACATGCTTTAAAACATTAATCAATCCACATTTAATTCAAGTGCATTTCCAACAAAAACATAGCACAATCCGAGAAAGAGACTTTCGATTTACTTACTCTTGAGCTTAGCTAAGTGTTTCAAACTTACACTAAGCTCCCAACACCACGCTCAAAGCGTTACCAAGTTGGAAAATCCATTTCCACTCACCGATACGGGAAACCTCGCTCACCGACGCGAAGATCACCCGTTAGAAGCCTTCAAAAATGCTTCACTTGCTTCCGAATCAAGATCCTTTGTTTTTAGAGCATCAAAATAGAGATCCAAATGCATTAAAATGCATTTCAACACCAGCAACTAAACACAAACTCGTTGCTCAGCAAAACTACACCAATTTACCCATCTGAAACAACCGAAAACTCAATCGATTACTTCCTAAACCAAGCCCAGCCAACATACATCACTCCCAACCATTATTAAACATCAAAACACATCTAAAAACAACATAAACCCTTCCTTATAACTCCAGCTAGCATAACACCATCAAACTACCTCAAAAACCCAACTAAAACCATCAAGAAACTCAAGGATCTCAAGGATTTCGGGATATATATTATCAAAACTCTTTCTCAACATAATAATTATCTCAAAACTTAATTAAAATCAATCCAAAATAGAGCTCATCATAAACACTCTGAAAATCAAGATTTAAACCATGATTCTGCAAGATTTTGATCTTAAATCAAAACTATAAACAAAACTCAGCCAAAAACAACATTTAGGAGCCAAAGATCTTGGGAATTTCAATAAAGAACCTGGATTGAAGATTGAGAACGAGATTTACATCCAATCCTTGCCTTCCTTAAAGATTGACAAGTTTTTCCTTCACAAATCTTGAAAATCTTAAAGAGAATCCTTAGAAAATGATGAGAACTAAAGAGAGAGTATTTGAGAGAAAAGAAATATGGAGAAAAGTCTTTTAGAAACATGTTTGGCTGAAATGAGGATTGAAAATTAGTTCTGTAAAAAGATTTCTCTCAAATAACAATTTAACTAATTAATATAATTAAAAATCCATTTCATTCAATTAAAATAATTCATTTAAAACACATGTCAATTTAAGGAAGGTGCAATTGCACCATAGCTCCCTAAAGATTCTAAGATTTTTGACTCCTCTTTTGAAACTGCATTTTTCCACTATTTTGAAACTTTACATTTTGGTCACTACAAAAAATGTACCACTTCCGAAGCTCTTTTCGTAAAATTGATTTGACCAAACTTTTAAACATGATTTTAGAGGATTTTAGCAATTTTGTCATATTTTTATCCTTTCTCGATCCTTGATTTCCCTAAACCACCTAATAAAATCAAATTAGGTTTTACAATCTCCCTCCCCCTTTTGATATAACAAAACCAAAGTAAATTTTTAAGTATTTTGGAAACTTTGAAAAGTTTACTCCCCCTTAATTTAAGATTGGTTTTCAAAAATTTATGTTTTACACTTCTCCCCCTTTTTGTTATATCAAAATCAATGCAAACATTCAAGGATATAGACTTGATATAACAATGGAGCACAAAGTATAAGCAAAGCATAATTACAACAACTTAATAACATTAAAATTCAAGTTAAAATCCAAAGCAATAATAGTTCAAAATAACTTCAAACTCAAATCCAAACTTAATCCTAAGAACACAATCAAAGCATAGGGTTCCTAACATAAAGGTGTATAATAAAAAGGAAAACCTAATATGATATGTAATGAGATGATATGCTCAAAAACTACTCGTCCCCATCGTCTTCGTCCTCGTCCTCTTTATCTTCATCATCATGGTTAGCTTGAGAGAGACATCTATGGATGTTTGTTGTTGTTCAAGGGCCTTGACTCGATCCTTCAATGATGTAAAGCGGGTATCAATGGCCACAAATCCGACATTCATGTTCTTATCTAAATAAGTAATATTAGTCCCTAAGGATGTGAATTGCTCATTTGGATACACCATGAGTCAATCTATGGATGATTGAGCTTGTTGGACTTGTCAACCTTCTGGAGCGACCAAAAGAGGTTGATCATCATGAGGAGAAGGGCGAGCAACACGAACCCACTCATTATCAATGTACACAAAGTGAGCACGAGTAAGGGAGTGTTTGTCGACCGGCTTGCCTAGAGGCTCGGCGGCAACATGGGAACAATCGATCTTCAAGGAATGGAACAAGAAGCTCAAAGTCGTTCCATAGCGAAAGGACTTGACTTGATCAGTGTGACGATGTTGAAAAAGATAAACCAAGTCGGCAAACATAATTTGGCAAAGGTTTGGGCGCTTATCCTCTCGGAAACAATGGAGCCAAAAAGCATCAACTTGGCGAATGATAGAGAATTACCCACCGAAAGGACGAATCACCCAAGAGATGATGAGATGGAAGATATGGTCATGAGCATCAAGGACTATTACAAAGCCATGTTGAGAATGCCCCAAGGAGTGTTCATCATCATTTCCCAAATTTTCAAACCCAAAAACGTTGCATAAAAAGTTTTGATCAATCCGAAACTTTTTCCCCATAAGATAGGACACAATAGCAATAACACTTTGTCTAGCTTGGTTATGGATACATTGGGCATTAGCAAAGAAAATCAAAATGAGATTTTGGTACAAAATTGTGGGAACACTTAGAAAATTCATAAACTTCCATTGTTGTAACAACCCAAAATATTTGAACTTAAGACGTTCGAAGTGTAGAAAAGGGATTGAAACAACTCTTTCATCCCAGATTAAAAAAAACTTGGTATTGTTTATAATGGGCCATAGCTGAAAGGGTATTGAAAACTATTTTGAAGAATAAACCAAGGTTTGGTTTAGTAAAACCCTCATTTTCCCAATTGGGATTAGATGAACTAGAAGCCAAATCTTTCTTTTGTCTATTTTTCGGCACCATAATATCCTGAAAAACATCAAAACCATTCGAAAACAATGTATACACTTATCATCACATTCGATCCAATAATCATTCTAATAATTCAAGGTATTGAGAAAAATACTATATTTTATATGTTAAAATTATATTCAAGTATAAATATGAATTTTGGTAAAAATAGTTTTGAAAATAGTATACTAAAATATACCATATATTTATTTATTCGAAACAAAAAATTAGATTTTAAAGAATTTTTGGAAAAAAACTTCAAAACCCATACTATAATAATACTACTTATACGAAAATTAGTTGAAAAAATAACAAAAATTAAATGGAAATTAAAAAGAAAGAAAAAGGTTTTTATACATTGAGTAATGGATGTGGATGAATGAAGGATGATGAATGCACCAAATTGATAGCAAAGCTTAGCCTTGATGTGTTGATGAAAAACCCTCAAAGAATTTTGAGTTTGTTGTGAAAAAACAAGGAGATTAGAGGGGTTTTTATTGTGAAAAACGGGTAGGTTTGAGAGGAAAAAGAGATTGAGTTTTATTAAAGTGAAACACCCATTTAATGCCACATCCAAACTCCAGCGCTTATCGTATCGATACGCTGATGTGGCATATCGATCTACCGTATCATTATGGTTTTCATACCGTATCGATACAATTAAAAGATTATTGACGCCCATTGAGAAACTCGTATCGATACGCGGTGACCCGTATTGATACCCTTTTACCAGAAATGCATTATTTAGCTAAATTGAGTTCAAAAATTGGAATTTAAAAGATCTTAAATGCATGTGTAAGATGAATGATTAACATTTATGGACTAAAATAGATACATACTCCCTCTAGCAACAAGCATTGACGCATCAAAAGGAAAAATTGCATAAACAAGATCATCATTCAAATCCAAGCAAAATTTTGGCACATAAAGGCTCTAAAAGGTCAAGATAGACTAGTGAGACCTAACTCTCTCCTAAGAGTCCAAAAACACTCTTAGTCTAATGGCTTTGTAAAAATATCTGCTAGTTAGTTTGAGGTATCAACATATTGTAGAAAAAAAATCATTCTTGAGGACATGGTCCCGAATGAAATGGTGTCTTATATCTATGTGCTTAGTTCTAGAATGTTGGATGAGATTCTTGGCGAGACACATGACACTAATGTTGTTACTCTTAAAGGGCATGATACCTACATCAATTCCGTAGTATAGAAGTTGTTGCTTCATCCAAAGGACTTGAGCACAAGAACTTCTTTCTGATATATATATTCTGCTTCGGTGGTAGATAAGGCTACACTACTTTATTTCTTAGAGATCCATGATATGAGCATACTACCTAGGAATTGGCAAGTGCCAGAGGTACTTTTCCTATCTATCTTACAACCCCCATAATCCACATCGGAATAAGCATGTAAGCTAAATGAAGAGTCTCTAGGATATCAAAGGACTAAACAAGGTGTGTCTCTAGGGTATCTAAAGATACTTTTAATGGTTACAAGGTGTGATTCTCTAGGGCTAGTGTAGAGTGTCTAGAAGTTCTATATTTTATGCACATTCCTCCTCATATTATTACTATTCTCAAGCTCATTTAGTCATATTTAGTTGCATATCATGCATTATACAATATTTTTTCTTATGCCATGCTTTTATTGAATATTTTACGTTTTGGCTAAGAAAAGATACTGTTTTAGTTAGTTTTCTATTTCAGGTGTTGGTTGCTGATCAGAGGAAGAGAGGACAGAAAAGCAGGGAGCATAAGGAGTTGTACTTAAGCAGTTCCAGTTGCCGCCAAAGATGCTGTCGCCGCAAAATGCCGCCCAGAAGGCAATACGCCAACATAATCAAGATGGGTCTCGTTTGATAGAGAACATTTCTCTGACTCCATTGAGCACAATCTTGCATTTTTCTGAGGCCTGGAGCGGTGTATAGAACACATTGAAGATCGATAAGCAAGGTGGCTTATACTTACTTCCTGAACAAGTAAACAACCAAATGAATCCATATTTAAGTAAGAATTGAATGAAACATTAAATGTTAAAGCTATTTTATCATCAATGAAGACTTCTACTCATGGGAGGACTTAACCTTAGGCCAAGCCCTATATATACCCATGTATGTGAGGGTATAGGGGAATAGATAGAGAGAGGGATAGAGAGAGGGAGTCGACTAGATCTAATGTTCTAGTTGTCCATAAGGTTTAGGTTTTTTCTTGTAAAGTAGTTGTGAGAAACGATTGTATCAGGTTAAGTTGTTTTGCAATAAAATATTATAAGTTTTCTTAATCTACCTACTTCATTCTTTCAATTAGTCCTAACTGTCAGTTGAGAGAATCCATTTAGGGGGCACGAAAGTGTTAACTTCAAGAAAGGGTTAAGCACGGTCACAACGTGCTGAGGCGTGACCAACTTGGTTCCAAAAGTTCACAAGTTTCAGCGGCTAAAAGGGATCACCAACCGAGTTGACTAGCCTGTGTTAGGTTTATGCTGAGATTGCTAGGTATTGATTACGTCACGCTAGCTTTCGAGCATCCTTGCCTAGAAATAGGGAGGATCACTATCGACTATCCCGCCGAACTCGAAATATCTTCCAGACTTGCCGCCGGGACTTATTTCTGTTCCACCTACCGAGACAGTGAAAGTTGCAGGGGCAGTGACCCGCTGCTACCGTGTGACAAGGTCATAACTACCACCCGCCATACCTGTTGAGGCAGCATTCGAGGAAGCGCAATCGAACCTTAACCTATGCAATGCAGTCTACACACTACTGAGCATCAATTACTTGGCCAATTCTATCATTGTGATCTCCCCTACTTTAATTAATTGTGTTTCTAGTTTTATTCCTTAAAACAAACATGAAATTAATTGTGCATTTAAATTTCTTGTGCAAATATACACTCGTAGGAACTATTACAATCCTAGTGGGATTCGACATCTTTTATACTATAACTTGACAGGATTGTGCACTTGCACTCATAAAAAGAGAACGTCTAGACACCCTACAAGTTTTTGGCGCCGTTGCCAGGGATTGGAAATAGCGACTTCGTTTTGTTTTCTGCACTCTTTACTTAATTGCATTTAAATTTAAGCTTTTTAAAATTTTTTCTATTATATATATAAAAAAACAAAAAAAAAATCAGGTACGCTACAAGTCCAAGGGCATCACAATGTCGAGGAAAACTATACGGAAGTTGATGTTTGAACATGAACACCAGATGCTGCAACAGCAGTTGCCGCAGTGGCAGAAGACAAGACAGCAAACGTCGCTGCCGCAACAACAAAATTTTTCATTGTATGATCAAAATTGTCAAAAACTTTTTTACCATAACAATTTTGTTGTAAAAACAAACATACTAGGGCAAGGTGGTCAGCTTCAAGAGTAATCAAGAGAAACCACTCGAGAGCTGATGTTGGAAAATTCTTGCAATCCATTTGAGGGAAATCATATGTTCGAAAATTGCCCTTTACTTATCGGAGAAGACGTATGGGACCAACAACAGGAGAAGCCACAACAATAATTGGGACAGCAGATGCACCTATTGCAATATCTGCCGCCGCAGCAAAAGTTTTCATTGTATGATCAACAACCTCAAAATTTTTTTACCATGACAATTGTGTTGCCACAGCGGCAGATATACCCTGACAGTGTAGTCCTCCGCAAGAACAATCACAAACCTTGGAGGACATGCTTCAAGTTTTCATGGCTAGTACTGCATCATTTATAGAATCCACTCATAGGCTTTCACAGAAAATGGATACAAGCATGGCACAATGGGATTCAACCTTATGGGATACAACAGATCGAATGAACACATCCACATATGCCATTAACGAAGAAAATGTCCCAAGAACTTCTACCTTGGCAACCACTGATAACCAACAAGTCAGTCCTAGAGATACTAATGTCCCAAGGCAAGAGGACAAAGAAATATGCGAAGAAAGTTCTCCGATGTGTGAGGAACAACTAGAGGATGAAGAACACTGCCTAACACATGATAATCCTATGCGAGAAATTGCCCTAGCAAGGATTAAGGAAACTGCACAGAGCAATTTCGCGACAACACCTAGTGAGGCCGACAGAAAAATTGATGATGTCACATCCAAAGCATTAGCAACCTTGCACGCCTCAACAACAGTCTCGGTACCTATGCCCGCCATAACAGAGGCCTCAGTAGTGCTGGCCGCCTCGACAGAAATCTCGGCCACTATGGAATATGTATATCTAGAGGAGCCGATGCTGGCAGATCTAAAGCCATCACAACCTCTACTGATCGAGATGTTCGAGAGACCTGAAGAACATAGTGTTATGGATGATGAAGCCATTCAATCTATCGAGTTTTACCTTGACCTGGACCACATTATGAAAGACTACTGCCCTGACATTTGGCCGCCTTAACAGCTACCTTGGCAGCAAAAGCCATCCTCCACCATAACAATTTAGGATAAAGATAAGGTAAGTACATGGTTTGATAGTGGTAAAAGTTTTACTAATCACACGTTCATGCCTTTAGGAAAAGAAACAAGGTGGAGGATTCCCATGGATTACAAGGGAGCGAGGAAGAAAGACTCCCCCATGAGAATAGTCACTCGATGAAGGGTGCGGGTGGACTATAAGAAGTATTGGAAACGAACCTGCTGTAACATAATTTTAGTTTTTCCACATCTTTATTGTTTTCTTTAGGAATAGATCTTAATAAGCTTAGGACAATATTTTATTTTCAGTTATAATATTTTTATTTAGCACGTCTCACAACTACTTATCTAGATTCAGACCCTACTATAAAAGGCAAGCCGCCAAGAAATATGAGGAGTAAACAAGGACAACCACCCAAGCGGCAAAGACGGCAGCAGAGGAGACAGCCCAAGCCACCAATTCCCTTGACGAGGAGGTGTCTGATTCCTCTGATAATGTAGAGTCAGCCAAGGTAACAAAGAAAAGAAAAGAGGCATGTGATAGCGGCCAAACCAGAGGATGAAAGGCCAGAGACCAAGCTGGAGCAGCAACCAAAGAGACCCACTCCCATTAGAGTCCAGCCAGCTCGTGGCCAGAATCACAGCCTCTCCACCAAATCACCTGCCTCCCGCCGCCTAGTCCTCTCATCTTCCTCCAAGTCCATCGAGTTAAAAGACAAATCGGGCAGCTTCTAGCACCATTATTTTAATTATTTTTTTTCTAGTTTATTTTATGTTTTTTGTTTAGATTTTTTTGTCTAAGGCATTGAGGGCAATGTCCGCCTTGAGTTTGGGGGTGACTCTTCATGTTATTTTGTTAAGCATGTCGTTGCATATAGTTGCATTGTAAATCCTGCCTAGTACTTAATGAAAATTGGAAATCTGGGTTAAATAACTTGTGCCTATGATAGTTAGCCGATTCTTTTTTCGCACCACACTTAATATTGAACATAATCTTGGGAAGAAGCATGAAAAACACCTTAGAATTTTTTTTTAGTTGCCAAACTTTTATTACACTTCTGTTAAGTGCTGAATATTGTTTGAGTTCAAAGTGTACATTTCCCGCTTAAACTTAATGAAAATTCTTATATTGGATGCATGTATGCCGCCGCGGCAGCACATGGAAGCAAAGAAAAATAAAAAGCAATGCCGCCACGGCCGCAAAACAAAGAAAATGTTGAATGCCATAGAGGTGCCCGAAACAGGCTCTAGGAAGGATCATGAGCAAGGACACTCCACTGCTATCAAAGTCCTTGTATCTGAAATTCATTGAAGTGACAGACAAATTAGCATGAGTGAATGAAAGCCTTCACGAGATGACTCTACTCAAAGGGTTCAGAGTTTCGTAGTATGCTCATATCTCAACTTCAAACCTAGAAAGTAGTTATGATGAGCTCAAGCCCTTAAAAGCCATGATCAGAAAAGGGAAGAAAAGAAGTGCTTAACTGTGCTGCCAAAGCAGCAACTCTATATCCCTCTTCTTTAACTTTTACAACATTCTGTGTTTACTTAGTATACTTAGCATATTCAACATGTACACAGACCTGCACACACTGCAGTGGAATTAGAATTAAAATTCTAAGTTATTTCATGTTATTCCCTCTCTCTAAACTAATATACGTGCCACGACCTTGAGGTATGAAACCAAGTTAAAAACTAGGTTTTCTTTTTGATTTATGTACAAGGTCATGTTTACTAGTTTAGGTTGCATTGCTTGAGGACAAGCAATAGTTCGAGTTTGGGGGTGTGTAGAGTGTCTAGAAGTCCTATATTTTATGCACATTCCTGCTGATATTATTATTGTTCTCAAGATCGTTTAGTCATATTTAGCTGCATATCATGCATTATACAATATTTTCTCTTCTGCCACGCTTTTATAGAATATTTTATATTTTGGCTAAGAAAAGATACTATTTTAGTTAGTTTTCTATTTCAGGTGCTGGTTACTGATCAGATGAAGATATGACAGGAAAGCAGGGAGCACAATGAGCTTTATTGAAGCAGTTTCAGTTGCCGCCAAAGACGCCGCCGCTGCAGAATGCCACCGCCAAGGACGCTGCTGCCACAGAAGGCAATACGCTGAAAAAGTCAAAATGGGTCTTGTTTGATAAAGGACATTTTTCTGAGTCCATTGAGCCCAATCTTGCATTTTTCTGAGGCCTGGAGCGGTGTATAAGGCTCATTGAAGATCGATAAGCAAGGTGGCTTATACTTACTTGCTGAACAAGTAAACATCCAAAGGAGTCCATACGTAAGTCAGAATTGAATGAAGCATTAAATGTTAAAGCTATTTTATGATCAATGAAGACGTCTACTCCAAGAAGGACTTAACCTTAGGCCAAGCCCTATATATACACACGTATGTGAGGGTATATGGGCATAGATAGAGAGAGGGATAGAGAGAGGGAGTTGGCTAGATCTAATGTTCTAGTTCTCCATATGGTTTAGTTTTTTGGTTGTAAAGTAGTTGTGAGAAATGATTGTATTAGGTTAAGTTGTTTTGCATTAAAATATTCCAAGTTTGCTTAATCTATGCACTTCATTCTTTCAGTTAGTCCTAACCGTCAGTTGAGAGAATCCATTTACGGGGCACGAAAGTTCCAACTTCACGAAAGGGTTAAGCACGGTCACAACGTGCTGAGGCGTGACTAACTTGGTTCCAAAAGTTCACAAGTTTCAGCGGCTAAAAGGGATCACCAACTGAGTTGACTAGCCTGTGTTGGGTTTACGCTGAGATTGCTAGGTATTGTCTACGTCGCGCTAGCTTTCGAGCATCCTTGCCTAGAAATAGGGAGGATCACTGTCGACTATTCCGCTGCACTTGGAATATCTGCCAGACTTGCCACCAGGACTTATTTCCGTTCCACCTACCAAGATAGCGAAAGTTGTAGGGGTAGTGACCCACTACGATCGTGTGACAGGGTCGTAGCTGCCGCTCGCCATACTCACCGAGGCCGCTTTCGAGGCAACAAAATCCAACCATATCCTATGCAATGCAGTCTACTCACTACTGAGCATCAATTACCTAGCCCATTCGATCACTTTGATCTCCCCTACTATAATTAATTGTATTTCTAGTTTTATTCCATTAAAAAAACTTGAAATTAATTGTGCATTTAATTTTCTTTTGAAAATATACACTCGAATGAACTATTCAAATCCTCGTGGGATTCAACATCTTTTATACTATAACTTAACAGGAGTGTGCACTTGAGCTCATAAAAGAGAACACCTAAACACCCTACAGCTAGCTTGAAACCTAGCACACAAGCAACTACTAAACATGATATCGGGTCTACTTACGATAAGGTAAAGCAAAAAGTCAATCATGGAACGATAAAGCTTAGAATCAACACACTTACTTCCTTCATCTTTGTCAAGCTTAATCCATGAGCTCATTGGAGTGACTTGAAGCTTCACACTCTCCAAGCCAAACTTCTTGGGCATATCCTTGATGTACTTAGCTTGATTGATGAAGATGTCATCCTTCCTTTTCTTGAGTTGGATCCCCAAGAAGAATGAGAGCTCCCCCATCATGCTCATCTCAAAGTCACCTTGCATTAACTTAGAAAACTCTTGGCAATAAAACTCATTAGTAGAACCAAATATAATATCATTAACATAATTTTTTACTACTATGATGTCATTGCCATTTCATTTAATGAAGAGTGTATTGTCCACCTTCTGTTTTCAAATCCTTTTTCAACCAAAAAGTTTGAAAGCCTCTCAAACCAAGCTCTAGGACCTTGTTTCAAACCATATAAAGCTTTAGTTTGTTTAAAAACACGGTTTGGGTAAATTAGATCTTCAAAACCGGGTGGTTGTTCAACGTACACTTCATTAATAAAACAATTTAAAAATGCACTTTTAACATCCATTTGGAAAATCTTGAATTCACGATAACATGAAAATGCAAGAAGCATTCTAATTGCTTCAATTCTAGCTACGGGTGCATAGGTTTCATCAAAATCGATTCCCACTTCTTGAGTTTAACCTTGAGCAACAAGTCTAGCCTTGTATCTCATTATGTTATCACTCTCATCTAGTTTGTTTCTAAAGAACCATTTAGTTCCTATAGTAGACTTATTACTAGGCCTATCAACTAATGTCCAAATTTTACTCCTCTCAAATTGATTAAGTTCTTCTTGCATGGTCAATATCCCAAAATCATGTTTTAATGCTTCTTTGATATTTTTAGGCTGAATGCATGAAATAAATGCAACATTATTAAGAAATATAAAAGAGGAACTAGTGGTTACCCCCTTGGATGGATCACCCAAGATTTCACCATCTTTGACATAGATGAGTTCCCTTGCGTAGCTCACTTCCTTTTCACCAAGAACCAAGTCCTTCAAGGATTCTATGGGAGGATCTTGTCCTTCTTCTTCTTTAGTTGGAACCTCATCCACCTTTGATGATTGTCCACCATCATTGGCTTCAATGATCCCTACATCATCATCAATAGAATCCTTCCTCGGAAGGAGGTTATCATCGAAAACCACATGAATAGACTCTTCTACAACTAAGGTTATTTTGTTAAACAATCGATAGACTTTATAGTTTAAAGAATATCCTAAGAAAATAACTTCATCAATTTTTGCATCAAATTTACCTAAATGATCTTTTCCATTGTTTAAATCAAAATACTTGCATCCAAAAGGATGAAAATAGCTAATGTTAGGCTTCTTTGACTTTAAAATTTCATAAGGAGTTTTCTTTAAAATCGACCTAATCATTACACGATTTATGATATAACAAGCGGTGTTTGTGGCTTCCGCCCAAAAATACTTAGTTAAATTGTTTTCACAAAGCATGGTTCTAGCCATTTTTTCTAAAGTAAGATTTTCCCGCTCAACTACCCCATTTTGTTAAGGAGTGCGAGGTGCGAAAAAATTGTGGCTAATACAATTAGAGTTGAAAAAATCCTCAAAACCTAGATTTTGAAAATTCGTTCAATGGTCACTTTTAATATGAGTTATGTTTTCACCAAGGTCATTTTAAGTATCTTTTGAAAATAAGATGAATTTTTCTAAACCTCATATTTTGTACTTAAAAAGAGAACTCAAATGTATCTAGAGAAATCATCAACTAAAACATAAGCATATGATTTTCCACCCAAGCTAGTTGTCCTAATAGGCCCAAAGAGATCTATATGGATCAATTGTAGAATTCTACTAGTTTAATGTCATCAACTAGATTTTAGGAAACAAATTTCTCTAAAACACTTATGCTAGCATGTCCTAGTTTTCTATGCCATAACCATGCATCATTTTCATTTTGAGCAACCAAAGATGCATGTGACGTATGAATGTCATCTAGATGCACCATGTATATGTTACCTATGCGATGACCAATGAGCATTATCTTATTTGTTTTAATGTTCACAATTTTGCAGCCATTAACATTAAAAAGAACTGTCAAACCTTTATCACATAATTGACTAATGTTGAACAAGTTATGCATTAGACCATTGACATATAACACATCTTCAATAAGAATAGAAGAGAGATTACTAATGGAACTTATACCCTCAAAGTGGCCTTTGGAGTTGTCACCAAAAGTCTCCACTCCACCACTCTTTGGCTTTAGCACTATGAATCTACTCTTGTTGTCGGTCATGTGTCTTGAGCATCCACTATCAAAGTACCAAGTGTTTTGACTTGAAGCTTTGGCCTTGTAGCAATGCTCACCCTACAAACAAAGATTAGTTCTTGATTTTTGGTACCCAAATCATTTTGGGGTCCATGTGAGTTAGCTTCCAAATACTTGGTTCCCTTAAGAATCCAAGATACAATAGCATTAATATTATTAGAAACTACAAGTTCCTTAGGAACCCATACTATAACGCCTCGGTTTTGGGCCTAGGTGTTAGTCGGGTTTGGTTAGGTGGTTCGGTTTGATCCTGTTTAGCGATGTAGTCTAGTTTCGGGAAATAATTAAATTAAAAGGTTTTTGGTCGGACAAAAAATATGGGAAAATTTCTTAAAATTATAATTATATATATGATTAATTTTTGTAAAGGTAATTTGAAGAAAATAATTTTGGAAATCAGATATTTTCGTTTAGTGACCAAAATGTAAAAAATGGTAAAGTTTGATTTAATGGCAAAAACGTAAAAGGATAATGCTTTGAATCTTTAAGGAGTAATACCAAGGGCTAATAGATACTTTTCCTCCTATTTTATAAGTTTGATTAAATAAATTATACTAAAAAGATGGAGGGAAGCTAAAACGGTTTTTCATTTTCTCACAAATTGGATTTGACGATAGTTTTCTTTTCTCACTTTTCTCTCAAAATCCCTTCATCCAAACAACAAGATTTTCAAGGTAAACTCGAAATTTTATTTGGATTTCAAGGATTTATCTATTTTCTATTGATACTTTATTAAATCTCTTGTTTTCCCTTAGGTTTTCTTTCAAAAATGGAGGAACAACTCATCATTAAAGGCAGGTTCGTTCTTCTCCTCTAATGAAATGTTCTTTACGGAAATTCCCAAGTAATTATTCTTTTACATATTATTTTTAATGAGTTTTTATACATTAATTGATGAAATCGTGTTTAATTGAAGTTTCTTGAAAATTTATGGTGGATCTTTGGATTTGATGTTAATTGCTGAGTTAATGATTGGTTATTAACATGTTGTTATGGGTTAATAATGTTAAATTGATGGATTTTGTTAAGTAATCCCGAAACTAATTAGATTGCTAGATGTTAGTGATGAAATCTTAAGTTTTAGGGGTTGTTGTTGTGATTTCTTGATAGCTGGAGGTTTGTAGAGGTTGGGGAAATGTTTTAGGTTGTAAATGGATGAAGATTGATGGTTGATTTTGCTGGGCAATGTTTGGGGGCGGTTTAGAGTAGTTTTGTCGATGTTTTCAAGTTGTATCGGTTGTTAATTGCTTGGCGAATGTCGGAGTTGAGTGGGGGTTTGTGTTGTTGGAGGTTTTGGTGCAAGAGTGTGCATTAATCCTCTGTTTTTCTTTGGTTAGAAGAAGGGTAAGATGTTGCTTGATCGTTAGAAGGCGTATTTGGAGTTTCAGAAGCTTGGAATAGCTTCAGCAAGTGAGGCGAAGTTGTATCGGTGAGTGGATGTGGTTTGAATGTTTTCATAAGGTTGGAAACAAGGTTTTGGGAGGTTAGTGTAAGCTTGAAACACTTAGCTAATCTCGGAAGTATGTATGGTCACTGAAGCTCTCGATTTTTCGGTTTAAAGTCCATGTGGATTATCATGCTCATGTTTTGGATTTATATTTGTTACTCACTGTTATGCATGTTTTATAAGCATGGTTTTGCTGAATTATATCCCATGGAATGATTTGATTATGTTCAAGAGGTTATATTCTCGATGAGACTTATTATGCTATATCCGAGGTATGTTTTGAGATAGGATATGTGATGATTTTATTAATGCATTGAAAGCAGTGAGTTAACATAGATTTAAATGATATATTGGCTTAGTGATGAGATTTCTATTATCTGATATGTTGGTCAACCAATAGAATGTGAAGTGCACTATAATATACAAAATTCATGAGTGATATAAATTCTTCGGTTTCACAACAAGGGTAGTGCTATTGTGATGCGAGTGATAGGGGTAGTGCTATCACCAACGGGCAATGCGGGTAGTTGCATCCCGGCCGAATTGAGATAATGGTGAGGGTGGTTTCACCATGTGGCTTGTAATGGGCCTTTATATGTTGTTATGCTTTGCTTTGTGGATTTTGATACTCTATGTGGATTGCTTCTAGGCTGCATTCCTTTAGAGTAATCATGGTATGCAATTCTTGATGATAGATGCCTTTGATGATGCCTATGTGTTGGATAAATATGTGCTTGATGTTTATCTATGATTGCATGATGATTGGTGATCATATGGTGTGCTTTAAGGTGCTTAAATGTTGCTATTATAGTGCAGATCTAGTAAGTGTTTCGAAATAGTAGCACCTATTTTGATACAGCTCGCATATTTGGTCTTAACGTTTCAGAACACTACTAGACCGTTTTGAGACCTTTAGTTATATTTTGTACGCGTATCGAAACTCGGGCCGTTTCGATACGACTCTGCTTTATTTGAGTGCAGGGGAGTCCAATTTGAGGATTTGGTTCCGAAATGGGTAATGGTCGTTTCGAGACCAAATGCTACTGGAATTCATGGTTTCAAAACATGGGTGACTGTTTCGAAATGGGGTTGTTAAGTTAGTTAAAATGGCATAATCTGTCAGTTTTGAATGTTTACATTTTATTCCCTATTTGTATGATTTGCAATTGTGGATGTTTAAATGATCGTATGATGCTGATATTTCACCTGCAAGCATGTAATGAACCTAATTGAAGGTTGGTAACAATAATTTGTTATTTGACCTTATATTAGATTGTTGCAAACGAATGAACAATTGATGTTTGATTTAATTGGAAATATATTAGTTGCGCGAGTAAACAATATGAGATTTAATTATGCATCTAAACAAGTTAAAAGATAAAAGGATTGATAATCGAGGTTGACTTTAACGAGATGACTTCGGTTTTCCCTGTGTAATTCTCTTAATTCGGGCCAAATGCCTAGACCGGGCTAAAGGGTTACATTTGTTGGTATCAGAGCCAGGTTACGTAAGATTTGGATATATGTTGAATGTTGAATTATGATTAATAACATGTTTTGTTCGATGCCATGCACGGTGAATGATTGTATCATGATTTGATTGGTAGTTTGTGGTGTATGATGATTATGTGGTGAATCGATATATGAGACTGGGGTACCCATTGTCAATACTACCGTTAAAGAAAAGAGTTTTGTTTTAAAAGGTGGAATGAGTGACTTGGGTTCTTGCTATTTGTGAGTATAACTATTTTTGCTACTATATTTGCATGGTAGAACTGTTTATCATATCATGGGACTGAGACGAGAGCTAAGAGGCAATGTCTGGAATGTAGTTGAGAATGAGGTTGAGGTAGATGCTCAGAACTTGCCTCCTTCTCCTTCTGATGGAGGTGGAGCTGGAACATGAGCTGGTGGTGGAGGTGTTGAACCTCAGGTAGCACAAGGGCAAGCTGCTCCCTACTTGACACCTTTAATTCCGGCTATAGCTGGAGCCTTTCAGGCAGCAATGGCATGCATGCACGCGGCCGCACCTCAGCCTGGTGCCAATGCTGGTTTACCCTTAGAGCGTCTGCACAGTCTGGGCGGGACGGAGTTTAGAGGTTTATCTGCTGAGGGCTCTGAGGCTTGGTTTGAATGTACCAAGAGGATTTTGGGGCAGATGAATTGCAATAATACACAAAAGTTGGGCTGCTTGGTCTCTTTGTTTCATAGAGATGCGTATACGTGGTGGATGACCATTACTGTAACCCCCTTAGCCCGGCCTAGACGGTTGACCCGAACTACGAAGATTACACGGGGAAAACCAAAGTCAACTCGAAAGACAACCTTGATTAATGACCCTTTTTATTCTTTTAAATCTTATCTAGATGCACATTAACCTTAAGCGTACCCTTGAGGAGAACATACTTGAAAAACAGAGCGATCAGAAAACATTAAGGGACTCAATTGCACAACATACAATAGTTAGGGACCAAATTGTAACTTCTGGAAAGATGAAGGACTTAGCTGATTTTTAAGTTACCAATATGAAATTAATCATATTACATGCTTCCCTGTCAAATTTCACCTTAAACATACATCTCAAACTCAAGCAATTGCAAGAACGATTTTCACGACCAAAACGTTAAGCTTGCAAACCTTAAAACCATTCAAATCAGTTCCCAACGGTCAACTGTTTCGGAACGGGGTTGACCGTTCCGAAACACGGGTTCGTTTCGAGACCTGTATCGAAACAGGGCTTGGTAGTGGCCAATTCGTTTCGGAACGGCCTCTACTCGTTTCGTTACACGATGGCCATTACAGGCCCCCGTTTCGAAACGCTAGTGCCCGTTCCGATACGGATTGCCCAGAAAGTGCAGAATTTGCTGGTTTAACATACATTTATCCACTCAAACACATCCTAATGACTTCCTAATCATGCCAACAACCCATTATGCATATAAGGTACATGTTTGCGACATTAAAACACATTCATGGCACCAATTAGGGAAATTCACAAGTCTATAGGCATGCATCCTATTATCCAAAGCCAAACAACCATCAAAGCATCAAAGCAAGCACCAAAATGACCATTTACATATCCAAAACATTTAAGGCATCATGCCACAACTAGGGAGTCCAAAACATCTCCTAAAAACACATCCTAGGTTCCCATTGCCAAATATCAAAAACTAATAATGTTGTGGAAAAGTCACCATACATGAGCTTAGCTTTCCCTTGGATTCTTAGCCTCCTTGCTGCCCTCAAACACCTCAATTATCTGCATTATTGGTTCAAGAGAGAGAGCGTAAGCACAAATGCTTAGTGAGGCATGCTCTAAAGAAACTACACATAAACATCATTATTCATGCAACAATGTATACACATAAGCATATCATGCTTCTTTAACATCAACATGTCATATTGGCTTCCAAGTGATACCATAACCATTTACAACCTAAAACGCAATCGGATACACGGATTACAAGCGTTGTCCCATACGCTTCATACACACTACCGAACACACAAGGTGGAGTTTACCGGTACTATCACAACCCCTCAACACCCGTGATGGAGTTTAACAGTACAATCACAACCCCTTCACATCACTCATCGGTAGTTGTATAACATCACTAACGAGAACACGGGACACACAACACAAGATCCACACATGGACTTTTAACCACCATTGTGATCTTAATCATCTCGTTAGTGTACTTGGATGCAGTTTACGGTACAATTACAACCCCTCAACATCCAAGGCGACTTTATTCACGGTGCACCCAATCCTATAGCCGGCTAACTATATCCGATTCAAGTACTTTTAAACCAACACATCACTTTCCAATATACATCAATTATCATCAATAATCCACTGTTTTAAAGCATCTAAAACAAAGCCATTTAGCATGCATTACTATGCATCAATCCACATTTTTAACAAATCAAACCAAGGATCTCTTACCTTGAGCATCCTTCAACAAATGGCTTTTAAAACCAACATTAATCATGCTTAAACATGCTTTCAAAACAGAATTTAAACATGCAAATTAACCACAATGCATCCAACCATCTCATGGTTCATCCAAGAGAAAGAGTTTTCCCGAAAACTTACGCTTGAGCTTAGTTAAGTTGCTTAGACTTTAACTAAGCTCCCAAACCTTCAAACATTCATTACAAGCTGGAAATCCCAACTTCACTCACCAATTCCATTTCGCAAGCTTGCCGAAACGCCGATCAAGCCTCCAGATCAACACCACAAGGATCCAAAGATGTCTCCCCTGTTTTAAACACATCAAAGCAGAGGATTAATGCATCGTCATGCATTAAAATCTTCAGCCATTACACCTAAACTCGTTGCTCTCACCAAAACTAACATTTCGGCTACCAAACACAACCAGAGTCACTTCCAAACTCTTCCATAACATTACCCAGCCAAGATCCATCACTTCTAAACATTCTTAAACATCAATTAACATCCAAAAAGAACCTAAACTCGTCCTTATACCTCCAGCTATAACAGAACACCAAGATCACCCCAAAAACCACCATTTTCATAAGCAAAAACTTAGGAAATTCAACCTATTCGGGATTGCATTGATTAAACCTCAATTACACATCATTAAACATCCAAATTACATTAAAAAGCCATCTCAAAACAGAGCCCAAACAATCACCACGAATTTCTTCAAGATTTAATACAAATCTTGAGTTTTAAGCCAAAATCAAGATCAAAACATTAAAACCTTTTATAAAACTTAATTTAACGATTGAGAACTTGGGAATTTCAGTAAAGAACTGAGTATTTAGAGGAGAAGAACATCCTACCTCTAAATGTAGATTTCTCCTTGATTAGAGCCAGAATCCTTGAAAATTCAATAAGCAAAACTAGAGGATTTGATGTAGAAAGGATTAGGAATCAATTGATGATTGAAACCTCATCATTTGGTGTGAAAATCAAAAGAAATGTTGCTGTAGAAATGTGTTTGGCTGAAGGAATTTTGAGAGAAATTGAGATGAGAAAGTTTTTAAGAAAGTTAGTTATGAAAAGCTAAAATATGGTTTCCCTCTTTTCCTTTAATTAATTAAACATTAAATGAGTCATTAAAATCTAAGAAAAATCTGGAGAAATCATCTTGGGTTAATTAGCTCCTTAAAGATTCAAAGTTTTAATCCTTACAAAACAATCACCACTGAACTTTTCAAAAATTACATTTTAGTCACTATTTTGAAATGTCACACTTCCAAATCTTATTTTGTAAAATTGATTTCACCGCTCTCTTATATATATTAAAAGAGGATTTTTAGATATTTTTCCATATTTTTAAAGCATTCCGAACTAGGCTTTCCCTAAAACCACCTTTTATATTCAAACTAA
This sequence comes from Hibiscus tridactylites, assembly GCA_958450335.1. Lineage (NCBI taxonomy): Eukaryota > Viridiplantae > Streptophyta > Magnoliopsida > Malvales > Malvaceae > Hibiscus > Hibiscus tridactylites. The sequence goes on from OY288271.1 coordinate 71,104,830, forward strand.
AAATCAAACCGATCCGGTTCAGACCCTAAACTTCCAAGCCCAAAATTGAGGTGTTACAACTCTCCTCCCCTTAAGAAATTTCGTCCTCGAAATTTACCTGGAGGAAAGAGATACGGGAACTGCTTCTTCATGTCATCCTTTCATTCCCATGTGGCTTCCTCAGCACCACGATGCTTCCACAACACGTTCGCCAACTCAATGGTTTTACCTCGAAGAACTTTACTGTCTGAATCCAGAATTTCCACCGGCTCTTCAACATAGGTCAAGTCTGGATTCAACTCCACTTCCTCCACATGCATAACATACGAAGGATCCGATCTATACCTCCGAAGCATTGAGAAATGAAACACATCATGAATCTTTTCCAACTCTTGTGGCAATCTCAACTTGTACGCAACAGGACCCACACGCTCAATCACCTCGTATGGTCCGATGTACCTAGGGCTCAACTTACCCTTTCGACCAAACCTCATCACCTTCTTCCAAGGCGAAACTTTCAAAAACACACGGTCACCTACCGCATACTCAATCTCCTTACGCTTCAAATCCGCGTAAGACTTCTGTCGATCAGAAGCTGCCTTCAATCGCTCACAAATGAGCTTCACCTTCTTGGTGGTTCCTTTCAACAAAGCTGGCATTGAAACCAACTTCTGACCCGTTTCAGCCCAACAAAGAGGAGTTCTGCATTTCCTCCCATACAAGGCTTCATAAGGTGCCATTTGAATACTTGCATGGTAGCTATTGTTATAAGCAAACTCCACCAAAGGAAAATGCTTCTCCCAAGAGCCTTGAAACTCAATCACGCAACACCTCAACATATCCTCCAGCACTTGGATAACACGCTTAGACTGTCCATCCGACTGTGGAGGATAAGAAGTACTGAAATTCAGCCGTGTACCCAAAGCCTGATGTAAACATTCCAAGAAACACGATGTAAACCCCGGATCTCGATCCGACACTATAGACTTTGGTACACCATGCAGCCGCACAATCTCAGCAATGTACAGCTCTGCAAGCTTATCCAATGCATACGTAGTATGCACAAGTAAGAAATGAGCACACTTCGTAAGGCGATCCACAATCACCTACATTGAATTCTTCTTCGATGGCGACAAAGGCAAACCAGACACGAAGTCCATGGTAACCCTTTCCCACTTCCGCTCGGGAATCCTCAACGGTTGCAACAACCTAGAAGGAAACTGATGCTCAGCTTTAACTCGCTTACAAACCATGCACTTGCTTACATATTCCACAACATCTTTCTTTAATCCCACCCAATAGTACTCATCTCTAAGATCACGATACATCTTAGTACTACCAGGGTGCACAACAAAAGGACTACTATGAGCTTCAGTCAGAATAGCATGCCTCAACTCAGCATCATTGGGCACTACTATCCGACTCCCAAAACATAAAACTCCATCATCATTAAAGCAGAAATTCGATGGCCTATCCTCAGCAATATCCTGAACATGTGGCACCAAGGAATCATCCAACAGCTGCTTATTCGTTATCAATTGAACCAAGGATGGTTTTACTTGCAATTCAGCCACAAGACCGCCATCTCGCGAAATGCTCAAGCTGGCAAACATAGCCCTCAACTCCACTGCCACCATCCTACTCAAGGCATCCGCTACAACATTAGCTTTTCCCGGATGGTACTCGATCGTCAGATCGTAATCTTTAAGAAACTCCACCCAACGTCGTTGCCTAATATTCAAATCTTTCTGAGACATTAGATACTTCAAACTCTTATGATCCGTGTACATCGTACAGTTCTCACCATACAGGTAATGTCTCCAAATTTCAAAGAAAAAACCACCATAGCTAACTCAATGTCTTGCGTAGGATAATTGCGCTCATGCACTTTCAACTGTTGCGGTGCATAAGCCACCACCTTACCCTCTTGCATCAACACACAACCCAAACCAACGTAGGATGCGTACACCACAAACTCTTTCCCTAATTCAGGTTGAACCAAGACAAGAGCTTGCGTCAAAGCTGCTTTCAGCTTTTCAAAAGCCTGCTGTCTCGCTTCCATCCACTCATACTTGACATCCTTCTGCAACAACTTCGTCAATGGTGCAGCAATTTTCGAAAATCCATCCAGGAACCTCCGATAGTATCCTGCCAATCCAGGGAAACTACGAACTTCATGAACAGACTTAGGAGGCTTCCAATTCATCACTGCCTCAATCTTCTGAGGATCAACACAAATCCCTTCAGCAGAAACCACATGACCGAGGAACACAACTTCCCTGAGCCAGAACTCACACTTGCTTAACTTAGCATAAAGATGATTCTCAAAAAAATCCTGCAACGCAATCCTCAAATGCCCCTCATGCTCCTACTCAGTGTGAGAGTACACGGGGATATCATAAATGAACACCACAACAAACTTGTCCAAATATTCATGGAACACTCTATTCATCATGTCCATAAAAGCTGCAAAAGCATTCGTCAAACCAAACGTCATCACAAGGAACTCATAATGCCTATACCTCGTTCTGAAGGCTGTCTTTGGCACATTCATCTCCTTCACCTTGAGCTGGTAATACCCTGACCTTAAGTCAATCTTAGAGAACACAGCCGCTCCCTAAAATTGATCAAAAAGATCATCAATCCCCGGCAATGGATACCGATTCTTGATAGTCAACTTGTTCAGCTGACGGTAATCGATGCACATTCTCATAGTGACATCATTTTTCTTCACAAAAAAGACAGGTGCACCCCAAGGTGACACACTCGGCCGAATGAAACCACGATCAAGCAACTTCTGAAGTTGCGTTTTCAGCTCCTTCAACTCCTTAGGTGCCATTTGATAAGGTGTAATGGACACTGGAGTTGTCTTTTCATACAGCTCAATCCCAAACTCCACCTCTCGATTAGGAGGCAACCCAGTCAACTCCTCTGGAAACACACCAGGAAACTCTCGCACCATCTTGATATCTTGCACTCGTAACTCCTTAGAGCTAGGATTCATCACAAAGGCTAGGTAGGCCTCACAACCTTGCCTCAGCATTCGGCTCGCTTCCAAGGAAGACACCACATTGGCAAGAAACTTCACACTCTCACCAACCACCACTACCTCATAATCATCCGCAAGCTTCAATGAAACTCGCTTGTTCTCAAAATCCACCACAACTCGATGTTCAACAAGCAAATCCATACCAAGGATTACATCGAAACCATAAAATGGCAATTCCATGAGATCTACATGAAAAACATGATTTTGCACAACCAAGGGACATCTTCTATATAACTTCCGTGTCACAACGGTCTCACCAAAGGAACTAGTTACACGCATACCAACATCCAAAGACTCAACAGGTAAACCAAGCAATTGAGCATGTTCACGCAATATGTTTGAGTGTGTAGATCCAGAATCAATCAAGGAAAGTAATGACAAGGATTGCAAAGTGAAGGTACCTGCGATCACATTCGTGTCATTCCTCCCCTCTCGCTGAGCATACACTCGAGCCTGGCCACCACCCTTAGGTTGGACAACCACCACGTGTGCCACATTCCTCCCACCATCATCTCTGCTCTAGAAGTTACCACGGCCGCGCCTACGACCTCTCTGTGGTGAAAAAACACCAGTAGCACGTCCCTGACCACTATCGGCCAACAAAGGACACTCCCTCCTCATGTGGTCTGCCTAACCACAATTCCAGCACGAATTACCAGTCAATGGCACAAGAGCCTGCACCTCTCTCGCTGCTCGAGGATAATCTCACCTCAAATGACCACGCGATCCACACGCCGAGCACGTGTTCTGATCAGCTCTCGCCCTGTCTCCCTGGACAGGCGCACCATGCCCTCCACTACCACGCCTAGTAGAAGACTGATATCTCGTATCTCGTCCTTTCTTGTTTCGTCCACCACCGGAACTATACTCAGCAGCTCTCTTTCCCGAGCCCGATCCAACACTCTTGGAAGACAAACCTAGATTCTGCTCAATGTCCTTCGCCCTACTAACCAACACATCAAAATCAGTGTACTCAGAGGCAAGCATAAAGGTCTTTACGTCCGTCACCAAACCATACCGAAAACGCTCACACCTCTCCCGCTCATCAGGAATAAGCTCAGGTGCGTACTGACTGAGGCGGACAAACCGGATCTCATACTCAGCCACCGTCATGCTCCCTTGTGTAAGAGACATGATCTCTCTTTTCTTTTCATCCAAGTATCGCACACCTAGATACTTTCGCTTGAAAGCATTCAGAAAGAACGTCCAAGTCACATCAACTTCCTCTATTCTGGAGATAGTGGTCGTCCACCAGGTATACGCATCATCATGTAACATCGATACCACACATCCTAACTTCTGCACATCATTGCAGTTCATTTGTCCCAATATCCTCTTGGTACTTTCCAACCAAGATTCAGAACCCTCAGCAGACAAACCTCTGAACTCAGTCCCTCCCAGACTGCGCAAACGTTCCAAAGGTAATCTCGCATTTGCATCACCCTGATTCCCAGCACCGTGAGCTCCAGCTACTGCCACCTGGAAGGCTCCAGCAATAGCCTGTATCAAAACTGTCATGTCAGGAGCAGCTTGCCCCTGCCCAGCTTCAGGTCCAGCGACCCCAGCACCATCACCAACACCAGCTCCATCACCTCCAGCACCACCACCATCGGGCGGTCCACCACCAGGAGGAGGAGGTATATCTACAACATTTTCAGCATTGTTCTCATTCTCGTTCTGAGCCATAGCTCGCGTATTAATCCTCGTCTCTCTACGAGGTCCCATTCACTAAAACAACGCACTAACACAAATGCAATAAACATAATCAGGCTCAGCAAGGTAAGTAATCCAAGTACTCAAGCTCATTTCCAAATAAAAACAATTCCTTTCATTAGTTTTGATATGGCAATGGGTTCCTCTAACATGCTTCATCATAGCATACATCACAATTGTAACATGCTTTACAATTCACACATCACACTTTCATTCAAAAAGGCACATCATGCCATCATACATACATCACCCACATGACCATTCCTGTTTACTCGAGAACCTGGCTCTGATACCACCAAATGTAACCTTCTTAGCCCGGCCTAGACGGTTGACCCGAACTACGAAGATTACACGGGGAAAACCAAAGTCAACCTTGATTAACGACCCTTTTTTTCTTTTAAATCTTATCTAGATGCACATTAACTCTAAGCGTACCCTTGAGGAGAGCATACTTGAAAAACACAGCGATCAGAAAACATTAAGGGACTCAATTGCACAACATACAACAGTTAGGGACCAAATTGTAATTTCTGGAAAGATGAAAGACTTAGCTGATTTTTAAGTTACCAATATGAAATTAATCATATTACATGCTTCCCTGTCAAATTTCATCTTAAACGGACATCTCAAACTCAAGCAATTGCAAGAACGATTTTCATGACCAAAACGTAAAGCTTGCAAACCTTAAAACCATTCAAATCAGTGCCCAACGGTCAACTGTTTAGGAACGGGGTTGACCGTTCTGAAACGCGGGTTCGTTTCGAGATCGGTATCGAAACAGGGCCTGGCAGTGGCAAATTCGTTTCGGAACAGCCTCTACCCGTTTCGATACACGAAGGCCATTACAGACCCCCGTTTTGAAACGCTAGTGCCCGTTCCGATACGGATTGCCCAGAAAGTGCAGAATTTGCTGGTTTAACATACATTTATCCTCTCAAACACATCCTAATGACTTCCTAATCATGCCAACAACCCATTATGCATATAAGGTACATGTTTGCAACATTAAAACACATTCATGGCATCAATTAGGGAAATTCACAAGTTTATAGGCATGCATCCTATTATCCAAAGCCAAACAACCATCAAAGCATCAAAGCAAGCACCAAAATGGCCATTTACATATCCAAAACATTAAAGGCATCATGCCACAACTAGGGAGTCCAAAACATCTCCCAAAAACCAATCCTAGGTTCCCATTGCCAAATATCAAAAACTAATAATGTTGTGGAAAAGTCACCATACATGAGCTTAGGTTTCCCTTGGATTCTTAGCCTCCTTGCTGCCCTCAAACACCTCAATTATCTGCATTATTGGTTCAAGAGAGAGAGCGTAAGCACAAATGCTTAGTGAGGCATGCTCTAAAGAAACAACACAATAATGCATTTATTAAAAACACTTTCCACAAAGCCTTTTAACAAATAAACATCATTATTCATGCAACAATGCATACACATCAAGCATCTCATGCTTCTTTAACATCAACATGTCATATTGGCTTCCAAGTGATACTATAACCATTTACAACATAAAACGCAATCGGATACGCGGATTACAAGTGTTGTCCCATACGCTTCATACACACTACCGAATACACAAGGTGGAGTTTACCGGTACTATCACAACCCCTCAACACCCGTGATGGAGTTTAACGGTATAGTCACAACCCCTCCACATCACTCATCGGTAGTTGTATAACATCACTAACGAGAACACGGGACACACAACACAAGATCTACACATGGACTTTTAACCACCATTGTGATCTTAACCATCTCGTTAGTGTACTTGGATGGAGTTTACGGTACAATTACAACCCCTCAACATCCAAAACGACTTTATTCACGGTGCACCCAATCCTATAGCCGGCTAACTATATCTGATTCAAGTAGTCTTAAACCAACACATCACTTGCCAATATACATCAATTATCATCAATAATCCACTATTTTAAAGCATCTAAAACAAAGCCATTTACAACATGCATCACTATGCATCAATCAACATTTTTAACAAATCAAACCAAGGATCTCTTACCTTGAGCATCCTTCAACAAATGGCTTTTAAAACCAGCATTAATCATGCTTAAACATGCTTTCAAAACAGAATTTAAACATGCAAATTAACCACAATGCATCCAACCATCTCATGGTTCATCCAAGAGAAAGAGTTTTCCCGAAAACTTACTCTTAAGCTTAGTTAAGTTGCTTATACTTAAACTAAGCTCCCAAACCTTCAAACGTTCATTACAAGCTGGAAATCCCAACATCACTCACCAATTCCGTTTCGCAAGCTTGCCGAAACGCCGATCAAGCCTTCGGATCAATACCACAAGGATCCGAAGATGTCTCCCCTGTTTTAAACACATCAAAATAGAGGATTAATACATCATCATGCATTAAAATCTTTAGTCCTTACACCTAAACTCGCTGCTCTCAACAAAACTAACATTTCGGCTACCAAACACAACCGAAACCACTTCCAAACTCTTCCACAACATTACCCAGCCAAGATCCATCACTTCTAAACATTCTTAAACATCAATTAACATCCAAAAAGAACCTAAACTCGTCATTATACCTCCAGCTATAACAGAACACCAAGATCACCCCAAAAACCACCATTTTCATACACTTCATACACACTACCGAACACACAAGGTGGAGTTTACCGGTACTATCACAACCCCTCAACACCCGTGATGGAGTTTAACAGTACAATCACAACCCCTTCACATCACTCATCGGTAGTTGTATAACATCACTAACGAGAACACGGGACACACAACACAAGATCCACACATGGACTTTTAACCACCATTGTGATCTTAACCATCTCGTTAGTGTACTTGGATGCAGTTTACGGTACAATTACAACCCCTCAACATCCAAGGCGACTTTATTCACGGTGCACCCAATCCTATAGCCGGCTAACTATATCCGATTCAAGTACTTTTAAACCAACACATCACTTTCCAATATACATCAATTATCATCAATAATCCACTGTTTTTAAGCATCTAAAACAAAGCCATTTAGCATGCATTACTATGCATCAATCCACATTTTTAACAAATCAAACCAAGGATCTCTTACCTTGAGCATCCTTCAACAAATGGCTTTTAAAACCAACATTAATCAAGCTTAAACATGCTTTCAAAACAGAATTTAAACATGCAAATTAACCACAATGCATCCAACCATCTCATGGTTCATCCAAGAGAAAGAGTTTTCCCGAAAACTTACGCTTGAGCTTAGTTAAGTTGCTTAGACTTTAACTAAGCTCCCAAACCTTCAAACATTCATTACAAGCTGGAAATCCCAACTTCACTCACCAATTCCATTGCGCAAGCTTGCCGAAACACCGATCAAGCCTTCAGATCAACACCACAAGGATCCAAAGATGTCTCCCCTATTTTAAACACATCAAAGCAGAGGATTAATGCATCGTCATGCATTAAAATCTTCAGCCATTACACCTAAACTCGCTGCTCTCACCAAAACTAACATTTCGGCTACCAAACACAACCAGAGTCACTTCCAAACTCTTCCATAACATTACCCAGCCAAGATCCATCACTTCTAAACATTCTTAAACATCAATTAACATCCAAAAAGAACCTAAACTCGTCCTTATACCTCCAGCTATAACAGAACACCAAGATCACCCCAAAAACCACCATTTTCTTAAGCAAAAACTTAGGAAATTCAACCTATTCGGGATTGCATTGATTAAACCTCAATTACACATCATTAAACATCCAAAATATAATAAAAAGCCATCTCAAAACAGAGCCCAAACAATCACCACGAATTTCTTCAAGATTTAATCCAAATCTTGAGTTTTAAGCCAAAATCAAGATCACAACATTAAAACCTTTTATAAAACTTAATTTAACGATTGAGAACTTGGGAATTTCAGTAAAGAACTGAGTATTAAGAGGAGAAGAACATCCTTACCTCTAAATGTATATTTCTCCTTGATTAGAGCCAAAATCCTTGAAAATTCAATAAGCAAAACAAGAGGATTTGATGTAGAAAGGGTTAGGAATCAATTGATGATTGAAACCTCATCATTTTGTGTGAAAATCAAAAGAAATGTTGATGTAGAAATGTGTTTGGCTGAGGGAATTTTTAGAGAAAATGAGATGAGAAAGTTTTTAAGAAAGTTAGTTATGAAAAGCTAAAATATGGTTTCCCTCTTTTTCTTTAATTAATTAAACATTAAATGAGTCATTAAAATCTAAGAAAAATCTGGAGAAATCAATCTTGGGTTAATTAGCTCCTTAAAGATTCAAAGTTGCAATCCTTACAAAACAGTCACCACTAAACTTTTCAAAAATTACATTTTAGTCACTATTTTGAAATGTCACACTTCCAAATCTTATTTTGTAAAATTGATTTCACCACTCTCTTTAATATATTAAAAGAGGATATTTAGATATTTTTCCATATTTTTAAAGCATCCCGAACTAGGCTTTCCCTAAAACCACCTTTTATATTCGAATCGAAAATCAAACCGATCCAGTTCAGACCCTAAACTTCCAAGCCCAAAATTGGGGTGTTACAACTCTCCTCCCCTTAAGAAATTTCGTCCTCAAAATTTACCTGGAGGAAAGAGATACGAGAACTGCTTCTCCATGTCATTCTTTCGTTCCCACGTGGCTTCCTCAGAACCACGATGCTTCCACAACACCTTCACCAACTCAATGGTTTTGCCTCGAAGAACTTTACTGTCTGAATCTAGAATTTCCACCGGCTCCTCATCATAGGTCAATTCTGGATTCAACTCCACTTCCTCCACATGCATAACATGAGAAGGATCCGATCTATACCTCCGAAGCATTGAGAAATGAAACACATCATGAATCTTTTCCAACTCTTGCGGCAATCACAACTTGTACGCTACAGGACCCACACGCTCAATCACCTTGTATGGTCCGATGTACCTAGGGCTCAACTTACCCTTTCGACCAAACCTCATCACCTTTTTCCAAGGTGAAACCTTCAAAAACACACGGTTACCTACCGCATACTCAATCTCCTTACGCTTTAAATCCGCGTAAGACTTCTCTCGATCAGAAGCTGCCTTCAATCACTCACAAATGAGCTTCACCTTCTCGGTGGTTCCTTTCAACAAAGCTGGCATTGAAACCAACTTCTGACCCGTTTTAGCCCAACAAAGAGGAGTTCTGCATTTCCTCCCGTACAAGGCTTCATAAGGTACCATTTGAATACTTGCCTAGTAGCTATTGTTATACGCAAACTCCACCAAAGGCAAATGCTTCTCCCAAGAGCCGTGAAACTCAATCACGTAGCACCTCAACATATCCTCCAGCACTTGGATAACACGCTCAGACTGTCCATCCGACTGTGGAGGATAAGAAGTACTGAAATTTAGCCATGTACCCAAAGCCTGATGTAAACATTCCCAGAAACGCGATGTAAACCTCGGATCTCGATCCGACACTATAGACTTTGGTACACCATGCAGCCGCACAATCTCAGCAATGTACATCTCTGCAAGCTTATCCAATGTATACGTAGTATGTACAGGCAAGAAATGAGCACACTTCGTAAGGCGATCCACAATCACTTACACCGAATTCTTCTTCGATGGCGACAAAGGCAAACCAGACACAAAGTCCGTGGTAACCCTTTCCCACTTCCAATCAGGAATACTCAACGGTTGCAACAACCTAGAAGGAAACTGATGCTCAGCTTTAACTCGCTGACAAACCATGCACTTGCTTACATATTCCGCAACATCTTTCTTTAATCCCACCCAATAGTACTCATCTCTAAGATCACGATACATCTTAGTACTACCAGGGTGCATAGCAAAAGGACTACTATGAGCTTCAGTCAGAATAGCACGCCTCAACTCAGCATCATTGGGCACTACTATCCGACTCCCAAAACATAAAACTCCATCATCATTAAAGAAGAAATCCGATGGTCTATCCTCAGCAATATCCTGAACATGTGGCACCAAGGAATCATCCAACAGCTGCTTATCCTTTATCAACTGAACCAAGGATGGTTTCACTTGCAATTCAGCCACAAGACCGCCATCTCGAGAAATGCTCAAGCTGACAAACATAGCCCTCAACTCCACTTCCACCTTCCTACTCAAGCATCTGCTACAACATTAGCTTTTCCCGGATGGTACTCGATCATCATATCGTAATCTTTAAGAAACTCCACCCAACGTCGTTGCCTAAGATTCAACTCTTTCTGAGACATCAGATACTTCAAACTCTTGTGATCCGTGTACACCATACACTTCTCACCATACAAGTAATGTCTCAAAATTTTCAAAGCAAAAACCACCGCAGCTAACTCAATGCCATGCGTAGGATAATTGCGCTCATGCACCTTCAACTGTCGCGATGCATAAGCCACCACCTTACCCTCTTGCATCAACACACAACCCAAACCAATATAAGATGCGTCACTATACACCACAAACTCTTTCCAAAAAGAATCTAAACTCGTCCTATACAAAACCGAAATCACCTCCAAACTCTTCCACAACATTACCCAGCCAAGATCCATCACTTCTAAACATTCTTAAACATCAATTAACATCCAAAAAGAACCTAAACTCGTCCTTATACCTCCAGCTATAACAGAACACCAAGATCACCCCAAAAACCACCATTTTCATAAGCAAAAACTTAGAAAATTCAACCTATTCGGGATTGCATTGATTAAACCTCAATTACACATCATTAAACATCCAAAATACATTAAAAAAACCTTCTCAAAACAGAGCCCAAATAATCACCACGAATTTCTTCAAGATTTAATCCAAATCTTGAGTTTTAAGCCAAAATCAAGATCACAACATTAAAACCTTTTATAAAACTTAATTTAAGGATTGAGAACTTGGGAATTTTAGTAAAGAACTGAGTATTTAGAGGAGAATAACATCCTTTCCTCTAAATGTAGATTTCTCCTTGATTAGAGCCAAAATCCTTGAGAATTCAATAAGCAAAACAAGAGGTTTTGATGTAGAAAGGATTAGGAATCAATTGATGATTGAAACCTCATCATTTGGTGTGAAAATCAAAAGAAATGTTGCTGTAGAAATGTGTTTGGCTGAGGGAATTTTGAGAGAAAATGAGATGAGAAAGTTTTTAAGAAAGTTAGTTATGAAAAGCTAAAATATGGTTTCCATCTTTTCCTTTAATTAATTAAACATTAAATGAGTAATTAAAATCTAAGAAAAATCTGGAGAAATCAATCTTGGGTTAATTAGTTCCTTAAAGATTCAAAGTTTCAATCCTTACAAAACAGTCACAACTGAACTTTTCAAAAATTACATTTTAGTCACTATTTCAAAATGTCACACTTGCAAATCTTATTTTGTAAAATTGATTTCACCACTCTCTTATATATATTAAAAGAGGATTTTTCGATATTTTTCCATATTTTTAAAGCATCCCGAACTAGGCTTTCCCTAAAACCATCTTTTATATTCGAACCGAAAATCAAACCTATCCGGTTTAGACCCTAAACTTCCAAGCCCAAAATTGGGGTGTTACAATTACAGCTAGTATGGAACCTGATGATGTTACCTGGGCATTCTTCGTGAATGCTTTCAAGAAGAAGTACTTGGGGTGTCCATTATTTGTATGAGAATAAGAGGGAACTCATGGTGTTGATGCAGGGCAACATGACCGTTGCAGAATATGATGTGTAGTTCGTTCGATTGAGCCAGTACGCCCCTGAGCTGGTAACGGATGAACGGAAGAGACGTGATAGGTTTCGCTATGGGTTGGTGAAGGAAGTGAAGACATATATGCTTGCAGCTGAGTATTCAAATTTTGATGTGCTGGATACTCGAGCCAAAGATATCGAGCAGAGTCTGGGATTGGCATCTCGCTCGGGCAGTTATAGCTCCGGAAAGAGAGCTACTGATTATGATGGTGGACGTGATCGAGGTAAGAGATCACGAGATAGGAGCTATCAGCGAGACCATCGTCGAGGCGATGGTGGTGGATCGGGCTGAGTCCAGTATGGTCAGAATGTTGCAACACGTGGTCTTACGTGTAACCGTTGTGGGAGGAATCACACGGAGGAGTGTTGGGGTAATCCCAAAAATGCTGGCAATGTGGGGCTCAAGGTCATGTTAAGCATGACTCTCCACAGTTGGCGAGGCAAGCACCAGCTCGTGCTATGAAGCCTCCGAGGGGTCGTGGGCGCGACCGAGGTAATTTTCAATGATGAGAGGATGGTTAGAGGAGTATGGCACATGTAGTCGCTTTTCAGCTAGAGGGTGGTGGACCAGCTCGAGTCTATGCTCACCGTGAGGGCCGAAATGACACGGATGTGATTGCAGGTACCTTCTCCTTGCAATCATTGTCATTGCTTGCTTTGATAGATTCTAGTTCTACACATTTGTACATTTTGCATGAGCATGCTCGTTTGCTTGGTGTGTTGATTGCATTGTGTAGTGTACTATAAATGATACGCAAATGTGGTGCAAGTATACACGTCGAACATGTAATACATTGATATGTGAGTATCGTCTCCACAGGGATTGGTGGTGTCTCGAATTGAGTTTAAGCACACAAGTCACAAATTGTAAATAGAGAATGCTTTGGAAAATAGAGACATATAGATAAATGTTGTAGCAATAAAGATAAAAATAACGTGCTGAAATCAGTAGACTTAACAAGTCCTTTTACGTATGCGAAACTCACTTGGGGATGACTGCCTAGGTTGCCTAGTTAACCTATGCTTTAGCTCTCAACTAGTGCTTATCTCACTAGCTTACTCTATGCTCGACAAGATTTGCTAAGGTTGCTCCTCAAATATATCTAGCAAGGAAACTAGAAGTAGGAAATACTACAACAATACCTCTCAACGTAAACCTACCACTCCCTCTACCCATAAAGTTATATCCTTTTTATCCGTTGAAACCCATCACTTATCTCTAAGGTGGATTAAAGTTATGCCTCACAGCAGCCAACTCCATTACCTTTGAAGGTCAAAGGTAGCTCTCTCGATTACTAACTCCAACTCACACCTAAGGAAAGGCCAACTCTCGATGGCTCTTACAACCCTAAGAATTTAATGAACATAGATAAAACATAGAAATAAACAAGGGGGAAATAAAGCATGCATTAAAGAAACTAAAAACATAAATCATCCAAACAACCCAAGCTACCTAAAATCAGTTCATGGATGGGAAATAAACATCCAAATTATGTTTGTTTGTACAACCCATTGCGAGATATAAAAGGCATGCTAAAGCAACAGAAAGGAAAGAATAAACTCTTGGTCTGTGATGGACTACAATGCCAAGAACCACCCTAGGCTTGCTTCCTCTCTCAAGGTCAGCAAGGTCAACCCTTGGAGCTTCAACAATGGAGGACACCAAGTGGAGGAAGAAGAAGAAGGGAAAATAGCCACCTTTGTAATGCCCTGATTTTAGGCCTAGATGTTTTAGAGTTTGAATCGGGTCGGTCGAGAACGGTTCGAACCTTTAAGGGAGATTTTTGGAACACCTAGTTCGAGATGCCTTAAAATATGGAAAAATATCTAAAATTCCCCGTTTATTATATAAATGATTCTGGTGAAAACAATTTTATAAAATATGATTTGGAAATACTACATTTCGGTGTAGTGACCAAATTGCAATTTTTTGCAAAGGTTGCTTAGTGACTCTTTTATAAAGGATTGAAACTTTGATTATTTAAGGAGCTAATTTTACCAAAATGTTTTTCATTAGATTTCTCTTTAATTTGGAATTTTTTAATAATGTTTTAATTAAGGGAATAAAGGAGAATTTAAAAGAAAATCTGTTTTTGACTTTTCATAACTACCTTACGTTAGTTTTCTCTCATTTCATTTTCTCTCAACTTCCACTCAGCCAAACACATTTCCTTCATCAATTAACCTTTGATTTTCATCTCATTTGCTGAGATTTCATTCTCCTAAAGATTCCTAATCTTTAGCTTACCAAAACCTCTTGTTTTTACTTTGGATTTTCAAGAAATCTTGCCCAAATTGAGGAGAAATATGCCATTAGAGGTAAGCTTCGTCCTTCTCTTCTAATGATCAGTTCTTTACTGAAATTCCCAAGTTATCAATCATTTGTTAATGATTTTTGAGTTTCTTTAATGTGGAAACATGAAATGTGGTAAAACTCAAGATTCTTGGAGAGATCTTATGATTTTCGTAACTCTTGGTTAGGCTCTGTTTTGATGTTGTTTTCTAATGTATTTTGGATGATAATTGATGTTATAAATGCGGTTTTATCAAGCAAATCCTGAATAGGTTTAGAAATGATTAGAATTGATAGATCTTGGCTGGGCTTTGTTTTGGGAAAGTTTGGAGATGATTTCAATGCATGATGATGCATTAATCCTCTGCTCTTATGTGTAATAAACAGGGAGACATCTTCGGACGCTTTTGGTGTTGATCCGGAAGTGTAGGGAGCTTAGATATCGTTTCGGCAAGCAAGCGAAACGTAATCGGTGAGTGCAAATGGTTTTAGAAGTCCTTGAGGGATAAAGAAACAAGGTTTGGGGATTTAGGATTGGTTTGAAACACCATCCTAAGTCTAAAAGTAAGTATGGCTAGATTCACTCTCAAATATGTGGTTGTTGCCCTAAATGCTTTTACATGCTCTTATTTTGAGATAGACAAATCCCTACAGTTTTATGCATGATCTGTAGCATGAGATGATGCTTTGTAGAGTTTTCATGAGATAGCATCTTCTGCTAAAGAGTTTTGAGATGTCGATTTAATGCAAATCATGAGTTATGGTTTTGAAATGAGATGAGATTGATTTAGGAAATGTTGCATCAAAACAGTAGGTGAGATTATGATTTTAATGTAATATATTGGCATAAATGATGAGATAATTACCGGATATAATTGGTCGACCAATAGGATGGGAGTGCACTATAAATAAAAATTCGTATGTACTCTTTGGAGTCTGGCAATGGGGGTAGTGCCATCCCGATCCAAAGTGAGAATCCGATGATGAGAGATACCATCAGGGTAGGACTTGGGGAAATACCAAGCTTTATGGCGAAGAGAGATACCGCTGTGAGAGTCTAGTGATGTGAGATTCCACCGGGGTAGGACTTGACCTTGAGTCAAGCTAATCCACATATCCGAGTAAAGATGTAATATGAAATGCCAATATATGAAATTGTATTTGATTCACATGTACCAAATGTTGGGATGATTTATGCTATGAAAATTGCATACGAGATATGTATATGAAATGCTTTTGTTTTCATTAAGCATGTGTATGGGTTTGCCATGTGATTTGCATTGGTTTAATGCATGAGATAGAAGAAAGCTACATGTGTTTTCAAATGGAGAGTTGCTTTGAAATGGTTTTCAAGCATGGGATAGAATGAGCATGATGTTGAACATGGTTTTTGAGAAAGTGTTTTATAGATGCATTGTTGTGTTGGTTTTCCTTAGAGCTTGCTTCACTAAACAAAAATGCTTATGCTCTCTTTTACCAACAATGCAGATAATTGAGACGAGGTTGGGCAGCGAGAAGGCTAAGAACATCCAAGGAAGTGAAAAGCTCATGTATGGTGATGTTTTCATATGCTTTAGTATTGATATTTGGCAATGGGGATTCATAGTTGGTTTTTGGGAGATGTGTTTTGAACTCCCTATGCTTGCTGCAAGTTTATTATGGTATTTGAAGGTTGTAATGGTCTTATTTGGTTTGGTTTGTGGTTTGTGGCCTTTATATGGTTTTATGGTTAGGAAGCATGCCAATAGACTTCATGTTCATGTGATTGATGCCATGCTTTAGCTTAAACTTCATGATAATGTTCTTTGATGTTCAATCATGTTGTTAGTGTGATATGGTGTTATTTTGGGTGTGTTTGAAGGTGTAAAGAGGTGAAAAACCAGAAAAATGTGTAGATGCAGGGCAGGGTGTATTGAAACACCCTTAACTATTTTGGAACAGGGGCCATAGTGTTTCGGAATGAATAGGAGTGTTTCGGAACACTTTAGCTATTATAGAGGCATGTTTCGATACTGGTCTCGGAACGCACCTAAGTACCGAAACGGTCAACTCCGTTTTGATACGACCGTTTCGATACCATGGTCAGCGTTTCGATACGGTTGACCGTTGGTCTGCATTTTGAAATGCTTCAAGTTCTCAATTCTTACATTTTAATCATTGATGAATACGGATGCAATTCTTTGAGTTTGGAATGTCCAATTAAGCTGATTTTTGACAGAGATGCATGAAAAAGGACTAATTACATATTGGTAAACTTAAAATCTGCAAAGTCCTCGCAATTTGTAAAGTTTACATTTCGGTCCCTGAAAGTCTAATTCTTTCAATTAAACCCTTAAATGAATTCCGATCGTTGTGCCTTCTCTTCCCATGATCATGTGTTATCACATAGGCTTAATCTTGCATTTAGAAGATAAAAAGAAAAAAAGGGTCGTTAATCAAGGTTGACTTTCAGGTTGACTTTGGTTTTCCCTGTGTAATCTTCGTAGTTTGGGTCAAGCGTCTAGGTCGGGCTAAAGGGGTTACATTTGTTGGTATTAGAGCCAGGTTAGCGAATATTTGGTGCTTGGTAAGTGTTTAATGTGTGTGATTATGAATGATTATGACTTTTTGGTGAAAGTATGATGTATAATTGTTAATGTTTGGTTCTAATAAGATGAATTTGTGATGATATGTTGTGTTTGGGGTATAGTTGGGGATCCCATTGCCATATCATTACAATTCGAAAGAATTCTTTTGAAAAAAATGAGCTTAAGTACTTGGATTACTTGCCTTATGTTGCCTAATTGAATTTATTGTAATTTGTCAGTTGCATTGTTTTCTTATGGGGCCACGTAGATAGCTTAGAATTAATACTCATGCTATGGCTGAGAACGAGAATGTTGAGAATGTTGAGGATTTACCGCCTCCTCTTTATGGTAGACCACCCGATGGTGGTGGAGCAGGGGTTGGTGCTGCGTGAGCTGGTGCTGGGGTTGCTAGACCCGAGGGAGTTCAGGGGCATGCTGCTCCTGATATGTCTGTGTTGATACAAGCTATTGCTGGAACTTTTCACACAACAGTAGTGGGAGAACATGGAGCTGCACCTCAGGATGGTGCTAATGTGAGGTTGTCGTTGGAGCGACTCCGTAGTCTGGGAGGGACTAAGTTCAGGGTGATGACTCTGGAAGGTTCCGAGTCTTGGTTAGAGAGTACCAAGAGGATTCTCAGGCAGCTGAACTGCACAATGTTCAGAAGTTGGGATGTATCGTGTCCCTGTTGCATAGCGACGAATATACGTGGTGGACAACCACAATAGAAGTGATGGATAATGATGAGGTGACTTGGACATTCTTTTTGAATGCATTCAAGCGAAAGTATTTGGGAGTTCACTACCTCGATGTGAAAAAGAGGGAATTCAGGTCCCTTGTGCAAGGGAGTATGTCAGTGGCGGAATATGAGGTACAATTTGTACGCCTTAGCCAATATGCACCCGAGATGATTCCTAGAGAATGGGAAAGATGTGAACGATTCCATTATGGGATGGTGGCTGATGTGAAAACCTATATGCTCGCAGCAGACTATACTGATTTTGATGTCTTGTTCACTAAAGCCAAGGACATTGAGCTGAATCTTGGTTTGGCAAGTCGAGCGGGAGGATCTAGCTAAGGGAAACGAGCTGCGGAACATGATCTTGGTAGAGATCAGTACAAGAGACATAAGAACATGAGGTCACATGTCGATGCTAGACGTGGGGGTGGTAACCCTGGAAGAGGTCAGCAAGGACCGAATGCTTTCATGCGGACTCCTGAGTGTAATCGGTGTGGTAGATACCACACTGGTGTGTGTTGGGGCAATCTTGGTACATGCTTGAACTGTGGTAATCGTGGGCACATGAAGAAGGATTGTCCGCAGCAGTTGAGAGAGGGTCAGGCTCCGGTGAGAGCAGGTTAGCCATAGAGAGGCCGTGGGCGCGGCCGTGGTAACTTCCGGCGCAGGGATGAAGGTGCAAGGAATGTAGCGCATGTGGTGGCTGTTCAGCTTGAAGGTGGTGGCCAGGCTAGAGTGTATGCCCATCGAGAAGGGAGGAATGACACGTACGTGATCGCAGGTACCTTTACTTCGCAATCCTTGTCATTACTTTCTTTGATTGATTTTGGATCTACACACTAGTACATATTGCGTGAACATGCTCAAATGCTTGGTTTGACTGTTGAGTCTTTGGATGTGGGTATGCGTGTGACTAGTTCTTTTGGTGAGACAGTTGTAACAAGGAGGTTGTATAGGAGATGCCCCTTAAAGGTGCAAGATCATGTGTTTCTTGTTGATCTTATAGAATTATCATTCTATGGATTTAACGTAATTCTTGGTATGGATTGGCTTGTCGAGCATAGGCCATACTGGATTTTGAAAATAAGCGAGTTTCGTTCAAACTTGCAGACGATTATGAGGTTGTGGTGGTGGGAGAAAATGTAAAGTTCTTGTCTAATGTGGCGTCGACGCTTGAAGCAAGCTGAATGTTGCGTCAAGGATGTGAGGCTTACCTAGCCTTTGTTATGAATCCTAGTACAAAGGAGGCTTGTGTACATGATATAAGAACCGTGTGTGAATTCCCTAGAGTGTTTTTGGAGGAATTACCGAGTTTACCGCCTAGTCGAGAGGTTGAATTCGGAATTGAGTTGTATGAGAACACAACTCCAGTGTCCATTTCTCCCTATCGCATGACACCCAAGGAGTTGAAGGAATTGAAGACGCAACTTCAAGAGTTGCTTGACCGAGGCTTTATTCGGCCAAGTGTGTCACCTTGGGGTGCACCGGTCTTGTTTGTTAAAAAGAAAGATGACACGATGAGGATGTGCATTGATTATCGTCAGCTGAATATGTTGACCATCAAGAACAAGTATCTGTTGCCAAGAGTTGACGATCTTTTTTGATCAGTTCCGAGGAGCGGCTGTGTTTTCAAAGATAGATTTGAGGTCAGGATATTATCAGTTAAGGGTGAAGGATGTGGATGTGCCGAAAACAGCCTTTCGCACGAGATATGGGCATTACGAATTTCTAGTGATGCCGTTTGGATTGACTAATGCTCCTACTGCTTTCATGGATATGATGAACAGGGTGTTCCATGAATTCCTGGATAAGTTTGTTGTGGTGTTCATCAATGATATCCTTGTAATGACATTTCATGCCTCCTCAAAATGTTACATGTACTTTGACAGTGATCACATGATTGATAAAATGCGTGTGTACCCTTAAAGAGAGTGGGCCAATAGAATCCCGATTGTAGGACCTTTGTTGGAGTCCTAGTTTATACGAAATGTCCGCTACAAGGAGATGAATGATAATGGAAGAGTATCTCCTTGTGCTATTCTTCGGGGACACATCGTCTAATGATCTGGTCGGCACCTTGCTTGAACAAATATGGTTCGTCCCAAAAATAGGATCTTGCATCATGCCTGAATTTCCTTTGTCCCTGTCTATTTAAACCAGGAGACAAAATACCACTAACGAGAAAGTTAACAATATCAACATATCAAGGGATTGCTGCAGCATATAATATTTTCTCATCGGGGAATTCCTCCTTAATTTCCATTTCACCGTGTTTTTCTTTATTGTTTTCTAGCCTAGAAAGATGATTAGCTACTTGGTTTTCACACCCTTTTCTATCCCTAACTTCCAAATCAAATTCTTGTAAGAGTAGTATCCACCTAATAAATCTAGGTTTAGCATCCTTTTTGGTCACTAAGTATTTAATAGCCGAGTGATCGGTGTGAACAATAACTTTAGCACCTATTAGATATGACCTAAACTTATCAAAGGCAAATACAACAGACAACAATTATTTTTCAGTTTTGGTGTAATTAGTTTGTGCATCACTCAACGTGCGGCTAGCATAATAAATATCATGAAAGAGTTTTACCTCGGCGTTGCCCGAGAGCTGCTCCTATCGCGTAGTCACTCGCGCCACACATTAACTCAAAAGGTGAGCTCCAATAAGGTGGAACAACAATAGGTGCTGAGGTAAGTTTCTCCTTCAGTTCTTCGAAAGCACTGATGCATTTTTCATTGAATATGAAGGGCTGACTTTGCTGTAGCAAATTACACAGTGGCTTGGAGATCTTGGAGAAGTCCTTGATGAACCTTCTATAGAAGCCAACATGGCCCAAGAAACTCCTGATGCTCTTCACGTTGGATGGTGGAGGCAGTTTCTCAATTACCTCTATCTTTGCTCTATCCACCTTATAGAGCATTTGGGTGTTCTCTATTTATGAGCGTAAATACACACTCTTGTCAAGTTATAGTACAAAAGATATCGTCTCCCACATGGATTGGACAGCTTGATTCGAATTGTTGTTCCTACATAATGAAAAGTAAATGCAAAATTAATTTGGTTGTTGAGAAGTAAAGTAAAATAAAAACACAAGTAATTGAAGAGAAAGTGATCAGATTGATAAAGAGGGTTGGGTTATGCTACTGCTTAGTGTGAAACTGCGTTGAATAGGACAAGTCGTTTCGTGCTGCCAGACTCTACTACCTCGGTGGTGGATGGCATGTAGTATGATGAGACTCTCTGCTGTCTCGTTAGGGCAATGGAAATGTGTCTCGATGTCAAACTCGGCAGAACTACAAGGCTCGGTAGAACACTTCGAAAGTGACTCTACTTATGTCTAAGTCAGTGTGATGTTGATGCCCGCTGCAGATAATACTAGTCGCGGTGTGAATCGTGCAAAGACGACAATGTTGATTCATCCTCTTTTAGCCGCCTTAAACCCTTAACCTATGTCTGGGCCGGATTGATCGCACCGTCTATAGATGAAATTGTACATTGTAACGCCCCAGTTTTGGGCTTAGAAGTTTTGGGTTTGGACCGGTTCGGTCAAAGTGTTGTTCGAATATAAAGAGGTGAAATTAGAAAAGCCTAGTTCGGGTTGCATTAAAAATATGGAAAAATGTTCTAAAATCCTCTTTTAATATATATATAAGTGAACTATGAAATCAATTTTGCAAAATGAGGTTTGGAAGGGTGACATTTTGGCTAGTGACCAAAATGTAAATTTTGAAAACTGCGTGACTGTTTTAGAAAGGATTGAAACTTTGAATCTTTAAGGAGCTATTTACCTAAAGGGAGTTTCTCCAGATTTTTCTAAGATATTTAATGACTTAATTCTGGTTTTTAAACAAAAGGAAAGTGGAGGGAAGTTATTTTCCTATTTTTCAACTAACTTTCCATATTTTCCAATTCTTCTTTTCTCTCATTTTCTCTCAAACCAAACATCTTTCTCCAGAGCTTTTTCCTCTGATTTTGTCACCTAAATATCTCTTTTCAATTCTCTTTTGATTGCTAATCATCTCATCAAAAAAACCTCACCATTTGCTAATTGGATCTTCAAGCTTTTTGGTTCTAAAAGGGAGAAACTCAAGTTTGGAGGTAAGAACGTCCTTCTCCTCTAAACTCTCAGTTCTTTACTGAAATTCCTAAGTTCTCAATCCTTAATTGATGATTTATAAATGGTTTTAAAGTTGTATAATGGATCTTGGCTTTAAATGCAAGATTTGGTGATTTTTGATGGATTTTCGTATAATCTGATTGGGCTGTGTTTTATGGTGTTAATTTGATGTTAAATGAATGTTAAATTGATAAGGAATTGAGTTTTAATTAATGCAATCCCGGATAGGTTGAATTTCCTAAGTTTAGCTTGTGATTCTTGGTTGTTTTGAAGTGATCTTGTGGATCTGTTGTTGCTGGCGATATAAGGATGTTGTTAGGTCCTTTTTAGATGTTAAATGATGTTAAAGGATGTTTAGTTTTGATGGATCTTGGCTGGGCAATGTTGAGGAGTTGTTTGGATGCATTTTCGGTTGTGTTTGGTAGCCGAAAATGGAGTGTGGATGAGAGCAGCGAGTTTAGGTGCTTTCATTGAAGCTATTAATGCATGATGATGCATTAATCCTCTGATTTGATGTGTTTAAAATAGGGGAGTCATCTTTGGATTCAAGTGGTGGTGATCCGGAAGCTTGATTGGTGTTTCGGCAAGAGGCGAAACAGAATCGGTGAGTGGAATTTGGTTTTCGGCTTTGAAACCAATATTTTGAAGGTTTGGGAGCTTAGTTTAAGTCTAAGCAACTTAGCTAAGCTCAAGAGTAAGTTTTCGGAAAAACTCTCTTGGTGTTGACCATGGTTTTGGTTGTATGCAATGTGGTTTGTTTGCATGATTTTAAATCTGTTTTGAAAGCATATCTAGCATGTTTATTTGCTGAGATTTTAAGCCATGTGTTGAAGGAAGCTCAAGGTAAGAGTTCCTTGTTTTTGAACATTGTTCTAATGTGGTTTGATGCTTAAAGATGCATGATGTTTATGGCTTTGTAAAATGCTTAAAAACAGTGGATTATTGATGATAATGATACATATTGGCAAGTGATGGTTAAGGTCATGAAGGTGGTTAAAAGTCCTTGTGTTAATCTTGTGAATTTTAAGAACAACATGGTGTTTAAAAGTCCATGGTTGGTTCTTGGTTAAGGCTCAAGGTGGTTAAAATTCCTTGTGTAAGCCTTGGTTAATTAAGAACTCCAAGGTGTTTAAAAGTCCTTGGGAGATTCTTGTTAAGGACACAAAGGTGTTTAAAAGTCCTTGTGCGGTCCTTGCCATGGTGTTTAAAAGTCCATGGGTCCATGGTGTTTAAAAGTCCATGGGGTTAAGGACACAATGGTGTTTAAAAGTCCATGTGTGGTCCTAGGTTGTTGTAAGATCACAATGGTGTTTAAAAGTCCATGTGTGAATCTTATGTGAAATGTATCACTTGTTGCCAATATGACATGTAATGAAATGGAAGCATGTATTGCTTGTTTTAAAGGTTTAAGAGCATGTGTAATGTTGCTTGAAGAATGACTTATAAATGAGTTTTTATAAATGCATTTTTGTATGGTTTTAAATGAGCATTTCTCACTAAGCTTTTGCTTACGCTCTCTCTCTTTTCTTAAACCAATAATGAAGAGCATTAAGGTGCATTGAGGGCAGCAAGGAAGGCAAGCAATCAAGTGGAAACTAAGCTCAAGTATGGGAAGGTTTCTTAAACACTTTTAGCTTTTGGCATTTTGCAATGGGGAACCTATGTGGATGTTTTGGGAGATGTGTTGAACTCCCTAAGTTTGTTTAATGTTGTCAATAATGCTGGATCATGTAATTGGCCTTTATGTGTTGGTTTGGAGATCTAATGCTTGAATGGTTTGCTAGGTAGGAAGCATGCCTTTAGATTTGGGGCTTTTCATATTTGATGCTATGATGATGATTGGTTGATGCAATTATGTTCCTTGCATGTTGTATGTCTTGCTGATAAAGTTTGGTTGCATTTGGAGCATGTTTGGTAAGTCAATTGTGTGTTTTAGCAGCCAATTTTCTGCATTCTGTGCAGGCCGTATCGGAACGGGAGCTACCGTTTCGGAACGTGTGCCTTGTAGTGGCCTAGGCGTTCGAAACGGAAGGTACCGTTCCGAAACGGAAATGCCTCTGCCAGGCCTCGTTTCGGAACCCGTTGCGGAACGGTCCCGCGTTTCGAAACAGGTTCTTCCTGTTTCGGAACACCTGACCGTTGGGGGCTGACATGGGCGGTTATATGTTTTGAAATGTTAGCATTTTGGTCCTGAAACTTATTTGTGCAATTGTATGAGTTTGGGATGTCCGTTTGAGCTGAAATTTGGCAGTGAAGCATGAAACCTGATTAATTACAAGTTGGTAACTTTAATTTGAGTTAAGTCCTTATAATTTGCAGAATTTACAATTTGGTCCCTAAAGTTCTATTTTGTACAATTGGGTCCCTGTTTAATCTCTGATGATTATGATCTTTGAGTATGCCGTTTGTATGATCATATCTAGGGTTAATGTGCATCTAGACAAGTTTAAAGAAAAAAAAGGGTCGTTAATCAAGGTTGACTTTTGGGTTGACTTTGGTTTTCCCCGTGTGACTTTCTTAATTCGGGTCAACCGTCTAGGCCGGGTTAAGGGGGTTAAATTTGGTGGTATCAGAGCTGAGTTCTCGAGTAATTGGGAATGTTTGTGTGTATGATTGAAGTATGTATGCTATGTATGCTTGTTGAGTGAAAGCATGTTGAGTGGTTTGTGAATTTGATGCAATTGAGTTGTATGCTGTGATGAAGCATGTTGTGGGTACCCATTGCCAAATCAAAGCTAATGAAATGATGTTGTTTTGAAGTGAAATGAGCTTGAGTACTTGGATTGCTTACCTTGCTGGGCCTGATTTTATTTGTTTGCATTGTTAGAGTATGGCACCTCGTAGAGAGTTGAGGAGTAATGTGCGAGCTACAGCTCAAAATGAGAATGAGAATGAGGAGAATGCGGGAAGTGCGGTGTTACCTCCTCCACCTGGTGGTGGTGGTGCTGAGGGTGAAAGAGCTGAAGCTGCAACTGGTGCTGGGGCTGCTGGACCTGAAGCTGGTCAGGGGCAAGCTATTCCTGACATGACAATGTTGGTGCAAGCTATTGTTGGTGCTTTTCGAGCGGCAGTAGCTGGAGCTCAAGGAGCTGGGCATCAGGGAGATGCTGGAGTTAGACTACCCTTGGAACGCTTACGCAGTCTAGGTGGGACTGAGTTCAGGGGTTTGTCTGCGGAAGGTTCTGAATCTTGGATGGAGAGTACCAAGAGGATCTTGGGTCAGATGAGTTGCACCGATGTGCAAAAGTTGGGGTGTGTTGTATCCTTGCTACAGGATGACGCTTATACGTGGTGGACGACCACTATAGCTGGGATGGCGGAAGCTGACATAACTTGGACATTCTTCCAGAATGTGTTCAAGAGAAGGTATCTAGGTGTGAGGTACCTAGATGAAAAGAAGTGGGAGTTCATGTCTCTTACCCAAGGGAGCATGTCTGTGGCTGAGTATGAAGTGCAGTTTGTTCGACTTAGTCAATATGCACCGGAGTTCGTCCCTGATGAGCGGGCGAGGTGCGAAAGATTCCGTTATGGTTTAGTGACGGATGTGAAGATGTATGTGCTGGCTACCGAGTATGATGATTTTGATGTGTTGGTGGGCCGAGCAAAGGATATTGAGATGAACTTGGGTTTATCTGCTAGAGGTGCTGGAGCAAGTGTTGGTAAGCGATCAGCTGAATATAGTTCCGGTGGTGGACGGAACAAGAGGGGACGTGATCAGAAGTATCAGTCTTCGGCTAAGCGAGGTGGTGGTGCACCTACTCGGGGAGGCAACGCTAGAGTTGATCCGAGTGCATGCTGGATTTGTGGGTCACGTGGTCATATGAAGCGTGATTGTCCTCGTGCTGTGAGGGAGGTGCAAGCTCCTGTTGTGGCAGCTGGTAACGGGTGCTGGAATTGTGGATCTACGGATCACATGAGGAGGGAGTGTCCTATGTTGGCTGGTGGCCAAGTGCGAGCTCCTGTTGCTGTTGCACCGCAGAGAGGTCGTGGGCGCGGCCGTGGTAATTTCCAGCGGAGAGAGGAAGGTGGTCGAGGAGTGGCCCATGTTGTGGCTATTCAGTTAGAGGGTGGAGGTCAAGCTAGGGTGTATGCTCAGCGGGAGGGGAGGAATGACACGGATGTGATTGCAGGTACTTTTACTTTGCAATCCTTGTCATTACTTTCCTTGATAGATTCTGGATCTACGTATTCATACATATTGCGTGAGCATGCTGAATTGCTTGGTTTGCCTGTTGAGTCTTTGGATGTTGGTGTTCGTGTCACTAGTTCTTTTGGTGAGACTGTTGTGACTCGAAAGCTGTATAGAAGGTGTCCTTTGGTTGTTCAGGATCATGTTTTTCATGTTGACCTTATGGAGTTGCCTTTCTATGGTTTTGATGTAATCCTTGGTATGGATTGGCTTGCTGAGCATCGTGCTGTTGTGGATTGTGAAAATAAGCGAGTTTCGCTGAAGCTTGCGGATGATTATGAAGTGGTTGTGGTTGGTGAGAATGTGAAGTTTCTCGCCAATGTGGTGCCTACATTGGAGGCGAGCCGGATGCTGAGGCAAGGATGTGAAGCTTACCTAGCTTTTGTGATGAATCCTAGCTCTAAGGAGTTGCGGGTGCAAGATATCAGGGTGGTGAGGGAGTTTCCTGGTGTGTTTCCTGAGGAGTTGCCTGGTTTACCTCCTAATCGTGAGGTGGAGTTTGGAATTGAGTTGTATGAGAATACAACTCCTGTGTCCATTACCACTTATAGAATGACACCTAAGGAGCTGAAGGATCTGAAGACGCAATTGCAAGAATTGCTTGATCGTGGTTTCATTCGGCTGAGTGTGTCACCTTGGGGTGCACCGGTCTTGTTTGTGAAGAAGAAGGATGGCACTATGAGAATGTGCATTGATTACCGTCAGCTGAATAAGTTGACTATCAAGAATCGGTATCCTTTGCCGAGAATTGATGATCTCTTTGATCAATTTCGGGGAGCTGCTGTGTTCTCTAAGATTGACTTGAGGTCAGGGTATTATCAGTTGAAGGTGAAGGATGTGGATGTGCCTAATACAGCTTTCAGGACAAGGTATGGGCATTATGAGTTCCTTGTGATGCCGTTTGGTTTGACAAATGCTCCTGCTGCTTTCATGGACATGATGAATCGTGTGTTTCATGAATACTTGGATAAGTTCGTTGTGGTGTTCATTGATGATATCCTTGTGTACTCGCGTACTGAGGAGGAGCACGAAGAGCATTTGAGGATTGTGCTGCAAGCTTTGTTGGAGAATCAGCTTTATGCCAAGCTAAGCAAGTGTGAGTTCTGGCTTAAGGAGGTGGTGTTTCTTGGGCATGTAGTTTCTGCTGAGGGGATTCGTGTTGATCCTCAGAAGATTGAGGCGGTGATGAATTGGAAGGTCTTTAAGTCTGTTCATGAGGTTCGTAGTTTCCTTGGTCTGGCAGGATATTACCGGAGGTTTGTGGATGGGTTTTCTAAGATTGCTGCACCTTTGACGAAGCTGTTGCAAAAGGATGTTAAGTATGAATGGACGGAGGCGAGACAACAGGCTTTTGAGAAGCTTAAGGCAGCTTTGACGCAAGCTCCTATCTTGGTTCAACCTGAATCAGGGAAAGAGTTTGTGGTCTATAGTGATGCATCTTATGTTGGTTTGGGATGTGTGTTGATGCAAGAGGGTAAGGTTGTGGCTTATGCGTCGCGGCAGTTGAAGGTGCATGAGCGCAATTATCCTACGCATGACATTGAGTTGGCTGCAGTGGTTTTTGCTTTGAAGATTTGGAGACATTACGTGTATGGTGAGAAGTGTACTGTGTACACGGATCACAAGAGTTTGAGGTATCTGATGTCTCAGAAGGAGTTGAATCTTAGGCAGCGACGTTGGGTGGAGTTGCTCAAGGATTATGATTTGACGATTGAGTACCATCCTGGAAAAGCTAATGTTGTAGCGGATGCCTTGAGTAGGAAGGTAGCTGTTGAGCTGAGGGCTATGTTTGCCAGTTTGAGTATTTCACGTGATGGTGGTCTTGTGGCTGAGTTGCAAGTGAAACCATCTTTGGTTCAGTTGATCAAGGAAAAGCAGTTGCTGGATGATTCCTTGGTACCGCATGTTCAAGATATCGCGGAGGGTAGACCTTCGGATTTCAATTTTAATGATGATGGTGTGTTGTGTTTTGGGAGTCGTATAGTGGTGCCTAACGATGCTGAGTTGAGGCGTGCTATTCTGACTGAAGGTCATAGTAGTCCTTTTGCTATGCACCCTGGTAGTACTAAGATGTATCGTGATCTTCGTGATGAGTACTATTGGGTGGGTTTGAAGAAAGATGTTGCGGAGTTTGTGAGCATGTGTATGGTGTGTCAGCGAGTTAAGGCTGAGCATCAGGTTCCTTCAGGGTTGTTGCAACCGTTGAGAATCCCTGAGTGGAAGTGGGAAAGGGTTACCATGGATTTTGTATCTGGTTTACCTTTGTCACCATCGAAGAAGAATTCGGTGTGGGTGATTGTGGATCGCCTGACGAAGTGTGCGCATTTCTTGCCTGTGCATACTACGTTTTCTTTGGATAAGCTTGCAGAGCTGTACATTGCTGAGATTGTGCGGCTGCATGGTGTGCCTAAGTCGATTGTGTCGGATAGGGATCCGAGGTTCACATCGCGTTTCTGGCAATGTTTGCACCAAGCTTTGGGTACAAGGTTGAATTTCAGTACATCTTATCATCCTCAGACGGATGGTCAGTCAGAGCGTGTTATCCAGATTTTGGAGGATATGTTGAGGTGCTGCGTGATTGAGTTTCAGGGCTCTTGGGAGAAGCATTTGCCTTTGGTGGAGTTTGCTTATAACAATAGTTATCATGCAAGTATTCAAATGGCACCTTATGAGGCTTTGTACGGGAGAAAGTGTAGGACTCCTCTTTGTTGGGTTGAAACGGGTCAAAAGTTGGTTTCGATGCCGGCTTTGTTGAAAGGAACCACCGAGAAGGTGAAGCTCATTTGTGAGCGGTTGAAGGCAGCTTCTGATCGGCAAAAGTCTTACGCGGATTTGAAGCGTAAGGAGATTGAGTATGCGGTGGGTGACCGTGTGTTTTTGAAGGTTTCGCCTTGGAAGAAGGTGATGAGGTTTGGCCGGAAGGGTAACTTGAGTCCTAGGTACATTGGACCATACAAGGTGATTGAGCGTGTGGGTCCTGTTGCGTACAAGTTGAGGCTACCTCAAGAGTTGGAGAAGATTCATGATGTGTTTCATGTTTCTATGCTCCGGAAGTACAGATCTGATCCTTCGCATGTGATGCCTGTTGAAGAAGTGGAATTGAATCCAGATTTGACCTACGATGAGGAACCGATGAGGGTTCTGGAATCGGATAGCAAGGTTCTTCGTGGCAAGACCATTGAGTTGGTAAAGGTGTTGTGGAAGCATCGTGGTGTTGAGGAAGCCACGTGGGAACGAAAGGATGACATGCTGAAGCAGTTTCCTTATCTCTTTCCTTCAGGTAAATTTCGAGGACGAAATTTCTTAAGGGGGGGAGAGTTGTAACGCCCCGGTTTTGGGCTTAGAAGTTTTGGGTTTGGACCAGTTCGGTCAAAGTGCTGTTCGAATATAAAGAGGTGAAATTAGGAAAGCCTAGTTCGGGTTGCATTAAAAATATGGAAAAATGTTCTAAAATCCTCTTTTAATATATATAAGTGAACTGTGAAATTAATTTTGCAAAATTAGGTTTGGAAGGGTGACATTTTGGCTAGTGACCAAAATGTAAATTTTGAAAACTGCGTGACTATTTTAGAAAGGATTGAAACTTTGAATCTTTAAGGAGCTATTTACCCAAAGGGAGTTTCTCCAGATTTTTCTAAGATATTTAATGATTTAATTCTGGTTTTTAAACAAAAGGAAAGTGGAGGGAAGTTATTTTCCTATTTTTCAACTAACTTTCCAGATTTTCCAATTCTTCTTTTCTCTCATTTTCTCTCAAACCAAACATCTTTCTCCAGAGCTTTTTCCTCTGATTTTGTCACCTAAACATCTCTTTTCAATTCTCTTTTGATTGCTAATCATCTCATCAACAAAACCTCACCATTTGCTAATTGGATCTTCAAGCTTTTTGGTTCTAAAAGGGAGAAACTCAAGTTTGGAGGTAAGAAAGTCCTTCTCCTCTAAACTCTCAGTTCTTTACTGAAATTCCTAAGTTCTCAATCCTTAATTGATGATTTATAAATGGTTTTAAAGTTGTATAATGGATCTTGGCTTTAAATGCAAGATTTGGTGATTTTTGATGGATTTTCGTATGATCTGATTGGGCTGTGTTTTAAGGTGTTAATTTGATGTTAAATGAATGTTAAATTGATAAGGAATTGAGTTTTAATTAATGCAATCCCGGATATGTTGAATTTCCTAAGTTTAGCTTGTGATTCTTGGTTGTTTTGAAGTGATCTTATGGATCTGTTGTTGCTGGAGATATAAGGATGTTGTTAGGTCCTTTTTAGATGTTAAATGATGTTAAAGGATGTTTAGTTTTGATGGATCTTGGCTGGGCAATGTTGAGGAGTTGTTTGGATGCATTTTCGATGTGTTTGGTAGCCGAAAATGGAGTGTGGATGAGAGCAGCGAGTTTAGGTGCTTTCATTGAAGCTATTAATACATGATGATGCATTAATCCTCTGCTTTGATGTGTTTAAAATAGGGGAGTCATCTTTGGATCCAAGTGGTGGTGATCCGGAAGCTTGATTGGTGTTTCGGCAAGAGGCGAAACGAAATCGGTGAGTGGAATTTGGTTTTCGGCTTTGAAACCAGTGTTTTGAAGGTTTGGGAGCTTACTTTAAGCCTAAGCAACTTAGCTAAGCTCAAGAGTAAGTTTTCGGAAAAACTCTCTTGGTGTTGACCATGGTTTTGGTTGTATGCAATGTGGTTTGTTTGCATGATTTTAAATCTGTTTTGAAAGCATATCTAGCATGTTTATTTGCTGAGATTTTAAGCCATGTGTTGAAGGAAGCTCAAGGTAAGAGTTCCTTGTTTTTGAACATTGTTCTAATGTGGTTTGATGCTTAAAGATGCATGATGTTTATGGCTTTGTAAAATGCTTAAAAACAGTGGATTATTGATGATAATGATACATATTGGCAAGTGATGGTTAAGGTCACAAAGGTGGTTAAAAGTCCTTGTGTGAGCCTTGTATATTTAAGAACATCAAGGTGGTTAAAAGTCCTTGGATGGTTCTTGGTTAAGATCACAAAGGTGGTTAAAAGTCCTTGTGTGAATCTTGTGAATTTTAATAACAACATGGTGTTTAAAAGTCCATGGTTGGTTCTTGGTTAAGGCTCAAGGTGGTTAAAATTCCTTGTGTAAGCCTTGGTTACTTAAGAACTCCAAGGTGTTTAAAAGTCCTTGGGAGATTCTTGTTAAAGACACAAAGGTGTTTAAAAGACCTTGTGTGGTCCTTGCCATGGTGTTTAAAAGTCCATGGGTCCATGGTGTTTAAAAGTCCATGGGGTTAAGGACACAATGGTGTTTAAAAGTCCATGTGTGGTCCTTGGTTGTTGTAAGATCACAATGGTGTTTAAAAGTCCATGTGTGAATCTTATGTGAAATGTATCACTTGTTGCCAATATGACATGTAATGAAATGGAAGCATGTATTGCTTGTTTTAAAGGTTTAAGAGCATGTGTAATGTTGCTTGAACAATGATTTGTAAATGAGTTTTTATAAATGCATTATTGTATGGTTTTAAATGAGCATTTCTCACGAAGCTTTTGCTTACGCTCTCTCTCTTTTCTTAAACCAATAATGCAGAGCATTAAGGTGCATTGAGGGCAGCAAGGAAGGCAAACAATCAAGTGGAAACTAAGCTCAAGTATGGGAAGGTTTCTTAAACACTTTTAGCTTTTGGCATTTGGCAATGGGGAACCTATGTGGATGTTTTGGGAGATGTGTTGAACTCCCTAAGTTTGTTTAATGTTGTCAATAATGCTGGATCATGTAATTGGCCTTTATGTGTTGGTTTGGAGATCTAATGCTTGAATGGTTTGCTAGGTAGGAAGCATGCCTTTAGATTTGGGGCTTTTCATATTTGATGCTATGATGATGATTGGTTGATGCAATTATGTTCCTTGCATGTTGTATGTCTTGCTGATAAAGTTTGGTTGCATTTGGAGCATGTTTGGTAAGTCAATTGTGTGTTTTAGCAGCCAATTTTCTGCATTCTGTGCAGGCCGTATCGGAACGGGAGCTACCGTTTCGGAACGGGTGCCCTGTAGTGGCCCAGGCGTTCGAAACGGAAGGTACCGTTCCGAAACGGAAATGCCTCTGCCAGGCCTCGTTTCGGAACCCGTTGCGGAACGGTCCCACATTTCGAAACAGGTTCTTCCTGTTTTGGAACACCTGACCGTTGGGGGCTGACATGGGCGGTTATATGTTTTGAAATGTTAGCAATTTGGTCCTGAAACTTGTTTGTGCAATTGTATGAGTTTGGGATGTCCGTTTGAGCTGAAATTTGGTAGTGAAGCATGAAACCTGATTAATTACATGTTGGTAACTTTAATTTGAGTTAAGTCCTTATAATTTGCAGAATTTACAATTTGGTCCCTAAAGTTCTATTTTGTGCAATTGGGTCCCTGTTTAATCTCTGATGATTATGATCTTTGAGTATGATGTTTGTATGATCATATCTAGGGTTAATGTGCATCTAGACAAGTTTAAAGAAAAAAAGGTCGTTAATCAAGGTTGACTTTCGAGTTGACTTTGGTTTTCCCCGTGTGACTTTCTTAATTCGGGTCAACCGTCTAGGCCGGGTTAAGGGGGTTACATACATACTGTAACACTCCCTACCCGACCTGATCGAAAACCGGGTCGGAGAGCATTACTAGAAACTGATGCGGAAATCTTTTAATCCTTAATCCTTAAAAACTTCTTAATATCTTGACTTATTGAAACTTATTAAACCTTTTTAAACCTATTTGACATAGTAACTGAATCCTTTAATCCCCAATCTTGTAATCTTTATCGGGTTTATGAATTAATACATTTAAACTTATAAAAGCCAAAAAGAAGCTGCCTGTATCGAAACGCCCTAAGCCGTTTCGGTACGGCTTGACCACGGTCAATATTTTGACTTTTTCTTCCCGACCGTTTCGATACGGCTTGACCCGTATCGGTATGGGTTGACCGACCTTGACTTGACTTAGACCCGTTTCGAAACCAGTTTCGAAACAAGGGTCGACAGTGGCAAAAGTGTTCCGAAACGGTATGGGTTGACCGACCTTTAAGCTTATTACAAAATAGACAAGCCTTTACCACAACAAAAAGAGCATAGTGACTACGATAGCTACCTTGCCACTTTTCTAGGAGTTATATTGTAAGTACATTACATGATATGGAGTAGTGACTTGTCTCGCAACCGATCTGATTCTTCAAGAACAACTTCCTAACCTGAGAATGCATGAATGTAGACACATTAGGCACTCAAGCCTAGTGAGGTAATCATATAACAACAATAAAAGAATGACATGAGTACATTTATTATAAATCCATATAACCCTCTTAATACTTAATTTAAATACATGGTTGATTTGTATGAAGCTTAAACAATCATAAATTTTCCTTGGATGGAATTAAATTCATGGATACTCGAATTCCCCCGCCTCGTCAAAACATAAGTGGTCTTATTCCCTCCGCCTCACCAATTGACCAATAACAACACATCCCTCCGCCTCGCCAATCATCATAGGCCGTAGCCTTTGGACCGTAGTCCACCCGAAACACTGAGCTCATGAATTCTATGGCATGCCAATTGTATCCCGAGTCATTCCAATCCAAGGCACAACATATTTATATTTTTCCAATTATCCTTAATAGATCAATGACATGATGAAGTTTCATAGTTTCAACATGTCCAAATAATTCTTGCATAAATGACTTATCATAGAGTTTCATAATAACACTTTCCTCATTGACAATGTATACTAGCTATAGTAAATGCTTAAACATTGGCTTACAGACACTTACCCAAGTGTCCAACTTATTATCTGATGCTTTCGCCTTGATAATAATGTTTAGCGAAAAGATAATAAACACCAAATGACAATCCGAGAAGGCGTTTCGCCTAACCCGAAACTCCGATTACACTAACCTTGACAATTCGAAGCTTCAAGGCTCTCGGATGGAAATTCTTTTGCTCTTAACTTTAGATGAAGATGGTGTAGCTTCTATTCCTCCTTCTTGAGCTAGGAAATATTAATGGAAGATCATTAGAATCAATATTTCGATATCGAGATCTATATAACAATACCACAACCGGTATCCGATTCAATATGAGCAACTTATCGAAATATCTATGAATCAATCAAACCCTAACTTAAGATTGAAGCTAATTTATCCATGGAATCTAACAACTAACTAAAGGATATAGCTTACCCGGTTGCTAGCAATGATTCGAAATTGACAAAGCCAAGAATTTACAAAACTTGAAACTCCTCCAATGGAGGTGTGTGCTTAGGTAAGGATGAAGAAGATGGTGAAATTTGCTTAAGGAAATTTACGGTGGTTCTCCAAGCTTAGCAATCTTGATTTTTAATTTGGGGAGCTTTCCTTCATTTGAAGGAAAACAATCTGAAGACTCCACGTAATAAGAGTCTTAATTTAAAAATGGTCCATTTACTTAATTGGTCCCTCACTTTCCTTATATTTACGGATTTACCCTATACTTCTTAATTCCTACGATATAGTCACTAGATGCTTGATATTACATAATAAACTTAAATTCGAATGCTTTTAAGCCTGATTAATATTCGATAGCAATAATTAGCTTGCCAGAGGAACCTCTAAAGCTTTATCGGACTAAGAATTTCCTATCGCCGAAATGAATTCCGACTAGGCCGACTTTCGGGGTGTTACAACTCTCCCCCCCTGAAGAAAAATTCGTCCTCGAATTTTACCTGAACCGAAGAGATGCGGATATTGTTGTCTCATAACTTCTTCGGGCTCCCAGGTGGCTTCTTCAATTTTGTGACTCCTCCAAAGTACCTTAACCAAAGGTACAATCTTGTTACGAAGCTGTTTTGTCTCCTTAGCAAGAATTCGTACCGGTTCTTCTTCATAGGATAAGTCTGACCTAAGTTCCACAGATTCAGGTTCCACAACGTGCGAGGGATCAGATCGGTACTTCTGAAGCATTGATACATGGAAGACATCATGGATTTTATTCAACACTGAAGGCAAAAGGAGTCGATATGCCACCGGGCCGACCTTTTCAACTATTTCAAAGGGTTCAATGAAACGAGGTCTTAGTTTTCCCTTTTTGCCAAACCTCAGAACTTTCTTCCATGGTGATACTTTAAGAAAGGCTTTTTCTCCCACTTCGTATTGAATGTCTTTTCTTTTAAGATCAGCATAAGCTTTTTGCCGATCAAAGGCAGCTTTAAGACGATCGTGAATAATAGTGATTCGCTCCTCAGTCTCACAAAGCAATTCAGGGCCTAATACCTTTCCCTCACCCAACTCAGACCAACACAAGGGTGTTCTACAATGTCTACCATACAATGCTTCATACGGTGCCATTTGAATGGACGCTTGATAGCCGTTATTATAATCAAATTCAACAAGAGGTAAGGACTTTTCCCACGTCCCACCGAAGTCAATAATGCAAGCACGAAGCATATCCTCCAAAATCTGAATAACTCTTTCTGACTGACCATCAGTCTGAGGGTGAAAGGCTGTACTAAGATTGACTCTTGTGCCCAGGGCTCCTTGTAAGGTTCTCCAAAATCGAGATGCAAACCGAGGATCTCGATCCGAAATGATAGATTCAGGCACACCATGAAGTCGGATCACTTCCTTAATGTACAAGCCAGCTAGCTTAGGGAGACCGTAGTCCATTCTGATAGGTATGAAATGAGCTGACTTTGTAAATCGATCTACAATAACCCAAATAGCATCATGCTTGGCAGGGGTTAATGGTAGACCACTAACAAAGTCCATGGTGATCTTTTCCCATTTCCACTTCGGTGGATCGATGGGTTGTAAAAGCCCGGTAGGAGCACAATGTTCTGCCTTAACCCGTTGACAAGTGAGACACTTCGAGATATGATCAACAATAGCTTGCTTCATGCCTGGCCACCAGAAAAGCTCACGTAAATCCTTGTACATTTTCACAGACCCCGGGTGAACAGAGAAAGAACTTGAGTGTGCTTCAACAAGAATATCTTTACGGAGAGTTTCATCATTTGGTACACAAACCCGATCATGAAAACATAAGAGTCCTTCAGCATTAATTCTGAAATCCGGGTTATCAGATAATTTAGAAACAATGGTTTGAATCTCGGAATCTTGTTCTTACAAATCTTTGATTCGAGAAATAACAGTAGACTGAACTTGAAGTTCAGCTACAAGACATTGATGTTTTCAAAGCCTGAAATGAGCATTAACTGCTCGAGGAGCTACAAGAAAGAAAATGGTAACAATAAATCATTACCCCTTGATACACTTATAACCTTAACTTCATGAACAAACTTACCAGGCAAAGGTTTGCGGCTGAGTGCATCAGCTACAACATTGGCCTTCCCCGGATGATAATCAATGACTAAATCATAGTCCTTAAATAGTTTCATCCATCTTCGTTGTCGCAAATTTAGCTCCTTTTGCGTTAACAAATACTTGAGGCTTTTGTGATCAGTGAAAAGATAGCATTTCTCTCCGTAGAGGTAATGCCTCCAAATTTTCAATGCAAAAACAACCGCGGCCAATTCTAGATCATGTGTGGGATAATTCATTTCATGGGGCTTAAGTTGTCTTGAAGCGTAAGCGATAACCTGACCTTCTTGCATCAATACACACCCTAACCCAAGATGTGAAGCGTCACTATAAACAGTATAGTCTTTTCCAGACTCAGGCTGAGTCAGGACAGGTGCATGGGTTAGGAATTGTTTCAGTTGATCAAAACTTCACTGATGATCTTCAGTCCATACAAAAGGTGTCTCCTTCCGCAACAATTTTGTCAAAGTAGCAACTAACATAGAGAATCCCTTCACGAACCTACGGTAATATCCCACAAGTCCAAGAAAACTCCTAACCTCACCTACATTCTTAGGTGGGTGCCAATCTACCACAACTTGTATTTTCTTCGGGTCCACTTGAATGCCCGAAGCCGATACAACATGCCCCAAAAAGGATACTTCGTTGAGCCAGAACTCACACTTAGAGAATTTTGCGTACAACCGCTTCTCTCTTAAAGTTTGAAGTACAATTCGAAGATGATCTCGATGTTCCGCTTCATTCTTTGAATAAATCAAAATGTCATCTATGAAGACAACAACAAACTTATCATGATAGGGCATAAACACACGATTCATTAGATCAATGAAAGCTGCAGGTGCATTCGTCAGTCCGAAAGGCATCACTAAGAATTCGTAATGTCCATATCTTGTACGAAATGCTGTTTTAGGCACGTCACACTCCTTGACTTTCATCTGATAGTATCCTGACCTTAAATCAATCTTAGAAAATACAGAAGCATCCTTTAATTGATCAAACAAATCATCTATCCTCGGCAGAGGATACTTATTCTTGATGGTAACTTTATTTAGTAGCCTGTAGTCAATGCATAAACGCATCGAACCATCCTTCTTCTTAACAAAGAGAACCGGAGCTCCCCAGGATGAAGAGCTGGGTCTAACAAAGCCCTTATTCATAAGGTCTTGGATTTGAGTTTTTAACTCTTTTAATTCCACAACTGCCATTCTATAAGGTGCAATAGAGATTGGTGCAGTCCTAGGTTGCACTTCAATACCAAATTCAACTTCACGGGTTGGGGGCAGTCCCGGAAGCTCATTTGGAAAGACATCCAGAAATTCATTCACCGTATCAATATCATTAATATGAGGTTCAATCTTGGGCTCAATGGTCAATGTGCACAGCATAGAATTCCGAGATTCCATCAAGGTTATTCTCTGCTTGCCAAGTCCTCGAAGATACAACTTCCGCTTACCACAATCTACCCATGCTTGATGTTTATCAAGCCAATCCATTCCTAGAATTGCATCAAACTCGTGGATTGGCAAGACCAAGAAATCCGCAGGGAACGGAATACCTTGAATCATGATTGGACAATTCTTACATACTAGGTTCAAATCAACACAGTCGCCCAAGGGATTTGTTACAGACATCTTTGTTACTAAAGGTTCACTAGACATCTTATGCTTTCTCACTAACTCCAGACTTATGAAGGAGTGTGTAGATCCAGGATCAATTAATACATACAAAGAACATGAATATAACATAACGATACCTGCTATGACATCAGGCTCATCATCCTCCTCACGGCTCCTTACATGATACATTTGTGCTGAAGCTTTTGACTCTTGTTTGTTTTTCTGCTTCCCAGATCCACCTGGCCTTCCTGTAGTTCCTGATTGTACTTGCCTTGCTCCTTTTCCCCGAAAGGACTGAGCAGGCAATGAAGTATCCCTTAGCACAGCAACTGTGTTTGACGGGTTCTGGGGACAGTCTCTAATGAAATGTCCCTGCTCTCCACAGAAGAAGCACGCTCCTGTATGCCTGCGACATTGCCCTGCTACGTGTCACTTTTGACAAAAGTTACAAACTGGATGCTGAACACCTCGGTTAGAACCTCCTGTACTCTCCACAGAAGCCGCCTTGGACCAAGACTGAGTAATAGTTTGTGGTCTCTCAATATTCCTTGTATGGGAAGGCTGAGAGTATGAAGTCTGCTTTCAGCCCTGGTATTTACCTTTCTTGTTCCATTTGGGAGGTCGGGAATCACTCAACGCCCTCTTCTCAGATCTATTAGACATGTTCCCCCCTCTGGATTTTCTGTGCAGCTTCGGTTGCCTTCACACGATTCACCAAATCCTGGAAATTTGTGATCCCCAGAGCAGTAAACATAGGCCGCAACTCATCACTCAACCCAGCAATGAACATTCGACACTTATCCTCTTCTTTCTTTATAAATTCGGCTCCATATCGGCAGTACTTACAGAAGTCATGGATGTACTACTCTATTGGTTTCCCTCCTTGTTTCAAATGGAGGAAGATGCTTAGTCTCTCCGCAAGATAGTACTCGCTGATGTACTTGTTTATGAATTCTTTAAGGAAAAATTCCCAGGTGACTGATTCTTCTGAAACTGTAAGAATAGTAGTCTCCCACCACATTAAAGCTTCATCTGTCAATAAAGCTATGGCACATTCCAGCTTGTGTTCATCAGAACACTGCAGTTGTTTATTCAAGATGCGGAGAGTGTTGTCCAACCAATATTCAGCTATCTCTAGGTTATCATCATCTTGTCCCGTGAATGAATAAGCCCGCAACGAAGCCAATTTATCTACAGGGGCTCTAACGTACTGAGCAACAGGGGGATTAGGCTGGACTGGTGGTGTCGCTTGCATTGCAGTCATAAACTGCTTAAACATGTTGGCCATGTTTTGATAACATTCGGCCTGAGCAGTAGGTGCTACAGGCTCAGCAACTTGTTCAGGAAGATCCTGCGGTTGCGGTGGATTTGGAGGATTCCCTCCTCCTACCTCCTCACCATGAGTCGAGGAGCCAGCAGTTTGCTCATCTACGTGAGCTTCATTCGTCGCAGACATATCTATATGAAAAATTGGATTAGTCGACAAGTCACAATTTACACAAATAAAACTCCTAGTGGCAAGGTAACACAATAAACAATACAAGCACGCATATGTTTAGTCCAGAACCGACTAAACTCTAGCTCTGATACCACAAATGTAACACCCCCTACCCGACCTGATCGAGAACCAGGTCGGAGAGCATTACTGGAAACCGATGCGGAAATCTTTTAATCCTTAGTCCTTAAAAACTTCTTAATATCTTGACTTATTGAAACTTATTGAACCTTTTTAAACCTATTTGACTTAGTAACTAAATCCTTTAATCTCCAATCTTGTAATCTTTACCGGGTTTACGAATTAATACATTTAAATTTATAAAAGCCAAAAAGAAGTTGCCCGTATCGAAACGCCCTAAGCCTTTTCGGTACAGCTTGACCACGGTCAATATTTTGACTTTTTCTTCCTGACCGTTTCGATACAGCTTGACCCGTATCGGTACGAGTTGACCGACCTTGACTTGACTTAGACCCGTTTCGAAACCAGTTTCGAAACAAGGGTCGACAGTGGAAAAAGTGTTCCGAAACAGCATCACTTCGTTTCGGTACAGGGGTCGACAGTAGCAAAACTGTTCTGAAACGGCATCACTTCGTTTCGGTACAGGGGTCGGCAGTAGCAAAACTGTTCCGAAACGGCATCACCTCGTTTCAGAATGCTCTGTCTCACAGGCTTATTTTTGGTTAGCCGTATCGAAACGCCATCACCCGTTCCGATACGGTGACCTGTAATAACAAATTTTTATCTAGTTTTTGAGGCTTTTACCATACCAAACCATGTCCGATTAAGCCGAAACTTTGTATCCAACTTATTCCTACCAGTGTTTACCAGCATGCAAATTTTCATAGTCATTCCAATAAGTTTAACCCATTTATACTATAATACCAAAAGCATGATTTAAGCTAGTTTAGCAAAGTCTAAAAAGTCATATTTAAGCCTTTAAGCTTATTACAAAATAGAAAAGCCTTTACCACAACAAAAAGAGCATAGTGACTACGATAGCTACCTTGCCACTTTTCTAGGAGTTATATTGTAAATACATTACTTTATATGGAGTAGTGACTTGTCTCGAAATCGATCCGATTCTTCAAGAACAACTTCCTAACCTGAGAATGCATGAAGGTAGACACATTAGGCACTCAAGCCTAGTGAGGTAATCATATAACAACAATAAAAGAATGACATGAGTACATTTATTATAAATCCATATAACCATCTTAATACTTAATTTAAATACATGGTTGATTTGTATGAAGCTTAAACAATCATAAATTTTCCTTGGATGGAATTAAATTCATGGATACTCGAATTCCCCCGCCTCGTCAAAACATAAATGGTCTTATTCCCTCCGCCTCACCAATTTACCAATAACAACACATCCCTCCGCCTCGCCAATCATCATAGGCCGTAGCCTTTGGACCGCAGTCCACCCGAAACACTGAGCTCATGAATTCTATGGCATGCCAATTGTATCCCGAGTCATTCCAATCCAAGGCACAACATATTTATATTTTTCCAATTATCCTTAATAGATCAATGACATGATGAAGTTTCATAGTTTCAACATGTCCAAATAATTCTTGCATAAATGACTTATCATAGAGTTTCATAATAACACTTACCTCAATGACAATGTATACTAGCTATAGTAAATGCTTAAACATTGGCTTACCGACACTTACCCAAGTGTCCAACTTATTATCCGATGCTTTCGCCTTGATAATAATGTTTAGCGAAAAGATAATAAACACCAAATGACAATCCGGGAAGGCGTTTCGCATAACCCGAAACTCTGATTTCACTCACCTTGACAATCCGAAGCTTCAAGGCTCTCGGATGGAAATTCCTTTGCTTTTAACTTGAGATGAAGATGGTGTAGCTTCTATTCCTCCTTCTTGAGCTAGGAAATATTAATGGAAGATCATTAGAATCGATATTTCAATATCGAGATCTATATAAAACTACCACAACCAGTATCCGATTCAATATGTGCAACTTATCGAAATATCTATGAATCAATCAAACCCTAACTTAAGATTGAAGCTAATTTATCCATGGAATCTAACAACTAACTAAAGGATATAGCTTACCCGGTTGCTAGCAATGATTCGAAATTGACAAAGCCAATAATTTACAAAACTTGAAACTCCTCCAATGGAGGTGTGTGCTTAGGTAAGGATGAAGAAGATGGTGAAATTTGCTTAAGGAAATTTTTGGTGGTTCTCCAAGCTTAGCAATCTTGATTTTTAATTTGGGGAGCTTTCCTTCATTTGAAGGAAAACAATCTGAAGACTCCACGTAATAAGAGTTTTAATTTAAAAATGGTCCATTTACTTAATTGGTCCCTCAGTTTCCTTATATTTACGGATTTACCCTATACTTCTTAGTTCCTACGATATAGTCACTAGATGCTTGATATTACATAATAAACTTAAATTCGAATGCTTTTAAGCCTGATTAATATTCGATAGCAATAATTAGCTTGCCAGAGGAACCTCTAAAGCTTTATCGGACTAAGAATTTCCTATCGCCGAAATGAATTCTGACTAGGCCGACTTTCGGGGTGTTACACATACTCCTTTCATGAGTTCGAATCTCTTGATACTGAACAAATGGATAGAATTCAAGTAATCTTTCGCCTTAATTGAAAACTATCAAGAACATGGAATAAGTAAACCTTGTAATTTTATTTGCAAAAACGAACTTGAAATCCTAAATAACCTTTCTCACACTAATTACAAAATAACCCAATCCCAAGAAGAATTTTAGAACATGTTGGCGGCAAGAAAACCAAACTATGCCTGTGGAAAACCTAACTTTTCTTGAGATAGAATTACAATGGGTATATATGGGCATTAGCTAGGTCTAGTCCTTCTTGAAGTATAAGTCTTCAAAGTAGCTTTTTACTTAAAATGTGGCTTTAAACTCTGACTTCTTTGAGTTGAATGTGGACTTTATCCCGTTTCCTTGCTCCACAAGTAATCTAGAGAATCTCCTTCGGCGGCTCTGCCAACTGCTACAGACGTCGGAAAATTGAGTGGACATCATCGATAGAATCAAGACTTTATGCTCTACATATCGCACTCCGGTTCTCCAACCCTATAGTTTGTTGTCTTGGGCGGTAGGTTGGGTGGCGGTAGCTACTCGGTAGCTGTTGTCTATGTCTGGAACTGCATAAGTACATCTCCTAGGTCTGCTGCCTCAACATCATATCCTCAGCTTCTCTTTCCCTCTGTTAGCCTCTAGTACCTGAAACTAAAATTACACTAAAACAATACCTTTTCTTCACCAAATAACATATAATCTATAAATGCATGGCAAAGTAAAGAAATACTGTAAAATGCAATACATGATCCTAATTATACCTAGAATGTACTCAAAACATCAATAATATTAGATGGAATGTGCATGAAATATTGAACTTGTGGACACTTTACACACCCCCATACTTGAACTATTGCTTGTCCTCAAGCAATGCAACCTAAACATATTTTCCCTTATATTAACCAGACAGAAAGACTTGTTTTCAACTTGATTTCTACCTCAAGGCCGTGGCACCTATATTAGATTAGAGAAGGGAATAGCAAGAAAATAACTCAGAATTACTTTCTATGATGCCAGTGTAGTGTGTGAAGAATAGTGTATAGGCTGAATATGCAGAATAACAATATAATCAAAGATGTTGTTATCATATATAAGGTTGTTGCCGAGACAGCACAATTAAGCAAAATTGTTTAATCATGGAAAAGAGGGCTTCAGCTTATCACAACTACTCTTCTTGGTCTGAAATTAAGATAGGAGCAAACTACAAAACCCCAAACCCATGGAGTAGAGTCATCATGTGAAGACTTTCATTC
Source organism: Hibiscus tridactylites (assembly GCA_958450335.1). NCBI lineage: Eukaryota > Viridiplantae > Streptophyta > Magnoliopsida > Malvales > Malvaceae > Hibiscus > Hibiscus tridactylites. Next base: position 71,148,474 of record OY288271.1, read on the forward strand.
ACTCATGCTAATTTGTCCATCACTTCAAAAATTTTCAGATTCATGGACTTTGATAGCAGCGGAGTGTCCTCACACATGATTCTTCCTATAGTCTATTGCGGGCACCTCTAGGGTAAAACATCAATGTTTCTTTGTTTTTCTTTAGGCTTCCGTGGCAGTGCTGTGTTTTTCTATTTCTATTTTCTGCCTCGACGGCTACCTGCAACCATTGTTACAACTTTGCAAAGAATTCTAAAAACAAAGCAGGCAATGTTCATTAGATATTCTAGCAAATTCAACAAGTAACAATAGTGTTTGACGGTTTTGGCAATTTAAAAAAAAATTCTAAGTCATTTTTCATGCTTTTCCCGATATAAGTTCAATTTATTTTTTGGTGCGAAATAATTAATCGGCTAACTATCTTAGGGAGAAGTTATAACAAAATTTTATGTTCCGGTTAATATTAAGGCAAGTACAATGGAAACTATATGCTACTAAGTATGCCTAAACAAAAAGATGCAAGAGCTATCCACCCCAAACTTGAGATGGTCATTGCCCTCAATGCACAAAATTAAAAAGAAAATGATAAAAAATAGAAAAATAAATGCAAGAAAAAGGGAAGAAGACTTAGGATTAGTCAGATGGTGTAGAGGATTTGGAGGAGTTATCTGCTCTACCGTCATATGCAGGTTACAGCAGCGTTCTTAGTAATGTTGCCCTCTGTTGTGCTTAGTGGTCTTGATTCTTAAGGGTTTGGACATGTACAATAAATTATGAGTCGGGGATAAATGATAAAGAAAATGAAAAAGATAAAATCTAGCCCTAAAAATCTACTCCTAATAAAGCGGTAAAGATGTGGAAAGATAGAATTATGTCACATTGGGGTGGGCATTCCCCAATGTGAATACTTCCCATTCTTTCGGGACAGAATCTCCTATATAGTGCTTTAATCGTTGTCTGTTGACTTTGAATTCTGCCCCATATTAATTGGTTTTACTGTCACGACACCATGTGGGAAAGCTTGGACTACTTCAAACATTCATGCCCATCTGGATTTTAACTTCCCAGGAAAAAACATAAGGCGGGAATTGAACAACAATACTTACTGCCTGGGCATGAACTGCCTCTGTTGGATCTTGTTGTCATGCCACTTTTTTTTTTTACTTTCTCCTTGTACAGTTCTGCATTCTCGTATGCCTCCCGCTGGAATTCCTCCATTTCTGTCAGTTTTAGTAATCTCCTTTTGCCAGCCTTTTTCCAGTCCATGTTTACTGCCTTGACTGCCCAATATGCCTTGTGTTCTATTTTGATAGGGAGATCACAGGCATTTCCGTATACTAGACGATATGAGGACATTGCGAGTGGCGTTTTGTATGTTGTCCAGTATGCTCAAAGGGCTTCGTCTAATTTGAACGACCAAACTTTCCTGCTTGGGTTTACAACTTTCTCCAAGATGGCCTTGATTTCTCTGTTCGAAATCTCTGCCTGCCCATTTGTTTGTGGATGATATGCTGTGGCAAACTTGTGCTTGACACCAACTTTTTGGAGTGCTTTGGCAATGAGCTTGTTATCAAAATGGGTGCCCTCGACACTAATGATGGCTCTTGGAACTCCAAACCTTGTGAATATGTTATTGCGTAGGAATCTATGGACGATCTTTGCATCATTGTGAGGGGTGGCAATGGCTTCTACCCACTTGGAAACGTAGTCCACTGCTAGAAGGATGTACATGTTGCCACAAGAAGATGAGAATGGTCCCATAAAATCTATCCCCCAAACATCGAATAACTCAACCTCCAAGATGGTTTGTAGGGGCATTTCGTTCTTTCTCGATATGTTTCCTGTTCTTCGGTAGCTGTCACACTTTTTGTAGAATGCTTGAGCGTCTTTATGCAATGTTGGCCAAAAGAAACATGATTGGAGTACTTTTGCTGCCGTGCGCTGCTCAAAAATGGCCTCTATATCCTACTGCGTGGCACTGCGATAGTATAGCTTGTTGTTTATCCTCTGGGACACATCGTTTGATAACCTGATCTGCACAGTTTTTAAACAAGAAAGGCTCGTCCCAAAAATAACGCTTAGCATCATGTTGGAATCATTTCTTTCCCTTGAAGTTAAGTTCATAGGGTAAAACACCGGATAACAAATAATTCACAATGTCAGCATACCAGGGTGTGGCTGTCGAAACAGCTGTCGTAGCCTCTTCGTGGGCGGCTAGTGAGATGCCTTCTGCTTCCAAGGTAGTTACCAGAGCAGATGCTAGTAGCAATTATTCATCAGGGAATGCATCCTAAATTTCACCGTTGGAAGTCTTTTCTTGCCCATTCTAAAGCCGAGAGAGATAGTCCGCCACTTGATTTTTTGTGCCCTTCATGTCTCGAGTTTCCTTATCAAACTCTTGTAGTAGAAGGATCCAACGAAGTAGGCAAGGCTTTGCATCCTTCTTTGCGAATAGATACCTCAAGGCAGAATGATCTGTGTGGACTATTACCTTTGTTCCAATAAGGTAGGGCCAGAACTTATCGAAGGTGAACACTACTGCTAGTAACTCTTTCTCTATAGTGGTGTAGTTGGTTTGGGCAGGATTCAATGTTTTCTTGTCGTAGTAGATTACATGGAAGATTTTGTCTTTGCGCAGTCCTAGGACGGCGCCGACGGTGGTATCACTAGCATCACACATTAGCTCAAAGGGTTCACTCCAATCAGGGGGAACTACCACTATGGTTGTTACTAGATTCTCCTTTAAAGTTTTGAATGCTTCCAGGCATGCCTCATCGAAGGTGAATGGTTTGTCTTATTCCAGCAAGGTAAACATCGGTTTAGAGATTTTAGAAAAGTTCTCAATGAATCTGCGATAAAAACTTGTGTGTCCTAGGAAACTCTTGATGCCCTTGACGGCGGTCGGCGACGGCAATTTGGCAATCACTTCGATCTTGGCTTTGTCTATCTCTATTCCTTGTGCAGAAATTTTATGCCCCAAGACTATGCCTTCATCGACCATAAAGTGGCATTTTTCCCAATTAAGTACGAGGTCTGTTTCCTCGCATCTGGTGAGTACTTTTTCAAGGTTGCCGAGGTAGCTGTCAAAGCTGCTGCCGAAGATAGAGAAGTCATCCATGAATATTTCCATGAAGTCTTCTATAATGTAAGAGAAAATAGCCATCATGCAGCACTGTGATGTGGCAGGGGCGTTGCATAATCCTAATGGCATTCTTTGAACTGGATAAATGCCATATGGCCAGGTGAATGTTGTTTTGGCCTGGTCCTCCGGTGCGATGGCGATCTGGTTATAACCTGAGTATCCATCCAAAAAACTGTAGAAAGGTTTTTTGACAAGGCGATCAAGCATTTGATCAATAAAAGATAATGGAAAATGATCCTTTTTGTTGCTTATTTAACTTGCGATAATCCATGCATATTCTCCAACCATTTACTGTTCTAGTGGGTATTAGCTTGTTATTGTCATTTCTTACCACAGTTATGCCATCTTTCTTTGTTACACATTGTACTGGGCGTACCCATTCGTTGTCAGAGATATGATATATGATACCAACGTCTAACCATTTGATGATCTCCTTTTTGACAACTTCTCTCATGGCATCGTTTAGTCTTCTCTGGGCATCTACAATTGGCTTTTGGTCCTGCTCGAGCTGGATTTTATGCATGCAAATAGCCGGGCTTATTCCATTTATATTTGCAATGGTCCAGCCTATTGCCTTCTTGTGCTGCCGCAACAGTGCTATCAGTTGTTGTTCAAGAGTGGGAGGTTGTGCACATATGTTTTGAACATTTTCCCCCTTTTCTATGTAATTCAATGGTTCAAAGTACTTACTTGGCCTGTTTGCTATCCAATATGATTCTTCTTGTTCCTATAGTTAATGTTTTATCCACTCACTGCATTTCTCATCTTCTGGGAAAGCTTCTAAATGGCTGCCAAAACAGCTATCGAGGTCGCTGCCCGGGAAATCTTGTTGTAAGTAGGGTCTGTTGGCTACAAAGTTGAATTCTGAGATGGCTTCCATTAGCTGTCATTATTCAGGATCATCAGTTTGCCTCATGGTTTGGAAGACATTCAATTTTACTTGCTAATCATTTACACTCATGGAAAGTTCACCTTTTTCAACATCAATTGGTTCCTACCCGTAACGAGGAATTGTAGTCCCATGATTATTGGTGCCTTTTCATCTTCTTCACAGTCTAGTTCCAGGAAATCGACATGGAAAATAAATTTGTCCACCATCACCAGGATGTCCTCAATTTTTCCTTACGGTTGTACATATGTTCTGTCGGCCAACTGTAGCATCATTGTTTTTTCGGCGGGCATCTCGTATTCCTAGTTTCTAGAAGACAGATTTAGGCATTAAGTTGATGTTTGCCCCTAATTCACATAGTGCTCGTACGGAGTGCTTGTTGCCTAATTTGCAAGGAATTATGAAGCTGACCATATCTTTTTGTTTGTGTGGTGCCTTATTGTGTAGCATGGTCATGCATCCTTATGTCACTGCCACTGTTTCAAATTTCCCGATCCTTGTTCTTTTGGATACAAAATCCATTAGGAACTTGGCATAGGTGGGCATCTATTCGATCAACTCTACCAGTGGAAGATTGATTTTTACTTGCTTCAGAACGTTCATGAATTTTTTGTACTGCATATCCTGTTTTTTTTTCAATCTTTGTGGGAAGGGTGGTGGAGGTGCCGGGGCAACAGCTTTTGCTTTGTGGGGTGTCCTATCCTGGGAGGAAGCGAGTGGTCCAGAATCCGGCTGTTTATTCCTAGTTTCATATGTTGGTTCTTGTTCTGGTTCCTCGGTGCTGCCGCGGCATGTTGCCCGGTGGCTTGAACTGGTTCGGCAAGTGGTGTTTCTTTCGCGACAAGCATGGATGGCTCTTATAGTGTTATCCCACTTCTGGTTGTTATAGCTTTGTATTTTTCATGAGATTTCCCGTTCGTGGTTTCCGTATGACTAGGAAATCCACCTATTGGCCTAGTGTTTACAACATGGGCGAACTTCCCGAACTGGGTCTCAAGATTCTTTATAGTTGCCTCATGGTTATTCATCCTGATTTCAGTCCTTTCCATGAAAGATTTAGTTTTGTAAATAAACTTATTTGCATGAACAATGAAATCATTTGTATGAGATATAATATGGTGTAAGGTTGGTAGCAGTCGTAACAAGATTCTAATGAATTAGTGTTCATATTCTGTTGCTGCTGAGGCAGCTGTCGTGACAAGTTTTACTGGTAGCCTCCTTGTTGTTGTTGTGGGTAGGCATCAGTCTTTGGGTTGCTCTAGGAGAAGTTTGGATGGCTCTTCCATCCAGGGTTGTATGTGTTCTGGGTAGGCCTGTTGTTCCTCTTGTATCCTCTCATAAGGTTGGTAGATGCGGTGCATTCATATGAATCTTGGTTGCCCTCTCACTCATGAAAAAACAGCTCCACAGCCTTAACCTCATTGACTTTCCCATCAGGTTTTATTATGCTCATTACCTGCTTTGTTAGCTTGTCAAGGTGGGCATTGACAAATTCTGAGGCTTCTACCTCGTCCACAGTGGCTGGCCGCCTAACGCCGCCTTGGCGGGCTTTTGGGTATTTGTAGTCGTTCTTGGCAGCTTGGTTCAGGATCCACAGTGCCTCCTCTAGTGGTCTGTCGAGGATGATTCCTTTGGCTAAGGCATCAATCATCATCCGTGTTGGGTAGTTCACCCCGTTATAGAACATTGATACATGTGTCCAAGTTGGGAAACCATGTAGCGCGCTGTTGTTCAGCATCTGTTGGTACCGCTCCCATGCTTCATACATCGGCTCATCATCCACTTGTTTGAAGGTTGTTATATAATTTCACAGTCTGTTTGTGACATTGGACGGGCTGAAACGGTCCAAAAAATCCTTGCACAGCTTTGTCCATGTGTTGAACGACCCTGCTGGCTGGTTGTTTAACCACTGATTTTCCCAATCCCTTAGTGAATAGGGAAATAATCTCAGCCTCAGCACGTCTTGATGGACTACGTGTATTTTGAATGCCCTACAGATGTCCAGGAATCCTCTCAAGCGGTGTCGAGCATCTTCTCTGTCAGTCCCTCCAAATTGCCCTAACTTATTGATCATGTTAAACATAACGGGCTTTACCTCGAAGTGATCCACCTCAATCTCAGGTTCTGTCCAGATAATCCTTGGTGGTTCGAACATACTGTGCCTGTCTGGGCGGAATAAGGGGCTGCTGCCTTGGTGGATCTTGATGTTCTCTGGGTGGCGGGTCTTGCTACCCATCTTTGCCGTTCACAACATTGTTTGCAAGATTATCATTTTCCATGTTTACCTTTGCTTTTCCTTCTTCCTTAGTTTGTTTAGTGGATCAATGAAACAATATAAGCCAAGATGGGGGTGAATTGGATTTTTAGAACTTTGGTGGTGGATTGGAAAATTAAAAATAATAGACAAGAGGATTTAGAGTGGTTCAGGTTCCAATCAAACTCTACATCCATTACCTTAGCTTCACTAAGGATTTTCCAACAATCCACTAATTGTTCTTCCCCTTTTCTAGGCTAAAGAGGTAACCTTTACAATACCAGTCAAATTTTCTACCCAAAATTTGACTCAATCCTCACACAAAGTATACAAAGAAGATGAAGGCTAAAACATGTATCTCTCAATACAAAATGTAGCCTTTTTACAAGCATTCAACTCAATTGAATAGATAAGAATGAGAAATACAAATTTCACAATTGAGGTTTATAAGAAATATTGGGATTTTTGCATAAATGCTTGGATTTGATTTTTGGATAATACTTTGGAGATCAATAGTTAATGCTGGAGCTTTTAGAGGTCTCTTTTATACATTCTCATTGAATTCTAGCCGTTAGGGTTGTTCCATTCATCAATATAGCCGTTGGCATGTTATTTTCCCTCCACAATTTGCAGTTTGCAACCACCCGTTTCGAAACGCCCGATCCTGTTTCGAAACAGACCAAAATAGAAAGAGTTGTTGGGATGTAATAAATAGACTGTACCGAAACGGGCGCGATCATTTTGATACGCTAAGAGCTCGTTTCGAAATATTTTGCCACTGTCAAAGCCTGTATCAAAATAGCTTGGAAGCATTTCGACACGCCTTAACGACAAGTTTAAATTCAGTTGATAACTTCAACTCATATTTTTTAAACCAAGTTTGAATTATGTTTTGAAACGTTTGAGGTCGTTTCGATACTACCGTATCGAAAAGGGTCAAACCGTTCCGATGTTCTTGATCCGTTTCGAAACCCGTTTCAAAATAGATGTTAACAATTTCAAAATTGTTCTGAAACGCCCAAAGGTTGTTCTGTAACGGTGACTCGAAAATCACAGTTTTGGCTTGATAAATACTTAGAAAACATTTGACAAGTTGAGGTTTTGACTTAAACGTTTTTCTTTAAATATATAGAGAGGTTTTGAGGACTTAAAAATTCATTTTCCATTTTTCAATTTAGTCCTTAAATTCTTTTGTTGTATCAAAATCAATTTATCGGTTTCACAATCTGCCCCTTTTTGATATAACAAAACCAAGTTAGATTTTTTAAGAGTTTTGAATTTTTGAAGACGTTCTAACTCCCCCTCAATTTAAGCTGTGTTTTTACGATTTTGAAAGGATATAAAATTCAAGTTTTAAAACTCAAAACTGACTTAAAACAAATTTTGGCTCTTATATTACTTCTCCCCCTTTTTGTTAGATCAAAAAGAATAAGAAACAAAGCTCATCAAGAGAAGAAACAAGGTTAAAAGCAATAGGCAACATAATATAGATTCATATAATTCAAATATCCAAACATAAAACTTAAAGCAATAAAGTTTAAAGCTCAATCCCAAACAAAGAAATCAAAGTATAGGTTCATAAAGCATAAAGAAAATAAATGTTCAAACTTAGTCCTAATATGATAATCTAATATGAAATGCAGTAAAGACCCTAAGCCTCGTTATTGTCACCCTCAACATCCGAAGAATCATCATCGTTCTTAGCTTGAGAGCGACGAAAGGTCATCCATTGACCATAGAAGGTAGAGAATGACAAGTCCATCGATTGATGTTGATTTTCAAGGGCGGTGAGACGGTCCTCCACGGATTGCAAACGAGTATTGATAGCACCAAGACTCAGCTCCATTGTGTTGAATCGCTCGGTGAGGAAAGCCATAAGAGCTTCATTCTTTAGACCCGGAGCATGAGGTTGCGGTTCAACATGAGGTGGAGGGGTATGCCTATCAACTTGTTCCCATTGGTCAAGAGTTTAATGAAGCACGGACTTATGGAGAGAAGATTCATCAATCTTGTTCTTAAGGGGTTCCGGAGAATCAGATGAGCAATCTAGGTTGAGCATGCTAAAGATATAGCTCAAAATAGTCCCATAAGTGAAGGATTTAAGAGCATCAGTTTCACGAAGCTTCACATTATTGACCATCTCGGCGAACATAATCTTGACAAGATTTGGCCATTCTCCTCGACGAAAGAACTCAAGCCAAAAATAATCAACTTGACGAATATGAGAGAATTCACCTCCAGAAGGGCAGATAAACCATGAAATCATCAAGTGAAGGAAACGATCATGAGCATCCAAAGAAAGCACGGAATCGGTGTGAGAACCAAAGTGGGTTTCATCATCAATGCCTTCGTTCTTAAGCCCAAGAGCATTCTCTAAAAATGATATGTTGATAATGAACTTCCTCCCCAGCGGGTTTTATTATGCTCATTACCTGCTCTGTCAGCTTGTTAAGGTGGGCATTGACAGATTCTAAGGCTTCTACCTCGTTCACAGTGGTTGGCCGCCTAACGCCGCCTCGGTGGGCTTTTGGGTATTTGTAGTCGTTCTTGGCAGCTTGGTTCAGGATCCGCAGTGCCTCCTCTAGTGGTATGTCAAGGATGATTCCTTTGGACAAGGCATCAATCATCATCCGTGTTGGGTAGTTCACCCCGTTACAAAACATTGATACATGTGTCCAAGCTGGGAAACCATGTAGCGCGTAGTTGTTCAGCATCTGTTGGTACCGCTCCCATGCTTCATACATCAGCTCATCATCTCCTTGTCTGAAGGTTGTTACTTCATTTCGCAGTCTTTCTGTGACATTGGACGGGCTGAAACGGTCTAGAAAATCCTTGCACAACTTTGTCCATGTGTTGAAAGACCCTGTTGGCTGGTTGTTTAACCATTGTTTGCCCTATCCCTTAGTGAATAGGAAAATAATCTCAGCCTCAGCACGTCTTGATGGACTACGTGTATTTTGAATGCCCTGCAGATGTCTAGGAATCCTCTCAAGTGGTGTCGAGCATCTTCTGTGGCAGTCCCTCCAAATTTCCCTAATGTATTGATCATGCAAAACATAACAGGCTTTAGCTCGAAGTGATCTGCCTCAATCTCAGGTTATGTCACTCTCGGATCGAACCCTCTAAAGTCATGTTCCAGATAATCACTGGTGGTTCGAACAAACTGTGGCTGTCTGGGCGGAATAGGGGGTTGCTGCCTTGGTGGATCTTGATGTTCTCTGGGCGGCGGGTCTTGCTACCCATCCCCGCCGTTCACAGCATTGTTGGCAGGATTGTCGTTTTCCATGTTTACCTCTTCTTTTCCTTCTTCCTTAGTTTGCTGAGTGGATCAATGAAACAATATAAGGCAAGAGGGGTGAATTGGATTTTTAGAACTTTGGTGGTGGATTGGAAAATTAAAAATGATAGAAAAGAGGATTTAGAGTGGTTCAAGTTGCAATCGAACTCTACATCCACTACCTTAGTTTCACTAAGGATTTTCCAACAATCCACTAATTTTTCTTTCCCATTTCTAGGCTAAGGAGGTAACCTTTACAATACCGGTCAAATTTTCTACCCAAAATTTGACCCAATCATCACACAAAAAATACAAAGAAGAAGAAGGTTTAAACAAGTATCTCTCAATACAAAATGTATCCTTTTTACAAGCACTGAACCCAATTGAATAGTTAAGAATGAGAAATACAAATTTCACAATTGGGGTTTACAAGAAATATTGGGATTTTTGCACAAATGCTTGTCTTTCATGTTTGGATAATACTTTGGAGATCAATAGTAAATGCTGGAGCTTTTAGAGATCTCTTTTATAACTTCTCATTGAATTCTAGCCGTTGGGGATGTTGCATTCATCAATATAGCCGTTGGGATGTTATCTTCCCTCCACAAATGCAGTCTGCAACCACCCGTTCCGAAATGCCTGATCCTATTTCGAAACAGACCAAAATAGAAATAGTTGTTGGGGGTGTAATAAATAGACCGTACCGAAACGGGCATGATCGTTTCGATACGCTAAGATCTCGTTTCGAAACTCGTTTCGAAACAATTTGCCACTGTCAAAGCCTGTATCGAAACAATTTGGAAGCGTTTCGATACGCCCTAACGACATTTTTAAATTTAGTTGAAAACTTCAACGATCATATTTTAAACCAAGTTTAAATTCCGTTTCGAAACGTTTGAGGTCGTTTCGATAATGTAGGATCAAAACGGGTCAAATCGTTCCGATATTCTTGATTCGTTTCAAAATCGGTTCTGAAACAGATGTTAACAGTTTCAAAATTGTTCTGAAACGCTCAAAGGCCGTTCTGAAACGGTGACTCGAAAATCACAGTTTTGGCTTGATAAATCACATTTTTCTTTAAATGTATAGAGAGGTTTTGAGGATTTAAAAATTCATTTTCCATTTTTCAATTTAGTCCTTAAATTCTTTAGTTATATCAAAATCAATTTATCGGTTTCACAATATCCCCCTTTTTGATATAACAAAACCAAGTTACAATTTTTAAGAGTTTTGAATTTTTGAAGATGTTCTAACTCCCCCTCAATTTAAGCTGGGTTTTTAAGTTTTTGAAAGGATTTAAAATTCAAGTTTTAAAACTCAAAACCGACTTAAAACAAATTTTGGCTCTTATATTACTTCGCCCCCTTTTTTGTTAGATCAAAAAGAATAAGAAACAAGGCTCATCAAGAGAAGAAACAAGGTTAAAAGCAATAGGCAACATAATATAGATTCATATAATTCAAATATCCAAACATAAAACTTAAAACAATAAAGTTTAAAGCTCATTCCCAATCAAAGCAATCAAAGCATAAGTTCTTAAAGCATAAAGAAAATAAAGGTGCAAACTTAGTCCTAATATGATAATCTAATATGAGATGCAATAAATACCCTAAGCCTCGTCATCGTCACAATAAACATCCGAAGAATCATCATCGTTCTTAGCTTGAGAGCGATGAAAGTTCATCCATTGACCATAGAAGGTATAGAATGACAAGTCCATCGATTGATGTTGATTTTCAAGGGCGGTGAAACGATCCTCAATGGATTGCAAATGAGTATTGATAGCACAAAGACCTGACTCCATTGTGTTGAATTGCTCGGTGAGGAAAGCCATAAGAGCTTCATTGTTAGGAACCATAGCATGAGGTTGCGGTTCAACATGAGGTGGAGGGGTATGCCTATCAACTCTTTCCCGTTGGCCAAAAGTTTAATGGAACCCGAACTTGTGGAGAGAAGATTCACCAATCTTGTTCTTACAGGGTTCCGGAGAATCATATGAGCAATCAAGGTTGAGCATGCCAAATATATAGCTCAAAACAGTCCCATAAGTGAAGGATTTAAGAGCATAGATTTCACGAAGCTTCACATTATTGACCATCTCGGCGAACATAATCTTGACAAGATTTGGTCGTTCTCCTCGACGAAAGCACTCAAGCCAAAAATAATAAACTTGACGAATATGAGAGAATTTACCTCCAGAAGGGCGGATAAAACCATGAAATCATCAAGTGAAGGAAACAGTTATGAGCATCCAAAGAAAGCACGGAACTGGTGTGAGCACCAAAGTGGGTTTCATCGAAAATGCCTTCTTTCTTAAGCCTAAGAGCATTCTCTAAAAAGGATATGTTGATAACGAACTTCCTCCTCAAGAGATATGACTCAATGCCAATGACTTCAGAGTGATCTTTATTATCAAGGAGCTGGGCATTTGAGTAGAAAATGAGAACCATGTGCTTGTAGATAATATCCACTATGTTCAAGAAAGCCATGAAGTTCCATTCTTGCAAACGCTCTAGATAGCGGAAAGCGAAACGCTCGGAATCATGGATTGGGACATCAACAACACACTCGCGATGAACGACAATATCCTTAACATAAGAGAAACGATCCTTCATCTCTAGAGTATGAAGACTTTTGAGAAAAAGTTGGGTGAGATTAGGACGGTTATTGGCTTGACCTGAAGTTTCACTCAATTGACCCGTCTTACGTTCCTTGTTAGCGTTTTCCATTGAAAAAACAAGCAATTTTAAAGTTGAAGTGTATGCATGAATATCCTCAATTCAATCCAATGACAAATCCCATTTATGATTAAAAATATTTATAAAAAATATTTAAAAGAAATCAAATTTTTATAAAAAATTGAAAAATATACAGGTAAAAATAATATATTCGAACCAAAAAATTTAAGATTTTGAATTTTTTTACAAGTTTTAAAAAATCCAAGATGCAAGATATATAATCTATACAAAATTAAAATTTTCTAACCTAGAATTCGAATAAAATCAAAGGAAAAAGAAAAAGAAGAAAATATACCTTACATGGGGATTTTGGATGAATGAATGGAAAATCTTGCACAAGATAGATTAGGCTTGCTTAGACTTGAGCTTGTCTGTAAAAGCCCTCAAGATTTGATGAAAAACAATGAGGTTTATAGGGTTTTTATAGGGAAAAATCGGGTTAGGGTTTTTGAAGAGTTTTAATTAAAAGTTATTTTGTCATTAAAGAACCCTTTTAAAGTTGTCTACATACCCGTTTCGGAACATGCACGATCATTCCGAAACGTGGGGACCGAAAAGTTGACTAACGTTTTGAGTCCAATTTACTGTTCCTAAACGGCTTTGACCGTATCGAATCCCACATGTTGACCCGCATCGAAACTCGTTTTGATACACTTCTTGGCAGAGGCAAAATCGTTTCGAAACCCTTTTAAGGTGTTTCGAAACACCCTACTCATAGATCACTCTTTTAAGGCACCCGTATCGAAACAGTTGGACCCGTTTCGATACACCTAGGCCTGGAAGTGCAGATGAGGCTCTAATATTGCAGAAAAATGAATTTCATGAAGTCCTATATGCATAAATGACATGAATGAGAGGAAAGACGTGTATAAACAAAAAACATACTCCCCCTAACTATTGGCATGGATGATATTAGGAGTAAAAACACATAAGCATGTCATTTTTCAAGAAATCAAGCAATTTAAGCACAAAAAGGTCCTAAACGGTTAAGAAAGGCTAGTTAGACCTAACTCTCTTCTAAGGGACCAAAAACGCTCATTATCCAAAGGCTTTGTAAAAATGTCCGCTAGTTGGCTTAAGGAGTCAACGAACTTTATAGCAATATCTTCCTTAAGGACATGATCTCTAATGAAATGATGCCTTATTTCTATATGTTTGGTTCTAGAGTGTTGGATGTGATTTTTAGTTAAGCATATGGCACTAGTGTTATCACACTTAAGGGGTATGGTTTCAACTTTAATACCATAATCTAAGAGTTGTTGCTTCATCCAAAGGACTTGAGCACAACAACTCCATAAGGATATGTACTCGGCTTCGGTGGTAGATGGAGCTACTTTATTTTGTTTCTTCGAGAACCAAGATATGAGCATACTACCTAAGAATTGACATGTTCTCGAAGTACTCTTCCTATTGATTTTACACCCCATAATCCGCATCCGAATAAGCATGAAGGTTGAAGGTTGAGTCCCTAGGGTACCAAAGACCTAAACAAGGGGTATCTCTAAGGTACCTAAATATTCTCTTAACGGCTATAAGGTGAGACTCTCTAAGACTCTCTTGAAACCTAGCACACAAGCAAACACTAAACAAAATATCTGGTCTACTAGCGGTAAGGTAAAGCAAAGATCCAATCATAGAGCGATAAAACTTAGAGTCAACACACTTATCTCCTTCATCTTTGTCAAGCTTTGTGGTTGAGCTCATTGGTGTGGCTTGAGGCTTTGCATTCTCCAAGCCAAACTTCTTGAGCATATCCTTGTTGTACTTTGCATGATTGATGAAGGTCCCATCCTTCCTTTGCTTGATTTGGAGTCCCAAAAAGTATTAGAGCTCTCCCATCATGCTCATCTCAAATTCACCTTGTATTAACTTAGCAAACTATTTGCAATGACACTCGTTAGTAGATCCAAAAATAATATTATCAACATATATTTGTACTACTAAGATGTCATTTTTATACCTTTTTATAAAAAAGTGTAGTGTCCACCTTACCTTTTTCAAAACCTTTTTTCAACCAAAAAGTTTGAAAGTCTTTCATACCAAGCTCTAGAAGCTTGTTTTAAACCATAAAGTGACTTAGTTAGTTTGAAAACATGATTTGGAAATTTTGAATCTTCAAAACCCAGTGGTTGTTCCACATACACTTCCTCATTTATAAAACCATTTAAAAATGCACTTTTAACATCCATTTGAAAAAGCTTGAAATCATGATAACATGCATATGCAAGCAACATCTTAATGGCTTCCATTCTAGCTACGGGTACACAGGTTTCATCAAAATCTATTCCGTCTTCTTGAGTGTAACTTTGAGCAACTAATCTAGCTTTATTTCTCACAATGTCACCACTCATATCTAGTTTATTCCTAAATACCCATTTATTTCCTATAGTAGATTGATTACTAGGCCTTTTAACTAATGTCCATACATTACTTCTCTCAAATTGATTTAACTCTTCTTGCATAGCCATAATCCAAAAGTCATCTTTTAATGCTTCTTTAATGTTCATAGGCTCTATGCATGAGATAAAAGCAACATGATTCATGAGTTTAAGAGAAGATCTAGTAGTTACCCCCTAGGATAGATCACCCAAGATTTCACCACCTTTGACATAGTTGTACTCCCTTGGGTAGCTCACTTCCTTTTCCTCAAGAGCCAAGTCCTTCAAGACTTCAAGAGGTGGATCTTGTGTATCCTCTTCTTTCGTTGGAATCTCATCCTCCTTTGAAATTTGTCCTCCATCAAAGGCATCAAGGATTCTTACATCATCATCATCACAAGAATCCTTCCTCGGAAGGAGGTTATCATCGAATACAACATGACTAGACTCTTCTACTACTAAAGTTCTCTTATTAAATACACGATAGGCTTTAGAGTTTAAGGAATAACCTAAGAAAATAGCTTCATCACTTTTAGCATCAAATTTACCTTAGTTATCTTTTCCATTGTTTAAAACAAAACACTTGCAACCAAATGGGTGAAAATAGATAATGTTAGGCTTTTTAGATTTAAAAATCTCATATGGTATTTTCTATAAAAGTGGCCTAATCATTACTCGGTTTACAATGTAGCAAGTTGTGTTTGTGGCTTCCGCTCAAAAATATTTAGGTAAATTGTTTTCACAAAGCATGGTTCTAGCCATTTCTTGTAAAGTCCTATTTTTCCTCTCAACTACCCCATTTTGTTGAGGAGTTCGAGGAGCCGAAAAATTGTGGCTAATACCATTTTCATTTAAAAACTCTTCAAAACCTAGATTTTGAAATTAAGTTCCATGATCACTTCTAATATGAGAAATTTTAAGTTCAAGATCATTTTGAGTTGATTTTGAAAATGTGATGATTTTTTCTAAAGCCTCATCTTTAGTACTTAAGAATAGAACCCAAGTAAATCTAGAATAGTCATCAACAAGTACAAATGCATACGATTTACCACCCAATCTCATTGTTCTAATAGGCCCAAATAAATCCATGTGAATAATTTGTAAACACCTACTGGTAGAAACATCATTAATGAATTTAAAGGATGATCTATGTTGTTTACCCTTAGAGCATGCGTCACAAATTTTGTCATTTGAGAACTTAATTTTGGGCAAACCTCTAACTAAATTTAGGGAAACTAATTTTTCTAAAACACTAATGCTAGCATGTCCTAGTTTCATATGCCATAGCCATGCATCACTTTCATTTTGTGCAACAAAGCATGAATGAGATGTATGAATGTCATATAAATGCACCGTGTATATATTACCTATGCAATGACCAATGAACATTATATTATTTGATTTAATTTCAACAATTTTGCACCCATTTTTATCAAATAAGACATGAAACCCTTTGTCAAACAATTGACTAATGCACAATAAATTATGTTTTAGACCATCGACATATAAAACATTTTCAATGAGAATAGTTGAGTGATTACCTATGAATCCAATACATTTGATGTGTCCTTTGGAGTTGTCACCAAATGTCACTACTCCTCCACTTTTTGGCTTTAAGTCCATGAATCAACTCTTGTCTCCGGTCATGTGCCTCGAGCATCCACTATCAAGATACCATAAATTTTGACTTTGTGCTTTGGCCTTGTAGTAATGCTCCCCCTACAAACAAAAATATTAAGCTTTGATTTTTGGTACCCAAACCATTTTGGGTCCACGAGTGTTAGCTCCCAAAAGCTTTGTTCCCTTAGGAATCCAAGGTGACATAGCAACAACATTATTAGACTTGACGAGTTCTTTAGGAACCCATACACTTCTAAATTTCTTGGTTCTATTATGCCTATGGAAGCTATTTTGTTTGTAGTTGTATGTCTTTCTTTTAGGTTGGTTAGTTCTATAAGATTCATCTATCTCATTTTTCACATTACCAACATTTTTCAATGACTCCTTGAGCTTGTCAAGGTCATCTAACACCTTTTGGTGTTCATTATTGCATTGAGAAATAAGATAGTTTAAGTCTACATTTTCATCTTGAAATAATTTGAGTTCATCTTGTAAGCCTAAGATCTTTTTCTCATATTTTAAGTTAGCTTGAGAGAGTGAGTCATTTTTAGCATTTAGTTCTGAAATAATTTTTTTATTTCTTATGACCGACTCTTTATACTTCTCAACTAACTCATCATAAGCATCATGCAATTCATCAAATGTAAAATGAAAAGATGATGAGTTACAGGTTACCATGGAGGAATCCTTCTCAAGTTCCATGAGGCAAAGGTTGGCCACTTCGTGTTCATCATCCTCGGATGACTCCTCGTCACTCCAAGTAGCAAGCTTGGCTTCGAGCTTCTTCTTGTTCACAAAGCCCTTCTTCTTTAGATGAGGACACTCCGAACGAATATGACACGGTTTTTTGCACTCAAAACAAATGATTTGATCCCTCTCTTCTTTCTTGTTTTTAGTTTTGAAGTCCATTTTTCTTTGAATCTTCCTTCCTCGGTTGGAGCACTTAAACCATGAGAACCTTTTGGCTATCACAGCCAATTCTTCTAGGTCTTTCTCCTTAGTAGAAGTGCTCTCCTCATGTATTGAAACTTTGAGAGCCACTCCAATCTTCTTCTTCTTATCTACCTCAAGCTTCTACACTCTTCTCTCTTCCTTCTTCCTTTCATCTTCCCTTCCTTGCTTCATTATCTCGTGAGTTAGGAGAGAACCCACTAGCTCATCAAGCTTGAGTGTCTTCAAATTTTTCGGTTCAATGATGGCGGTTCTCTTCCCATCCCAAGACTCGGGAAGTGAGTAGAGTAGCTTCCGAACTAGTTTGTCTTCCGAGATTATCTCTCGAAAACCCTTTAGCCCGTTGGCAATTGTTGAGAAACAATCGAACATCTTTGACACAGTTTCGTCGGGTTCCATTTTGAAATTCTCATAGCTAAGATTGAGAATTCCAATCTTTGTCTCCATCACATCATTTGTTCCTTCATAAGTAGTCTCAAGTGTATCCCACACTTCCTTAGCACTTTCGATGGAGGAAACTTTGGAGTAGGTGGCGGGACCGAAAGAGCAAAACAACATGTGAAGAGCTTTTTCATTGATTTGAATCTTCTTTCTCTCTTCTTCACTTATCTCATTTTTCTTCTTTAGCACCAATCTTCCTTCGTCGTCCCTCTTCATTGGAATATAGGGACCATCTTCAATGGCATCCCAAAATAGATAATCTTTGGATTTAATGAAGAGGCGCATCTGGTTCTTCCAAAAGAGGCAGTTATCACCGTTTAAGAAAGGCGGTTTGGTGGTTGATTGAGAATCCTACATGCTTGACCCAGAGGTAGATGCCATGACTTCATTTATGGTTGATCACACTCTTTCTAGGAACTCCTCTTGTGGTTGTTAATCCTTCAAAGAGGTAGGCTCTAATACCAATTGTTCAGTGGATCAATGAAACAATATAAGCTAAGACGGGGGTGAATAGGATTTTTAGAACTTTGGTGGTGGAAAGAAAAATTAAAAATGATAGACAAGAGGATTTAGAGTGGTTCAATTTCCAATCGAACTCTACATCAACTATCTTAACTTCACTAAGGATTTTCCAACAATCCACTAATTGGTCTTCCCCTTTTCTAGGCTAAGGAGGTAACCTTTACAATCCCGATCAAATTTTCTACCCAAAATTTGACCCAATCCTTACACAAAAAATACAAAGAAGATGAAGGCTAAAACAAGTATCTCTCAATACAAAATGTAGCCCTTTTACAAGTAGTCAACCCAATTGAATAGATAAGAATGAGAATTACAAATTTTCACAATTGTGGTTTACAAGAAATATTGGGATTTTTGCACAAATGCTTGGCTTTGATGTTTGTATAATACTTTGGAGATCAATAGTTAATGATGAAGCTTTTAGAGGTCCATTTTTTACCTTCTCATTAAATTCTAGCCATTGGGGTTGCTGCATTCATCAATATAGCCGTTGGGATGTTATCTTCCCTCCAGAAATGCAGTCCGAAACCACCCGTTCCAAAATGCCCGATCATGTTTCGAAAAAGACCAAAAAAGAAAGAGCTGTTGGGTTGTAATAAATAGATTGTACCGAAACAGGCACGATCGTTTCGATGTGCTAAGAGCCCGTTTCGAAACTCATTTCGAAACATTTTGCCACTGTCAAAGCTTGTATCGAAACAACTTGGAAGCGTTTCGATACGCCTTAACGACGAGTTTAAATTCAGTCGAAAACTTCAACGGTCATATTTTTAAAACCAAGTTTGAATTCCGTATCGAAACGTTTGAGGTCGTTTCGATACTAATGTATCGAAATGGGTCAAACCATTCTGATGTTCTTCATCCATTTCGAAACCCATTCCGAAATAGAGGTTAACAGTTTCAAAACTGTTCTGGAACGCCTAAAGGTCGTTCCGAAACGGTGACTCGAAAATCATTGTTTTGGCTTGGTAAATACTTAGAAAACATTTGACAAGTTGAGGTTTTGACTTAAACATTTTTCATTAAATATATAGAGAGGTTTTGAGGACTTAAAAATTCATTTTCCATTTTCAATTTAGTCCTTAAATTCTTTAGTTATATTAAAATCAATTTATCGGTTTCACATAGTTATCCCTAGGGCTACTCTGATTTCCTTCTTGAGCTCTCTTTCTCTTCATTCGATATCAACGTAATAAATGATTTCTCCTTTTGGATTTGCCCAGGTTATACACTAGCAAAGAAAACCGTAAAATTCTTTTTTCGAATAAAGATTATAGAAAAATAAAATAAAATGAAAAGAAATAAAAATGCTGAAATTAAAGACGAATTTCGCTGTTACCAATTCCCAACAACAGCGCCAAAAACATGTAGAGCGTTTGGGTGTTCTCTATTTATGAGCGCAAGTGCACACTCTTGTCAAGTTATAGTATAAAATATATCATCTCCTACAGGGATTGGATAGTTTGATTCGAATTGTAGTTCCTGCACAAGGAAAAGTAAATGCACAATTAATTTGATTGTTGAGAAGAAAAGTAAAATAAAAACACATGTAATTGAAGAAAATGTGATCAGATTGTTAGAGAGGGATGGATTATGATGATGTTTAGTGTGAAACTGCGTTGAATATGACAAGTCGTTTTGCGCTGCCAGACTCTGCTGCCTCGATGGTAGATGGCAGGTAGATGGCAGGTAGACTGCTGAGGCCCTCTCGCTGCCTCGGCAGGGGAATGAAAATTGTGTCTCGGCGGCAAACTTGGCAGAACTACAAGGCTCGACAGAACGCTTAGAAAGTGACTCCGCTTATGTCTAAGTTAGAGTGCTGTTGAAGCCCACAGCAGATAACACCCGTCGCGGCGTGAATCGTGCAAAGACATCAATGTTTATTCGTCCTCTTTTAACCGCCTTAAACCCTTAACCTATGTCTAAGCCGGACTGATCGCACCGTCTATAGATGAAATCGAACTTACTCCATTTGTGAGTTCGACTCTCTTGATACCGAACAAATGGATAGATTTCAACTAATCTTTCACCTTAATTGAAAACTATAAAGAACATGGAATAAGTAAACCTTGTAATTTTATTTGCAAAAATCGTGCCTTTTGTTCTTTTCTCTATCCATGTTTCACAGGTATGAGCAAAGAGGGGCAGCTGTTGACACTGAATTTTAGCCTGAGCTAAACCAAAAAGGATGGAATCAATCAGATTTTATTTAAAATTGAAATAAAAGCCCATGATTATCAAGATCTTGGCCCAGATGGTAAAAATCATCCTAAATAATTCAAATTTGAGCCAAAATCAAAATGAATTTCATTAAATGAGGCAAGTCATAACCAAATCTTTAAATATAGAATGACTTGGCCAGATTTAAGGGATTTTGATTCCCATTTTCCATGTATTCTAGGCTAGAAAAAAACTATATAAACCCCCACCTCCATTGTATTTTACATAGACGAAATTTGAGTGAAAAATCACTAGAAAACTTGAGAGATTGTAGTAGAATTTTGGAAGGAAAAGATCAAATTTTCCGGTGGTGGCGTGATCAAGATTGTTGGAATAGAAGCAAGCAAGTCTCTTCTTTTTGCTAACATGTTTTTCCTTTCTAATTATATATTTTTATTTATTCCAAATTTTGATTGTTAAATTGATGTAAATTTTACCTTGGATAATTGGAAAAATATTTGTTCTCGAGCCCAGATTTTTATTCCAATTAAAACCTTTTTTTGGGGAATTTTTGGGTTTATTTTTTAAAAAATTAAAAAAAAGAGGGATTCCACCGCCAACAAGTGGCGGCCAGCGCTGGTGGTAGGCGGTCGGCACAGTGGCTCACCGGTGCTCTTCAATTTTGAAGAACACCAAGAACACTTAGGTTCATTGTTGTTTTAGGTATTTGATCTATTTAAACCTAAAAAGAAAGAAAAAAAGGTGCTTATGGGAAAAGTTGGGTAATTTCCCCATTTCTAGGCTTTCCTTGTATCTGCCATGACTTCTTCCTTTAAATTCTCATTTCTAGCCTTTTCTTGCATCTTACAAGTAGGCTGACATAAATTTTTGAAAAAAAAACAAAGGCTTTCTTGGTATTGATCCCAACCGTTGGAAACTAGGAACGAGTGTTTTACATCACTTCTGGAAACAATTGAACCTCTATTTGAACGAGGGCATCGCCTTGCATGAGAAGGTAAAAAAGAAAAGAAGAAGAAACACATGTGTTGAAGAGTTTTAGGTGAACTGTTGTCAAGCAAGATCCACACATAAGATGTAAGATCCCTAAAGCACCAAAAGGGATAGAGCCATACCGAGTGGGCAAACTGTTCCATCATTTTGGGGCAAGTTATGTCAACCAAAGATTCAAGATCCCTGACTTTGATAGACACGAGAAGAATAGATTAAAGCGCCAACATCAAAGACGTTCATGGTGGAAATAAGCTTCAAGATGCCCTGTAGGGGCAATAATTTGAGAATTCACAAGAAACGGTGTAGGAGGCTAATGTTATATTAAGGGGCATATGAAGATTTGAAGCTTTCAAGATTATTCAAGGAGGCCATTCGTTCGATATTAATGTATCAACTACAATGATAGTAGATCTTGAGACATTTGCCTACGAAGATCAGGTGTTTTCGATGAAGCAAAGAGATATAAAGAATAAGAATGACGAAGCAGAGACAATTGAAGAAGTTTGTCCTTGTAACCAGGAGTATAAGATCACTAGATTGAGTGAACAAATTGCGAAGATCAAGAATTATAGTGAAAAACACAACAGTTTATCTAGACTGTGCGAGTAAACGTATGGATTCAATAAACCAAATGAAAAATTATTTCTGAGGAAAAATAGTATAAAGTAAAAGAAAAGAGACATGTATTCAAGTTTTAGACATCCTTAGAGGCATGCCTCTCATATTTGCATCATATATTAGGTTTTTGCAGGTATACAAAAACCCTTCAGCAAAAGAACTCGCCTATCCGTTCCGGTAGATGAAGAATGGAACTCGCTTATCTATTCGGGCACATGGAGAATAGAACCCGCTTATCCATTCAAGAAATGAGAGAATGGAATCATTATTTTTTAGCACAACGCGTATCCGTTCGGGCGCAAGGAGAATGGAACCATTATTTTCAGCAATTGCCTATCCGTTTAGGCGAGAGGAGAATAGAATCAAGCTTTGATGTCCATCAACCAATTTTGCAGTGTGATTGGCTAAAATCAGTGCCTTTTGTTCTTTTCTCTATCCATGTTTCACAGGAATGAGCAAAGAGGGGCAACTGTTGACACTGAATTTTAGCCTGAGCTAAACCAAAAAGGACGGAATCAATCAGGTTCGATTTAAAATTGAAATAAAAGCCCATGATTATCAAGATCTTGGCCAAGATGGTAAAAATCATCCTAAATAATTCAAATTTGAGCCAAAATCAAAATGAATTTCAGCAAATGAGGCAAGTCAACACCGAATCTTTAAATAGGGAATGACTTGGCCAGATTTAAGGGATTTTGATTCCCATTTTCCATGTATTCTAGGCTAGAAAAAACTATATAAACCCCCACCTCCATTGTATTTTACATAGACGGAATTTGAGTGAAAAATCACTAGAAAACTTGAGAGATTGTAGTAGAATTGTGGAAGGAAAAGCTCAAATTTTCCGGTGGTGGTGTGATCAAGATTGTTGGAATAGAAGTGTAACACCCCAAAATTTCCCTAATTCGAAAATCTAAAACTTTGAAAACCCTAATTCAAAAACCCTAAAATTTAGGAATTTTAATTTTGAAACTCTAATTTGATTAAGGGATTGAATTGAACAACATCAGAATTTTATGGCTTAATTTAGGAATTTTGGGGTTATTTTGTAAAGTTGGTAAATGTTAGAGCCGTTTTGCAAACCCTAAATAACTTTAGTGGCTTTTAGTGTATTTTACCCATTAATTTGGGTATTTAATCCACTTTTTCAGCTTGAGAATCGGGTAAAAAAAAAATTAGAGTTGCGGCAGCCACATCTTTTGTTTTTCCATCTTCCACACTCTCTCGGCATCCCTAACCTATCTCTGGCGAAGCTCCAGTTAGGCCCAAGACGACGTCTGTTCGTCGATCAGAGACCATCAGTGTGCTCTTCCTCCCTTCGCGACCAAAACCCACCCAACCATCATCTTCCATCACCGTCCGTTTCATCAGAATTGCACGAAAACCTTTCAGTTTCTTTGCGTCGCTGTCGGTTCTGCTTCTCTTTTTCAGATCCGGAGTTGGTAAGTCGTCGTTTAGCTTCCCATTTCGTTTGTGCTTATTGGTTTTGTGTGTATGGTTTGTTGTTGATTCTTCCCTTATTTATGGCCGGTAATGAGCATCAGAGTTTGTGCTTTGAGTTGCCGGTGAGCCGCTGTATTGATTCAGATTTATCTCCCTCGCCATCGTTTTCTGTTTAATGTGTAGTGAGTCGCTGATGTCGTTGTTCGTTCATTAGTCGCCGCCGGTGTTAAGCCATCGAAAGTCTTTGCTGCCGTCGCGATGTTGAACCATCGTGTGGTCAGCCTTGGTTGCCGTGTTTGGTCGTGTCGCCGTTGTCGTCGTTGTATGGTCATGTCGCCGCTGTCGTCGTTTTGTATTCGCGTTGCCGTCGTGGTTTTGTGCTGCTTCCGCCTTTGGTTGCTAAAAACCCTAGCCGCCAGTGGCATTCTGGAAACCCTAGTTTAGTTTTGTTAAAGGTGTATTGTTGGGCTTGATGTGTTTGAATATGGGTGTTGGGCTTTGGGTTGTTCTGATAGGTTGTATAAGGGTAAGTGTTGGGCCAACAGTTTTGCCCAAGCTTTGTGAGAACATATCAGAAGTGGGCTTTGTGTGCTTGGTTGAACCCAAAATCATGAGAGCCAGCCGGTGTTGAGCCAGATCTGTGTAAATCGGACCAATTGTGTGAACCGTCTAACTTGAACTAAACCGGACCCTTAACCAGTGAACCAATTATGAACTGAACCGGACCGAATTTTGACTCTTTGTCTCGTTTGACTTTGACAAGGCATGACTTTTGACTAAGTTTGACCCTTTGACCGTTAACCCATTTGACCAGAGTTGACCATTGACCTTGGACTGTTGACTTTGACCGTCAGAGATGACTTTGACCAGTTTGACTTTGACCAGGGTTGACTTTTTCGGGAAACGTTCCTCTTGACCTTTTTCGACGTCCTAGTCCGTATCCGCTGCCCGTTTTTTCAAATTCAAATTCGAAAGCTCTGTTCTGCTAATTTCAATAAATTATTCATAAAATCTAATAAGTTGTGAATTTTAGAATCTGATTCGGAATATTCTTGTGTTCAGGTTTTAACGTCTTCGAGGTCGACGAGTTACCTCCAGTTGTTCAGACCGACTGTGCACGTTCTTTGAGATCTTTACGTGAGTATATCTTAGTTTGGTTTTTAGTGTTTTAGTCGGTGGCTTAGTGTTAGTAATAAATACTAATATAGTATTCATACCTTCGTAGGTCCTGATTCAGCTATATCTGAGCATGAGATGTGCTTTTCTCGGCATTAGAGCTACTGTTGCTTAAAGGTGTGTCTCTTCCTGTTTTATAAACTTGTGTGTTTCTTTTTGTGCTTTTCTGGTATTAATATAAGTAAATGGTTTGTACATTTTGTGTGCATACTCTGTTGCGATTGGGTGAATGTTTTCAGACATCATGCATAACATGTCATACTGTGATTTAAGTCAAATATCGGATTTTCAGAACTGTTAAACATTGGATTTATAGTATTATGCAACTTGAAATTTCATAATTCAAGTTTCGGATCAGACTCGGATTTTAAAATCTGCATCATATCTTGTGGGTATATGGTTTGGAATTTGTTCAGGGAAGTTCAGTGGTTTCAACCTTCGGGTTGAATTTCGCTTCGGATTAGTGGTTTCACCCTTCGGGCTGAATTCCGCTTCGGATTAGTGGTTCCACCCTTCGGGCTGAGTTCCACTTCGGATGGTGACGATGGAGAAAGTAGGTTCTGGGGAACCTTACTTCTCGGTGTATCGGAGATGGGTACCATGATTTTTGTGCATCGGACATCATATCATCATGATTCAGTTTTATTGTGTTTTCAGAAAAGTATTTATCAGAAAATAAAATACTATTTTATTGTGTTTTGTTTTCGTTGCACTTTAGAGACACACTAAGCTCTTTAGCTTACACCCGTTAGTTTTACCTTTTCAGATATCTCAGACTTTTTAGGCGATCGGTACTTGGAGCATCTCTTGTTTATTCAGATAAATTATTATTCAGTACGAACTTTTTCTGTTACCTCAGAATTATTATTTTAATATATTTTGGGATATTTGTGTAATATAGACATTGGAACTGTTTTTAATTTGGGTTTTATTAAATGCATGCATCTATGAAGTTACTTTCGGATTTTTAATTAATTGTCGAAACATCGTTCAAAAGATTGAGTTTTATTTTAATCGGAATATTTGTTGAGTTTTACTTATTTACTCGATTCTTTTGAATTACAAAATATTTTAACTCAAATTGTTTCTTGAGGGACAAGTTTCCAATCTATACTTCCTAGATCTAACCCATTTCTTCTGGGCTAGGTTTAGGGGGTTACATTTAGTGGTATCAGAGCTTAGGTGCAATGCTCGGACTGTGAGGCTAACAAAAGTTGTTTTAAAAATGTTTTCGACTTCTGCATGCATTTAAAATATTTTGTGACGGATGAGAATTTCCAAAAAAAAATATTATGGTATTATTTGATTTTGACTTCAACGTTTTCAATGTGTTTTAAATCTGAGACTCCAGTACCGATTTTGACTCTAGGTAATTAGCTTCTAGTATATAGTTTATTATGCCACCGTGTAGGAGTCTTAATCTATCGTTTGTTCGAGGTCGTGACCAAGGTCGTACTATTGCTTCTGGTTGTGATCACCCGCCTTCTGTTGGGCAAGCAGAATTTCAGAATAAGTTACATGTTGATGAGAACCATTCGTTTGAAGGATATCAGATCGGAAGAGATAACTCAATTTATATTGAGAACACTGATCGATATAGCGAAGTGTTAAAATTACTTTATGAATTTGAAACAGAATAACAAGTCAGTAAATGATTATGGGATAAAATTTCGGAGGTTGGTCAAGTATGCTCCTAAGTTAGTTGTGACTGAAAAAGATAAGTGTGACTTCTTTTTAAGGAACTTCGAGTACTAACGGAAAAAGAGGAATTTCATAATTCTGATCAAGTTGTGAAGAAATCGGACATATCTGCTCAGTCTAGTTTTGTCAACTCATCTGGAAAGAGGCCTAGAGATGAGTATGTTCCTCATAGTTATCAGAATGTAAGACTTGTAGTATCGACAGTTTTGTCTGGCAGCCAGGGTAGTTCAAAAGTTTGTCGGTCTATTTCTGTATGTGGTTTTTGCAACAAAAAGCATAACGGAGAGTGCGGATTGATGAACAGAACGTGTTTCAGATGTGGTTCTCAGGATCACTACTTAAAGAATCGTCCACATTCAGCTATTGGTTCATCCGTTCAGATTCAGAGTCATGCATCAGTTCAGGCATCTCACCGAGGTATAGGGCAGTTTAGGTCAGTTGTTTCTGGTACTGCTAGTAGAGGTAGACATGCTCCGAGTGGTGGATCAGCTAGATCCGAGATTAGGCGTCCAAGTTCAGTACATCCAATCGGAGCTCGTGTTGGATACGATGGTATACATGATGCCATGGAAGGTACATCTTAATATGTTTTGGTTCCATTTTCAGATCTATGTTTCAGTAATTTCGGTTATGATATATCATGAATTCAGAATGAGAAAGTTATGAATGTTCAGTTGGTTTTGGGATCTTTTGTTAAGTCTGGAAATTTCGAGGACGAAATTTCTTATAAGGGAAGGAGAGTTGTAACACCCCAAAATTTCCCTAATTCGAAAATCTAAAAATTTGAAAACCCTAATTCAAAAACCCTAAAATTTAGGAATTTTAATTTTGAAACTCTAATTTGATTAAGGGATTAAATTGAACAACATCAGAATTTTATGGCTTACTTTAGGAATTTTGGGGTTATTTTGTAAAGTTGGTAAATGTTAGTGCTTTTTTGCAAACCCTGAATAACTTTAGTGGCTTTTAGTGTATTTTACCCATTAATTTGGGTATTTAATCCACTTTTTCAGCTTGAGAATCGGGAAAAAACAAATTAGAGTTGCGGCAGCCACATCTTTTGTTTTTCCATCTTCCACACTCTCTCGGCATCTGTAACCCCCTTAACCCGGCCTAGACGGTTGACCCGAATTAAGAAAGTCACACGGGGAAAATCAAAGTCAACCCGAAAGTCAACCTTGATTAACGACCCTTTTTTTTCTTTTTAAAACTTGTCTAGATGCATATTAACCCTAGATATGATCATTCAAACAGCATGCTCAAAGATCACGAACATCAGAGGTCAAACAGGGACCCAATTGAACAATTTACAACTTTAGGGACCAAATTGTAAATTCTGTAAATTATAAGGTCTTAATCCAAATTAAAGTTACCAACTTATAATTAATCAGGTTTCATGCTTCTCTGCAAAATTTCAGCTCAAACGGACATCCCAAACTCATACAATTGCACAAACAAGATTCAGGACCAAAACGCATACATTTCAAAACATATAACTGCCAATGTCAGCCCCCAACGGTCAGGTGTTCCGAAACAGGGAGAACCTCTTTCGAAACGCGGGACTGTTCCGCAACGGGTTTCGAAACGAGGGCTGGCAGAGGACTTTCCGTTTCGGAACGGTACCTTCCGTTTCGGACGCCTGGGCCACTACAGGGCACCCGTTCCGAAACGGTAGCTCCCGTTCCGATACGCCCTGCACATAATGTAGAGAAATGGCTGCTAAAACACACAATTGATCAATCATACATGCTCCAAATGCAACCAAACTTTACCAGCATCTCATACAACATACAAGAGACATATTTGCATCAACCATTCATCATTATAACATCATATATGAAAAGCCCCAAATCTAAAGGCATGCTTCCTACTTAACAAACCATTCAAGCATGAAACCTCAAAATCAATCACATAATGGCCGATTACATGTTCCAGCATTATTATCAACATTAAACAAACTTAGGGAGTTCAAAACATCTCCCAAAACATCCACATTGGTCCCCCATTGCCAAATGCCAAAAGCTAAAAGTGTATAAGAAAACCTTCCCAAACTTGAGCTTAATTTCCACTTGATTGCTTGCCTTCCTTGCTGCCCTCAATGCACTCTAATGCTCTGCATTATTGGTTTAAGAAAAAGAGAGAGAGCGTAAGCAAAAGCTTAGTGAGGAATGCTCATTTAAAACCATTCAATAATGCATTTATAAAACTCATTTATAAACCATGCTTCAAGCAACATTTACACATGCTCTTAAACATTTAAAACAAGCATATCATGCTTCAAGTTCATAACAGGTGATATTGGCAACAAGTGATACATTCCACATAAGATCCACACATGGACTTTTAAACACCATTGTGATCTTATCCCCATGGACTTTTAAACACCATGGACCCATGGACTTTTAAACACCATGGCAAGGACCACACAAGGACTTTTAACCACCTTTGTGTCCTTAACAAGAATCTCCCAAGGACTTTTAAACACCTTGGAGTTCTTAAGTAACCAAGGCTTACAAGGACTTTTAACCACCTTGAGCCTTAACCAAGAACCAACCATGGACTTTTAAACACCATGTTGTTCTTAAAATTCACAAGATTCACACAAGGACTTTTAACCACCTTTGTGATCTTAACCAAGAACCATCCAAGGACTTTTAACCACCTTGATGTTCTTAAATATACAAGGCTCACACAAGGACTTTTAACCACCTTTGTGACCTTAACCATCACTTGCCAATATGTATCATTATCATCAATATCTCACTGTTTTAAAGCATTTTACAAAGCCATCAACATCATGCATCTTTAAGCATCAAACCACATTTAAACAATGTTCAAAAACAAGGAACTCTTACCTTGAGTTTCCTTTAACACATGGCTTATAATCTCAGCAAATAAACATGCAAGATATGCTTTCAAAATAGATTTAAAATCATGCAAACAACACATTGCATTACAACCAAAACCATGGCCATCACCAAGAGAGTTTTTCCGAGAACTTACTCTTGAGCTTAGCTAAGTTGCTTAGACTTAAACTAAGCTCCCAAACCTTCAAAACACTGGTTTCAAAGCCGAAAACCAAATTCCACTCACCGATTCCGTTTCTCTTCTTGTTGAAACACCAATCAAGCTTCCGGATCACCACCACTTGGATCCAAAGATGACTCCCCTGTTTTAAACACATCAAAGCAGAAGATTAATGCATCATCATGCATTAATAGCTTCAATGAAAGCACCTAAACTCGCTGCTCTCATCCACACTCCATTTTCGGCTACCAAACACAACCGAAAATGCATCCAAACAACTCCTCAACATTGCCCAGCCATGATCCATCAAAACTAAACATCCTTAAACATCATTTAACATCTAAAAAGAGCCTAACAACATCCTTATACCTCCAGCAATAACAGATCCACAAGATCACTCCAAAACAACCAAGAATCACAAGCTACACTTAGGAAATTCAACCTATCCGGGATTGCATTAATTAAAACTCATTTCCTTATCAAATTAACATTCATTTATCAACAAATTAACACCTTAAAACACAGCCCAATCAGATCAAACGAAAATCCATCAAAAATCACCAAATCTTGCATTTTAAGCCAAGATCCATTACACAACTTTAAAACCACTTATAAAACATCAATTAAGGATTGAGAACTTAGGAATTTCAGTAAAGAACTGAGAGTTTAGAGGAGAAGGACGTTCTTACCTCCAAACTTGAGTTTCTCCCTTTTTGGAACCAAAATCTTAAAAATCCAATTAGCAATTGGTGAGGTTTTGTTGATGAGATGATTAGAAATCCAAAGAGAATTGAAAAGAGGTATTTAGGTGACAAAATCAGAGGAAAAAGCTCTGGAGAGAATGTTTGGGTTGAGAGAAAATGAGAGAAAAGGAAAATTGGAAAAGTCAGAATTAAATCATAAAATATCTTAGAAAAATCTGGAGAAACTCCCTTTGGGTAAATAGCTCCTTAAAGATTCAAAGTTTCAATCCTTTCTAAAACAGTCACGCAGTTTTCAAAATTTACATTTTGGTCACTAGCCAAAATGTCACCCTTCCAAACCTCATTTTGTAAAATTGATTTCACAGTTCACTTATATATATTAAAAGAAGATTTTATAACATTTTTCCATATTTTTAATGCAACCCGAACTAGGCTTTCCTAATTTCACCTTTTATATTCGAACAGCACTTTGACCGAACCGGTCCAAACCCAAAACTTCTAAGCCCAAAACCGGGGCGTTACAGCATCCCTAACCTATCTCCGGCGAAGCTCCGGTTAGGCCCAAGACGACATCCGTTCGTCGATCAGAGACCATCAGTGTGCTCGTCCTCCCTTCGCGACCAAAACCCACCCAACCATTGTTGCCTGTAAAAGAGTCTATCGCAATTGTAGTGCAAGTGTACACGATGCAAGTAGTAAAGTGATACGGAGTATCGAATATCGTCTCCACAGGGATTGGGCTAATAGCTTCACCTTGTTTACTTCACGAAGTAAAGAAAATAGTTTAGAAAGTTGTCACGAAAATATTGAAGAAAACGTAAATAAAACGGATTGAGATATCAAGATAGAGAGAATGGGCTGGTATTGAATTGCTCGGTAGTGCAGGCATTGTATTGCTTAGGAACTCCAGTTCTATCGTCGCTCCCGTCGCCGACAGCACCTGTCGCGGCGGCTGTCCGTTAGCTGTCGCGGCAGCGAACACACCAACTCCGTAGTTCAAGTTTGGCAAGAATCCCAGATCTGCCTTGGCCTATCCCTAGGTCCAAGTCTGTCGATGATCACGTCTTTGATGATACCTCCCGGCGTGAATCGAAGGATAAACACCGATGTGTATGAATTCTTCCTTAGCCACTTAACCTTGCCCTATCCCTAGGCACAAGGTAGTTCAACTATAAACTAGAGAACTTGCTCTTATTTCTTTCGTATACTTAACTCTCCCGATGCTAAGTAAATAGATAACCTCACAATGCTCTCCCGATGCTCTTGCAAGATGTTAAAACCAAAATAAGAGAACTTGAAGTTTATTTTATTGAACTTGGAAAATCCTAAAACAAAACAACCCTTGCAACTACTTTACAAAACAACCCGTAGCCCTAGGGGGGTTTAGAACATGTCAACGGCGGGTAAACGGCAGAAGGGTTTAGGTTATCGGTTATGGGGTAAGATGAGGGATATATCCCTAGGTTAAAATACATGCCCTTATATAAGCTTTGGGCTCAAGTATTCTAAGTTAACAAGGATTACAACTTTAATTAAAAGTATGATTCTAATAAAGACTTAATCTTCAAGGATCCGACTTTTCAGCCGTCCTCCTTGTTTCTTGGGATTTCCTCTCCTTGAGCTTTGGCTTGACATAATTTTTGATCCGGGGCTTGGAAAAATATTTGGTTTTCACACGACAGACGAGCAGATTTTTCTCTATCTATCGAGGTCCACTTTGCTTTTTCTCCACTAACTTGCTGTCGTCCTCCTGTCACGACAGCACCATGGCAGCACCATGGCAGCATCGTCCTCTTTATCTGCTTGTCCAGTTCAACTTTCCTGCTTCTCTGCCCTGCGCCTGCCTTCACCGTCTACGACGGCGGCAACCTGCCAAAATCAGCCATTTTTAGTAGAATCTGTGCATTTTATATATTTGTGATGTTTTGCTGTAAATTGACCTAAATGCAATGAAATGATGCTTGAATGCAGCAGAAATATGGGTTAAAAAGGGTGTAAATAATAGTACTTTTAAACACTCAACACACCCCCAAACTCAAGTTTTTGCTTGCCCTCAAGCAATTAAACCTAAAAGAAAATATGATTATTTTTGTGTTGGCCTTCAAACTGTGAACTGTCCTTTACCCGTCGCTCACTCTCTATGGCGGCAGCAACATGTCGGAAAGGTTAGGATCTGTCCGGAATCTCCCTATAGTTCTCCTGCAGTGTGTGCATGCTTGTGAACAGTTATATACTAAGACTCTCTTAGTTTAACTAGAATATTCAACCTTTTAACTTGAATTTTTATGCCAAAGTTTATTTCCTTGAAGACACATTTTCATGCTTCTTTTTCTTTTTTCAAGCTATGTTTTACTAGAGCCAGTTTTGGGCACCTCTAGTTAGCTTCCTAGAGCCGGTTTCGGGCACCTCTAGGTTTTTGAGTTTCTTTTGCTAAACTTCTTTCCTAGAGCCAGTGTTAGGCACCTCTAGGGGCTATTCAAGTACTAAGCATCCTATTCTAGTTTGGCTAAAAGAAATCTAAGCAATATAACAGTCACAATGGTGTTTTAAGTTTTTCAGAACTATAGAAAGGCTCTAAACTTCTCCTTAAACTGTCCTAAAGATGCTGCCACGACAGAGCTGTCATGACATGTAAGTTAACTTCACAGTTTTAAGCCAACAATTTTATATTTTCTGATTTTTTTAAGAGAACTTATTTAAAAAGAAGACACAACAATTAATAAAAAGATGTACTTAAGACTCCATTAATGATGGAGGGTTGCCACCCCCAAACTCGAGGGTTGCATTGCCCTCAATGCGACATGACAGAGAAAACAAAAATATGAAGACAAGTACATCACAAAAGATAAAAGCAGGCAACAATAAGGGGAAAATAAAAACTTAAATTTTCAGTCCCAAGTGCTGCTGGTGGTTGTGCTAGCCTTGGGCATCAGTTTTCTGTTTGCCACGTGCTTCTGCCTCTTGACAGGCGTAAACTCTCTCTCCAAATTCCTCCTGATCAGAGGGCTGTCATCGAAGGCAAGCCTTTTTGTTCCTTTGGCAGAGGTGTCGGCCGGTGGACTGCCTGCTGCCGTCGGGGCAGGTGATGTGGTGGAAGCAGTAGAGTGGGAATGTGGGGAGGCAGGTGGTGTGGGTGTGTGGACAGGGGTGGGGATATGGAAATAATGGGCAGGAAAAGTAGGGAAATTAACATCGGGAAAATTTAAAGTGTTGGTAATAAAATTTACCGTCGAGTTAGCGAAGTCCCAAATGAACGTCATCAGTCTCATTTGTCTCTCCTCCACCCGTTGTATCGCAGCAAGGATGAGGGCAGACTGGTCTGTCGAAGCGGTGGCGGCAGCAGGTTCAGGGACAGGCTCCTCTGAAGATTCTGCTGGGGAGCCGGCTGGGTTGAAGGACGAGATAGGCGTAGCCACTACCAGCTCCATGAGGCTGTTGACGTTGTTGTTTGTCCAGCCTCTGCCCTTGATGATTTTGTCAGAAGGTTCCTCGGGGACAGCAGCACAGCGGCATAAGGAGGTTATTGTGAACGGCAGGCAGAGGCGGGAGTCGGAGTGGAAGGTGCAATCCAGGATGTTGTCCCTCATATAGCGACCTATATTAATAGGCCTGTCGTGCATAATGGAATGAATGAGGGCGAGCCGCTGTTGGTTTACTGTCGTGTGGTGGGAAGAAGGCATGATACACTTTTTGATGAAAGCGTTCCAGAGTTTGGCTTCCGGGAGGAGCTGCCCCCTTTTTACAGAGTGGGGGTTCTTTTTGCTGGTTGTCCATGTTGTGCCTTCCTCGGTCACCTCCGCCATAACAGCACCATAGGCGGCATCATCTAGGGTGTCGAGAAATTTCTGGTGGGCATCATCATCTGGGCCAAAGTAGAGGCCAAACATGTTGTTGATGCTGTCAGTAGTGAAGGGCACCTTTACACCTTGAACAATGACAGATGTCTCCGTTCCGCTGTCTATGGCAGCATAAAACTCTTGGACTAATGTGTCGTTTAGTTCTATCGGTTGTTCAGCGAAGTGCTACCATAGTTGAGTTGTGATTGCCTTTGTGATAAATGGGCAGAGTCCCATGTTGGGTGCTTTTCGGATGTAAACAAAACCTCGTTCCTCCCATAACTTTTTTGTGGCGAAGGGCGTTGCTGCTGCTGAAGAAGAGGCTGAGGCAGCACTACGGCGGGTCTGTCTAGACGACATGTTAGTGGCAAGGGTTGTGAAATAGAGAAAACAAATAAAAGCTAGAGGAGAAAGCAAGGAAGAATAAGCAGAAGTGAGAAAAATGAAAATGAAAACGGGGTTTTATAGCGGTCGAGTTGCTGCCCGTTCAATGCTGTAACGGCAGGCGTGAATAACGGGGCGACGGATGGGATTTAGCGTGTCTGACGCGTCTGACACGCATTTATGCGTCTGTTACGCGTCTGCCACACGCTTCTGCGTCTGCCGTGTCAGTCTGTTGACAGCCTGTCATATCTATCTGCGGCGGCAGCCGAAACGACAGGCTTCCATAAATGGGCTTTGTTGGGCTGATGGATGGGTGGTGGGCTTGGGTCACTTCTCCTTTTCTTCTTGACTCCTTTATTTCCTAAAAACAGAAAATAGAAAAACAAAACATTATTTGAATAAAATAAACCTAATTTCCTAATAACTAATAAAAATAAATAAAAAAATAAAAATTTAGGTTAAATTAGGGATGCCTTGTGGGGCATCTCCTAAAGTAACCACTTCCTGTATTCCTGGGGCTTCAGTCCCATGATAGTGCTTGAAGCGCTGTCCATTGACTTTGAATTGGTGCCCGTATTTTAATGATCGGATTGTGATGGCACCATGGGGAAAAACTTGTACCACTTGGAACAGGCCAGACCATCTAGACTTTAGCTTCCCTGGGAAGAGTTTTAGTCTAGAATTGAACAACAACACAAGCTGTCTTGGGCAGAACTGTCGTGGCAGCAACTTCCTGTCATGCCACTTCTTGGTCTTTTCCTTGTAAATTCTTGCATTGTCGTAGGCCATTGTCCGTAATTCCTCAATTTCATTTAGATCTAATAACCTCTTCTGGCCTGCCTTGTCCAAGTCCATATTCACTGCCTTGATTGCCCAATATGCTTTGTGCTCGATCTCGACAGACAGATGACAGGTTTTCCCATAAATCAGACGGTATGGATACATGCCCAATGGAGTCTTAAAAGCTGTCCTGTATGCCCATAATGCATCATTCAAAAGTAAAGACCAATCTTTCCTAGTTGGCTTAACCATCTTTTCAAGAATGTTCTTCACTTCCCTATTGGATATCTCAGCCTGTCCATTGGTCTGTGGGTGGTATGCTGTCGCGATTCTGTGCTTGACACCATATTTCTTCAAGGCGGCAGCAATTACCCTATTATCAAAATGTCTCCCTTCATCACTAATAATCGCCCTAGGGATGCCAAATCTAGAAAAAATGTTTTTGTGCAAAAACTTTTGGACCGTCTTGGCATCATTCTTTTGAGTGGCGATGGCTTCAACCCACTTAGAGACATAGTCCACTGCTAGGAGAATATATAGATTTCCACACGAAGATGGAAAGGGTCCCATAAAATCAATCCCCCAAACGTCGAAGATCTCGACTTCTAGAATGTTCTGCAGTGGCATCTC
This sequence comes from Hibiscus tridactylites, assembly GCA_958450335.1. NCBI lineage: Eukaryota > Viridiplantae > Streptophyta > Magnoliopsida > Malvales > Malvaceae > Hibiscus > Hibiscus tridactylites. The sequence goes on from OY288271.1 coordinate 71,184,135, forward strand.
GTTTCTCCTCGAGATGTTACCTGTCCGCTGGCACCTGTCACAGTTTTTGTAAAACTCCTGTGCATCTTTATATAGTGTCGGCCAGTAGAACCCTGACTGCAGCACCTTGACAGCAGTTTTATTGCCTCCTAAGTGACCTCCATATTGTGAAGCATGGCAGTGATGGAGAATGTCTTCTTGCTCTTCTTGTGGTACACACCTCCTTATAACCTGATCTGCGCATAGTTTGAAAAGAAGAGGTTCGTCCTAATAATAATGCTTAACATCATTTTGGAACCTCTTCCTGGCTTGATAATTAAGATCAGAAGGAAGTATTCCGCTAACTATAAAATTAACGAAATCAACATACCAGGGGAGTTCAGAAGACTTACCTACCGCCATGGCTATCACGACAGCGATTGCGGCAGCAAAGAGCTGCTCATCTGGGAAGGTCTCCAGTATGTTTGTCTCGTCTATTGGTAGACTCTGTCCCTTCTCCAACCTCGACAAGTGGTCTGCCACCTGATTTTCTGTCCCCATTTTGTCCTTGATCTCAAGGTCGAATTCTTGTAATAGCAAGATCCACCGTATCAATCTAGGCTTTGCATCCTTCTTTGCGAACAAATACTTAAGGTCAGAATGGTCGGTGTGTATTATTACTTTCGTTCCAAGTATGTAAGAACGAAACTTGTCGATGGAGAACACCACAACTAAAAGCTCCTTTTCTGTGGTGGTGTAGTTAACTTGGGCGTCATTCAACGTCTTGCTGGCATAGTATATGACGTGAAACAGCTTATCTTTGCGCTGCCCAAGTGCTGCCCCGACAGCATAATCACTAGCATCACACATGATCTCAAACGGTTGTGTCCAGTCTGGTGGCTGTACTATGGGGGCTGTCACTAGTTTTTCTTTTAGAACCTTGAATGCTTCAGTACATTCCTCATTAAAGTCAAAGGGTCGGTTCTGCTCTAAGAGATGGCATAAGGGCTTCGTGATTTTCGAGAAATTTGCAATGAATCTCCGATAAAAACCAGCATGCCCTAAAAAACTCCTTATACCCTTGACTGTGGTCGGCGGCGGCAGCTTTTCAATTACTTCTATTTTAGCCCTGTCGACTTCTATCCCACGGCAGCTAATCTTATGGCCAAGGACTATCCCTTCGTCCACCATAAAATGGCATTTTTCCCAATTTAGCACAAGATTAGCTTTTTCACATCTTTCAAGTACCTTTTGAAGATTGCCGAGGTAGCTCTCAAAGTCGTCTCCAAAGATGGAAAAATCATCCATGAAAATCTCAAGGAAGTCCTCTACCATGTCGGAGAATATAGCCATCATGCACCTTTGGAAGGTGGCAGGTGCATTACAGAGTCCAAACGGCATCCTCCTAAACGCCTATGTTCCGTAGGGGCATGTGAAAGTCGTCTTTTCTTGATCCTCCGGTGCAATAGCAATTTGATTGTAACCTGAATAACCATCAAGAAAACAATAGTAAGGTTTGCCCGCTAATCTATCAAGCATTTGATCAATAAAGGGTAAAGGAAAGTGGTCCTTTCGGGTAGCTTTATTAAGCTTCCGATAGTCCATACAAACCCTCCAACCGGTCACATTCCTGGTTGGGATTAACTCATTGCTCTCGTTGGTTATTACGGTCATTCCTCCTTTCTTGGGAACACATTGCACAGGGCTTACCCATTTGTTGTTGGAGATGGCGTAAATAATACCAGCATCTAACCATTTAATTATCTCTTTACGCACTACCTCCTTCATCGCATGGTTTAGCCGCCTTTGGGCATCAATAGTCGGCTTATGATCTTCCTCTAGGAGGATTTTGTGTTTGCATAACGCCGGACTAATGCCTTGAATATTTGCTATCGTCCATCCAATCGCCTTCTTGTGCTGCCTTAGCATGCCGATTAGCTGTCGTTCTTGTTCCTGCGGCAGCTTAGCAGAGATGATTACGGGTAGTGTGTCATTGGAACCAAGATAAGCATATTTTAACTGCCCTGGCAGGGGGTTAAGTTCTAAGGCAGGTGGTTCAACAGTAGATGGCTTTTGGATTAAATGGTTATCCGAAGTGTAATTCAATGGTTCGAATAACTTACTTGGACGATTGCCTATCCAGTTTACCTCCTCCTGACCTTCAGTATCAGATGTATCGGATTCAAAGGAGTCACTGTCGTCGTTGCTGTCGTGACAGGCCTGTAGGTGGCTGTCGCGGCAGTGACCAAATTTTATATCACGGCAGCCCGACCTGATGCAGGGGTGATCAAAGGTCACCTCAATGATGGCCTTGCATTCCTCGTCCACATCAGCATGTTTCATCGCTTGGAGAACATTCAACTTAATCTCTTGATCGTTTACTCGCATGGTGAGTTCTCCTTTCTCCACATCAATCAGTGATCTTCCCGTGGCTAAGAAGGGTCGCCCAAGGATGACTGGTGCGTTTTCATCTGCTTCACAATCTAAAATAAGAAAGTCAGCAGGAAAAATAAGCTAATCCACTCTTACCAGAATATCTTCAATTTTTCCCTCGGGATGAACGTAAGAGCGGTCGGCCAGCTGCAGAGTTACTATCGTGGGCCGCGCCTTCCCAATACCTAATTTCTGAAAAACAGATTTGGGCATTAGATTAACACTAGCACCAAGATCACAAAGTGCCTTACCCACAAATTTATCGCCGATTACACAAGGTATGATGAAGCTCCCCGGATCCTTCTTTTTCTGGGGTGGCTGCCGATGAAGAATACTCATGCAACCTTCTGTCATCTTTACCGTTTCAAATTCTCCAAGTTTAGATTTTTTCGACATAACATCCTTGAGAAATTTAGCATAACCGGGCATCTCCCTAACAGCATCTAACAACGGAATATTAATATGAACCTCCTTAAAAATATCATAAATCTTTTTAAGTTGAGATTCATGCTTAGCTTGCTGTATCCGTTGAGGAAAAGGTGGTGGAGGACGATAATCAGCAATACGTCCTTCCCACTGCATGCGAATCTGAGGACGATAATCATCTTTTTGCTCCTCTGTCGCTTCTGCTGTCGTGACAGGCTCATCGGCAGCAGTCTGTTTATCACCTGTCGTGGCAGTTTCCTCGGTAGGTTTATCCAAGGCAGGTTCCTTTTCTGTTTCAGCTTCTTTTTCCGGCCCTGGTAGTTTCTTCCCACTCCTAGTAGTAATTGCCTTACATTGCTCATGTGGGGGCAGTCTAGCATTTTCAGTATTGCTAGGGAATCCTCCATTCTGCCTCGGCTTAATATGTTGAGAAATCTGACCCATTTGTGTCTCTAGAGATTTCAACGTAGCCTCATGATTTGTCATTATCATCTCAGTTTTATCCATAAAGGTTTCCGTCTTCTTGACAAACTGATTCATATTCTCCATATATGTACTGGTCTGAGACATAAAGGTGGCCAGAATCTGTTCCAATATACTGCTCGTGGCAGGTGGTGGCTGTTGTTGCTGCTGCGGCAGTTGCGGCGGCAGTTGCTGTCGCGTCAGCAATCTAGGTCCTCCCTGATTCTGATGATGAGCTTGTGGATTCAGGGCATTGTTAGGATTACTCCAGGAAAATTTTGGGATCCTTCCTCCAATTGGGATTATAATTGTTGGAATTGTAGTTCGGCTTGTAATTTCCAACATACTTTCCCTCTTCTATTTGTATTGGGCATTCATCCCGACTATGATTTCCCTCACAGATAGTACAAACTTCCTCGACAGCAAATCCTTGTAATTCATCTTCATTCAATAACCGTTTCATTGCTTTAGTAAGGAAGGCTACCTGTGATTTCATAGTGCTGTCGGCCTCATAGTCCTTGACAGCAAGTACCCGTTTACCCCCTCTTCTTGCAGTCGGAAACTGCTCCTCATTTTTAGCCAGATTTTTCAAAACTTGCAAAGCTTCGTCTGGATCTTTGTCCAATAATAATCCATTTGCTGCAGAATCAATTCGAATGCGAGTTTGTAAGTTAGCAGCATTATAGAACTTAGTTACCTGATTCCAGACGGGGAATCCATGCATTGGGCAGTTCCGAAGAAGAGTAGTAAATCTATCCCAGGCCTCGTGCATCGGCTCGTCGACTTCCTGTTGAAAAGTAACAATTTCATTACGTAATCGCTCAGATAAATGCGAAGGATTAAAACGAGATAAAAATTCACGAGACAAATCTGCCCAAGTTACGATTGAACCCGGTGTAAGTTTATTCCACCAAGTTTTAGCTCTGTCCCTCAATGAATGGGGGAATAACCGAAGCCTCAGTATCTCCGGACTCACTCCTGGTAGTCTAAACGAACCACAGATCTCCTGGAACGTTTTGAGATGCTCCCTAGCATCTTCTGTCACAGCACCACTAAACTGCCCGACATTGTTGATCATACTAAACATGACAGGTTTAAGCTCGAAGTTATCAACATCAATATCCGGAAGCGTGGTCTCCAGTTCTACATGATCATTCAGCATGTAGTCACGACATGACCGTCGTCCATCTGCTGCGGGCGGGTCACCGACAGGCGGGTGGTTATCGCCAAGAGGTGGTATGCGACCGCCGGCAGGTTGGTTATGGCCCATCTTCTCTAGCTGTTCCTTGAGGTATTCGTTTCTGTCTAAAAGTCGGCAAAGCTGTTTCTTGAGACTGAAGGAACGTTCAATTTCCGAATCTAATGGATACTCAGGATCTTCACCTCTTTTAGATCTGCGCATAAAGAAGAGAACCTCGTGAAAAGCGAGAGTTTAAAAAAAACAAAAGAAAATTTAAAGAAAAATAAAAACAATAAACAAAAACGAAAATAAAAATAAAAACGAAAGTGCAATAAAAGAAAGGTGTAGTTATGTTGCCAATCCACGGCAACGGCGCCAAAAACTTGTTGCGTGTAAAAGAGTCTATCGCAATTGTAGTGCACATGTACACGACGCAAGTAGTAAAGTGATACGAAGTATCAGATATCGTCTCCACAGGGATTGGGCTAATAGCTTCACCTTGTTTACTGCACGAAGTAAAGAAAATAGTTTAGAAAGTTGTCACGAAAATATTGAAGAAAACGTAAATAAAACGGATTGAGATATCAAGATAGAGAGAATGGGCTGGTATTGAATTGCTTGGTAGTGCAGGTATTGTATTGTTTAGGAACTCCAGTTCTGTCGTCGCTCCCGTCGCTGACAGCACCTGTCGCGGTGGCTGTCCGTTAGCTGTCGCGGCAACGAACACACCAACTCCGTACTTCAAGTTTGGCAAGAATCCCAGATCTGCCTTGGCCTATCCCTAGGTCCAAGTCTGTCGATGATCACGTCTTTGATGATACCTCCCGGCGTGAATCGAAGGATGAACACCGATGTGTATGAATTCTTCCTTAGCCACATAACCTTGCCCTATCCCTAGGCACAAGGTAGTTCAACTATAAACTAGAGAACTTGCTCTTATTTCTTTCGTATACTTAACTCTCCCGATGCTAAGTAAATAGATAACCTCACAATGCTCTCCCGATGCTCTTGCAAGATCTTAAAACCAAAATAAGATAACTTGAAGTTTATTTTATTGAACTTGGAAAATCCTAAAACAAAACAACCCTTGCAACTACTTTACAAAACAACCTGTAGCCCTAGGGGGGTTTTAAAACATGTCGACGGCGGGTAAACGACAGAGGGGTTTAGGTTATCGGTTATGGGGTAAGATGAGGGATATATCCCTAGGTTAAAATACACGCCCTTATATAAGCTTTGGGCTCAAGTATTCTAAGTTAACAAGGATTACAACTTTAATTAAAAGTATGATTCTAATAAAGACTTAATCTTCAAGGATCCTACTTTTTAGCCGTCCTCCTTGTTTCTTGGGATTTCCTCTCCTTGAGCTTTGGCTTGACATATCTTTTGATCCCGGGCTTGGAAAAATATTTGGTTTTCACACGACAGACGAGCAGATTTTTCTCTATCTATCGAGGTCCACTTTGCTTTTTCTCCACTAACTTGTTGTCGTCCTCCTGTCACGACAGCACCATGGCAGCACCATGGCAGCATCGTCCTCTTTATCTGCTTGTCCAGTTCAACTTTCCTGCTTCTCTGCCCTGCGCCTACCTTCACCGTCTACGACGGCGGCAACCTGCCAAAATCAGCCATTTTTAGTAGAATCTGTGCATTTTATATATTTGTGATGTTTTGCTGTAAATTGACCTAAATGCAATGAAATGATGCTTGAATGTAGCAGAAATATGGGTTAAAAAGGTTGTAAATAATAGTACTTTTACACACTCAACAACCATCATCTTCCGTCACCGTCCGTTTCATCAGAATTGCACGAAAACCTTTCAGTTTCTTTGCGTCGCCGTCGGTTCTGCTTCTCTTTTTCAAATCCGGAGTTGGTAAGTCGTCGTTTAGCTTCCCATTTCGTTTGTGCTTAGGGTTTTTGTGTGTATGGTTTGTTGTTGATTCTTCTCTTATTTCTGGCCGGTAATGAGCATCAGAGTTTGTGCTTTGAGTTGCCGGTGAGCCGCTGTATTGATTCAGATTTATCTCCCTCGCCGTCCTTTTCTGTTTAATGTGTAGTGAGTCGCTGCTGTCGTTGTTCGTTCATCAGTCGCCGCCGGTGTTAAGCCATCGAAAGTCTTTGCTACCGTCGCGATGTCGAACCATCGTGTGGTCAGCCTTGGTTGCCGTGTTTGGTCGTGCCACCGTTGCCGTCGTTGTATGGTCGTGCCGCCGCTGTCGTCGTTTTGTATTCGCGTTGCCGTCGTGGTTTTGTGTTGCTGCCGCCTTTGGTTGCTAAAAACACTAGCCGCCAGTGGCATTCTGGAAACCCTAGTTTAGTTTTGTTAAAGGTGTATTGTTGGGCTTGATGTGTTTGAATATGGGTGTTTGGCTTTGGGTTATTCTGATAGGTTGTATAAGGGTAAGTGTTGGGCCAACAGTTTTGCCCAAGCTTTGTGAGAACATATCAGAAGTGGGCTTTGTGTGCTTGGTTGAACCCAAAATCATAAGAGCCTACCGGTGTTGAGCCAGATCTATGTAAATCGGACCAATTGAGTGAACCGTCTAACTTGAACTAAACCAGACCCTTAACCAGTGAACCAATTATGAACTGAACCGGACCGAATTTTGACTCTTTGTCTCGTTTAACTTTGACCAGGCCCGACTTTTGACTAAGTTTGACCCTTTGACCGTTGACCCATTTGACCAGAGTTGACCATTGACCTTGGACCGTTGACTTTGACCGTCAGAGATGACTTTGACCAGTTTGACTTTGACCAGAGTTGACTTTTTCGGGAAACGTTCCTCTTGACCTTTTTCGACGTCCTGAGTCCGTATTCGTTGCCCGTTTTTTCAAATTCAAATCCGAAAGCTCTGTTCTGCTAATTTCAGTAAATTATTCATAAAATCTAATAAGTTGTGAATTTTAGAATCTGATTCGGAATATTCTTGTGTTCAGGTGTTAACGTCTTCGAGGTTGACGAGTTACCTCTAGTTGTTCAGACCGACCGTGCACGTTCTTTGAGATCTTTACGTGAGTATATCTTAGTTTGGTTTTTAGTGTTTTAGTCGGTGGCTTAGTGTTAGTAATAAATACTAATATAGTATTCATACCTTCGTAGGTCCTGATTCAGCTATATCTGAGCATGAGATGTGCTTTCTCGGCATTAGAGCTATTGTTGCTTAAAGGTGTGTCTCTTCCTGTTTTATAAACTTGTGTGTTTCTTTCTGTGCTTTTCTGGTATTAATATAAGTAAATGGTTTGTACATTTTGTGTGCATACTCTATTGCGATTGGGTGAATGTTTTCAGACATCATGCATAACATGTCATACTGTGATTTAAGTGAAATTTCGGATTTTCAGAACTGTAAAACATTGGATTTATAGTATTATGCAACTTGAAATTTCATAATTCAAGTTTCGGATCAGACTCAGATTTTAAAATTTGCATCATATCTTGTGGGTATATGGTTTGGAATTTGTTCGGGGAAGTTCAATGGTTTCAACCTTCGGGTTGAATTCCGCTTTGGATTAGTGGTTTCACCCTTCGGGCTGAATTCCGCTTCGGATCAGTGGTTCCACCCTTCGGGCTGAATTCCGCTTCGGATCAGTGGTTCCACCCTTCGGGCTGAGTTCCACTTCGGATGGTGACGATGGAGAAAGTAGGTTCTGGGGAACCTTACTTTTCGGTGTATCGGAGATGGGTACCATGATTTATGTGCATCAGACATCATATCATCATGATTCAGTTTTATTGTGTTTTCAGAAAAGTATTTATCAGAAAATAAAATATTGTTTTGTTTTGTTTTGTTTTCGTTGCACTTTAGAGACACACTAAGCTCTTTAGCTTACACCCGTTAGTTTTTACCTTTTCAGATATCTAAGACTTTTTAGGGGATCGCTACTTGGAGCATCTCTTGTTTATTCAGATAAATTATTATTCAGTACGAACTTTTTCTGTTACATCATAATTATTATTTTTAATATATTTTGGGATATTTGTGTAATATGGACATTGGAACTATTTTTAATTTGGGTTTTATTAAATGCATGCATTTATGAAGTTACTTTCGGATTTTGAATTAATTATCGGAACATCGTTCAAAAGATTGAGTTTTATTTTAATCGGAATATTTGTTGAGTTTTACTTATTTAATCGATTCTTTTGAATTACAAAATATTTTAACCCAAATTGTTTCTTGAGGGACAAGTTTCCAATCTATACTTCCTAGATCTAACCCATTTCTTCTGGGCTGGGTTTAGGGGGTTACAAGAAGCAAGCAGGTCTCTTCTTTTTGGTAACATGTTCTTCCTTTCTAACTATATATTTTTATTTATTCCAAGTTTTGATTGTTAAATTGATGTAAATTTTACCTTGGATAATTGGAAAAATATTTGTTCTCGAGCCCAGATTTTTATTCCAATTAAAACCTTTTGGGGGGAATTTTTGGGTTTATTTTTGAAAAAATTTAAAAAAAGGAATTCCACCGCCAACAAGTGCGGCCATCGCTGGTGGTAGGCGGTCGGCACAGTGGCTCACCGGTGCTCTTCAATTTTGAAGAACACCAAGAACACTTAGGTTCATTGTTGTTTTAGGTATTTGATCTATTTAAACCTAGAAAGAAAGAAAAAAGGTGCTTATGGGAAAAGTTGGGTAATTTCCCTTCATTAAAACTTTCCTTTTTCACTTTTTTTATTCCGAAAATGATACTTTAAAACTTCACTAATCGGTCATTGTTTTCCTTAAAAAAATTGGTTTTATGTTTCAATAATTTTAAATTTTGTCATCTTTTTTAATTTTCATTTAAAATATGTTTAAAAGGTCCTTTTTCGAAAAGTCTCATAATTAAGTTTTAATTAAAACGGTTAATACATTTTTAAAAAAAAATTTTTGATTTACTTTTTATTTAATTTTTTATATATATTTAATTTCATGCTTTCTTAATTTATCTTTTAATTACTTATTTCCTTGCGTGTTTAATTAAAGAAACATATATGTGTCCCCTTACTAAACGAAAATGGCGGGTTATCGCCAGAAGTGTTGGAGGTGATTAGAGTTTATTTTTGAATAGTAAGGCCGTTAAAATAGACTTATATTCATAAAACGAACGAATAATTTGAACCTTTTTGAACTAGTAAATTCCAAATTTTTTGAAATCAATAAGGTACCAATTTTTGGGCGTTATGGGGGTGTTAAACCTTCCCCATACGTAACTGACCCTCGAACCTGTTTTCTAGTTTTCGTAGACCAAAAGTGTCATTTTAATAAATAAAATGTTTTATTAAAATAAATCTGCTTTAAAGTGATCCAATCACACTTTTTCAAAAAGATTGGTGGCGACTCCGTGTTTTTAAAGTTTCCCAAAATGTCGGGCTCGAAAGAGTTGTGACAGAATTTAATCTATATTTGATAAATTGAATTAAGGGGAAAATGGCTTAAATGGAACTTGTCGCTTGAAGTACATGCTTGACATGTAAGCTTGATATGTATGATTGATATGTATTCTTGACATGTAAGCTTGATATGTATGATCAATATGTATGATTGATATGTATCCTTGACATGTAAGCTTGATATGTATGATTGATATGTATGACTGATATGTAAGGGAATTAAGTGACCTTGGTTGAATTTCTATGATACTTGTATGTAATTCAAATGCCTATTGTTAAGTAAGAATAAACATACTTGATAATCTAAAATCTTACATGACTTGATAATTTAAATGAAAGCTTATTAAAAATCAAGAGCCAAGGCTCTACTGGCTTAAGGGCTAAACTTGAACTTGTATACCATGCTTGAATGGTAACTCTTGAATAAGACATGAAATGACTTGATCTTAAGATACTTGAAAAGAAATAATGTATATAAGTCACTCTCACAATGGAAGTCCTTGGATATAGTATGTGATACTTGATCTTCTTGGGACTACGGTCCATGAGCCATGGCTCGGGAGGGGGGGGGGATTGATACATGACATGTATGTTGGCGAAAGTTGGAGGTAACGGGGGAGATGTACGGAGAATGACGACGATTTGGTTGGATAGATGTGAAGTTAGGATTTACATGCTTGGATACTAGCCATTCCTTTGTACTTTTAGCTAAGTATCGCTTGGACCTATACGATCAAACTTGGACTAAGGTTACTCATGATTGAATCTATTATCCAAGGCGAACAATTAAACGACACGACAATATACCAAAGAAATAAAACAAGGTATAAAAGCAAGATAATAATCAAGACTTAAACCTCGAAATAATACCTGACATGATGCTTGATAATGTACTTATCTTGACACACTTGGACTGACTCGTCTTGTTATTTGAATACATGACTTGAAACATGAAGTACATTCCTTGATATTTAAACTCTTGTCTTGAACATGATTGACATTTTTGATACTTCAATCCTTGGCTTGATGCTTGAATCCATGTACTTGTTGGTGATTCGAATGGAAGCTTAACTAGTGAATTACTTGAACGAGCATGAAACTAAATTAGTTTCCTTGTGTTCTAACCATTCGAATGGGACCATTGGTTTAGCATTATATTGTTATTGTTACTTGATACATGTGTTCACATGATAAATTGATATTGAAATGGAAATTGAACTTGTGTGTTACTTGACTAAGCTTGAAATCAAAGGTTCTCTTTGGGTACATTTCATTTGAATGATATTGCTTGCATAGTAAGAAATATGTTGTTGTGACTTGAGATGTGATGATATGCTTGATCTTGAGTCAAGATGTATGAATGCTATGGATTATACTTGTCTACTTGCTACCTAAATAAAAATGTGATGGAATTGTTCCTTATTCGAATGGAAATAAACCAATACCTGGTTTGATTTGTTTAGTCCCTGTGAATGCATTCCTTGCTTAACTTGTATAAGTAAATCCTTAAAACAAAATGATTGATCATTGTGTATACAATTCGGGTGAGACTTGAAATTCTAAATCAAATTCGACATAACTTGAATTAAGCCTAGATAAAATATACTTAAATTAAAGGGAATAAACAAGGAATAAAGACATCACTTGAAACTGATTATACTTGACTTGAAATCTGGAATAAGCTTGATTACATGATACATAATATTAAAAAAAGACTAGATTGATTTGATAACACTTGAATAAGCTAAATGACTTGTCTTGAGTCTTAATAAAACATGAAATAGAAGTTATCACCTTACTAGCTTACAATATCTTGACTGATAAGTTATGTAACTATTGGAACTTTGATAAATATGAGATAAAATAACTTGTTTTCTAAGTAATGTAAATATACGATAAATGATAAAAATGAGACAAATAACATGTTCTTCAAGTCAAGAAATTACTTGACACATGATAAAAACGAAACGTAATGACTTAATTGCTAAGTCATGTGGTTACTTAACCCATGATAAGTATGGGAATTAGTAACTCGGTTGCTAAACCATATGATATAGAATACAATAAAGATTCATAACTAAAATAAGAATAAATCATGTTAACTTGTCCGTGCCAATAAAAAGAAGAGCCACTGAATTGATAATGATAAAATAAAATTTCATGACCACATCACACTATACTAGATAGCTTACAAAGCAGGTAATCAATGCTTGTATGAGTTTGGTAATCTCCTAACATTAGAGAAATGGTGATATGCAAATGATCAAACAAGTATAATTGGTATGGATCTATAACTAACCTAAAGTCAATTGATGTATACTTATTAATGAACAATAATAATATTGCAAATCAGGATTTTTAGAATTGTGTTTAGCTTGAAAGGAATGCCTAGTCTAAATAAACTAACCTTGTAATAAAATAAGGTAAACATGATTAAGAAATGTGTAATCTTAATCCTTGAGTAATAAGTTTGTAAAATTATAGAAATCACATGTTTAAAAGAGTAATCATGCCCACTTGAATTAGCTTGTAAATTAAGAGACTTATAGTATAAATGAATCATGTTTGAAAGGAGAATGTATAATCACCTTGCTTGGTTTGCCTAGTCTTTGTATAAGTATAGCTTTCTTGTCTTGTGTGGTATGAACCCTAGATTTTGAAACATGATCAAATGTATGTTAGAGTGTTCGAATGATACTTGAAATACTAGGTCAAAATCGGACCTAACTTGATCAAAATCTAATTTGGCTTTACTTGAAATAAAGAACTCTAAATATGATAACCTGATAGTTTTAGGTGTTACCTCACTAAGTAATTTAAGTACTTATCACTCTCGTTTTCCGTTCTTCCCAACCTACAAGTTATCTCGTTCTCATATCCAGTACCTTGAGCCTGAAGCAAGATATATACAAGTGTAGCCATGTACTATTCTCTTGAATTCATTTTGTTTACTCCTAGTTGGTAGCACTTAGATTGTGTTTAGATATTAGCCATGCATTTGATATTGAGAGTTTGTATATTTATGGCCTTTGGTTTATTTATATATGAATGTTTGTAATAGGCATAAGCCTTGTAAATTTGTAATCTTGTTTAAGCTCGATGTTTGCATGATTGAAACTATCTTGAATGCGTTGTCATGTTTGCTAGATATCTTGCCTTGTAATCATGTTTACTAGTCTCGATCAAAGGTTAACTTGTGCATGCTTGATAAATCGAACTATGCATAATATATATATATATATATATTCATGTTAATCGAATGCTACCATGAGCTTGTCTTGTTGATTTCAATGCCTCTCATGTCCTTGTCAATCTTATTCGAATGCCACCCTTACGCTTGGTTAATGTATTCAAAGTCATGCTTTCCTTGTTCAAGATCTTGTGTCTCGAATGATATCCATGATCCATGTTTAAATTCCTTGTTCATGTCTTGCTTTGATTTGTTTTGTACCCTGACTATTCTTGTTCAAATATAAATACCTTTGCCTATGTATATCTTGCCTAGTTCTTCAAGTAAGGACATCATATTTATTGCTCATGCTTCCTTGTTTATGTCTATTTTCGAATATAGCTTGCCTATGTTTACGTTTCTTGTTCGATCCATATTTCCATGTCCTTGTTTATGCCCAAACTTGCTTGATAATGATCTATGTAAGAATTATTTGAATGCTATCTTGTTGGCTAGTATGTTAATATAAATCAAGTCACATTGTCTACCAATTTATGTACTTTCTTTGTTACTCAAATATCACCTTGCTCATATATAATCTGGTTCAAATTCATGCCATCCTTGTTCATGATCATGTTGTTCGAATGCCTACTTTGATTACCAAACCTTGTATCGAATTAAATTGTTAACCCTGTCTAAATTTCTGGTCTAGCATGTTCTAAATAGTGTGAATCCATGTATAAGTTCTTGCCTTGTTTGTTTGATTACACTATGTACCATGCCTATATTGTTTGAATTATATTGCTATACCTGCTTATGTCTTGTTGCTTGCTAGTCTTGACTCATCTTTTAGTGATGAGTTCTCAAAAATTTTAAATTGTTTGTTTTCTTGCTTACCTCGATAACGCTTTCAGACTGATTTGTAGTAAACCATGAAGGAGGTGTTACATAGCTAAAATAAATGTTTAATGTATTGAGATTTGATTTGATTGGATGCATATGAAAAACAATAAGGTAACTTGGTTTTTGGTATATGTTGGCAAGGACGATTACTTTAATGTTATCGGATATAGTTGGCTAGCCATATGGTTTAAAGTGTACTATAATAAGTCGCCTCATGTTTGTCGAGGGTGAAGAGTAAACCACTGTCCAACATGAATACTGCGACGGTTGAGGGCTAAAGTGTAAGCCATGCTCCCGTCGTGTGGATGTATACATCAGCCGTTGAGGGGCGAAGAGTAGGCCATGCTCTAGTTAACCGTTGAAGGGCGAAGAGTAAGCCATGCTCCGGTCGAGGATGTATGTTAAGTGGGAAGAGTAACCAATTGGGAAATTCGTGTATCTGATGTATTGTATAATGAGATTTATAAATGTTTTCTCTCTAAGCTTTGCTTTGATTGGTTAAGCATGTTAAGGCTTAAATTGAGATTAGCATATGAGTATGCTACAGAATCATGATACATATTTAAGAATGGTTTTATGCATAGATTTGAATTGGTTTGAGAAGCATGATATGTTTTGGTGTGAAGTTTAAACACATGTTTTGACATAAATGGTTTATAATGCATTGATGAGTGTTTTACTTGAGCATCCCTCACTAAGAAATTATGCTTACGTTCTATTTTCTGAACAATGCAGAGAAATGAGTGATCGGGGCTACTAGCAAGCAAGGAAGAGAGCCAATTTCTATGTTTTGCTCAAGTATGGTTTGAAATGCTTTGTAGTAATAAGGGGCCATGTGACCAAGTTGTATTTGGGAGGGTTTTTGCTGAAATCCTTGATTGTGCAAGTTTATGTTGTTGTTGTGGACTTGTTAATAACCATTCTTGATTGGTTTTTGGATGGTTTTGCATTATAACCTCTTTACGGAATGGTTTTTATGAAGCATGCCTATAGAAACATGAATGAAGTGTGATGCTATGTTATGATCATATTTCTATGATGTTTTGATGTGGTTAGATCTTCTCAATAGATGTATATATGTTTGAAGCTTGTAAGAACGTGTTTAGACCCATGTAAGCATGAAAAACCAGTAATTTGGAACATTTAAGGTCCATGCGTATCGGTACACGGGCCGCTATACCTATACAGATAAGCTAAATTTGGTTTGTTGTTTCGGTACGCGGGTTACTGTTTTGGTATGGGCCTTGTGTATTTGGCTAGGTGTATCGATACACGAGGGACTGTATCGGTACGATTTTAATCTACTTGAATCTAGAATTGTAGAAATGTGGAAGTGTATTGATACACTTGCTCGAGTATCAATACAGGTAGCTATTTTTATGGTTAAAGTGATATTTGAAGTTTCTAATTCTTACATTTTGGTCCCTAATTGTTGTGAATGCAATTGTATGAGTTCGGATGGTTATTTTGAGCTAGAATTTGATATGGAAGCATGAAACTTGATTAATTGAGGATTCGTAACTTAAAATTGGGATTTGTCTTTATAATTTTATGGTTTTGCGATTTGTTCTCTTAATGTTCGTGTTTTGCAATTGAATGCCTCATCGGTATCTGATTTGTATGAGAATTGAACCGCTACCAGCATGTAAACCATAGGTTAAAAATTATATCCAGATAAGATAAAAGAAAAAAATAGACGCAATCTGAGTAACCTTTTCATGGGTTTGTTTCGACAAACTCAATGTAGCTCGTTCGATTCGCTTGGGTGTCTAGGTCGGGTCGAGGGGGTTACAACTTTTAGGACGCAATACGGGCATTATAAGTTCTTGGTAATGCCTTTTGGTCTTACCAATGCACCTGCAACTTTTATGGACTTTATAAACCAGATCTTTCAACCATATCTAGACCGATTTGTAGTGGTTTTCATTGATGATATATTGGTTTATTAACGCTCATATGAGAAGGAGGACTATCATCTTTGTGTTGTCCTCCAGAACTTGAGGGAATGGTAGCTCTTTGCCAAGTTTAGTAAGTGCAAATTTTGGCTTTCTGAAGTGACATTTTTGGTCCTCATTGTAGAGGAAGATGGGATTCGTGTCGATCCGTAATAGATTCAGGCTTGAGTGGAAACCACCTAGAAATATTGCAGAAGTTCATAGTTTCATTGAGCTTGACGGATATTACCAACATTTTGTCATGGGCTTTTCTATCATAGCGGCACCTATGAGAAAGTTGTTATAAAAAAGATCTATTTGATTGGAACGAGAGGAGACAACAAAGCTAGTTAAGGCTTACCTGACAGATTCTCTAGTTTTAATGCAACCCGAGCTAGGTAAGGGTTATGTGGTTTTTAGTGATGCCTCGTTGAATGGGCTTGGACGTGTTCTCATGCAGGAGGGTAAGGTGGTAGCTTACGCCTCGAGACAACTCAAGCCTCATGAAAGAAATTATCCTACGCATGATTTTGAGATAGTTGTAGTTATCTTCGTGTTGAAGATTTGGAGGCACTATCATTTGGAGAAAAGTGCTACATCTACACCGATCACAAGAGATTGAAGTATCTCCTCACCCAGAATAAGTTGAATTTGAGAAAAATGCGTTGGATCGAGTTGTTAAAGGATTTTGATTGCATTATAGAGTACCATCCTGGTAAAGCTATTGTGGTGGCTGATGCTTTGAGTTGAAAGTCCATGTCAGACTTGAGGGCAATGTTTTCCCGATTGAGGATGACCGAGAAGGGTGAGTTGTTAGCTGAGCTTCGTGTGGAGCCTACCTTAGTGCAAGAGATCAAGAGAACACAAGTGCTAGATGAAGAGCTAGTAGAAAAGATTGAGATGGTTCAAAGAGGAGAAACAATCGATTTCAAAGTACGAGATGAGGGAATCTTGTACTTCAAGGGTCGGTTGCGTGTTCTAGCTTTGAAGGATTTGCGAGACTGTATTCTTCGAGAGGTGCACTATAGTTCGTTTGTTGTGCACCCGTGTAGCAATAAAATGTACCAAGATCTTCATCCTTTTTATTGGTGGCCTAGCATGAAAAGAGATGTGTCGGAGTTCGTAACCAGGTGCCTTGCTTGCCAGCAAGTTAAGGCGAAACACCAGGTTCCTTTGGGCTTGCTTCAGCCTTTCTAGATTCCACAATCGAAGTGGGATCATGTGACCATGGGTTTTGTGACGGGTCTATCGTTGACCCAAAGGAAGCACAATGGTATATGAGTGATACTGGATCGTTTGACCAAGTATACTCATTTCTTACACACGCATATGGATTCTACGCTTGAGATGTTGGCACAGTTGTACATTAAAGAGATTGTAAGGTTGTATGGAGTTCCATCATCAAACATATCAGATAGAAATCCACGATTCACGACAAAGTTGTGGAATAAGATACACAATGCTTTGGATACAAAGTTGCATTTTAGTACTGCTTATCATCCTCAGACTAATTGTCAGTCCGAACGAGTCATTCAAATCTTGGAAGATATGCTTCGGTGTTGTGTCATCGATTTTGAGACGAGTTGGGAAGATCAGCTACCGCTTGTTGAGTTTGCCTATAACAATAGTTTCCAATCGAGCATCAAGATGGCTGCCTTCGAGGCCTTGTATGGACGGAATTGTAGGATACCCTTGTGTTAGACCGAGCTCAATGAGAGAAGGATTGTGAGATCAGATTTGATTAGACAAACCAAAGAGAAGGTTCAGGTCACCAAAGAAAGACTGCAAGTGACCTTTGATCGTCAGAAATCTTGTGTAGATCGGAAGCGTAAGCACATCGAGTACGAGGTTGGTGACAAAGTGTTCCTCAAGGTATCACTGTGGTCAGTCCGAACGAGTCATTCAAATCTTGGAAGATATGCTTCGGTGTTGTGTCATTGATTTTGAGACGAGTTGGGAAGATCAGCTACCGCTTGTTGAGTTTGCCTATAACAATAGTTTCGAATCGAGCATCAAGATGGCTGCCTTCGAGGGCTTGTATGGACGGAAGTGTAGGATACCCTTGTGTTAGACCGACCTCAATGAGAGAAGGATTGTGAGATCAGATTTGATTAGACAAACCAAAGAGAAGGTTCAGATCACCAAAGAAAGATTGCAAGTGACATTTGATCGTTAGAAATCTTGTGTAGATCGGAAGCATAAGCATATTGAGTACGAGGTTGGTGACAAAGTGTTCCTCAAGGTATCACCAGGGAAAAGATTAATTCTCTTTGGGAGGAAGGGCAAGTCGAGCCCGAGGATTATTGGACCTTGTAACCCCCTTGACCCGGTCCAACCGTTTCACTAACCCCAGCGAGTTACACATGAAATATTGAAATAAACCTGTGAAGATTTATCTCAATAAACAACCCTAAATTTTTCTTTTAATCTTGCCTACATGTTCTAATTAGAAAATAAGGTGATCATACATTCATCAGGTGAAATCTCAACTCTATCGGGCGTTGAATCGACTTCTGATTACACCGATTAGCAATTAAGGACCAAATTGAAAATCTGACAAAACATAAGGACTTATTGTGAAATTGAGGTTTCCAATATTTAATTAATCAGGTTTCATGCTCACATGTCAAATTTCAGCTCAAACCGACTATCTGAACTTATTCAATTGATTGTATAACATTCATGGACCAAAACGAAAGAAATCAGAAACATTTAACAACCTAAATAACCAACTTTCCTACTAGGCGTATCGATACGACACCATAGTGTATCGATATATGGGGGCGTATCGATACGGTCCCGATAGAGTATCGATACAAAACTTTCCAGAACCATTTCAACCAAGGGGGCGTATCGATACACCTTCACTCATATCTATATGGGGTCCAAAAACTATGCATACCTTTATCGATAAACCTTCGACTGTATTGATACACCTGGACCTAAAATGCCCAAAAATGCTGGTTTTTAATGCTTAAACTCATCTGAAACCATTCCAGCATGTTAATAAGACATAATCAACCACTTAGAATATATATCCAAAGACAATAAACATCAAAGCATGCTTCCAACATCAACTCAATATGATTATCAAACTATAGGCATGCTTCCTAAGCAAAATGACCATTTGAACACCAAAACACAAACCAAATACCAGCAAGTAAAGGCCATTTACTAGTCCAAATAGGCAATTAAAACTTCCCACAAAAACCAGGGATTTTCAAAACACAACCTCCCAAAACATTCAGGGATCCTCTTCTTCACAAACAACATAGACGCCAATCCATGACAAAGGATACTTATTCTTAATCGTCAACTTGTTCAGTTGCCGATAATCAATACACATTCTCATTGTACCATCCTTCTTCTTCACAAACAACGCAAACACTCCCCAAGGCGATACACTAGGACGAATGAAACAACGATTCCACAACTACTGAAGTTGCGTCTTCAACTCTTTCAACTATTTAGGGGCCATGTGATAGGGAGAAATGGACACTAGAGCCGTATCCGCATACGTCTCAATACAAAACTCTACTTCCCTATCCGGCAGTAAACCAAGCAACTCTTCCGAAAACACCCCCAAAAAATTCACAAATGGTGCATATATCTTCGGGTCGTGCCTCCGTTATATTCAGATTCATAACATACGCCAATTATGCTTGACACCCAACCTCTAACAACTTTTGTTCTTCCAAAGCCGTAAAAACATTGGATAAGAACTTGACAATCTTACCCACCACAACAACTTCATAATCACCGACAAGTTTCAATTAAACTCTCTTAGATTCAAAATTAACCACAGCTTTGTGTTCTGCCAACCAACCGATACCCAAAATAACATCAAAACCATATAAAGGCAACTCAATCAAATAAGCCACAAACACATGACCTTGCATTGTCTAGGCAACACTAATGTCGCAACTTTGCCAACGACGTGTCAACCTACAAAAATTTCATCAACGAACTTCATTAGCAGCAACTAAAACTAGAAAAAGACCTCGTACTCCAACCACCAATCTCCATGAACCACCTTAAGAACCTCATGTACTCTTCAAGGCCTTAAAGAATATTTTTGTGAAAGCTACTTACATCTCCTCTTCATCGATCTTCGAGGAATCTTCCATAAGTGTGAACATATGAATGTATGCCCAACTACATGCCCTCATAGATGCGTATGCATAGGTATGCAAACTTTCTACTTCCATTCCCAAATGCATGCATGTAATGACATATTTAAATTTATATACATGTAAGTGTTTTGTATTGTGCATGATTATCAATTCAAACTTACCAACAATATTTTCGTACCAATCACTTGCAACCAAATTTACATCGTAGAGCACCTCATACATCTTTGCCAAAATTTGCACCTATCCATCTCTAAAACAAAAGCATCGATACAAAGACTACTTCATATCTTGATTACGAATCAAGATTCGCTTTGCTGCATTACTGCACATGAAACCACTGCCACTCTTGCTAATATTAAACCCAAGTATTCTCAGAATACTTGTCTCTTCGCAACCGCAAATGCCACTAGGAAATTCTCCATCTACTCGACAAAAATACTAAACCAAACCAACACCATTTTCATTAATTACTGCATTGAGGCTACGGGAAAAGAACCCCCAAGCAAAAATTCCCACAACCACATTCTCATCTTACACACTACATCAACAAATCCAGGTCGCAACGCTCATATCATTTACGTTCATCGGTAGCCGGTTATGGTGTATGCTAGCTCATCCATACAAAGTAGACCTCATTTCCCAATTTAAAAATGTTGCCCTGACCTAACACCATTTATAATCTCGCAAACGACGACTAAGTCACTCAAGTTCGGAGATAAATTCTAATAATTTTTGATCGATGACCAAGTCAACTCAAGATCAATTACCATTCTTATCGGCATACTTTTATCTAACATTACTAGTATTTCAAGATCTCATTTTGGTTCTATTTTTAAAACAATTAAAAATAGGGTTAACTACTGGAATTGTCACTTATGTTTCCCGAGTACATAGATGGTCACTGATTTTCAAAAACGACCAATAAGGTTAGTTACGTATTCGGGGTGTAAATTTTTTGTCACTTAGTCGTTTGTTGTCATTAACTTTAACGGGAAACTAATCTGAAAGAAGGATAAATTACCTATATAGTCCCTAAACTATTACTTCAATCCTATTTTGACCATAGAAATAAAAAATAATTTGTATAATTAAACATTAATCCTCCATATTTATATTTTTTATTTCTTCTCCCCTCCACCATCCTCCATATTTTTCTTCATCTAACTCAATCCTCAATTTTCTACTATATTAATCCTTAATTCACACATCAAAATTGGATTTATCTTTTTTTCACCGTTTAACCAAATAAAAATAGTAATTTTCCACTTTTTTCTCCTTTAATCTTAATCGAAAGTGTACAAAATATAATTTTCAACAAATCATGTGCCTAAAGATGAAGATAAACTTGAGTTATCACATAAGGTAGCGAAAAAGCGTACAAAATCCCCTTTTGGTTCTCACACCACCAAAGCATGATTTCATATGCTTCCATTTCAGAAAGAACCATATATGAATTAAATATAATGTGCCTTCTCATATTTAAAGGGATCTTTTGTCAAGAATATTTTAGTTACCTCGGTCACTGGTGCGTCTGCTGGTTCACTGCAAAGTTAGTCTGCAACTTATATTCAACAAAATAAGACATCAACTTCAGGTTTCCCACAGATGAAAAGTTCAGCCAGTCAAGTACCCATATGGCATCTAAGGTTACTCATGCATCAGTACATCCTTTTGCAACATTAAATTCCTCCACTATGAGTGATGAAGAGGTGTGAGATCGAGTGCTATATTCTAATGAGATCATTTATTGTACCGTATCTTTTTAATTTTTTAATGAATATTTTAGGAGCTTCCTATGACAAAAATTTCTGCCTCTTCTCCAATTTCAGTTTGCTTTGTATTTGCATCAAGAACTTAATAGTTCTCCAAGAGTCCCTCGTATTCCACGTGTGCGGCAGACTGGTAATTTTCCTTAGGTGGCATCCGCAACTGCAACAAGCACGCTAATGAAGCCCACGTCTAGCTTAGGCGGAAAGGAACACGGTTTAGTAATGAATTTTGTACGCTTTCGATTGAGATTAAAAGAGAAATATATGGAAAATTAATTTTTCTTATTTGGTTAAATGATGAAAAGAAAGATAAATTCAACTTTGATGTGTGAATTGAAGATTAATATAGTAGAAAATTAGGAGTTAGATGAAGAAGAATATGGAAGATGGCGGAGGGGAGAAGAAATAAAAAAAATTTAAATATGGAGGATTAAATGTGTCATTTTACAAATTATTTTTATTTCGGTGGTCAAAATAGTATTGAAATGATAATTTAGGGACTATTTAGGTAATTTATCCTTCTTTTAGATCAGTCTCCATTAAAGTTAACGACAACAAATGGCTGAGTGACAAAAAATTTACACGCAGAAAACGTAAGTGACCTTACTGGTCGTTTTTGAAAATCGGTGACCAATTTTGTACTAGGGCAAAACATAAGTAACCATTCTAGTAGTTAACCCTTAAAAATATATAGCAGGAAAATACAACCTTAAAACAATTAGGCTAGCTCAAAGCACGATTCCAAGATGCTCAAGTTTTAAAACAAAATCTCTTTAAACTAATAGTAATATGGAAATGGGTACCCCGATATCTCTCCCCCATACATCATATAATATCAACAACCGCGTGTTTTCAAACACCGTACATAACACACAATCGATCAACGGTTAAAACATAACATAAACAACTATCATGCATAGCAAACATCAAGGAACCATTTAAACAATGATAATTCAACCAAATTGCCTCCAAATGTTTCGTAAACCTGGCTCTAATACTAACAAATATAATTCCTTTGACCCGGTCCAATTGTTTCACCGAGCGAGTTACACGGGGAATATTAAAATAAATTGATGAAGATTTATCTCAATAAACGACCCTAGTTTTTGCTTTTAATCTTTTCTACATGCTCTAATTAGAACCTAAGGTGATCATACATTCATCAGGTGAAATCTTAACTCAATCAGGCATCGAATCAACTTTTGATTGCACCAATTGGCAATTAGGGACCAAATTGCAAATCTGAAAACATAAAGGGACCTATTGTGACATTGTGGTTATCAATATTTAATTAATCTGGTTTCATGCCCATACGTCAAATTTCAGCTCAAACTGACTACTTGAACTTATTCAATTGATTGCATAACATTTATAGACCAAAACGGAAGAAATCATAAACATTTAACAACCTAAATAACCAACTTACCAAATAGGCATACTGATACGACTTCATAGTATATTGATACATGGGGGCGTTTCGATACAGTCCCAATAGCGTATCAATACAAGAATTTCCAAAACCATTTCAACAAAGGGGGCATATCAATACACCTTCACCCGTATAGATACGGGGTCCAAAAATACACATACCGTTTCGATACACCTTCGACTGTATCGATACAGCTGGGCTTGAAATGCCCAAAAATGCTAATTTTTCATGCTTAAACTCATTCGAAACTATTCCACAAGGTTACCAAGGCATATTCAACCACTTAGAACATATATCCAAAGGCAATAAACACAAAAGCATGCTTCCAATATAAACTCATTATGATTATCAAACTATAGGCATGCTTCCTATGTAAAATGATCATTTGAACACCAAAACACAAACCAAACCAAATACCAACAATTAAAGGCAATTTACAAGTCCAAATAGGAAATTAAAACTTGCCACAAACCAGAGAGTTTTAAAACACAACCTCCTAAAAGATCATGGCATCTTCTCATTGCCACTTATTACTATTCAATAAACGTAAAACCATACTTGAGCTACCAAACTACCTTGGAATCTTCTCTTGCTTCCTTGCTGCCAAAACCAAGTTATTTCTCTGCATTGTTGGAAAAAGAGAGGGTAAGCATAAATGCATAGTGAGGGTCGCTCGATTAAAAACCAACAACAATGCATTTTAAAACCATTTCTCAAAAATAAATCTCTTCTCATCATGCTTTAAAACTCTTCCAAAGCAAAATCAATATACTTTTATTAAAACATGTATCATCAACCGCATGCATTTACCAAAATGTAAATATCAAACAAGCTTCTCATGCTTGAATATCGTAAAACATATCTCAAAATAGATTCTCATGTATAAATCTCATTATACAAAACCATTAAAAACTATGATACATGTAATCTCATATATTGGCATTGAAAGTTACAATGATGGAATCTACCCTCATCCTTAGATAATACTACCCATATCCATAAATGTTTCGAAATGCGGACACCTTGAAATAATCTACCCCCATCAAGTCTCATGGTGAAATCTACCCTCACAATTATCTCACTTCGGCCGGGATGGTACTACCCCATTCCTCGTTGGTGATAAAATCTACCCTTTTCACACGCAACACAATAGAATCTACCCCTATTGTATATCCGAAGAATTTGTCTGACGTACGAATTTTGTCTCACGCGCGAATTTTATCTCACGTATGTATTTTGTATATTATAGTGCACTTCTCATCCTATTGATGGACCAATTATATTCGATAATATTAAGTCTCATCACTTTTCCAATATACACTTTTAAACCATGTTATCCTACTATTTTCAAGGCATAAACACAAATCAATTCTCATCCCATTTCTGTAACACCCCCATCCTGGCCTGGTCGAGAACTGGGTTGGAAAGTGCTACCAATGAATAGTACGGTGATCGGTGCAACAGAATTTCAATTCATAAACAATACGTTAACAATGTTATACTATAAAACATTACTGAATATACATCTTAGTCCAATTTACCCAATATGAAACAATAATTAATCATTTAGGACCAATTCTTAAACTATTACAAGTTTTCGAGATTAAACTGTAAATTTGATAATTTAGAGGTCCTTTGATGCAATTGATTACACCATAATGAAATTCAATACAATTCATAATCCATTTACTTATCCAATTAATTTGTCCTAAATTCAGTGACCAATCTGTGAACAATGTAAATCTTCAATCTATGTCTTTTAACCAACTTAATTAACCCTGCATCGAAACACCATGATGTTGTTTCGATACGGGTATACGATGGTCAACCTGGGTTGACTTTTCCCCAACCCCATATCGATACAGGTAAACCATGTTTTAGTATGGGTTAACTTTCATTGACTCTGACCATTGACCCATTCCGATACAGGTTAGGTCCATATCAAAATAGGGAATTCAAGTGGCAAAATGTTTCGATGCAGTCTCAAACCATATCGATACGCCCTGTTTCTTAAGTTCAATTATGCTTAACCGTTTCGGTACGCCGTTAGGCATGAGATGAGACACATTAGGCATGCTTTGCCTAGTGAGGTAGTCATATACAATGTAAATATCAATGAGTGATACATTTACAAATTCCCATGCTTATCAATATCAATATCATGCTCCAATATACAATGTTTAACACATCAATTTCTTAATTAACCCTTGAATTGAAGCAAGATAGTGGATACATGAATTCTTACGCCTCGCCAAATGAATGAATGGTATAGTCCCTCCGCCTCGCCAATAAGACCAATACCAAACCACATCCCTCCGCCTCACGAAATCAATATAGGTCGTAGCCTTAGGACTATAGTCCACCCGTACACTGAGCTCATGAATTTTACGGCATGCCAGTTGTATCCAATGTCCTTTCAAATCCAAGGTTTCAATGTCAATGTCAATATCCATATTCAATATTCAATGATAATTCTGATAACCAATGACTTCAATTTTATTATTAGTAACCATGTTTCAATATCAATATTTCATGATTTCAACGTCAATGTCAATGTTCGATGATTCATTTACAATGTTTCAATAGCAATAACTATATCGATAACAATGCACGATGGTGATGCCAATAACTATGTCCGATGATCATTACCAACTTACCGATGATTACTAGTAGTTCAGATTAACAATCTGATGCCACTACCTTAAGAGACATGTTAGCTATTTAATCAAAATCAACAATAATGAATTTGGGAAGGCTCATCGCCTAATTCTGAGAGTCTGACTCCACTCACCTTGATAATCCGAAGCTTTCAAGGCTCTCGGATGATAACACCCTTGTTCCTAGTCTTAAGTGAATCCAACGATTGATTGAGGAGTATTTCTTACCCGAACGATAGCAATGATTCTATATCGATAAGTCAAAGAAAAATTAAGCTTAGGTTCCTCTCCAATGGAGGTGTGTACTTAGAGGAAGATGATGAAGATGGAGAATTCGGGAGGTGCTTGCTTAACAACTCTCAAGTAAGTCTTTAGCTATCTCCTTTACTATTCTTTTATCACTAAGCCTTCCTTCAATTGAAGGAAAGTCACCAGAGTATCCCACGTATAGGTTTTTGCTTCAAAATTTTCCAACATCTATGATTTAGTCACTAAAAGCTTTTTAATGGATTCAATAAGACCTGTACTCAATAGTTTAACTCAATCAGAGTCCAATATCAAATAATGAACAACCCGATACAATAATTAGACTTTATCGATGTGAGATTTTCGATCACCAGAACCCAATTCTGACTAGACTAGATTTTGGGATGTTATATCTCTCCCCCCTTAAGAAAAATCTGTCCTCGAATTTTACCTGAATCGAAGAGATGTGGATATTGTTGTTTCATAGTCTCCTCTGGATCCCAGGTAGCTTCTTCCATAGTATGGCTTCTTTAGAGGCCTTTAACTAGGAGTACAGATTTGTTACGAAGCCTTTTTACTTCTCTTGCCAAAATCTGAACCAGTTCTTCCTCGTAGGACAAATTTGTTTAGATTCAGGTTCGACAATTTCGGAAGGATCAGAACGGTATTTCCAAAGCATCGATACATGAAAAACATCATGGATTTTACTCAATTCCGAGGGTAACAATAATTGATATGCCACAAGGCCAACTCTTTCAATGACTTCAAAGGGTCCAATGAATCGGGGACTCAATTTTCACTTTTTGCCAAACCTTAAAACTTTCTTCCACAGTGATACTTTAAGAAAGGCCTTTTCACCAATTTCATACACAATGTCTCTTTTTTTGAGGTCGACATAAGCCTTATACCAATCAAATGCATCTTTCAAGCGATCACGAATGATGGTAACCCGTTCTTCAATTTCTCGAAGAAAATCAGGGCCCAACATTTTACCTTCACCATGTTTAGACCAACACAATGGTGTTCGACATCGGCTATTATTGCGTGTAAAAGAGTCTATCGCAATGGCAGTGCAAGTATACACGACGCAAGTAGTAAAGATATACGAAGTATCGGATATTGTCTCCACAGGGATTGGGCTAATAGCTTCACCTTAATTCACTGCACGAAAGTAAAGAAAATAATGGAGAAGTTGTCACGAAAATAATAAAGAGAACTTAAATAATAGAGTAGGGAAATCAAGATAGAGAGAATGGGCTGGTATTGAAATGCTCAGTAGTGCAGGTATTGCTAAGTCACGGAACTCCAGTTCTGTCGTCGTCCCCGTCGCGGCAGCACCTGTCGCGGCAGCAGTCCGTTGATTGTCGCGGCAGCGAACACTCAACCCGGTACTTCAAGTTTGGCAAGAATCCCAGATGTGCCTTGGCCTATCCCTAGGTCCAAGTCTGTCGATGGTCACGTCTTTGATGATACCTCCCGGCTTGAATTGAAGGATGGACACCAATGTGGATGAATTCTTCTTTAGCCACTTAACCTCGTCCTATCCCTAGGTCCGAGATAGTTCAACTATAAGCTAGAGAACTTGCTCTTATTTCTTTTGTATACTTAACTCTCCCGATGCTAAGTAAATTGATAGCCTCACAATGCTCTCCCGATGCTCTTGCAAGATATTAATAACCAAAATAAGAGAACTTGAAGTTTATTTTATTGAACTGAAAATTCCTAAAACAAAACAACCCTTGCAACTACTTTACAAATCAACCCGTGGCCCTAGGGTGAATTTAGAACATGTTGAGGGAAGGAAAGCGGCTAGTGTTTTAGGAAGGAAGCTAGGGAATCGGTTCTATCCTCCTAGGTCGAAATATATGCCCTTATATAGGCTTTGGGTCAGAGTTTTATAAAATAGCAAGAATACAACTTTAAATGAAAGTATAATTCTAATAAAGACTAAATCTTCAAAGAATCTACTTTCCATCCGTCATCTTTCTTGCTTGGGATTTTCTCTCCTTGAACTTTGGGCTTGACAATACTTTTGATCTAGGGCTTGGAAAAATATGGTGATTTCACACGACAAATGGGCTGAATTTTCTCTATCTGTCGAGGTCCACTTTGCTTCTTCTCCTCAAAACTGCTGCCGTCCTCTGCTGTCACGGCGGCAACCATGGCAGCATCGTCCTCCTTGACTGCTCGTCCAGTTCTAGCTCTTCTGCTTCACTACCCAGCGCCTGCCCTTTCCGTCTGCTACAACAACAACCTGCAAAAATAATCATTTTTAGTAGAAACTGTGCCTTTTAATATATTTGTGATGTTTTGCTGTAAACTGACCTAAATATAGTAAATAATGCTTGAATGCAGCAGAAATATGGGTTAAATAGGGGGTAAATAATAGAATTTTTACACACTCAACACACCCCCAAACTCAAGTTTTTGCTTGCCCTCAAGCAACTAAGACTTAAAAGAAAAATGAAATATTTTTGTTTTGGCTTTCAAACAGTGAACTTTCCCTTACCCGTCGTTCGTTCCCTGTAACGACAGCAACCTGTCGGATAATTTAGGATCTGTCCGAAGTCTCACTATAGTCCTTGTGCTGTGTGTGCATGCTTGTGAACAGTTATATGCCAAGACTCTCTTAGTTTCACTAGAATATTTCAGCTCTTAACTCAAATTTTTATGCCAAAGTTTATCTTTTGAAGGCACTTTTTCATTCTCCTTTGATTTTTTTTTGTTTTGACTCGATTTCACTATTTTTTTAAGCTAAAGTTTCACTAGAGCCAGTTTTAGGCAACTCTAGCTAACTTCCTAGAGCTAGTTTCGGGCACCTCTAGGGCTGTTGAGTCTCTTTTGCTAAACTTCTTTCCTAGAGCCAGTGTTAGGCACCTCTAGAGGCTATTCAAGTGCTAAGCTTCCTATTCTAGTTGGCTAAAAGAGTTCTAAGCAGTATAACAGTCACAATTGTGTTTAAGTTTTCAAAACTATAGAAAGGCTCTAAACTTCTCATAAAAATTATCCTAAAGTTACTGCCACGACAGGGCTGTCACAGCAGGTAAGTTCAGTTCACGGTTTTCAGCCAAAGTTTTCAATATTTTCATTTTTTTAGACAAAAATAAACTAAGTAAAGACACCAATTTTTAAACTAAGATTTACTCCATTAATGGAAGGTTGCCACCCCCAAGATCGAGGGTTGCATTGCCCTCAATGCAAAATGACAATTAAAAACAAAAGATAAGGCAGTACATCACAAAATATATAGCAGGCAGCAAAATATAAGATAAGAAACTTAAATTTAATTGATGTCTTCGCTGCTGCTGAGGCGGATCTGGCGGCGAGCTCTGGCTTTCGAAGTTGGCTAGGGCACGGGGGAGGCGGATGTGTTCTTGTCCTTGGCCTCCCGTGGTGGTTGGATTCTGGTTGGGGAGATGTGAGGGGGTTGCTCCACATCCTAAACTTCCGAGCTGCTGTTGCTGCTCTCCCCGCTGCTGCTAGCTTTTGGCATGTTGTTTTTATCTGCCATCCGCTTCTGCCTCTTCACTAGGGAGAATTCCTTTGACAGAGTCCTCTTGATAGAGAGTTCAGTATCACTGGCGACCCAAACAGAAGAGGAGGAGAACCTAGCAACAAAGGCATCAAGATCCTCCGATGCCATTCGACGTTTTGTGCCTCGGGCATATGGTTCAGCATGGGTGCTGCCTGCTGCTATCGGGGCAGGCGATGGCATTGAGGCGGCAGAGGGTGTCTGTGGGGTAGCATCAGGTGTAGGAGTGTGGGCATGGGTAGTGACAGTAAAGTAATGTGCAGGAAAAGTAGGGAAGGCAGCTTCAGGGAAATTTAAAGAATTTTGAATAAAAGTTACCGTAGGGGTAGCAAAGTCCCTGATGAAGGTCATTAAGCCCAATTGTCATTCCTCCAGCTTATGAATGGCAGCTAATATCTGGGCGGAGGAGCCTGTCGGGGCAGCTACTGCGGCGGCTGGTTCAGTGTGTGGCTGCTCTGTCGTATCGGTTGTGGCGGCAGCAGGGTCGAATGACAACAGAGGGGTGGCAGCAGTCAGCTCCATAAGGCTTAGGATGTTCTTTTCAGTCCAACCTCTCCCCTCGACTAGCAAATCAGTGTGAACTTTTGGGACATTATGGCCGCGGCAGAGCGAGGTGATGAGGTACGGAAGGTAGAGGGGACCCGTCGGTCTATGCGCACACTCCAAAATACTTTCTCGAATATAGATGCCCACATTAATGGGCCGTTCATGTAGAATAGAGTGTATCAACGCTAACCTTGGTTGGTCGACGGTGGTGTTCTGGGATGACGATATGATCCTCTTCTTTATGAAGGCATTCCACAACTTTGCCTCCGACAGCAATTGGGTCCTCTTCACAGTCCTTGGATTTTTCATGCTGGTGTTCCTTTGAGTCCCAACAGTGGTCAACTCTGCCATGACAGCGTCATAGGCAGTAGTGTCTAATGTATTGAGGAATTGCTGGTGGGCGTCGTCATTGATACCGATGTAGAAGCCATATAAGGTATTAATGTATTCTGCTTCAAATGGCACCTCCTTCACTCGAACGAACACCGCTGTCCATGTCCTACCGCTGTCCATGTCCTGCTGCTGATGGCAGCATAAAATTCTTGAACCAGCGTGACATTCATTTCCTCCGACTGCTCCGCAAAGGTTTGCCACTGTAAAGCTTTAACCTTCCGGGCTATGAATGGTTTGAGGCCCAGATTTTCCTCCGTCGGTGTGTAGATAAAGCCTCTCTCTTCCCACATGTCTCTGTTAGCAAAGGAACGTGGGGGAGTTGCTGTCGGTGTGGAACTGGAAGCGGCATTGCGTCGGGTTTTCCTAGAAGACATATTTGTGCAAGGGTTGTGAAAATAAAATGAAAGCAAATGAAAACTAAAGAGAGAGAACAAGTAAGAAAGGCAGAAGTGAGTGAAAATGAAAATGAAACGGGGTTATATAGAGAAGGATTTCCTGCCCGTTGAAGCTGTAACGGAAGGCGCGAATAACGGGGCCAGCTGTTGTACATTAGCATGCCTGACGTGTCTGACACACGTTTCCGCGTCTATTACGCATTTGTGACATGTTTCCGCGTCTGTCGTGGCAGCGTGATGACAGCCTGTATTTTCTGCGTCTGTCGCGGCAGCTGTAACGACAAGCTTCAAAAATTGGGCTTTGATGGGCTGATGGATGGAGGTGGGCTGAGTTCACTTCTCGTGTTCTACTTGACTCCTTTATTTCCTAAAAACAATAAAAATAAAAACATTATTCAAATAAAATAAATCTTATTTCCTAATAAATAATAAATAATAATAATAAAATTAAATAAAATTAAAATTTAGGTTAAATTAGGGATACCAGGTGGGGCATCTCCTAAGGTAACCACTTCCTCCATTCTTGGGGCTTCAGTCCCCTGATAATGCTTGATGTAACGCCCCGGTTTTGGGCTTAGGAGTTTTGAGCGTTGACCGGTTGGTCAAAGTGCTGTTCGAATCTTAAGAGGTGAATTTAGGAAAGCCTAGTTCGGGTTGCATTAAAAATATGGAAAAATGTTCTAAAATCATCTTTTAATATAATTAAGTGAACTGTGAAATCAATTTTGGAAAATGAGTTTTGGAAGTGTGACATTTTGGCTAGTGACCAAAATGTAATTTTCGCAAGTTTGGTGGCTGTTTTATAAAGGGTTGAAACTTTGAATCTTTAAGGAGCTATTAATCCAAAAGTTGTTTCTCCAGATTTTTCTAAGATATTATAAGCTATTTTCTGATTTTAAAGATATCAAAAAGGAGGGAAAAGCTCATTTGGCAATTTTCTCAACTAACTTCTCAATTTTCTTTCTCTCATTTTCTCTCAACCCAAACACTCCATTTCCAGAGATTTGTTTCTGATTCCTTCACCTAAATCCCTCCTTTCAACTCTCATTTGATTGCTAATATTGTATCTTCAAAACCTCTTCAATTGCTTCTTGATTCATCAAGGTTTTTCATTCCAAAAAGTGGAGAAACACAAGTTTGGAGGTAAGAACGTCCTTCTCCTCTAAACTATCAGTTCTTTACTGAAATTCCTAAGTTTTCAATCCTTAATTGATGTTTAATTAAAGGTTTTAAAGTGTTGAAATGGATCTTGGCATATTATGCAAGATTTTGATGATTTTTGATGATTTTCGTTAGATCTGAGTAATCTGTGATTTGAGAGGTGTTTTTGATGTTAAATGATCTCTAAATTGATAAGGAATTGAGTTTTGATTGATGCAATCCCGGATAGGTTGAGTTTCCTAAGTTTAGCTTGTGTTTCAAGGTAGTTTTTGGGGTGATCTTGATGATCTGTTGTTGCTGGAGGTATAAGGTTGTTATTAGGTTGTTTTTAGATGTTATATGATGTTAATGGAGGTGAGGTTTTGCTGGTTTATGGCTGGGCTTTGTTTAGAAGTGGTTTGGATGCATTTTCGGTTGTGTTTGGTGGCCGAAAATGGAGGTTGGATGAGAGCAGCGAGTTTAGGTGCTTTCATTGAAGCAATTAATGCATGATGATGCATTAATCCTCTGCTTTGATGTGTTGAAACAGGGGAGGCTTCTTTGGATCCAAGAGTGGTTGATCCGGAAGCTTGATTTGGTGCTTTGGCTTGAAGCAAAGTGGAAATCGGTGAGTGCATTTGTGGAAAATGGATTTTCAGCTTTTAAACCAAGGTTTGAAGGTTTTGGGAGCTTAGTTTAAGTGGTGTCCATGACTTTGTTGTGATGCAAAATGATGATTTGCATGTTTTTAATTACTGTTTTGAAAGCATGTTTTAGCATGGATTTTGCTGATAATGTAAGCCATATGTTGAAGGTAACTCTAGGTAGGAGTACCTTGCTTTTATACATTGAAATAATGTGGTTTGATGCTTTGAAATGCATGATGAAAATGGCTTGGTTTAATGCTTTAAAACAGTGGATTAAATGATGAAAATGATGTATATTGGCAAGTGATGTTTTGAAAAGATTAAGGTCACTAAGGTGGTTAAAAGTCCTTGAGTGAGCCTTGTTACTTAAGATCATCAAGGTGGTTAAAAGTCCTTGGATGAGTCTTGTTGCGGACACTAAGGTGGTTAAAAGTCCTTAGGTGATCCTTTCCATGGTGTTTAAAAGTCCATGGGGCCAAGGTGTTTAAAAGTCCTTGGGGCCAAGGTGTTTAAAAGTCCTTGGGGTGATTCAAGCATTGGACACAAAGGTGGTTAAAAGTCCTTGTGTGGTCCTCATTCATGGTGTTTAAAAGTCCATGGCCAAGGTGTTTAAAAGTCCTTGGGGCCAAGGTGTTTAAAAGTCCTTGGGAAAGTTGTTGAACTTGTTTTATGAAATGGAATTTGTCACTTAAGCCAATATGACATGTTAAGTATATTGTGAAGCATGAGACGCTTGTTTTAATGTTTATGTTGAAGCATGAGATTGCTTGTTTTAAGTATGCTTTTGAGCATGTGCAAAGATTGATTTCAAGCATGTTTATAAATGGTTTTAATTGCATTATTGAATGGTTTTTAAAGAGCATGCCTCACTAAGCTTTTGCTTACGCTCTCTTCGTTTTCTTAATTCAATAATGCAGAGCATTAGAGTATCTTGAAGGGAAGCAAGAAGGGCAAGAATTCAAGTTCAAGTAAAGCTCAATGTATGGAAGGTTTTTGTTATACATTTAGCTTTTGGGTGATTTGGCAATGGGGGACCAATGTGTATGTTTTGGGAGGTGTTAGAGACTCCCTAAGTATGTTGAATGTTGTTTTGGATGCTGGCTTTTGGATTTGAACATTGCATGCTTGTTTTGGAAGTTTGGTGTTTTGAATAGCTAGCTTGTGTTAGAAGCATGTCTATTGAATTGGGGCTTTTTGCATATGATGTTAGATTGTTGTTTTGATGATTCCTATAAGTCATATATATGTTGAATTGCATGCTGGTAAAGTTTGGTGACATTTGGAGCATGTTTGAATGATCAATTGCATGTTTTGGTATGCTTGTTTGCTGCAATCTGTGTAGGCGTTTCGGAACAGTGTGCACCGTTTCGGAACGGGTGCCTTACATGAACCCGGGCGTCCGAAACGGTATGCATCGTTTCGAAACGGTTTGGTCTCTGCTAAGGCCGTGTTTCGGAACGGGGTCGATCGGTTTCGGAATGGCCCGTGTTTCGGAACGGGGTCAATTGGTTTCGGAACGGTCGACCGTTGGGGGCTGACATGGGCAGTTATATGTTTTGAATGGTTTACGTTTTGGTCCTGAATCTTGTTTGTTTAATTGCATGAGCTTGGGAAGTCCTTTTGAGCTGAAATTTCACAAAGAAGCATGAAACCTGATTAATTTCATGTTGGTAACTTTAATTTGGGTTAAGTCCTTTTAATTATCAGAAATTACAATTTGGTCCCTAAAGTTGTAATTTGTTCAATTGGGTCCCTACTTGATCTCTGATGTTTGTGATCTTTGAGTATGATGTTTGTGTGATCACAATTAGGTCTAATGTGCATCTAGACAAGATTAAAAAGAAAAAAAAGGGTCGTTAATCAAGGTTGACTTTCGGGTTGACTTTGGTTTTCCCCGTGTGACTTTCTTAATTCGGGTCAACCGTCTAGGCCGGGTTAAGGGGGTTACATTTGGTGATATCAGAGCTGAGTTTGCGAGTAATTGGGAATGAATGTATGCATGATTGAAGTATGTTTGACTTGTATGCTTGTCGTTTGAAAGCATGTTCAGTGGCTTGTGATTTGGATGCAATTGAGATGTATGTTATGATGTTGCATGTTGAGGGTACCCATTGCCAAACAAAAGCTAATGAAAAGATGTTGATTTTTAATGAGATTGAGCTTGAATACTTGGATTGCTTACCTTGCTGGGCCTGACTTGTTTTATTTTGCATTGTGATTGCATGGTAAAAGTATGGCACCACGTAGAGAGTTAAGAGGTAGTGTGCGAGCTACGGCTCCCAATGAGAACGAGAATGAAGAGAATACGGGTAGTGCAGTGTTACCCCCTCCTCCGCCTGGTGGTGGTGCTGGAGGTGAGCGAGCTGAAGCTGCAGCTGGTGCTGGAGCTGCTGGACCAGAGGTTGGTCAGGGGCAAGCTATGCCTGATATGTCTATGCTGGTACAAGCTATTGCGGGTGCTTTTCGAGCAGCAGTAGCTGGAGCTCAAGGAGCTGGGCATCAGGGAGATGCCGGTGTCAGATTACCTTTGGAGCGTTTGCGCAGTCTTGGTGGGACTGAGTTCAGAGGTATGTCTGCTGAGAGTTCGGAAGCTTGGCTAGAGAGTACCAAGCGTATTCTGGGTCAGATGAGCTGCACGGATGTGCAAAAGTTGGGCTGTGTCGTGTCCTTGCTGCAGGACGATGCGTATACGTGGTGGACGACCACCATAGCTTGGATGGCTGAAGTTGATGTTACTTGGACATTCTTTCTGAATGCGTTCAAGAGGAGATATCTAGGAGTGAGATATTTGGATGAGAAAAAGCGTGAATTCATGTCTCTAACCCAAGGGAGCATGAGTGTGGCTGAGTATGAAGTGCAGTTTGTGCGCCTCAGTCAGTATGCACCGGAGCTGATACCGGATGAGCGAGAGAGGTGCGAAAGGTTCCGTTATGGCTTGGTGACGGAAGTAAAGACCTACATGTTGGCTGCTGAGTACAATGATTTTGATGTGTTGGTTAGCCGATCCAAGGACATTGAGATGAACTTGGGTTTAGCTGCGAAAGGTGCTGGAGCAAGTTCTGGCAAGAGAGCTGCTGAGTATAGTTCCGGAGGTGGACGGAACAAGAGGGGACGTGATCAGAAGTATTAGTCCTCAGCCAAGAGAGGTGGTGGTGCACCTGCTAGAGGTGGTTATGCAAGAGCTGAACCTAGTGCTTGCTGGATCTGTGGTTCGCGTAGTCACATGAAGCGTTACTGTCCTCGTGCTGTGAGGGAGGTGCAAGCTCCTGTTGCGGCAGCTGGTAATGGATGTTGGAACTGTGGTTCTGTTGATCATCTGGGGCGAGATTGTCCGAGGTTGGCTGGTGGCCAAGATCGTGCTCCTGTTGTTGCACCGCAGAGAGGTCGTGGGCGTGGCCGTGGTAATTTCCAGAGGAGAGAGGAAGGTGGTCGCGGAGTAGCTCATGTTGTGGCTATTCAGCCTGAGGGTGGAGGCCAAGCGAGGGTGTATGCTCAGCGCGAGGGAAGGAATGATGCAGATGTGATTGCAGGTACCTTTACTTTGCAATCCTTGTCATTGCTTTCTTTGATTGATTCTGGATCTACGCATTCATACATTTTGCGTGAGCATGCTGAATTGCTTGGTTTGCCTGTTGAGTCTTTGGATGTTGGTGTTCGTGTCACTAGTTCTTTTGGTGAAACTGTTGTGACTCGAAAGCTTTATAGAAGGTGTCCCTTGGTTGTTCAAGAACATGTCTTTCATGTTGATCTTATGGAGTTGCCCTTTTATGGTTTTGATGTGATCCTTGGTATGGATTGGCTTGCTGAGCATCGTGCTGTCGTGGATTGTGAAAATAAGCGGGTTTCGCTTAAGCTTGCGGATGATTATGAAGTTGTTGTAGTTGGCGAGAATGTGAAGTTTCTTGCTAATGTGGTGTCTACCTTGGAGGCGAGTAGGATGCTGAGGCAAGGTTGCGAAGCTTATCTAGCTTTTGTGATGAATCCTAGCTCTAAGGAGTTGAGGGTGCAAGATATCAAGGTTGTGAAGGAGTTTCCTGGTGTTTTTCCTGAAGAGTTGCATGGTTTACCTCCTAATCGCGAGGTGGAGTTTGGAATAGAGCTGTATGAGAATACAACTCCTGTGTCCATTACTCCCTATAGAATGGCACCTAAAGAGCTGAAGGAGCTGAAGACGCAGTTGCAAGAGCTGCTTGATCGTGGTTTCATCCGGCCGAGTGTGTCGCCTTGGGGTGCTCCTGTCTTGTTTGTGAAGAAGAAGGATGGCACTATGAGGATGTGCATTGATTACCGTCAGCTGAACAAGTTGACTATAAAGAATCGGTATCCTTTGCCGAGGATTGATGATCTCTTTGATCAATTCCGGGGAGCTGCTGTGTTCTCTAAGATTGACTTGAGGTCAGGGTATTATCAGTTGAAGGTGAAGGATGTGGATGTGCCTAAGACAGCTTTCAGGACAAGGTATGGGCATTATGAGTTCCTTGTGATGCCGTTTGGTTTGACAATTGCTCCTGCTGCTTTCATGGACATGATGAATCGTGTGTTTCATGAATACCTGGACAAGTTCGTTGTGGTGTTCATTGATGATATCCTCGTGTACTCGCGTACTGAGGAGGAGCACGAAGAGCATTTGAGGGTTGTTTTGCAAGCTTTGTTGGAGAATCAGCTTTATGCTAAGCTGAGCAAGTGTGAGTTCTGGCTTAAGGAGGTGGTGTTTCTTGGGCATGTGGTCTCAGCTGAGGGGATTCGTGTTGATCCTCAGAAGATTGAAGCGGTGATGAATTGGAAAGTTCCTAAGTCTGTTCATGAGGTCCGTAGTTTCCTTGGTTTGGCGGGATACTACCGGAGGTTTGTGGATGGTTTTTCCAAAATTGCTGCTCCTTTGACGAAGCTGTTGCAAAAGGATGTTAAGTATGAGTGGACGGAAGCGAGACAGCAGGCTTTTGAGAAGCTTAAGGCGGCTTTGACTCAAGCTCCTATCTTGATTCAGCCTGAATCAGGGAAAGAGTTTGTGGTCTATAGTGATGCATCCTATGTTGGTTTGGGGTGTGTGTTGATGCAAGAGGGTAAGGTTGTGGCTTATGCGTCGCGGCAGTTGAAGGTGCATGAGCGCAACTATCCTGCACATGATATTGAGTTGGCTGCAGTGGTGTTTGCTCTGAAGATCTGGAGACATTATCTGTATGGTGAGAAGTGTACTGTGTACACGGATCACAAGAGTTTGAGGTATCTGATGTCTCAGAAGGAGTTGAATCTTAGGCAGCGACGTTTGTTGGAGTTGCTCAAGGATTATGATCTGACGATTGAGTATCATCCTGGTAAAGCTAATGTTGTTGCGGATGCCTTGAGTAGAAAGGTAGCTGTTGAGCTGAGAGCGATGTTTGCTAGCTTGAGCATATCGCGAGATGGTGGTCTTGTTGCTGAGTTGCAAGTGAAACCATCTTTGGTTCAGTTGATCAAGGAAAAGCAGTTGTTGGATGATTCCTTGGTGTCTCATGTTCAGGATATCGCGGAGGGTAGACCTTCGGTTTTCTGCTTTAATGAGGATGGTGTGTTGTGTTTTGGTAGTCGGATAGTAGTGCCTGCTGATGTTGAGTTGAGGCGTGCTATTCTGACTGAAGGTCATAGTAGTCCTTTTGCTATGCACCCTGGTAGTACTAAGATGTATCGTGATCTACGTGATGAGTACTATTGGGTAGGTTTGAAGAAGGATGTTGCAGAGTTTGTGAGCAAGTGTTTGGTGTGTCAGCGAGTTAAGGCTGAACATCAGGTTCCTTCTGGTTTGTTGCAACCGTTGAAAATCCCTGAATGGAAGTGGGAGAGGGTTACCATGGATTTTGTATCTGGTTTGCCTTTGTCTCCATCAAAGAAGAATTATGTTTGGGTGATTGTGGATTGCTTGACGAAGTGTGCGCATTTCTTGCCTGTGCATACTACGTTTTCTTTGGATAAGCTGGCAGAGCTGTACATTGCTGAGATTGTGAGGTTGCATGGTGTGCCTAAGTCGATTGTGTCGGATAGGGATCCGAGGTTCACATCGCGTTTCTGGCAGTGTTTGCATCAAGCTCTGGGTACAAGGTTGCATTTCAGTACATCCTATCATCCTAAGTCGGATGGTCAGTCTGAGCAGGTTATTCAGATTTTGGAGGATATGTTGAGGTGCTGCGTGATTGAGTTCCAAGGTTCTTGGGAGAAGCATCTGCCTTTGGTTGAGTTCGCTTATAACAATAGTTATCAGGCGAGTATACAGATGGCACCTTATGAGGCTCTATATGGGAGGAAGTGTAGGACTCCTCTTTGTTGGGCTGAAACTGGTCAAAAGTTGGTTTCGATGCCTGCTTTGTTGAAAGGGACCACCGAGAAGGTGAAGCTCATTTGTGAGAGGTTGAAGGCTGCCTCTGATCGGCAAAAGTCTTACGCGGATTTGAAGCGTAAGGAGATAGAGTATGCGGTGGGTGACCGTGTGTTCTTGAAGGTTTCGCCTTGGAGAAGGTGATGAGGTTTGGCCGGAAGGGTAAGTTGAGCCCTCGGTACATTGGACCATATGAGGTGGTTGAGCGTATGGGTCCTGTTGCGTATCGGCTGAGGTTACCTCAGGAGTTGGAGAAGATTCATGATGTGTTCCATGTTTCTATGCTCCGGAAGTATAGATCTGATCCTTCGCATGTGATGTCTGTGGAGGAAGTGGTTTTGAATCCGGATTTGACCTATGATGAGGAACCGGTGAAGGTTCTGGTTTCGGATTGCAAGGTTCTTCGTGGCAAGACCATTGAGTTGGTGAAGGTGCTGTGGAAGCATCGAGGTGTTGAGGAAGCCACGTGGGAGCGGAAGGAAGACATGCTGAAGCAGTTTCCTTATCTCTTTCCTTTAGGTAAATTTCGAGGACGAAATTTCTTAACGGGGGGAGAGTTGTAACGCCCCGGTTTTGGGCTTAGGAGTTTTGAGCGTTGACCGGTTGGTCAAAGTGCTGTTCGAATCTTAAGAGGTGAATTTAGGAAAGCCTAGTTCGGGTTGCATTAAAAATATGGAAAAATGTTCTAAAATCATCTTTTAATATAATTAAGTGAACTGTGAAATCAATTTTGGAAAATGAGTTTTGGAAGTGTGACATTTTGGCTAGTGACTAAAATGTCATTTTCGCAAGTTTGGTGGCTGTTTTATAAATGGTTGAAACTTTGAATCTTTAAGGAGCTATTAATCCAAAAGTGGTTTCTCCAGATTTTTCTAAGATATTATAAGCTATTTTCTGATTTTAAAGATATCAAAAAGGAGGTAAAAGCTCATTTGGCAATTTTCTCAACTAACTTCTCAATTTTCTTTCTCTCATTTTCTCTCAACCCAAACACTCCATTTCCAGAGATTTGTTTCTGATTTCTTCACCCAAATCCCTCCTTTCAACTCTCATTTGATTGCTAATCATTGTATCTTCAAAACCTCTTCAATTGCTTCTTGATTCATCAAGGTTTTTCATTCCAAAAAGTGGAGAAACACAAGTTTGGAGGTAAGAACGTCCTTCTCCTCTAAACTATCAGTTCTTTACTGAAATTCCTAAGTTTTCAATCCTTAATTGATGTTTAATTAAAGGTTTTAAAGTGTTGAAATGGATCTTGGCTTATTATGCAAGATTTGATGATTTTTGATGATTTTCGTTAGATCTGAGTAATCTGTGATTTGAGAGGTGTTTTTGATGTTAAATGATCTCTAAATTGATAAGGAATTGAGTTTTGATTGATGCAATCCCGGATAGGTTGAGTTTCCTAAGTTTAGCTTGTGTTTCAAGGTAGTTTTTGGGGTGATCTTGATGATCTGTTGTTGCTGGAGGTATAAGGTTGTTATTAGGTTGTTTTTAGATGTTATATGATGTTAATGGAGGTGAGGTTTTGCTGGTTTATGGCTGGGCTTTGTTTAGAAGTGGTTTGGATGCATTTTCGGTTGTGTTTGGTGGCCGAAAATGGATGTTGGATGAGAGCAGCGAGTTTAGGTGCTTTCATTGAAGCAATTAATGCATGATGATGCATTAATCCTCTGCTTTGATGTGTTGAAACAGGGGAGGCATCTTTGGATCCAAGAGTGGTTGATCCGGAAGCTTGATTTGGTGCTTTGGCTTGAAGCAAAGTGGAAATCGGTGAGTGCATTTGTGGAAAATGGATTTTCAGCTTTTAAACCAAGGTTTGAAGGTTTTGGGAGCTTAGTTTAAGTCTAAACAACTTTGCTAAGCTCAAGTGTAAGTTTTCGGATTTTCTCTCTAGTGGTGGCCATGACTTTGTTGTGATGCAAAATGATGATTTGCATGTTTTTAATTACTGTTTTGAAAGCATGTTTTAGCATGGATTTTGCTGATAATGTAAGCCATATGTTGAAGGTAACTCTAGGTAGGAGTACCTTGCTTTTATACATTGAAATAATGTGGTTTGATGCTTTGAAATGCATGATGAAAATGGCTTGGTTTAATGCTTTAAAACAGTGGATTAAATGATGAAAATGATGTATATTGGCAAGTGATGTTTTGAAAAGATTAAGGTCACTAAGGTGGTTAAAAGTCCTTGAGTGAGCCTTGTTACTTAAGATCATCAAGGTGGTTAAAAGTCCTTGGATGAGTCTTGTTGCGGACACTAAGGTGGTTAAAAGTCCTTAGGTGATCCTTTCCATGGTGTTTAAAAGTCCATGGGGCCAAGGTGTTTAAAAGTCCTTGGGGCCAAGGTGTTTAAAAGTCCTTGGGGTGATTCAAGCATTGGACACAAAGGTGGTTAAAAGTCCTTGTGTGGTCCTCATTCATGGTGTTTAAAAGTCCATGGCCAAGGTGTTTAAAAGTCCTTGGGGCCAAGGTGTTTAAAAGTCCTTGGGAAAGTTGTTGAACTTGTTTTATGAAATGGAATTTGTCACTTGAGCCAATATGACATGTTAAGTAT
Source organism: Hibiscus tridactylites (assembly GCA_958450335.1). Taxonomy (NCBI): domain Eukaryota; kingdom Viridiplantae; phylum Streptophyta; class Magnoliopsida; order Malvales; family Malvaceae; genus Hibiscus; species Hibiscus tridactylites. The sequence continues at coordinate 71,225,767 of OY288271.1, forward strand.
ATTGTGAAGCATGAGACACTTGTTTTAATGTTTATGTTGAAGCATGAGATTGCTTGTTTTAAGTATGCTTTTGAGCATGTGCAAAGATTGATTTCAAGCATGTTTATAAATGGTTTTAATTGCATTATTGAATGGTTTTTAAAGAGCATGCCTCACTAAGCTTTTGCTTACGCTCTCTTCGTTTTCTTAATTCAATAATGCAGAGCATTAGAGTATCTTGAAGGGCAGCAAGAAGGGCAAGAATTCAAGTTCAAGTAAAGCTCAATGTATGGAAGGTTTTTGTTATACATTTAGCTTTTGGGTGATTTGGCAATGGGGGACCAATGTGTATGTTTTGGGAGGTGTTAGAGACTCCCTAAGTATGTTGAATGTTGTTTTGGATGCTGGCTTTTGGATTTGAACATTGCATGCTTGTTTTGGAAGTTTGGTGTTTTGAATAGCTAGCTTGTGTTAGAAGCATGTCTATTGAATTGGGGCTTTTTGCATATGATGTTAGATTGTTGTTTTGATGATTCCTATAAGTCATATATATGTTGAATTGCATGCTGGTAAAGTTTGGTGACATTTGGAGCATGTTTGAATGATCAATTGCATGTTTTGGTATGCTTGTTTGCTGCAATCTGTGCAGGCGTTTCGGAACAGTGTGCACCGTTTCGGAACGGGTGTCTTACATGAACCCAGGCGTCCGAAACGGTATGCACCGTTTCGAAACGGTTTGGTCTCTGCCAAGGCCGTGTTTCGGAAAGGGGTCGATCGGTTTCGGAACAGCTCGTGTTTCGGAACGGGGTCGATCGGTTTCGGAACGGTCGACCGTTGGGGGCTGACATGGGCAGTTATATGTTTTGAATGGTTTACGTTTTGGTCCTGAATCTTGTTTGTTTAATTGCATGAGCTTGGGAAGTCCTTTTGAGCTGAAATTTCATAGAGAAGCATGAAACCTGATTAATTTCTAGTTGGTAACTTTAATTTGGGTTAAGTTCTTTTAATTATTAGCAATTACAATTTGGTCCCTAAAGTTGTAATTTGTTCAATTGGGTCCCTGTTTGATCTCTGATGTTTGTGATCTTTGAGTATGATGTTTGTGTGATCACAACTAGGTCTAATGTGCATCTAGACAAGATTAAAAAGAAAAAAAAGGGTCGTTAATCAAGGTTGACTTTCGGGTTGACTTTGGTTTTCCCCGTGTGACTTTCTTAATTCGGGTCAACCGTCTAGGCCGGGTTAAGGGGGTTACACTTGAGGCGTTGTCCGTTGACTTTGAATTGGTGCCCATCTTTTAATGATCGGATTGTTATGGCACCATGGGGAAAAACTTGTACGACTTGGAACGGGCCAGACCATCTAGATTTTAGCATCCCTGGGAAGAGTTTCAGTCTAGAATTGAACAACAATACAAGCTTCCCTAGGCAGAACTGTCGTGGCAGCAACTTCTTGTCATGCCACTTCTTGGTTTTATCCTTGTAGATTCTTGTATTGTCATAGGCCATTGTCCGGATTTCTTCAATTTTGTTCAGATCTAACAGCCTTTTCTGCCATGCCCTATCCAAGTCCATATTCACTGCCTTGATCGCCCAGTATGCTCTGTGCTCTATCTCGACAGGTAGATGACATGTTTTCCCATAAATCAATCGGTACAGACACATTCCCAATGGAGTTTTAAAAGCTGTCCTATATGCCCATAACGCATCATTGAGTAGTAAAGAGCAGTCTTTCCTAGTTGGCTTAACCATCTTCTCAAGAATGTTCTTAACTTCCCTATTAGATATTTCAGCTTGTCCATTGGTTTGTGGCTTAAGCATCTGCTCCAGAAGATGGCATAGTGGCTTTGTGATCTTTGAAAAATTTGCAATGAATCTCCGATAAAAACCAGCATGCCCAAGAAACTTCTAATACCCTTGACTGTGGTCGGCGGCGGCAGCTTTTCGATCACTTCTATCTTAGCCCTGTCGACTTGTATCCCACGGCAGCTAATCTTATGGCCAAGGACTATCCCTTCATCCACCATAAAGTGGCATGTTTCCCAATTTAAGACTAGGTTTGCTTTTTCACATCTTTCAAGTACCTTTTGTAGATTGCCTAGGCAGCTCTCAAAATCGTCCCCAAAGACTTAAAAAATCATCCATAAATATTTCAAGGAAGTCCTCGACCATATCGGAGAATATGGCCGTCATGCACGTTTGGAAGGTGGTAGGTGCATAGCATAATCCAAAAGGCATCCTCCTAAAAGCGGATGTTCCGTAGGGGCATGTGAAGGTCATCTTTTCTTGATCTTCAAGTGCGATAGCTATTTGATTATAACATGAATAACCATCAAGAAAACAATAGTAAGGTTTACCCGCTAATCTATCAAGCATTTTATCAATAAAGGGTAAAGGAAAGTGGTCCTTTCGGGTAGCTTTGTTAAGCTTCCGATAGTCCATACAAACCCTCCAACCGGTCACAGTCCTGGTTGGGATTAACTCATTGTTTTCATTGGTCACCACGGTCATTCCTCCTTTCTTGGGGACGCATTGCACCGGGCTCACCCATTTGCTGTCGGAGATGGCGTAAATTATACCAGCATCTAACCATTTGATTATCTCTTTACGCACTACCTCTTTCATCGCATGGTTTAGCCGCCTTTGAGCATCTATAGTCAGCTTATGATCTTCCTCTAAAAGGATTTTATGCATACCTAACGCCGAAAAAATGCCTTGAATATCATCTATCGTCCATCCAATTGCCTTTTTGTGCTGCTGTAGCATCCTTATTAACTGTTGTTCCTGTTCCTGCAACAACTTGGAAGAGATGATTACGGGCAACGTATCATTTGAACCAAGAAAAGCATACTTTAGCTGCCCTGGCAGGGGCTTCAGTTCTAAGACAGGGGGCTCAACAGTAGATGGCTTTTGGACTGCATGGTTATCCGAAGTATAATTTAAAGGTTCGAATAACTTACATGGACGATCGCCTATCCAGTTTACCTCCTCCTGATCTTCAGTATCAGCTGTATCAGATTCTGAGGAGTTGCTGTCGTTAGTGCTGTCATGACAGTCCTGTAAGTGGCTGCCGAGGCAGTGACCAATTTTGATGTCGTGACAGCCCGACCCGATGCAGGGTTGATCAAGGGTAACTTCAGTGATAGCCTTGCATTCCTCGTCTGCATCAGCATGCTTCAAAGCTTGGAGAACATTCAATTTTATCTCTTGGTCGTTCACTCTCATGGTGAGTTCTCCTTTCTCCACATCAATTAGTGATCTTCCCGTGGCTAAGAAGGGTCGCCCCGGGATGATTGGTGCGATTTCATCTGCTTCAAAATCTAAAACAAGAAAGTCAGCAGGAAAAATAAATTTATCCACTCTTACTAGAATATCTTCGATTTTTCCTTCCAGATGAACGTAAGAGCGGTCTGCCAGCTGCAGAATTACTGTCGTGGGCCGAGCTTTTCCAATACCTAATTTTTGAAAAACAGATTTTGGAATTAAATTAATACTAGCACCAAGATCACAAAGTGCCTTACCCACGTATTTATCTCCGATTACACAAGGTTTGATGAAGCTCCCCGGATCCTTCTTTTTCTAGGGTGGTTGCCTATGAAGAATACTCATGCATCCTTCTGTCATCTTAACTGTTTCAAATTCCCCAAGTTTAGATTTCTTTGACATGACATCCTTGAGAAATTTGGCGTAACCGGGCATCTCCCTAACGGCATCTAACAGCGGAATGTTAATATGAACCTGCTTAAAAATATCATAAATCTTTTTGAGCTGAGATTCTTGCTTCACTTGCTGTAACCGTTGAGGAAAAGGAGGTGGGGGACGATAATTAGCAATACGTCCTTCCCATTGCATACAAATATGAGGAGGTTTGGGTTCATCATTTTTCTCTTATGTCGCTTCTGCTGTCGTAACAGGGTTATCGACAGCAGTCTGTTTGTTACCTATCGGGGCAGCTTCCTCGGCAGGTCTATCCAAGGCTGGTTTCCTTACAGTTTCAGCTTCCTTTTCTGGCCCTGGTAATTTCTTCCCACTCCTAGTAGTAATAGCCTTACATTGCTCAAGTGTGGGCTGCCTAGCATTTTCATTATTACTAGGAAATTCTCCAGTCTGCCTTGGCTTGATATGCTGGAAACCTGACCCATTTGTGTCTCCAAAGATTTCAGAGTAGCTTCATGATTTGTCATCCGCATCTCTGTTTTATCCATGAATATTTTTGTCTTCTTGACAAACTGATTCATGTTCTCAATATAAGTACCTGTCTGAGACATAAAAGTAGCCAGAGTCTGTTCCAATATACTGTTCGTGGCAGCTGGTTGCTATTGTTGCTGCTGCTGCGGCTGCAGTTGCTGTCGAGTCAGCAATCTAGGTCCTCCCTGATTCTGATTACTGTGTGCTTGAGGATTCAGGGCATTATTAGGATTACTCCAAGAAAACTTGGGATCCATTCTCCAGTTGGGATTATAGTTGTTGGAGTTGTAATTTGGCTTATAATTTGGCTTATTATGATTTCCCTCACAAATTTCACATACCTCCTCAACAGCAAATCCATGTTGTGCATCATCATTCAAGAGCTTTTTTCATTGCCTTAGTAAGGTATGCCACCTGTGATTTCATTGTGTTGTCGGCCTCATAATCCTTAACAGCTAGAACCCGTTTACTCCCTCTTCTTGCTGTCGGAAACTGCTCCTCATTCTTGGCCAGATTTTTCAATACTTGCATTGCCTCGTCTGGGTCTTTGTCCAATAATAATATGTTTGCTGTTGAATCAATACGAATACGAGTTTGTAAGTTGGTAGCATTATAAAACTTAGTTACCTGATTCCAGACGGGGAATCCATGCATTGGGCAGTTTCGTAGAAGAGTAGTAAATCTGTCCCAGGCCTCGTGCATCGGCTCGTCATCTTCCTGTTGAAAAGTAGCAATTTCATTACGTAATCGCTCAGATAAATGTGAAGGATTAAAACGAGATAAAAATTCATGAGACAAATCTGCCCAAGTTCTAATTGAACCCGGCGTAAGTTTATTCCACCAAGTCTTTGCTCTGTCCCTCAGTGAATGGGGAAATAACCGAAGCCTCAGTATCTCCGGATTAACTCTGGGTAGTCTAAACGAACCACAGACCTCCTGGAAAGTTTAGAGATGCTCCCTAGCATCCTCTGTAACAACACCACTGAATTGACCGGCATTGTTGATCATGCTAAACATAACAAGTTTCAGCTCGAAGTTGTCAACATCTATGTCCGACGGTGTGGTTTCCAGTTCTACATGATCGTTCAACATGTAGTCACGACAGGACCGTCGTCCAGCAGCGGCAGCAGGGTTGCCGACAGGAGGTATAACCTCTCCAATAGGCGGGTTGTTTCCTTGGTGGGCCATCGTCTCTAACTGTTCTTCAAGGTACTCGTTCCTGGCTAATATGTGACGAAGTCGGTTCTTGAGATTGAATGATCGTTCGTTATTCAGATCTAATGGATACTCAGGATCTTCACCTCGTTTCGATCTACGCATAAACAAGGAACCTTGTGAAAAGCAAGAGTTGAACACACCAAAGAAAAAAAGAAAAAGAAAAACAAAAACAAAAACAAAAGTGCAGTAAAAGAAAAGGTAGAGTTATGTTGCCAATCCTCGGCAACGGCGCCAAAAACTTGTTGCGTGTAAAAGAGTCTATCGCAATGGTAGTGCAAGTATACACGACACAAGTAGTAAAGTGATACGAAGTATCGGATATCGTCTCCACAGGGATTGGGCTAATAGCTTCACCTTAATTAAAGAGTAGGGAAATCAAGATAGAGAGAATGGGCTGGTATTGAATTGCTCAGTAGTGCAGGTATTGCTAAGTCTCGGAACTCCAGTTCTGTCGTCGTCCCCGTCGCGGAAGCACCTGTCGTGGCAGCATTCTGTTGATTGTCGCGGCAGCGAACACTCAACTCAGTACTTCAAGTTTGGCAAGAATCCCAGATGTACCTTGGCCTGTCCCTAGGTCCAAGTCTATCGATGATCACGTCTTTAATGATATCTCCCGGCGTGAATTGAAGGATGAGCACCGATGTGGATGAATTCTTCTTTAGCCACTTAACCTCGTCCTATCCCTAGGTCCGAGATAGTTCAACTATAAGCTAGAGAACTTGCTCTTATTTCTTTCGTATACTTAACTCTCCCGATGCTAAGTAAATTGATAACTCCACAATGCTCTCTCGATGCTCTTGCACGATATTAATAACCAAAATAAGAGAACTTGAAGTTTATTTTATTGAACTGAAAATTCCTAAAACAAAACAACCCTTGCAACTACTTTACAAATCTACCCGTGGCCCTAGGGGGAATTTAGAACATGTTGAGGGAAGGAAAACGGATAGAGTTTTGGGAAGGAAGCTAGGGAATCAGTTATATCCTCCTAGGTCGAAATATATGCCCTTATATAGGCTTTGGGTCCAAGTTTTCTAAAATAGCAAGAATACAACTTTAAATGAAAGTATAATTCTAATAAAGACTAAATCTTCAAAGAATCTACTTTCCAGCCGTCATCTTTCTTGCTTGGGATTTTCTCTCCTTGAACTTTGGGCTTGACATTCCTTTCGATCTGGGGCTTGGAAAAATATGGTGATTTCACACGACAGACGGGCTGAATTTTCTCTATCTGTCGAGGCCCACTTTGCTTCTTCTCCTCAATACTGTTGTCGTCCTCTGCTGTCACGGCGGCAACCATGGTAGCATCGTCCTCCTTGACTGCTCGTCCAGTTCTAGCTCTTCTGCTTCACTGCCCAGCGCCTGCCCTTTCCGTCTGCTACAACAGCAACCTGCAAAAACAACCATTTTTAGTAGAAACTGTGCCTTTTAATGTATTTGTGATGTTTTGCTGTAAACTGACCTAAATACAGTAAATAATGCTTGAATGCAGTAGAAATATGGGTTAAATAGGGGGAATATAATAGAACTTTTACACACTCAACATCTATCATACAATGCCTCATACGGAGCCATTTGGATTAAAGCTTGATAGTTATTATTGTAGGCAAATTCAAGAAGGGGTATGGATTTCTCCCAAGTTCCACAAAAGTCGATGATGCATGCTAGAAGCATGTCTTCCAAGATCTATATAGGAAGGTTCAATAACAATACAAACTTCTAAGAGTTCAGTGGTAGAGTCTTTCGATAATTACATGAATTACCCTTTCTAACTGGCCATCAGATTGAGGGTGAAAGGTTGTGCTAAGATTAACTCTGGAGCACAAAGCTCCTTGTAAGGTTTTCTAGAACTGAGATGCAAAATGGGGATCTCGATTTGAGATAATAGACTTGGGTACTCCATGGAGTCGGATCATTTGATTGATGTAAAAATCAGCTAATTTAGGGAGACCGTAGTCCATTCTAACCGGTATGAAATGAGAGAACTTGGTGAAACAATCTACAATGACCCATATGGCATCATGTTTTGCGGGAGTTAAAGCTAGACCCCTAACAAAATCCATAGTGATCATCCCCCACTTCCATTGCGGTGGATCAATGGGTTGCAACAGTCCGATTGCAGCACAATGTTCTGCTTTAACACGTTGGCACGCGAGACACTTAGATAGGTAATCGACTATGGCCTGCTTCTTGCCGACCACCAATAGAGTTCACGAATGTCCTTATACATCTTCACAAACCCTGGGTGAAAAGAAATAGAACTTGAATAAGCTTCCGAGAGGATGTTAGTACAAAGAGATTCATCATTAGGTACACAGACACGATAATGGAAACACAAGAGCCCTTCAGAATTAATTCTAAAGTCGGGATTATCTGATAACTTAGAGATAATGGATTGAAGCTTAGGATCTTGCTCTTGTAAAACATTGATTCGAAAAACGATAGTTGATTGAACTTGAAGTTCAGCTATAAGACAACGATGATTCTGAAGTCAAAAGTTAATGTACCATACAATACATATAGTTTTATATTCACTATCAATAATTACCAGGAAAAGGTTTGCGGTTGAGTGCATCAGCTACAACGTTTGCCATGCCAGGATGGTAATCGATGACAAGATCGTAATCTTTAAGAAGTTCCATCCACCTTCGTTGTCGAAGATTTAACTCTTTTTAGGTCAATAGGTACTTAAGGCTTTTATGATTAGTGAAGAGATAACATTTTTCTCTGTAGAGATAATGTCTCCAGATTTTCAATGCAAAGATATTTGTAGTAAACTCAAGATCATGTGTAGAGTAATTCCTTTCGTGCGGCTTAAGTTGTCTCGAAACATGAGCGATGACTTTGCCTTCTTGCATCATACACATCCTAACCCGAGCTGCGATGCATCACTATAAACTGTGTAGTCTTTTCTGGACTCGGGTTGGGCCAGGACCGGTGCATGGGTCAATACTTGTTTCAATTGATCGAAACTTTGTTGTTGATCCTCAGTCCAAATAAAAAGAAGCTTCTTTCCTCAATACCTTAGTCAATGGAGTAGCTATCATAGAGAGCCATTTTATGAATCTCCTGTAATAGCCAGCAAATCCAAGGAAGCTTCTGACTTCACCAATGTTCTTCGGTGGATGTCAGTCCATAATGTCTTGAATTTTCTTTGGGTCCACTTGATTACCCGAAGCAGACATAATATGTCCAAGAAAAGCAACTTCGGTGAGCCAAAACTCACACTTAGAGAATTTTGCATACAACTGCTTCTCCCCTAAGGTTTGATACACGATGCGAAGATGATCTAGATGTTCTGCAACATTCTTGGAATAGATTAATATGTTTGTTGCGTGTAAAATAGTTTATCGCAATGGTAGTGCAAGTATACACGACGCAAGTAGTAAAGTGATACGAAGTATCGGATATCGTCTCCACAAATATTGGGCTAATAGCTTCACCTTAATTCACTGCACGAAAGTAAATGAAATATTTGAGAGTTGTCACAAAAATAATAAGGTAAACGTAATAAAAGAGTAGAAATATCAAGATAGAGAGAATGGGCTGGTATTGAATTGCTCAGTAGTGCAGGTATTGCAGAGTTTAGGAAATCCAGTTCTGTCGTCGCGCCCGTCGCGGCAGCACCTGTCGCGGCAGCAAACGCTCAACTCAGTACTTTCAAGTTTGGCAAGAATCCCAAATATGCCTTGGCCTATCCCTAGGTCCAAGTTTGTCGATGATCACGTCTTGATGATACCTCCCGGCTTGAATCGAAGGATGAACACCGATGTGTATGAATTCTTCTTTAGCCACTTAACCTCGCCATATCCCTAGGCACGAGATAGTTCAACTATAAACTAGAGAACTTGCTCTTATTTCTTTCGTATACTTAACTCTCCCGATGCTAAGTAAATAGGTAACCTCACAATGCTCTCCCGATGCTCTTGCAAGATATTAATAACCAAAATAAGAGAACTTGAAGTTTATTTTATTGAACTGAAAATTCCTAAACAAAACAACCCTTGCAACTACTTTACAAATCAACCTGTGGCCCTAGGGGAAATTAGAACATGTCGACGGTGGGTAAACGGCTAGGGGGTTTTGGTTGTCGGTTTTGGGGTAATCGGCTATGATCTCTTTCTAGGTTAAAAACATGCCCTTATATAAGCTTTGGGCTCAAGTTAACTAAGTTAACAAGGATTACAACTTTAATTAAAAGTATGATTCTAATAAAGACTTAATCTTCAAGGATCCTACTTTCTAGCCGTCCTCCTTGTTTCTTGGGATTTTCTCTCCTTGAGCTTTGGGCATGCCATATCTTTTGATCCGGGGCTTGGAAAATATAAGTTTTTCATACGACAGACGAGCAGAATTTTCTCTATCTATCAAGGTCCACTTTGCTTTTCCTCCACTAACTTGATGTCGTCCTCTGCAGTCACGGCAGCACAATGGCAGCATCGTCCTCTTTGTGTGCTTGTCCAGCTTAGCTCTTCTGCTTCTCTGCCCTGCGTCTGCCTTCTCCGTCTACCTTGGCAGTAACCTGCAAAATCAGCCATTCTTTAGTAGAATCTGTGCCTTTAATATATTTGTGATGTTTTGATGTAAACTAACCTAAATGCAATGAATTGATGCTTGAATGCAGCAGAAATATGGGTTAAAAAGGGTGTAAATAATAGAACTTTTACACACTCAACAATGTCATCTATAAACACCACTACAAATTTATCAAGATAGGGTATAAAGACCGGATTCATCAAATCCATAAAAGCTTCCAGTGCGTTGGTTAACCCAAAGGGCATCACCAAGAATTTGTATTGTCCATATCTTGTACTAAAGACTGTTTTTGGTACATCACCCTCCTTCACTCTCATTTGATAGTAGCCCAACCTTAAATCGATATTGGAAAACATAGAGGCATCTTTTAGTTGATCGAACAAGTCGTTTATTCTTGGCAATGGGTACTTGTTCTTGATGGTTACTTTGTTCAATTGTCGTTAGTCAATACACAATCACATAGAACCATCTTTCTTCTTTAGAAAGGGAATTGGACCTCCCCAAGGAGAAGAGCTCGGTTGAATAAAGCCTTTGCTTAACAGTTCTTGAATTTGAGCATTCAACTCCTTTAACTCCACGGCTGCCATCTGGTATGGTGCATTGGAAACTGGAGCAGTCCCAGGTTGAACCTCAATACCAAACTCCACTTCACTGGTTGGGGGTAATGGCAGAACTTCTTCAAGAAAGACATCACGGAATTCACATACAATGTCAGTGTCTCGTAATTGAGTTTCATCTTTTTCTTCTAACGTCAAAGCACACAATGAAGGATTTCTCGCGTTCATCAAGACAACGCTTTCCTTGGCAAGACCCCAAAGATACAACTTCCTCTTACAACAATCTACCCAGGCTTGATGCTCACTAAGTCAATATACACCTAGGATAGCATCGAACTCGTGGATCGGTAAAGCCAACAAATTGGCCGAGAAAGGAATCCCTTGAATCAATAAGGGGAAGCTCTTGCAGACTACCCTTACGGTGACATAATCTCCTAAGGGATTGGTTATAGAGATTCTTGATGCTATTGGTTCGAAAGTCATGCCATAAGTCTTAACTACGATGGTGCTTATAAAAGAGTGAGTAGAACCAGAATCAATCAATACATATAAAGAAAGCGAATATTACTCAATGGTACCTGCAATGACATCAGGCTCGTCCTCCTGTTCCATGCTCCTCACATGATACATCTGGGTAGGGGCTTTAGAATCTTGCTTATTGAATGGTTTCCCCGAACCACTCGATCTTCCATAGGTTCTCGTTGATCCCTGCTTTGACCCCTTACCTCGAAAGGATTGAGCATGTGAGGTAGCACTAGTCGAGGTGGCAATAGACTTAGTTGCATTCAATAGGCAGTCACGAATGAAGTGACCTTGCTCACCACAACAATAACAAGCTCCAGTCTACTTACGGCACTGACCCGTTGGATGCTTATTTTGGCAATAGTTGCAAACTGGATGTTGGTTGCTCCGATTCAAACCTCCGGTGCTACCAATAGATGCTGCCTTTGCAAAGGATTAAATCACAGATTGAAGCCTATCAATATTTTCGGAACGAGAGGGCTGTAGATAAACATTTTGCTTCGAACTTTGATATTTTACTTTCTTGTTCCACTTGGGAGGTCGAGAATCATCCCTAAACCTCTTCTCTATTTTATCGCACCCATCGGCCCGTTGAGCTCTTTGTGCAGCTTTAGTGGCCTTAACTCGGTTTACCAGGTATTGGAAATCAACGATGCTCAGTGCAGTAAACATAGGGCATAATTCATCTTTGAGCCCTGCAATGAACATTCAGCACTTCTCTTCCTATTTCTTGATATATTCAACACTGTATCTACAATACTTATAGAAATCATGGATGTACTGCCCCATCGTTCGTCCGCCTTGTTTGAGGTGGAGAAAGATACTTCGCCTTTCAGCGAGATAGAACTCACTGATGTACTTCTTATAAAATTCTTTAAGGAAAAACTCCCAGGTTACTGTATCCTCAAAGACCGTCAATGTAGTACTCTCCCACCAATGGAGTGCCTCGTCAACCAGCAACGTGACGGTACACTCGAGTTTGTGCTCGTCCGAGCACTACAACTACTTATTCAGAATTCGGAGGGTGTTGTCCATTCAATACTCAGCAATTTCAAGATTATCGTCATCCTGACCGATAAAAGTATAAGCTCGATACTGAGATAGCTTATCAATAAGAGCTCAAGTATGTTGGACATCAAGAACGATGGGTTGAATAACTTGTTAAGCCCTCACCACAGTCATAAACTACTTGAACACGTCAACTATGTTCTTATAATACTCAGCCTGAGCAGTAGGTGCTGCAGGCTCAATATTCTAAATAGGAGGGTCCCGTAGATTCGGAGGATTCAGAGGGTTTCCACCTCTTATCTCCTCGCTATGAGTCGAGGAGCCAGTGGCAAGCTCGTCAATGTGAGTTTCGTTAGTTTCAGACAAATCTATATAAAAGATCGGATTAGTCGACAAGTCACAATACACACAAATGTAACCCCATTAGCGCGACCTAGACGCTTAACCCGAACTACGAAGATTACACGGGGAAAACTAAAGTCAACCCGAAAGTCAACCTTGATTAACGACCCTTTTTTTCTTTTTAATCTTTTCTAGATGCAGATTAAGCCTATGGGAATACTCAAGAATCATGAGAGAGAAGGGCACAACGATCGGATAGCATTTAAGGACTCAATTGCATGAATTACACTTTTAGGTACCAAAATGTAATTTTTGGAAATTATAAAGTCTTTATAGAAATTTAGGTTACCAATATGTAATTAGTCATATTACATACTTCTCTGTCAAATTTCATCTTAAAAGGACATTCCAAGCTCAACCAATTGCATCCACAACATTTAAGACTAAAATGTAAAACATGGAAACTTTAAACAATTCAATTTCATCATCCAACGGTCATCCGTTTTGGAACACCAACCTTCGTACCGAAACAACCGTATCGAAATGGTGTTGACCTTTTCGGTGCTCGGGTGCGTTCCGAGACCGGTATCGAAATAGGCCTCTCTAGTAGGCAAAATATTCTGAAACACCTTCAGTCGTTCTGAAACGCTATGACCATTACAGGCCCCCGTTTCGAAACAGTTAAGGGTGTTTCGATACACCCTGCCATGTGACAGCAGAAATTGCTAGTTTTCACCTCTTAGTCCACTCAAACATGCTTCAAAATGCATCATAACATACCAGCAACTCAATTTGACACTAAAGAACATTTTTAGGAACCTTAAGCTAGAGCATGGCATCAAACACATGATCACTCAATCTATATGCATGCTTCCTAGCCACAAATCCAAATATAAGCATCCAAACCTCAAACCAAACCATTGGGACCATTTACAACCCATAAAAGCCATCACAAACATGCAACAAACTTAGGAAGTTCAAAACACATCTCCCAAATACAACCTTTGAGTCCCATTGCAAAATATCAAAACTTAAGTGTATAAAAACATCACCATACATGAGCTTTTTACTTCCTTGGAAGTTCTTAACCTTCTTGCTGCCCAAAACACCTCAATTAACTGCATTATTGGTAAAAGAGAGCGTAAGCACATTTGCTTAGTGAGATATGCTCTAAAGAAAACCAAATCAATAATGCATTAATCAAAACACTTTCTCAAAAGCCTTTTTCTACAACATGCTCATTCTATCTCATGCTTGCAAACCATTTCAAAACAAAACTCCATTGAAAACACATGTACATAAATTCTATCTCATGCATTTAAACCAATGCAAATCTCATGGCAAGGCTATACACATGCTTGTGAAAACTAAAGCATTTCATATACAAATCTCATATGCATTTCTCTTAGCATAAATCATCTCATCAATAGGTACATGTGAATCAAAAGCATTATCATATATTATATTGGCATTTCACATCTCATCATTACTCGGATATGTGGACAACCACTAGACACTTCTGGTGGAATCTCACATCACCGTACTCACTCGTCTAGTAACATAATTTCTGGTGGAATCTCTCATCACCGTACTCACATGGCAGAATCTCTCATCACCACAAAGCTTGTGTATTTCACCATGTCCTACCCGATGGAATTCCCATCATCGGTCTCTCCCTTTGGATTGAATCCAAAGAGCATGTACAAATTTTTAGTTTATAGTGCACTCTCATCCTATTGATCGATCAATTATATCCGGTAAATAGCTCATCTTCAATGCCAATATATTATGTCAAAACATCATCGCACCTACTATTTTTCATGCAACATTTCTCAAATCTTTCACATCTCATTTCAAAACCATAACATTTTCCATGCTTTAAAACAAAAGCTCAAAACTCATCAATGCAACATGTCATTTCATGAAATCTTTTCAAGCATCATCTCGTTCTACAAATCAGGCATAAAAACAGTAGGAATTTATCTATCTCAAACCATGAGCATGTAAAAGCATTTTAGGGGCAACCATCACCTATATGACAACAATCTAGCCAATATTTACTTCAAGACTTAGGACGGTGTTACAAACCATTCCTAAATCCCCCAACCTTGATTCTTTGTCCCTCAAGGACTTCTAAAACCATTCGCACTCACCAATTACGTTTTGCTTGCTCGCCGAAACGCTATCTAAGATCCCGAATCAACACCAAAGGCGTCCGAAGATGTTTCCCTGGTTTATAACACAAAAGAGCAGAGGATTAATGCATCATCATGCATTGAAATCATCAGCCACAAATCTAAACTCGCTGCTCTACTCAAGGACCTCATTTCGGCTACCAAAATCAACCGAAATCACCTCCAAACACTTCCACAACAAAGCCCAGCCAAGATCTATCACTTCTAATCATTTCTAAACATCAATTAACATCAAAACCCCCCACAAACTCGTCCTTATACCTCCAGCTATAACGGAACACCAAAACCACCCCAAAAACCACCATTCTAGCATACAAAACTTAGGAACCCAAGCCTATTTGGGATTTTTTTGGTAAAACCTCATTTATAACATTAACTGCCATCCAAACACATTAAATGTGACCCCCTTAACCCGGCCTAGACGGTTGACCCGAATTAAGAAAGTCACACGGGGAAAACCAAAGTAAACCCGAAAGTCAACCTTGATTAACGACCTTTTTTTCTTTTTAAAACTTGTCTAGATGCATATTAACCCTAGATATGATCATTCAAACAGCATGCTCAAAGATCACGAACATCAGAGGTCAAACAAGGACCCAATTGAACAATTTACAACTTTAGGGACCAAATTGTAAATTCTGTAAATTATAAGGTCTTAATCCAAATTAAAGTTACCAACTTATAATTAATTAGGTTTCATGCTTCTCTGCAAAATTTCAGCTCAAACGGACATCCCAAACTCATACAATTGCACAAACAAGATTCAGGACCAAAACGCATACATTTCAAAACATATAACTGCCAATGTCAGCCCCCAACGGTCAGGTGTTCCGAAACAGGGAGAACCTCTTTCGAAACGCGGGACCGTTCCGCAACGGGTTTCGAAACGAGAGCTGGCAGAGGACTTTCCGTTTCGGAACGGTACCTTCCGTTTCGGACGCCTGGGCCACTACAGGGCACCCGTTCCGAAACGGTAGCTCCCGTTCCGATACGCCCTGCACAGAATGTAGAGAAATGGCTGCTAAAACACACAATTGATCAACCATACATGCTCCAAATGCAACCAAACTTTACCAGCATCTCATACAACATACAAGAGACATATTTGCATCAACCATTCATCATTATAACATCATATATGAAAAGCCCCAAATCTAAAGGCATGCTTCCTACTTAACAAACCATTCAAGCATGAAACCTCCAAATCAATCACATAATGGCCGATTACATGTTCCAGCATTATTATCAACATTAAACAAACTTAGGGAGTTCAAAACATCTCCCAAAACATCCACATTGGTCCCCCATTGCCAAATGCCAAAAGCTAAAAGTGTGTAAGAAAACCTTCCCAAACTTGAGCTTAATTTCCACTTGATTGCTTGCCTTCCTTGCTGCCCTCAATGCACTCTAATGCTCTGCATTATTGGTTTAAGAAAAAGAGAGAGAGCGTAAGCAAAAGCTTAGTGAGGAATGCTCATTTAAAACCATTCAATAATGCATTTATAAAACTCATTTATAAACCATGCTTCAAGCAACATTTACACATGCTCTTAAACATTTAAAACAAGCATCTTATGCTTCAAGTTCATAACAGGTCATATTGGCAACAAGTGATACATTTCACATAAGATCCACACATGGACTTTTAAACACCATTGTGATCTTATCCCCATGGACTTTTAAACACCATGGACCCATGGACTTTTAAACACCATGGCAAGGACCACACAAGGACTTTTAACCACCTTTGTGTCCTTAACAAGAATCTCCCAAGGACTTTTAAACATTTTGGAGTTCTTAAGTAACTAAGGCTTACAAGGACTTTTAACCACCTTGAGCCTTAACCAAGAACCAACCATGGACTTTTAAACACCATGTTGTTCTTAAAATTCACAAGATTCACACAAGGACTTTTAACCACCTTTGTGATCTTAACCAAGAACCATCCAAGGACTTTTAACCACCTTGATGTTCTTAAATATACAAGGCTCACACAAGGACTTTTAACCACCTTTGTGACCTTAACCATAACTTGCCAATATGTATCATTATCATCAATATCTCATTGTTTTAAAGCATTTTACAAAGCCATGAACATCATGCATCTTTAAGCATCAAACAACATTTAAACAATGTTCAAAAACAAGGAACTCTTACCTTGAGTTTCCTTTAACACATGGCTTATAATCTCAGCAAATAAACATGCTAGATATGCTTTCAAAACAGATTTAAAATCACGCAAACAACACATTGCATTACAACCAAAACCATGGCCATCACCAAGAGAGTTTTTCCGAAAAATTACTCTTGAGCTTAGCTAAGTTGCTTAGACTTAAACTAAGCTCCCAAACCTTCAAAACACTGGTTTCAAAGTCGAAAACCAAATTCCACTCACCGATTCCGTTTCGCCTCTTGCCGAAACACCAATCAAGCTTCCGGACCACCACCACTTGGATCCAAAGATGACTCCCCTGTTTTAAACACATCAAAGCAGAGGATTAATGCATCATCATGCATTAATAGCTTCAATGAAAGCACCTAAACTCGCTGCTCTCATCCACACTCCATTTTCGGCTACCAAACACAACCGAAAATGCATCTAAACAACTCCTCAACATTGCCCAGCCATGATCCATCAAAACTAAACATCCTTAAACATCATTTAACATCTAAAAAGAGCCTAACAACATCCTTATACCTCCAGCAACAACAGATCCACAAGATCACTCCAAAACAACCAAGAATCACAAGCTACACTTAGGAAATTCAACCTATCCGGGATTGCATTAATTAAAACTCAATTCCTTATCAAATTAACATTCATTTATCATCAAATTAACACCTTAAAACACAGCCCAATCAGATCAAACGAAAATCCATCAAAAATCACCAAATCTTGCATTTTAAGCCAAGATCCATTACACAACTTTAAAACCACTTATAAAACATCAATTAAGGATTGAGAACTTAGGAATTTCAGTAAAGAACTGAGAGTTTAGAGGAGAAGGACGTTCTTACCTCCAAACTTGAGTTTCTCCCTTTTTGGAACCAAAATCTTGAAAATCCAATTAGCAATTGGTGAGGTTTTGTTGATGAGATGATTAGAAATCCAAAGAGAATTGAAAAGAGGTATTTAGGTGACAAAATCAGAGGAAAAAGCTCTGGAGAGAATGTTTGGGTTGAGAGAAAATGAGAGAAAAGGAAAATTGGAAAACTTAGTTGAAAATGGAAAATAACTTCCCTCCACTTTTCTTTTGTTTAAAACACAGAATTAAATCATAAAATATCTTAGAAAAATCTGGAGAAACTCCCTTTGGGTAAATAGCTCCTTAAAGATTCAAAGTTTCAATCCTTTCTAAAACAGTCACGCAGTTTTTCAAAATTTACATTTTGGTCACTAGCCAAAATGTCACCCTTCCAAACCTCATTTTGTAAAATTGATTTCACAGTTCACTTATATATATTAAAAGAAGATTTTAGAACATTTTTCCATATTTTTAATGCAACCCGAACTAGGCTTTCCTAATTTCACCTTTTATATTCGAACAGCACTTTGACCGAACCGGTCCAAGCCCAAAACTTCTAAGCCCAAAACCGGGGCGTTACATTAAAAAACAACCTCAAAACAGAGTCTAACCAACAACTACGAAAATCATCAAGATCTCTCCAAAAACCTTGAGTTTTAATACAATTTCTTGTTTCTAACATTAAAGCAACTCAAAAATCATTAACAAAGGATTGATAACTTGGGAATTTCAGTAAACAACTGATCATTAGAGGAGAAGGACGAAGCTTACCTCTAATGGATGATTTCTCCTTAATTTGGGCAAGTTTTCTTGAAAATCCAATGTAAAAACAATAGGATTTGGTGAGGAAAAGATTAGGAATCAAAAGGAGATTGAAATCTCATCAAAATGAATGAAAATCAGAGGCTAATTGATGGAGGAAAAGTGTTTGGCTGAAAAGAAATTGAGAGAAATGCAATGAGAGAAAATTGACGTTAGGTAGTTATGAAAAGTCAAAGATAGTGTTTCCTTTAATCAATCATTATTTCCTTTAATTAAAACATTATTAATATCACCCAAAATAAGGAGAAATCTGATTAAAAACATTTTGGTAAAATTAGCTCCTTAAAGATTCAAAGTTTCAATCCTTTACAAAACAGTCACTATTTAACTTTTGCAAAAACTGCGATTTGGTCACTACACTTAAATGTAGTATTTCCAAACCTTATTTTGTAAAATTGTTTTCACCATAATCATTCATATAATAAATGGGGATTTTTAGGTATTTTCCATATTTTTAAAGCATCTCGAACTAAGTGTTCCCTAAATATCCCTTTAAGATTTGAACCGTTCTCGACCGGTCCGATTTGAACTCTAAAACATCTAGGCCCAAAATCGGTGCATTACAACTCTCCCTCTCTTAAGAAATTTCATCCTCGAAATTTACCTGGAGGAAAAAGGTAAGGAAATTGATTCTTCATGTCTTCCTTCCTTTCCCACGTGGCTTCTTCCACAACACCATGACCAGCTCAATGGTCTTACCACGGAGAACCTTACTGTCTGAATCTAGAATCTCAACAGGTTCCTCATCATATATCAAATCTGGATTCAACTGAACATCCTCCACAAGCATAACATGCGAAGGATCCAATCTATACCTCCGAAGTATAGATACATGAAACACATTATGTATCTTTTCTAATTCTTGAGGCAGTCTCAGCTTATAAGCAACATGACCCACACATTCTATCACTCGTATGGTCCAATGAACCTTGGGCTCAACTTGCCCTTCCGTCCAAACCTCATCACCTTCTTCCAAGGTGAAACTTTCAAAAACACACGATCACCCACAACAAATTCTATCTCCTTACGCTTCAAATCTGCGTAAGACTTTTGCCGATCCGATGTTGCCTTCAACCGCTCACAAATGAGCTTCACCTTCTCAGTGGTTCCTTTCAACAAAGCTGGCATCGAGACCAACTTCTGTCTCGTTTCAACCCAACAAAGAGGAGTTCTGCACTTCCTCCCGTACAAAGCTTAAAAAGGTGCCATTTGAATACTCACCTGTTAACTATTATTATAAGCAAACTCCACCAAAGGCAAGTGATTCTCCCAAGAGCCTTGAAATTCAATAACACAACACCTCAACATATTTTCAAGAACTTGGGTAAAACGCTCCGACTGTCCATCCGTTTGCGGATGATAAGAAGTACTGAAATTCAGCCCCGTACCCAATGATTGATGCAAACACTCCCAAAACCTTGCGGTGAACCTCGGATCTCTATCCGACACTATAGACTTTGGTACACCATGCAAACGTACAATCTTAGCAATAGACAACTCCGCAAGCTTATCCAAGGTGTACGTAGTATGCACATAGAAGAAATGCACACACTTCGTAAGGCGATCCACAATCACCCAAACATATTCTTCTTTGATAGCGATAGAGGCACACCAGACACAAAGTCCATGGTGATCCTCTCCCATTTCCATTCAGGGATCCTTAACGGCTACAACAACCTTGAATGAAACTGATGTCCAGCATTAACTCGCTGACAAACCATACATTTGCTAACGTACTCAGCGACATCTTTCTTCAATCCCACCCAATAGTACTCATCCTTCAGATCACGATACATCTTTGCACTACCAGGGTGCATAGCGAAAGGACTACTATGAGCTTCGGTCAAAATAGTGCACCTCAACTCAACATCACTTGGCACCACTAGTCGACCCTTAAAACATAAAACACCATCATCATTAAAACAGAAATCTGATGGTCTACCTTCACCAATATCCTGAACATGTGGCACAAGGAATCACCCAACAATTGTTTGTCCTTTATCAACTGAACCAAAGATGGTTTCCCTTGCAATTCAGTAACAAGACCACCATCTCGCGATATGCTCAAGCTAGCAGACATCACTCTTAACTCCACCGCCACTTTCCTGCTCAAAGCATTAGCCACAACATTGGCCTTCCCCGGATGGTACTCAATTGTTAGATAGTGATCCTTAAGCAACTCCACCCAACGTCGTTGCCTAAGATTTAACTCTTTCTAAGACATCAGATACTTCAAACTTTTGTGATCCGTGTACACAGTACACTTCTCACTATAGAGATAATGTCTCCAGATCTTTAGAGCAAAAACCATTTCAGCCAACTCAATATCATGCGTAGGATAATTGCACTCATACACTTTCAACTATCGCGATGTATAAGCCACCACCTTACCCTCTTGCATTAACACACACCTTAACCCAACATAGGATGTGTCATTATACACCACAAACTCTTTCTCTGTTTTAGGTTGAACCAAGATAAGAGCTTGCGTCAAAGCTGCTTTTAGCTTCTCAAAAGCTTGTTGTCTCGCTTCCGTCCACTCATACTTAACATCCTTTTGCAACAACTTTGTCAAAGGGGCAACAATCTTAGAAAATCCTTCCACAAACCCCCGGTAGTATCCTGCCAACCCAAGGAAACTACGAACTTCATGAACGGACTTAGAAGGCTTCCAATTCATCACCGCCTCCACCTTCTGGGGATCACCTCAAATCCCTTCTGCCGAAACCACATGACCAGGGAAAACCACTTCCTTTAGCCAAAACTCACATTTGCTTAGCTTAGCATAAAGCTGATTTTCCAACAACGCTTGCAAAACAATCATCAAATGACCTTCATGCTCCTCCTCAGTACGAGAGTACACACGAATATCGTCGATGAACACCACAATGAACTTGTCCAAGAATTCATGGAACACCCCATTCATCATGTTCATGAAAGCAGCAGGAGCATTCGTCAAACCGAACGACATCACAAGGAACTCATAATGACCATACCTCGTTCTAAAGGTTGTTTTCGGCACATCCACATCCTTCACCTTTAACTGATAGTACCCTGACCTAAGGTCAATCTTTGTAAACACGGCCGCTCCGTGAAACTGATCAAAAAGATCATCAATCCTCGGCAAAGGATACTTGTTTTTTATGGTCAACTTATTCAGCTGACGATAATCAATGCACATCCTAATCGTGCCATCTTTCTTTTTAACAAACAAGACCGGTGCACCCCAAGGTGACACACTACGCCGAATAAAGCCACGGTCAAGCAACTCCTGAAGTTGCATCTTCAACTCCTTCAACTTTTTGGGTGCCATGCGATAGGGAGCAATGGACACCGAAGTTGTGTTCTCATACAACTCGATTCCAAATGCAACATCTCGACTAGGCGGAAAACCAGGTAATTCCTCCAGAAACACTCCATGGAACTCAGACACGGTTTTTATATCCTGATCGCACACCTCTTTTGAATTGGGATTCATAACAAAGGCTAGATAAGCCTCACACCCTTGCCGAAACATCTGGCATGCTTCCAATGTAGACACCACATTAGCTAGAAACTTCACATTTTCACCTACCACAACAATCTCATAATCATCCGCAAGTTTCAACAAAACTCGCTTGCTTTCGAAATCCACAACGACTCTATGCTCAACAAGCCAATCCGTTCCAAGGATTACATCAAAACCATAGAATGGCAATTCCATAAGATCAACAAGAAACACATAATCTTGCACCTTTAAGGGGCATCTCCTATACAACTTTCTTGTCACAACCGTCTCACTAAAGGAACTAGTCACACGCATACCAACACCCAAAGACTCAACAGGCAAACCAAGCATTTGAGCATGTTCACACCAAATGTACGAGTGTGTAGATCCAGAATCAATCAATGAAAGTAATGACAAGTATTGCAAAGTAAAGGTACCAACGATCACGTCCGTGTCATTCCTTCCCTCACGATGGGCATACACTCGAGCCTGACCACCACCCTCAGGTTGGACGGCCACCACATGTGCCACATTCCTTCCACCCTTATCTCTACGCTGGAAATTACCACGACCGTGCCCACGACCTCTCTGTGGCTTAGCCGCTCTCACCAGAGCTTGTCCCTCTCTCAACGGATGAGGACAATATTTCTTCATATGCCCCCGATTACCACAGTTCCAACATGTACCAAGGTTACCCCAACACTCACCAGCATGTCTTCTACCACACCGGTTACACTCAGGAGTCCTCAAGAAAGCATTCGGTCATTGCTGACCTCTTCTAGGGTTACCACCCCCACGTATAGCATCATAATGCAGCTTTCTATCCTTATGTCTCTTGTTGCAATCTCTACCAAAATCATGCTCAATAGCTCGCTTCCCCGACCTAGATCCTCCTACTCGACTAGCCAAACCAAGATTCAACTCAATTTCCTTAGCTCTAGTGACCAGAACATCGAAATCAGTATAATTGGATGCGAGCATATAGGTTTTCACGTCCGCCACCAGCCCATAATGGAACTGTTCACACCTTTCTCTCTCGTTAGGAATCAACTCAGGTGCATATTGGCTAAGGCGAACAAATTGAATCTCATATTCAGCCACATACATGCTCCCTTGCACAAGGGACATAAACTCTCTCTTTTTCTTGTCGAGGTAGCGAACTCCCAGATATTTCCGCTTGAACGCATTCAAAAAGAATGTCCATGTCACTTCATCATATTCCATTCCCGTAATAGTGGTCGTCCTCCACGTGTACGCATCACCATGCAATAGTGACACAATGCATCCCAGCTTCTGAACATTATTGCATTTCAGCTGTCCAAGTATCCTCTTGGTGCTCTCCAACCAATACTCATAACCTTCCAGGGTCAAACCTTTAAACTCAATCCCTCTCAGACTACGAAGGCGCTCCAACGACAACCTTACATTAGCACCTTCCTGTGGTGCAGCTCTATGAGCTCCAGCTACTGCTGCCTGGAAAGCTCCAACAATAGCTTGTATCAACAGGGTCATATCAAGAGCAGCTTGCCCCGGACCTCCCTCGGGTCCAGCAACCCCAGCACCAACTCCAGCAGCACCAACCCTAGCTCCACCACCACCAGGTGGTCCACCAGGTGGAGGAGGAGGTAGATCCTCATCATTCTCTACATTCTCATTCTCAGCCGTAGCTCTAGTATTTATTCTAAGCTCTCTACGTGGCCCCATAGTAAAACAATGCACTGACAAAATACAATAAATCCAATTAGGCATAATAATGTAAGTAATCCAAGTACTCAAGCTCCTTTTTGAAAACAACTCTTCTCATTAGTAATGACATGGCAATGGGATCCCCAACTATACCCCAAACATAGCATAACATCTCAAATTCATCTCAATTGAATCATACATCAAAAGTCATACATCATACTTTAACCGAAATGTGACAAACATACATAACCACATACAATAACCCGTTACCAAGCCCCCAATTATTCGATAACCTGGCTCTGATACCAACAAATGTAACCCCCTTAGCCCGACCTAGACACTTAACCCGAACTACGAAGATTACACGGGGAAAACCAAAGTCAACCCGAAAGTCAACCTTGATTAACGACCCTTTTTTATTTTTAATCTTTTCTAGATTTACATTAAGCCTATGTAAATACACAAGAATCATGAGAGAGAAGGGCACATCGATTGGATAGCACTTAAGGACTCAATTGCATGAATTACACTTTTAGGGACCAAAATGTATTTTTTTGAAATTATATGGTCTTTACAGAAATTAATGTTACCAATATGTAATTAGTCATATTACATGCTTCTTTGTCAAATTTCAGCTTAAAATGACATTCCTAGCTCAAGCAATTGCATCTACAACATTCAGGACTAAAATATAAAACATGGAAACTATAAACAATTCAAATTCATCATCCAACGGTCATCCATTTCGGAACACCAACCTTCGTACCGAAACGCCCGTATCGAAACAGTGTTGACTGTTTCGGTGCTCAGGTGCGTTCCGAGACCGGTATTGGAACAGGCCCCTCCAGTAGACAAAATGTTCCGAAACACCTTCAACCGTTCCGAAACGCTATGGCAATTACATGCCCCCATTTCGAAAAAGTTAAGGGTGTTTCGATACACTCTGTCCTGTGACAACAGAAATTGCTGGTTTTTCACCTCTTAGCCCACTCAAGCATGCTTCAAAATGCATCATAACATACCAGCAACTCAATTTGACACTAAAGATCATATTTAGGAACCTTAAGCTAGAGCATGGCATCAAACACATGATCACTGAATCTATATGCATGCTTCCTAGCCACAAATCCAAATATAAGCATCCAAACCTCAAACCAAACCATGAGGACCATTTACAACCCATAAAAGCCATCACAAACATGCCACAAACTTAGGGAGTTCAAAACACATCTCCCAAAGACAACCTTGGAGTCCCATTGTCAAATATCAAAACTAAAGTGTATAAAAACATCACTATCCATGAGCTTTGCACTTCCTTGGATGTTTCTAACCTTCTTGCTACCCAAAACACCTCAATTATCTGCATTATTTGTAAAAGAGAGCGTAAACACATTTGCTTAGTGAGGCACGCTCTAAAGAAAACCAACTCAATAATGCATTAATCAAAACACTTTCTCAAAAGCCTTTTTCTACAACATGCTCATTCTATCTTATGCTTGAAAACCATTTCAAAGAAAAACTTCATTGAAAACACATGTACCTCAATTCTATCTCATGCATTTAAACATATGCAAATCTCATGGCAAGGTCATACACATGCTTGTGAAAACTAAAGCATTTCATATGCATTTCTTGTAACCCCCTTAACTCGGCATAGACGGTCGACCCAAATTAAGAAGATCACACAGGGAAAACCAAAGTCAACCCGAAAGTCAACCTTGATTAACGACCACCACCAGGTGGAGGAGGTAAAACCGCACTCCCAACATTCTCCTCATTCTCATTCTCACTTTGAGCCGTAGCTCGCACATTATTCCTCAACTCTCTACGAGGTGCCATACTATAACCATGCAATTACAATGCAAAATAAACAAAATCAGGCCCAGCAAGGTAAACAATCCAAGTACTCAAGCTCATTTCCAATTAAAAACAACATCATTTCATTAGCTTTGATTTGGCAATGGGTACCCACAACAGGCTTCATCACAGCATACACCACAATTGCAACATACATGCAATTCACTAAACAAGCTTCCACCCAACAAGCATACATAGCATACATACTTTATACATCCACATAATCATTCCCAATTACTCGAGAACTCAGCTCTGATACCACCAAATGTAACCCCCTTAACCCGGCCTAGACGGTCGACCCGAATTAAGAAGATCACACGGGGAAAACCAAAGTCAACCCGAAAGTCAACCTTGATTAACGACCCTTTTTTTTCTTTTAAAACTTGTCTAGATGCATACTATCCCTAGGCATGATCACACAATCAGCATACTCAAAGATCATAACCATCAGAGAACATTCAGGGACCCAATTGAACAAATTACAACTTTAGGGACCAAACTGTAATTTTAGAAAATTAAAAGGACTTAATCCAATTTCAAGTTACCAATATGTAATTAATCATATTTCATGCTTCTTTGTCAAATTTCAGCTCAAACGGACATCTCAAACTCATTTAATTGCAAAAACAAGTTTCAAGACCAAAACGCAAACATTTCAAAACATATAACTGCCCATGTCAGCCCCCAACGGTCAGGTGTTCCGAAACAGGGAGAACTTGTTTCGAAACGCGGGACCGTTCCGCAACGTGTTCCGAAACAAGGCCTGGTAGAGACATTTTCGTTTCGGAACGGTACCTTCTGTTTCGAACGCCTGGGCCACTACAGGGCCCCCGTTCCGAAACAGTAGCTCCCGTTCCGATACGGCCTGCCCAGATTGCAGAAAAATTGCTCTTTAAACATTCAATTGAGCTACCAAACATGCTCCAAAAGCCACCAAAATTTACCAGCAAGACATACAACATACAAGGAACATAATTGCATCAACCAAACATCAATATGGCATCAATTATGAAAAACCCCAATTCTATAGGCATGCTTCCTATTTATAAAACCATTCAAGCATGAAAACACCATAACCACTTCATAAAGGCCAATTACAAGATCCAACATTATTAACAACATTAAACCAACTTAGGGAGTCCAAAACATCTCCCAAAACAACAACATTGGTCCCCCATTGCCAAATACCCAAAAGCTAATAGTTTGAGAAAATGTTCACCATACACGAGCTTTGTTCACCACTTGGATTCTTCACCACCTTGTTGCCCTAAAATGCACTTTAATGCTCTGCATTATTGGTTTAAGAAAAGAGAGAGCGTAAGCAAAAGCTTAGTGAGGAATGCTCATTAAAAACCACACAATAATGCATTTATAAAACACTTTTATAAACCATACTTCAAAACAACATTTGAACATGCTCATAAGCATTTAAAACAAGCAATTCATGCTTCAAGTTCATAACATGTCATATTGGCAACAAGTGATAATCATAGTCTTTTTAAATCATGATCAACATAAGACTCACACATGGACTTTTAAACACCATTGTGATCTTATAATTCACAAGGACCACACAAGGACTTTTAACCACCTTTGTGTCCTTAACAAGTATCATCCATGGACTTTTAAACACCATGACAAGGACCACACAAGGACTTTTAACCACCTTTGTGTCCTTAACAAGAATCACCCAGGGACTTTTAAACACCTTGGTGTTCTTAAATAACAAGGCTCACTCAAGGACTTTTAACCACCTTAGTGACCTTAACAAGAATCAATCATGGACTTTTAACCACCATGAAGTTCTTAGAATCCACAAGGCTCACACAAGGACTTTTAACCACCTTTGTGACCTTCAAGGCTCACCTAAGGACTTTTAACCACCTTAGTGACCTTAACAAGAACCAACCATGGACTTTTAAACACCATGTTGTTCTTAAACCTTTTTCAAAACATCACTTGCCAATATGCATCATTTATCATCAATATTCCACTGTTTTAAAGCATTTAACAAAGCCATAAACATCAAGCATCTTTAAGCATCAAACCGCATTAAAACAATGTTCAAAACAAGGAACTCTTACCTTGAGCTTCCTTCAACACATGGCTTATAATCTCAGCAAATAAACATGCTAGATATGCTTTAAAAACAGAATTTAAAACATGCAAACAATCACATTGCACCCAACCATCTCATGGTTCCTCAACAAGAGAGTTTTTCCGAAAACTTACTCTTGAGCTTAGCAAAGTTGTTTAGACTTAGACTAAGCTCCCAAACCTTCAAAACATTGGTTTCAAAGCTGAAAACCAAAATCCACTCACCGATTCCGTTTCGCCACTTGCCGAAACACCAATCAAGCTTCCGGATCACCACCTCTAGGATCCAAAGATGACTCCCCTGTTTTAAACACATCAAAGCAGAGGATTAATGCATCATCATGCATTAATAGCTTCAATGAAAGCACCTAAACCCGCTGCTCTCATCCACCCCCCATTTTCGGCTACCAAACACAACCGAAAATGCATCCAAACAACTCCACAACATTACCCAGCCAAGATCCATCAAAACTAAACATTCTTACACATCAAATAACATCCAAAAAGGATCTAACCACGTCCTTATACCTCCAGCTATAACAAATCAACAAGATCACTACAAAAACCATCAAAAACTCAAGCAAAACTTAGGAAATTCAACCTATCCGGGATTGCATTAATTAAACCTCAATTCCTCATCAATTTAACATTCATTTATCATCAAAAAGACACCTCAAATCACTGCTTAAACAGATCATACGAATTTTAACCAAAATCAAGCAAATCTTGCATTTAAAAACCAAGATCAAGAACAAACCAATAAAACCTCTTATAAAACACAACTTAATGATTGAGAACTTAGGAAATTCAGTAAAGAACTGAGAGTTTAGAGGAGAAGGACGTTCTTACCTCCAAACTTGAGTTTCTTCCTTTTAGAACCAAGTTTTCTTGAAAATCCACTTAGCAAATGGTAAGGTTTTGATGAGAAGATGATTAGCAATCAAAAGAGAATTGAAAAGAGATATTTAGGTGACAAAATCAGAGGGAAAAGCTCTGGAGAAAGATGTTTGGCTTGAGAGAATAGTTGAGAGAAAATGAAAATGGAAAATGGATAAGTTAGTTGGAAATTAGGAAAATATCTTCCCTCCTTTTTAGCTTTATTTAAAAACCTTTAATAAATCATTTAATATCTTAGAAAAATCTGGAGAAACTCACATTGGGTAAATAGCTCCTTAAAGATTCAAAGTTTCAATCCTTTTTAAAACAGTCTCACAGTTTTCAAAAATTACATTTTGGTCACTAACCAAAATGTCACCCTTCCAAACCTCATTTTGCAAAATTGATTCCACCATTCTCTTATATATAATAAAAGAGGATTTTAAGACATTTTCCATATTTTTAATGCAACCCGAACTAGGTTTTCCTAATTCCACCTTTTTGTATTCGAACCGCACTTTGACTGAACCGGTCCAAACCCAAAACTTCTAAGCCCAAAACCGGGGCGTTACATTTCTCATAGCATAAATCATCTCATCAATAGGTACATGTGAATCAAAAGCATTTTCATATATTATATTGGCATTTCACATCTCATCATTACTCGGATATGTGGACAACCACTAGACACTTCCGATGGAATCTCACATCACCGTACTCACTCGTCTAGTAACATAATTTCCGGTGGAATCTCTCATCACCGTACTCACATGGCAGAATCTCTCATCGCCACAAAGCTTGGGTATTTCACCAAGTTCTACCCGATGGAATGCCCATCATCGGTCTCTCCCTTTGGATTGAATCCAAAGAGCACGTACAAATTTTTAGTTTATAGTGCACTCTCATCCTATTGATCGATGAATTATATCCGGTAAATATCTCATCTTCTATACAAATATATTATGTCAAAACATCATCTCACCTACTGTTTTTCATGCAACATTTCTCAAATCTTTCTCATCTCATTTCAAAACCATAACATTTGACATGCTTTAAAACAAAAGCTCAAAACTCATCAATGCAACATGTTATTTCATGAAATCATTTCAAGCATCATCTCATACTGCAAATCATGAATAAAAAGAGTAGGAATTTATCTATCTCAACCCATGAGCATGTAAAAGCATTTTAGGGGCAACCATCACATATATGAGAGCAATCTAGCCAATTCTTGCTTCCAGACTTAGGAAGGTGTTTCAAACCTTTCCTAAATCTCCAAACCTTGATTCCTTGTCCATCAAGGACTTCTAAAACCATTCGCACTCACGGATTACATTTCGCTTGCTCGCCGAAACGTTATCTAAGCTCCCGAATCAACACCAAAGGTGTCCGAAGATGTCTCCCCTGTTTATAACACAAAAGATCAGAGGATTAATGCATCATCATGCATTGAAATCATCAGCCACACATCTAAACTCGCTGCTCTACTCAAGAAAAACATTTCGGCTACCTAAAACAACTAAATCACCTCGAAACTCTTCCACAACAAAGCCCAGCCAAGATCTATCACTTCTAATCATTTCTAAACATCAATCAACATCAAAAACCACCACAAATTGGTCCTTATACCTCCAGCTAAAACGGAACACCAAAACCACCCCAAAAACCACCATTCTAGCATATAAAACTTAGGAACCCAAGCCTATTCGGGATTTGTTTGATAAAACCTCATTTATAACATCAACTACCATCCATAACACATTAGAAAACAACCTCAAAACAGAGTCTAACAAACAACTACGAAAATCATCAAGATCTCTCCAAAATCCTTGAGTTTTAATACAATTTCTTGTTTCTAACATTAAAGCAACTCAAAAATCATAAACAAAGGATTAATAACTTGGGAGTTTCAGTAAAGAACTGATCATTAGAGGAGAAGGAAGAAGCTTACCTCTAATGGCTGATTTCTCCTTAATTTGGGCAAGTTTTCTTGAGAATCCAATGTAAAAACAATGGGATTTGGTGAGGAAAAGATTAGGAATCAAAAGGAGAAATCTGATGGAGGAAATGTGTTTGGCTGAAAAGAAATTGAGAGAAAATGCAATGAGAGAAAATTGACGTAAGGTAGTTACGAAAAGTCAAAGATGGTTTTTCCTTTAATCAATCTTTATTTCCTTTAATTAAAACATTATTAAAATCACCAAAAATAAGGACAAATCTGATTAAAAACATTTTTGTAAAATTAGCTCCCTAAAGATTCAAAGTTTCAATCCTTCACAAAACAATCACTATTTAACTTTTGCAAAAACTACGATTTGGTCACTACACCGAAATGTAGTATTTACAAACCTTATTTTGTAAAATTGTTTTCACCATAATCATTAATATAATAAATGAGGATATTTAGGGATCTTTCCATATTTTTAAAGCATCTCGAACTAGGTGTTCCCTAAATCTCCCTTTTAGATTCGAACCGTTCTCGACCAGTCCGATTCGAACTTTAAAACATCTAGGCCCAAAATTGGGGCATTAAAATATTCTTATAACACTCAGCCTGAGCAGTAGGTGTTGCAGGCTCAATATTCTAAATAGGAGGGTCCTGTAGATTCGAAGGATTTAGAGGGTTTCCTCCTCTTATCTCCTCACTATGAGTCGAGGAGCCGGTGGCAAGCTCGTCAATGTGAGCTTCGTTAGTTTCAGACAAATCTATATAAAAGATCAGATTAGTCGACAAGTCACAATACACACAATATATAACTCCTATGTGGCAAAGTAACACAATAACAATGCAATAAGCTTCGATTTAGTCCTAGAATCGACTAAACTCTAGCTCTGAAAGCACAAATGTAACACCCCCTTCCCCCCTGGTCGAGAACCGGGTCGAAAAGTACTACCGATGATAAGTATGGTGATCGGTGCAATAAAATTTCAATTCATAAACAATACGTGAACAATGTTATACTATAAAACATTACCAAATATGTATCTTAGTCCAATTTACCCAATATGAAACGATAATTAATCATTTAGGACAAATTCTTAAACTATTACAAGTTTTAGGGACTAAACTATAAATATGATATTTTAGATGTCCTTCGATGCAATTGATTACGCATAATGAAATTCAATATAATTCGGAATTCATTTACTCATCCAATTGATTTGTCCTAAATTTAGTGACCAATTTGTGAACAATGTAAATCTTCAATCTATGCCTTTTAACCGACTTAACTAGCCTTGTATCAAAACACCTTGATGTCGTTTTGATACGGGTATACGACGGTCAAACTTGGTTGACTTTTCCCAAACCCCGTATCGATACAGGTAAACCATGTTTTGGTACGGGTTGCTTTCATTGACTCTGACCATTAACTCGTTCCGATACAGGTTAGGCCCGTATTGAATCATGGAATTCCAGTGGCAAAATGTTTTGATACAATCCGAAACCGTATCGATATGCCCTATTTCCTAGGTTTAATTATGCTTAACCGTATCAATACGCCATTACCCCGTATCGATACGACCTGACCTGTAATGACATAGTTTTGCTGGGTTTTAATAGAATTGACCTACCAAATGGTGTTCAAATGCAATGAAACTTCACGCACAATATTTCAATCTTAGATAATATTGACATGGCAAATTTTATGATCATTCGAATACGTTTACTAGATTTTCACCTATGTGAGCCATATATTCCATTTTTTCCAACTTTTAGTCATACCAAAAGTCATTTTAGGGCCTTTAATAACATTACAACTTATACACATTACAAGCATACCAAAATGGGCACAAAAGACTAATTCAACTACTTTTCCACCTTCCTAGGAGTTCATAAGATCAAAATACATTACTTTTGGCTTGTAGTGACTTGTCTTGTTGTGACTTATCTGATCTTCTGCAATGGTCGATTTCGTAACCTGAAATGCATAAGATGGGACACATTAGGCATACTTTTCCTAGTGGGATAGTCATATACAAAGTAAATATCAATGAGTGATACATTTACACATTCTCATGCTTATTAATATCAATATCACGCTCCAATATACAATGTTTAACACATCAATTTCTTTATTAACCCTTGGATCGAATCAATATAATGGATACGTGAATTCTTACGCCTCGGCAAATCAATGAATGGTCTAGTCCCTCGCCTCGCCAATATGACCAATACCAAAACACATCCCTCTGCCTCGCCAAATTAATATAGGTCGTAGCCTTAGGAAAGCACGTTTGAGATATTTGCCGGAAAGCATGGTTTGGGGGTTTAGATTGAGTTTAAAACACTAATATATGCCGGAAAGCACGTTTGAGATATTTCGCTATAGTTTCTAGGTTATTGTACCATTGATTTTATGATCATGCTCTTGTTTTGAAGATATATTTATACTTATTGTTTTATGCATCTTTTGAGAAATGAAATGATGACTTGAAAGATCCCATGAGATAGAATTGATGTTTCAATGAGTTTGAACTACTTGAGAAAATGATATGCATTGCAC
Organism: Hibiscus tridactylites; assembly: GCA_958450335.1. Taxonomy (NCBI): domain Eukaryota; kingdom Viridiplantae; phylum Streptophyta; class Magnoliopsida; order Malvales; family Malvaceae; genus Hibiscus; species Hibiscus tridactylites. The sequence continues at coordinate 71,258,667 of OY288271.1, forward strand.
ATGCTTCTGAAATGGGATGAAATTGTTTTAGATTGATGCATTGAAAAGTAGTAGGTAATGATGTTTAAAATGAATATATTGGCATGAGATGAGACTATTGTTATCGGATATAATTGGTCGACCAATAGGATGAGAAGTGCACTATAAAATACAAAATTCATACGTGCTCTTTGGTCCGGGCAATGGGGGTAGTGCCACCCATTCCAAAGTGAGAGTCTAATGATATGATACTCCATCAGGGTAGGTCTTGGTGAGACATCCAAGCTTTGTGGCGATGAGAGATGCCGCCATGAGAGTTCGGTGATGTGTGATTCCACTAGGTTAGGACTTGATATTTAGTCAAGCTATCCACATATCTGAGTAATGTTGCTAATATGCCAATATATGAGATTGATTATGAGATTCACATGTACCTTGATTATAATTGATTTATGCATTGTGTTTTGCATATGAGAATATGATTTGGGAAATGCTTTATGAGATTTTAGCATGTAAGGTTATGCCTTCAGATTTTGCATTGTGATGAATGCGTAAGATATATGGTACATGTGGCTTTAAATGATGTGGTATTGCTTTGAAGATGATTTCAAGCACGGGATAGAAATAACATGATGAGATAGAGATTTCTAAATGAGAAATAGTTTTTAAAATGCATTTTTCTATTGGTTTGTTTTTAGCATCCCTCACTAAGCAATTGTGCTTAGGCTTTCTTTTTCCAACAATGTAGAGGATTAGCTTGTGTGGACCGCAAAGAGGCAAGAAGGTTTCCAAGGATTTGGATTAAGCTCAAGTATGGTTTTACATTTGCTTATTAATAATAATATTTGGCAATGAGAAAATACCATGTGGTTTTGGGAGATGTATTTTGGATCTCCTTGTTTGAGGCATGTTTGTAATGTCCTTAATGTCTTGTAAATGGCCTTTAATGTTTGGTTTATGCCTTGGTTTAGGTTTTGACTCTTAAGTGGCTATTTTGCATAAGTTGCATGCCTTTAGATTCCTTTGATGCATATGGATATAGTATGGTGTTGTTTCTGCCATGTATGATTCTGCATTGATGTCTTAAACATGTTGGAAGCATGTTGGGATGGTTTAGTATGGATTAAATTGTGAAAAACCACCAAAAAGTGTTACTACGGGCCCACGCGTTTCGGTACACTCAAGCATGTAGCGAAAAGGTGAGCCTAAAATAGCCTAAGTGTTTCGAAATAGAGGAAGCCTATTCTAGTACAATTTGCTACTGGAAGCTTCTGTTCTGAAACACGATACAGGCCCGTGCTCCGAGCCATGAGAACCTATTTCGGTACACCTATTTCGATACAGGGCAATCTGTACCGAAACAGATGTCTGTTATGTTAGTTGTTGGAATATTTTGAAGTTATGTTTCTTTACGTTTTGACCCCTAAATGTTGTGAATGCAAATAATTGAGCATGAATGACTGTTTTGAGTTGAGTTTTTATAGAGAGGCTTGTAATATGATTAATTAAGGATTAGTAATCTAAAAAGTGAAGAAGTCCTGGTTTTTGTTAAATTTAAAAAATGGTTCCTAAAGTGTAATTGTATGCAATTTAATCCCCAATCGTTGTCTGATTGAATTGTAAATTGTTCTTCTGCGATGTTAATCACCTAGGACCATATTGAGCATGTAGACAAGATAAAATGAAAAAATAGGGTTGTTTATTAAGGTAAACCTCCCAGTTTACTTTAATATTCCCCGCGTGACCCATTCGGTTCGGCCTATCGTCTAGACCGGGTCAAGGGGGTTACATTTGGTTGTATTAGAGCCAGGTTTTGTAAAAATTGGGAGGTAAGGTTGATGGGATATTGTTGTTTGGTTGAATCATTGATGAATGCTATACATGGTGATTGATTATGCAATGTTTTGATCATTGTTTGACTTGTATGAGATGCACGATGTTTAATAACATGAATTGTGATTGTTATATGTTGTTGGGGGAGAAATTAAGGGTACCCATTGCCATATTATTACTAATGTAAAGAGAATTTTTGTTTTGAAAACTAAAAACTTGAGCACCTTGGATTCTTGCTTTGGCTAGCCTGATTGATTTATTGTTGCATTCTTTTTAGTAAAACCGTTTTGGTAATGGGACCGAGAGGAGATCTTAGAGCTAATGTGAATAATGTGGTTGATAGTGAGATTAAAGAAAATGTTGAGAGTCTCCGAAATATTCTTGATTAGATGAATTGCAATGATGTACGAAAGTTGGGTTTTGTTGTATCTTTGCTTCGCGGAGATGATTATACGTAGCGGATGACCATCCCTACGAGTATGGGACCTACTAATGTTAATTGGGAGTTCTTTGGAATTTTTTTCAAGAGGAAGAATCTGGGCGATTGCTATCTTGATGAGAAGAAATGAGAGTTTATGTCTTTGGTGCAAGGAAACATGATTGTTTCCGAATACGAGGTTGAGTTGTGCGGATGATCTAGCGAACACTAGGTCTAGCGTCTGATGAACGCAAGTGATGTGAGCCTTGTGACATTGTTTGATTAAGGCATTGTGTAAGATGAGAATGTGGTTTTAGGAATGTTTGTTCGAGATTTCGTTTCTTGTAGGACCGGAGTGGTAATCATCGATAATGGTGATGTTTTGGTTTAGTATTTTTGGCGAGTAAATGGAAAATGTGCAAGTGGCATTCGAGGTTGCGAAGAATCAAGTATTTTGAGAATACTTGGTGTTTAAGGTTAACAAGACTGGTAGCAGTTTCATGTGCAATGATGAACCGAAGCAAATCTTGACTGGAAATCAAGACGTGAAGTAGTCTTTATGTCGAAGCTTTCGTTTTAGAGGTGGATAAGTGCAAATTTTGGCGAAGGTGAATGGGGTGCTTTAGGGATGTGAATTTGGTTGCAAATGATCGGTCTGAGAATATTGTTTGTAAGTGTGAATCGTTAATCATACACAATACAAACCACTTATATGTAATATTTAAATACTTCATTAAATGCATGTATTTGGGCGTGATATTAGAAAATTTGCATGCATATGCATAGGCATCTACGAGGGCATGTAGTTGGCATACACACATATGTTCACATTTACGGATGATTTCTCGGAGACCGATGAAGATGAGATGTAAGCAGCTTTCGTAAATAGATTCTTTAAAATCTTGAGGAGTAAAGGAGGTGTTTAAAGTGGTTTTTGGGGTCGAGGGTGTTTAAAATGGTGTTTGGAGATCAAGGTCTTTTCTGGATTAGTGCTTCTAATGATGAATGTTGAGGAAATTTTCTTAAGTTGTAATGTTGTTGGCAAAGTTGCGACATTGGAGATGTCATTTGTTTGTTCAAGGTCATGTGTATGAGGTTGATCTTATGCAATTTCCTTTCTATGGTATCGATGTAATTCTTGGTATGGATTGGTTAACCAAGCAAAGGGTTGTGGTTGATTTTGAGACCAAGCGAGTTTCGTTGAAACTTGTCGATGATTATGAGCTGGTGGTTGTAGATGAGAATGTGAAATTCTTATCTAATGTGGTTTCGGCTCTTGAAGCGAGTCAGATAATGCGTATGGGATGTGATGCTTTCCTAGCTTATGTGATCAATTTAAGCACAAAAGAGGTGCGAGTGCAAGACATATGTACGGTGTGTGAGTTCCTAGGTGTCTTTCCGGAAGATTTGCCTCGTTTTCCACCAAGCTAAGAGGTTGAGTTTGGCATTGAGTTATACCAGAATACGTCTCCAATGTCTATTGCTCCCTATCGAATGGCTTTGAAAGAGTTGAAGATGCAACTTTAGGAATTGCTTGATAGAGGCTTCATTAGGCCTAGTGTTTCACCATGGGGCGCACCAGTCTTGTTTGTGAAGAAGAAAGACGGCACGATGAAAATGTGTATAGATTACCGTCAATTGAACAAGTTGACAGTTAAGAACAAGTATTGTAACGCCCCGGTTTTGGGCTTAGAAGTTTTGGGCTTGGACCGGTTCGGTCAAAGTGTTGTTCGAATATAAAAAGGTAAAATTAGGAAAGCCTAGTTCGGGTTGCATTAAAAATATGGAAAAATGTTCTAAAATCCTTTTTTAATATATATAAGTGAACTGTGAAATCAATTTTACAAAATGAGGTTTGGAAGGGTGACATTTTGGCTAGTGACCAAAATGTAAATTTTGAAAACTGCGTGACTGTTTTAGAAAGGATTGAAACTTTGAATCTTTAAGGAGCTATTTACCCAAAGGGAGTTTCTCCAGATTTTTCTAAGATATTTAATGATTTAATTCTGAGTTTTAAACAAAAGAAAAGTGGAGGGAAGTTATTTTCCATTTTCAACTAACTTTTCCAATTTTCCTTTTCTCTCATTTTCTCTCAAACCAAACATTCTCTCCAGAGCTTTTTCCTCTGATTTTGTCACCTAAATACCTCTTTTCAATTCTCTTTGGATTTCTAATCATCTCATCAACAAAACCTCACCAATTGCTAATTGGATTTTCAAGATTTTGGTTCTAAAAAGGGAGAAACTCAAGTTTGGAGGTAAGAACGTCCTTCTCCTCTAAACTCTCAGTTCTTTACTGAAATTCCTAAGTTCTCAATCCTTAATTGATGTTTTATAAGTGGTTTTAAAGTTGTGTAATGGATCTTGGCTTAAAATGCAAGATTTGGTGATTTTTGATGGATTTTCGTTTGATCTGATTGGGCTGTGTTTTAAGGTGTTAATTTGATGATAAATGAATGTTAATTTGATAAGGAATTGAGTTTTAATTAACGCAATCCCGGATAGGTTGAATTTCCTAAGTTTAGCTTGCGATTCTTGGTTGTTTTGGAGTGATCTTGTGGATCTGTTGTTGCTGGAGGTATAAGGATGTTGTTAGGTCCTTTTTAGATGTTAAATGATGTTAAAGGATGTTTAGTTTTGATGGATTTTGGCTGGGCATTGTTGAGGAGTTGTTTGGATGCATTTTCGGTTGTGATTGGTAGCCGAAAATGGAGTGTGGATGAGAGCAGCGAGTTTAGGTGCTTTCATTGAAGCTATTAATGCATGATGATGCATTAATCCTCTGCTTTGATGTGTTTAAAACACGGGAGTCATCTTTGGATCCAAGTGGTGGTGATCCGGAAGCTTGATTCGTGTTTTGGCAAGAAGCGAAATGGAATCGGTGAGTGGAATCTGGTTTTCGGCTTTGAAACCAGTGTTTTGAAGGTTTGGGAGCTTAGTTTAAGTCTAAGCAACTTAACTAAGCTCGAGAGTAAGTTTTCGGAAAAACTCTCTTGGTGATGGCCATGGTTTTTGGTTGTATGCAATGTGTTGTTTGCATGATTTTAAATCTGTTTTGAAAGCATATCTAGCATGTTTATTTGCTGAGGTTATAAGCCATGTGTTAAAGGAAACTCAAGGTAAGAGTTCCTTGTTTTTGAACATTGTTAAATGTGGTTTGTTGCCTAAAGATGCATGATGTTTATGGCTTTGTAAAATGCTTTAAAACAGTGAGATATTGATGATAATGATACATATTGGCAAGTGATGGTTGAGGTCACAAAGGTAGTTAAAAGTCCTTGTGTGAGCCTTGTACATTTAAGAACATCAAGGTGGTTAAAAGTCCTTGGATGGTTCTTGGTTAAGATCACAAAGGTGGTTAAAAGTCCTTGTGTGAATCTTGTGAATTTTAAGAACAACATGGTGTTTAAAAGTCCATGGTTGGTTCTTGGTTAAGGCTTAAGGTGGTTAAAAGTCCTTGTAAGCCTTAGTTACTTAAGAACTCCAAGGTGTTTAAAAGTCCTTGGGAGATTCTTGTTAAGGACACAAAGGTGGTTAAAAGTCCTTGTGTGGTCCTTGCCATGGTGTTTAAAAGTCCATGGGTCCATGGTGTTTAAAAGTCCATGGGGATAAGATCACAATGGTGTTTAAAAGTCCATGTGTGAATCTTATGTGAAATGTATCACTTGTTGCCAATATGACTTGTAATGGAATGGAAGCATGTATTGCTTGTTTTAATGGTTTTAAGAGCATGTGTAAAGTTGCTTGAAGTACGATTTATAAATGAGTTTATAAATGCATTATTGAATGGTTTTAAATGAGCATTCCTCACTAAGCTTTTGCTTACTCTCTCTCTCTTTTTCTTAAACCAATAATGCAGAGCATTAGAGTGCATTGAGGGCAGCAAGGAAGGCAAGCAATCAAGTGGAAATTAAGCTCAAGTTTGGGAAGGTTTTCTTATACACATTTAGCTTTTGGCATTTGGCAATGGGGGACCAATGTGGATGTTTTGGTAGATGTTTTGAACTCCCTAAGTTTGTTTAATGTTGATAATAATGCTGGAACATGTAATCGGCCATTATGTGATTGATTTGGAGGTTTTATGCTTGATTGGTTTGCTAAGTAGGAAGCATGCCTTTAGATTTGGGGCTTTTCATATATGATGATATAATGATGAATGGTTGATGCAAATATGTCTCTTGTATGTTGTATGAGTTGCTGGTAAAGTTTGGTTGCATTTGGAGCATGTATGGTAAGTCAATTGTGTGTTTTAGCAACCATTTCTCTACATTCTGTGCAGGGCGTATCGGAACGGGTGCCCTGTAGTGGCCCAGGCATCCGAAACGGAAGGTACCTTTCCGAAACGGAATTGCCTCTGCCAGGCCTCATTCCGGAACACGTTGCGGAACGGTCCCGCGTTTCGAAACAGGTTCTCCCTGTTTCGGAACACCTGACCGTTGGGGGCTGACATGGGCGGTTATATGTTTTGAAATGTTTGCATTTTGGTCCTGAATCATGTTTTTGCAATTGTATGAGTTTGGGATGTCCGTTTGAGCTGAAATTTGGCAGTGAAGCATGAAACCTGACTAATTACAAGTTGGTAACTTTAATTTGAGTTAAGTCCTTATAATTGGCAGAATTTACATTTTGGTCCCTAAAGTTCTATTTTGTGCAATTGGGTCCCTGTTTAATCTCTGATGGTTATGATCTTTGAGCATGCTGTTCGTATGATCATCTCTAGGGTTATTGTGCATCTAGACAAGTTTAAAAAGAAAAAAAAGGGTCGTTAATCAAGGTTGACTTTCGGGTTGACTTTGGTTTTCCCCGTGTGACTTTCTTAATTCGGTCCTGAATCTTGTTTGTACAATTGTATGAGTTTGGGATGTCCGTTTGAGCTGAAATTTTGCAGAGAAGCATGAAACCTGATTAATTATAAGTTGGTAACTTTAATTTGAGTTGAGACCTTATAATTTGCAAAATTTACAATTTGGTCCCTAAAGTTGTAAATTGTTCAATTGGGTCCCTGTTTGATCTCTGATGTGTATGATCTTTGAGCATGCTGTATGAATGATCATATCTAGGGTTAAAATGCATCTAGACAAGTTTTAAAAAGAAAAAAAAAAAGGGTCGTTAATCAAGGTTGACTTTCGGGTTGACTTTGATTTTCCCCGTGTGACTTTCTTAATTCGGGTCAACCGTCTAGGCCGGGTTAAGGGGGTTACATTTGGTGGTATCAGAGCTGAGTTCTCGAGTATTTGGGAATGAATGTGTGCATGATTGAAGTATGTATGCCTTGTATGCTTGTTGAGTGAAAGCATGTTGAGTAGTATGTGAATTTGATGTAATTGAGTTGTATGCTGTGATGAAGCATGTTGTGGGTGCCCATTGCCAAATCAAAGCTAATGAAATGATGTTGATTTTAAATGAAAATGAGCTTGAGTACTTTGATTGCTTACCTTGCTGGGCCTGACTTTGTTTGTTTGCATTGTGATTGCATTGTTAGAGTATGGCACCTCGTAGAGAGTTAAGGAGTAATGTGCGAGCTACGGCTCAGAATGAGAATGAGAATGAGGAGAATGCGGGAAGTGCGGTGTTACCTCCTCCACCCGGTGGTGGTGCTGAGGGTGAAAGAGCTGAAGCTGCAGCTGGTGCTGGGGTCGCTGGACCTGAAGCTGGTCAGGGACAAGCTATTCCTGACATGACGATGTTGGTGCAAGCTATTGCTGGTGCTTTCCGAGCGGCAGTAGCTGGAGCTCAAGGAGCTGGGCATCAGGGAGATGCTGGTGTTAGACTACCCTTGGAACGCTTACGTAGTCTAGGTGGGACTGAGTTTAGGGGTTTGTCTGCGGAAGGTTCTGAATCTTGGATGGAGAGTACCAAGAGGATCTTGGGTCAGATGAGTTGCACTGATGTGCAGAAGCTGGGGTGTGTTGTATCCTTGCTACAGGATGATGCTTATACGTGGTGGACGACCACTATTGCTGGGATGGCGGAAGCTGATATAACTTGGACATTCTTCCAGAATGTGTTCAAGAGAAGGTATCTAGGGGTGAGGTACCTAGATGAAATGAAACGAGAGTTCATGTCTCTTACCCAAGGGAGCATGTCTGTAGCTGAGTATGAAGTGCAGTTTGTTCGACTCAGTCAATATGCGCCTGAGTTAGTCCCTGATGAGCGGGCGAGGTGCGAAAGATTCCATTATGGTTTAGTGACGAATGTGAAGATGTACGTGCTGGCTACCGAGTATGATGATTTTGATGTGTTGGTGGGCCAAGCAAAGGATATTGAGATGAATTTGGGTTTATCTGCTAAGAGTGTTGGGTCAAGTGCTGGTAAGCGGGCATCTGAATATAGTTCTGGTGGTGGACGAAACAAGAAGGGACGTGATCAGAAGTATCAGTCCTCGGCTAAGAGAGGTGGTGGTGCACCTGCTCGGGGAGGCAACGCTAGAGCTGATCCGAGTGCTTGTTGGATTTATGGGTCGCGTGGTCATATGAAGCGTGATTGTCCTCGTGCTGTGAGGGAGGTGCAAGCTCCTGTTGCGACAGCTGGTAACGGGTGCTGGAATTGTGGATCTGCGGATCACTTGAGGCGAGAGTGTCCTATGTTGGCTGGTGGCCAAGTGCGTGCTCCTGTTGCTGTTGCACCGCAGAGAGGTCGTGGGCGCGGCCGTGGTAATTTTCAGCGGAGAGAGGAAGGTGGTCGAGGAGTGGCCCATGTTGTGGCTATTCAGCCTGAAGGTGGAGGTCAAGCTAGGGTGTATGCTCAGCGGGAGGGGAGGAATGACGCGGATGTGATTGCAGGTACTTTTACTTTGCAATCCTTGTCATTACTTTCCTTGATTGATTCTGGATCTACGCATTCATACATACTGCGTGAGCATGCTGAATTGCTTGGTTTGCCTGTTGAGTCTTTGGATGTTGGTGTTCGTGTCACTAGTTCTTTTGGTGAGACTGTTGTGACTCGAAAGCTGTATAGAAGGTGTCCTTTGGTTGTTCAAGATCATGTTTTTCATGTTGACCTTATGGAGTTGCCTTTCTATGGTTTTGATGTAATCCTTGGTATGGATTGGCTTGCTGAGCATCGTGCTGTTATGGATTGTGAAAATAAGCGAGTTTTGTTGAAGCTTGCGGATGATTATGAAGTTGTTGTGGTTGGTGAGAATGTGAAGTTTCTTGCCAATGTGGTGTCTACGTTGGAGGCGAGCCGAATGCTGAGGCAAGGATGTGAAGCTTACCTAGCTTTTGTGATGAATCCTAGCTCTAAGGAGTTGCGTGTGCAAAATATTAGAGTAGTGAGGGAGTTTCCTGGTGTGTTTCCTGAGGAGTTGCCCGGTTTACCTCCTAATCGCTAGGTGGAGTTTGGAATTGAGATGTATGAGAATACAACTCCTGTGTGCATTACCCCTTATAGAATGGCACCTAAGGAGCTGAAGGAGCTGAAGACGCAATTGCAAGAATTGCTTGATCGTGGTTTCATTCGGCCGAGTGTGTCACCTTGGGGTGCACCGGTCTTGTTTGTGAAGAAGAAGGATGGCACTATGAGAATGTGCATTGATTACCATCAGCTGAACAAGTTGACTATCAAGAATCGGTATCCGTTGCCAAGAATTGATGATCTCATTGATCAATTTCGGGGAGCAGCTGTGTTCTCTAAGATTGACTTGAGGTCAGGGTATTACCAGTTGAAGGTGAAGGATGTGGATGTGCCTAAGACAGCTTTCAGGACAAGGTATGGGCATTATGAGTTCCTTGTGATGCCGTTTAGTTTGACAAATGCTCCTGCTGCTTTCATGGACATGATGAATCGTGTGTTTCATGAATACCTGAATAAGTTCGTTGTGGTGTTCATTGATGATATCCTCGTGTACTCGCGTACTGAGGAGGAGCATGAAGAGCATTTGAGGATTGTGCTGCAAGCTTTGTTGGAGAATCAGCTTTATGCTAAGCTGAGCAAGTGTGAGTTCTAGCTTAAGGAGGTGGTGTTTCTTGGGCATGTAGTTTCTGCTGAGGGGATTCGTGTTGATCCTCAGAAGATTGAGGCGGTGATGAATTGGAAGGTCCCTAAGTCTGTTCATGAGGTTCGTAGTTTCCTTGGTTTGGCAGGATACTACCGGAGGTTTGTGGATGGGTTTTCTAAGATTGCTGCACCTTTGACGAAGCTGTTGCAAAAAGATGTTAAGAATGAATGGTCGGAAGCGAGACAGCAGGCTTTTGAGAAGCTTAAGGCGGCTTTGACGCAAGCTCCTATCTTGGTTCAGCCTGAATCAGGGAAAGAGTTTGTGGTCTATAGTGATGCATCCTATGTTGGTTTGGGATGTGTGTTGATGCAGGAGGGTAAGGTGGTGGCTTATGCATCGCGGCAGTTGAAGGTGCATGAGCGCAACTATCCTACGCATGATATTGAGTTGGCTGCAGTGGTTTTTGCTCTAAAGATCTGGAGACATTATCTGTATGGTGAGAAGTGTACTGTGTACACGGATCACAAGAGTTTGAGGTATCTGATGTCTTAGAAGGAGTTGAATCTTAGGCAGCGGCGTTGGGTGGAGTTGCTCAAGGATTATGATCTGACGATTGAGTACCACCCTGGAAAGGCTAATGTTGTATCGGATGCCTTGAGTAGGAAGGTAGCTGTTGAGCTGAGGGCTATGTTTGCCAGTTTGAGTATTTCGCGGGATGGTGGTCTTGTGGCTGAGTTGCAAGTGAAACCATCTTTGGTTCAGTTGATCAAGGAAAAGCAGTTGCTGGATGATTCCTTGGTACCGTATGTTCAGGATATCGCAGAGGGTAGGCCTTCGGATTTCAGCTTTAATGATGATGGTGTGTTGTGTTTTGGGAGTCGAATAGTAGTGCCCAGTGATGCTGAGTTGAGGCGTGCTATTCTGACTGAAAGTCATAGTAGTCCTTTTGCTATGCACCCTGGTAGTACTAAGATGTATCGCGATCCTCGTGAAGAGTACTATTGGGTAGGTTTGAAGAAAGATGTTGCGGAGTTTGTGAGCAAGTGTTTGGTGTGTCAGCGAGTTAAGGCTGAGCATCAGGTTCCTTCAGGGTTGTTGCAACCGTTGAGAATCCCTGAGTGGAAGTGGGAGAGGGTTACCATGGATTTTGTATCTGGTTTACCTTTGTCACCATCGAAGAAGAATTCGGTGTGGGTGATTGTGGATCGCCTGATGAAGTGTGCGCATTTCTTGCCTGTGCATACTACGTTTTCTTTGGATAAGCTTGCGGAGCTGTACATTGCTGAGATTGTGCGGCTGCATGGTGTGCCTAAGTCGATTGTGTCGGATAGGGATCCGAGGTTCACATCGCGTTTCTGGCAGTGTTTGCATCAAGCTTTGGGTACAAGGTTGAATTTCAGTACATCTTATCATCCTCAGTCGGATGGTTAATCAGAGCGTGTTATCCAGATTTTGGAGGATATGTTGAGGTGTTGCGTGATTGAGTTCCAAGGTTCTTGGGAGAAGCATTTGCCTTTGGTGGAGTTTGCTTATAACAATAGTTATCAGGCAAGTATACAAATGGCACCTTATGAGGCTTTGTATGGGAGGAAGTGTAGGACTCCTCTTTGTTGGGCCGAAACGGGTCAAAAGTTGGTTTCGATGCCGGCATTGTTGAAGGGAACCACCGAGAAGGTGAAGCTCATCTGTGAGCGGTTGAAGGCAGCTTCTGATCGGCAAAAGTCTTACGCGGATTTGAAGCGTAAGGAGATTGAGTATGCGGTGGGAGATCGTGTGTTTTTGAAGGTTTCGCCTTGGAAGAAGGTGATGAGGTTTGGTCGAAAGGGTAAGCTGAGCCCTAGGTACATTGGACCATACGAGGTGATTGAACGTGTGGGTCCTGTTGCGTACAAGTTGAGGTTACCTCAAGAGTTGGAGAAGATTCATGATGTGTTTCATGTTTCTATGCTCCGAAAGTATAGATCTGATCCTTCGCATGTGATGCCTGTGGAGGAAGTGGAATTGAATTTGGATTGGACCTATGATGAGGAACCGGTGAAGGTTCTGGAATCGGATAGCAAGGTTCTTCGTGGCAAGACCATTGAGTTGGTAAAGGTGCTGTGGAAGCATCGTGGTGTTGAGGAAGCCACGTGGGAACGGAAGGATGACAAGCTGAAGCAGTTTCCTTATCTCTTTCCTTCAGGTAAATTTCGAGGACGAAATTTCTTAAGGGGGGGAGAGTAGTAACGCCTCGGTTTTGGGCTTAGAAGTTTTGGGCTTGGACCGGTTCGGTCAAAGTGTTGTTCGAATATAAAAAGGTGAAATTAGGAAAGCCTAGTTCGGGTTGCATTAAAAATATGGAAAAATGTTCTAAAATCCTCTTTTAATATATATAAGTGAACTGTGAAATCAATTTTACAAAATGAGGTTTGGAAGGGTGACATTTTGGCTAGTGACCAAAATGTAAATTTTGAAAACTGCGTGACTGTTTTAGAAAGGATTGAAACTTTGAATCTTTAAGGAGCTATTTACCCAAAGGGAGTTTCTCCAGATTTTTCTAAGATATTTAATGATTTAATTCTGAGTTTTAAACAAAAGAAAAGTGGAGGGAAGTTATTTTCCATTTTCAACTAACTTTTCCAATTTTCCTTTTCTCTCATTTTCTCTTAAACCAAACATTCTCTCCAGAGCTTTTTCCTCTGATTTTGTCACCTAAATACCTCTTTTCAATTCTCTTTGGATTTCTAATCATCTCATCAACAAAACCTCACCAATTGCTAATTGGATTTTCAAGATTTTGGTTCTAAAAAGGGAGAAACTCAAGTTTGGAGGTAAGAACGTCCTTCTCCTCTAAACTCTCAGTTCTTTACTGAAATTCCTAAGTTCTCAATCCTTAATTGATGTTTTATAAGTGGTTTTAAAGTTGTGTAATGGATCTTGGCTTAAAATGCAAGATTTGGTGATTTTTGATGGATTTTCGTTTGATCTGATTGGGCTGTGTTTTAAGGTGTTAATTTGATGATAAATGAATGTTAATTTGATAAGGAATTGAGTTTTAATTAACGCAATCCCGGATAGGTTGAATTTCCTAAGTTTAGCTTGTGATTCTTGGTTGTTTTGGAGTGATCTTGTGGATCTGTTGTTGCTGGAGGTATAAGGATGTTGTTAGGTCCTTTTTAGATGTTAAATGATGTTAAAGGATGTTTAGTTTTGATGGATTTTGGCTGGGCATTGTTGAGGAGTTGTTTTGATGCATTTTCGGTTGTGATTGGTAGCCGAAAATGGAGTGTGGATGAGAGCAGCGAGTTTAGGTGCTTTCATTGAAGCTATTAATGCATGATGATGCATTAATCCTCTACTTTGATGTGTTTAAAACAGGGGAGTCATCTTTGGATCCAAGTGGTGGTGATCCGGAAGCTTGATTGGTGTTTTGGCAAGAAGCGAAACGGAATCGGTGAGTGGAATCTGGTTTTCGGCTTTGAAACCAGTGTTTTGAAGGTTTGGGAGCTTAGTTTAAGTCTAAGCAACTTAGCTAAGCTCGAGAGTAGGTTTTCGGAAAAACTCTCTTGGTGATGGCCATGGTTTTTGGTTGCATGCAATGTGATGTTTGCATGATTTTAAATCTGTTTTGAAAGCATATCTAGCATGTTTATTTGCTGAGGTTATAAGCCATGTGTTAAAGGAAACTCAAGGTAAGAGTTCCTTGTTTTTGAACATTGTTAAATGTGGTTTGTTGCCTAAAGATGCATGATGTTTATGGCTTTGTAAAATGCTTTAAAACAGTGAGATATTGATGATAATGATACATATTGGCAAGTGATGGTTGAGGTCACAAAGGTGGTTAAAAGTCCTTGTGTGAGCCTTGTATATTTAAGAACATCAAGGTGGTTAAAAGTCCTTGGATGGTTTTCTTGGTTAAGATCACAAAGGTGGTTAAAAGTCCTTGTGTGAATCTTGTGAATTTTAAGAACAACATGGTGTTTAAAAGTCCATGGTTGGTTCTTGGTTAAGGCTCAAGGTGGTTAAAAGTCCTTGTAAGCCTTGGTTACTTAAGAACTCCAAGGTGTTTAAAAGTCCTTGGGAGATTCTTGTTAAGGACACAAAGGTGGTTAAAAGTCCTTGTGTGGTCCTTGCCATGGTGTTTAAAAGTCCATGGGTCCATGGTGTTTAAAAGTCCATGGGGATAAGATCACAATGGTGTTTAAAAGTCCATGTGTGAATCTTATGTGAAATGTATCACTTGTTGCCAATATGACTTGTAATGGAATGGAAGCATGTATTGCTTGTTTTAATGGTTTTAAGAGCATGTGTAAAGTTGCTTGAAGTATGATTTATAAATGAGTTTATAAATGCATTATTGAATGGTTTTAAATGAGCATTCCTCACTAAGCTTTTGCTTACGCTCTCTCTCTTTTCTTAAACCAATAATGCAGAGCATTAAGGTGCATTGAGGGCAGCAAGGAAGGCAAGCAATCAAGTGGAGATTAAGCTCATGTATGGGAAGGTTTTCTTATACACTTTTAGCTTTTGGCATTTGGCAATGGGGGACCAATGTGGATGTTTTGGGAGATATTTTGAACTCCCTAAGTTTGTTTAATGTTGATAATAATGGTAGAACATGTAATTGGCCATTATGTGATTGATTTGGAGGTTTTATGCTTGATTGGTTTGCTAAGTAGGAAGCATGCTTTTAGATTTGGGGCTTTTCATATATGTTGATATAATGATAAATGGTTGATGCAAATATGTCTCTTGTATGTTGTATGAGTTGCTGGTAAAGTTTGGTTGCATTTGGAGCATGTATGGTAAGTCAATTGTGTGTTTTATCAGCCATTTCTCTACATTCTGTGCAGGGCGTATCGGAACGGGAGCTACCGTTTTGGAACGGGTGCCCTGTAGTGGCCCAGGCGTCCGAAACGGAAGGTACCGTTCCGAAACGGAATTGCCTCTGCCAGGCCTCGTTCCGGAGCATGCTGCGGAACGGTCCCGCGTTTCGAAACAGGCTCTCCCTGTTTCGGAACACCTGACCGTTGGAGGCTGACATGGGCGGTTATATGTTTGAAATGTTTGCATTTTGGTCCTGAATCTTGTTTGTGCAATTGTATGAGTTTGGGATGTCCGTTTGAGCTGAAATTTTGCAGAGAAGCATGAAACCTGATTAATTATAAGTTGGTAACTTTAATTTGAGTTGAGACCTTATAATTTGCAGAATTTACAATTTGGTCCCTAAAGTTGTAAATTGTTCAATTGGGTCCCTGTTTGATCTCTGATGTGTATGATCTTTGAGCATGCTGTATGAATGATCATATCTAGGGTTAAAATGCATCTAGACAAGTTTTAAAAAGAAAAAAAAAGGGTCGTTAATCAAGGTTGACTTTCGGGTTGACTTTGATTTTCCCCGTGTGACTTTCTTAATTCGGGTCAACCATCTAGGCCGGGTTAAGAGGGTTACAAGTATCCTTTGCCAAGGATTTATGATTTGTTTGAAAATGTGTATAGATTACCGTCAGTATTTTCTAAGATTGATCTGAGATTCGGAGACTACCAGTTTAAGGTAAAAGAAGTGAATGTGCCTAAGATTGTTTTTCGCACAAGGTACGTGCATTATGAGTTATTGGTGATGCCTTTTGGTTTGGCTAATGCCCTTGCTGCATTCATTGACATGATGAATCATGTGTTTCGTGAGTTCTTGGATAGGTTTGTGGTTGTGTTTATCGATGATTTTCTTGTGTACTCTCGTATCGAGGAGAATCATGATAACCATTTGCGGATTGTGTTGCAAGTTTTGATTGAAAATCTGCTTTATGTTAAGTTGAGGAAGTGCGAGTTTTGGCTTATGGAAGTTGTTTTCCTTGGTCATGTGGTGTCAGCCGAAGGGATTAGAGTTGACCCTCAAAAAGTCGAAGCAGTGATGATTTTGAAGGCACCTAAGTTAGTTCATGTGGTGCGTAGTTTCCCTCGGTTTGGAAGGGTACTACCGTAGGTTCATGGATGGTTTTTCAAATATTGCTGCTCCTTTGACAAAGTTGTTACAAAAAGATGTTAGTTTTGAGTGGACGGAGGTTCGACAACAAGCTTTTGAGAATTGAAGGAAGCGTTGATGCAAGCTTCTATCTTGATTCAACCTGAATCGAGAAAAGAGTTTATGGTTTATAGTGATGCATCCTATGTTTGTTTGGGATGTGTGTTGATGAAAGGAGGAAGGGTGGTGGCTTATGTATCTCTACAATTGAAGGTGCACGAGCGTAATTACCCTACGCATGACATCAAGTTGCCTACAGTTGTGTTTGCCTTGAAAATCTTGAGGCATTACCTTTATGGTGAAAAGTGTACGGTGTACACATACCACAAAAGTTTGAAGTACTTGATGTCCCAGAGAGAGTTAAATCTTAGGCAACGAAGGTGGCTTGAGTTGCTTAAAGATTATGACTTGACGATCGAGTACCATCCAAGGAAGGCTAACGTTCTAGTCGATGCCTTGAGCAAGAAGGTGGATGTAGAGTTAAGGGCGATGTCTGCTCAGTTGAGTGTATCGCTAGATGGTGGTTTAGTTGCTGAGTTACAAGTGAAACCCTCATGGTAGAGTTGATTAAGAAGAAGCATTTGTTAGATGATTCGTTAGTACCGCATGTTCAGGACATTACAGAAGGAAATCCAACAGACTTTTGTCTCAATGATGATGGTGTTTTGTGAATTAAGGGTCAAATAGTTCTGTCGGAGGATGTTGAGCTAAGGCGCACTATTCTAACTGAGGCTCATAGCAGTCCTTTTGCTATGCATCCTGGTAGTAAAAAGATGTATCGTGGGTTGAAGGATGAGTACTATTGGGTTGGTTTGAAAAGAGACGTTGCTGATTTTGTAAGCAAGTGCATGGTTTGTCAACGAGTAAAAGCTGAACATCAATTTCCTTCTGGATTGTTGCAACCTTTGATGATTCCAGAATGGAAATGGGAGAGAATCACTATGGATTTCGTGGCGGTTTGCCTTTAACATCGTCCAAGAAGAATTCCATTTGGGTGATTGTTGATTGTTTTACGAAGTGTGCACATTTCTTTTCGGTGCATACTACGTACACGTTAGACAAGTTGGCAGGGTTTGTATATCCCTGAGATTGTGAGGTTATATGGGGTGCCTAAGTCCATTGTTTCAGATCGAGATCCGCGTTTCACAACGAGGTTTTGGGAGTGTCTACATCAAGCATTGGGTACGCGTTTCAATTTTAGTACATCATATCATCCTCAGACTGATGGTCAGTCAGAAGGAGTTGAGATGTTGAGATGTTGCATCATTGATTTCCAAAGGTCTTGGGAGAAACAATTATCCTTAGTGGAGTTTGCTTAGAATAACAGTGATCAAACGAATATTCAAATGACTCCCTATGAGGCCTTGTATGGAAGGTAATGTAGAACGCCTCTTTGTTAGGCGGAAGGAGGACAAAAGTTGGTTTCTTTACCTAATGTGCTTAAAGGCACTACGGAAAAAGTGAAGCCCATTAGTGAGAGGGTTAAAGCGGCTTCGGATTAGCAAAAGTCTTACGCGGATTTGAAGCGTATGGAGATTGAGTATGCCGTGGGAGATAAGGTATTCTTGAAGGTTTTGCCTTGGAAAAAGGTAATGAGATTTGGTTGGAAAAGGCAAGTTGATTCCAAGGTTTATTGGACCTTATGAGGTGCTAGAACGTGTTGCACCTATTTATTATAGGTTGAGGTTTCCCTCCGAGTTAGAGAAGATACATGATGTTTTCCTTGTATCCATGCTTCGTAAGTATAGATCGGATCTGTCTCATGTTATGCATGTTGAAAAGATTGAGTTGAATTCGGATTTGTCCTATGATGAAGAACCAGTTGAGATCTTGGTTTCAGACATCAAGGTTCTTCGTGGTAAGACCATTGAGTTGGTTAAGGTCTTGTGACGACATCGTGGTGTCGAAGAAGCCACATGGGAAAGAAAGGATGAAATGAAGAAGCAATTTCCTCATTTTTCCGTTAGGTAAAAATATTGAGGAAGAAATTTCCTAAGTGGGGGAGAGTTGTAACATGATACGTATCCGGTTGTGTGATGACCGAATTCGTATGTGATGTTGCCCGATCATGATTCTAGTATGAAGTTGCAAACTTGAAACTTGAGTGTGGAAGTGATGTATTTGGAATGAAGATGGTGAAAGTTGTTGTTTTAATAGGTGCTGGAATGGTTGGTGATTATGGTTTGAAAGATAGATGTAAGGGGAAAAGAAAATGGATGGAAGATGATATGGATGGAATAGAATCGGTGTGGAACAAGAAAGAACCAACATGATAGTGAATGTTGACCTAAACCTTACACATTCTTACCCTTTTGTGAAATGATGGAATATGGTTGGATGGTGACCCTTTAGCTATAATTGAGCTAAGAACCAACAATATAATCCAATGGAAGTTATGGTGGAAGGGTGGAACGTGACCCGCTAGCTAGAAAGCTAGGAACCAAAACTATAAACAGAATGGAATGAAAACGAGAAATTTTCCACAAGACTAGCTTGAAAGATGATAAAGTTCTTAAAGAACAATGAAGAGGACACTCTGATATATTTTCATGCAAAAAAAAGTCCTTACAAAGGCAAATGAGCATCCTATTTATAGTACATGGCAACCTAGAATTTGAATGGACAAAACAATGTATTAAGGCTCCAATTTATGACATTCAATGGTTTGTCTTCAATCCTATCAACCGTGGTTGTCCATTTGTGTATTTTAGAATGAATTTGGACATAATAAGACTTGAATGAATACTTATACACGTCCTAGTGATGGATCCTTTGATATTCCACTTGCTTGGCTCTTAAAAGTGCATGTAGATGAATTGGAATGAATCTGCCCATGTTTGCATCTAAGTGTATGTGTCTCTTTCACTTCCTTTCTTTATTTCTCAACTTTATTGGCTGAATAAAAGCATAATAAAGTCTTCTAAATGCTTCAACCTCCATGGAATTCAAAAAGACCCTCTCTTTGAATGATGATAAAGATGACATGTCTCCTTGAAGAAGATGAAAAGTCTTCAATTGTTTCCATCTTAATCCCAACGTGTAATGACACTAAAAACACATAAAATATTAATCAAAATATGATACAAATGCTATGCAAACTTAAAGAATTAATTGAACAAGTTCAATGAATGAACTAGTTTAATTAATGAACCTACAAGCTTTAAATGAAACACATACATAAGTGAAGTATTTTCATAAATGAAGTGCTTGCAACAACAAGCATATTTATTCTCATGGAATGAATGAACTATTATGCAACTACTCATGCAAATTCTTATGCAACTTATTTCAACTTTCCAACAAACTCAAAACGTTGCAAGATCTAATTGTTGCTGTCATTTCCTCATTCATTTTCCAGCATTGGCAAATCAAACTTTCCACAGTATCTTGAATCATTTTAGCTCTTGTACGAGTCATAGGACCTCTAGGAAATTCATTGGGATTCTTGCAGGTTGTGGTCACATCAGTCCCTCCCTCTTGAAAGCGATTTGCCCCCAAATTGTCACCTGCATCATAAGGAGATAGATCAACAACATTGAAAGTAGCACTCACATTATACTCACCAGGAAGGTCTATTTGATAAGCATTATCATTAATCCTCTTGACCACTTGGAAAGGACCATCTCCTCGAGGCATATGTTTCGATTTGCGTTGGGCTAAAACCTCTCTTTCCTCAAGTGCAACCAAACCTAATCTCCGGGTTCAAAAGTTATTCGTTTCCACCCTTTGTTAGCTTGGTGCTCATATTGCTTTGTTCTCCTCTCAATGTTCTACCACACTTTTTGGTGAAGCTTCTTCACAAATTCAGCTCTATTTTCCCCATCCTTATTTTTGAATTGATCAATAGACAAAGGAAGCAAATCAATTGGAGTCAAAGGATTGAAACCATATACCACTTCAAATGGATAACATTCAATGGCGGTATGCATGGAGCGATTGTATGCAAACTCAACAAGTGGCAAGTCCTCTTCCCAAGTCCTTAGATTCTTGCGTATAATTGTCCTAAGAAGCATGAATAATAAACGATTGACAACTTCAGTTTGGCCATCCGTTTGTGGATGACAAGTTGTAGAAAACAATAGCTTTGTTCCAATCTTACTCCATAGCGTCCTCCAAAAGTGACTCAAGAACTTCACATCTCGACCAGACACAATAGTTCTCAGAACTCCATGTAATCGCACAACTTCCCTAAAAAACAAATTAGCAATATGGGAAGCATCATTAGTCTTGTTGCATGGAATGAAATGAGCCATTTTTGAGAATTTATCTACTACAACAAAAATTGAATCTTTGATATTCCTTGTGCATGGAAGTCCTAGCACAAAATCCATGGAAATATCCTCCCATGGTGCATTTGGAATTGGTAATGGTGTGTAAATTCCATGGGGCATGACTTTGGACTTTTCCTTCTTACATGTGATGCAATGCTCACACCACTTCTCCACATCTCGTTTCAACATTGGCCAATTCAAATGTTCTTGCAATATAGAGTGTATTTTGGCCACTCCAAAGTGTCCCATTAGTCCTCCACAATGGGCCACTTTGATAAACGATTCTCTAATGGATCCTTGAGGGATACAAAGCTTTCATTCCTTGAAAAGATACCCATCAACCCTACAAAACTTCTCATATGTTCCTTTTTCACAAGCTTTGTAAATTTCACCAAAATCATAATCAGATTCATAAAGCTCTTTGATTAAGGCAAAACCTACCAACCTAGAATCCAAAAGGTTAAGAAGAGTATACCTTCTTGATAAAGCATGAGCAACAACATTTTCCTTACCCTTCTTATATTTGATAACATATGGGATTGTTTCTAGGAATTCAACCCACTTGGCATGTGTCTTATTAAGCTTGTGTTGTCCCTTCAAGTGTTTCAACGCCTCATGATCCATGTGGATGATAAACTCCTTAGGCCATAGATAGTGTTGCCACGTTTCTAATGCCCTCGTGAGAGCATACATCTCCTTGTCATAAGTTGAATTATTTAGAGTTTCTCCACTCAATTTCTCGCTGAAATATGCAATAGGGCGTCCTTCTTGAGATAATACAACTCCAACTCCTAAACATGATGCATCACATTCAATTTCAAAAACTTTATCAAAATTATGTAAAGATAATAAGGGTGCATTGGTTAAAAGTTGTTTAATCAAACAAAAAGACTTATCTTGTTCGTCTCCCCAAAAGAAGCTAGAGTTCTTTTTGATAACTCTGGTCAAAGGTGCGACTATGGTGCTGAAATTGGGAACAAACTGGCGATAGAAACTAGCAAGTCCATGAAAACTCCTCTCTTGACTAATGTTAGTAGGTCTCGGCCATTCATCAAATGCTTTAATCTTTTCTTGATCAACCTCCAAACCCTTTGGACTAACAACAAAACCTAAGAACACAACTTTGTTAGTGCAAAATGTACATTTTTGCAGGTTAGCATGATCATTCAAAGTTTGTGTATACACAAGTATGTCATCAAAATACACCACACAAAACTTACCCAAGAATGGTCGAAGTATATGATTCATTAACCTCATGAATGTACTTGGTGCATTAGTTAAGCCAAATGACATAACCAACCACTCATACAAACCTTGCTTGGTTTTGAATGTTGTCTTCCACTCATCTCCTTCTCGCATTCTTATTTGGTGGTACCCACTCTTAAGATCAATCTTATAAAAGATGTTAGAACCACTTAATTCATCAAGCATATCATCTAATCTAGGAATAGGATGACAATACTTTACCGCTATCTTGTTCACTGCTCGACAGTCCAAACACATACGCCAAGTTCCATCCTTCTTAGGTACAAGTAAAACTGGCATGGCACATGGACTAAGGCTCTCTCTCACATAGCCTTTTTCCATTAACTTGGATACTTGTCTTTGCAACTCCTTAGTTTCTTCCGGATTGCTTCTATATGCTGGTCGATTTGGAATGATGGCTCCGGGAATGAAATCAATTTGGTGCTCTATTCCTCGAATAGGTGGAAGCCCATTCGGAATCTCCTCCGGAAACAAGTCTTCAAATTCTGGCAATAAAGAGACAATAAAAGATGGCAACCCAGGATCAAGATCATTAGTGTTCAAAAGATTTTCCTTGTACATGAGTACAAGTGCCCATTTCTCTAAAAGCAAACACTTTTTGATCTCATTCTCTCTTGCAAAAAGAATGGATTGTTTTCCTCATTTTTGTCACTGTCTTTGGATTTAAACTCTCTTTCTTTCTCTTTGGCTGTTTTGAAACTCTCCCTCAAGTGGATTTGGTCTTTATGGACTTGTTTTGGTGAAAGAAGGGCTAAAGTGATCTTTTTGGTTTGATGGGTGAAAGTGTAACGGTTGGTATAACCATCATGGATAGCCTTTTTGTCGAATTGCCACGGTCTCCCCAACAAGATATGGCTAGCGTGCATTGGTACAACATCACATAACACCTCGTCTTTGTATTTTCCAATGGAATATGGCACAAGAACTTCCTTGGTCACTTTAAGTTCTCCTCCATCATTGAGCCATTGTATCTTGTAAGGATGAGGATGCTTTGTTGTTGCCAATCTAAGCTTCTCTACCATCAAAGTACTAGCAACATTAGTACAACTTCCTCCATCAATAATGACAAAGCATACCATTTTGTTTACATGGCAGCGAGTATGGAAGATGTTCTCGCGTTGATCTTCTCTTTCTATGGCTTGCACGCTTAGGCTTCTTTTCACAACAAGAACCTCACCATCTACAACATGTTCCATCTCTTCTTCTTCATGGATAGGAACATTATCTTCTTCCTCCTCTTGGCCAGTTTCGATCTCTCCATCTTCTTGAATGAGCATTGTGTTGCGATTTGCACAATGGCTAGCAATGTGACCTCGCCCCAAGCATTTGAAGCTTTGCACATCACGAGATCGAACTAGCATAGCGGTGCTCTTTCCCTTACTAGTTTCGGCAATGGATTTGGCACTCTTTGATGGAACGCTTTGTTCATAAGGCGTAAAGGATGTCTTCTGTTTGTAGGTACCCTGCCCCCATTTAGACGAAGAACCTCCATAGGCACGAGTTGTGCCCTTCCTTTTGAGTTGCCTCTCGGCCTTCATGGCCATATGAGCCATGTCTTCGATCTCCACATAATGTTGCAACTCAACAGTGGTCGCAATATTAGGATCAAGGCCACATAGAAATCTGGCCATGGTGGCTTCTCGATCCTCATCAATGTTGGCTCGGATCATGGCTACTTCCATCTCTTTACGGTAATCCTCAACACTACGGTTGCCTTGAGTGAGATTTTGAAGCTTGTTGGACAACTCCCTATGATAGTGAGTTTGAACGAACCTCCTACGCATAATGGCCTTCATCTCATTCCAAGTAGAAATTGGATGTTCTCCATTGCGTCTCCTGCTAGATATCAACTTATCCCACCATATTAGTGCATTATCTATAAATTCAATGGCTGTAAGTTTTACCTTCTTAAGCTCGGAGTAGTTGTGGCACTCAAAGATGTGCTCAACTTTTTTCTCGTGCAAGATAAGCTTCAGGATCCGTTCTTCCTTGGAAAGAAGGAATGGTTATTTTGATGTTGCTAAGATTATCATCAACTCTTGGCCAAGCTCTTTGGTACCTAGGTTCTCGACGCCTCAAACTTTGCTGGGAGGATCGCTCGTCTATGATTTCTTCATCCACCTCTCCCTCATACTCTTCCTCGTGATCAGAATTATGCCTTCGTTGAGATCTTTCCTCCAAATGATCTAATCGTTCTTGCATCGACCCCAACATTTGTTGCAACAACCTTTCCATCTCTCAAATAACATCTTGAAGATTGGAGTTAGTTGCATCTACATTAACATTATTACTAGCACCAATAGTGTTTCTCACGGAATCTTGAGACATGATTAAGTCCGGAAGTAAGTATTGGCTAGATTGCTCTCTTACAGGTGGTGTTTGCCCCTAAAATGCTTTTACATGCTCATGGTTTGAGATAGATAAATTCCTACTGTTTCTATGCATGATTTATTGCATGAGATGATGCATGAAATGATTTCATGAAATAACATGTTGTATTGTGGAGTTTTTTAGCTTTAGTTTTAAAGCATGGCAAATGTTATGGTTTTGAAATGTGAAGAGAAAGATTTGAGAAATGTTGCATGAAAAACAGTAGGTGAGATGATGTTTTGATATAATATATTGGCATAGAAGATGAGGTACTTACCAGAAATAATTGATCGATTAGTAGGATGAAAGTGCACTATAAACTAAAAATTCGTACGTGCTCTTTGGTTTAATCCAAAGGGAGAGAATCAATGATGGGCATTCCATCGAGTAGGACTTAGTGAAATACCCAAGCTTTCTGCCGATGAGAGATTCCGCCATGTGAGTACGGTGATGTGAGATTCCACTGGAAATTATGTTACTAGATAAGTGAGTACGTTGATGTGAGATTCTACCGCAAGCGTCTAGTGGTTAGAGAATGTTGTCCGCATATCCGAGTAGTAATGAGATGTGAAATGTCAATATAATATATGAAAATGCTTTTGAATCACATGTACCTATTGATGAGATTATGTATGCTATGAGAAATGCATATGAGATTTGTATATGAAATGCTTTGGTTTTACAAGCATGTGTGACCTTGCCATGAGATTTGCATTGGTTTAAATGAATGATATAGAATTGAGGTACATGTGTTTTCAATGAGAACTTGCTTTGAAATGGGTTTCAAGCATGTGATAGAATGAGCATGTTGTTGAAAAAGCTTTTGAGAAAATGTTTTGAAATAAGCATTTTTGTGTTGGTTGTCTTCAGAGCATGCCTCACTAAGCAATTGTGCTTACGCTCTCTTTTACCAATAATGCAGATAATTGAGGTGTTTTGGGAAGCAAGAAGGTTAAGAACATCCAAGGAAGTGCAAAGCTCACGTATGGTGATGTTTTTATACACTTCAGTTCTGATATTTGGCAATGGGACTTCAAGGTTGTATTTGGGAGATGTGTTTTGAATTCCCTAAGTTTGTGGTATGTTTGTGATGGCTTTTATGAGTTGTAATTGGTCCTATTGATTGGTTTGTGGTTTGAGAGCTTATATTTGAATTTTGACTAGGAAGCATGCCTTTAGATTGAATGTTTTTGTGTTTGATGCCATGCTGTAGCTTAAAGACCTTAAATAGGTTCCTTAGTATCTAAATGAGTTGATGGTATGATTTGATGCTCTTTGAAGTATGTTTGAATGGTTTTAAAGGTGAAAAACCAACAATTTCTGATGTCACTGGGCAAAGTGTATCAAAGCACCCTCAACAGTTTCGAAACGGGGTCTTGTAATGGCCATAGTTTTTCAGAACGGTTGAAGCTGTTTCGAAATAGGTTGGCTACTTGTGAGGGTAGAGCCATCTCGTTCCAAAGTGAGAGTCTAATGATATGAGATTCAATCGAAGTAGGTCTTGGTGAAACTTCCAAGATTTGTGGCGATGAGAGACGCCGCCATGGGAGTACAGTGATGTGAGATTCCACCGGGGTAGGACTTGACATTTAGTCAAGCTATCCGCATATCTGAGTAATGTTGCTAATATGCCAACATATTAGATTGATTATATTATTCACATGTACCTTGGTTATAAATGATTTATGCATTGTGTTTTGTATATGAGAATATGATTTGAGAACTACTTTATGAGATTTAAGCATGTAAGGATATGCCTTGAGATTTTGAATTATGGTGAGTGCATGAGATAGATGGTACATGTGGCTTTGTATGATGTGGTTTTGCTTTGAAAATGATTTCAAGCATGAGATAGAAAGAGCATGATAAGAAATGGTTTTTAAAATGCATTGTTGTGTTGGTTTGTTTTGAGCATCCCTCAATGAGAAATTGTGCTTACGCTCTCTTTTTCCAACAATGCAGAGGATTAGCTTGTGTGGGTAGCAAAGAGGCAAGAAGGTTTCCAAGGATTTTGATTAAGCTCAAGTATGGTTTTAAATTTGCTTATTAGTAATAATATTTGGCAATGGGAAGATACCATGTGTTTTTGGGAGACGTATTTTGGAATTCCCTATTCGAGGCATGTTTGTAATTTCCCTAATGACTTGTAAATGGCCTTTAATGTTTGGTTTATGCCTTGGTTTATGTTTTGACTCTTAAGTGGCAATTTTGTATAGGTGCATGCCTTTAGATTCCTTTGATGCATATGGATATACTATGATGTTGTTTCTGCCATGTATGATTATGCTTTGATGTCTTAAACATGTTGTATGCATGTTGGAAGCATGTTGGGATGGTTTAGTACAGATTAAAGTGTGAAAAACCAGCAAAAAATGTCATTACAGGCCCATGTGTTTTGGTACACTCGAGCATGTACCGAAACAGTGAGCCTGAAATGGCCTAAGGGTTTCAAAACAGGGGAAGCCTATTCCGGTACAATTCGCTACTCGAAGCTTCTGTTCTGAAAAACCTCAAAAGGGTGTTTCGATACAGGCCTGTGTTTCGAGCCATGAGAACCTGTTTTGATACACATGTTTCGATACATGGCAATCTGTACCGAAACAGCTGGATGCCATGTTAATTGTTGGAATATTTTAAAGTTCTGTTTCTTTACGTTTTGACCCCTGAATGTTGTGAATGCAGTTGAGTGAGCATGGATGACTATTTTGAGCTAAGTTTGATAGAGAGGTATGTAATATGACTAATTAAGGGTTGGTAACCTAAAGAGTGAAGAAGTCTTTCTATTTTGTTAAATTTACAAAATGGTCCCTAAAGAGTAATTGTATGCAATTGAATCCCCAATCATCGTCTGATTGAATTGTAAAATGTTTCGTTGTGATGTTAATCACTTAGGACCATATTGAGCATCTAGACAAGATAAAATGAAAAAAAATTAGGGTCGTTTATTGAGGTAAATCTCCTGGTTTACTTCAATATTCCCCGTGTAACCCATTTGGTTCGGTCTATCGTCCAGACTGGGTCAAGGGGGTTACATGCAACTCTACAAACCGACCAGAAACACAAGACCTTGAACAGTCAAATGACATCTCCTAAACAACATTCCTGTAATAATCATTTCACCAAAGGAACTTGTTACTTGCATTCTCACATCTAACACTTTTAGATGATCGTTCAAATCACAACCCCCACAGGCGTTAGCAACAACAAGTGAAGAAGTCTACATCCTGCAGATCTAACGTGGACAATCCCTGTAACGCCCCGGTTTTGGGCTTGGAAGTTTGGGCGTTGACCGGTTCGGTCAAAGTGCTGTTCGAATATAAAAAGGTGAAATTAGGAAAGCCTAGTTCGGGTTGCATTAAAAATATGGAAAAATGTTCTAAAATCCTCTTTTAATATATATAAGTGAACTGTGAAATCAATTTTACAAAATGAGGTTTGGAAGGGTGACATTTTGGCTAGTGACCAAAATGTAATTTTTGAAAACTGCGTGATTGTTTTAGAAAGGATTGAAACTTTGAATCTTTAAGGAGCTATTTACCCAAAGGGAGTTTCTCCAGATTTTTCTAAGATATTTGATGACTTAATTCTGATTTTTAAACAAAAGGAAAGTGGAGGGAAGTTATTTCTAACTAATTTTTCCTAAAATCTCATTTTCCTTTCTCTCATTTTCTCTCAACCCAAACACCTTTTCTCCAGAGTTTTTCTTCTGATTTTGTCACTTAAATCTCTCTTTTCAATCCTCTTTTGATTTCTAATCATCTCATCAACAAAACCTCACCATTTACTACTTGATTCTTCAAGCTTTTTGGTTCTAAAAGAGGAGAAACTCAAGTTTGGAGGTAAGAACGTCCTTCTCCTCTAAACTCTCAGTTCTTTACTGAAATTCCTAAGTTCTCAATCCTTAATTGATGATTTATAAATGGTTTTAAAGTTGTGTGATGGATCTTGGCTTAAAATGCAAGATTTGGTGATTTTTGATGAATTTTCGTTTGATCTGTTAAAGCAGTGATTTGAGGTGTGTTTTTGATGTTAAATGAATGTTAATTTGATAAGGAATTGAGTTTTAATTAATGCAATCCCGGATAGGTTGAATTTCCTAAGTTTAGCTTGTGATTCTTGGTTGTTTTTGAAGTGATCTTGTGGATCTGATGTTGCTGGAGGTATAAGGATGTTATTAGGTCCTCTTTAGATGTTAAATGATGTTAAAGGATGTTTAGTTTTGATGGTTTATGGCTGGGCATTGTTGAGGAGTTGTTTGGATGCATTTTCGGTTGTGGTTGGTAGCCGAAAATGGAATGTGGATGAGAGCAGCGAGTTTAGGTGCTTTCATTGAAGCTATTAATTCATGATGATGCATTAATCCTCTGCTTTGATGTGTTTAAAACAGGGGAGTCATCTTTGGATCCAAGTGGTGGTGATCCGGAAGCTTGATTTGTGTTTCGGCAAGAGGCGAAACGGAATCGGTGAGTGGAATTTGGTTTTCGGCTTTGAAACCAGTGTTTTGAAGGTTTGGGAGCTTAGTTTAAGTCTAAGCAACTTAACTAAGCTCGAGAGTAAGTTTTCGGAAAAACTCTCTTGGTGATGGCCATGGTTTTTGGTTGTATGCAATGTGTTGTTTGCATGATTTTAAATCTGTTTTGAAAGCATATCTAGCATGTTTATTTGCTGAGATTTTAAGCCATGTGTTGAAGGAAGCTCAAGGTAAGAGTTCCTTGTTTTTGAACATTGTTTAAATGTGGTTTTATGCTTAAAGATGCATGATGATTATGACTTGGTTTAATGCTTTAAAACAGTGGATATATTGATGATAATGATGCATATTGGCAAGTGATGTTAAGGTCACAAAGGTGGTTAAAAGTCCTTGTATGAGCCTTGTATATTTAAGAACATCAAGGTGGTTAAAAGTCCTTAGATGGTTCTTGGTTAAGATCACAAAGGTGGTTAAAAGTCCTTATGTGGATCTTGGAAAGTTAAGAACAACATGGTGTTTAAAAGTCCATGGTTGGTTCTTGGTTAAGGCTCAAGGTGGTTAAAATTCCTTGGAAAGCCTTGGTTACTTAAGAACATCAAGGTGGTTAAAAGTCCTTGGATGATTCTTGTTAAGGACACAAAGGTGGTTAAAAGTCCTTGTGTGGTCCTTGCCATGGTGTTTAAAAGTCCATGGGTCCATGGTGTTTAAAAGTCCATGGGGATAAGATCACAATGGTGTTTAAAAGTCCATGTGTGGATCTTATGTGAAATGTGTCACTTGTTGCCAATATGATTTGTTATGAACTTGAAGCATGAGATGCTTGTTGAAATGTTTATGAGCATGATTATTGATACTTGAAGCATGAGATGCTTGTTTTAAATGTTTAAGAACATGTCTAATGTTGCTTGAAACATGGTTTATCAATGAGTTTTATAAATGCATTATTGAATTGTTTTAATGAGCATTCCTCACTAAGCTTTTTCTTACGCTCTCTCTCTCATTTTCTTAAACCAATAATGCAGAGCATTAAAGTGCATTGAGGGCAGCAAGGAAGGCAAGCAATCAAGTGGAAACTAAGCTCAAGTATGGAAAGGTTTCTTAACACTTTTAGCTTTTGGCATTTGGCAATGGGGGACCTATGTGGATGTTTTGGGAGATGTTTTGAACTCCCTAAGTTTGCATAATGTTGTTAATAATGCTGGATTTTGTAATTGGCCATTATGTGTTTGGTTTTGGAGGTTTTAGTGCATGAACGGTTTGCTTGTGTAGGAAGCATGCCTTTAGATTTGGGGCTTTTCATATATGATGATATTATGATGAATGGTTTATGCAAATATGTCTCTTGCATGTGGAATGTCTTGCTGGTAAAGTTTGGTAGCATTTGGAGCATGTATGATTGATCGATTGTGTGTTTTAGTAGCCATTTCTCTGCATTCTGTGCAGGCCGTATCGGAACGGTAGCTACCGTTTCGGAACGGGTGCCTTGTAGCAACCCAGGCGTCCGAAACGGAAGACATCGTTCCGAAACGGAAAGTCCTCTGCCAGCCCTCGTTTCGAAACCCGTTGCGGAACGGTCCTGCGTTTCGAAACAGGTTTCCCCTGTTTCGGAACACCTGACCGTTGGGGGCTGACATTGGCAGTTAAATGTTTTGAAATGTTTGCATTTTGGTCCTGAAACTTGTTTTTGCAATTGTATGAGTTTGAGAAGTCCGTTTCTGCTGAAAATTTGCCGGGAAGCATGAAACTTGACTAATTACAAGTTGGTAACATTAATTTGGGTTAAGACCTCATAATTTACAGAATTTACAATTTGGTCCCTAAAGTTGTAAATTGTTCAATTGGGTCCCTGTTTGATCTCTGATGTTTATGATCTTTGAGCATGTTGTTTGAATGATCACAACTAGGGTTAATGTGCGTCTAGACAAGTTTAAAAAGAAAAAAAGGGTCGTTAATCAAGGTTGACTTTCGGGTTGACTTTGGTTTTCCCCGTGTGACTTTCTTAATTCGGGTCAACCGTCTAGGCCGGGTTAAGGGGGTTACATTTGGTGGTATCAGAGCTGAGTTCTCGAGTAATTAGGAATGAATGTGTGTATGATTGAAGTATGTATGCTATGTATGCTTGATGAATGAAAGCATGATGAGTGGTTTGTGAATTTGATGCAATTGAGTTGTATGTTGTGGTGAAGCATGTTGTGGGTACCCATTGCCAAATCAAAGCTAATGAAATGATGTTGATTTTAAATGAAAATGAGCTTGAGTACTTGGATTGCTTACCTTGCTGGACTTGACTTTGTTTATTTGCATTGTGATTGCATGGTTAGAGTATGGCCCCTCGTAGAGAGTTGAGGAGTAATGTGCGAGCTACGGCTCCGAATGAGAATGAGAATGAGGAGAATGCAGGAAGTGCGGTGTTACCTCCTCCTCCACCTGGTGGTGGTGGTGTTGAGGGTGAAAGAGCTGAAGCTGCAGCTGGTGCTGGGGTCGCTGGACCTAAGGTTGGTCAGGGGCAAGCTATGCCTGACATGACGATGTTGGTGCAAGCTATTGCTGGTGCTTTTCGAGCGGCAGTAGCTGGGGCTCAAGGAGCTGGGCATCAGGGAGATGCTGGTGTTAGACTACCCTTGGAGCGTTTACGCAGTCTTGGTGGGACTGAGTTCAGGGGTATGTCTACTGAAGGTTCTGAATCCTGGATGGAGAGTACCAAGAGGATCTTGGGTCAGATTTGTTGCACTGATGTGCAAAAGCTGGGGTGTGTTGTATCCTTGCTACAGGATGATGTTTATACGTGGTGGACGACCACTATTGTTGGGATGGCTGATGCTGATGTAACTTGGACATTCTTCCAGAATGTGTTCAAGAGGAGGTATCTTGGTGTAACGTACCTGGATGAAAAGAAGCGAGAGTTCATGCCTCTTACCCAAGGGAGCATGACTGTGGCTGAGTATGAAGTGCAGTTTGTTAGACTCAGTCAATATGCACCTGAGCTGGTACCTGATGAGCGGGCGAGGTGCGAAAGATTCCGTTATGGGTTAGTGACGGATGTGAAGATGTATGTGCTGGCCACCGAGTATGATGATTTTGATGTGTTGGTGGGCCGAGCTAAGGATATTGAGATGAACTTGGGTTTATCTGCTAGAAGTGCTGGTTCAAGTGTTGGAAAGCGAGCAGCTGAGTATAGTTCCGGTGGTGGACGGAACAAGAGGGGACGTGATCAGAAGTATTAGTCCTCAGCCAAGAGAGGTGGTGGTGTACCTGCTCGGGGAGGCAATGCTAGAGCTGATCCGAGTGCTTTTTGGATTTGTGGTTCACGTGGTCACATGAAGCGTGACTGTCCTCGTGCTGTGAGGGAGGTGCAAGCTCCTGTTGTGGCAGCTAGTAACAGGTGCTGGAATTGTGGATCTGCGGATCACTTGAGGCGAGAGTGTCCTATGTTGGCTGGTGGCCAAGTGCGTGCTCCTGTTGCTGTTGCACAGCAAAGAGGTCGTGGGCGCGGCCGTGGTAACTTCCAGCGGAGAGAGGAAGGTGGTCGTGGAGTAGCCCATGTTGTGGCTATTCAGCCTGAGGGTGGAGGTCAAGCTAGGGTGTATGCTCAGTGGGAGGGGAGGAATGACGCGGATGCGATTGCAGGTACCTTTACTTTGCAATCCTTGTCGTTACTTTCATTGATAGATTCTGGATCTACGCATTCATACATTTTTTGTGAGCATGCTGAATTGCTTGGTTTGCCTGTTGAGTTTTTGGATGTTGGTGTTCGTGTCACTAGTTCTTTTGGTGAGACTGTTGTGACTCGAAAGTTGTATAGAAGGTGTCCTTTGGTTGTTCAAGAACATGTTTTTCATGTTGACCTTATGGAGCTGCCTTTCTATGGTTTTGATGTAATCCTTGGTATGGATTGGCTCGCTGAGCATCGTGCTGTTGTGGATTGTGAAAATAAGCGGGTTTCGCTGAAGCTTGCAGATGATTATGAAGTTGTTGTGGTTGGTGAGAATGTGAAGTTTCTTGCCAATGTGGTGTCTACCTTGGAGGCGAGCATGATGCTGAGGCAAGGTCGTAAAGCTTATCTAGCTTTTGTGATGAATCCTAGCTCTAAGGAGTTGCGGGTGCAAGATATCAGAGTTGTGAAGGAGTTTCCTGGTGTGTTTCCTGAGGAGTTCCCTAGTTTACCTCCTAATCGCGAGGTGGAGTTTGGAATTGAGCTGTATGAGAATACAACTCCTGTGTCCATTACCCCTTATAGAATGGCACCTAAGGAGCTGAAGGAGCTGAAGACGCAATTGCAAGAATTGCTTGATCGTGGTTTCATTCGGCCGAGTGTGTCACCTTGGGGTGAACCGGTCTTGTTTGTG
Organism: Hibiscus tridactylites; assembly: GCA_958450335.1. NCBI lineage: Eukaryota > Viridiplantae > Streptophyta > Magnoliopsida > Malvales > Malvaceae > Hibiscus > Hibiscus tridactylites. Next base: position 71,291,560 of record OY288271.1, read on the forward strand.
AAGAAGAAGGATGGCACTATGAGAATGTGCATTGATTACCGTCAGCTGAACAAGTTGACTATCAAGAATCGGTATCCTTTGCCGAGAATTGATGATCTCTTTGATCAATTTCGGGGAGCAGCTGTGTTCTCTAAGATTGACTTGAGGTCAGGGTATTACCAGTTGAAGGTAAAGGATGTGGATGTGCCTAAGACAGCTTTCAGGACAAGGTATGGGCATTATGAGTTCCTTGTGATGCCGTTTGGTTTAACAAATGCTCATGCTGCTTTCATGGACATGATGAATCGTGTGTTTCATGAATACCTGGACAAGTTCGTTGTGGTATTCATTGATGATATCCTCGTGTACTCGCGTACTGAGGAGGAGCATGAAGAGCATTTGAGGATTGTGCTGCAAGCCTTGTTGGAGAATCAGCTTTATGCTAAGTTGAGCAAGTGTGAGTTCTGGCTTAAGGAGGTGGTGTTTCTTGGGCATGTAGTTTCTGCTGAGGGGATTCGTGTTGATCCTCAAAAGATTGAGGCGGTGATGAATTGGAAGGTTCCTAAGTCTGTTCATGAGGTTCGTAGTTTCCTTGGTTTGGCGGGATACTATCGGAGGTTTGTGGATGGGTTTTCTAAGATTGATGCACCTTTGACAAAGCTGTTGCAGAAGGATGTTAGGTATGAATGGACGGAAGCGAGACATCAGGCTTTTGAGAAGCTTAAGGTGGCTTTGACGCAAGCTCCTATCTTGGTTCAGCCTGAATCAGGGAAAGAGTTTGTGGTCTACAGTGATGCGTCCTATGTTGGTTTGGGATGTGTGCTGATGCAAGAGGGTAAGGTTGTGGCTTATGCATCGCAGCAGTTGAAGGTGCATGAGCGCAATTATCCTACGCATGATATTGAGTTGGCTGCAGTGGTTTTTGCTTTGAAGATTTGGAGACATTATCTGTATGGTGAGAAGTGTACTGTGTACACGGATCACAAGAGTTTGAGGTATCTGATGTCTTAGAAGGAGTTGAATCTCAGGCAACGGTGTTGGTTGGAGTTGCTCAAGGATTATGATTTGACGATTGAGTATCATCCTGGAAAAGGCTAATGTTGTAGCGGATGCCTTGAGTAGGAAGGTAGCTGTTGAGCTGAGGGCTATGTTTGCCAGTTTGAGTATTTCGCGAGATGGTGGTCTTGTGGCTGAGTTGGAAGTGAAACCATCTTTGGTTCAGTTGATCAAGGAAAAGCAGTTGCTGGATGATTCCTTGGTGTCACATGTTCAGGATATCGCGGAGGGTAGACCTTCGGATTTCTGTTTTAATGATGATGGTGTGTTGTGTTTTGGGGGTCGAATAGTAGTGCCCAATGATGCTGAGTTGAGGCGTGCTATTCTGACTGAAGGTCATAGTAGTCCTTTTGCTATGCACCCTGGTAGTACTAAGATGTATCGTGGTCTTCGGGATGAGTACTATTGGGTGGGTTTGAAGAAAGATGTTGCGGAGTTTGTGAGTAAGTGTATGGTGTGTCAGCGAGTTAAGGCTGAGCATCAGGTTCCTTCAGGATTGTTGCAACCGTTGAGAATTCCTGAATGGAAGTGGGAAAGGGTTACCATGGATTTTGTATCTGGTTTACCTTTGTCACCATCGAAGAAGAATTCGGTTTGGGTGATTGTTGATCGCCTGACGAAGTGTGCGCATTTCTTGCCTGTCCATACTATGTTTTCCTTGGATAAGCTTGCGGAGCTGTACATTGCTGAGATTGTGCGGCTGCATGGTGTGCCTAAGTCGATTGTGTCGGATAGGGATCCGAGGTTCACATCGCGTTTCTGGCAGTGTTTGCATCAAGCTTTGGGTACAAGGTTGAATTTTAGTACATCTTATCATCCTCAGTCGGATGGTCAGTCAGAGCGTGTTATCCAGATTTTGGAGGATATGTTGAGGTGCTGCGTGATTGAGTTTCAGGGCTCTTGGGAGAAGCATTTGCCTTTGGTGGAGTTTGCTTATAACAATAGTTATCAGGCGAGTATTCAAATGGCACCTTATGAGGCTTTGTACGGGAGGAAGTGTAGGACTCCTCTTTGTTGGGCTGAGACGGGTCATAAGTTGGTTTCGATGCCGGCGTTGTTGAAGGGAACCACCGAGAAGGTGAAGCTCATTTGTGAGCGGTTGAAGGCAGCTTCTGATCGGCAGAAGTCTTACGCGGATTTGAAGCGTAAGGGGATTGAGTATGCGGTGGGTGATCGTGTGTTTTTGAAGGTTTCGCCTTGGAAGAAGGTGATGAGGTTTGGCCGGAAGGGTAAGTTGAGCCCTAGGTACATTGGACCATATGAGGTGGTTGAGCGTGTGGGTCCTGTTGCGTACAGGTTGAGGCTACCTCAAGAGTTGGAGAAGATTCATGATGTGTTTCATGTTTCTATGCTCCGGAAGTATAGATCTGATCCTTCGCATGTGATGCATGTGGAAGAAGTGGAACTGAATCTGGATTTGACCTATGATGAGGAACTGGTGAAGGTTCTGGATTCGGATAGCAAGGTTCTTTGTGGCAAGACCATTGAGTTGGTAAAGGTGCTGTGGAAGCATCGTGGTGTTGAGGAAGCCACGTGGGAGCGGAAGGATGACATGCTGAAGCAGTTTCCTTATCTCTTTCCTTCAGGTAAATTTCGAGGACGAAATTTCTTAAGGGGGGGAGAGTTGTAACGCCCCGGTTTTGGGCTTGGAAGTTTGGGCGTTGACCGGTTCGGTCAAAGTGTTGTTCGAATATAAAAAGGTGAAATTAGGAAAGCCTAGTTCGGGTTGCATTAAAAATATGGAAAAATGTTCTAAAATCCTCTTTTAATATATATAAGTGAACTGTGAAATCAATTTTACAAAATGAGGTTTGGAAGGGTGACATTTTGGCTAGTGAGCAAAATGTAATTTTTGAAAACTGCGTGACTGTTTTAGAAAGGATTGAAACTTTGAATCTTTAAGGAGCTATTTACCCAAAGGGAGTTTCTCCAGATTTTTCTAAGATATTTGATGACTTAATTCTGATTTTTAAACAAAAGTAAATGGAGGGAAGTTATTTCTAACTAATTTTTCCTAAAATCTCATTTTCCTTTCTCTCATTTTCTGTCAACCCAAACACCTTTTCTCCAGAGTTTTTCTTCTGATTTTGTCACTTAAATCTCTCTTTTCAATCCTCTTTTGATTTCTAATCATCTCATCAACAAAACCTCACCATTTACTACTTGATTCTTCAAGCTTTTTGGTTCTAAAAGAGGAGAAACTCAAGTTTGGAGGTAAGAACGTCCTTCTCCTCTAAACTCTCAGTTCTTTACTGAAATTCCTAAGTTCTCAATCCTTAATTGATGATTTATAAATGGTTTTAAAGTTGTGTGATGGATCTTGGCTTAAAATGCAAGATTTGGTGATTTTTGATGAATTTTCGTTTGATCTGTTAAAGCAGTGATTTGAGGTGTGTTTTTGATGTTAAATGAATGTTAATTTGATAAGGAATTGAGTTTTAATTAATGCAATCCCGGATAGGTTGAATTTCCTAAGTTTAGCTTGTGATTCTTGGTTGTATTTGAAGTGATCTTGTGGATCTGATGTTGCTGGAGGTATAAGGATGTTATTAGGTCCTTTTTAGATGTTAAATGATGTTAAAGGATGTTTAGTTTTGATGGTTTATGGCTGGGCATTGTTGAGGAGTTGTTTGGATGCATTTTCGGTTGTGGTTGGTAGCCGAAAATGGAATGTGGATGAGAGCAGCGAGTTTAGGTGCTTTCATTGAAGCTATTAATGCATGATGATGCATTAATCCTCTGCTTTGATGTGTTTAAAACAGGGGAGTCATCTTTGGATCCAAGTGGTGGTGATCCGTAAACTTGATTTGTGTTTCGGCTAGAGGCGAAACGGAATCGGTGAGTGGAATTTGGTTTTCGGCTTTGAAACCAGTGTTTTGGAGGTTTGGGAGTTTAGTTTAAGTCTAAGCAACTTAGCTAAACTCAAGAGTAAGTTTTCGGAAAAACTCTCTTAGTGATGGCCATGGTTTTTGGTTGTATGCAATGTGTTCTTTGCATGATTTTAAATCTGTTTTGAAAGCATATCTAGCATGTTTATTTGCTAAGATTTTAAGCCATGTGTTGAAGGATGCTCAAGGTAAGAGTTCCTTGTTTTTGAACATTGTTTAAATTTGGTTTTATGCTTAAAGATGCATGATGATTATGGCTTGGTTTAATGCTTTAAAATAGTGGATATATTGATGATAATGATGCATATTGGCAAGTGATGTTAAGGTAACAAAGGTGGTTAAAAGTCCTTGTGTGAGCCTTGTATATTTAAGAACATCAAGGTGGTTAAAAGTCCTTAGATGGTTCTTGGTTAAGATCACAAAGGTGGTTAAAAGTCCTTATGTGGATCTTGGAAAGTTAAGAACAACATGGTGTTTAAAAGTCCATGGTTGGTTCTTGGTTAAGGCTCAAGGTGGTTAAAATTCCTTGGAAAGCCTTGGTTACTTAAGAACATCAAGGTGGTTAAAAGTCCTTGGATGATTCTTGTTAAGGACACAAAGGTGGTTAAAAGTCCTTGTGTCGTCCTTGCCATGGTGTTTAAAAGTCCATGGGTCCATGGTGTTTAAAAGTCCATGGGGATAAGATCACAATGGTGTTTAAAAGTCCATGTGTGGATCTTATGTGGAATGTGTCACTTGTTGCCAATATGACTTGTTATGAACTTGAAGCATGAGATGCTTGTTGAAATGTTTATGAGCATGATTATTGATACTTGAAGCAGGAGATGCTTGTTTTAATAAGAACATGTCTAATGTTGCTTGAAACATGGTTTATCAATGAGTTTTATAAATGCATTATTGAATTGTTTTAATGAGCATTCCTCACTAAGCTTTTTCTTACGCTCTCTCTCTCTTTTTCTTAAACCAATAATGCAGAGCATTAAAGTGCATTGAGGGCAGCAAGGAAGGCAAGCAATCAAGTGGAAACTAAGCTCAAGTATGGAAAGGTTTCTTAACACTTTTAGCTTTTGGCATTTGGCAATGGGGGACCTATGTGGATGTTTTGGGAGATGTTTTGAACTCCCTAAGTTTGCATAATGTTTTTAATAATGCTGGATTTTGTAATTGGCCATTATGTGTTTGGTTTTGGAGGTTTTAGTGCATGAACGGTTTGCTTGTGTAGGAAGCATGCCTTTAGATTTGGGGCTTTTCATATATGATGATATTATGATGAATGGTTGATGCAAATATGTCTCTTGCATGTGGAATGTCTTGCTGGTAAAGTTTGGTAGCATTCGGAGCATGTATGATTGATCGATTCTGTGTTTTAGTAGCCATTTCTCTGCATTCTGTGCAGGCCGTATCGGAACGGTAGCTACCGTTTCGGAACGGGTGCCTTGTAGCAACCCAGGCGTCCGAAACGGAGGACATCGTTCCAAAACGGAAAGTCCTCTGCCAGCCCTCATTTCGAAACCCGTTGCGGAACGGTCCCGCGTTTCGAAACAGGTTTCCCCTGTTTCGGAACACCTGACCGTTGGGGGCTGACATTGGCAGTTAAATGTTTTGAAATGTTTGCATTTTGGTCCTGAAACTTGTTTTTGCAATTGTATGAGTTTGAGAAGTCCGTTTCTGCTGAAAATTTGCCGGGAAGCATGAAACTTGACTAATTACAAGTTGGTAACATTAATTTGGGTTAAGACCTCATAATTTACAAAATTTACAATTTGGTCCCTAAAGTTGTAAATTGTTCAATTGGGTCCCTGTTTGATCTCTGATGTTTATGATCTTTGAGCATGTTGTTTGAATGATCAAAACTAGGGTTAATGTGCGTCTAGACAAGTTTAAAAAGAAAAAAAAAGGGTCGTTAATCAAGGTTGACTTTCGGGTTGACTTTGGTTTTCCCCGTGTGACTTTCTTAATTCGGGTCAACCGTCTAGGCTGGGTTAAGGTGGTTACAATCCCGCCTCATGTGATCACATGATCCACATACCTAACGGGTATTAAATGCTCCTCTAGCCTGGATACACTAACCCCCACGGTTCTCACCCAACCCTACCACCACCTCGCTTCAACTCAGGGGATATCTTTTATCATAATTCTTCTTAAACTTACTACCATGAGGGTCCTCTTTTTCCAGAGTTAGAACCTCTTACATGAATTGATAAACCCAGGTTCTGCTCAATGCACTTCGCTTGTGTAACCAACACGTCGAAAACGGTGTAGCCAAAAGCTAACATATATAAACTGACATCATGTACCAATCTGTAATAGAATCAATCACATCGATGTCTCACATCCAATACCAGTTCGAAAGGTACTGCTTTAGCTTAGTTTTAGTTTCAGCTCAACTAAGCAAACTGTACCTTAAACTCAGCCACAAACATACTGTCTTGAACCCAAGCCATGAATTCACATTTCTTGTCATCCAAAGATCTAACTCTCAGATAGTTCTTCTTAAAGACAGTTCGAAAGAACTCCCAGATCACAACACAGGGTTCTACGCCCAAAACCACAATTGTCCACCAATTGTACACATATCCTTGCATTTGAGTCACGACACATCTTCAACATACAAGCATCATTACACCCCATTTGTTTCATAATCCCAATAGTACAAGCCATCCATTCCACGAATACCTCGGGTGTCAACCCTCGAAACACAACTTCTTCCAAACTACATAAGCGCCATAACAACAACTCACTGTTATCCAATAACTAGTGCAGTCCCATGCACTCAAGCAATAACAACTTCATAAGCTCCGGACATCGCCTATATCCCAGGTGCCATGTCACCCAACACTAGCCCAACTGGCGCAGGTTGTACATACTTAGGGGCGACAAACCCCCAAGAGATAGAGCATTCTCCTCAACTCCTTGCCCAAAGGCAACAGAACCACGCTAGTTCTAACTTCATCTCTTGGTCATAACCTAACACATTTCAAAGGCATGATAATTTTACCAAAACAAAAACTATCAAGCCAGCTTCAAGCAAGGATCCAAGACTTCCAATTCAAATCCAAACATTTCAGACTATAGTCATAAGGCAATGGGCATCCCATCTTTCCCCCAACATGACATTAAGCAATTACGTACATATTGCAAACACTGAGCAAAGCAAGCAACATAATGCAATTTACAACAACATCACAACAACTTACTAACATCATAATCTTACGAAATCTTACCCCAGATAGTATATCATAATCAACACATATATAACAAAAATCGTGCATAACAATCATCAGCGTTCAACCAATATCAACATTCCAAATTATTACAACTTAGTTTAAGCAATTAACAACAACACTAATCAATCACAACTTACCTCTCCATTATCGAAAACCTGGGTCTGATACCAACAAATGTTGTAACCCCCTCGACCCGGCCTAGGTGGTAGACCGAACCGAACGGGTCACACGGGGAATATTGAAGTAAACCGAGAAGGTTTACTGTAAAGTGTCCATAAGTTCTATATTTCATGCACATTCCATCTCATATTATTGTTGTTTTTAGTACATTTTAGGCATAATTAGGATCATACATTACATTTTACAGTATTCTTACTTTGCCATGCTTTTATTGATTATCTTTTATTTGGTGAGGAAAAGGTACTGCTTTAGCTTAGTTTTAGTTTCAGGTACTAGAGGCTGATAGAAGGAGAGAAGAGCTGAGACATGATGTTGAGGCAGCAGACCAGGAAGTTGAACTGGAGTAGTTCCACACAGAGAGAGCCACTGCAGAGGACCTATTGCTGCCATACCTTTATCCCAGGACAGCAAAGTGAGTCTGCCGTCCAGGACATCAAAGTGAGTCTGCCGCCCAGGACAGCAAAGTAAGCCTGCCGCCCAGGGCAGCAAAGTAAGCCTGCCACCTAGGGCAACAAAGTGCAGAGTTGGTAAATTGGAGTGCGATTGGTAGAGCAGAAAATCCTGATTCTAAAGATGTCATCCACTAAATTTTTTACGCTTGGAACGGCAGACAGAGCCGTCGGAGGAGAAGAATGAGCTTACTTGTGGAACAAGGCAACGAGAAAAGAAGTCCATATTCAACTCAAAGAAGTCAAATTTTAAAAGTTGCATTTAATACAAAAGTCCTTTAAGGACTTCTACTCCAAGAAGGATTTAGACTAGACCTTTGCCTATATAAACCTCATGTATTTAGCAAATCAAGATAGATAACTTAGACTTTCCTTAGACATAGTTTAGGTTTCCTTTGCCGCCATGATATTCTAAATTTCTCCTTGGGTTTGGGTTATGTTGTAACTAGTTGTGAGAACAGTTGTTTAGGATTTCAAGTTTGTTTTTGCAAATAAAATTACAAGGTTTACTTATTCCATGTTCTTCATAGTTTTCAATTAAGGAGAAAGATTAGTTGAATTATATCCATTTTTTCGTTATCGAGAGAGTCGAACTCAGGAAAGGAGTAAGTACGATTTCTTCTATAGATGGTGCCATCAATCCGGCCTAGACATGGGTTAAGGGTTTAACGCAGCTAAGAGAGGACACATAAACATTGTCGTCTTTGCACGATTCACGCCGCGACTGGTATTATCTGCAGTGGGCATCAACAACACTCTGACTTAGACATAAGCGGAGTCTCCTTTGAAGCGTTCTGTCGAGTTTGCCGCCGGGACACAGTTCCATTCCCCTGCCAAGGCAACGAGAGGGTCTCAACAGTCTACATGCCATCCACCGCCGAGGCAGCAAAGTCTGGAAGCGCAAAATGACTTGTCCTATTCAACGTAGTTTCACACTAAGCAACAATATAACCCTCACTATCTATCAATCTGATCACTTCCTTTTAAATTACGTGTGCTTTTATTTTACTTTCTTCCTCAAACATCAGATTTAATTGTCTATTTACTTTTCTTGTGCATGACTTACAAATAGAATCAAGATGTCCAATCCCAGTGGGAGACGATATCTTTTATACTATAACCTGCCAGGAGTGTGCTCTTGCGCTCATAAATAGAGAACACTCAAACGCTCTAAAAATTTTTGGCGTCGTTGCCGAGAATTGGAAACAGCGAAATTCGTATTTAAATTTCTACACTTTTATTTTTATTTGCATTTAATTTAATTTTTTATTATTTTTTTTTCATTCAAAAAAATTATGTGGGAAAGTGCTTATTCATGTGCTCCACGAGTTAAGGGCAGCAATATTTGCGCAAGTTCTTGCGAATTTTGTGAAGGCAATCATGCATTCGAAAGTTTCCCTCAACTATTTGCAACGGACATGTCAAGGAAAACCACGCATGAATGGTTGTCTGAATATGAACAGTAGATGCTGCTGCAGCAGCAACAGGGATAGTTGATGCTTCTGCCGCAGTTGCCGCCGCAGCAGCAAGATTTTTCATGGTAGATAACTTAGGTTTTCCTTACGCATAGTTTAGGTTTCCTTTGCCGCCATTGTTGTGTGTAAAATAGTCCTATCGCAATGTAGTGCAAGTGTACACGACGCAAGTAGTAAAGTGATACTCAAAGTATCGGATCTCGAATCCACAGGGACTGGAAATAGCTTTAACCTTGAATTGTTGCACAAGAGAGAAAGAAAAGAGTTTAAATCAATTGAGAAAAATATTGAAGAATATTAATGTTGAGTGTGTAAAAGTTCTATTATTTACACCCTTTTTAACCCATATTTCTGCTGCATTCAAGCATTATTCATTGCATTTAGGTTAGTTTACAGCAAAACATCACAAATATATTAAAAGGCACAGTTTCTACTAATAATGGTTATTTTTGCAGGTTGCTGTCGAAGCAGACGTAATGGGCAGGCGCTGGGCAGTGAAGCAGAAGAGCTGGAACTGGACAAACAGTCAAGGTGGATGATGTTGCCATGGTTGCCGCCGTGACACCAGTGCACGACAACAGTTTTGAGGAGAAGAAGCAAAGTGGACCTCGACAGATAGAGAAAATTCAGCCCGTCTGTCGTGTGAAAACCTCATATTTTTCCAAGCCCCAGATCAAAAGAAATGTCAAGCCCAAAGTTCAAGGAGAGAAAATCCCAAGCAAGAATGATGACAGCTGGAAAGTAGATTCCTTGAAGATTTAGTCTTTATTAGAATCATACTTTCAATTAAAGTTGTATTCTTGCTATTTTAGATAACTTGAGCCCAAAGCTTATATAAGGGCATATATTTTGACCTAGGGGGAGATAACCGATTACCCTAGCTTCTTTCCCAAAACTCTAGTCGTTTTTCTTCCCACAACATGTTCTAAATTCCCCCTAGGGTCACGAGTTGATTTGTAAAGTAGTTGCAAGGGTTGTTTTGTTTTAGGAATTTTTAGTTCAATAAAATAAACTTCAAGTTCTCTTATTTTGGTTATTAATATCTTGCAAGAGCATCGGGAGAGCATTGTGAGGTTATCAATTTACTTAGCATCGGGAGAGTTAAGTATACGAAAGAAATAAGAGCAAGTTATCTAGTTTATAGTTGAACTATCTCGGACCTAGGGATAGGACGAGGTTAAGTAGCTAAAGAAGAATTCATTCACATCGGTGTTCATCCTTCGATTCACGCCGGGAGGAATCATCAAGGACGTGATCATCGACAGACTTGGACCTACGGATAGGCCAAGGCACATCTGGGATTCTTGCCAAACTTGAAGTACTGAGTTGAGTATTTGCTGCCGCGAAAATCAACAAACTGCTGCCGCGACAGGTGCTGCCGCGACAGGAGCGACGAAAGAATTAGATTTCCTAAACTCTGCAATACCTGCACTACTGAGCAATTCAATACCAGCCCATTCTCTATATCTTGATTTCTCTACTCTTTTATTTAAGTTCTCTTTATTATTTTCGTGACAATTTCTCAATTATTTTCTTTACTTTTGTGCAGTGAATTAAGGTGAAGCTATTAGCCCAATCCCTGTGGAGACGATATCCGATACTTCATATCACTTTACTACTTGCGTCGTGTATACTTGCACTACCATTGCGTTAGACTATTTTACACGCAACAAGTTTTTGGCGTCGTTGCCGGGGATTGACAACATAATTCTACCTTTTCTTTTACTGCACTTTTCGTTTTTGTTTTTATTTTTATTTTTCTGTTTTCCTTTGGTGTGTTCAACTCTTGCTTTTCACAAGGTTTCTTGTTTATGCGCAGATCGAACCGAGGTAAAGATCCTGAGTATCCATTAGATCTGGAAATCGAACATTCATTCAATCTCAAGAAACAACTTCGTCACTTACTAGCCAGGAACGTGTACCTTGAGGAACAGTTAGAGACGATGGCACACCGAGGAGATGACCCTCCTGTTGGAGATGGAGAGGGTAGACAACCTGTCGCCGATGCTGTTGCCAGACGACGGTCCTGTCGTGACTACATGTTGAACGATCATGTAGAACTGGAAACCACGCTGCCAGACATAGATGTTGATAACTTCGAGCTGAAACATGTCATGTTTAGCATGATCAACAATGCCGGTCAATGCAGTGGTGCTGTTAATCCGGAGATACTGAGGCTTCGGTTATTTCCCCATTCATTGAGGGACAGAGCAAAAACTTGGTGGAATAAACTTACGCCGGGTTCAATTAGAACTTGGGCAGATTTATCTCATGAATTTTTATCTCGTTTTAATCCTTCACACTTATCTGAGCGATTACGTAATGAAATTGCTACTTTTCAACGTGAAGATGACGAGCCGATGCACGAGGCTTGGGACAGATTTACTACTCTTCTACGAAACTGCCCAATGCATAGATTCCCCGTCTGGAATCAGGTAACTAAGTTTTATAGTGCTGCCAACTTACAAACTCGTATTCGAATTGATTCAGCAGCAAACGGACTATTATTGGATAAAGACTCGGACGAGGCAATGTTAGTATTGAAAAATCTGGCTAAGAATGTAGAGCAGTTTCCGACAGCAAGAAGAAGGGGTAAACGGGTACTAGCTGTTAAGGATTATGGGGCCGACAGCACAATGAAATCACATGTGGCATTCCTTACTAAAGCAATGAAAAAGCTATTGAATGATGATGCACAACATGGATTTGTTGTTGAGGAGGTATGTGAAATCTGTGAGGGAAATCATAGTTCGGATGAGTGTCCTATATAGTTAGAAGAGGGAAAGTATGTTGGAAACTACAAGCCGAATTACAACTCCGACAACTATAATCCCAACTGGAGAAAGGATCCCAAGTTTTCTTGGAGTAATCCAAATAATGCCCTGAATCCTCAAGCACACAGTAATCAGAATCAGGGAGGACCTAGATTGCTGACTCGACAGCAACTGCAGCCGGCACAGCAGCAACAATAGCCACCAAATGCCACGAGCAGTATACTGGAGCAGACTCTGGCTACTTTTATGTCTCAGACAGGTACTTATATTGAGAATATGAATCAGTTTGTCAAGATAACAGAGACATTCATGGATAAAACAGAGATACGGATGACAAATCATGAAGCTACTCTGAAATCTTTGGAGACACAAATGAGTCAGGTTTCCCAGCATATCAAGCCAAGGCAGACTGGAGGATTCCCTAGTAATACTGAAAATGCAAGGCAGCCCACGCATGAGCAGTGTAAGGCTATTACTACTAGGAGTGGGAAGAAATTACCAGGGCCGGAAAAGGAAGCTGAAACAGTAAGAAAACCAGCCTTGGACAGACCTGCCGAGGAAGCTTGTAACCCCCTTAACCCGGCCTAGACGGTTGACCCGAATTAAGAAAGTCACACGGGGAAAACCAAAGTCAACCCGAAAGTCAACCTTGATTAACGACCCTTTTTTTTCTTTTTAATGTTGTCTAGATGCACATTAGTCCTAATTGTGACCACACAAAAATTATACTCAAAGATCACAAACATCAGAGATCAAATAGGGACCCAATTGAACAAATTACAACTTTAGGGACCAAATTGTAATTTCTGATAATTAAAAAGACTTAACCCAAATTAAAGTTACCAACTTGAAATTAATCAGGTTTCATGCTTCTCTGTGAAATTTCAGCTCAAAAGGACCTCCCAAGCTCATGCAATTGAACATACAAGATTCAGGACCAAAACGCAAACAATTCAAAACATATAACTGTCAATGTCAGCCCCCAACGGTCGGCCGTTCCGAAACCAAACAACCCCGTTCCGAAACACAGGCCGTTCCGAAACCGATCGACCCCGTTCCGAAACACGGCCTTGGTAGAGACCAAACCGTTTCGAAACGGTGCATACCGTTTCGGACGCCTGGGTTCATGCAAGGCACCCGTTCCGAAACGGTGCACACTGTTCCGAAACGCCTGCACAGATTGCAGCAAACAAGCATACCAAAACATGCAATTGATCAATCAAACATACTCCAAATGTCACCAAACTTTACCAGCATGCAATTCAACATATTTATGACTTATAGGAATCATCAAATCTACCAAATAACATCATATGCAAAAAGCCCCAATTCTATAGGCATGCTTCCTACACAAGCTAGCCACTCAAGCACCAAACTTCCAAAACAAGCATATAAGGTTCCAATTCAAAAACCAGCAATCTCAACAACATTCAACATACTTAGGGAGTCTCAAACACCTCCCAAAACATACACATTGGTCCCCCATTGCCAAATCACACAAAAGCTAAAATGTACTTATAAAACCTTCATACATTGAGCTTCACTTGAACTTGATTGCTTGCCCTTTCTTGCTGCTCCTCAAGGTACTCTAATGCTCTGCATTATTGAATTAAGAAAACGTAGAGAGCGTAAGCAAAAGCTTAGTGAGGCATGCTCATTAAAAACAATTCAATAATGCAATTAAAACCATTTATAAATCATGCTTAAATCAATCCTTGCACATGCTCAAAAGCATACTTAAAACAAGCAATCCCATGCTTCAACATAAACATTAAAACAAGCATCTCATGCTTCATAATATACTTAACATGTCATATTGGCTCAAGTGATACATTTCATTTCTTAAAACAAGTTCAACAACTTTCCCAAGGACTTTTAAACACCTTGGCCCCAAGGACTTTTAAACACCTTGGCCATGGACTTTTAAACACCATGAATAAGGACCACACAAGGACTTTTAACCACCTTTGTGTCCAATGCTTGAATCACCCCAAGGACTTTTAAACACCTTGGCCCCAAGGACTTTTAAACACCTTGGCCCCATGGACTTTTAAACACCATGGAAGGATCACCTAAGGACTTTTAACCACCTTAGTGTCCGCAACAAGACTCATCTAAGGACTTTTAACCACCTTGATGATCTTAAGTAACAAGGCTCACTCAAGGACTTTTAACCACCTTAGTGACCTTAATCTTTTCAAAACATCACTTGCCAATATACATCATTTTCATCATTTAACCCACTGTTTTAAAGCATTAAACCAAGCCATTTTCATCATGCATTTCAAGCATCAAACCACATCATTTCAATGTACAAAAGCAAGGAACTCTTACCTAGAGTTACCTTCAACATATGGCTTATATCATCAGCAAAATCCATGCTAAAACATGCTTTCAAAACAGTAATTAAAAACATGCAAATCATCATTTTGCAACACATCAAAGTCATGGCCACCACTAGAGAGAAAATCCGAAAACTTACACTTGAGCTTAGCAAAGTTGTTTAGACTTAAACTAAGCTCCCAAAACCTTCAAACCTTGGTTTTAAAGCTGAAAATCCAATTTCCACAAATGCACTCACCGATTTCCACTTTGCTTCAAGCCAAAGCACCAAATCAAGCTTCCGGATCAACCAATCTTGGATCCAAAGATGCCTCCCCTGTTTCAACACATCAAAGCAGAGGATTAATGCATCATCATGCATTAATTGCTTCAATGAAAGCACCTAAACTCGCTGCTCTCATCCAACCTCCATTTTCGGCCACCAAACACAACCGAAAATGCATCCAAACCACTTCTAAACAAAGCCCAGCCATAAACCAGCAAAACCTCACTTCCATTAACATCATATAACATCTAAAAACAACCTATTAACAACCTTATACCTCCAGCAACATCAGATCACCAAGATCACCTCAAAAACTACCTTGAAACACAAGCTAAACTTAGGAAACTCAACCTATCCGGGATTGCATCAATCAAGACTCAATTCCACATCATTTTAGAGATCATTTAACATCAAAAACACCTCTTAAATCACAGATTACTCAGATCTAACGAAAATCATCAAAAATCATCAAAATCTTGCATAATAAGCCAAGATCCATAAATCAACTTAAAAGTCTTTAATTAAACATCAATTTAGGATTGAAAACTTAGGAATTTCAGTAAAGAACTGATAGTTTAGAGGAGAAGGACGTTCTTACCTCCAAACTTGTGTTTCTCCACTTTTTGCAATCAAAATGCTTGTTGAAACTTGTAGCAATTGAAGAGGTTTTGAAGATATGTTGATTTGGAATCAAATGAGAGTTGAAAGGAGGAATTTAGGTGAGAAAATCAGAAACAAATCTCTGGAAATGTAGTGTTTGGGTTGAGAGAAAATGAGAGAAAGAAAATTGAGAAGTTAGTTGAGAAAATTGCCAAATGAGCTTTTCCCTCCTTTTTGATATCTTTAAAATCAGAAAATAGCTTATAATATCTTAGAAAAATCTGGAGAAACCACTTTTGGATTAATAGCTCCTTAAAGATTCAAAGTTCCAACCCTTTATAAAACAGCCACCAAACTTGCGAAAATTACATTTTGGTCACTAGCCAAAATGTCACACTTCCAAAACTCATTTTCCAAAATTGATTTCACAGTTCACTTAATTATATTAAAAGATGATTGTAGAACATTTTTCCATATTTTTAATGCAACCCGAACTAGGCTTTCCTAATTTAACCTCTTAAGATTCGAACAGCACTTTGACCAACCGGTCAACGCCCAAAACTCCTAAGCCCAAAACCGGGGCGTTACAACTCTCCCCCCTTAAGAAATTTCATCCTCGAAATTTACCTTAAGGAAAGAGATAAGGAAACTGCTTCAGCATGTCTTCCTTCCGCTCCCACGTGGCTTCCTCAACACCTCGATGCTTCCACAACACCTTCACCAACTCAATGGTCTTGCCACGAAGAACCTTGCTATCCGAATCCAGAACCTTCACCGGTTCCTCATCATAGGTCAAATCCGGATTCAAAACCACATCCTCCACAGGCATCACATGCGAAGGATCAGATCTATACTTCCGGAGCATAGAAACATGGAACACATCATGAATCTTCTCCAACTCCTGAGGTAACCTCAACCGATATGCAACAGGACCCACTCGCTCAACCACCTCATATGGTCCAATGTACCGAGGGCTCAACTTACCCTTCCGGCCAAACCTCATCACCTTCTTCCAAGGCAAAACCTTCAAGAACACACGGTCACCCACCGCATACTCTATCTCCTTACGCTTCAAATCCGCGTAAGACTTCTGCCGATCAGAAGCAGCCTTCAACCTCTCACAAATGAGCTTCACCTTCTCGGTGGTCCCTTTCAAAAAAGCAGGCATCGAAACCAACTTTTGACCAGTTTCAGCCCAACATAGAGGAGTCCTACACTTCCTCCCATACAGAGCCTCATAAGGTGCCATCTGTATACTCGCCTGATAACTATTGTTATAAGCGAACTCAACCAAAGGCAGATGCTTCTCCCAAGAACCTTGGAACTCAATCACGCAGCATCTCAACATATCCTCCAAAATCTGGATAACCCGCTCAGACTGACCATCCGACTGAGGATGATAGGATGTACTGAAATGCAACCTTGTACCCAGAGCTTGATGCAAACACTGCCAGAAACGCGATGTGAACCTCGGATCCCTATCCGACACAATCGACTTAGGCACACCATGCAACCTCACTATCTCAGCAATGTACAGCTCTGCCAGCTTATCCAAAGAGAACGTAGTATGCACAGGCAAGAAATGCGCACACTTCGTCAAGCGATCCACAATCACCCAAACAGAATTCTTCTTTGATGGAGACAAAGGCAAACCAGATAAAAAATCCATGGTAACCCTCTCCCACTTCCATTCAGGGATTTTCAACGGTTGCAACAAACCATAAGGAACCTGATGTTCAGCCTTAACTCGCTGACACACCAAACACTTGCTCACAAACTCTGCAACATCCTTCTTCAAACCTACCCAATAGTACTCATCACGAAGATCACGATACATCTTAGTACTACCAGGGTGCATAGCAAAAGGACTACTATGGCCTTCAGTCAGAATAGCACGCCTCAACTCAACATCAGCAGGCACTACTATCCGACTACCAAAACACAACACACCATCCTCATTAAAGCAGAAATCCGAAGGTCTACCCTCCGCGATATCCTGAACATGAGACACCAAGGAATCCTCTAACAACTGCTTTTCCTTGATCAACTGAACCAAAGATGGTTTCACTTGCAACTCAGCAACAAGACCACCATCTCGCGATATGCTCAAGCTAGCAAACATAGCTCTCAGCTCAACAGCTACCTTCCTACTCAAGGCATCAGCAACAACATTAGCTTTACCAGGATGATACTCAATCGTCAGATCATAATCCTTGAGCAACTCCAACCAACGTCGCTGCCTAAGATTCAACTCCTTCTGAGACATCAGATACCTCAAACTCTTGTGATCCGTGTACACAGTACACTTCTCACCATACAGATAATGTCTCCAGATCTTCAGAGCAAAAACCACTGCAGCCAGCTCAATGTCATGCGTAGGATAGTTGCGCTCATGCACCTTCAACTGCTGCGACGCATAAGCCACAACCTTACCCTCTTGCATCAGCACACACCCCAAACCAACATAGGATGCATCACTATAGACCACAAACTCTTTCCCTGATTCAGGCTGAATCAAGATAGGGGCTTGCGTTAAAGCCGCCTTAAGCTTCTCAAAAGCCTGCTGTCTCGCTTCTGTCCACTCATACTTAACATCCTTTTGCAACAGCTTCGTCAAAGGAGCAGCAATCTTGGAAAAACCATCCACAAACCTCCGGTAGTATCCCGCCAGACCAAGGAAACTACGGACCTCATGAACAGACTTAGGAACTTTCCAGTTCATCACCGCTTCAATCTTCTGAGGATCAACACGAATCCCCTCAGCTGAGACCACATGCCCAAGGAACACCACCTCCTTAAGCCAAAACTCACACTTGCTCAACTTAGCATAAAGCTGATTCTCCAACAAGGCTTGCAGCACAATCCTCAAATGCTCTTCGTGCTCCTCCTCAGTACGCGAGTACACGAGGATATCATCAATGAACACCACAACGAACTTGTCCAGGTATTCATGAAACACACGATTCATCATGTCCATGAAAGCAGCAGGAGCATTTGTCAAACCAAACGGCATCACAAGGAACTCATAATGCCCATACCTTGTCCTGAAAGCTGTCTTAGGCACATCCACATCCTTCACCTTCAACTGATAATACCCTGAACTCAAGTCAATCTTAGAGAACACAGCAGCTACCCTGAATTGATCAAAGAGATCATCAATCCTCGGCAAAGGATACCGATTCTTGATAGTCAACTTGTTCAGCTGACGGTAATCAATGCACATCCTCATCGTGCCATCCTTCTTCTTCACAAACAAGACAGGAGCACCCCAAGGCGACACACTCGGCCGGATGAAACCACGATCTAGCAGCTCTTGCAACTGCGTCTTCAGCTCCTTCAGCTCCTTAGGTGCCATTCTATAGGGAGTAATGGACACAGGAGTTTTATTATCATACAGCTCAATTCCAAACTCCACCTCGCGATTGGGAGGTAAACCAGGCAACTCTTCAGGAAAAACACCAGGAAACTCCTTCACAACCTTGATATCTTGCACCCTCAACTCCTTAGAGCTAGGATTCATCACAAAAGCTAGATAAGCTTCGCAACCTTGCCTCAGCATCCTACTCGCCTCCAAGGTAGACACAACATTAGCAAGAAACTTCACATTCTCGCCAACCACAACAACTTCATAATCATCCGCAAGCTTAAGCGAAACCCGCTTATTCTCACAATCCACAACAGCACGATGCTCAGCAAGCCAATCCATACCAAGGATCACATCAAAACCATAAAAAGGCAACTCCATAAGATCAACATGAAAGACATGTTCTTGAACAACCAAGGGACACCTTCTATAAAGCTTTCGAGTCACAACAGTTTCACCAAAAGAACTAGTGACACGAACACCAACATCCAAAGACTCAACAGGCAAACCAAGCAATTCAGCATGCTCACGCAAAATGTATGAACGCGTAGATCCAGAATCAATCAAAGAAAGCAATGACAAGGATTGCAAAGTAAAGGTACCTGCAATCACATCGGCATCATTCCTTCCCTCGCGCTGAGCTTACACCCTCGCTTGGCCTCCACCTTCAGGCTGAATAGCCACAACATGAGCTACTCCGCGACCACCTTCCTCCCTCCTCTGAAAATTACCACGGCCGCGCCCACGACCTCTCTGATGTGCTGCAACAACAGGAGCACGCTCTTGGCCACCAGCCAACCTCGGACAATCTCGCCTCAGATGGTAAACAGAACCACAGTTCCAACATCCATTACCAGCTGCCGCAACAGGAGCTTGCACCTCCCTCACAGCACGAGGGCAGTCACGCTTCATGTGACTACGCGAACCACAGATCCAGCAAGCACTTGGTTCAGCTCTAGCAAAACCACCTCTAGCAGGTGCACCACCACCTCTCTTGGCTGAAGACTGATACTTCTGATCACGTCCCCTCTTGTTCCGTCCACCTCCGGAACTATACTCAGCAGCTCTCTTGCCAGAACTTGCTCCAGCACCTTTCGCAGCTAAACCCAAGTTCATCTCAATGTCCTTGGAACGACCAACCAACACATCAAAATCATTGTACTCAACAGCCAACATGTAGGTCTTTACTTCCGTCACCAAGCCATAACGGAACCTTTCGCACCTCTCTCGCTCATCAGGTATCAGCTCCGGTGCATACTGACTGAGGCGTACGAACTGCACTTCGTACTCAGCCACACTCATGCTCCCTTGGGTAAGAGACATGAATTCACGCTTTTTCTCATCCAGATATCTCACTCCAAGATATCTCCTCTTGAACGCATTCTGAAAGAATGTCCAAGTAACATCAACGTCAGCCATCCCAGCTATGGTGGTCGTCCACCACGTATATGCATCGTCCTGCAGCAAGGACACAACACATCCCAACTTTTGCACATTCGTGCAGCTCATCTGACCCAAGATACGCTTAGTACTCTCCAGCCAAGCTTCCGAACTCTCAGCAGACATACCCCTAAACTCCGTCCCACCAAGACTGCGCAGACGCTCCAAGGGTAATCTGACTCCAACATCTCCCTGATGCCCAGCTCCTTGAGCTCCAGCTACTGCTGCTCGAAAAGCACCCGCAATAGCTTGTACCAGCATAGACATATCAGGCATAGCTTGCCCCTGACCAACCTCTGGTCCAGCAGCTACAGCACCAGCTGCAGCTTCAGCTCGCTCACCTCCAGCACCACCACCAGGCGGAGGAGGGGGTAACACTGCACTACCCGTATTCTCTTCATTTTCGTTCTCATTGGGAGCCGTAGCTCGCACACTACCTCTTAACTCTCTACGTGGTGCCATACTTTTACCATGCAATCACAATGCAAAATAAAACAAGTCAGGCCCAGCAAGGTAAGCAATCCAAGTATTCAAGCTCAATTTCATTCAACATCAACTTCATTTCATTAGCTTTTGTTTGGCAATGGGTACCCTCAACATGCAACATCATAACATACATCTCAATTGCATCAACATCTCAAACCGCTGAACATGCTTTCACCCAACAAGCATACAAGGCAAACATGCTTCAATCATGCATACATTCATTCCCAATTACTCGCAAACTTAGCTCTGATACCACCAAATGTAACCCCCTTAACCCGGCCTAGAGGATTGACCCGAATTAAGAAAGTCACACGGGGAAAACCAAAGTCAACCCGAAAGTCAACCTTGATTAACGACCCTTTTTTTTCTTTTTAATCTTGTCTAGATGCACATTAGTCCTAATTGTGATCACACAAACATCATACTCAAAGATCACAAACATCAGAGATCAAACAGGGACCCAATTGAACAAATTACAACTTTAGGGACCAAATTGTAATTTCTGATAATGAAAAGGAGTTAACCCAAATTAAAGTTACCAACTTGAAATTAATCAGGTTTCATGCTTCTCTGTGAAATTTCAGCTCAAAAGGACCTCCCAAGCTCATGCAATTGAACATACAAGATTCAGGACCAAAACGCAAACAATTCAAAACATATAACTGTCAATGTCAGCCCCCAACGGTCGGCCGTTCCGAAACCAAACAACCCCGTTTCGAAACACGGGCCGTTCCGAAACCGATCGACCCCGTTCCGAAACACGGCCTTGGCAGAGACCAAACCGTTTCGAAACGGTGCATACCGTTTCGGACGCCTGGGTTCATGCAAGGCACCCGTTCCGAAACGGTGCACACTGTTCCGAAACGCCTGCACAGATTGCAGCAAACAAGCATACCAAAACATGCAATTGATCAATCAAACATACTCCAAATGTCACCAAACTTTACCAGCATGCAATTCAACATATTTATGACTTATAGGAATCATCAAATCTATCAAATAACATCATATGCAAAAAGCCCCAATTCTATAGGCATGCTTCCTACACAAGCTAGCCACTCAAGCACCAAACTTCCAAAACAAGCATATAAGGTTCCAATTCAAAAACCAGCAATCTCAACAACATTCAACATACTTAGGGAGTCTCAAACACCTCCCAAAACATACACATTGGTCCCCCATTGCCAAATCACACAAAAGCTAAAATGTACTTATAAAACCTTCATACATTGAGCTTCACTTGAACTTGATTGCTTGCCCTTTCTTGCTGCCCCTCAAGGTACTCTAATGCTCTGCATTATTGAATTAAGAAAACGTAGAGAGCGTAAGCAAAAGCTTAGTGAGGCATGCTCATTAAAAACAATTCAATAATGCAATTAAAACCATTTATAAATCATGCTTAAATCAATCCTTGCACATGCTCAAAAGCATACTTAAAACAAGCAATCTCATGCTTCAACATAAACATTAAAACAAGCAGCTCATGCTTCATAATATACTTAACATGTCATATTGGCTCAAGTGATACATTTCATTTCTTAAAACAAGTTCAACAACTTTCCCAAGGACTTTTAAACACCTTGGCCCCAAGGACTTTTAAACACCTTGGCCATGGACTTTTAAACACCATGAATAAGGACCACACAAGGACTTTTAACCACCTTTGTGTCCAATGCTTGAATCACCCCAAGGACTTTTAAACACCTTGGCCCCAAGGACTTTTAAACACCTTGGCCCCATGGACTTTTAAACACCATGGAAGGATCACCTAAGGACTTTTAACCACCTTAGTGTCCGCAACAAGACTCATCTAAGGACTTTTAACCACCTTGATAATCTTAAGTAACAAGGCTCACTCAAGGACTTTTAACCACCTTAGTGACCTTAATCTTTTCAAAACATCACTTGCCAATATACATCATTTTCATCATTTAACCCACTGTTTTAAAGCATTAAACCAAGCCATTTTCATCATGCATTTCAAGCATCAAACCACATCATTTCAATGTACAAAATCAAGGAACTCTTACCTAGAGTTACCTTCAACATATGGCTTATATCATCAGCAAAATCCATGCTAAAACATGCTTTCAAAACAGTAATTAAAAACATGCAAATCATCATTTTGCAACACATCAAAGTCATGGCCACCACTAGAGAGAAAATCCGAAAACTTACACTTGAGCTTAGCAAAGTTGTTTAGACTTAAACTAAGCTCCCAAAACCTTCAAACCTTGGTTTTAAAGCTGAAAATCCAATTTCCACAAATGCACTCACCGATTTCCACTTTGCTTCAAGCCAAAGCACCAAATCAAGCTTCCGGATCAACCAATCTTGGATCCAAAGATGCCTCCCCTGTTTCAACACATCAAAGCAGAGGATTAATGCATCATCATGCATTAATTGCTTCAATGAAAGCACCTAAACTCGCTGCTCTCATCCAACCTCCATTTTCGGCCACCAAACACAACCGAAAATGCATCCAAACCACTTCTAAACAAAGCCCAGCCATAAACCAGCAAAACCTCACTTCCATTAACATCATATAACATCTAAAAACAACCTATTAACAACCTTATACCTCCAGCAACATCAGATCACCAAGATCACCTCAAAAACTACCTTGAAACACAAGCTAAACTTAGGAAACTCAACCTATCCGGGATTGCATCAATCAAGACTCAATTCCACATCATTTTAGAGATCATTTAACATCAAAAACACCTCTTAAATCACAGATTACTCAGATCTAACGAAAATCATCAAAAATCATCAAAATCTTGCATAATAAGCCAATATCCATAAATCAACTTAAAAGCCTTTAATTAAACATCAATTTAGGATTGAAAACTTAGGAATTTTAGTAAAGAACTGATAGTTTAGAGGAGAAGGACGTTCTTACCTCCAAACTTGTGTTTCTCCACTTTTTGCAATCAAAATGCTTGTTGAAACTTGTAGCAATTGAAGAGGTTTTGAAGATATGTTGATTTGGAATCAAATGAGAGTTGAAAGGAGGAATTTAGGTGAGAAAATCAGAAACAAATCTCTGGAAATGTAGTGTTTGGGTTGAGAGAAAATGAGAGAAAGAAAATTGAGAAGTTAGTTGAGAAAATTGCCAAATGAGCTTTTCCCTCCTTTTTGATATCTTTAAAATCAGAAAATAGCTTATAATATCTTAGAAAAATCTGGAGAAACCACTTTTGGATTAATAGCTCCTTAAAGATTCAAAGTTCCAACCCTTTATAAAACAGCCACCAAACTTGCGAAAATTACATTTTGGTCACTAGCCAAAATGTCACACTTCCAAAACTCATTTTCCAAAATTGATTTCACAGTTCACTTAATTATATTAAAAGATGATTTTAGAACATTTTTCCATATTTTTAATGCAACCCGAACTAGGCTTTCCTAATTTAACCTCTTAAGATTCGAACAGCACTTTGACCAACCGGTCAACGCCCAAAACTCCTAAGCCCAAAACCGGGGCGTTACAAAGCTGCCCCGACAGGTAACAAACAGACTGCTGCTGATGAGCCTGTCACGACAGCAGAAGCGACAGAGGAGAAAAATGATGAACCCAAACCTCCTCAGATTCGTATGCAGTGGGAAGGACGTATTGCTGATTATCGTCCCCCACCTCCTTTTCCTCAACGGTTACAGCAAGCAAAGCAAGAATCTCAGCTCAAAAAGATTTATGATATTTTTAAGCAGGTTCATATTAATATTCCATTGTTGGATGCCGTTAGGGAGATGCCCGGTTATGCTAAATTTCTCAAGGATGTCATGTCAAAGAAATCCAAACTTGGGGAATTTGAAACGGTAAAGATGACAGAAGGTTGCATGAGTATTCTTCATAGGCAGCCACCCCAGAAAAAGAAGGATCCGGGGAGCTTCATCATACCTTGTGTAATCGGAGATAAATATGTGGGTAAGGCACTTTGTGATCTTGGTGCTAGTATTAATTTAATGCCAAAATTTGTTTTTCGGAAATTAGGTATTGGAAAGGCGCGACCCACAACAGTAATTCTGCAGCTGGCAGACCGCTCTTACGTTCATTCGGAAGGAAAAATCGAAGATATTCTGGTAAGAGTGGATAAATTTATTTTTCCTGCTGACTTTCTTGTTTTAGATTGTGAAGCAGACGAAAACGCACCAATCATCCTTGGGCGACCCTTCTTAGCCACGGGAAGATCACTGATTGATGTGGAAAAAGGAGAACTCACCATGAGAGTGAACGACTAAGAGATTAAGTTGAATGTTCTCCAAGCTATGAAGCATGCTGATGCAGACGAGGAATGCAAAGCTATCAATAAGTTACCCTTGATCAACCTAGCATCAGGTCGGGCTGTCACGACATCAAAATTGGTCACTGCCTCGGCAGCCACCTACAGGACTGTCACGACAGCATTGACGACAGCAACTCCTCAGAATCCGATACATCTGATACTAAAGATCACGAGGAGGTAAATTGGATAGGCGATCGTCCAGGTAAGTTATTCGAACCTTTAAATTATACTTCGGATAACCATGAAATCCAAAAGCCATCTACTGTTGAACCCCTTGTTTTAGAACTGAAGCCCCTGCCAGGGCAGCTAAAATATGCTTTTCTTGGTTCAAATGATACGTTGCCCGTAATCATCTCTTCCAAGTTGATGCAGGAACAGGAACATCAGTTAATAGGGATGCTGCAGCAGCACAAAAAGGCAATTGGATGGACGATAGACGATATTCAAGGCATTAGTCCGGCGTTATGCATGCACAAAATCCTTTTAGAGGAAGATCATAAGCCGACTATAGATACTCAAAGGCAGCTAAACCATGCGATGAAAGAGGTGGTGCGTAAAGAGATAATTAAATGGATAGATGCTGGCATTATTTACGCCATCTCGGACAACAAATGGGTGAGCCCGGTGCAATGTGTTCCCAAGAAAGGAGCAATGATCGTGGTGACCAATGAAAACAATGAGTTAATCCCAAACAGGACTGTGACCGGTTGGAGGGTTTGTATGGACTATCAGAAGCTTAACAAAGCTACCCGAAAGGACCATTTTCCGTTACCCTTTATTGATCAAATGCTTGATAGATTAGCGGGTAAACCTTACTATTGTTTTCTTGATGGTTATTCAGGTTATAATCAAATAGCTATCGCACCAGAAGATGAAGAAAAGATGACCTTCACATGCTCCTACGCAACGTACACTTTTAGGAGAATGCCTTTTGGACTATGCAATGCACCCGCCACCTTCCAAAGGTGCATGATGGCCATATTCTCCGATATGGTGGTGGACTTCCTTGAGATATTTATGGATGATTTTTCAGTCTTTGGAGATGATTTTGAGAGCTGCCTAGGCAATCTACTAAAGGTACTTGAAATATGTGAAAAAGCAAACCTGGTCTTGAATTGGGAAAAATGCCACTTTATGGTGGACGAAGGGATAGTCCTTGGCAATAAGATTAGCTGCCGTGGGATAGAAGTCGACATGGCCAAGATTGAAGTGATCGAAAAGATGCCGCCGCCGACCATAGTCAAGGGCATTAGAAGTTTCTTGGGACATGCTGGTTTTTATCGGAGATTCATTGCAAATTTCTCAAAAATCACCAAGCCCCTATTCCATCTTTTAGAGCAGAACCAACCCTTTGACTTTAATGAAGAATGTGCTGAAGCATTCAAGGTTCTGAAAGAAAAATTGGTAATAGCCCCAATAGTACAGCCACCAGACTGGACACATCCATTTGAGATTATGTGTGATGCTAGTGACTATGCTGTCGGGGAAACACTTGGGCAGCAGAGAGACAAGTTATTTCATGTCATATATTATGCTAGCAAGACACTGAATGACGCCCAAGTGAACTACACCACCAGACACATCCATTCAAGGTTCTTACATACTTGGAACGAAAGTAATAGTGCACACAGACCATTCTGCCCTGAAGTATCTGTTTGCGAAAAAGGATGCAAAGCCTCGATTAATACGGCGGATCCTGCTATTGCAAGAATTCAACCTTGAAATCAAGGACAAAAAAGGGACAGAAAATCAAGTGGCATATCACTTGTCAAGGTTGGAGAAGGGACAGAGTCTACCAACAGATGAGACAAACATACTAGAGATCTTCGCAGACGAGCAGCTCTTTCCTGCCGCAATCAGTGCCGCGATACCATGGCGGCAGGTAAGTCTTCTGAACTCCCCTGGTATGCAGATTTCGTTAATTTCTTGGTTAGCGGAATAATTCCTTCTGATCTTAATTATCAAGCCAGGAAGAGGTTCCAAAATGATGTTAAGAATTATTATTGGGACGAACCTCTTCTTTCAAAATCTGTGTAGATCAGGTTATAAGGAGGTGTGTACCACAAAAAGAGCAAGAAGACATTCTTCATCACTGCCATGCTTCACAATATGGAGGTCACTTAGGAGGCAACAAAACTGCTGCCATGGTGCTGCAGTCAGGATTTTACTGGCCGTCAATGTATAAAGATGCACAAATCTTCTACAAGAGCTGTGACAGGTACCAAAGGACAAGAAACATCTTAAGGAGAAACGAGATGCCGCTGCAGAACATTCTAGAAGTTGAGAATTTCGACGTTTGGGGGATAGATTTTATGGGACCCTTTCCATCTTCATGTGGGAATCTATACATCCTCCTGGCAGTAGATTATGTCTCTAAGTGGGTTGAAGCTATCGCCACTCAAAAGAATGATGCCAAGACAGTCCAGAGATTTTTACACAAAAATAACTTTTGTAACGCCCCGGTTTTGGGCTTAGAAGTTTTGGGCTTGGACCGGTTCGGTCAAAGTGCGGTTCGAATATAAAAGATTGATTTTAGGAAAGCCTAGTTCGGGTTGCATTAAAAATATGGAAAAATATCCTAAAATCCTCTTTTAATATATATAAGTGAACTGTGAAATCAATTTTACAAAATGAGGTTTGGAAGGTTGACATTTTGGCTAGTGACCAAAATGTAATTTTTGAAAACTGCGTGACTGTTTGAAAAAGGGTTGAAACTTTGAATCTTTAAGGAGCTAATTACCCAAAGGGAGTTTCTCCAGATTTTTCTAAGAAATTAAATGATTTATTTCTGGTTTTTAAACAAAAGAAAAGTGGAGGAAAGATATTTTCCTAATTCCAACTAACTTTTCCATTTTCTATTTTTTCTCATCTTTCTCTCAAACCAAACATCTTTTCCAGAACTTTTCCCTCTGGTTTTGTCATCTAAATCACTCATTTCATTTCCCTTTTGATCTTCAATCATCTCTTCATCAAATCCTTTGCATTTGCTAATTGGATCTTCAAGCTTTTTGATTCTAAAAAGGGAGAAACTCAAGTTTGGAGGTAAGAACGTCCTTCTCCTCTAAACTCTCAGTTCCTTACTGAAATTCCTAAGTTCTCAATCCTTAAATTGTGTTTTATAAATGGTTTTAAGGTTGTATTATTGATCTTGGCTTTTAAATGCAAGATTTGGTGATTTTTGATGAAATTTCGTATGATCTGTTTGGGCAGTGTTTTAAGGTGTCAATTTGATGTTAAATGAATGTTAAATTGATGAGGAATTGAGTTTTAATTAATGCAATCCAGGATAGGTTGAATTTCTTAAGTTTAGCTTGTGTTCTTTGTTGTTTTTGGAGTGATCTTGTGGATCTGTTGTTGCTGGAGGTATAAGGATGATGTTAGATCCTTTTTGGATGTCAAATGATGGTTAAGGATGTTTAGTTTTGATGGATTTTGGGTGGGCATTGTTGTGGAGTTGTTTGGATGCATTTTCGGTTGTGTTTGGTAGCCGAAAATGGAGTGTGGATGAGAGCAGCGAGTTTTGATGCTTTCATTGAAGCTATTAATGCATGATGATGCATTAATCCTCTGCTTTGATGTGTTTAAAACAGGGGAGTCATCTTTGGATCCAAGTGGTGGTGATCTGGAAGCTTGATTTGTGTTTCGGCAAGAGGAGAAACAGAATCGGTGAGTGGATTTTGGTTTTCGGCTTTGAAACCAGTGTTTTGAAGGTTCGAGAGCTTAGTTTAAGTCTAAGCAACTTAGCTAAGCTCAAGAGTAAGTTTTCGGAAAAACTCTCTTGGTGTTGGCCATGGATTTGGTTGTATGCAATGTGTTTGTTTGCATGATTTTAAATCTGTTTTGAAAGCATATCTAGCATGTTTATTTGCTGAGATTTTAAGCCATGTGTTGAAGGAAGCTCAAGGTAAGAGTTCCTTGTTTTTGAACATTGTTTAAATGTGGTTTGATGCTTAAAAATGCATGATGTTTATGGCTTGTGTAAATGCTTTAAAACAGTGGATTATTGATGATAATGATACATATTGGCAAGTGATGGTTAAGGTCACAAAGGTGGTTAAAAGTCCTTGTGTGAGCCTTGTATATTTAAGAACATCAAGGTGGTTAAAAGTCCTTGGATGGTTCTTGGTTAAGATCACAAAGGTGGTTAAAAGTCCTTGTGTGAATCTTGTGAATTTTAAGAACAACATGGTGTTTAAAAGTCCATGGTTGGTTCTTGGTTAAGGCTCAAGGTGGTTAAAATTCCTTGTGTAAGCCTTGGTTACTTAAGAACTCCAAGGTGTTTAAAAGTCCTTGGGAGATTCTTGTTAAGGACACAAAGGTGTTTAAAATTCCTTGTGTGGTCCTTGGAAAGTATAAGATCACAATGGTGTTTTAAAGTCCATGTGTGGATCTTATGTGAAATGTATCACTTGTTGCCAATATGACATGTAATGAAAGTGAAGCATGAGATGCTTGTTTTAAATGTTTAAGAGCATGTACAAATGTTGCTTGAAGAATGGTTTCTAAATGAGTTTTATAAATGCATTATTGTGTGGTTTTAAATGAGCATTCCTCACTAAGCTTTTGCTTACGCTCTCTCTCTTTTCTTAAACCAATAATGCAGAGCATTAAAGTGCATTGAGGGCAGCAAGGAGGGCAAGCAACCAAGTGGATAACTAAGCTCAAGTATGGTGAAGGTTTTTAAACACTATTAGCTTTTGGCATTTGGCAATGGGGGACCTATGTGGATGTTTTTGGGAGATGTTGGAACTCCCTAAGTTTGTTTAGTGTTGTTAATAATGTTGGTACATGTAATTGGCCTTTGTGAAGTGAATTTAGTACTTTGATGCTTGAATGGTTTGAAAAGTAGGATGCATGCCTTTAGAATTGGGGATTTTCATGTTTGATGCCATGTTGATGTTTGATTGGTGCAATTATGTTCCTTATATGTTGAATGTCTTGCTGGTAAAGTTTGGTTGCAATTGGAGCATGTTTGGTAGGTCAATTGTGTGTTTAAACAGCAATTTCTCTGCAATCTGGGCAGGCCGTATCGGAACGGGAGCTACCGTTTCAGAACGGGGGTCCGGTAATGGCCCAGGCGTTCGAAACGGAAGGTACCGTTCCGGAACAGATATGCCACTGCCAGGCACTGTTCCGGAACCTGTTGCGAAACGGCCCCGTGTTTCAGAACGGGTCTTCCCTGTTCCGAAACACTCGACCGTTGGGCACTGAAATTGTTGGTTATATGTTTTGTAATGTTTGCGTTTTGGTCCTGAAACTTGTTTGTGCAATTGTATGAGTTTGAGATATCCGTTTGAGCTGAAACTTGACAGAGAAGCATGAAAGATGATTAATTTCAAGTTGGTAACTTTAATTTGGATTAAGTTCTTATAATTTATAGAATTTACAATTTGGTCCCTAAAGTTTTATTTTGTGCAATTGGGTCCCTGAATGTTCTCTGATGGTTATGATCTTTGAGTATGTTGTTTGTATGATCATATCTAGGGTTAATATGCATCTAGACAAGTTTAAAAAGTAAAAAAGGGTCGTTAATCAAGGTTGACTTTCGGGTTGACTTTGGTTTTCCCCGTGTGACTTTCTTAATTCGGGTCAACCGTCCAGGCCGGGTTAAGGGGGTTACAACTTTTTCGAGGTTTGGCATCCCTAAGGCGATTATCAGTGATGAAATAAGACCTTTCGACAATAGGGTTATTGCTGCTGCCTTGAAGAAATATGGTGTTCAGCATAGGATCGCGACAGCATATCACCCACAGACCAATGGACAAGATGAAATATCTAATAGGGAAGTTAAGAATATTCTTGAGAAGATGGTTAAGCCAACTAGGAAAGACTGGTCTTTACTCCTCAATGATGCGTTATGGGCATATAGGACAGCTTTTAAAACTCCATTAGGAATGTCTCCGTACCGATTGATTTATGGGAAAACATGTCATCTACCTGTCGAGAAAAAGCACAAAGCATATTGGGCAATCAAGGCAGTGAATATGGATTTGGACAGGGCAGGGTAGGAAAGGCTGTTAGATCTGAACGAAATTGAAGAAATCCGGACAATGGCCTACGACAATGCAAGAATCTACAAGGAGAAAACTACGAAGTGGCATGACAGGAAATTGCTGCCACGACAGTTCTGCCCAGGGCAGCTTGTATTGTTGTTCAATTCTAGACTGAAACTTTTCCCAGGGAAACTGAAATCTAGATGGTCTGGCCCATTCCAAGTCGTACAAGTTTTTCCCCATGGTGCCATCACAATCCGATCATTAAAAGACGGGCACCAATTCAAAGTCAACGGACAGCGCCTCAAGCATTATCAAGAGATTGAAGCCCCACGAATACAGGAAGTGGTTACCTTAGGAGATGCCCCACCTGGCATCCCTAAGTTAACCTAAGTTTTACTTATTTATTTTATTATTATTATTATTTATTAGGAAATAAGGTTTATTTTATTTCGAATAATTTTTTTATGTTTATTGTTTTTAGGAAATAAAGGAGTCAAGAAGAACAAGAGAAGTGAACTCAGCCCACCATTCATCCATCAGCCCAACAAAGCCCAAGTGTTGAAGCATGTCATTACAGCTGTCGCAACAGACGCGGAAAATACAGGCTGTCATCACGCTGTCACGACAGACGCGGAAACATGTCACAGACGCGGAACGTGTGTCAGACGCGCCAGACACGCTAACGTACAACAGCTGGCCCCGTTATTCGCGCCTACCGTTATAGCTTCAACGGGCAGCAATTTTTTCTATATATAACCCCGTTTCATTTTCATTTTCACTCACTTCTGCCGTTCTTATTTGCTCTCCCTCTTTAGTTTTCATTTGCTTTCAGTTTAATTTCTTTTACAACCCTTGCACAAATATGTCTTCTAGGAAAGCCCGACGAAATGCTGCCTCCAGTTCCTCACCAACAGAAAAACCCCCACGTTCCTTTGCCACCAGAGATATGTGGGAGGAAAGAGGCTTTATCTATACACCGAAGGTGGAAAATCTAGGCCTCAAGCCATTCATAGCCCGGAAGGTTAGAGCGTTATTGTGGCAAACATTTGCGGAACAACTGGAGGAAATGAACGTGATGCTGGTACGAGAATTTTATGCTGCCATCAACAGCAGAATGGCGACAGCAGTGAATGTTCGGGGGAAAGAAGTAACGTTTAAAGCAGAGTACATCAACATCTTATATGGCCTCTACATAGGCCACAAGGACGATGCACACCAACAGTTCCTCAACACATTAGACACTGCTGCCTATGACGCTGTCATGGCAGAACTGACCGATGAAGGAACCCAATGGAATACCAGCCGGAAAAATCCACGGACGGTGAAGCGGACCCAGCTGTTGTCGGAGGCAAAGTTATGGAATGCCTTCATAAAAAAGAGGATCATGCCGTCATCGCACCATATCACCGTCGACCAGCAAAGGTTAGCATTGATACACTCCATCTTACATGAACGACCCATTAATGTGGGCAGTTATATTCGAGAGAGCATTTTGGAATGTGCACATAGACCGACGAGCCTACTTTTCCTCCCATACCTCATCACTTCGCTCTGTCGCGGCCATAACGTGCCGGAAATACGCACTGATTTAGTAGTCAAAGCACGAGGTTGGACGGAAAAGAATATCCTCAGCCTTATGGAGCTGACCGTGGACACCCCTCTGTCGTCATTCGACCCCGCTGCCGCCACAGCTGAAACGACAGAGCAGCAAAATACTGAACCTGCCGCCGCAGTAGCTGCTCCGACAGACTCCTCCACCCAGATACTAGCTGCCATTCAGAAGTTGGAAGAAAGACAGTTGGGCTTAATGACCTTCACCAGGGACTTTGCTGCCTCTATGGTAACTTTTATTCAAAACACTTTAAATTTCCCTGATGCTGCTTTCCCTACTTTTCCTGCCCATTACATTACTGTCACTACCCCTGTCCACACTCCTACACCTGCTGCTACCCCACGAACACCATCTGCCACCTCCACACCATCGCCTGCCCCGACAACATCAGGCAACACCCATGCCGAACCATCTGCCCGAGGAACAAAACGTCTGATGGCATCGAAGGATCTTGCTGCCTCTGTTGCTGGGTTCTCCTCCTCTTCTGTTTGGGCAGCCAGTGATGATAAACCCTCTATTAAGAGGAATCTGTCAAAGGAGTTCTCACTAGTAAAGAGGCAAAAGCGGATGGCTGATAAGAATAAATTACCAAAGGCCAGCAGCAGTAGTGAGAGCAGCAGCAGCAGCTCTGATGTTCAGGTTGTGGAGAAACCACCCCACATCTCCCCAACCCGAGTCCAGCCACCACGGGAGGTCAAGGCCAAAAACGCTTCTGCCTCCCCCATGCCTCAGCCCGCCCCGAAAGCCAGAGCCCGCCATCAGATCAGACTCAGCAGCAACAACGAAGACAACGATTAAAATTTAAGTTTCTTATCTTATTATTGATGTCTGCTATATATTTTGTGATGTACTACTTTTATTTGTTTTTATTTCTATTTTGTCATTTGCATTGAGGGCAATGCAACCCTCGAGTTTGGGGGTGACATCCCTCTAGTAATGGAGTCCATCTTAGTTGTTAAAATTTGTCTTTTACTTAGTTTATTTTTCTCTTAAAAAAAAAGATGAAAATATTGAAAATTTTGGCTGAAAACTGTGAACTGAACTTACCTGTCGTGACAGCTCTGTCGTGGCAGTGACTTTAGGATAGTTTCTAGGAGAAATTTAGAGCCTTTCTATAGTTCCGAAAACTTAAACACCATTGTGACTATTATACTGCTTAGACTTCTTTTAGCCAAACTAGAATAGGAAGCTTAGCACTTGAATAGCCCCTAGAGGTGCCTAACACTGGCTCTAGGAAAGAAGTTTAGCAAAAGAGATTCAACAGCCCTAGAGGTGCCCGAAACTGGCTCTAGGAAGTTAACTAGAGGTGCCTAAAACTGGCTCTAGTAAAACTTTAGCTTGAAAAAATAGAGAAATCGAGTCAAAACAAAAAAAAAATCAAAGGAGCATGAAAAAGTGCCTTCAAAAGATAAACTTTGGCATAAAAATTCGAGTTAAGAGTTGAATATTCTAGTGAAACTAAGAGAGTCTTGGCATATAACTGTTCACAAGCATGCACACACTGCACGAGGACTATAGTGAGACTCCGGACAGATTCTAAATTATCCGACAGGTTGCTGCAGTCATAGGGAACGAACAACGGGTAAGGGAAAGTTCACTATTTGAAAGCCAAAACAAAAATATTTCATTTTTATTTTAAGTCTTAGTTGCTTGAGGGCAAGCAAAAACTTGAGTTTGGGGGTGTGTTGAGTGTGTAAAAGTTCTATTATTTACACCCTTTTTAACCCATATTTCTGCTGCATTCAAGCATTATTCATTGCTTTTAGGTTAGTTTACAGCAAAACATCACAAATATATTAAAAGGCACAGTTTCTACTAAGAATGGCTATTTTTGCAGGTTGCTGTCGTAGCAGACGGAATGGGCAGGCGCTGGGCAGTGAAGCAGAAGAGCTAGAACTGGACAAGCAGTCAAGGAGGACGATGCTGCCATGGTTGCCGCCGTGACAGCAGAGGACGACAGCAGTTTTGACGAGAAGAAGCAAAGTGGACCTCGACAGATAGAGAAAATTCAGCCCGTCTGTCGTGTGAAAACCTCATATTTTTCCAAGCCCCAGATCAAAAGAAATGTCAAGCCCAAAGTTCAAGGAGAGAAAATCCCAAGCAAGAAAGATGACGGCTGGAAAGTAGATTCCTTGAAGATTTAGTCTTTATTAGAATCATACTTTCAATTAAAGTTGTATTCTTGCTATTTTAGATAACTTGAGCCCAAAGCTTATATAAGGGCATATATTTTGACCTAGGGGGAGATAACCGATTACTCTAGCTTCCTTCCCAAAACTCTAGTCTATTTTCTTCCCACAACATGTTCTAAATTCCCCCTAGGGCCACGGGTTGATTTGTAAAGTAGTTGCAAGGGTTGTTTTGTTTTAGGAATTTTCAGTTCAATAAAATAAACTTCAAGTTCTCTTATTTTGGTTATTAATATCTTGCAAGAGCATCGGGAGAGCATTGTGAGGTTATCAATTTACTTAGCATCGGGAGAGTTAAGTATACGAAAGAAATAAGAGCAAGTTCTCTAGTTTATATTTAAACTATCTCGGACATAGGGATAGGACGAGGTTAAGTGGCTAAAGAAGAATTCATCCACATCGGTGTTCATCCTTCGATTCACGCCGGGAGGTATCATTAAAGACGTGATCATCGACTGACTTGGACCTAGGGATAGGCCAAGGCACATATGGGATTCTTGCCAAACTTGAAGTACTGAGTTGAGTGTTTGCTGCCGTGGAAATCAACAGACTGCTGCCGCGACAGGTGCTGCCGCGACGGGAGCGACGACAGAACTGGATTTCCTAAACTCTGCAATACCTTCACTACTGAGCAATTCAATACCAGCCCATTCTCTCTATCTTGATTTCACTACTCTTTGATTTAAGTTCTCTTTATTATTTTCGTGACAACTTCCTAATTATTTTCTTTACTTTCGTGCAGTGAATTAAGGTGAAGCTATTAGCCCAATCCCTATGGAGACGACATCCGATACTTCGTATCACTTTACTACTTGCGTCGTGTATACTTGCACTACCATTACGATAGACTATTTTACATGCAACAATTAAATATAAAAGGATGAAGATTCAGGGTTAAGAATTAGGTCGGTATTGATCTACTTGGTAGTGCAGGTGTTGCACTACATAAATATTCTTGTTCTGTGTACGGCTCGTGTCACGGCAGCACCTGTCGTGGCAGCGGTCAGTTGCTGTCGCGGCAACGATAAGCAACTCAGTTTCATCAAGCTTGCCAAGAATCCCTGCTGTGACTTGTCCTATCCCTAGGTCCAACTACTGTTGATGAACACTTCTCGGATGATACCTCCCGGTGTTAATCTAAGGGTGAACACCAATGTTGTTGAATTCTTCCTTATCCACTTAACCTTGTCCTATCGCTAGGTCCGAGATAGTGCAACCATAAACTTGACTCTCCCGATATTAAGTAAATAGATAATCTCACAATGCTCTCCGGATAATCTTGCAAGATGTTGAAACCAGAATAAGCAAACTTGAAGTTTTATTTTATTGAACAGAAAATTCCTAAAACAGTACAATCCTTGCAACTACTTTACAGAATCAACCCTTAGCCCTAGGGGAAGTTTAGAACATGATGAGAAGGGGAAAACGACAAGGGTTTTGGGGAAGACGGCTAGAGAATGAGATATCCTTCCCTAGGTCGAATTACATGCCTTTATATAGGCCTTGGGTTCAAGTTTTCTAATAAGGTAAGAATACAAGTTCAAACTAAAGTACAACTATAATTAAGACTAAATCATCTGAGTAGATGCCGTTAATTCATCCTCTTTTCTTGCTTTGGGTTTGTTCCTTGAACTTTGGGCTTGGCCTTCATTCTACCTTAGAGCTCAAAAAAATATAGGAGTGGTCAACGACAGATCGACTTGAATTCCACTATCTGTCGAGCTCCACATCACTTTTCCCTTCACCAATGCTGTCGTCATGGCTGCCACTGCAGTGGCCACACCAACGTCCTCCTTCTCGACTCCAGTCACGTGTTCCAGCTCTGCTCCTTCGCTGTCCTGAGTCTGCCGCAACAGATACCTGCAAAAGCAGCCAAAATCAGTAACAACTGTGCCATTTTATCTAATTGTGATGTATATGTGAAACTTTACCTAAATGCAATGAATTATGCTTGAATTCAGCATAAATATGGGTTAAATAAAGGGGTAAAATATAGAACTTTTACACACTCAACACACCCCCAAACTCAAGTTCTTGCTTGCCCTCAAGCAAATATTACCTAACTAAAAATAAAGCTTTTTGGTTTTGCTTAAATTAGTGAACGTTTCATTACCTACCACTTATTCTCTTTCAAGAGCAATATCTTGTCGGGCATTTCTGGATTCACTCGGAACCATGCTATAATTCTTGTGTGGTGTATGTAGGTTTTGTGAACAACTATGTGTCTAGACTCCCTTAGTATACCAGAATAGTTATGCTTACAAACTTGAGTTTGTTCTGACTCTTGATTTAACTGCATCTTTTCTGGAGGCAATTCTTGGGCTCCTTTAGTTTTTTCTAACTTAGCTCAAAAAGAAATCTCCTAAAATCAGTGCAAGGAAGTTTTGCATGCAAAATGAGTCTGAATAATTTTCTTTCTTTAATTGTTTTCCTAGAGCCAGTGATAGGCACCTCTAGGGGCAGTTTCAACTGGGTAAACATTCCTATTCCAGTGTACTAAAGTAATCTAGATGGCATAAGAGTCAACAAGGGTGTTGTACATATTAGAATCATAGCAAGGCTCTAAATAGATCCTAAAATTTCGTAAAGGCACTGTCACGACAGCGTATGTCGCGGCAAGTAAATTTAGTTCAAAGACTTAAGCCAAATGATTTTTTGACAAAAATAAACAAAATAATAACTAACACTTAGACATAATTTAAAAACACAAAAGACACTTCATTATTGGAGGGATGCCACCCCAAACTCGAGGGTTGCATTGCCCTCAATGCATGATGACATGTAAAATAAAACCAGAAAAAACAAAATACATCACAAATAAATAAAACAACAAAACAACAAAAATAAGATATTAACTTAAGTTGAAGAGCTGTCATCGCTCCTGTTGCTGATCTGTTGCAGCAAGTTCTGTTTGACTGGGCTCTGCCGCCTACTCTACTGTGGCAGAAGGGTTGAAGAAAGACAGTGGGGTGGCTGCTTTCAGCTCCATGAGGCTGAAGATGTTTCGTTCTGTCCATCCTTTCCCTCGGACTTTAAAGTCTTCGGCAATTTCTTGAACGTTATGGTTGCGGCATATTTTTGGTGATGAGGCACGAGAAGACAAGAGGTCCCGATGGTCGGAGAATTCATTCCAAAATCCCTTCCCTAATGTATCGGTCGACGTTGATGGGTCTTTCATTTAGAATTGAATGGACAAGTGCTAACTTGGGTCGATGGATCGTACTGTTATGGGAGGATGGCATGATTCTCTTCTTTACGAAGTGGTTCCATAATTTGGCCTCGGGAGTTAGTTGAGTTCTTTTCACTGTCCACTGATGCTTGGGGTCGGTGTTCCACTTTGTCCCCTCCTCCGTTACTTCTGACATCACCGTATCATAGTCTTCCGGCGATAGACTTTCGACGAACCTCGTGTGGGCATCCTCCCTTCTACTGATATGAAGGTCGTAGACAGTGTTGATGTAAGAAGTTTCAAAAGAAAGTTCTTTACCTTGTACCGTCACGGTCGTAGAATCCTTGCTGTTGATGGCAGCATAAAATTCCCGGACCATCGTGACGTTCATTTCTTCCTTGCGATAAAGGGTTCAAGCCCTAGGTTTCCCACGGGCTTGGTGTAGAGAAAAACCCTTTCTTCCCACATCTCCTCTTTTGGAAGGAGTGGTAATATCTGTCGGCAGAGTCGGTGAAGGCGAAGCGGTTTGGGATGGCACTATTGCTGGGTATGCTCACTGCTGCGGCAGAGCTTGAGGTAGCACTTCTGCGAGTTTGTCTGCTAGTCATGGTTGCAAGGTCTGTGGAAAATAAAGAAAATTTGAGATATAGAGGAAGCAAGTTGAGAGAGTAAAAGTGAGGTGAAAAATGAATAGTGAATGACGGTTTATATAGATGGATGATTTTCTGTCTGTTGGAGCTGTAACGGCAAGCGAGAAGAACGGGGCCAATTGTTACGCGGTTTCTGACGCGTCTGTCACGCGTTTGCGTGTCTGTTGCGCGTTTGTTACGCGTTTGCGTGTCTGTTGCGCGTTTGTTACGCGTTTGCTACGCGTTTGCGTGTCTGCTGCGACAACGTGGTGACATGTTGTATTTTTCGCGTCTGTCGCGACAGCTGATGACAGGCTCTGACGATAGAATCATCCGTTGGGCTTTTTGGGCTGCTGTTGATATTGTGAGCTTGTTCACTTATTCTCCTCTCCTTGTTTCCCTTATTTCCTAAAACAAAAATAATTAATATGAAATCTTAGTTCCTAAAAATAAAATAAAATAATTCTTAATTCCTAATAAATAAAT
Organism: Hibiscus tridactylites; assembly: GCA_958450335.1. Lineage (NCBI taxonomy): Eukaryota > Viridiplantae > Streptophyta > Magnoliopsida > Malvales > Malvaceae > Hibiscus > Hibiscus tridactylites. Next base: position 71,330,453 of record OY288271.1, read on the forward strand.
AAAACAAAATAAAATAAAATAACTAAGTTAAATTAGTGATGTCTTGAGGGGCATCTCCTAAAGTAACTACTTCCTGCATTCTTGGGGCTTCAGTCCCCTGATAATGCTTTAGTCTTTGTCTGTTGACTTTGAATTGGTGCCCATCTTTTAAGGATTTGATCGTGATGGCACCATGGGGAAAAACCTGCACAACTTGGAAGGGGTCGGACCATCTAGATTTCAGCTTTCCTGGGAAAAGGTTCAACCTAGAGTTAAACAACAACACAAGCTGCCCTTGGCAGAACTGTCGTGGCATCAACTTCTTGTCATGCCACCTTTTGGTTTTGTCTTTGTAAATTTTTGCATTGTCATAGGCCATTGCTCGAATTTCTTCAATTTCGTTCAAGTCAAGTAGCCTCTTATGTCCTGCCTTATCTAAGTCCATGTTTATTGCCTTGATAGCCTAGTAAGCTCTGTGCTCTATCTCGACAGGTAAGTGGCATGTTTTCCCATATATTAGCATGTAGGGTGACATTCCCAATGGTGTTTTAAATGATGTTCTATAGGTCCATAGTGCATCATTGAGGTGTAAAGACCAATCTTTTCGAGTAGGTTTATCAATCTTCTCAAGAATGTTCTTTACTTCCCGGTTGGATATTTCGGCCTGTCCATTGGTTTGAGGGTGATATGATGTTGCAATCTGGTGCTTTACGCCATATTTTCTCAAGGCAGCAGCGATTACCCTATTATCGAAATGTCTCCCTTCATCACTAATGATCGCCTTAGGTATGCCAAACCTGGAGAAGATGTTTTTGTGCAGAAATCTCTGAACAGCCTTGACATCATTTTTCTGCATGGCGATCACTTTAACCCATTTGGATACATAATCTACTACTAGTAGGATGTAGGGGTTCCCACATTATGATGGGATTGGTCCCATGAAATCGATCCCCAATACGTCGAATATTTCAACTTCTAAGATGTTTTGCAGTGGCATCTCATGTCTTCTTGAAATGTTCCCAGTCCGTTGGCATTTGTCACAGTTCTTGTAGAAGGCTTGGGCATCCTTGAACAATGAGGGCCAATAGAAACCAGATTGCAAAAACCTTGGCAGTGGTTTTGTTTCCACCTAAGTGTCCTCCATATAGGGAAGCATGGCAATGGTGAAGTGCATCTTTATGTTCATCTTGTGGTCCACACCTCCTGATAATTTGGTCTGCTCAATGTTTGAAAAGAAGAGGTTCGTCCCAATAATAATGTTTTGCATCATTTTGGAACCTCTTCCTTGCTTGGTAATTAATTTCAGGGGTAGTTCTCCGCTAACTATGTAATTAACAAAATCAGCATACCAAGGAAGTTCAGAAAACTTACCTGCCGCCATGACTGTCGCGGCAGTGCTTGGGGTAGCAAATAGCTGCTCATCCGAGAAGGTCTCCAATATGTTGGTCTTGTCTGTCGGTAGACTTTTTCCCATCTCTAATCTCGACAAGTGGTCTGGTACTTGGTTTTCTGTCCCATTTTTATCCTTGATTTCAATATCGAATTCTTTCAGCAGTAGAATGCAACGTATCTGTCTAGGTTTAGCATTTTTTGTGAACATGTATTTTCGTGCTGAATGGTCTGTATAGACCACCACCTTCATTCCAAGTATGTACGGACGGAACTTGTCGATTGAGAACACCACTGCTAACAATTCCTTTTCTGTTGTGGTTTAATTTTCTTGGGCATCATTTAGTGTTTTACTGGCGTAGTAAATCACATGGAAGAGCTTATCCTTCATCTGCCCTAGTGCTGCCCCTATTGCATAGTCACTGGAATCACACATTATTTCAAATGGCAAACTCCAGTCTGGTGGTTGTACAATTGGGGCTGTTACCAGCTTCTCCTTTATATTTTTTAATGCCTCAGTACATTCAGTATTGAAGTCAAAGGGACGATTCTGCTCCAATAAATGACATAAAGGCTTGGTAATCTTTGAGAAATTTGCAATAAATCTTCTATAAAATCCAGCATGCCTTACGAAACTCCGAATTCCCTTGACTATGGTGGGTAGCGGCAGTTTTTTAATGACTTCAATCTTCGCTCTGTCTACCTCTATGCTGCTGCAGCTTACCTTGTGGCCTAGGACTATCCCTTCATCCACCATGAAGTGGCACTTTTCCCAGTTTAACACCAAGTTCACTTTTTCGCATCTTTCGAGTACCTTATGTAGGTTGCTTAAACAACCTTCAAAGCTATCTCCAAAGATGGAAAAATCATCCATGAATATTTCCAGGAAGTCCTCCACCATGTCGGAAAATATCAGCATCATGCACCTTTGGAAGGTTGATGGTGCATTGCATAGTCCAAATGGCATTCTCCGAAAAGCATAAGTGACGTATGGGCAAGTGAAGGTCGTTTTCTCTTGATCCTCCGGTGCAATAGCTATCTGGTTGTAACCTGAGTAACCGTCAAGAAAACAATAATAAGGTTTCCCCGCTAATCTATCAAGCATTTGATCAATAAAAGGTAGGGGAAAATGGTCTTTCCGGGTAGCTTTGTTAAGCTCTCGGTAATCCAAACAAACCCTCCAACCGGTCACAGTCCTGGTTGGGATTAATTCATTCTCTTCGTTGGTCACCACGGTTATTCCTGCCTTTTTAGGAACACACTGCACCGGGCTCACCCACTTGCTATCCGAGATGACATAAATTATTCCGACGTCGAGCCATTTGATAATTTCTTTTCTCACCACTTCTTGCATAGCATCGTTTAAGCGTCTCTGAGCATCAATGGTCGACTTATGATCATTCTCTAGGAGAATTTTGTGCATACATAATGCCAGACTGATGCCTTGGATGTCAGCTATCGTCCATCCAATAGCCTTTTATGCTGTTGCAGCATCCCAATTAGATGCTGTTCCTATTTCTACATTAACTTGGAAGAGATGATTACGAGCAACATATCATTTAAACCAAGGAAACATATTTAAGCTGCCATGGTAGGGGCTTAAGATCTAAAACAGGTGCTTCTACAATTGAAGGCTTTTGGATTATGTGTTCATTCGAGGTATAGTTTCGGGGCTCGAATAACTTACCTGGACGATTTCCTATCCAATTTACCTCCTCATGACCTTCAGTGTCGGACATATCTGAATCGGAGGAGTCACTGTCGTTGTTGCTGCAGTGACAATCTTCCAGATGACTGCCGTGGAAGTGACCAAATTTTATGTCATGACAGCTCGACCTGGTGCAGGGTTGGTCAAGGATTACTTCAGTGATAGCCTTGCATTCTTCTTCTGCATCAACATGTCTTATTTCTTGGAGAACATTGAGTTTGATCTCTTGATCATTTACTCTCATTGTCAATTCTCCTTTCTCTACATCAATTAGTGATCTTCCTCTGGCTAGGAAGGGTCGCCCCAGGATGATTGGTGCGTTCTCACCCGCTTCACAGTCTAAAACAAGAAAGTTGTGACCCCCTTAACCCGGCCTAGACGGTAGACCCGAATTAAGAAAGTCACACGGGGAAAACCAAAGTCAACCCGAAAGTCAACCTTGATTAACGACCTTATTTTTTCTTTTTAAACTTGTCTAGATGCACATTAACCCTAGATATGATCATTCAAACAGCATGGTCAAAGATCATAATCATCAGAGATTAAACAGGGACCCAATTGAACAATTTGCAACTTTAGGGACCAAATTGTAAATTCTGCAAATTATAAGGTCTCAACTCAAATTAAAGTTACCAACTTATAATTAATCAGGTTTCATGCTTCTCTGCAAAATTTCAGCTCAAACGGACATCCCTAACTCATACAATTGCACAAACAAGATTCAGGACCAAAATGCAAACATTTCAAAACATATAACCGCCCATGTCAGCCTCCAACGGTCAGGTGTTCCGGAACAGGGAGAGCCTGTTTCGAAACGCGGGACCGTTTCGCAACGTGTTCCGGAACGAGGCCTGGCAGAGGCAATTCCGTTTCGGAACGGTACCTTCCGTTTCGGACGCCTGGGCCACTACAGGGCACCCGTTCCGAAACGGTAGCTCCTGTTCCGATACGCCCTGCACAGAATGTAGAGAAATGGCTGCTAAAACACACAATTGACTTACCATACATGCTCCAAATGCAACCAAGCTTTACCAGCAACTCATACAACATACAAGAGACATATTTGCATCAACCATTCATCATTATATCATCATATATGAAAAGCCCCAAATCTAAAGGCATGCTTCCTACTTAGCAAACCATTCAAGCATAGAACCTCCAAATCAATCACATAATGGCCAATTACATGTTCCAGCATTATTATCAACATTAAACAAACTTAGGGAGTTCAAAACATCTCCCAAAACATCCACATTGGTCCCCCATTGCCAAATGCCAAAAGTTAAAAGTGTATAATAAAACCTTCCCATACTCGAGCTTAATTTCCACTTGATTGCTTGCCTTCCTTGCTGCCCTCAATGCACCTTAATGCTCTGCATTATTGGTTTAAGAAAAGAGAGAGAGCGTAAGCAAAAGCTTAGTGAGGAATGCTCACTTAAAACCATTCAATAATGCATTTATAAACTCATTTATAAATCATACTTCAAGCAACTTTACACATGCTCTTAAAACCATTAAAACAAGCAATACATGCTTCCATTCCAATACAAGTCATATTGGCAACAAGTGATACATTTCACATAAGATCCACACATGGACTTTTAAGCACCATTGTGATCTTATAATAACCAAGGACCACACATGGACTTTTAAACACCATTGTGTCCTTAACCCCATGGACTTTTAAACACCATGGACCCATGGACTTTTAAACACCATGGCAAGGACCACACAAGGACTTTTAAGCACCTTTGTGTCCTTAACAAGAATCTCCCAAGGACTTTTAAACACCTTGGAGTTCTTAAGTAACCAAGGCTTACACAAGGAATTTTAACCACCTTGAGCCTTAACCAAGAACCAACCATGGACTTTTAAACACCATGATGTTCTTAAAATTCACAAGATTTACACAAGGACTTTTAACCACCTTTGTGATCTTAACCAAGAACCATCCAAGGACTTTTAACCACCTTTGTGACCTTAACCATCACTTGCCAATATGTATCATAATCATCAATATCCCACTGTTTTAAAGAATTTTATCAACCCATAAACATCATGCATCTTTAAGCATAAAACCACATTTAAACAATGTTCAAAAAGAAGGAACTCTTACCTTGAGTTTCCTTTAACACATGGCTTATAATCTCAGCAATTAAACATACTAGATATGCTTTCAAAACAGATTTAAAATCATGCAAACAACACATTGCATTACAACCAAAACCATGGCCATCACCAAGAGAGTTTTTTTCCGAAAACTTACTCTTGAGCTTAGCTAAGTTGCTTAGACTTAAACTAAGCTCCCAAACCTTCAAAACACTGGTTTCAAATCCGAAAACCAAATTCCACTAACCGATTCCGTTTCGCCTCTTGCCAAAACACCAATCAAGCTTCCGGATCACCACCACTTGGATCCAAAGATGACTCCCCTATTTTAAACACATCAAAGCAGAGGATTAATGCATCATCATGCATTAATAGCTTCAATGAAAGCACCTAAACTCGCTGCTCTCATCCACACTCCGTTTTCGGCTACCAATCACAACCGAAAATGCATCCAAACAACTCCTCAACAATGCCCAGCCAAAATCCATCAAAACTAAACATCCTTTAACATCATTTAACATCTGAAAAGAACCTAACAACATCCTTATACCTCCAGCAACAACAGATCCACAAGATCACTCCAAAACAACCAAGAATCACAAGCTACACTTAGAAAATTCAACCTATACGGGATTGCATTAATTAAAACTCAATTCCTTATCAAATTAACATTCATTTATCATCAAATTAACACCTTAAAACACAGCCCAATCAGATCAAACGAAAATCCATCAAAAATCACCAAATCTTGCATTTTAAGCCAAGATCCATTACACAACTTTAAAACCACTTATAAAACATCAATTAAAGATTGAGAACTTAGGAATTTCAGTAAAGAACTGAGAGTTTAGAGGAGAAGGACGTTCTTACCTCCAAACTTGAGTTTCTCCCTTTTTAGAACCAAAATCTTGAAAATCCAATTAGCAATTGGTGAGGTTTTGTTGATGAGATGATTAGAAATCCAAAGAGAATTGAAAAAAGGTATTTAGGTGACAAAATTAGAGGAAAAAGCTCTGGAGAGAATGTTTGGTTTGAGAGAAAATGAGAGAAAAGGAAAATTGGAAAAGTTAGTTGAAAATGGAAAATAACTTCCCTCCACTTTTCTTTTGTTTAAAACTCAGAATTAAATCATTAAATATCTTAGAAAAATCTGGAGAAACTCCCTTTGCGTAAATAGCTCCTTAAAAATTCAAAGTTTCAATCCTTTCTAAAACAGTCATAGAGTTTTCAAAATTTACATTTTGGTCACTAGCAAAAATGTCACCCTTCCAAACCTCATTTTGTAAAATTGATTTCACAGTTCACTTACATATATTAAAAGAGGATTTTAGAACATTTTTCAATATTTTTAATGCAACCCGAACTAGGCTTTCCTAATTTCACCTTTTTATATTCGAACAACACTTTGACCGAACCGGTCCAAGCCCAAAACTTCTAAGCCCAAAACCGGGGCGTTACAAAAGTCAGCATGAAAAATAAACTTATCCACTCTTACCAGAATATCTTCAATCTTCCCTTTTGGTTGTACGTAAGAGCGGTCTTCCAACTACAACATGATTGTCGTGGGTCGTACTCGTCCAATACCTATTTTCTGAAATACAGATTTTGGCATGAAATTTATACTAGCACCTAGATCACAAAGTGCCTTACCCACAAATTTGTCACCAATTATGCATGGTATGATGAAGCTCCCAGGATCCTTCTTTTTCTAGGGTGGATGCATGTGCAGGATAGTCATGCATCCCTCTGTCATTTTTACCGTTTCAAATTCCCCAAGTCTGGATCTTTTCGATATAGCATCCTTGAGAAATTTCGCATAACCGGGCATCTCCTTGATGGCCTCCTACAGTGGTATATTGATGTGTAGATGCTCTAAAATATCATAGATCTTTTTGAGCTGGTTCTCATATTTCTGTTTTTGTAACCGTTGTGGAAAAGGAGGTGGAGAACATTAATCTTCCATACGTCCTTCACATGGTATTCGGATCTGAGGAGGCTTAGGTTCTTCATCATTCATGTCTTTCTCCTTTGTCCCTTTTGCTTCTGTGGCAGGTATGTCGGCAGCAAGTTTCTCCTCTTCTGCCAGGGCAGTGTTCACGGCAGGTGTTTCTAGGGCTGGTTCCTCAATCGGTACGGTTTTCATCTCCGGCCCTGGTAGTTGTTTCCCACTCCTATTTGTAATTGCTTTACACTACTCATGTGTGGGATTTCTAGCGACAATAGTATCACTAGGGAATCCTCTGTTTTGCCTTGGCTTAATATGCCGGGAAACCTGGCCCATCTGTGTCTCCAGTGATTTTAGTGTAGCTTCATGGTTAGTCATTCTCATCTCTGTCTTGTCCATGAATGACTCAGTTTTCTTGAAAAAGTGATCCATGTTTGCCATGTAAGCTCTTGTGTGTGACATGAATGTAGCCAAAGTGTGCTCCAGTATACTAGGTGCGGCTGCCGGCTGCTGTTGCGGTTGCTGCAGTGTCAAGATTCTGGGTGCCCCCTGGTTTCGCTTGTTCTGCACCTGAGGATTCAGTGCGTTGTTTGGATTGCTCTAGGTGAACATGGGATCTTTCCTCCAATTGGGATTGTAATTGTTGGAGTCGTTATTTCTCGACTTGTTGTAATTCCCAACATACATCCTTTCCTCTAGCTGTAACGGGCAGTCTTCCGAACTGTGATTCCCATTGAAAGTTTCACATATCTCTTCGGCAGAATAGACTGGTTTTGAATCCTTTTTTAACAGATTTTCCATTGCCTTTGTGAGGTGCAACCTGTGTCGTTAGGGAATTATCGGCTTCATAGTCTTCTACAGCCAACACTCGTTTACCTCTCCTTGCTGTAGAAAATTGCTCGTCATTCTTGGCTAAATTTTTCAACACTACCATGGCTTCGTCTGGGTCTTTATCCATCAACAGTCCCTTTTCTGTTGAATCTATTCTCATTCGAGTATGTGTGTTAGCAACATTGTAGAATTTGATGACTTGATTCCATACGGGGAATCCGTGCATCGGGCAATTTCTTAGAAGAGTGGTAAACCTGTCCCATGCCTCGTGCATTGGCTCGTCATCTTCCTGTTTAAAAGTAGCAATTTCATTACGTAATCGCTCAGATAAGTGAAAAGGATTAAAACGAGATAAAAATTCACGAGCGAGATCTGCCCAAGTTCGTATTGAACCCAACGTTAGTTTATTCCACCAAGTTTTCGCTTTGTCCCTCAGTGAATGAGGAAAAAACCGAAGCCTTGGTATCTCCGGATTTACTCCTGGTAATCAAAACTATCCACAAATTTCTTGGAACGTTTTCAAATGTTCTCGGGCATCTTCTGTGGCAGCACCACTAAATTGGTCAGCGGAATTGATCATGCTGAACATAACAAGTTTTAGCTCGAAATTTTCAGCTTCTACGTCTGGCAAGGTGGTCTCCAGTTCCACATGATCGTTGATCATGTAATCACGGCAGGACCATCGTGCGGCCTCGGAAGTAGGCCGTCCGTTCCCTTCATCTATGGGAGGATCTTTAGGATTCCTCAGGTGATTTTCCCTGTTATGCATTGCTTCTAACTGTTCCTCAAGATAATCGTTTCTGGCTATCAAAAGGCGGACTCGGTTCCTGAGGTTGCACGTACGTTGGATTTCAGGATCTAGTTTATACTCAGGTTCTTTGCCTCGTCTTGATCTGCGCATAAGCAAACGAAAAACCTCATGAAAAGCACAAGGTAGACAGTCCCAAGAAAAATAGAAAAATTAAAAAGAAAGTGCAGTAAAGGTAAAGGTACAGAATTGTTTCCAGTCCCCGGCAACGGCGCCAAAAACTTGTTGCGTGTAAAATAGTCCAATCGCAATGTAGTGCAAGTGTACATGACGCAAGTAGTAAAGTGATACTCAAAGTATCGGATGTCGAAACCACAGGTACTGGAAATAGCTTTAACCTTGAATTGCTGCACAAGAGAGAAAGAAAAGAGATTAAATCAATTGAGAAATAATATTGAACAATATTGAATATAAAAGGATGAAGATTCAGGGTTAAGAATTAGGCCGGTATTGATCTTCTCGGTAGTGCAGGTGTTGCACTGCATAAAAATTCATGTTCTGTGTACGGCTCGTGTCACGGCAGCACTTGTCGGGGAAGCGGTCAGTTGTTGTCGCGGCAGCGATAAGCAACTCAGTTTCTTCAAGCTTGGCAAGAATCCATGATGTGACTTGTCCTATCCCTAGGTCCAAGTACTGTTGAAGAACACTTCTCGGATGATACCTCCCGGCGTGAATCGAAGGGTGAACACCAATGTTGTTGAATTCTTCCTTAGCCACTTAACCTCGTCCTATCCCTAGGTCCGAGATAGTTCAACCATAAATTGAAGAACCCGCACTTATTCCTTTCGTATACTTAGCTCTCCCGATATTAAGTAAATATATAATCTCACAATGCTCTACCGATACTCTTGCAAGATGTTGAAACCAAAATAAGCAAACTTGAAGTTTTATTTTATTGAACAGAAAATTTCTAAAATAGTACAATCCTTGCAATTACTTTAGAGAATCAACCCTTAGCCCTAGGGGAAGTTTAGAACATGATGAGAAGGGGGAAAACGACAAGGGTTTTGAGGAAGATGGCTAGATAATGAGATATCCTTCCCTAGGTCGAATTGCATTCCTTTATATAGGCCTTGGGTTCAAGTTTTCTAATAAGGTAAGAATACAAGTTCAAACAAAAGTACAACTCTAATTAAGACTAAATCTTCTGAGTAGATGCCTTTAATTCGTCCTCTTTTCTTGCTTTGGGTTTCTTCCTTAAACTTCGGGCTTAGAAAAATATAGGACTGTTCCATGGCAGACCGGCTTGAATTCCTCTATCTGTCGAGCTCCACTTCACCTTTCCCTTCACCAATGTTGTCTTCATGGCTGCCACAGCATTGGCCACGACAACGTCCTCCTTCTCGACTCCAGTCCTGTGTTACAACTCTGCTCGTTCGCTGTCCTGAGTCTGTCGCAGCAGATACCTGCAAAAGTAGCCAAAATTAGTAGCAACTATGCCATTTTATCTAATTGTGATGTATATGTTCTAAATTTCTCCTTTGGTTTGGGTTATGTTGTAATTAGTTGTGAGAACGGTTGTTTAGGATTTCAAGTTTGTTTTTGCAAATAAAATTACAAGGTTTACTTATTCAATGTTCTTCATAGTTTTCAATTAAGGCAAAAGATTAGTTGATTTCTATCCATTTGTTTTGAATCATGAGAGTCGAACTCACGAAAGGAGTAAGTACGATTTCATCTATAGACGGTGCAATCAATCTGGCCTAGACATAGGTTAAGGGTTTAAGATGGTTAAGAGATGATGAATAAACATTGTTGTCTTTGCACGATTCACGCCGCGACTGGTATTTTCTATAGTGGGCATCAACATCACTCTGACTTAGACATAAGCGGAGTCACCTTTGAACCGTTTTTCCGAGCCTTGTAGTTCTACCGAGTTTGCCGCCGAGACACAGTTCCATTCCCCTACCGAGGCAGTGAGAGGATCTCAGCAGTGTACCCGCCATCCACCACCGAGGTAGTAGAGTCTGGCAGCGCAAAACAACTTATGCTATTCAGCGCAGCTTCACACTAAGCAGCAGCATAACCCCCTGCCCTCTCTATCAATTTGATCACTTCCTTTCAAACTACTTGTGTTTTTATTTTACTTTCTTCCTCAAACATCCAATTTAATTGTCCATTTACTTTTCTTCTGCAAGACTTACAATTCGAATCAAGCTTTCCAATCCATGTGGGAGACGATATCTTTTATAATAAGTTGAGCGGAGTGTGCATTTGCGCTCATAAATAGAGAACACCTAAACGCTCTACATTTACCTCAATAAACAACCCATTTTTTTTCTTTTTTTATCTTATCTAGATGCTTATTAGAGTCCTAAGTGTTTAACATCGCATCGGACACTCATAACTTGATCGAACATCAATTGCACTCAATTGAAACTTTAAGGACTCTTTTGTAATTTTACCAATTTATAGCGACTTATGCCATTTTTATGTTACCATCCTTTAATTAGTTACAAAACATGCATCTCATTCAACACTCATCTCAAAAAAATCATCCCAGCTCACTTAATTGCATCAACAACATTCAGAGACTAAAACGCAAGGAATCAGAACTTCAGAATATACAATTAACTAACATAACAGCTAGCCATTTCAATACAAGCTAACCATGTATCAAAACAGTGCGGAACACGAGCACGTATCAAAACACCCTTGAGGTGTTTCGAAACTGTGGTTTCCAGTAGCAAAACGTACCGGAACATACCTGCCCTGTTTCGAAACCCATAGGCCATTTCAGGCTCACTGTTTTGGTATAGGCTCCAGTTTACCGAAACACCTGAGCATGTAATGACACTTTTTGCTAGTTTTTCACACTTAAATCTATCCTAAATCGATCCAACATACTTCCAACATGCACACGTCATATTTAAACATTAATCCTCAATCATTTATGGCATATTCAACATCAAGTTATGGCATTTTGCATCAAAGGTAAACTATAGGCATGCAACCTAGCAAATAAGCCACTCAAGAGTCAAAACTCAAAACAATGCACAAACCATCAAATATAGGCCTTTTACAAGTATAAAACCATAAAGCAAATATGCTCAAAAAGGGTGTTCACACACACCACCCAAATAAACCATGGAACCCCCATTGCCTTTATTACTCTAGTTCATAATCGAAACATACATTCAAAGTGAAGTCTATTACGATCCCCTTGTAAGTTGCTGCCTCCAAACACTCAATTATCTGCATTGATGGACAAAAGAGAGCGTAAGCGTAAAAGCTTAGTGAGGAGAGCTCAAAACCAACACACCATCAATGCATAAAAACAATTTCCATCCATTTGAAAGCCATCATGCCCTCTTTGAAAACCACACACTTCCTTAACAAAATCAGCATGTTAAACATCATGCAACAAGTATTAAATACTCAACAACAAATCCATTTGCTAATACTCACCTTAAGCCTTTCCATACATAACTACCATATGCAAAGCTTAAAGAGTAAAACATGCATTAACATACCATGCATCAATAATCATTTCATAATACTTAATCAATTATATTGCCTCACAAGTGATCATCAACATACTCATTTCTCAAAACATATCGGATACATGGATTCCCAAGTGTTTCCCAACACTTCATACATTCTCTCTAGCATGTCAAGGTTCACACACGGGAGATACCCTCTACCATTGTGACAACCGTGGTGGAGTATTTGGTACCTCACAAACCCTCAACACCACTCATCGGTAGATGTATAACCCCACTAACGAGAGACAAGACACAACTCAATTTCCTCAGTCGTTAGGGTACTTGGATGGAGTATTCGGTACACTCACAACCCATCAATATCCAATGCGAATTGTTTATAGTGCACTCAATCCTATAGCTGGCTAACTATATCTAATTTCAATTAGAAACCACTTCTCACAATATCACTTGCCAATATAATTCTTATTTAGTACAAACCTAATTGTTTTCAAAGCATTACCCATAAGACACATTTTCAAGCATCAACCATGCTTCATTAAACCTGCATAAGCATATACATTCAAGGATCACTTACCATGTGTAACGCCTTGGTTTTCAGCCTAGATGTTTTAGACATCGCACAGACCGGTCGAGAACGGTTCGAATCGCGTAAGGTGATTTAAGGAAATCAAGGATCGGGATAGGATAAAATTGTGGTGAAAAATGGTAAAATCCTCTAAAAATATGTTTAAGAGGTTGGTCAAATCAATTTTACAAAAAAAGTTTCGGAAGTGGTACATTTTGAGTAGTGACAAAATTGTAAAGTTTCAAAACTGTGGAAAATGTGATTTTTAAAGGAGAAGCCAAATTCTTAGAATCTTTAGGGGACTTTATGGCAATCTACCCTTTCTTTAATATGCCATGTGTTTAAAATGGATTCAATTAAATAGCTTTAATTGGTTTTTATTTTATTTAATTAATTAGGTGGTTAATTTGTGAGATTCCATCACGTAACTACCATCCTCTCCTCATTTTCAGCCACACACAATTTTAATTCATTTCTATCCAAAATTCTTTTCTCCTAAACACTCTCTCAATATTTCCTAAACAATTCTTAAGAATCCTTTCAAGTTCTTCAAAATTTTGCTAAGGAAAACTTGTCATTCATTGAGGAAAGCACGGATTGGAGGGGATCTTGATCCGGGAGCAAACGAGGCATTGTTGGAGGCTCTAGAAGAGTAATTTCATGTCGGCGAGCGAGGCTTCAGGAATCGGTGAGTGGAAATGGATTTTCTAGCTTTTTAACGCTTTGAGCGTGGTCTTGGGAGCTTAGTGTAAGTTTGAAACACTTAGCTAAGCTCAAGAGTAAGTGATTCAAATGTCTCTCTCGGATGTGTGTTATGTTTTGGTGGAAATGATCTTGAGTTATATGGTTTGATTACTGTTTTAAAGCATGTTAGAAGCATGAATAATGCTGGATTTTAATGCCATTGTGTTAAGGATCCACTAGGTAAGTGATCCTTGCTTTTACGTGATAAATACATATGATGTTAAGCATGTTTATGCTTGTGGTAATGGGATTGTACTTATGCTTGCAAAACAGTGGAATATTGATGTTAATGATTATATTGGCAAGTGATGAAAGTGGTTTTTGATTACTTTTAATCGAATATAGTTAGATGGCTATAGGATTGGGTGCACCATGAATAAAGTCACCTTGGATGTCGAGGGGTTGTGATTGTATCGTAATCTCCATCCAAGTACCCTAACGATTGAGGCTAAGATCACAACGGTGGATGGTTTAATCTCGTGTGTGAATCTTGTGATATGTTTCCCATACTCTCGTTAGTTGAATTATACAACTACCGATGAGTGATGTTGAGGGGTTGTGATTGTACCATTAATCTCCATCACGGGTGTTGAGGGGTTGTGAATGTGCCATGTATCTCCACCTTGTGTAGTCCGCTAGTATGTATTAAGTGTGTTGGACAACATTTGTAATCCGCGTATCCGATTGTGTCTATTGAGTTGGTTTAGGTATGGTTTGATAAATGATCACTTGTAATCCAAAATAATGTTGTTGACTAATGGTTTAAACATGAGATGCTTTTGATTTATGCTTGAATGCATGAGATGCTTGGTAAAGCATGAGCAAAGGTTTATTATGTTTTTATAAGTGATGCATACGAACATGTGTTTTAAAAAGTGCATTGATGCCTCGAGAGGGCATGTTTAAAGTAAAGGCATGTATTGATAAATGGTGTTTTGTCGGTTGTGTGAAATGCATTAATGAATGTTGTTTTAGCGAACCTCGCTAAGCTTTGTGCTTAGGCTCATTTGTTTCATCAATGCAGAGAATTAGGCTTTTGGGGAAGCGAGTAAGAAAGGGGAATCCATGCACTTTGATCTAACAAAGTATGTGGTTTTACTTTGGTGTAATAAGAGGCAGTGGGTGGGATTTGTACTCTTGGATGTTTGAAGATATTGTTAATTACCTTGAGCATGTTTGATTGCTTATCTTTGTGTTGCAAATGGCCTTTGAGGATTGATTTTTGTTTGAATGTTGATTTTAGCTTTAAATGGTTTTGGAAGACTAAGGAGCATACATATAGTTCTAATGCTTGCATGAATGTTGCCATGTTTTAGCTTGTGCTGCGTAATGTTGATATTTGATGCCTATACATGTTGTATGTATGTTGTGGCATGAATTGGAATGTTTTCGGATGTGGAAAGATGTTTAAAACCAGCAAAATCTGCTGTTGTAGGGCAAGGCGTTTCGGAACACCCTCATCCATATCGAAACAACGACATGTATTGGAAAGGGGGTTTCGGAACGAGTGCGATCGTTTCGGAACATTTTGCTACTGTGAAGCCTGGTTCCGAAACTGGTTTCGGAATGCTACAGTTTGACAAGTTTACAAAATGGTCTCTAAACATTAAATTGGTTTTAATCAATGAACAATTGTGATGTTGTCTTATCCGCTGCTTAAGTAAACACATATGAACCTAAGTTGCATCTAGGCAAGACAAAAAAAGGGTTTTTTATTGAGTTAAACCTTCCCGGTTTACTTCAATGTTCCCCGTGTTATCCGTTCGGTTCGGTCTATCGGCTAGGCCGGGTCGAGGGGGTTACAATTTCACTTGTAACTCGGCTATCAACCCACCATCTCGCGATATACTCAACCAAGCAAACATCGCCCTCAACTCAACAGCCACTTTCCTACTCAAAGTGTAACGCCCTGCTTTTGGGCCTAGATGTTTTAGACATCGGATCGGACCGGTCGGAAACGGTTCGACTCGCGTAAGGTGATTTACGGAGATCAAGGATCGGGATAGGATAAAAATGTGGTAAAAATTGCTAAAATCTTATGAAAATATGTTTAAGATGTTGGTCGAATCAATTTTACAAAAAAAAAATTCGGAAGAGGTACATTTTGGGTAGTGATGAAATTGGAAAGTTTCAAAACTGTGGAAAATGCAATTTTTGAAGGAGAAGCCAAAATCTTAGAATGTTTAGGAAGCTTTGCCAATTTAGCCTTTCATTAATATGACATGTGTTTAAAATGGTTTTAATTAAATAGTTATTAATTGGCTTTTATTTTATTTAAGGGTAAACGACATAAATGACCACCTAAATATTGTAAAAGTTGCGATTTGACCACATTACTTTTTTTCGTCACAATTAAACCACAAAACTATTTAAATGGTATCAATGTGACCACCAGCCGTTAAAGGTTAACGGAAGGGTGACGTAACAATTAAAAATAAGGGTATAATTACACATTTAGTCCTCGTTACTTATAAACTCTATCAATTTAGTCCTAATTTTAATTTAATTAAACAAATTAATTATTTAATTAGGTGTTGACACGTGTCAACATCCTATTGGAGGAATTTAATTATTTATATTTAATTATTTTATTTTATTTTTCTCCTCCTATCAGGAGGTGACACGTGTTACCACCATATAGAGGAGAAAAATTCAATTTACACAAACATGTCAATGGTGGGAATCAAACCCACATATTGGTGATTTAGAAGCAGTAGCTAATCCTTTGCACCGAGCATGTTTTTGTGCTAAAAAATACCCTTTTAAATATATGTTCTATTGCGTATAGAATGAATGACCACCCAAAAACACCTTCTCAGCAACAACAACCTGGAATGCCCCAGTCATCACCTGAACCAAAGGCGTCAAATCACCCATCACAGGACTAGCTTTCCCATGTTGTTCTTTCTCCTCACCCCCAGGTGAAGGCGGTGAAGGAGGTAAATTCCCATCTGGCAAAACCTCGTTCTCCTGATTTCCTTGCTCACCAGCAGGAGCAATCGTAGTCGAACGTAGCTCTCTCCTCGGACCTATTGTGCTATTATAATTAAGGCATTGTAATAAAATAAAACATGAAATCAGGCCAGCTTCTAGCAAGGATCCAAGACTTCAAATTCAATTTAAAAACACTTTACGATAGTAATAAGGCAACGGGCATCCCAATTTCCCCCAAACATGGCATAAGGCATACAACGTACATGTCACAACCATCGTGCATCACAATCAATCAAATTCTGCCGACAACTTCATCATGTATATACCAGCTCACACATACATCACATCCATCATGCATAGCATCAATATTCTTTGATCATCATTAACATGATCATAACTTTCACCATGCAAAGCAAACATCATCAATCATTTAGAATCACATCACAAAAACTTACATTTAACTTACCTTCATCCCATTCGTTCATAATCTGGCTCTAATACCACAAAATGTAACCCCCTCAACCCGGCCTAGGCAGTAGACCAAACTGAACGGGTCACACAGAGAATATTGAAGTAAACCTGGAAGGTTTACTTCAATAAACAACCCTGTTTTTTTCTTTTTATCTTATCTAGATGCTCATTGGAGTCCTAACTGTTTAACATTGCATCGAAACACTCATAACTCGATCAGACAACAATTGCCCTCAATTGAAACTTTAGGGACCTTTTTTGTAATTTTATTGATTTAGAGGAACTTATGCCATTTTTTGTGTTACCATACTTTAATTAGTTACAAAACATGCATATCAGTCAAAACACAACTCAAAACAATCATCCCAGCTCACTTAATAGCATCTGCAACATTTAGGGACTAAAACACAAGGAATCAGTACTTCAGAATTTACCATTAACTAACATAACAACCAACTGTTTTGGTACAACATAACCATGTATCAAAACAGGTGTATCAAAACAATACCTCACGGCTCGGAACACGAGCCCTTATTGAAACACCCTTGGGGTGTTTCAAAATTGTGGTTTCTAGTAGCAAAACATATTAGAATAGACCTACCCTGTTTCGAAACCCTTAGGCCATTTTAGGCTCACTTTTCGGTACAGGCTCGAGTGTACCGAAATACCTGGCCTATAATGACACTTTTTGCTGGTTTTTCACACTTAAATCTATCCTAAACCGATCCATCATACTTTTAACATGCACACATGTGAAACTAAAATTGATTTTGATATAACAATTTAACTTTTCGACTAAATTGAAAAACAAAAATTTTTTAAGTATTTTTCAAAGACTCACATTTTGATAAGCCATTTCGAACCAAACAATATTTCAAGTTAATACATACTTAAAAGTTCAAATTTCACTAAGTCATTTCATGTGTTTTCAAGCCAAACTTCAACAAAACTTACAAGCGTATCGATACCCTTATGCGTATCGATACAGTTTTTCAACAATGGAATTTTAATCGTGCGTAGCGTACCAATACAGTATGTACCCGTATCGGTACAATATTCATTTGGGCAAGACTTTAAGCTATAGCGTATCGATACGCATTGCAACCGTATCGATACAGTTTTCTTATAAAAGTATCATTTTGCTATAGCGTACCGATACGACACGTCATTGTATCGATACGATATGCTGACCTTTGAAAAATCCTTGCACTTATTTTTTGACTGTTGCCTTCTTAGTTAGATGGTATGCTAAATTTTTTATTACAATACTATTCTACTTCTACCTAGAGGGGAGGGTGGAAATGTAAGTGAAGGTAACGCTCCTAAGGGGTCTTGAACCCGGGACCTATGGGGAAAGGAGTGGAGCAGGTGAGCGTGCTATGACCAAACTCAGGATTCCAGTGAGCAAAATCTGTATCGATACACCTCTTAATATCGTACTGATACGCCTTCGAAGCGTATCGATACGCTCTGTTTTTCAGTCACAATGACTCTTTTTTGTTTGAGACAGTTACCAATACGCCCAAGAGCTGTACCGATACAGCAGGTTGTTGAGCAGCATTTATTACGGGAAATTGCAACCCAACGGCTTGTAAAGTGCTCATTAGTCTTATATTTTATAAGCATTCCATCTCATATTATTTGTGTTCTTAAGTACATTTAGGCATATTTAGGTTCATGCATTGCATATTTACTGTATTCTTTACTTTGCCATAATTTTATTGATTATCTTTTATTTGGTAAGGAAAATATGTTGTTTTAGTTTAGTTTGCATTTCAAGGCTAGAAGTTGTTAGGAGGAGGACAAACCAGAGGAGAGGATGCAGAGGCAGCAGACCAGGGAGCTCTACTGATGCAGTTCCAAGCAGAGAAAGCCACTGCCGAGAACCTACTGCCGCCGTAATAGCCGACCATGACAACAAGCTGAGGAATTGGAGAATTGGAGTGCGATCTGTAGAGAAGAAAATCCCGATTTAAACGATGCCATCCACTCAATTTTCTGACGCTTGGAGCAGCAGACGGAGCTTCCAAAGGAGGAGATCAACATAACTTACGGTGCAAGGCAACAAGAAGAACTCCACATTCAACTCAAAGAAGTCAGAATTAAAGGCTGCATTTAATGCAAAAGTTACATTGAAGACTTCTACTCCAATGAGAACTTGGCCTAGCTAATGCCTATATATACTTGACATATTTTGTAATTGTAGATAACTTAGGTTTTCTTTTGGGCATAGTCTAGGTTTTCTTGTCGCCATTATGTTCTAAATTTTCTCTTGGGTTTGGGTTATATTCTAAACTAGTTTGAGAACGGTTGTTTAGGAATTAAGTTTGTCTTTGCAATAAAACTTCAAGGTTTTCTTATTCCATGCTCTTCAAAGTTATCAATTAAGTTCGAAAGATTAGTGGGATAACGTTACAAGAGCCATCAAAACTTACTGCAAAAGAAACATCACATGCCGGTCCAACTCAAGCCTTCAGAAATCCTGCCGTGGTAGCACCTGAGAAAGGCAACACAGAACCACAAAAAGGGTCGGCAGATTACACTACAAATGACTGGACATAATTTGAACCAGTTACTTCCCCCAAGAATAATTTTCTTTCCAAGACAAAAATCGTAGATTCTACACCTTCACCACCATTACCGCAAGGATTGAAAAAAATAGAAACAAGACATGCAGTTAAAAAAATTCCTGCATGTTAGAAGCAAATAAATACCAATCTTCCATTGGTGGAGTTGATCGAACAAATGCCTAGCTATGCTAAGTTCCTAAAGGATATGGTATCCAAAAGAACAAGAATCGGGGAATTTGAGACAGTGGCAGTAACAGAGGGATGCATGGCTATACTACACAATAAGGCGCCGCCCAAATAGAAAGATCCAGGCAGCTTCATAATTCCCTGTAAAATAGACAGCAACCATTCTGTAATGCTCAAGTCTGTTTTCCAAAAACAAGGGATAAGATACTCCCGCCCAGCGACAGTAATGCTGCAGCTAGCCGACAAAACGTATGTATAACCAAAAGGAAAAAATTGAAGACATCCTGGTAAAGATGGAAAAATTCATTTTCCTTGCCAACTTCCTAGTTCTAGACTGTGAAGCAGATGAAAGGGCACCGATAATCCTAAGGCGGCCATTCATATCTACAGGTATAACGCTAATCGATGTTGAAAAAGGTGAACTTACAATGAGGGTCAATGATCAGCAAGTAAAGTTGAACGTCTTACAAACTATGAGGAAAATTGATGATCCTATAGAATGCCAGCTAATGGAGGCCACCTCATAGTTCAATTTTGAAGCCAACAGACCTTGCCTGCAACATGACTGCCAGGGCAGTAACCTCGACAGTTGTCTCGGCAGCCATTTAGATAATTGCTCGGAAGATGAACAATGTAGTTAATGGACAGAACAGGAACTGGAGGGGCACGAGGAGGCGTACTGGATAGCAAACAGGCCAGGTAAGTATTTCGAACCGCTAAATTATATAGAAAAGGGTGGCAAAAATTTCAAACCATCTGTTGAACAACCCCCTACCCTTGAATTAAAAGCGTTACTTGCACAACTTAAGTAAGCTTATTTGGGACCCAACAATACGATGCCCGTAATAATTTCCTCCAAGTTGCAGCCTACACATGAACAAAAACTGATAGCACTACTGCGACAGCATAAGAAGGCAATAGGCTTGACCATTGTAGATAAAAAAGGGATCAGCCCAACAATTTGCATGCACAAAATCCAACTTGAAGAGGATCAAAAGCCAGTTGTAGATGCCCAGAAGAGATTAAACGATGCCATGAGAGAAGTTGTCAAAAAAGAGATAATCAAATGGTAGATGTTGGAATCATATATCCTATCTCTGACAGTGAATGGGTAAGCATGGTACAATGTGTACGAAAGAAATGTGGTATAACTGTGGTAAGCAATGATAATAATGAGTTAATTCAAACTAGAACAATAACTAGTTGGAGAATATGCATGGATTACCGCAAGTTAAATAAAGCAACTAAAAGAGATTACTTCCCTCTACCTTTAATCGATCAAATGCTTGACCGCCTTGCTGGAAAACCTTTCTATTGTTTCTTGGATGGATACTCAGGTTATAACAAGATTTCCATTGCATCGGAAGACTAGGCTAAGACAACCTTAACATGCTCATATGGCAGCTATGCCTTTCGAAGAATGCCGTTCAGATTATGCAGCGCCCCTGCCACATTCTAGCGCTGCATGATGGCTATTTTCTCCAACATGATAGAGGACTTCATGGAGATATTTATGGACAACTTCTATGTCTTCTGCAGTAGCTTCGACAGCTGCCTCAAAAACCTCGAAAAAGTACTTTCCAGATGCGGGGACACAGACCTCGTACTCAATTAGGAAAAATGCCACTTCATGGTCGATGAAGGCATAGTTCTGGGACATAAAATCTCGGCACAAGGAATAGAAGTAGACAAGGATAAGATCAAAGTCATCGCCAACCTCTGTCAAGGGCATTCGAAGTTTTCTAGGACATGTAGGTATTTATCGTCGATTTATAAACTTCTCTAAAATTTCTAAACCATTGTGCACTTTGCTGGAACAGGATAAACAATCTAACTTCGATGAGGCATGCTTGAAAGCATTCCAAACACTCAACGAAAATCTCATGAAAACACTTGTTGTAATTCGCCCAGATTGGAGCCAGCCCTTTGAGCTAATGTGTGAAGCTAGTGATACTTCTGTGGGAGCCACCCTCGGACAGCGCATGGAAATTTTTTTCATGCCATCTACTACGCCAGCAAAACGCTGAATCCTGCCCTGACCAACTACACCACCACCGAAAAAGAACTATTCATTGTAATGTTCGCCTTCGATAAGTGCAGGTTCTTATTCAGCCTTAAGGTACCTATTTGCAAAGAAGGATGCCAAACCTTGCCTGATCCGATGGATCCTTCTGCTGCAAGAGTTCGACCTGGAAATCTGAGACAAGAAGGGCACAAAAAATCAAGTAGCGGGTCATTTATCTCGACCTGAGAATGAACAAGGAAAGACGCCTAGCATCGAAATCCACGATGCATTCCTTGATGAACAACTGTTACTGGCTTCCGTCCTGGTAGTCGCCTTGGAAGCTAAAGGCATCTCACAGGCCGCCCATGAAGAGGTCGCGGCAGCAACATCAACAGCCACACCTTGGTACACAGATATCGTTAATTACTTGATAACTGGTGTTTTACCTTATGACCTTAACTACCAAAGAAAGAAACGATTCCAATATGGTGCTAAGCATTATTTTTGGGATGAGCCTTTCTTGTTTAAAAACTCTGCAGATCAGGTCATTAGACGGTGTATCCCTAAGGATGAACAACAAGCCATACTATCTCAGTGCCACGCAGCACCATATGGAGGTCATTTTGGAGGGCAGTACACGACAACAAAAGTACTCCAATCAGGGTTTTCTTGGCCAACATTGCATAAAGATGCCCATGCCTTCTACAAATAGTGCAACAGATGCCAAAGAATATGAAACATATCAAGAAGGAACGAAATGCCTCTAAAAACCATCTTGGAGGTTGAATTATTCGTTGTTTGGGGGATCGATTTTATGGGACCATTCCCATCTTCTTCTGGCAACATGTACATCCTCTTAGCGGTTGAATACGTCTCCAAGTGGGTAGAAGTCATTGCCACTCCTCACAATGATGCAAAAACCGTCCATAGATTCTTAGACAAGAACATATTCACAAGGTTCAGAATCCCAAGAGCCATCATTATCGACGAGGGCACCTATATTGATAACAAACTAATTGCGAAGGAACTTCAAAAAGTGGGTGTCACGCACAAGATTGCAGCGACATATAACCCCCAAACGAATGAGCAGGTAGAGATTTCAAATAGATAAGTGAAAACCATCTTGGAAAAAGGTTGTCAACCCCAGTAAGAAAGATTGGTCGCTGAAACTAGACGATGCCCCTTGGGCATATTAAATAACGTACAAAACACCACTCGAAATATCCCTTTATTGATTAGTGTAACCCCCTTAACCCGGCCTAGACGGTTGACCCGAATTAAGAAAGTTACACAGGGAAAACCAAAGTCAACCCGAAAGTCAACCTTGATTAACGACCCTTTTTTTATTTTAAATCTTGTCTAGATGCACATTAACCCTAATTGTGATCACTCAACAACATACTCAAAGATCACAAGCATCAGAGATCAAACAGGGACCCAATTGAACAAATTACAACTTTAGGGACCAAATTGTAATTTCTGATAAATAGGAAGACTTAACCCAAATTAAAGTTACCAACTTGAAATTAGTCAGATTTCATGCTTCTCTGTGAAATTTCAGCTCAAAAGAACTTCCCGAACTCATACAATTGCACAAACAAGGTTCAGGACTAAAACGCAAACAATTCAAAACATTTAACTGCCAATGTCAGCCCCCAACGGTCACCCGTTCCGAAACAGGCAGAGCCCGTTTCGAAACTCAGGCCGTTCCGCAACGCGTACCGGAACACGGGCTGGCAGTAGCCAAACTGTTTCGGAACGGTCCCTCCCGTTTCGGACGCCTAGGCTTGTTTAAGGCACCTGTTCCGAAACGGTAGGTACTGTTCCGAAACACCCTGCACAGATTGCCCCAAAATGCATACTTAAACATGCAATTAAACATCCAATCATGCTCCAATTACCACCAAACTTTACCAACATGCAATTCAACATATATGAGACATACATGCATCAACTATTCAGCAAAATAACATCACATATGAAAAGCAACATTCTCAGCAACATTCAACATACTTAGGGAGTTCAAAACCTCTCCCAAAACATACACATAGGTCCCCCATTGCCAAATTACCAAAAGCTAAAAATGTACTTAAGAAACCTTCCATACTTTGAGCTTTACTTTTACTTGAATGCTTGCCCTCCTTGCTGCCCTCAAAGTACTCTAACGTTCTGCATTATTGATTTAAGAAAACGAAAGAGAGCGTAAGCAAAAGCTTAGTGAGGAATGCTCAATAAAACCATTCAATAATGCATTTATAAAACACTTTATAAATCATGCTTCAAATCAACATTTACACATGCTCAAAAGCATACTTTAAACAAGTATCTCATGCTTCATATCATAACATGTCATATTGGCCACATGTGATAAGTTTCATTTCTTTATAAACAAGTTCATCAACTTTCACCCCAAGGACTTTTAAACACCTTGGTCCCAAGGACTTTTAAACACCTTGGCCCCATGGACTTTTAAACACCTTGGCCCCATGGACTTTTAACCACCATGGAATGGACCACACAAGGACTTTTAACCACCTTTGTGTCCGTATCAAGTTTCACCCCAAGGACTTTTAAACACCTTGGCCCCAAGGACTTTTAAACACCTTGGCCCCATGGACTTTTAAACACCATGGCCCCATGGACTTTTAAACACCATGGAAAGGATCACACAAGGACTTTTAACCACCTTTGTGTCCGTAGCAAGAATCATCCAAGGACTTTTAACCACCTTGATGTTCTTAAGTAAACAAGGCTCACTCAAGGACTTTTAACCACCTTAGTGACCTTAACCTTTTCAAAACATCACTTGCCAATATACATCATTATCAACAATTTATCCACTGTTTTAAAGCAATAAACCAAGCCATATTCATCATGCATTTAAAAGCATCAAACCACATTTAATCAATGTTCAAAAACAAGGAACTCTTACCTTGAGCTTCCTTCAACATGTGGCTTACAAAAACAGCATTAACCATGCTAAATCATGCTTTCAAAACAGAATTTAAAACATGCAATAAACCACATTGCACAACAATCAAATCATGGCCACCACTAGAGAGTATTTCCGAAAACTTACACTTGAGCTTAGCAAAGTTGTTTAGACTTAAACTAAGCTCCCAAGACATTGGTTTCAAAGCCGAAAACCCAATTTCACTCACCGATTCCACTTCGCCTCTTGCCGAAGCACCAAAACAAGCTTCCGGATCAACAACTCTTGGATCCAAAGATGTCTCCCCTGTTTTAACACATCAAAGCAGAGGATTAATGCATCATCATGCATTAATTGCTTCAATGAAAGCACCTAAACTCGCTGCTCTCATCCAACCTCCATTTTCGGCCACCAAACAC
Organism: Hibiscus tridactylites; assembly: GCA_958450335.1. Taxonomy (NCBI): domain Eukaryota; kingdom Viridiplantae; phylum Streptophyta; class Magnoliopsida; order Malvales; family Malvaceae; genus Hibiscus; species Hibiscus tridactylites. The sequence goes on from OY288271.1 coordinate 71,355,494, forward strand.
AACCGAAAATGCATCCAAACCACTTCTCAACAAAGCCCAGCCACAAACCATCAAAACCAAACATCTATTAATATCATTTAACATCTAAAAAGAACCTATTAACATCCTTATACCTCCAGCAACATCAGATCCACAAGATCACCTCAAAAACAATCAAGAATCACAAGCTAAACTTAGGAAACTCAACCTATCCGGGATTGCATTAATCAAAACTCAATTCCTTATCAATTTAGAGTCCAAATAACATCAAAAACACATCTCAAATCACAGATTTAACAGATCAAATGAAAATCGTCAAAAATCACCAAATCTTGCATTATAAGCCAAGATCCAATTCACAACTCAAAAGCCTTTAATAAAACATCAATTAAGGATTGAAAACTTAGGAATTTCAATAAAGAACTGATAGTTTAGAGGAGAAGGACGTTCTTACCTCCAAACTTGAGTTTCTCCTCTTTTTGGAATCAAAAACCTTGATGAATCAAGTAGAAAATGATGAGGTTTTGTAGATATGTTGATTAGGAATCAAATGAGAGTTGAAAGGAGGGATTTAGGTGAGAAAATCAGAAACAATTCTCTGGAAAGAAAGTGTTTGGGTTGAGAGAAAATGAGAGAAAGGAAAATAGGAAGTTAGTTATCAAAATGGCCAAAATGGCTTTCCCTCCACTTTTGATATGTTTTAAAATCAGAATAAATCCTTAAAATATCTTAGAAAAATCTGGAGAAACTACTTTTGGAATAATAGCTCCTTAAAGATTCAAAGTTTCAACCCTTTACAAAACAGTCACAAAACTTTCAAAAATTACATTTTGGTCACTAGCCAAAATGTCACCCTTCCAAAACTCATTTTCCAAAATTGATTTCACAGTTCACTTAATTATATTAAAAGATGATTTTAGAACATTTTCCATATTTTTAATGCAACCCGAACTAGGCTTTCCTAATTTCACCTTTTTAGATTCGAACAGCACTTTGACAAAACCGGTCAACGCCCAAAACTCCTAAGCCCAAAACCGGGGCGTTACAACTCTCCCCCCTTAAGAAATTTCGTCCTCGAAATTTACCTGAAGGAAAAAGATAAGGAAACTGCTTCAGCATGTCTTCCTTCCGCTCCCACGCGGCTTCCTCAACACTTCGATGCTTCCACAGCACCTTCACCAACTCAATGGTCTTGCCACGAAGAACCTTGCTATCCGAATCCAGAACCTTCACCGGTTCCCCTTCATAGGTCAAATCCGGATTCAAAACAACTTCCTCCACAGGCATCACATGCGAAGGATCAGATCTATACTTCCGGAGCATAGAAACATGGAACACATCATGAATCTTCTCCAACTCTTGAGGTAACCTCAACCGATACGCAACAGGACCCACACGCTCAACCACCTTGTATGGTCCAATGTACCTAGGGCTCAACTTACCCTTCCGGCCAAACCTCATCACCTTTTTCCAAGGCGAAACCTTCAAGAACACACGGTCACCCACCGCGTACTCTATCTCCTTACGCCTCAAATCCGCGTAAGACTTTTGCCGATCAGAGGCTGCCTTCAACCGCTCACAAATGAGCTTCACCTTCTCGGTGGTCCCTTTCAACAAAGCCGGCATCGAAACCAACTTTTGACCAGTTTCAGCCCAACAAAGAGGAGTCCTACACTTCCTCCCGTACAAAGCCTCATAAGGTGCCATCTGTATACTCGCCTGATAACTATTGTTATAAGCGAACTCAACCAAAGGCAGATGCTTCTCCCAAGAACCTTGGAACTCAATCACGCAGCACCTCAACATATCCTCCAAGATCTGGATAACCCGCTCAGACTGACCATCCGACTGAGGATGATAGGATGTACTGAAATGCAACCTTGTACCCAGAGCTTGATGCAAACACTACCAGAAACGCGATGTGAACCTCGGATCCCTATCCGACACAATCGACTTAGGCACACCATGTAGCCGCACAATCTCATCAATGTACAGCTCTGCCAGCTTATCCAAAGAAAACGTAGAATGCACAGGCAAGAAATGCGCACACTTCTCAAGGCGATCTACAATCACCCAAACAGAATTCTTCTTCGAAGGAGACAAAGGTAAACCAGATACAAAATCCATGGTAACCCTCTCCCACTTCCATTCAGGGATTTTCAACGGTTGCAACAACCCTGAAGGAACCTGATGTTCAGCCTTAACTCGCTGACACACCAAACACTTGCTCACAAACTCTGCAACATCCTTCTTCAAACCCACCCAATAGTACTCATCACGAAGATCACGATACATCTTAGTACTACCAGGATGCATAGCAAAAGGACTACTATGACCTTCCGTCAGAATAGCACGCCTCAACTCAGCATCAGCAGGCACTACTATCCGACTCCCAAAACACAACACACCATCATCATTAAAGCAGAAATCCGAAGGTCTACCCTCCGTGATATCCTGAACATGAGACACCAAGGAATCATCCAGCAACTGCTCTTCCTTGATCAACTGAACCAAAGATGGTTTCACTTGCAACTCAGCAACAAGACCACCATCTCGCGATAAGCTCAAGCTAGCAAACATCGCCCTCAGCTCAACAGCTACCTTCCTACTCAAGGCATCCGCAACAACATTAGCTTTTCCAGGATGATACTCAATCGTCAGATCATAATCCTTTAGCAACTCCAACCAACGCCGCTGCCTAAGATTCAACTCCTTCTGAGACATCAGATACCTCAAACTCTTGTGATCCGTGTACACAGTACACTTCTCACCATACAGATAATGTCTCCAGATCTTCAGAGCAAAAACCACTGCAGCCAGCTTAATATCATGCGTAGGGTAATTGCGCTCATGCACTTTCAACTGCCGCGATGCATAAGCCACCACCTTACCCTCTTGCATCAGCACACATCCCAAACCAACATAGGATGCATCACTATAGACCACAAACTCTTTCCCTGATTCAGGCTGAATCAAGATAGGAGCTTGCGTCAAAGCCGCCTTAAGCTTCTCAAAAGCCTGCTGACTCGCTTCCGTCCATTCATACTTAACATCCTTTTGCATCAGCTTTGTCAAAGGAGCAGCAATCTTGGAAAAACCATCCACAAACCTTCGGTAGTATCCCGCCAAACCAAGGAAACTACGGATCTCATGAACAGACTTAGGAACTTTCCAGTTCATCACCGCCTCAATCTTTTGAGGATCAACACGAATCCCCTCAGCTGAGACCACATGCCCAAGAAACACCACCTCCTTAAGCCAGAACTCACACTTGCTCAGCTTAGCATAAAGCTGATTCTCCAACAAGGGTTGCAAAACAATCCTCAAATGCTCTTCGTGCTCCTCCTCAGTACGCTAGTACACGAGGATATCATCAATGAACACCACCACGAACTTTTCCAGGTATTCATGAAACACACGGTTCATCATAACCATGAAAGCAGTAGGAGCATTTGTCAAACCAAACGGCATCACAAGGAACTCATAATGCCCATACCTTGTCCTGAAAGCTTTCGAGTCACAACAGTTTCTCCAAAAGAACTAGTGACACGAACACCAACATCCAAAGACTCAACAGGCAAACCAAACAATTCAGCATGCTCACGCAAAATGTATGAATGCGTAGATCCAGAATCAATCAAAGAAAGCAATGACAAGGATTGCAAAGTAAAGGTACCTGCAATCACATCCGCATCATTCCTTCCCTCACGCTGAGCATACACCCTAGCTTGGCCTCCACCTTCAGGCTGAATAGCCACAACATGGGCTACTCCACGACCACCTTCCTCTCGCCTCTGGAAATTACTACGGCCGCACCCACGACCTCTCTGTGGTGCAGCAACAGCAGGAGCACGCACCTGATTACCAGCCAACCTAGGACAATCTCGCCTCAAGTGGTCTGCGGATCCACAATTCCAGCATCCATTACCAGCTGCCGCTACAACAGGAGCTTGCACCTCTCTCACAGCACGAGGACAGTCACGCTTCATGTGACCACGTGAACCACAAATCCAACAAGCACTAGGTGTAACCCCCTTAACCCGGCCCAGACGGTTGACCCGAATTAAGAAAGTCACACGGGGAAAACCAAAGTCAACCCGAAAGTCAACCTTGATTAACGACCCTTTTTTTCTTTTTACTCTTGTCTAGATGCACATTAACCTTAGATGGGATCATGCAAACAACATACTCAAAGATCATAAACATCAGAGATCAAACAGGGATCCAATTGAACAATTTACAACTTTAGGGACCAAATTGTAAATTCTGATAACTTTAAGGACTTAACCAGATTTTATGTTACCAACGTAAAATTAATCATGTTTCATGCTTCTCTGCCAAATTTCAGCTCAAACGAACATCCCAAACTCATACAATTGCACAAACAAGGTTCAGGACCAAAATGCAAACTTTTCAAAACATTTAACTGCCAATGTCAGCCCCCAACGGTCACCCGTTCCGAAACAGGCAGAGCCCGTTTCGAAACGCGGGGCCGTTCCGCAACACATACCGCAACGGGGAACTGGCAGTAGCCAAACCGTTTCGGAACGATCTCACCCGTTTCGGACGCCTGGGTTTGTTTGAGGCACCCGTTCCGAAACGGTATGAACTATTCCGAAACACCCTGCACAGAAAACCTTCAAATGCATACTTAAACATGCAATTGACCATCCAAACATGCTCCAAAAGCCACCAAACTTTACCAACATACAATTCAACATATAAGAGACATACTTGCATCAACAATTCAACAAAATACCAACATTCATGAAAAGCCCCATTTGAAAGGATATGCTTCCTACACAAGCAACCATTTAAACACCATACTTCCAATTCAATCTCATAAAGGCCAAAACATGTTCCAACAACATCAACAACATAAAACCATACTTGTCCGAACATATACGAACACATAAACATCAATCCGAGAGATTCTACCCCATTGCCTTTATTAACTATAGCTATTAACCGAGACATACATCTCAAGTGGAGTCCTCCTTGAATCCCTTGCTTCTCGCTGTCCAAACATCAAGAATCTGCATTGATGGACAAAAAGGAGCGTAAGCACATAATGCTTAGTGAGGAATGCTCAAAACCAAAACACCATCAATGCAGCGAGTCATAAAACCTCTTTGAAAAGCAACTCGATTTGTTTACCAAGCAAAGTTTGAAAACCCCTTTTTAACATCATGCTTAAACCATGCATTGCACATACATGAAACCAACCCTTAGCTTAGCAAGCTAAGAAAACCTTTTCAAAGCACAAATTGCAATTCCAACCATTTAACCATTCCATGCATAAACACCATATGCAAAGTTAAATTCAAAACCTTGGAAAAACACTTCCATTTCACAACATACCTTTCTTATACTTGAAAACATTCCAAACAAGAAACCCTTTAAAACCATTTACTCAAGTAATCCAACACATGCATTAAACCAAGGCAATATATGAACCACAACATCATCATCACATGCCTTTTAAAACAAGTCTTACAAGACTCCAATGCATTTAAGAGATTTCATGCACACATGCATCATTTACCAAATGATAATCAACACTTGTTCAACTTAACAAGTAACATGCATTCACAAGCATTATACACATTCCATGCAACCATGCATCTTTTCAAGCATCTCATGCTTCTCATGCAATTATGCATCATTTCAAGCATTTCATGCTTCTTTATAATCAAGAACATCATATTGGCTTTCAAGTGATCAACCACATCTACTTTTCGACTCAACATCCAATCGGATACGCGGATCACAAGCGTTGTCCCCCACGCTTCATACACACTACCAATCCAAGGTCTCCAATGGACTTTTAAACACCATTTGACCTCACCATCCTAAGGTTCCCATGTATGGACTTTTAAACACCATACAACCTTAGCTTTCCCGAGGTTCCCATGTATGGACTTTCAAACACCATACAACCTCCACTTTTCCCAAGGTTCCCATGTATGGACTTTTAAACACCATACAACCTTGACTTTTCCCAAGGTTCCCATGTATGGACTTTTAAACACCATACAACCTTTGCATAAACCGATTGGTAGCTGTATAACATCACTAACGAGATCCGGGACACCCTACACAAGATCCACACCTGGACTTAACACCGCCATTGTGATCTCAACAAGCACAAGGTTCCCATGTATGGACTTTTAACCACCATACAACCTTTGCTTAACCAAGGTCCTCGAATGGGCATTCAACCTCCATTATGACCTTAACCATCTCGTTAGGATACTTGAAGGGAGTTTACCGGTTCACTCTTAACCACTCCACCTCCAAGGCGACTTTATTCACGGTGCACCCAATCCTATAGTCGGCTAACTATATCCGATCAAAGAACCAAGAACCACTTACATCACTTGCCAATATAACCACCTTACCACATTAGTCCAATGATTCACATGCATAACCATAATGCAAAAACCATCATTTACCATCATTAATTCACTGTTTAAAGCATTACACATAGCCATTAAACATCATGCAACACCATGCATCAAAACCACATTTTCAATGTATAAAACCAAGGATCTCTTACCTTGAGCATCCTTCACATATGGCTTTCAAAACCAGCATTAAACCATGCTAAAATATGCTTTCAAAACAGTATTTAAATCATGCAAAACCCTTGCATTTCAAACTTCAACCACAATTGCCAAAAAGCCAATTCATAACACAAACCAAGAAAGAAATCCATTTACTTACTCTTGAGCTTAGCAAAGTTGTTTAGACTTAAACTAAGCTCCCAAAACCTTCAAACCTTGGTTTAAAGGCTGAAAACCCAACTTCACTCACCGATACACAAAACAAGGCTAGCCAACAAGCCTTCCAAGCATCCGAAACCTTCCGCACCACCTCTAAAGCTCACGGATCAAACTCCCCTGTTTCAAGCACACAACAACAGAGCATTAATGCACCATTATGCATTAAGAACAGCAGCAACACAACCAAACTCGCTGCTCATCACAAAATCAACATTTCGGCTACCAAACACAACCGAAATCACCTCCAAACACTTCCAAAACTTAACCCAGCCAAGATCCATCACTTCTAACCATTTTTAAACATCAATTAACATCCAAAATGATCACAAACACGTCCTTATACCTCCAAGTATAACAGATCACCAAAAACACTCCAAAAACAACCAAAAACTCAAGCCAAACTTAGGAAATTCAACCTATCCGGGATTGCATTAATTAAACCTCAACTTCTAATCAATTTAGCATTCATTTAACATCAATTTGACACTTCAAAACATTGCCCAAACAGATCACACGAAAATTCCACCAAAATCACCAAATCTTGCATTTTAAGCCAAAATCAAGATTTCAATTGAAAATCCTTTAACAAATCACAAATCAAGGATTGAGAACTTAGGAATTTCAGTAAAGAACTGAGAGTTTAGAGGAGAAGGACGTTCTTACCTCCAAACTTGAGTTTCTCCCTTTTTGGAACCAAAAAGTTTGAAGAATCAACTAGCAAATTGAGAGGTTTTGTTGATGTGATGTTTAGGAATCAAAAGAGAGTTGAAATGAGTGATTTGAGTGACAAAATCTGATGAGAAAATCTGGAGAAACGTGTTTGGGTTGAGAGAAAATGAGAGAAAAGGAAAATTGAGAGAAAATGGAAAGTTAGTTATGAAATAGTCAAAATGGCTTTCCCTCCTCTTTCTTTATGTTTAAAAATCAGAATAATACCTCAAAATATCTTAGAAAAATCTGGAGAAACTCTTTTTGGAATAATATCTCCTTAAAGATTCAAAGTTTCAATCCTTTATAAAACTGTCACCGAACTTTCAAAAATTACATTTTGGTCACTAGCCAAAATGTCACCCTTCCGAACCTCATTTTCCAAAATTGATTTCACAGTTCACTTATATATATTAAAAGATGATTTTAGAACATTTTTCCATATTTTTAATGCAACCCGAACTAGGCTTTCCTAAATTCACTCTTATATATTCGATCAGCACTTTGACCGAACCGGTCAACGCCCAAAACTTCTGAGCCCAAAACCGGGGCGTTACAACTCTCCCCCCCTTAGGAAATTTCGTCCTCGAAATTTTCAACCGGCGAAAAGAGATCAACAACCTTCTCAAATCACACACAAGGCAACACAAAAGCCTCAACCAACACTGAACACTTTCCACACAAAACTCCACTGAACCCAACACCACCACATGCTGTTCACAAAATTCCAGCACACACAAAGATAACCACAACTTGCCCTTTCACATTTCCAGACTGTACACAGCCCCAACATCAACCTGAAGAACTTCAACTTTTACAGCACACATCACTGTAACACACAACTTCCAAGACTGGTTTACACAGTGACACCAACCAATCCAAATCAGCCACCATGCAAACTTCTTTGCTTCTAAAACTCTTGCAACTCCCAAACCTCTTCCAAGGATTTTCCCAATAAGCAAAAATTCTTAAGCATCAACTGCTTACCCAAACTCCTCAACAAAAGCTGACAATCCTTCACATCTGCCGCTATCATTACCATAACGACTCACCAGGACTACTCACCCACAATCCAAAATTTACATCACAACCCCAACTTGACTCCGCTAGCTGTTCCACACACCACCATCTGACTTCAAAAGAAGTTCACATACTCACAACCAACCAACCACTTCTCACAAGAATCTTTTCAAACAACACTGGCCTTAGATCTTTCATTGCTTAACCACCACAAGCTTGACCACAACACTTGCCTCACCAGAACATCGCTCAACCTAAACATACATAACAACTCCTCAACTCCTCAAAGGTTGCTAAGAACCAACACTTACCAACACAACCCTTCCACAACAACTTAAATGCTAAGCTACCTCAGCACTTGGAAACACAACCACAAAACTACAACATCACTAGCACCAAGGAACTACCACTTCCTTTTTAACTATTCACACCACTTAACCGATTCTACTTCAACCGGTACTCCTCACCACCAAACCACTAAACTCTTTAAGCATCAAGCACTATCCTTCCACCAACATGCTATACCACCCTCGCTATTCTAGCAACTAGCTTAATATTACTTCTAACTCTCACTCAGCACCAAAACAACCTCTAAAAACCCATCATCCAACCTAACCCAACCACCACACTAACAGATTTGATTAGTTATTAGCAAGTGTGAACGTCGTATGCATGATCACCAACATGCCCTATCATGCCTGATGTACATGTATGCAAAACCTCTAATGTCATGCCACATGTATGCATGGACAAACACATATATAAAATAGCGTATAACAATGATTTTAACTGTGCATGAATGCCAGTTCACACCCTCCAATAACATCCTCAAAATCCGTCTAAAAACAACCTCCCAACTCACTCATAACTTATCTAACTCCATCATACCAACAACCATTAACCACAAGATTCTCACTAAGCCTTCTTCACACCCAAGATGTTCCCAAACAACTACCATTACCCCAAACATGCTAGCAACAAGACTAAACTTACCACGCAAGGAAAAACCAATAGAAACCAAACTAAGGTAACTAGAGCAAAGATTACTTAACAAGGTTACCTGAAAACACAACACCTCCCTGAAGCTTCATCAGACGAGCTCTCTTCCTCGCGGAACCATCATCCTCCTGCCACACCACTGCAGCACCAGCTAGCACACTAGGGTCACCATCAACTCCTTGCGGTAAAGAACCTTGGCTATTCTGAGCCAACATCAAACAATCACGCCTCATGTGACCAGCAGACCCACATTTCCAGCAATTCTCATTTCCCAAATTCTTCACAACCTTCTGCTCTTTCTGCCACCTCTGAACCTTGCCTCGGCCGCGCCCACGACCTTTCGGAGACCCTTTGGCTATCACTGAAGCTGATTTCACCCCAAGAGGACAATCACGCTTCACATGCACTTTGGAACCACAATTCCAACAAGCACCCGCGCCCCAACAACCTCCAACATGGCGCCTTTCACAACGGTCACACACAGGTAGCTGAACTTCCACTCCTTGCTCAAGCAACACTTGCTCCATAACAGCACTACTGTCACATTGCTTAACCCTTGGAAACTTCTCTCCAAGATACCTTTCATAAAAGGCAGATACAAAGAAATCCCAGTCAATATCATGGATATGTGACGCCACCGCCACAGATGTCCACCAGGCACACGCATCCTCCAACATCAGAGAAACAACACTCCCCAACTTACAGGCATAATCACAGCCTTCCTGATCCAAGATCAAAATCACACTGGCCAACCAGGCCTCAAACATCCCCGGTGTAGAACCATGATACTCCACAGCACCCAAATCCAACAAACGCTGCTTCGGCAAACCCACACATCCCATAGCCAGCACATCCACTGACTTTACCGTTACCACAGCCTGAGATGTTCCCAACCCCTCCTGAACAACAGGTGATGAACTCTTCACCACAGAACCAGCTTCTTTCCCTTGCCTTACCACCTCAACTCCAGGCACAGAAGACTGAGACAAAACACCTCTACAAAAGGGTGAATTCTGTGCCTTAACAACCTGCCCCAAGGCAACAACCATCTCACCCAACTGCCATTCTTTCATCGACTTTGCCATACTACTAACAACAACAAACATTCACAACAAAACAAACAAACCAGTTAGACCAGCTTTAAGCAAGGATTCAAACTCCAACTCCAAAATAACACAATAGCTATAATAATAAGGCAATGGGTATCCCGAATCCTCCCCTTTACATGACATAACAGTCATCACAACATGGATATCACAACATCAAGCATATCAAACAACATATTCGATCATGCTTACACCAAACACCATCCACTTGCAACAGCATATTATCAACATAACATACTCATACCACTTTCATCATGCTTAAAACCAACTCTCAACATTTTCACAATTCCACATAAGCTCAACCAAGATTCATAACCATAAAGCATGCTTACAAACATCATTAACTTGCTCAGAAACACGTGTTTCAACCAGCTTTCAACCACACAACAAGGTAAACATCAAACACGTATCACAACATCTTACCGTTTTCCCCAAGCATTCGCAACTCAGCTCTGATACCACCAAATGTAACCCCCTTAACCCGGCCCAGACGGTTGACCCGAATTAAGAAAGTCACACGGGGAAAACCAAAGTCAACCCGGAAGTCAACCTTGATTAACGACCCTTTTTTTTCTTTTTACTCTTGTCTAGATGCACATTAACCTTAGATGTGATCATGCAAACAACATACTCAAAGATCATAAACATCAAAGATCAAACAGGGACCCAATTGAACAATTTACAACTTTAGGGACCAAATTGTAAATTCTGATAACTTTAAGGACTTAACCAGATTTTATGTTACCAACTTAAAATTAATCATGTTTCATGCTTCTCTGCCAAATTTCAGCTCAAACGGACATCCCAAACTCATACAATTGCACAAACAAGTTTCAGGACCAAAATGCAAACTTTTCAAAACATTTAACTGCCAATGTCAGCCCCCAACGGTCACCCGTTCCGAAACAGGCAGAGCCCGTTTCGAAACGCGGGGCCGTTCCGCAACACGTACCGCAACGGGGAACTGGCAGTAGCCAAACCGTTTCGGAACGATCTCACCCGTTTCGGACGCCTAGGTTTGTTTGAGGCACCCGTTCCGAAACGGTATGAACTGTTCCGAAACACCCTGCACAGAAAACCTCCAAATGCATACTTAAACATGCAATTGACCATCCAAACATGCTCCAAAAGCCACCAAACTTTACCAACATACAATTCAACATATAAGAGACATACTTGCATCAACAATTCAACAAAATACCAACATTCATGAAAAACCCCATTTCAAAGGATATGCTTCCTACACAAGCAACCATTTAAACACCATACTTCCAATTCAATCTCATAAAGGCCAAAACATGTTCCAACAACATCAACAACATAAAACCATACTTGTTCGAACATATACGAACACATAAACATCAATCCGAGAGATTCTACCCCATTGCCTTTATTAACTATAGCTATTAACCGAGACATACATCTCAAGTGGAGTCCTCCTTGAATCCCTTGCTTCTCGCTGTCCAAACTTCAAGAATCTGCATTGATGGACAAAAAGGAGCGTAAGCACATAATGCTTAGTGAGGAATGCTCAAAACCAAAACACCATCAATGCAGAGAGTCATAAAACCTCTTTGAAAGCAACTCGATTTGTTTACCAAGCAAAGTTTGAAAACCCCTTTTTAACATCATGCTTAAACCATGCATTGCACATACATGAAACCAACCCTTAGCTTAGCAAGCTAAGAAAACCTTTTCAAAGCACAAATTGCAATTCCAACCATTTAACCATTCCATGCATAAACACCATATGCAAAGTTAAATTCAAAACCTTGGAAAAACACTTCCATTTCACAACATACCTTTCTTATACTTGAAAACATTCCAAGCAAGAAACCCTTTAAAACCATTTATTCAAGTAATCCAACACATGCATTAAACCAAGGCAATATATGAACCACAACATCATCATCACATGCCTTTTAAAACAAGTCTTACAAGACTCCAATGCATTTAAGAGATTTCATGCACACATGCATCATTTACCAAATGATAATCAACACTTGTTCAACTTAACAAGTAACATGCATTCACAAGCATTATACACATTCCATGCAACCATGCATCTTTTCAAGCATCTCATGCTTCTCATGCAATTATGCATCATTTCAAGCATTTCATGCTTCTTTATAATCAAGACCTTCATATTGGCTTTCAAGTGATCAACCACATCTACTTTTCGACTCAACATCCAATCGGATACGCGGATCACAAGCGTTGTCCCCCACGCTTCATACACACTCCCAATCCAAGGTCTCCAATGGACTTTTAAACACCATTTGACCTCACCATCCTAAGGTTCCCATGTATGGACTTTTAAACACCATACAACCTTAGCTTTCCCGAGGTTCCCATGTATGGACTTTCAAACACCATACAACCTCCACTTTTCCCAAGGTTCCCATGTATGGACTTTTAAACACCATACAACCTTGACTTTTCCCAAGGTTCCCATGTATGGACTTTTAAACACCATACAACCTTTGCATAAACCGATTGGTAGCTGTATAACATCACTAACGAGATCCGGGACACCCTACACAAGATCCACACCTGGACTTAACACCGCCATTGTGATCTCAACAAGAACAAGGTTCCCATGTATGGACTTTTAACCACCATACAACCTTTGCTTAACCAAGGTCCTCGAATGGGCATTCAACCTCCATTATGACCTTAACCATCTCGTTAGGATACTTGAAGGGAGTTTACCGGTTCACTCTTAACCACTCCACCTCCAAGGCGACTTTATTCACGGTGCACCCAATCCTATAGTCGGCTAACTATATCCGATCAAAGAACCAAGAACCACTTACATCACTTGCCAATATAACCACCTTACCACATTAGTCCAATGATTCACATGCATAACCATAATGCAAAAACCATCATTTACCATCATTAATTCACTGTTTAAAGCATTACACATAGCCATTAAACATCATGCAACACCATGCATCAAAACCACATTTTCAATGTATAAAACCAAGGATCTCTTACCTTGAGCATCCTTCACATATGGCTTTCAAAACCAGCATTAAACCATGCTAAAATATGCTTTCAAAACATAATTTAAATCATGCAAAACCCTTGCATTTCAAACTTCAACCACAATTGCCAAAAAGCCAATTCATAACACAAACCAAGAAAGAAATCCATTTACTTACTCTTGAGCTTAGCAAAGTTGTTTAGACTTAAACTAAGCTCCCAAAACCTTCAAGCCTTGGTTTAAAGGCTGAAAACCCAACTTCACTCACCGATACACAAAACAAGGCTAGCCAACAAGCCTTCCAAGCATCCGAAACCTTCCGCACCACCTCTAAAGCTCACGGATCAAACTCCCCTGTTTCAAGCACACAACAACAGAGCATTAATGCACCATTATGCATTAAGAACAGCAGCAACACAACCAAACTCGCTGCTCATCACAAAATCAACATTTCGGCTACCAAACACAACCGAAATCACCTCCAAACACTTCCAAAACTTAACCCAGCCAAGATCCATCACTTCTAACCATTTTAAAACATCAATTAACATCCAAAATGATCACAAACACGTCCTTATACCTCCAGGTATAACAGATCACCAAAACACTCCAAAAACAACCAAAAACTCAAGCCAAACTTAGGAAATTCAACCTATCCGGGATTGCATTAATTAAACCTCAACTTCTAATCAATTTAGCATTCATTTAACATCAATTTGACACTTCAAAACATTGCCCAAACAGATCACACGAAAATTCCACCAAAATCACCAAATCTTGCATTTTAAGCCAAAATCAAGATTTCAATTGAAAAGCCTTTAACAAATCACAAATCAAGGATTGAGAACTTAGGAATTTCAGTTAAGAACTGAGAGTTTAGAGGAGAAGGACGTTCTTACCTCCAAACTTGAGTTTCTCCCTTTTTGGAACCAAAAAGCTTGAAGAATCAACTAGCAAATTGAGAGGTTTTGTTGATGTGATGTTTAGGAATCAAAAGAGAGTTGAAATGAGTGATTTGAGTGACAAAATCTGATGAGAAAATCTGAAGAAATGTGTTTGGGTTGAGAGAAAATGAGAGAAAAGGAAAATTGAGAGAAAATGGAAAGTTAGTTATGAAATAGTCAAAATGGCTTTCCCTCCTCTTTCTTTATGTTTAAAAATCAGAATAATACCTCAAAATATCTTAGAAAAATCTGGAGAAACTCTTTTTGGAATAATAGCTCCTTAAAGATTCAAAGTTTCAATCCTTTATAAAACTGTCACCGAACTTTCAAAAATTACATTTTGGTCACTAGCCAAAATGTCACCCTTCCGAACCTCATTTTCCAAAATTGATTTCACAGTTCACTTATATATATTAAAAGATGATTTTAGAACATTTTTCCATATTTTTAATGCAACCCGAACTAGGCTTTCCTAAATTCACTCTTATATATTCGATCAGCACTTTGACCGAACCGGTCAACGCCCAAAACTTCTGAGCCCAAAACCGGGGCGTTACACTAGGATCAGCTCTAGCGTTGCCTCCTCTAGCAGGTGCACCACCACCTCTCTTAGCTGAGGACTGATACTTCTGATCACGTCCCCTCTTGTTCCGTCCACCTCCGGAACTAAACTCAGCAGCTCTCTTGCCAGAACTTGCTCCAGTACCTTTCGCAGATAAACCCAAGTTCATCTCATTGTCCTTGGCCCGGCCCACCAACACATCAAAATCATCATACTCGGTGGCCAGCACATACATTTTCACATCCGTCACAAGACCATAACGGAACCTCTCGCACCTTGCCCGCTCATCAGGTATCAGCTCAGGTGCATACTGACTGAGTCGCACAAACTGCACCTCATACTCAGCCACACTCATGCTCCCTTGGGTAAGAGACATGAATTCACGCTTCTTCTCATCAAGATATCTCACTCCAAGATATCTCCGCTTGAACACATTGTGAAAGAATGTCCAAGTCACATCAGCTTCAACCATTCCAGCTATGGGGGTCGTCCACCACGTATACGCATCGTCTTGCAGCAAGGACACAACACAACCCAGCTTTTGCACATCCGTGCAGCCCATCTGACCCAAGATTCGCTTGGTACTCTCTAGTCAAGCTTCAGAACTCTCAGCTGACATACCCCTGAACTCAGTCCCACCAAGACTGCGCAGACGCTCCAAAGGTAGTCTAACTCCAGCATCTCCCTGATGCCCAGCTCCTTGAGCTCCAGCTACTGCTGCTTGAAAAGCACCCGCAATAGCTTGTACCAACATAGACATATCAGGCATAGCTTGCCCCTGACCAACCTCTGGTCCAGCAGCTCCAGCACCAGCTGCAGCTTCAGCTCTTTCTCCCTCAGCACCACCACCAGGTGGAGGAGGAGGTAACACCGCACTACCCGTGTTCTCCTCGTTCTCATTCTCATTAGGAGCCGCAGCTCGCACATTACCTCGTAACACTCTACGTGGTGCCATACTATTACCATGCAATCACAATGCAAATAAAACAAGGTCAGGCCCAGCAAGGTAAGCAATCCAAGTATTCAAGCTCAATTTCATTCAAAATCAACAACATTTCATTAGCTTTGATTTGGCAATGGGTACCCACATCATGCTACATCACATCATACAACTCAATTGCATCCAAATCACAAGCCACTAAACATGCTTTCGATCAACAAGCATACAAGGCAACATACTTCAATCATGCATACATTCATTCCCAATTACTCTAGAACTCAGCTCTGATACCACCAAATGTAACCCCCTTAACCCGGCCTAGACGGTTGACCCGAATTAAGAAAGTCACACGGGGAAAACCAAAGTCAACCCGAAAGTCAACCTTGATTAACGACCCTTTTTTTTTCTTTTAAATCTTGTCTAGATGCACATTAACCCTAATTATGATCACTCAACAACATACTCAAAGATCACAAGCATCAGAGATCAAACAGGGACCCAATTGAACAAATTACAACTTTAGGGACCAAATTGTAATTTCTGATAAATAGGAGGACTTAACCCAAATTAAAGTTACCAACTTGAAATTAGTCAGATTTCATGCTTCTCTGTGAAATTTCAGCTCAAAAGGACTTCCCGAACTCATACAATTGCACAAACAAGGTTCAGGACTAAAACGCAAACAATTCAACACATTTAACTGCCAATGTCAGCCCCCAACGGTCACCCGTTCCGAAACTGGCAGAGCCCGTTTCGAAACTCGGGCCGTTCTGCAACGCGTACCGGAACACGGGCTGGCAGTAGCCAAACTGTTTCGGAACGGTCCCTCCCGTTTCGGACGCCTGGGCTTGTTTAAGGCACCCGTTTCGAAACGGTAGGTACTGTTCCGAAACACCCTGCACAGATTGCCCCAAAATGCATACTTAAACATGCAATTAAACACCCAATCATGCTCCAATTACCACCAAACTTTACCAACATGCAATTCAACATATATGAGACATACATGCATCAACAATTCAGCAAAATAACATCACATATGAAAAGCCCCAAATCTATAGGCATGCTTCCTACACAAGCAAACCATTCAAGCATAAACTTCCATTTCAAGCATGCAAAGGCCAAATTCAAAAACAAACATTCTCAGCAACATTCAACATACTTAGGGAGTTCAAAACCTCTCCCAAAACATACACATAGGTCCCCCATTGCCAAATTACCAAAAGCTAAAAATGTACTTAAGAAACCTTCCATACTTTGAGCTTTACTTTCACTTGAATGCTTGCCCTCCTTGCTGCCCTCAAAGTACTCTAACGTTCTGCATTATTGATTTAAGAAAACGAAAGAGAGTGTAAGCAAAAGCTTAGTGAGGAATGCTCAATAAAACCATTCAATAATGCATTTATAAAACACTTTATAAATCATGCTTCAAATCAACATTTACACATGCTCAAAAGCATACTTTAAACAAGCATCTCATGCTTCATATCATAACATGTCATATTGGCCACAAGTGATAAGTTTCATTTCTTTAAAAACAAGTTCATCTACTTTCACCCCAAGGACTTTTAAACACCTTGGCCCCAAGGACTTTTAAACACCTTGGCCCCATGGACTTTTAACCACCATGGAATGGACACACAAGGACTTTTAACCACCTTTGTGTCCGTATCAAGTTTCACCCCAAGGACTTTTAAACACCTTGGCCCCCATGGACTTTTAAACACCATAGCCCCATGGACTTTTAAACACCATGGAAAGGATCACACAAGGACTTTTAACCACCTTTGTGTCCGTAGCAAGAATCATCCAAGGACTTTTAACCACCTTGATGTTCTTAAGTAAACAAGGCTCACTCAAGGACTTTTAACCACCTTAGTGACCTTAACCTTTTCAAAACATCACTTGCCAATATACATCATTATCAACAATTTATCCACTGTTTTAAAGCATTAAACCAAGCCATATTCATCATGCATTTAAATGCATCAAACCACATTTAATCAATGTTCAAAAACAAGGAACTCTTACCTTGAGCTTCCTTCAACATATGGCTTACAAAAACAGCATTAACCATGCTAAATCATGCTTTCAAAACAGAATTTAAAACATGCAATAAACCACATTGCACAACAATCAAATCATGGCCACCACTAGAGAGTATTTCCGAAAACTTACACTTGAGCTTAGCAAAGTTGTTTAGACTTAAACTAAGCTCCAAAGACATTGGTTTCAAAGTCGAAAACCTAATTTCACTCACCGATTCCACTTCGCCTCTTGTCGAAGCACCAAAACAAGCTTCCGGATCAACAACTCTTGGATCCAAAGATGCTTCCCCTGTTTTAACACATCAAAGCAGAGGATAAATGCATCATCATGCATTAATTGCTTCAATGAAAGCACCTAAACTCGCTGCTCTCATCCAACCTCCATTTTCGGCCACCAAACACAACCGAAAATGCATCCAAACCACTTCTCAACAAAGCCCAGCCACAAACCATCAAAACCAAACATCTATTAATATCATTTAACATCTAAAAAGAACCTATTAACATCCTTATACCTCCAGCAACATCTGATCCACAAGATCACCTCAAAAAAAATCAAGAATCACAAGCTAAACTTAGGAAACTCAACCTATCCGGGATTGCATTAATCAAAACTCAATTCCTTATCAATTTAGAGTCCAAATAACATCAAAAACACATCTCAAATCACAGATTTAACAGATCAAACGAAAATCATCAAAAATCACCAAATCTTGCATTATAAGCCAAGATCCAATTCACAACTCAAAAGCCTTTAATAAAACATCAATTAAGGATTGAAAACTTAGGAATTTCAGTAAAGAACTGATAGTTTAGAGGAGAAGGACGTTCTTACCTCCAAACTTGAGTTTCTCCTCTTTTTGGAATCAAAAACCTTGATGAATCAAGTAGCAAATGATGAGGTTTTGTAGATATGTTGATTAGGAATCAAAAGAGAGTTGAAAGGAGGGATTTAGGTGAGAAAATCAGAAACAATTCTCTGGAAAGAAAGTGTTTGGGTTGAGAGAAAATGAGAGAAAGGAAAATAGGAAGTTAGTTATCAAAATGGCCAAAATGGCTTTTCCTCCACTTTTGATATGTTTTAAAATCAGAATAAATCCTTAAAATATCTTAGAAAAATCTGGAGAAACTACTTTTGGAATAATAGCTCCTTAAAGATTCAAAGTTTCAACCCTTTACAAAACAGTCACAAAACTTTCAAAAATTACATTTTGGTCACTAGCCAAAATGTCACCCTTCCAAAACTCATTTTCCAAAATTGATTTCACAGTTCACTTAATTATATTAAAAGATGATTTTAGAACATTTTTCCATATTTTTAATGCAACCCGAACTAGGCTTTCCTAATTTCACCTTTTTAGATTCGAACAGCACTTTGACCAAACCGGTCAACGCCCAAAACTCCTAAGCCCAAAACCGGGGCGTTACCCATATTATTGATGCACTCAAGCATGTTTAGTTGCATTTAGGATAGATTTTACATAAACATCACAAATGGATAATATTGCACAAATGCTGTTGAATTTTGGTTTATTCTTGCAGGTATCTGTCGTGGCAGCATCTAGCACAGCAGAGGAACATAAGATAGTTACAGAGCTGGATTGAAGGGTTGAAGAATTCTGTCGGTTACAACACTGTCGTGACGACTGCCATGGCAGAATAGGCGACAATGAAGACTAAGGTGATGGAAAATGCGAAGTGGAGTTCAATCGATAGAGCATTTAAAGCCTGATTTTTGTGGACCACTCGCATAACTGTCGGTGCCCAGAAGCACAAGGAAGGCCTTGCCCTAAGTTTTAGTGAAACTAAAAAGCAAGAAGATAGGGTGAATTAAAAGACATCTACTCAGAGATTTAGTCTTTAATAGAGTTGTACTTTAATTCAAACTTGTATTCTTGGCCATTAAAAAAACTCAAGTCCAAGGCCTATATATATGCTTGTAATTTGACAAGGCAAAGGATATCTAGCTCCTAGCTGTCTTCCTCAAAAACCCTAGTTGTTTTCTCTCTCCATCATGTTCTAAACTTCCCATAGGGCTAAGGGTTGATCTTGTAAGGTAATTGTAAGGATTGTACTATTTCCTAGGATTTTTCTGTTCAATTAATAAAAGCTTCAAGTTTATTTACTCTGGTTTCAACATCTCATAAGAGTTTCGGGAGAGCATTCTGAGGTTATCCATTTACTTAATATCAGGAGAGTTAAGTATACGAAAGGAGTAAATAAGAGTTTTCCAGTTTATGGTTAAACCATCTTGGCCTAGAGATAGGTACAAGGTTAAGTGGCTAAAGAAGAATTCACAAACATCGGTGTTCATCCTTTGATTCACACCGAGAGGTATCATCCAAGACGTGTTAATCAACAGAACTTGGGCCTAGGGATAGCACAACAGCAGACCGCTGCCGCGACAGAAGCAACAGAAGTTCCTCTTAACAGTGCAATACCTGCACTACTGAGCAAATCAATACCAGCATATTCTCTCAATCTGACTTCCTCGTTTACTTTAGTTTATCTTCAAGTTTTCCAAAATCACTTCATTTATATTATTCTTTTCTTGTGCAGAGATTCTAGGATAAAAGTATTTCCAGCCCCCGTGGAGACGATATTCGATACTTAGTGTCACTTTATTTCTTATGACGTTTATAGTTGCACCCAATTGCGATAGACTCTTTTACACGCAACAGCAAGGCTTGCCACCTCAAGTTGAAATAGAACACAAGGTATATTGGGTAGTCAAGGCGGTAAATATGGATTGGAAGCAGGCTGGAGAAAACAAACTCTTATATCTGACTCAAATGGAGGAATTCTGGCGGAAGGCATACGAGAATGCCAACCTGTACAAGGAAAAAGTCAAAAGATGGCACGACAGCAAGATCCAACATCGGCAGTTCCTACCCGGGCAACAAGTGTTGCTGTTCAACTCCCGCCTGAAGCTGTTTACCGGAAAATTAAAATCCAGATGGTCAGAACCCTTCGAAGTGGTCCAGGCCTTCCCACATGGTGTCGTTACACTAAAGCCAATGACTGGAGGGGCGGAATTCAAAGTTAATGGGCAACGACTGAAGCATTATGCAGAAGATTTTGTCCCGAGAGAACATGAAGTATTCGCTTTGGGGGATGCCCACCCCACTGTGAGATAATTTTTATCTTTCTACATCTTTATTGTTTTATCTATTTAGGAGTAGATTTTTAGGACTAGATTTTATTTTCAATACGTTATTACTATTTATCCCCTTCTCACAACTATTTATCCAAATTCAAACCCTGAAAATTCATGCCGCTACACACAACTAAGGACAACACTGCCCAGCAAGCTGCCCAACCCAGCAATTGACGGCATAGTAAATAACTCCTCCAAATCACCTCCACCATCTGACATCAACTAATTTAAGTTTTCTTTCCCTGTCGCATGTTTATTTTTCAGTTTCACTTCTAATTTCCTTTATTTTGTGCATTGAGGGCAATGCCCATCTTGAGTTTGGGGGTAGCTCTCATATTTTTGTTTAGGCATCATAGTATCATATAGATTGCATTGTACTTTCCTTAAAAGAATTAATCAAAAGAAAAATTCTGTTTGAACTTGTACTTATGATAGGATAGCCGACTTTAAATTTTTCGCACCAATTAAAAATACCTTAATTTTGGGGAAAGCATGAAGTAAACTTAGAATTTTTATATTAATGCCAAAAAATAAAAATACTAGTGTTACTTGCTGAATTTGTCAGAATTTCTGGTAAGCATTGCCTGCTTGAATTATTTGTAAAATTCTAACATGGTTGCAGGAAGCTGCCGCTGCAGGCAACAAACAGAAATAGAAAAGCTTTCCCACGACATGAAAGAAATTATTTATGTTGTTTTCCCCTAAAGGTGCCCGAAACCGACTCTAGAACATGTGCAAGGACACTCAGCTACTATCAAAGTCCACGAATCCGAAAATCGTTGAAGTGACAGACAAATTAGCATTAGTGAATGGAAGTCTTCACGGGATGACTCTACTCAATGGGTTCGGGGTTTTGTAGTTTGCTCATATCTTAATTTCAGACCTAGAGAGTAGTTGTGATGAGCTAAAGCCATTACTTCCATGATTAAATAACTGTGCTTAATTATGCTACCTCGGTAGCAACCTTATATACCATGACAACATCCTTGTTCACTTAGAATATTCTACAGATTCAGCTTGTACACAGTTTCTACACACACTGCACTGGCGTTGTAGTTAAATTCTGAGGTAATTTATGCTCTTCTCTTTTCACTAATATAATGTAGGTGTCAAGGCCTTGAGGTGCTAAATCAAGTTTAATACAAGTTCAAAGGGCAAGTATGTTTAGGTTTGCATTGCTTGAGGGCAAGCAATAGTTCGAGTTTGGGGGTGTGTAAAGTGCTCATTAGTCTTATATTATATATGCATTCCATCTCATACTATTGTTGTTCTTAAGTACATTTTAGGCATATTTAGGTTCATGCATTGCATATTTACATTATTCTTTACTTTGCCATGATTTTATTGATTATCTTTTATTTAGTAAGGAAAATATGTTGTTTTAGTTTAGTTTGCATTTCATGGCTAGAAGTTGTTAGGAGGAGGACAGACCAGAGGAGAGGATGCATAGGCAGCAGACCAGAGAGTTGTACTGATGTAGTTCCAAGCACGGAAAGCCGATGCCGAGAACCTGTTGCCGCTGTACTTGCCGCCTAGGGCAGTAAGTTGAGGAAGTGGAGAATTGGAGTGCGATATGTAGAGCAAGAAATTTTTATTCCAACGATGCAATCCACTCAATTTTCTTATGCTTGGAGTAGCGGACAGAGCCGCCAAAGGAGGAGATCAAGATAACTTGTGGTGCAAGGCACCAAGAAGAATTCCACATTCAACTCAAAGAAGTCAAAATTAAAGGTTGCATTTAATTTGTAAACAACTTAGGTTTTCCTTTGGGATAAATTTAGATTTTCTTGCCGCCATTATGTTTTAAATTTTTTCTTGGGTTTGGGTTATGTTGTATAGTAGTGTGAGAACGATTGTTTAGGAATTAAGTTTGTCTTTGCAATAAAACTTCAGGGTTTGCTTTTTCCATGCTCTTCATAGTTTTCAATTAAGTTTGAAAGATTAGTTGTTAACTATCTTTTTGTTCGGTTTTGAGAGAGTCGAACTCACGAAAGGGATAAGTATGACCCTCATCCTAATTAGTTGTTGATTAACTCGGCCTAGACATAGGAGCGATTTTAAGGCGGCTAAAAGAGGACGAACCAAGGTTGTTGTCTTTGCTAGACTCACGCAGTGACAGATGTCATTTGTAGTAGGAAACAACAGTAGTTTGACTTAGACATAAGCGAGATCAATTTCGAAGCGCTCTGTCTAGCCTTGAAGGTCTGCCGAGTTTGCCATTGTAGAGCGTTTGGTTGTTCTCTATTTATGCGCGCAAGTGCACAATTCTATCAAGTTATAGTATATAAGTTATCGTCTCCCACAGGGATTGAACAACTTGATTCGAATTGTTGTTCCTACACAAGAAAAGTAAATGCACAAGTAAGTTGATTGTTTGAGAAGAAAAGTAATATAAAAACACAATTATTGAAGAGGAAGTGATCAGATTGATATAGAGGGCAAGGTTATGCTGCTGCTTAGTGTGAAACTGCGTTGAATAGGTCAAGTTGTTGGCGGATTGAGGCGGCGACAACTTTCACTGCCACGGCGGCACATTGCTCTTGCAACTTTCATTGTCTCAGAAGGTGAAATGGAGAGAAGTCCCGGCGGCAAGTTCGCCAGATACTCCAAGTTCGGCGAAGCAATTCTAAAGTGATGCTACCTATGTCTATGCTACGATTTTGTTGCTGCGTGATGTAGGCAATACCTAGGATTCTCAGGGTAAACCTTACACAAACAATCAACGCTTGGTTGCTCCTTTTAGTCGCTGAAATTCTAACTTATGTCTAAGCTGAATTAGTCAACACCTCTTCATGATGAGACCATGCTTAATTCTTTCATGAGTTTGACACTGTCTTGCCTGACAAATGGATTCTTCAACTGGACTTTTGGAACTAATTGAAGGAAGTGAAGCACATGAATTAAGCAAACTAAGAGTATTTTATTGTAGAAACAAACTTCAAAACCTAAACAATCGTTCTCACAACTAATTACAACATAACCCATACCTAAAGAGAGAATTAGAACATGTTGGCTGCAAGAAAACCTAAGCTATGCCTAAGGAAAACCTCCAAGTTGTGTGTCTTGATTTGCTAAATACATGAGGTTTATATAGGTAAAGGTCTTGTCTAAGTCCTTCTTGGAGTAGAAGTCCTCAAAAGGCTTTTGCATTAAATGCAACTTTAAAATCTGACTTCTTTGAGTTTAATATGGACTTCTTTTCCCTTTGCCTTGTTCCAAAAGTAAGCTCGTTCTTCTCCTCTGGCGGCTATGTCTGCTGCTCCAAGCGGCAGAAAATTGAGTGGACAACATTGTTAGAATCTTGATTTTCTACTCTATCAATCGCACTCCAATTTACCAACTTCTCACATTACTACCCTGGGCGGCAGACTCACTCTGATGTCCTATGCGGCATGCTTACTTTGATGTCCTGGGCGGCAGACTCACTTTGCTCCCCTGGGCGACAGGTATGGCGGCAGCATGTCCTCTGCAGTAGCTCTCTCCGTGTGGAACTGTTTTAGTACAGCTCCCTAGTCTGTTGCCTCAGCATCCTCTCCTCTAGTCTACTCTCTTTCTAATAGCTTCTAGCCCTGGAAAACTAAATCTACACTAAAACAACATCTTTGCTTTACCAAATAAAAAATATTCAATAAAAGCATGGCCAAACAAAGAATAATGTGTTTATGCAATGCATGACCTAATTATGCCTAAAATGCACTTGAAAAGAGCAATAATATGAGATGGAGTGTGCATGAAATATAGAACTTATGGACACTTTACACACCCCCAAACTTGAACTATTTCTTGTCCTCAAGCAATGCAACCTAAACATACTTTATCTTATATTAACTAGAAAGAAAAACATGTTTTCAACTTGATTTCGTACCTTAAGGTCGTGGCACCTATATTAGATTAGTGAAGGGAAAATAACAAGAAAATAACTCAGAATTAATTTCTAAAGACAGTGCAATGTGTGCAGAACTGTGTACATGTTGAATATGTAGAATGACTAGATAAAAAAAGATGTTTGTATGATATATAAGGTTGCTGTTGAGACATTACAGTTAAGCACAATTATATAATCATGGCAATGAGGGCTTAAGCTCATCACAACTACTCTTCTAGGTATGAAATTAAGATAGGAACAAACTACAAAACCTCGAACCCATTGAGTAGTGTCATCCTGTGAAGACTTTCAATCACACATGCTAATTTGTTTGTCAGTACAAAATTTTCAGATTCATGAACTTTGATAACAGCAGAGTGACCTTGCACATGATTCTTCCTAGAGTCTGTTTCGGGCACCTCTAGGGTAAAAAGACAATTTTATTTGTTTTTCTCTGTCGTGGCAGTGCTTTGATTTTTTTATCTCTATTGTATGCCTTGGCAACTTCCTGCAACCATTGTTAGAACTTTGCAAAGACTTCTAAAAATATGTAGGTAATGTTCATTAGATATTCTAACAAATTCAGCAAGTAACACTGGTGTTTCACAGTTGTGGCAATTAAAAAAAATCTAGGTCATTTTTCATGCATTTCCCATATTTAGTTCAATTTATTATTGGTGCGAAAATAACTAATCGGCTAACTATCATTAGCAAAAGTTATATAACAAAGTTTTCTGTTCCGGTTGATAAGAATACAAGTACAATGCAATCTATATGCAACTAAGATGCCTGGACAAAAATATGAGAAAGGGAAAGAAAACTCAGGCCCATTTGTTGTCAGATGGTGGAGAAGATATGGAGGAGTTATCTGCTCTTTCAACAGTTGCGGGATGCGGCCGTGTTGCCCCTGTTGTGCTCGGCGACTCGATTCCTTAGGGTCTGAATCAGGGTAAGTAGTTATGAGACGGGAATAAAACGCAAATAAAATCTGGTCCTAAGTAGGTAAAATCTAATCCTAAATAAAACAATAAAGATGTGGAAAAATAAAAACACGTACAAAATTTTTGTTACTCTAGGAGTGCATTGATATGCATCTCCTAAAGTAACTACTCTCTTATCGGTTTAGCTCAAAAGGGTCGTTTTAGATACTTCTTGTAATCCATTCTCACCCTCCATCTAGTGATTATCCTCAAGGTGGAGGATTCCTTCTTCCTCGTTCACTTGTAATCCATGTGAACCTTCCTTCTTGTTCCTATTCTTAAAGGCATGAAAATGTGATTAGGAAAAATTCTATAACAACAACCATGTACTTACCTCCTTTTTGTCTAAGTTCGTCATAGGGGAAAGTTTCTTTTGCTGTCGAGGCAGTTGCTGCGACAAACAACTGTTGTGGTAGTCTTCTGCCATATTGTTGTGCCGGTCAAGGGAAAACTCTTTAGGCTCCTCAAAAATCTCCATCAGTAGAGATTTTGACAGTTGTAAATCTGTCTGCATCAACTCTTCTAGATATATATAATCCATAGCTACCGAGGCGGACATCATTATGGAGGCTTCTGTCGTGGCGGGCCTCTCTACTAAGGCATAGCTTTGCTTAGGTGTTGTCAGTTCGTCCTTAGGGCAAGGTTCTAGGTAGCTGCCGGAACAATTGTCAATCTTGCTACCCGGGCAGTGTTCTACATCCTCTTGGCTTGGAGTTTCTAATTGCTCCTCACACATTGGAGATCTTTCCTCGATTTTGCTCTTCGTCCTCTTGTCCTGGGACATCAGTATCCCTCAAACTTAATTGTTCTGGTTCATCTATGGCATTGATGGGGACTAGATTGTTCAGCTGTGCATCCATCATAGCGATGCTGGTGTCCATATCAGCTGCCACTTTATCCGTGAGTGCAAGGAAAGTTCGATGTGTGTCCTCCAAAGATTTTGTTTGTTCTTTCATATAGCTAAATTCCCAGGGCAAGTCGCTTTCTAGAGTAGCATTAGATGTCCCTGTTGGTGTTGCGGCGGCATCTGCTGTTCATATTCAGACATCTATTCCCAAGTGGTTTTTCTCGACATGTCTGCTGCAAAAGTTGAGGGCAACTGTCGAACGCATTATTGCCTTCACAAAATTCGCAAGAACTTTCCCAAATATTGCTGCCCTTAACTCGTGGGGCACCTGAATAAGCACTTTCCCACATATTTTTTTTCGAATGAAAATAAGAATAATAAAAACTAACATTAAATGCAAAGAAAAATAAAAAGTGAAGAAATATAAATACAAATTTCGCTGTTACCAATTCCCCAGCAATGGTACAAAAACTTGTAGAGCGTTTGGGTTCTCTATTTATGAGCGCAAGTGCACACTCCTTTCAAGTTATAGTATATAAGATATCGTCTCCCACATGGATTGGACAGCTTGATTCGAATTGTTTCCCCTGCACAAGAAAAGTAAACGCACAAGTAAGTTGGTTGTTCGAGAAGAAAAGTAAAATAAAAACACAATTATTGAAGAGGAAGTGATCAAATTGATAGAGAAGGCATGATTATGCTGCTACTTAGTGTGAAACTGCATTGAATAGGTCAAGTCATTTTTTGCTTCCACGATCTGCTACCTTGGTGGGTAATGGCGGTTTGAGGCGACGACAACTTTTGCTGCCATGGCGGCACTCTGCTTTTGCAACTTTCGTTGTCTCGGCGGGTGAGATTGATGGAAGTCCCGGTGGCAAGTCTTCCAGATACTCCAAGTTCGGTGAAGCAATTCTAAACTGATCTTACCTATGTCTAGGCTAGTATTATGTTTATGCATGATGTAGGCAATACCTAGCAATCACAGCGTAAGCCTAACACAAACAATCAATGTTTGGTTGCTCCTTATAGCTGTCGAAATTCTAACTTATGTCTAAGCTGAATTAGTCATCACCTCTTCATGATGAGACCATGCTTAATTCTTTCGTGAGTTTGACACTATCGTGCCCGACAAATGGAATCTTCAACTGGACTTTTGGAACAAATTGAAGGAAGTGAAGCACATGAATTAAGCAAAATAAGAGTATTTTATTGTAGAAACAAACTTGAAAACCTAAACAACCATTCTCACAACTAATTACAACATAACCCAAACCCAAAAAGAGAATTAGAACATGTCGGTTGCAAGAAAACCTAAGCTATGCCTAAGGAAAACCTCCAAGTTGTGTGTCTTGATTTGTTAAATACATGAAGTTTATATAGGCAAAGGTCTAGTCTAAGTCCTTCTTGGAGTAGAAGTCCTCAAAAAGCTTTTGCATTAAATGCAACTTTAAAATATGACTTTGTTGAGTTTAATATGGACTTCTTTTCCCGCTGCCTTGTTCCACAAGTTAGCTCATTCTTCTCCTCTATTGGCTCTGTCTGGTTCTCCAAGCGTCAAAAAATTGACTTGATGGCATCGTTAGAATCCGGATTTTTTGCTCTGTTGATCGCACTCCAATTTAAAAAACTCCTCACTTTCTTGCAATGGGCGGCATGCTTACTTTGCTGTCCTGAGCGGCAGACTCACTTTGCTGCCATGGGCGGCAAGTATGGCTGCAGCAGGTTCTCTGTAGTGGCTCTCTCTGTGTGGAACTATTTTAGTACAGCTCCCTAGTCTACTGCCTCAACATCCTCTCCTCTAGTCTACTCTCCTTCTAACAATATCTAACCCTGTAAAACTAAATTTACACTAATACAACATCTTTACTTTACCAAATAACAAATATTCAATAAAAGCATGGCAAAACAAAGAATATTGTATTTATGCAATGCATAACCTAATTATGCCTAAAATGCACTTTAGAACAGCAGTAATATGAGATGGAATGTGCATGAAATATAGAACTTATGGACACTTTACAGTCGTCGAGCCAATCGTTTGTTCCACTATCAAGGCATCGAAAGCGTCGAAGCAACCAATCTGCCATCCTTCGCTGAGGTAGCAAAGTCTGGCAGCACAAAGCAACTTAACCTATTCAACGCAATTTCACACTACTAAGCAGCATAACCTAACCCATTCTATCACCCTAATCTCTTTTATCAATTTCTTGTGTTTTATTTACTTTTTATCCGTTTATAAACTAAAATTTACTTTTGCACTTAATTTTCTTTGTGTAGGAATTACAATTCAAATAAGCTGTCCAATCCTTGTGGGAGACGATAGCTTTTATACTATAACTTGACAAGAGTGTGTACTTGCGCTCATATTTAGAGAACACCTCTACACTCTACACGGCTCTATTGCTGATCTCAACCACCCAAACGGCTAGAAATCAATACAATGGTATAAAAACAAGTCTCAAATGCTTCAACAACAACTATTGAACCTACAAGCAACATCAAACCACTCAAATCCATATTTTGTTCTTTAGAGTCAAATCTTTGTACCCAACTCCTTTGTGTTCTTCATTGGAATTCTTTTTGTGAGTTTAATGAGTGTTTGATTATAATTGGGTAAACATCATCCTTAGAGAGGAATTTGTAAAGTTTACCAAAACTCTTCTTTATAAAAGTCAATGGATTAAGCTTTGAGTACAAAGCTTAATTAAATTTTAAGGTTTCCTCCTCATCCAAGAAAAGGGGAAGAATTCAATTAGTGAATTGGTTGAAAATCATTAGTGGGAGCTAAGGTAGTGGATGTAGAGTTCATTGGAGAACTTGAACCACTCTAATTGCCTTGGGTCCAAAATTTTATTTTTCCAATTTCCACCCTTAAAATTTGTAACGCCCTGGTTTTGGGCTTAGATGTTTTGTCAGTCACTGCAAAATTTTCAGATTCATGGAATTTGATAACAGCGGAGTGTCCTTGCACATGATTCTTCCTAGAGTCTGTTTCGGGCACCTCTAGGGTAAAACAACAATTTTTCTTTGTTTTTCTCTGTCGTGGCAGTGCTTTGATTTTTTTGTCTCTGTTGCCTGCCTTGGCGGCTACCTGCAACCATTATTAGAACTTTGCAAAGACTTCTAAAAATAAGTAGGAAATGTTCATTAGATATTCTAACAAATTCAGCATGTAACACTGGTGTTTGACAGTTTTGGCTATTAAAAAAATCTAGGTCATTTTTCATGCTTTTCCCATATTAAGTTCAATTTATTATTGGTAAGAAAATAAGTAATTGACTAACTATCATAAGAATAATTTATATAACAAATTTTTCTGTTCCGATTGATAAGAAGACAAGTACAATGCAATCTATATGCAATTAAGATGCCTGAACAAAAATATGAGAAAGGGAAAGAAAACTCAGGCGTAGTTGTTGTCAGATGGTGGAGAAGATGTGGAGGAGTTATCTGCTCTTTCACCAGTTGCGGTATGCGGCCGTGCTGCCCTTGTTGTGCTCGGCGGCTCGATTCCTTAGGGTCTGAATCTGGGTAAGTAGTTGTGAGACGAGAATAAAACGCAAATAAAATCTGGTCCTAAGTAGGTAAAATCTACTCCTAAATAAAACAATAAAGATATGGAAAAATAAAAACATATACAAAATTTTTGTTACTCTAAGAGTGCATTGATATGCATCTCCTAAAGTAACTACTCTCTTATCGGTTTGGCTCAAAAGGGTCGTTTTAGATACTTCTTGTAATCCATTCGCACCCTCCATCTAGTGACTATCCTCATGGTGGAGGATTCCTTCTTCCTCGTTCACTTGTAATCCATGTGAACCTTCCTTCTTGTTCCTATTCCTGAAGGCATTAACATGTGATTAGGAAAAATTCTATATCTACCTAACCATGTACTTACCTCTTTTTTGTCTAAGTTCGTCATAGGGGAAAGTTTCTTTTGCTGTCGAGGCAATTGCTGCGGCAAACAACTGTTGTGGTAGTCTTCTGTCATACTGTTGTGCCGGTCAAGGGAAAACTCTTTAGGCTCCTCAAAAATCTCCATCAGTAGAGATTTTGATGATTGTAAATCTGTCTGCATTGGCTCCTCTAGATATATATATAATCAATAGCTGTCGAGGCGGGCATCATTATGGAGGCTTATGTCGTGGCGGGCCTCTCTGCTGAGGCATAGCTTTGCTCAGGTGTTGTTAGTTCGTCCTCATGGCTGGGTTCTAGTTAGCTGCGGGAACAACTGTCAATCTTGCTGCCCGGCCAGTGTTCTGCATCCTCTTGGCTTGGAGTTTCTAATTGCTCCTCACACATCGGAGATCTTTCCTCGATTTTCTCTTCGTCCTCTTGTCCTGGGACATCAGTATCCCTCAGACTTAATTGTTCCGTTTCAACTATGGCATTGATGAGGACTGAATTGTTCGGTTGTGCATCCATCATAGCGATGCTGGTGTCCATATCAGCTGTCACTTTATATGTGAGCGCAAGGAAGGTTCGAAGTGTGTCCTCCAAAGATTTTGTTTGTTCTTTTAGATAGCTAAATTCCCAGGGCAAGTTGCTTTCTGCAGCAACATTAGATATCCCTGTTGCTGCTGTGGCGGCATCTGCTATTCATATTCAGACATCCATTCCCAAGTGGTTTTTCTGGACATGTCTGCTGCAAAAAGATTAGGGCAACTATCGAACGCATGATTGCCTTCACAAAATTCGCAAGAACTTTCTCAAATATTGCTGCCCTTAAATCGTAGGGCACCTGAATAAGCACTTTCCCACATATTTTTTTTCGAATGAAAATAAGAATAATAAAAACTAAAATTAAATGCAAATAAAAATAAAAAGTGAAGAAATATAAATACAAATTTCGATGTTACCAATTCCCCGGCAACGAAACAAAAACTTGTAGAGAGTTTGGGTTCTCTATTTATGAGCGCAAGTGCACACTCCTTTGAAGTTATAGTATATAAGATATCGTCTCCCACATAGATTGGATAGCTTGATTCGAATTGTTTCCCCTGCACAAGAAAAGTAAGTGCACAAGTAAGTTGGATGTTCGAGAAGAAAAGTAAAATAAAAACACAATTATTAAAGAGGAAGTGATCAGATTGATAGAGAAGGCAGGGTTATGCTACTGCTTAGTGTGAAACTGCGTTGAATAGGTCAAGTCATTTTGCGCTGCCACGATCTGCTACCTTGGCGGGGAATGGCGGATTGAGGCGACAGCAACTTTCGCTTCCATGGCGGCACTCTGCTTTTGCAACTTTCGTTGTTTCGGTGGGTGAGACGGAGAGAAGTCCCGGCGGCAAGTCTTCCAGATACTTCAGGTTCGGCGAAACAATTCTAAAGTGAACCTACCTATGTCTAGGCTAGGATTATGTTGCTGTGTGATGTAGGCAATACCTAGCAATCTCAGCGTAAACCTAACACAAACAATCAATATTTGGTTGCTCCTTATAGCCGCTAAAATTCTAACTTATGTCTAAGATGAATTAGTCAACACCTCTTCATGATGAGACCATGCTTAATTCTTTTGTGAGTTTGACACTATCGTGCCCAACAAATGGAATCTTCAACTGGACTTTGGGAACTAATTGAAGGAATAGAAGCACATGAATTAAGCAAACTAAGAGTATTTTATTGCAGAAACAAACTTGAAAACCTAAACAACCGTTCTCACAACTAATTACAACATAACCCAAACCCAAAAAGAGAATTAAAACATGTCGGTTGCAAGAAAACCTAAGTTATGCCTAAGGAAAACCTCCAAGTTGTGTGTCTTGATTTGTTAAATACATGAGGTTTATATAGGCAAAGGTCTAGTTTAAGTCCTTCTTGGAGTAGAAGTCCTCAAAAGGCTTTTGCATTAAATGCAACTTTAAAATATGACTTCATTGAGTTGAATATGGACTTCTTTTCCCGCTGCCTTGTTCCACAAGTTAGCTCATACTTCTCCTCCATCGGCTCTGTCTGCTTCTCCAGTCGTCAAAAAATTGAGTGGACGACATCGTTAGAATCCAGATTTTCTGCTATGTCGATCACACTCAAATTTACAAACTCCTCACTTTGTTTCCCTGGGTGGAAGAATCACTTTGTTGTCCTGGGCGACATGCTTACTTTGGTGTTCTGAGCGGTAGACTCACTTTGCTGCCCTGGGCGGCAGGTATGGCGGCAGCAGGTTCTCTGCAGTGGCTCTCTCTGTGTGGAACTATTTTAGTACAACTCCCTAGTCTACTACCTCAGCATCCTCTCCTCTGGTCTACTCTCCTTCTAACAACTTCTAGCCCTGGAAAACTAAATCTACACTAATACAACATCTTTACTTTACCAAATAACAAATATTCAATAAAAGCATGGCAAAACAAAGAATATTGTATTTATGCAATGCATAACCTAATTATGCCAAAAATTTACTTGAAAACAATAGTGATATGAGATGGAATGTGCATGAAATATAGAACTTATGAACACTTTACAGCCGCCGAACCAATCGTCTGTTCCACTATAAAGGCAGCGAAAGCGTCGAAGCAACCAATCTGCCATCCTCCGCCGAGGCAGCAATGTCTGGCAGCGCAAAGCAATTTAACTTATTCAACGCAGTTTTACACTACTGAGCAGCATAACCTAACCCATTCTATCACCCTGATCTCTTCTATCAATTATTTGTGTTTTATTTGCTTTTTATCCGTTTATAAACTAAAATTTACTTGTGCACTTAATTTTCTTTGTGCAAGAATTACAATTCGAATAAGTTGTCCAATCTCTGACTATAACTTGACAAGAGTGTGCACTTGCGCTCATATTTAGAGAACACCTCTACGTTCTACACGGCTCTATTGATGATCTCAACCACCCAAACAGCTAGGAATCAATACAATGGTATAATAACAAGTCTCAAATGCTTCATCAACAACTATTGAACCTACAAGCAACACCAAAGCACTCAAATCAAAATTTTGTTCTTTAGAGTCAAATATTTGTACCCAACTCCTTTGTGTTCTTCATTGTAATTCTTTTTGTGAGTTTAAGGAGTGTGTGATTATAATTGGGTAAACATCATCCTTAGAGAGGAATTTGTAAATTTTACCAAAACTCTCCTTTGTAAAAGTGAGTGGATTAAGCTTTGGGTAGAAAGCTTAATCAAATTTTAAGGTTTCCTCCTCATCCAAGAAAAGGGGAAGAATTTAATTAGTGAATTGGTTGAAAATCATAAGTGGGAGCTAAGGTAATGGATGTAGAGTTCATTGGAGAACTTGAACCACTCTAATTCTCTTGTGTCCAAAATTTTACACTTCCAATTTCCACCCTTAAAATTTGTAACGAGCTTTGGGCCTAGATGTTTTAGAGGTTGAATTGGGCCGGTCGAGAACGATTCGATCGCTTGAAGGTTGGTTTAGGGAACATCTAGTTAGGGATGCTTTAAAAATATGAAAAATATCTAAAAATCCTCATTTTTTATATAAATGTTTATGGTGAAAATAATTTTACAAAATGTGATTTGGAAATATTACATTTTGGTGTAGTGAACAAATTGCAATTTTTGCAAAATTTGACTAGTGGATTTAATTTTATCATTGTTTTTCATCAGATTTCTCTTTAATTTGGGAGTTTTTAATAATGATTTAATTAAGTGAATTAAAAGAAAAGGGTTGTCAATCGGAGTTAACTTTGACGAGTTGACTTCGGTTTTCCCCGTGTAATCACCTCGGTTCGGGCCAACCGTCTAGACCGGGCTAAGGGGTTACATTTGTTGGTATTAGAGCTAGGTTTGCGAATAATTGGGCCGTTGGTAAGTGGGTTGTAAGTGTAAATATGAGTGG
This sequence comes from Hibiscus tridactylites, assembly GCA_958450335.1. NCBI lineage: Eukaryota > Viridiplantae > Streptophyta > Magnoliopsida > Malvales > Malvaceae > Hibiscus > Hibiscus tridactylites. The sequence goes on from OY288271.1 coordinate 71,390,225, forward strand.
TTATGACTTTTGTGAAAGCATGTTGTGTGATTGTACAATGTTCTAGCTTTAATGAGATGTAATGCATGCAAGTTGATGGATTGAGATGAATTTGTGGTGCTATGCTATGATTAGGGGTATAGATGGGGAACTCATTGCCATATCATTACTATTGGAAAGAATTGTTTTGAAAATTAACTTGAGCACCTTAGATTTCTTGCCTTATATTGCCTAACTGAGATTTATTGCATTTTACTAGTTGCATTGTTTTGAAATGGGGCCACGTAGAGAGCATAGAATGAACATGCGTAACACGGTCGAAAATGAAGCGAATGAGAATGATGAGCGTGTCGAGAATCTACCGCCTCCTACTCTTGGTGGGCCTCCCGGTGGTGGTGTAGCGGGGGTTGGTGCTGCGGAATCTGGAATAGGGGTTGCTGAACCCGAGGGAGCACGAGGGCAAGCTGCTCCGGATATGACAGTTCTGATCCAGGCTATTGCTGGTGCCTTTCGGGCGGCAGTAGCTGGCGCTCAAGTGGCAGCACCTCAGGCTGGTGCTGGTGCGAGTTTGCCTCTGGAGCAACTCCGCGGTGTCGGAGGGACTGAGTTTAGGGGGCTTACCCCTGAGGCGTTCGAGTCTTGGTTGGAAAGCACCAAGAGAATCCTTGGACAAATGAATTGTAATGATGCCTAGAAGTTGAGGTGCATCGTATCTCTGTTTCATGGTGATGCCTACACGTGGTGGACGACCACTATAGCTGGTTTGGAGGATACTGATGAGTCTTGGACGTTCTTTCTCAACGCGTTTAAGAGGAAATATTTGGAAGTCCGTTATTTGGATGAGAAAAAGAGAGAGAGTTTATGTCCCTAGTACAAGGTGGCATGTCGGTGGCGGAATATGAAGTACAGTTTGTACACCTTAGCCAGTATGCACCAGAGTTGATCCCTAGTGAACAGGAGAGATGAAAGAGGTTCAGATATGGGCTGGTGGCTGATGTGAAAACTTATATGTTTGTTTCAGATTATACCGATTTTGATGTCTTGTTCACTCGAGCCAAGGACATTGAGCTAAACCTTGGTCTGGCAAGTCAAGCAGGAGGATCTAGCTCAGAGAAGCGACCTGCGGATTGTGATATTGGAAGGGATCGATTCAAGAGACCTAAGGATAGAAGGTCACACATGGATGCTAGACGTGGGTGAGGTAACCATGGGAGACGTCAGCAAAGGTCGAATGCTTTCATCCGTACCACTGAATGAAACTGGTGTGGCAGGAGACACACGGGAGAGTGCTGGGGCAACGTTGGTACATGCTGGAATTGTGGTTCCTGTGGGCACATGAAACGAGATTGTCCTCAGCTGATGCGAGAGGGGCAGGCTCCGGTGAGAGCAGCTGAGCCATAGAGAGGTTGTGGGTGCGGCCGCGGTAATTTTCAGCGTAGAGATGATGCTGCGAGGAATGTGGCACATGTTGTAGCTGTTCAGCCTGAAGGAGGTGGCCAGGCCAGAGTGTATGTCCATCGTGAAGGGAGGAATGACACGAACGTAATTGCAGGTACCTTTACTTTGCAGTCTTTGTCATTACTTTCTCTGATTGATTCTTGATCTACACACTTATACATATTGCGTGAACATGCTCAAATGCTTGGTTTTCATGTTGAGTCTTTGGATGTTGGTATGCATGTGACTAGTTCTTTCGATGAAACGGTAGTAACATGGAGGTTGTATAGGAGATGTCCCTTAAAGGTGCAAGAACATGTGTTCTTGGTAGATCTTATGGAATTGCCTTTCTATGGATTCGATGTAATCCTTGGTATGGATTGGCTCGTCGAGCATAGGGCAGTTGTGGATTTTGAGAATAAGCGCGTTTCGCTGAAACTTACATATGATTATGAAGTCGTGGTGGTAGCAGAGAACGTGAAGTTCTTATCTAATGTGGTTTCAACGCTTGAAGCGAGACGGTTGTTACGTCAAGGATGTGAAGCTTATTTTGCTTTTGTAATGAATCCTAGCACGAAAGAAGTACGTGTCCATCGCTCCCTATTGAATGACACCTAAGGAGTTTGAGTTTGGAATTGAGTTGTGTGAGAACACATCTCTGGTGTCCATCGCTCCCTATTGAATGACACCTAAGGAGTTAAAGGAGCTGAAGACGCAACTTCAGGAGTTGCTTGATCGAGGCTTTATTCGGCCTAGCATGTCTCTTTGGGGTGCACCGGTCTTATTTGTTAAGAAGAAAGATGGCACAATGAGAATGTACATTGATTACCGTCAGCTGAATAAGTTGACTATCAAGAATAAGTATCCTTTACCAAGGATTGATGATCTTTTCGATCAGTTTCGTGGAGCGGTCGTGTTCTCAAAGATAGATCTACAATGAGGATAATATCAATTGAAGGTTAAGGATGTGGATGTGCCGAAAACAGCTTTTCAAACGAGATATGGGCATTATGAATTTCTAGTGATGCCGTTTGGTTTGACGAATGCTCCTGCTACTTTCATGGATATGATGAACAGGGTGTTTCACGAGTTCTTAGATAAGTTCGTTGTGGTGTTCATTGATGACATCCTTATGTATTCTCGTATTGAGCAGGAACATGAAGAACATTTGAGGATTGTTTTACAAGTGCTGCTAGAGAATCAGCTCTATGCTAAGTTGAGTAAATATGAGTTTTGGTTGAAGGAGGTTGTTTTCATTGGTCATGTGGTTTCGGCCGAGGGAATTCATGTTGATACTCAAAAGATTGAGGCGGTGGTGAATTGGAAGCCTCCTAGGTCTATTCATGAAGTTCGTAGTTTCCTTGGTTTGGCGGGTTACTACCGAAGGTTTGTGGATGGGTTTTCCAATATTGCTACTCCCTTGATGAAGTTATTACAGAAGGATGTTAATTTTGAGTGGACGGAATCGAGACAACAAGCTTTTGAGAAGCTAAAGGAAGCTTTGACATAAGCCCCTATCTTGATTCAACCTGAATCAGGAAAAGAGTGTGGTGTATAGTGACACATCCTATGTTGGTTTGGGGTGTGTGCTGATGCAAGAAGGTAGGATAGTAGCTTATGCATCGCGACAGTTGAAGGTGCATGAGCATAATTATCCAACCCATGACATTGACTTAGCGGCAGTGGTGTTCGCTTTAAAGATCTGGAGACATTATCTATATGGTGAGAAGTGTATGGTGTTCACGGATCATAAGAGTCTAATGTTTCTTATGTCTCAGAGGGAGCTTAATCTTCGACAACGGCGTTGGATGGAATTGCTTAAGGATTATGACCTAACATTCGAGTATCATTCGGGAAAGGCCAATGTTGTGGCTGATGCTTTGAGCAGGAAAGTGGTGGTGGAGTTGATGGCGATGTTTGCATGTTTGAGCATAAGACAAGATGGGGGTCTTGTTGCTGAGTTACAAGTGAAGCCATCTTTGGTTCAGTTGATAAAGGGTAAGTAGTTGCTTGATGATTCTCTTGTACTGCATGTTCAGGATATTTCGGAAGGAAGGCCTTTGTAATTCAGTTTCAATGATGATGGTGTTCAATGCTTTGAGAATCGGATAGTGGTGCCGAGTGATGTGGAGTTGAGGCGAACTATTCTGACTGAAGCTCATAGTAGTTCTTTCGCTATGCACCCTGGTAGTACGAAAATGTATCGTGATTTGAAGGAAGAGTACTATTGGGTGGGGTTGAAGAAAGATGTTGCCGAGTTCATTAGCAAATGCATGGTTTGTCAATGGGTTAAGGTTGAACATCAAGTTCCTTCTGGCTTGTTGAAGCCGTTAAGAATTCCATAATGGAAGTGGGGAAGGAATACCATGGACTTCGTGTCTGTAACACCCCCTTCTCGGCCTGGTAGAAAATCGGGACAGAGAGCGTTACCGAAAACAAAACGAATATCGGAGATATAAAACTTAAAACTTTCTTATTAATACCTTATCAAAATTAATACCTACAAATCGATTAATAGAACATCATCAAATTTTACACGAACAAAAAGTTACCGAGTATACGTATTAATCAATTTATTCTTATAGTGATCTTAGGACAGCTATCCCGTATCAAAACGCTCTGAGCCATTTCAGTACGGCTTGACTAAGGTCAACTTATTGACTTTTGTTTTATAATTGTATCGATACGGCTTGACTTGTATCGGTACGGGTTGACTGCCTTTGACTTGACCCGTTTCAAAACCTGTATCGAAACAGAGGTCTCCAGAAGAAAAATGTCCCGATAGAACACTATTCCGTTTTGGTACACCATGTCCTCTATGGTTCAAAATACACTTATCCGTATAGAAACGCCATCACCCGTTTCGGTACGGTCAGGATTGTAATGACAGATTCTAGCTAGTTTTTAATCAACTTAACATAGAAAACATGGTTCAAATGATTTAAAATTTTACCCACAACATTTTAAGGGTATAAGCTACTTGTCATACCAAGATTTAGAGCCAAATGACCTTATTTGTCCGATTTTACCTTTTTAGTACAAAACATGAGATTTTAGGACCATAACTTACTTTAAACTATCCATTCCAAAAACACTTAAACATGACATGGATACCAAAAGAAACACATTAAGCTTGTACATAGACCTTGCCACCTTACTAGGAGTTCAAAAGGACAACATACATTACTTAAAACTTCTTTGTGACTTGCGCAACGCCCCAACTTCTCCGATCTCGATCCCGATACTCACTTAACCAGAAATTGATGCATGGAATGCATTAGGCATACTTTGCCTAGTGAGGTAGTCACAGAACAAGGGACAAATCAATAGATAACATGTAACATGCTTCCAAAAATGATCATAATCATAATTATGTAACAACATAGCATATTTCATATTCATAACAAAGCATAATGTATGTCAATATCATAGTTTCATGGCAAATCAATATCTTGAATCTTTAGTTCCCTTGGATCTATTCATGGTATATGGATACACGAATTCCACCTCCTCGCCAAATCATTAAATGGTCATCCCACCGACATCGCCAAAGACCAACACACAATACATCCCTCCGCCTCGCCAAATCATATAGGTCGTAGCCCTAGGATCGTAGTCCACCCGTACACTGAGCTCATGAATTCTATTGCATGCCAATTGTATCCAATACTTCGAATCCAAGGTCCAATATCAATGGTTCATTATTCATGATGCATAACAATATTTCATATCAATAAACAATAATAATGATTCATGTCATACTTATTACATGTCAATGCTTTCAATGATTTTCATGACAATCAATTATCATGCTATAAACGTGGAATCAATGCAAGACTTACCATACACTGACCAACATAAGATCAATTATGTAAAACCTCTAACACAAGGTTAGCATTAACAAAAATAACAACACATTCGAGTAGGCCCTTGCCTAACCCGAGACGCTACTACACTCACCTTGCTTGTTTAAGGCTTCTAAGGTCGATAATACCTCGTTCGATGCTTGAATCCTCCTTCTCGTAGCTGTACGGATTAAACGAGACTCTCAAACGAAGGAATACAAAGCTTTGGTTTTGTCTTCAATGGAGGTGCTTGCTCAGAGATTGTGGTTAGAAAAGGAAATGGAGGTGCTTACTTAATGTCTTAGAACAAAGTTAGAATTTGGTTTCGGTAAAACATCAAGGTAAAAGCTTTTATTTCTATTTTCAAATAACCAAAACTATTGAACCACCTCCCTTGCAACCAATAGAAACCTTTCCTCCATCAAACGGTTTTCTAATCCCAATCCACCTCATTAAGAGCCAATGGGAAGCTTACTTATTCATGTGGGTTTGCCCACTCCAAGGCTTATCTCTATTATTCTTATGACATCCTTGTCATATATCTGATAAAAGAGATCACTTACTCAACTTAAAAATATGTTGGGAGGTGCCAAGCAAGTAGGTGACTCACCTAAGAGCCGAAACATTTGAGTTTGGGACACCTACCCTGTTTTCTGCAAGGTCCCGTTTCGATACGCTTGAGGCCGTATCGGTATGGGTAAGCAAAATTCCAAAGAGTTTGTTATTTCCATTACACCGTATCGATACGTCCTTCACTGTTTCGAAATGCCTTAATCAGACCGTTTTGGTACGCATCTGACTGTTCTGAACGCCTAGATCAAAAACATTAATTAGGCATTTCTCCAAGCAACCTTACAAGGGACTTGATTTACTTAGGGTCTTATAACTCTATAACAGCATATTCTGTAGCGAGGAATCAAGACTTTTAATATTTTAATACCAATATTCCGATCATCGGAGCCTCTTTCGGACTAGACCGGTTTTCGGGGTGTTACAACTCTCCCCTCCTTAGAAAAGAATTCATCCTCGAATTCTTACCTGTAGCTTCGGGTTGTTTATCAGTACATTCTTCGGGATCAGAATCTTCCGGAGATGAAGAATTCATCTTTCCTAATCCTTCTGGCCATGTTCGTTTTTCACTTACATGTCGATGCTTCTTGTAAAATTTCTTAGGACAATTTTGAGCGAAATGATCCATCTTACCACAGTTAAAACAAGCTTCGTTTCTCATTTGACACTATTCTAACAGATGTTTGTCTTGCAAAAGCTACAAGGAAATCTTTCTTGCTCCGACTCATTTGATTTCTTGACCGGATTTGACATTACATGGAAGCGGGGGGTATTTTTCGAAAAGAATGCTTATTTTCAGTTTTTTGAAACAAAGATGGGTTTTGGCCTTAGCATTGATGAGAATGTCTTATCAATATATAGAATGCAAGGATTGTCTTTTACCCATTTTTCTAAAAACCAATCACAAGACTTTGCAAAATTTATCCTTTCACCTCTTCGTATCAATGCGACACCTTGCAAATTTTCTAATGAATTTATGTCTTGGGTGTCCAACACACAGGGTGAGTCATTATCCTTTAATTTCATGCCTTTCTTCTCATTGTTTCCATTCAAAATTGGGTACTCGTATCGATACACTCCACCTTGTATAGATACGGCTAGGCAAGAATCCAAAAATTCAGTTAAAACTGTTAAATTGTCCTGATACACTTATACTCATTTCGATATGCTTTTATGGGTCGTTTTGATACGCCCAGTCCAGAGTTCATTCTTTGTATTCTATAGATGGGTCCTTAACTAGGCTTATTTAAACAGAAACTTTTTATCAATATACATAGACATAAGAATCAAATTTCTTACCCGAAACGGTGTTGTGATCATTTTTTGAGTCCTTGCCCAGGATGTGAAATATCCGTGCAGAAGTTTTAGATTCAGGTCTACTTGTTACTTTCGACATTCTTGATCCTCTCGGCTTTCTGAAGGATCCTTGATTTCGCCCTTGCCTTGAGAAGATTTTGCATGATTAGTTGTTACAGAAACATGCTTGTTAGGGTTCTCCGAACATTCTCGAATGAGATGACCTAACTCTCCACAAAAGAAACATGCACCGGATTTCTTGCGGCATTGCCTTCCGTGTCGTCGCTGATAGAAATTACACTTAGGAATTCTCGTATCTTGCCTAGAACTAACATTGCTTTTGGAAGGATCGACATCCGATGGAGGACGAGATTCAACTTGAGATCTGGCACTATACTCAAATTGGGAAGGTTGCGAATATACATTTCGTTCTGAGCTGTGATGCTTCCCTTTCTTAGAAAATCCTGAGAAATGAGTCTCATCCCAATTTCTCTTTTCAGATTTGTTGGATCCACTAGTTCTTTGAGCTCTCTGTGCTCCTTCCGTTACTTTAACTTTGTTTACAAGATCTTGGAAATTGATGATACAGAATGTTGTGAACATGGGACATAATTCATCGTTGAGTCCAGCAATGAACATCTGACACTTTCTTCCTCCTTCTTGATAAAGTCAACACCATATCTACAATGCTTGCAAAAATCGTGGATATATTGTTCGATCGGTCGTCCACCTTGTTTAAGATGAAGGAAGATGCTTCGCCTCTCGGCAAGATAGAATTCGCTTATGTACTTATTACGGAACTCTTTAGGGAAGAACTCCCAATTCACGGTATCCTCAGAGGCGATAAGAATGCTAGTCTCCCACCATTGTAGAGCTTCATCGGCAAGCAATGCAAGGGCGCATTCAAGCTTATGTTCATACGAAAACCGTAATTGCTTATCCAAAATTCTCAAAGTATTGTCTAACCAATATTCGGCTATTTCAGGATCGTCATCGTCCCGACCAGTGAAGGTGTAAGCTCGGTCCTGAAACAACTTATCAATAGGAGATCAAAGAGGTTGAGCAACAAGTGGCGTGGGTTGCACGACTTGATTATTCTTTATCACATTCATAAATTGTTGAAACATATCAGCCATGTTCCGATAACATTCTGCCTGAGCTGCAGGTGCTTCAGGCTGTATACCCCGAACATGAGGGTTTTGAGGGTTCGGAGGATTTCCTCCTCGTACCTCCTCACCATGAGTGGAGGAGTTAGAGGAAAACTCATAATCATAAGCTTCGTTAGTTTGAGACATATCTATATAAAAAGAGATCGAATCAGTTGACAAGTCACAATACTCGACAGAATAACTCCTAGGTGGCAAAGTAACATAACAAACAATACAAACACACATAGGTTTAGTCTAGAACCGACTAAACTCTAGCTCTAATACCACAAATGTAACACCACCTTCCCGGCTTGGTAGAGAACAGGGTCGGAGAGCGTTCCCGAAAACAAAACGAAGATCAGAGATATAAAACTTAAAATTTCTTATTAATACCTTATCAAAATTAATACTTATAAACCCATTAATAGAACATCATCAAATTTTACAAGAACAAAAAGTTACCGAGTATACGTATTAATCCATTTATTCTTATAGAGATCTTAGGACATCTATCTCGTATCGAAACTCTCTCAGTCGTTTCGATACGGCTTGACTAAGGTCAACTTATTGACTTTTCTTTTATAATTGTATCGATACGGCTTGACTCGTATCGGTATAGGTTGACTGCCTTTGACTTTGACTTGACTAGTTTCGAAACCTGTATCGAAGCAAAGGTCTCCAAAAGCAAAATGTTCCGAAACAACACTATTTTGTTTCGGTACACTTTGTCCTCTAAGGTTCAAAATACACTTATTCGTATCGTAACGACATCACCTGTTTCAGTACGGTCAGGTCTGTAATGACAGATTCTAGCTGGTTTTTAATCAACTTAACATAGAAATCATGGTTCAAATGCAATAAAATTTTACCCACAACATTTTATGGGTATAATCTACTGTCATACCAAGATTTAGAGCCAAATTACCTCAATTGTCTGATTTTACCTTTTTAGTACAAAACGTGAGATTTTAGGACCATAACTTACTTTATAGAAAGCTTAATTTAAACTATCCTTTCCAAAAACACTTAAACATGACATGGATACCAAAAGAAACACATTAAACTTGTACATAGACCTTGTCAACTTATTAGGAGTTAGAAAGGACAACATACATTACTTAAAACTTGTTTGTGACTTGTGCAACGCCCCAACTTCTCTGATCTCGATCCCTATACTCACTTAACCTGAAATGGATGCATGTAAGGCATTAGGCATAATTTGCCTAGTGAGGTAGTCACATAACAATGGACAAATCAATAGATAACATGTAACATGCTTCCGAAAATGATCATAATCCTAATTATGTAACAACATGGCATATTTCATATTGATAACAAAGCATAATGTATGTCAATATCATAGTTTCATGGCAAATCAATATCCTGAGTCTTTAGTTACCTTGGATCGATTCATGGTATATGGATACACTAATTTCATCTCCTGGCGAAATCATTAAATGGTCATCCCACCGACATCGCCAAAGACCAACACACAATATATCCCTTCGCCTCGCCAAATCATATAGGTCGTATCCCTAGTACTGTAGTCTGCCCTTACACTGAGCTCATGAATTCTATGGCATGCCAATCGTATCCAATATTTCGAATCTAAGGTCCAATATCAATGGTTCATTATTCATGATGCATAACAATATTTCATATCAATAAATAATAAGTATGATTCATGTCATACTTATTGCATGTCAACGCTTTCCATGATTTTCATGACAATCAATTATCATGCTATAAACATGGAATCAATGCAAGACTTACCATACACTGACCAACATACGATCAATTATGTAAAACCTCTAACTCAAGGTTACCATTAACAAAAATAAAGACACATTCGAGTAGGCCCTTGCCTAACACGAGACGCTACTACACTCACCTTGCTCGGTTAAGGCTTCTAAGGTCGATAATACCTCGTTCGATGCTTGAATCCTCCTTTTCGTAGCTATACGGATTAAACGAGACTCTCAAACGAAGGAATACAAAGTTTTGGTTTTGTCTTCAAATGAGGTGCTTGCTTAGAGTTTATGGTTGGAGAAGGTAATGGAGGTGCTTACCTAATGTCTTAGAACAAAGGTAGAATTTGGTTTCCCTAAAACTTTAAGGTAAAAGCTTTTATTTCTATTTATAAAAAACCAAAATATTGAATCACCTCCCTTGCAACCAATAGAAACATTTCCTCCATCTAAGGGTTTTCTAATCCCAATCCACCCCATTAAGAGCCAATGGGAAGCGTACTTATTTATGTGGGTTTCCCACTCCAAGGCTTATCTCTATTATTCTTATGACATCCTTGTCATATATCTGATAAAAGAGGTCACTTATACAACTTAAAAATATGTGGGGAGGTTCCAAGCAAGTAGGTGACTCACCTAAGGGCCGAAACTTTTGACTTTGGGGCACCTACCCTGTTTTCTGCAGGGTCTCGTTTCGATACGCTCGAGGCCATATTAGTACGGGTAAGAAAAAGTCCAAAGAGTTAGTTATTTCCGTTACACCGTAGCGATACATCCTTTACCGTTTCGAAACACCTTACTCAGACTGTTTCGATACGCATCTGACTGTTCTGAACGCCTAGATCAAAAACATTAATTAGGCAATTCTCCAAGCAACCTTACAAGGGACTTGATTTACTTAGGGTCTTATAACTCTATAACAGCATATTCTATAGCGAGGAATCAATACTTTTAATTTTTTAATACCAATATTCCGATTATCAGAACCTATTTCTTACTATACCGGTTCTTGGGGTGTTACAGTGTCTGGGTTGCCGTTGTCGCCATTGTAGAAAAATTTTGTTTGGGTGATTGTGGATTGCCTTACGAAGTGTGCACATTTTTTTCATGTGCATACTACGTATACCTTGGATAAGCTAGATGAGTTGTACATTGCTGAGATTGTACGATTGCATGTGGTGCCAAAATCTATAGTATCGGATATAAATCCAAGGTTTACATCGAGGTTCTGGGAATGTTTACATCAAGCATTGGGTACGCGGCTGAATTTCAGTACTTCTTATCATTTGTAGACGGATGGACAGTCGGAGCGTGTCATCCAAGTCCTTGAGGATATGTCGAGGTTATGCGTTATTGAGTTTCAAGGATCTTGGGAGAAGCACTTGCCATTGGTTGAGTTTGCTTATAATAATAGTTACCAGGCAAGTATTCAAATGGCACCGTTTGAGGCTTTATACGGGAGGAAGTGTAGAACTCCCCATTGTTGGGCTAAAACATGGAAGAAATTGATTTCAATGCCAACTTTCTTGAAGAGGACGACCGAGAAGGCGAAGCTCATTTGTGAGCGTTTGAAGACAGCATCATACCGACAAAAGTCTTACGCAAATTTGAAGCGTAAGGAGATAGAGTTCACAGTTGGCGAACGTGTGATTTCTGAAAGTGTCACCATGGAAGAAGGTGATGAAATTTGGCCAGAAGGGAAAATTGAGTCTAGGTTCATTGGACCGTATGAGGTGGAGCGTGTGGGTCTTGGTGCTTACAAGCTGAGACTGCTTTCAGAGTTGGATAAGATATATAATGTGTTCCACTTATCCATGCTTCGGAGGTATAGATCGTGTAACCCCCTTAACCCGGCCTAGACGGTTGACCCGAATTAAGAAAGTCACACGGGGAAAACCAAAGTCAACCCGAAAGTCAACCTTGATTAACGACCCTTTTTTTTCTTTTTAATCTTGTCTAGATGCACATTAGTCCTAATTGTGATCACACAAACATCATACACAAAGATCACCAACATCAGAGAACAAACAGGGACCCAATTGAACAAATTACAACTTTAGGGACCAAATTGTAATTTCTGATAATTAAAAGGACTTAACCCAAATTTAAGTTACCAACTTGAAATTAATCAGGTTTCATGCTTCTCAGTGAAATTTCAGCTCAAAAGGACTTCCCAAACTCATACAATTGCACAAACAAGTTTCAGGACTAAAACGCAAACAATTCAAAACATATAACTGCCAATGTCAGCCCCTAACGGTTGACCGTTCCGAAACAGGTAGACCCCGTTTCGAAACACGGGCCGTTCCGCAACGGGTTCCAGAACACGGGCTGGCAGTGGCCAAACCGTTTCGAAACGGTGCCTACCGTTTCAGACGCCTGGGTTCATTCAAGGCACCCGTTCCGAAACGGTGCACACTGTTCCGAAACGCCCTGCACAGATTGCAGCAAAAAGCATTCTAAAACATGTAATTAATCATTCAAACATGCTCCAATTGCCACCAAACTTTACCAGCATGCAATTCAACATATATAAGACTTACTAGCATCATCAAATCGTCAAAACAACATCATATGCAAAAAGCCCCAAATCTATAGGCATGCTTCCTTCACAAGCTAGCTATTCAAGCACAAACTTTCAAAATAAGCATGTAATGATCCAATACAAAAACCAGCATTCTTATCATCATTCAACATACTTAGGGAGTTCCAAACACCTCCCAAAACATACACATTGGTCCCCCATTGCCAAATTACCCAAAAGCTAAAATGTATAACAAAACCTTCCATACATTGAGCTCTACTTTCACTTGATTGCTTGCCCTCCTTGCTGCCCTTAAGGTTCCTTAATGTTCTGCATTATTGAATTAAGAAAACGAAAGAGAGCGTAAGCAAAAGCTTAGTGAGGTATGCTCTTAAAAACCATTCAATAATGCATTTAAAAGCATTTACAAATCATGCTTTAAATCAACCTTTGCACATGCTCAAAAGCATACTTAAAACAAGCATCTCATGCTTCTTAACAACACAACATGTCATATTGGATCAAGTGAAAGATTCCATTTCTTTAAAACAAGTTCATCAACTTTCCCAAGGACTTTTAAACACCTTGGCCCCAAGGACTTTTAAACACCTTGGCCATGGACTTTTAAACACCATGAATGAGGACCACACAAGGACTTTTAACCACCTTTGTGTCCATAGCTTGATTCACCCCAAGGACTTTTAAACACCTTGGCCCCAAGGACTTTTAAACACCTTGGCCCCATGGACTTTTAAACACCATGGCCCCATGGACTTTTAAACACCATGGAAAGGATCACCTAAGGACTTTTAACCACCTTAGTGTCCGCAACAAGAACCATCCAAGGACTTTTAACCACCTTGATGTTCTTAAATAACAAGGCTCACTCAAGGACTTTTAACCACCTTAGTGACCTTAACTCTTTTTAAAACATCACTTGCCAATATACATCATTTTCATCATTTAATCCACTGTTTTTAAGCATTAAACCAAGCCATGTTCATCATGCATTTAAAAGCATCAAACCACATTTAATCAATGTACAACTGCAAGGAACTCCTACCTAGAGTTTCCTTCAACATATGGCTTACAACATCAGCAAATACCATGCTAAAACATGCTTTCAAAACAGTAATTAAAACATACAATAATCCACTTTGCATTACAACAAAATCATGGCCACCACTAGAGAGTAATTCTGAAAACTTACACTTGAGCTTAGCAAAGTTGTTTAGACTTAAACTAAGCTCCCAAGACATTGGTTTCAAAGCCGAAAACCCAATTTTCAAATACGCACTCACCGAATTCCACTTTACTTCAAGCCAAAGCACCAAATCAAGCTTCCGGATCAACAACTCTTGGATCCAAAGATGCCTCCCCTGTTTCAACACATCAAAGTAGAGGATTAATGCATCATCATGCATTAATTGCTTCAATGAAAGCACCTAAACTCGCTGCTCTCATCCACACATCATTTTCGGCCACCAAACACAACCGAAAATGCATCCAAACCACTTCTAAACAAAGCCCAGCCATAAACCAGCAAAACCACACATCCTTTAACATCATATAACATCTAAAAACAACCTATTAACATCCTTATACCTCCAGCAACATCAGATCCACAAGATCACCTCAAAAACAACCTTGAATCACAAGCTAAACTTAGGAAACTCAACCTATCCGGGATTGCATTAATCAAAACTCAATTCCTTATCAATTTAGAGTTCATTTAACAACAAAAACACATCTCAAATCACAGATTAATCAGATCTAACGAAAATCACCAAAAATCATCAAATCTTGCATTATAAGCCAAGATCCATTTCACCACTTAAAAACCTTTAATAAAACATCAATTAAGGATTGAAAACTTAGGAATTTCAGTAAAGAACTGATAGTTTAGAGGAGAAGGACGTTCTTACCTCCAAACTTGAGTTTCTCCTCTTTTTGGAATCAAAAACCTTGTTGAATCAATTAGCAATTGAAGAGGTTTTGTAGATTTGTTGATTAGGAATCAAAAGAGAGTTGAAAGGAGGGATTTAGGTGAGAAAATCAGATCAAATTCTCTGGAGAGAAAGTGTTTGGGTTGAGAGAAAATGAGAGAAAGAAAATTGAGAAAAGTTAGTTGCAAAAATATCCAAAATAGCCAAATGGCTTTCCCTCCACTTTTAATATCATTTAAAATCAGAATTTAGTCTTAAAATATCTTAGAAAAATCTGGAGAAACTCCCTTTGGGTAAATAGCTCCTTAAAGATTCAAAGTTTCAACCCTTTAGAAAACAGTCACCAAACTTTCGAAAATTACATTTTGGTCACTAGCCAAAATGTCACACTTCCAAAACTCATTTTCCAAAATTGATTTCACAGTTCACTTAATTATATTAAAAGATGATTTTAGAACATTTTTCCATATTTTTAATGCAACCCGAACTAGGCTTTCCTAATTTCACCTCTTTAGATTCGAACAGCACTTTGACCAAACGGTCAACGCTCAAAACTCCTAAGCCCAAAACCGGGGCGTTACAGATCGGATTCGTCGCACGTAATGCCTGTAGAAGAGGTTAAGCTGAATCTCGACTTGACATATGATGAAGAGCCCATTGAGATTCTGATACGAATACTAAGGTTCTCCGAGGTAAGACCATTGAGTTGGTTAATGTCTTGTGGAGACATCGTGGCGTTGATGAAGCCACGTGGGAAAGGAGGGATGACATGAAGAAGCAATTTCCTTACCTTTTTCCACCAAGTAAATTTCGAGGACGAAATTTCTTAAGTGGGGGGAGAGTTGTAACGCCTTTGTTTTGGGCCTAGATGTTTTAGAGGTTGAATCGGGCCGATTGGTAACGGTTCGAACCCTTTAAGGTTGGTTTAGGGAACACCTAGTTCGGGATGCTTTAAAAATATGGAAAAATATATAAAAATCCTCATTTAGTATATAAATGTTTATGGTGAAAACAATATTACAAAATGTGATTTGGAAATATTACATTTTGGTGTAGTGACCAAATTGCAATTTTTGCAAAAGTTGACCAGTGACTGTTATGTAAAGGATTGAAACTTTGAATCTTTAAGGAGCTAATTTTACCAATTGTTTTTCATCATATTTCTCTTTAATTTGGGAGTTTTTAATAATGATTTAATTAAGGGAATTAAAAGAATAAAAGGGTCGTCAATCGGAGTTAACTTTAACGAGTTGGCTTCGGTTTCCCCCGTGTAATCACCTCGGTTCGGGTCAATCATCTAGACCGGGCTAAGGGGGTTACAAAATTTGTATCACCAATTTACCCCCCCCCCCTCTTGGCCATTTGCAATTGTTTGATCAACTCAACAATTGGTATTAGAGCTACACTCATTGGAATGATTACAACCCTCTTGAATCGATTCTAGGAGAGTTTGATCAACAACAAGTCAAGCAATGGCATCCACCTCTACTTCCAACCTCTATGAGTCTCAATCCACCACAAAACCACCATTTTTCAATAGGGATAACTACCCATATTGGAAGAATATGATGAGACTCTTCATCAAGTATATCGACTACATGATATGAGATGTAGTTGAAGAAGAGTCATACATTTCGATGAAGAGAGACGGTGAAGGAAGACTTGTCCCAAAGGTCAAAGCCGAAATGACCGAAGATGATAGAAGAAGAATGCAAGTCAATGATAAAGCTTAACATTTCATCTCTTGTGCTCTTGGTCCAGATATCTACTCCAAGGTGTCTTCGATCGAGAATGCCAAGGAAGTTTGGGACACTCTTGAGACAACATATGGGGGAACTAGTGACGTCAATGAAACAAAGATCGGGCTACTCAATCTAAGCTATCAAAACTTCAAAATGGATCCCGATGAGAGTGTTTCCAAGATGTTTGATCGATTATCGGTCATCGTCAATGGATTGGAGGGCTTCGGTGAAATCATTCCCGAAGACAAGCTAGTGAGGAAGTTATTGTATTCTCTTCTGGAATCATGGGATAGCAAGAGAACGGCCATTATTGAAGCTAGAGATTTGAAGACTTTCAAGCTAGATGCTCTTGTTGGATCTCTACCTATGTAACGCCCCGGTTTTGGGCTTAGAAGTTTTGGGCGTTGACCGGTTCGGTCAAAGTGTTGTTCGAATATAAAAAGGTGAAATTAGGAAAACCTAGTTCGGGTTGCATTAAAAATATGGGAAAATGTTCTAAAATCCTCTTTTAATATATATAAGTGAACTGTGAAATCAATTTTTCAAAATGAGGTTTGGAAGGGTGACATTTTGGTTAGTGACCAAAATGTAATTTTTGAAAACTACGTGACTGTTTTAGAAAGGATTGAAACTTTAAATCTTTAAGAAGCTATTTACCCAAAGGGAGTTTCTCCAGATTTTCTAAGATATTTTATGATTTAATTCTGAGTTTTAAACAAAAGAAAAGTGGAGGGAAGTTATTTTCCATTTTCAACTAACTTTTCCAATTTTCCTTTTCTCTCATTTTCTCTCAACCCAAACATTCTCTCCAGAGCTTTTTCCTCTGATTTTGTCACCAAAATACCTCTTTTCAATTCTCTTTGGATTTCTAATCATCTCATCAACAAAACCTCACCATTTGCTAGTTGATTCTTCAAGCTTTTTGGTTCTAAAAAGGGAGAAACTCAAGTTTGGAGGTAAGAACGTCCTTCTCCTCCAAACTCTCAGTTCTTTACTGAAATTCCTAAGTTCTCAATCCTTAATTGATGATTTATAAGTGGTTTTAAAGTTGTGTAATGGATCTTGGCTTAAAATGCAAGATTTAGTGATTTTTGATGGATTTTCGTTTGATCTGATTGGGCTGTGTTTTAAGGTGTTAATTTAATGATGAATGAATGTTAATTTGATAAGGAATTGAGTTTTAATTAATGCAATCCTGGATAGGTTGAATTTCCTAAGTGTAGCTTGTGATTCTTGGTTGTTTTTGGAGTGATCTTGTGGATCTGTTGTTGCTGGAGGTATAAGGATGTTGTTAGGCTCTTTTTAGATGTTAAATGATGTTAAAAGATGTTTAGTTTTGATGGATCATGGCTGGGCAATGTTGAGGAGTTGTTTGGATGCATTTTCGGTTGTGTTTGGTGGCCGAAAATGGAGTGTGGATGAGAGCAGCGAGTTTAGGTGCTTTCATTGAAGCTATTAATGCATGATGATGCGTTAATCCTCTGCTTTGATCTGTTTAAAACAGGGGAGTCATCTTTCGATCCAAGTGGTGGTGATCTGGGAGCTTGATTTGTGTTTCGGCAAGAGGCGAAACGAAATCGGTGAGTGGAATTTGGTTTTCGGCTTTGAAACCAGTGTTTGCATGGTTTTAAATCTGTTTTGAAAGCATATCTAGCATGTTTATTTGCTGAGATTTTAAGCCATGTGTTGAAGGAAGCTCAAGGTAAGAGTTCCTTGTTTTTGAACATTGTTTAAGTGTGGTTTAATGCTTAAATGTGCATGATGTTTATGGCTTGGTTAAATGCTTTAAAACAGTGGATATATTGATGATAATGATGCATATTGGCAAGTGATGGTTAAGGTCACAAAGGTGGTTAAAAGTCCTTGTGTGAGCCTTCTATATTTAAGAACATCAAGGTGGTTAAAAGTCCTTGGATGGTTCTTGGTAAGATCACAAAGGTGGTTAAAAGTCCTTGTGTGGATCTTGGAAGGTTTAAGAACAACATGGTGTTTAAAAGTCCATGGTTGGTTCTTGGTTAAGGATCAAGGTGGTTAAAAGTCCTTGTGTAAGCCTTGGTTTCTTAAGAACTCCAAGGTGGTTAAAAGTCCTTGGGAGATTCTTGTTAAGGACACAAAGGTGGTTAAAAGTCCTTGTGTGGTCCTTGCCATGGTGTTTAAAAGTCCATGGGTCCATGGGCATAAGATCACAATGGTGTTTAAAAGTCCATGTGTGGATCTTATGTGAAATGTATCACTTGTTGCCAATATGACTTGTTATGAATTTGAAGCATGAGATGCTTGTTTTAGATGTTTAAGAGCATGTTAAATGTTGCTTGAAGCACGGTTTATAAATGAGTTTTAAAAATGCATTATTGAATGGTTTTAATGAGCATTCCTCACTAAGCTTTTGCTTACGCTCTCTCTCTCTTTTCTTAAACCAATAATGCAGAGCATTAAGGTGCATTGAGGGCAGCAAGGAAGGCAAGCAATCAAGTGGAAGTTAAGCTCAAGTATGGGAAGGTTTTCCTAAACACTTTTAGCTTTAGGCATTTGGCAATGGGGGACCTATGTGGATGTTTTGGGAGATGTTATGAACTCCCTAAGAATGTTTAATGTTGTTAATAATGCTGGATTTTGTAATTGGCCATTATGTGGTTGGTTTGGAGTTTTAATGCATGAATGGTTTGCTAAGTAGGAAGCATGCCTTTAGATTTGGGGCTTTTCATGTTTGATGCCATGATGATGTTTGAATGATGCATTTGTGTTCCTTACATGTTGAATGTCTTGCTGGTAAAGTTTGGTTGCATTTGGAGCATGATTAGTAGGTCAATTGTGTGTTTAAGCAAGCAATTTTCTGCATTCTGTGCAGGCCGTATCGAAACAGTAGCTACCGTTTCGGAACGGGTGCCTTGTAGCAGCCCAGGCGTCCGAAACGGAAGACACCGTTCCAAAACAGAAAGTCCTCTGCCAGTCCTCGTTTCGGAACCCGTTGCGGAACGGTCCCGCGTTTTGAAACAGGTTCTCCTTGTTTCGGAACACCTGACCGTTGGGGGCTGACATTGGCAGTTATAAGTTTTGAAATGTATGCGTTTTGGTCCTGGATCTTGTTTGTTCAATTGTATGAGTTTGGGATGTCTGTTTGAGCTGAAATTTTGCAGAGAGGCATGAAACCTGATTAATTATAAGTTGGTAACTTTAATTTGGATTAAGACCTTATAATTTACAGAATTTACAATTTGGTCCCTAAAGTTGTAAATTGTTCAATTGGGTCCCTGTTTGATCTCTGATGTTCGTGATCTTTGAGCATGTTGTTTGAATGATCATATCTAAGGTTAATTTGCATCTATACAAGTTTAAAAAGAAAAAAAAAAGGTCGTTAATCAAGGTTGACTTTCGGGTTGACTTTGGTTTCCCCGTGTGACTTTCTTAATTCAGGTCAACCGTCTAGGCCGGGTTAAGGGGGTTACATTTGGTGGTATCAGAGCTGAGTTCTCGAGTAATTGGGAATGAATGTGTGCATGATTGAAGTATGTATGCTATGTATGCTTGTTGAGTGAAAGCATGATGAGTGGTTTATGAATTTGATGCAATTGAGTTGTATGCTGTGGTGAAGCATGTTGTAGGTACCCATTGCCAAATCAAAGCTAATGTAATGATGTTGATTTTAAATGAAAATGAGCTTGAGTACTTGGATTTGCTTACCTTGCTGGACCTGACTTTGTTTATTTGCATTGTGATTGCATGGTTAGAATATGGCCCCTCGTAGAGAGTTGAGGAGTAATGTGCGAGCTACGGCTCCGAATGAGAATGAGAATGAGGAGAATGCGGGAAGTGCGGTGTTACCTCCTCCTCCACCTGGTGGTGGTGGTGCTGAGGGTGAAAGAGCTGAAGCTGCAGCTGGTGCTGGGGTCGTTGGACCTGAAGCTGGTCAGGGACAAGCTATGCCTGACATGACGATGTTGGTGCAAGCTATTGCTGGTGCTTTTCAAGCGGCAGTAGCTGGGGCTCAAGGAGCTGGGCATCAGGGAGATGTTGGTGTTAGACTACCCTTGGAGCGTTTACGCAGTCTTGGTGGGACTGAGTTCAGGGGTATGTCTGCTGAAGGTTCTGAATCCTGGATGGAGAGTACCAAAAGGATCTTGGGTCAGATGAGTTGCACTGACGTGCAAAAGCTAGGGTGTGTTGTATCCTTGCTACAGGATGATGCTTATACATGGTGGACGACCACTATAGCTGGGATGGCTGAAGCTGACATAACTTGGACATTCTTCAAGAATGTGTTCAAGAGAAGGTATCTTGGTGTGAGGTACCTGGATGAAAAGAAACGAGAGTTCATGTCTCTTACCCAAGGGAGCATGTCTGTAGCTGAGTATGAAGTGCAGTTTGTTCGGCTCAGTCAATATGCGCCTGAGTTAGTCACCGATGAGCGGGCGAGGTGCGAAAGATTCCGTTATGGTTTAGTGACGGACGTGAAGATGTATGTGCTGGCTACCGAGTACGATGATTTTGATGTGTTGGTAGGCCGAGCCAAGGATATTGAGATGAACTTGGGTTTATCTGCTAGAGGTGCTGGTTCTAGTGCTGGAAAGCGAGCAGCTGAGTATAGTTCTGGTGGTGGACGGAACAAGAGGGGACGTGATCAGAAGTATCAGTCCTCGGCTAAGCGAGGTGGTGGAGCGCCTGCGCGGGGAGGCAATGCTAGAGCTGATCTGAGTGCGTGTTGGATTTGTGGTTCACGTGGCCATATGAAGCGTGATTGTCCTCGTGCTGTGAGGGAGGTACAAGCTCCTGTTGTGGCAGCTGGTAATGGGTGCTGGAATTGTGGATCAGCGGATCACTTGAGGCGAGAGTGTCCTATGTTGGCTGGTGGCCAAGTGCGTGCTCCTGTTGCTGTTGCACCACAGAGAGGTCGTGGGCGCGGCCGTGGTAATTTCCAGCGGAGGGAGGAAGGTGGTCGAGGAGTGGCCCATGTTGTGGCTATTCAGCCTGAGGGTGGAGGTCAAGCTAGGGTGTATGCTCAGCGGGAGGGGAGGAATGACGCGGATGTGATTGCAGGTACTTTTACTTTGCAATCCTTGTCATTACTTTCCTTGATTGATTCTGGATCTACGCATTCATACATTCTGTGTGAGCATGCTGAATTGCTTGGTTTGCCTGTTGAGTTTTTGGATGTTGGTGTTCGTGTCACTAGTTCTTTTGGTGAGACTGTTGTGACTCGAAAGCTTTATAGAAGGTGTCCTTTGGTTGTTCAAGATCATGTTTTTCATGTTGACCTTATGGAGTTGCCTTTCTATGGTTTTGATGTAATCCTTGGTATGGATTGGCTTGCTGAGCATCGTGCTATTGTGGATTGTGAAAATAAGCGAGTTTCGCTGAAACTTGCGGATGATTATGAAGTTGTTGTGGTTGCTGAGAATGTGAAGTTTCTTGCTAATGTGGTGTCTACCTTAGAGGCGAGCCGGATGCTGAGGCAAGGTTGTGAAGCTTATCTAGCTTTTGTGATTAATCCTAGCTCTAAGGAGTTGCGTGTGCAAGATATCAGGGTTGTGAAGGAATTTCCTGTTGTGTTTCCCGATGAGTTGCCTGGTTTACCTCCTAATCGCGAGGTGGAGTTTGGAATTGAGCTGTATGAGAATACAACTTCTGTGTCCATTACCCCTTATAGAATGGCACCTAAGGAGCTGAAGGAGGTGAAGACGCAATTGCAAGAATTGCTTGATCGTGGTTTCATTCGGCCAAGTGTGTCACCTTCGGGTGCACCGGTCTTGTTTGTGAAGAAGAAGGATGGCACTATGAGAATGTGCATTGATTACCGTCAGCTGAATAAGTTGACTATCAAGAATCGGTATCCTTTGCCGAGAATTGATGATCTCTTTGATCAATTTCGGGGAGCTGCTGTGTTCTCTAAGATTGACTTGAGGTCAGGGTATTACCAGTGAAGGATGTGGATGTGCCTAAGACAGCTTTCAGGACAAGGTATGGGCATTATGAGTTCCTTGTGATGCCGTTTGGTTTGACAAATGCTCCTGCTGCTTTCATGGACATGATGAACCGTGTGTTTCATGAATACCTGGATAAGTTCGTTGTGGTGTTCATTGATGATATCCTCGTGTACTCGCGTACTGAGGAGGAGCATGAAGAGCATTTGAGAATTGTGCTGCAAGCTTTGTTGGAGAATCAACTTTATGCCAAGCTGAGCAAGTGTGAGTTTTGGCTTAAGAAGGTGGTGTTTCTTGGGCATGTAGTTTCTGCTGAGGGGATTCGTGTTGATCCTCAGAAGATCGAGGCGGTGATGAATTGGAAGGTTCCTAAGTCTGTTCATGAGGTTCGTAGTTTCCTTGGTTTGGCGGGATA
The DNA here is from genome assembly GCA_958450335.1 of Hibiscus tridactylites. Taxonomy (NCBI): domain Eukaryota; kingdom Viridiplantae; phylum Streptophyta; class Magnoliopsida; order Malvales; family Malvaceae; genus Hibiscus; species Hibiscus tridactylites. The sequence continues at coordinate 71,412,793 of OY288271.1, forward strand.
CTATCTGAGGTTTGTGGATGGGTTTTCTAAGATTGATGCACCTTTGACGAAGCTGTTGCAAAAGGATGTTAAGTATGAATGGACGGAAGCGAGACAGCAGGCTTTTGAGAAGCTTAAGGCGGCTTTGACGCAAGCTCCTATCTTGGTTCAACCTGAATCAGGGAAAGAGTTTGTGGTCTACAGTGATGCGTCCTATGTTGGTTTGGGTTGTGTGCTGATGCAAGAGGGTAAGGTTATGGCTTATGCATCGCCGCAGTTGAATGTGCATGAGCGCAATTATCCTACGCATGATATTGAGTTGGCTGCGGTGGTGTTTGCTTTGAAGATTTGGAGACATTATCTGTATGGTGAGAAGTGTACTGTGTACACGGATCACAAGAGTTTGAGGTATCTGATGTCTCAGAAGGAGTTGAATCTCAGGCAGCGGCGTTGGTTGGAGTTGCTCAAGGATTATGATTTGACGATTGAGTACCATCCTGGAAAAGCTAATGTTGTAGAGGATGCCTTGAGTAGGAAGGTAGCTGTTGAGCTGAGGGCTATGTTTGCCAGTTTGAGTATTTCGCGTGATGGTGGTCTTGTGGCTGAGTTGCAAGTGAAACCATCTTTGGTTCAGTTGATCAAGGAAAAGCAGTTGCTGGATGATTCCTTGGTGTCTCATGTTCAGGATATCGCGGAGGGTAGGCCTTCGGATTTCTGTTTTAATGATGATGGTGTGTTGTGTTTTGGGAGTCGAATAGTAGTGCCCAATGATGCTGAGTTGAGGCGTGCTATTCTGAATGAAGGTCATAGTAGTCCTTTTGCTATGCACCCTGGTAGTACTAAGATGTATCGTGATCTTCGTGATGAGTACTATTGGGTGGGTTTGAAGAAAGATGTTGCGGAGTTTGTGAGTAAGTGTATGGTGTGTCAGCGAGTTAAGGCTGAGCATCAGGTTCCTTCAGGTTTGTTGCAACCGTTGAGAATTCCTTAATGGAAGTGGGAAAGGGTTACCATGGATTTTGTATCTGGTTTACCTTTGTCACCATCGAAGAAGAATTCGGTGTGGGTGATTGTGGATCTCCTGACGAAGTGTGCACATTTCTTTCCTGTGCATACTACGTTTTCTTTGGATAAGCTTGCGGAGCTGTACATTGCTGAGATTGTGCGGCTGCATGGTGTGCCTAAGTCGATTGTGTCGGATAGGGATCCGAGGTTCACATCGCGTTTCTGGCAGTGTTTGCATCAAGCTTTGGGTACAAGGTTGAATTTCAGTACATCTTATCATCCTTAGTCGGATGGTCAGTCAGAGCGTGTTATCCAGATTTTGGAGGATATGTTGAGGTGCTGCGTGATTGAGTTCCAAGGCTCTTTGGAGAAGCATTTGCCTTTGATAGAGTTTGCTTATAACAATAGTTATCAGGCAAGTATTCAAATGGCACCTTATGAGGCTTTGTACGGGAGGAAGTGTAGGACTCCTCTTTGTTGGGCTGAAACGGGTCAGAAGTTGGTTTCGATGCCGGCTTTGTTGAAAGGAACCACCGAGAAGGTGAAGCTCATTTGTGAGCGTTTGAAGGCAGCTTCTGATCAGCAAAAGTCTTACGTGGATTTGAAGCGTAAGGAGATTGAGTATGCGGTGGGTGACCGTGTGTTTTTGAAGGTTTCGCCTTGGAAAAAGGTGATGAGGTTTGGCCGGAAGGGTAAGTTGAGCCCTAGGTATATTGGACCATATGAGGTGGTTGAGCGTGTGGGTCCTGTTGCGTACAAGCTGAGGCTACCTCAGGAGTTGGAGAAGATTCATGATGTGTTTCATGTTTCTATGCTCCGGAAGTATAGATCTGATCCTTCACATGTGATGCCTGTGGAGGAAGTGTAATTGAATCCGGATTTGACCTATGATGAGAAACCGGTAAAGGTTCTGGATTCGGATAGCAAGGTTCTTCGTGGCAAGACCATTGAGTTGGTAAAGGTGCTGTGGAAGCATCGTGGTGTTGAGGAAGCCACGTGGGAAAGGAAGGATGACATGCTGAAGCAGTTTTCTTATCTCTTTCCTTCAGGTAAATTTTGAGGACGAAATTTCTTAAGGGGGAGAGTTGTAACGCCCCGGTTTTGGGCTTAGAAGTTTTGGGCGTTGACCGGTTCGGTCAAAGTGCTGTTCGAATATAAAAAGGTGAAATTAGGAAAACCTAGTTCGGGTTGCATTAAAAATATGGAAAATGTTCTAAAATCCTCTTTTAATATATATAAGTGAACTGTGAAATCAATTTTTCAAAATGAGGTTTGGAAGGGTGACATTTTGGTTAGTGACCAAAATGTAATTTTTGACAACTGCGTGACTGTTTTAGAAAGGATTGAAACTTTGAATCTTTAAGGAGCTATTTACCCAAAGGGAGTTTCTCCAGAATTTTCTAAGATATTTTATGATTTAATTCTGAGTTTTAAACAAAAGAAAAGTGGAGGCAAGTTATTTTCCATTTTCAACTAACTTTTCCAATTTTCCTTTTCTCTCATTTTCTCTCAACCCAAACATTCTCTCCAGAGCTTTTTCCTCTGATTTTGTCACCAAAATACCTCTTTTCAATTCTCTTTGGATTTCTAATCATCTCATCAACAAAACCTCACCATTTGCTAGTTGATTCTTCAAGCTTTTTGGTTCTAAAAAAGGAGAAACTCAAGTTTGGAGGTAAGAACGTCCTTCTCCTCTAAACTCTCAGTTCTTTACTGAAATTCCTAAGTTCTCAATCCTTAATTGATGATTTATAAGTGGTTTTAAAGTTGTGTAATGGATCTTGGCTTAAAATGCATGATTTAGTGATTTTTGATGGATTTTCGTTTGATCTGATTGGGTTGTGTTTTAAGGTGTTAATTTGATGATAAATTAATGTTAATTTGATAAGGAATTGAGTTTTAATTAATGCAATCCCGGATAGGTTGAATTTCCTAAGTGAAGCTTGTGATTCTTGGTTGTTTTTCGAGTGATCTTGTGGATCTGTTGTTGCTGGAGGTATAAGGATGTTGTTAGGCTCTTTTTAGATGTTAAATGATGTTAAAAGATGTTTAGTTTTGATGGATCATGGCTGGGCAATGTTGAGGAGTTGTTTGGATGCATTTTCGGTTGTGTTTGGTGGCCGAAAATGGAGTGTGGATGAGAGCAGCGAGTTTAGGTGCTTTCATTGAAGCTATTAATGCATGATGATGCATTAATCCTCTGCTTTGATGTGTTTAAAACAGGGGAGTCATCTTTGGATCCAAGTGGTGGTGATCTGGGAGCTTGATTTGTGTTTCGGCAAGAGGCGAAACGGAATCGGTGAGTGGAATTTGGTTTTCGGCTTTGAAACCAGTGTTTTGAAGGTTTGGGAGCTTAGTTTAAGTCTAAGCAACTTAGCTAAGCTCAAGAGTAAGATTTCGGAAAAACTCTCTTGGTGATGGCCATGGTTTTTGGTTGTATGCAATGTGTTGTTTGCATGGTTTTAAATCTATTTTGAAAGCATATCTAGCATGTTTATTTGCTGAGATTTTAAACCATGTGTTGAAGGAAGCTCAAGGTAAGAGTTCCTTGTTTTTGAACATTGTTTAAATGTGGTTTAATGCTTAAAGATGCATGATGTTTATGGCTTGGTTAAATGCTTTAAAACAGTGGATATATGATGATAATGATGCATATTGGCAAGTGATGGTTAAGGTCACAAAGGTGGTTAAAAGTCCTTGTGTGAGCCTTGTATATTTAATAACATCAAGGTGGTTAAAAGTCCTTGGATGGTTCATGGTAAGATCACAAAGGTGGTTAAAAGTCCTTGTGTTGATCTTGGAAGGTTTAAGAACAACATGGTGTTTAAAAGTCCATGGTTGGTTCTTGGTTAAGGCTCAAGGTGGTTAAAAGTCCTTGTGTAAGCCTTGGTTTCTTAAGAACTCCAAGGTGGTTAAAAGTCCTTGGGAGATTCTTGTTAAGGACACAAAGGTGGTTAAAAGTCCTTGTGTGGTCCTTGCAATGGTGTTTAAAAGTCCATGGGTCCATGATGTTTAAAAGTCCATGGGGATAAGATCACAATGGTGTTTAAAAGTCCATGTGTGGATCTTATGTGAAATGTATCACTTGTTGCCAATATGACTTGTTATGAATTTGAAGCATGAGATGCTTGTTTTAGATGTTTAAGAGCATGTTAAATGTTGCTTGAAGCATGGTTTATAAATGAGTTTTTAAAAATGCATTATTGAATGGTTTTAATGAGCATTCCTCACTAAGCTTTTGCTTACGCTCTCTCTCTCTTTTCTTAAACCAATAATGCCGAGCATTAAGGTGCATTGAGGGCAGCAAGGAAGGCAAGCAATCAAGTGGAAGTTAAGCTCAAGTATGGGAAGGTTTTCCTAAACACTTTTAGCTTTAAGCATTTGGCAATGGGGGAACTATGTTGTTAATAATGCTGGATTTTGTAATTGGCCATTATGTGGTTGGTTTGGAGTTTTAATGCATGAATGGTTTGCTAAGTAGGAAGCATGCCTTTAGATTTGGGGCTTTTCATGTTTGATGCCATGATGATGTTTGAATGATGCATTTGTGTTCCTTACATGTTGAATGTCTTGCTGGTAAAGTTTGGTTGCATTTGGAGCATGATTAGTAGGTCAATTGTGTGTTTAAGCAAGCAATTTTCTGCATTCTGTGCAGGCCGTATCGAAACAGTAGCTACCGTTTCGGAACGGGTGCCTTGTAGCAGCCCAGGCGTCCGAAACGGAAGACACCGTTCCGAAACGGAAAGTCCTCTGCCAGTCCTCGTTTCGGAACCCGTTGCGAAACGGTCCCGCGTTTCGAAACAGGTTCTCCCTGTTTCGGAACACCTGACCGTTGGGGCCTGACATTGGCAGTTATATGTTTTGAAATGTATGCGTTTTGGTCCTGGATCTTGTTTGTTCAATTGTATGAGTTTGGGATGTCCGTTTGAGCTGAAATTTTGCAGAGAGGCATGAAACCTGATTAATTATAAGTTGGTAACTTTAATTTGGATTAAGACCTTAAAATTTACAGAATTTACAATTTGGTCCCTAAAGTTGTAAATTGTTCAATTGGGTCCCTGTTTGATCTCTGATGTTCGTGATCTTTGAGCATGTTGTTTGAATGATCATATCTAGGGTTAATTTGCATCTAGACAAGTTTAAAAAGAAAAAAAAGGTCGTTAATCAAGGTTGACTTTCAGGTTGACTTTGGTTTTCCCTGTGTGACTTTCTTAATTCGGGTCAACCGTCTAGGCCGGGTTAAGGGGGTTACAACCTACCTATGAGATCATGAAGAAGAGAGAGAAGAAGAAAAGAAGATGGAGGAGAAGAAGGTTGAGAAGAAGGAAGTTGAAAAGAAGAAGATTGGAATTGCTCTAAAAGCTTCATATCATGAAAGATATTCTAGAGAAGATGAAGATGAAGAGATGGCCATGTTGGCCAAACGATTCACTCACTTCATGAAGTCCAACTGAGGGAGAAAGTTCAATAGAAAAAAGGACTTCAAGAACAAGAGTAAAGAATAGGAGAACGACCAAGTCATTTGCTATGAGTGCAAGAAATCTAGCTACATCCGTTTCGAGTGCCCTCAATTGAAGAGGAAGAGTTTAGGGAAGAAGAACAAGCTCAAAGTTCAAGTGGCAACTTGGAGTGACGAGGAGTCGTCCGAGGAGGAGGAGGAAGTGGCTAACCTTTGTCTCGTGGCCATTGATGATGATCTAAAGGTAAACCTCAACTCATCTAATTTTGATTTTACCTATGATGAACTTAATGATGCATATAATGAGTTGCAAGAGGTCTATGATGAGTTAGTTGAAAATTTTAAAGAGTCAATTTTGAGAAATAAGAAATATATTTCTAATTTTAAAATTCAAAACGAGTCTCTTTCAAAATTTAACTCGGAATTGGAAAAGACGATTTTTGTAACCCCCTTAACCCGGCCTAGACGGTTGACCCGAATTAAGAAAGTCACACGGGGAAAACCAAAGTCAACCCGAAAGTGAACCTTGATTAACGACCCTTTTCTTTTCTTTTTAAACTTGTCTAGATGCACATTAACCCTAGTTATGATCACTCAAACAACATGCTCAAAGATCATAAACATCAGAGATCAAACAGGGACCCAATTGAACGATTTATAACTTTAGGGACCAAATTGTAAATTCTATAAATTATGAGGTCTTAACCCAAATTAATGTTACCAACTTGTAATTATTCAGGTTTCATGCTTCTCTGTCAAATTTCAGCTCAAACGGACATCCCAAACTCATACAATTGCACAAACAAGTTTCAGGACCAAAATGCAAACATTCCAAAACATTTAACTGCCAATGTCAGCCCCCAACGGTCGGATGTTCCGAAACAGGGAGAGCCTGTTTCGAAACGCGGGGCCGTTCCGTAACGCGTTCCGAAACGAGGGCTTGCAGAGGACTTCCCGTTTCGAAACGGTGTCTCCCGTTTCGGACGCCTGGGCTACTACAAGGCACCCGTTTCGAAACGGTAACTACTGTTCCGATACGGCCTGCACATGATGCAGAAAATTGCTTGCTTAAACACACAATTGACCAACCAATCATGCTCCAAATGCTACCAAACTTTACAGCAAGTCATCCCACATACAAGAGACATATTTGCATCAACCATTCATCATAATATCATCATATATGAAAAGCCCCAAATCTAAAGGCATGCTTCCTACACAAGCAAACCATTCATGCACTAAAACCTCCAAAACCAAACACATAATGGCCAATTACAAAATCCAGCATTATTAACAACATTATGCAAACTTAGGGAGTTCAAAACATCTCCCAAGACATCCACATTGGTCCCCCATTGCCAAATGCCAAAAGCTAAAAGTGTTAAGAAACCTTTCCATACTTGAGCTTAGTTTCCACTTGATTGCTTGCCTTCCTTGCTGCCCTCAATGCACTTTAATGCTCTGCATTATTGGTTTAAGAAAAAGAGAGAGAGAGCGTAAGCAAAAGCTTAGTGAGGAATGCTCATTAAAACCATTCAATAATGCATTTATAAAACTCATTGATAAATCATGTTTCAAGCAACATTAGACATGTTCTTAAACATTTAAAAACAAGCATCTCATGCTTCAAGTATCGTTAAACATGCTCATAAACATTTCAACAAGCATCTCATGCTTCAAGTTCATAACAAGTCATATTGGCAACAAGTGACACATTTCACATAAGATCCACACATGGACTTTTAAACACCATTGTGATCTTATCCCCATGGACTTTTAAACACCATGGACCCATGGACTTTTAAACACCATGGCAAGGACCACACAAGGACTTTTAACCACCTTTGTGTCCTTAACAAGAATCATCCAAGGACTTTTAACCACCTTGATGTTCTTAAGTAACCAAGGCTTTCCAAGGAATTTTAACCACCTTGAGCCTTAACCAAGAACCAACCATGGACTTTTAAACACCATGTTGTTCTTAACCTTTCCAAGATCCACACAAGGACTTTTAACCACCTTTGTGATCTTAACCAAGAACCATCCAAGGACTTTTAACCACCTTGATGTTCTTAAATATACAAGGCTCACACAAGGACTTTTAACCACCTTTGTGACCTTAACATCACTTGCCAATATGCATCATTATCATCAATATATCCACTGTTTTAAAGCATTAAACCAAGCCATAAACATCATGCATCTTTAAGCATTAAACCACATTTAAACAATGTTCAAAAACAAGGAACTCTTACCTTGAGCTTCCTTCAACACATGGCTTAAAATCTCAGCAAATAAACATGCTAGATATGCTTTCAAAACAGATTTAAAATCATGCAAACAACACATTGCATACAACCAAAAACCATGGCCATCACTAAGAGAGTTTTTCCGAAAACTTACTCTTGAGTTTAGTTAAGTTGCTTAGACTTAAACTAAACTCCCAAACCTTCAAAACACTGGTTTCAAAGCCGAAAACCAAATTCCACTCACCGATTGCATTTCGCCTCTTGCCGAAACACAAATCAAGCTTCCGGATCACCACCACTTGGATCCAAAGATGACTCCCCTGTTTTAAACACATCAAAGCAAAGGATTAATGCATCATCATGCATTAATAGCTTCAATGAAAGCACCTAAACTCGCTGCTCTCATCCACACTCCATTTTCGGCCACCAAACACAACCGAAAATGCATCCAAACAACTCCTCAACAAAGCCCAGCCATAAACCATCAAAACTAAACATCCTTTAACATCATTTAACATCTAAAAAGAACCTAACAACATCCTTATACCTCCAGCAACATCAGATCCACAAGATCACTCCAAAAACAACCAAGGATCACAAGCTACACTTAGGAAATTCAACCTATCCGGGATTGCATTAATTAAAACACAATTCCTTATCAAATTATCATTCATTTAACATCAAAAACACACGTCAAATCACTGCTTTAACAGATCAAACGAAAATTCATCAAAAATCACCAAATCTTGCATTTTAAGCCAAGATCCATCACACAACTTTAAAACCACTTATAAATCGTCAATTAAGGATTGAGAACTTAGGAATTTCAGTAAAGAACTGAGAGTTTAGAGGAGAAGGACGTTCTTACCTCCAAACTTGAGTTTCTCCTCTTTTAGAACCAAAAAGCTTGAAGAATCAAGTAGTAAATGGTGAGGTTTTGTTGATGAGATGATTAGCAATCAAGAGAGGATTGAAAAGAGAGATTTAAGTGACAAAATCAGAAGAAAAACTCTGGAGAAAAGGTGTTTGGGTTGAGAGAAAATGAGAGAAAGGAAAATGAGATTTTAGGAAAAATTAGTTAGAAATAACTTCCCTCCACTTTCCTTTTGTTTAAAAATCAGAATTAAGTCATTAAATATCTTAGAAAAATCTGGAGAAACTCCCTTTGGGTAAATAGCTCCTTAAAGATTCAAAGTTTCAATCCTTTCTAAAACAGTCACGCAGTTTTCAAAAATTACATTTTGGTCACTAGCCAAAATGTCACCCTTCCAAACCTCATTTTGTAAAATTGATTTCACAGTTCACTTATATATATTAAAAGAGGAGTTTAGAACATTTTTCCATATTTTTAATGCAACCCGAACTAGGCTTTCCTAATTTCACCTTTTTATATTCGAACAACACTTTGACCGAACCGGTCAACGCCCAAACTTCCAAGCCCAAAACCGAGGCGTTACAACTCTCCCCCCTTAAGAAATTTCGTCCTCGAAATTTGCCTGAAGGAAAGAGATAAGGAAACTTCTTCAGCATGTCATCCTTCCTCTCCCACGTGGCTTCCTCAACACCACGATGCTTCCACAGCACCTTTACCAACTCAATGGTCTTGCCACGAAGAACCTTGCTATCCGAAACCAGAACCTTCACCGGTTCCTCTAAAATCATCTTTTATTATATATAAGTGAACTGTGAAATCAATTTTGGAAAATGAGGTTCGGAAGGGTGACATTTTGGCTAGTGACCAAAATGTAATTTTTGAAAGTTCAGTAACAGTTTTATAAAGGATTGAAACTTTGAATCTTTAAGGAGCTATTATTCCAAAAAGAGTTTCTCCAGATTTTTCTAAGATATTTTGAGGCTTTATTCTGATTTTAAAGTTTATGAAATGTGGAGGGAAATCATTTTTACCATTTCATAACTAACTTTCCATTTTCTCTCAATTTTCCTTTTCTCTCATTTTCTCTCCACCCAAACACATTTCTCCAGATTTTCTCTTCTGATTTTGTTGCCTAAATCTCTCATTTTAACTCTCTTTTGATTCCTAATCATCTCTACAACAAAACCTCTCAATTTGCAAGTTGTTTCATCAAGCTTTTTGGTTCTAAAAAGGAGAAATTCAAGTTTGGAGGTAAGAACGTCCTTCTCCTCTAAACTCTCAGTTCTTTACTGAAATTCCTAAGTTCTCAATCCTTGATTTGTGATTTGTTAAAGGCTTTTCAATTGAAATCTTGATTTTGGCTTAAAATGCAAGATTTGGTGATTTTGGTGGAATTTTCGTGTGATCTGTTTGGGCAGTGTTTTGAAGTGTCAAATTGATGTTAAATGAATGCTAAATTGATTAGAAGTTGAGGTTTAATTAATGCAATCCCGGATAGGTTGAATTTCCTAAGTTTGGCTTGAGTTTTTGGTTGTTTTTGGAGTGTTTTTGGTGATCTGTTATACCTGGAGGTATAAGGACGTGTTTGTGATTATTTTGGATGTTAATTGATGTTTAAAAATGGTTAGAAGTGATGGATCTTTGCTGGGTTAAGTTTTGGAAGTGTTTGAAGGTGATTTCGGTTGTGTTTGGTAGCAGAAATGTTGATTTTGTGATGAGCAGCGAGTTTGGTTGTGTTGCTGCTGTTCTTAATGCATAATGATGCATTAATCCTCTATTGTTATGTGCTTGAAACAGGGGAGTTTGATCCGCGAGCTTTAGAGGTGGTGCGGAAGGTTTCGGATGCTTGGAAGGCTTGTTGGCTAGCCTTGTTTTGTGTATCGGTGAGTGAAGTTGGGTTTTCAGCTTTTAAACCAAGGTTTGAAGGTTTTGGGAGCTTAGTTTAAGTCTAAACAACTTTGCTAAGCTCAAGAGTAAGTAAATGGATTTCTTTCTTGGTTTGTGTTATGAATTGGCTTTTTAGGCAATTGTGGTTGAGGTTTGAAATGCAAGGGTTTTGCATGATTTAAATTCTGTTTTGAAAGCATATTTTAGTATGGTTTAATGCTGGTTTTGAAAGCCATATGTGAAGGATGCTCAAGGTAAGAGATCCTTGGTTTTATACATTGAAAATGTGGTTTTGATGCATGGTGTTGCATGTTGTTTAATGGCTATGTGTAATGCTTTAAACAGTGAATTAATGATGCTAAATGATGGTTTTTGCATTATGGTTATGCATGTGAATCATTGGACTAATGTGGTAAGGTGGTTATATTGGCAAGTGATGTAAGTGGTTCTTGGTTCTTTAATCGGATATAGTTAGCCGGCTATAGGATTGGGTGCACCGTGAATAAAGTCGCCTTGGAGGTGGAGTGGTTAAGAGTGAACCGGTAAACTCCCTTCAAGTATCCTAACGAGATGGTTAAGGTCATAATGGAGGTTGAATGCCCATTCGAGGACCTTGGTTAAGCAAAGGTTATATGGTGGTTAAAAGTCCATATATGGGAACCTTATAGGGTGTCCCGGATCTCGTTAGTGATGTTATACAACTACCAATTGGTGAATGCAAAGGTTGTATGGTGGTTAAAAGTCCATACATGGGAACCTTGTGCATGTCAAGGTTGTATGGTGTTTAAAAGTCCATACATGGGAACCTTGGGAAAAGTGGAGGTTGTATGGTGTTTAAAAGTCCATACATGAGAACCTTGGGAAAAGTGGAGGTTGTATGGTGTTTGAAAGTCCATACATGGGAACCTCGGGAAAGCTAAGGTTGTATGGTGTTTAAAAGTCCATACATGGGAACCTTAGGATGGTGAGGTCAAATGGTGTTTAAAAGTCCATTGGAGACCTTGGATTGGTAGTGTGTATGAAGCGTGGGGGACAACGCTTGTGATCCGCGTATCCGATTGGGTGTTGAGTTGAAAAGTGAAAGTGGTTGATCACTTGGAGGCCAATATATTGTTCTTGTTTATAAAGAAGCATGAAATGCTTGAAATGATGCGTAATTGCATGTGAAGCATGAGATGCTTGAAAAGATGCATGGTTGCATGGAATGTGTATAATGCTTGTGAATGCATGTTACTTGTTAAGTTGAACAAGTGTTGATTATCATTTGGTAAATGATGCATGTGTGCATGAAATCTCTTAAATGCATTAGAGTCTTGTAAGACTTGTTTTAAAAGGCATGTGATGATGATGTTGTGGTTCATATATTGCCTTGGTTTAATGCATGTGTTGGATTACTTGAGTAAATGGTTTTAAAGGGTTTCTTGCTTGGAGTATTTTCAAGTATAAGAAAGGTATGTTGTGAAATGGAAGTGTTTTCCAAGGTTTTGAATTTAACTTTGCATATGGTGTTTATGCATGGAATGGTTAAATGGTTGAAATTGCAATTTGTGCTTTGAAAAGGGTTTTCTTAGCTTGCTAAGCTAAGGGTTGGTTTTCATGTATGTGCAATGCATGGTTTTAGTATGATGTTAAAAAGGGGTTTTCAAACTTTGTTTGGTAAACAAATCGAGTTGCTTTTCAAAGATGTTTTATGACTCGCTGCATTGATGGTGTTTTGGTTTTGAGCATTCCTCACTAAGCATTATGTGCTTACGCTCCTTTTTGTCCATCAATACAAATACTTGAAGTTTGGACAGCGAGAAGCAAGGGATTTAAGGGGGACTCCACTTGAGATGTATGTCTCGGTTAATAGCTATAGTTAATAAAGGCAATGGGGTAGAATCTCTCGGATTGATGTTTATGTGTTCGTATATGTTCGGACAAGTATGGTTTTATGTTGTTGATGTTGTTGGAACATGTTTTGGCTTTTATGAGTTTGAATTGAAAGTATGGTGTTTAAATGGTTGCTTGTGTAGGAAGCATATCCTTTGAATTGGGGCTTTTCATGAATGTTGGTATTTTGTTGAATTGTTGATGCAAGTATGTCTCTTATATGTTGATTAGTATGTTGGTAAAGTTTGGTGGCTTTTGGAGCATGTTTGGTTGGTCAATTGCATGTTTATGCATGCTTTTGGAGGTTTTCTGTGCAGGGTGTTTCGGAACAGTTCATACCGTTTCGGAACGGGTGCCTCAAACAAACCCAGGCGTCCGAAACGGGTGAGACCGTTCCGAAATGGTTTGGCTACTGCCAGTCCCCCGTTGCGGTATGTGTTGCGGAACGGCCCCGCGTTTCGAAACGGGCTCTGCCTGTTTCGGAACGGGTGACCGTTGGGGGCTGACATTGGCAGTTAAATGTTTTGAAAAGTTCGCATTTTGGTCCTAAAACTTGTTTGTGCAATTGTTTGAGTTTGGGATGTCCGTTTGAGCTGAAATTTGGCAGAGAAGCATGAAACTTGATTAATTTTAAGTTGGTAACTTAAAATCTGGTTAAGTCCTTAAAGTTTTCAGAATTTACATTTTGGTCCCTAAAGTTGTAAATTGTTCAATTGGGTCCCTGTTTGATCTCTGATGTTTATGATCTTTGAGTATGCTGTATGCATGATCACATCTAAGGTTAATGTGCATCTAGACAAGAGTAAAAAGAAAAAAAGGGTGGTTAATCAAGGTTGACTTTCGGGTTGACTTTGGTTTTCCCCGTGTGACTTTCTTAATTCGGGTCAACCGTCTGGGCCGGGTTAAGGGGGTTACATCCTCATCATAGGTCAAATCCGGATTCAATTCCACTTCTTCCATAGGCATCACATGTGAAGGATCAGATCTATACTTCCGGAGCATAGAAACATGAAACACATCATGAATCTTCTCCAACTCTTGAGGTAACCTCAACTTGTACGCATCAGGACCCACACGCTCAACCACCTCTTATGGTCCAATGTACCTAGGGCTCAACTTACCCTTCCGACCAAACCTCATCACCTTCTTCCAAGGCGAAACCTTCAAGAACACACGGTCACCCACCGCATACTCAATCTCCTTACGCTTCAAATCCGCGTAAGACTTTTGCCGATCAGAAGCTACCTTCAACCGCTCACAGATGAGCTTCACCTTGTCGGTGGTTCCCTTCAACAAAGCCGGCATCGAAACCAACTTTTGACCCGTTTCAGCCCAACAAAGAGGAGTCCTACACTTCCTCTCGTACAAAGCCTCATAAGGTGCCATTTGAATACTTGCCTGATAGCTATTGTTATAAGCAAACTCCACCAAAGGCAAATGCTTCTCCAAAGAGCCTTGGAACTCAATCACGCAGCACCTCAACATATCCTCCAAAATCTGGATAACACGCTCTGACTGACCATCCGACTGAGGATGATAAGATGTACTGAAATTCAACCTTGTACCCAAAGCTTGATGCAAACACTGCCAGAAACGCGATGTGAACCTCGGATCCCTATCCGACACAATAGACTTAGGCACACCATGCAGCCGCACAATCTCAGCAATGTACAGCTCTGCAAGCTTATCCAAGGAAAACGTAGTATGCACAGGCAAGAAATGCGCACACTTCGTCAGGCGATCTACAATCACCCAAACTGAATTCTTCATCGATGGTGACAAAGGTAAACCAGATACAAAATCAATGGTAACCCTTTCCCACTTCCACTCAGGGATTCTCAATGGTTGCAACAACCCTGAAGGAACCTGATGCTCAGCCTTAACCCGCTGACACACCAAACACTTGCTCAGAAACTATTAACATCCTTATACCTCCAGCAACATCAGATCCACAAGATCACCTCAAAACAATCAAGAATCACAAGCTAAACTTAGGAAACTCAACCTATCTGGGATTGCATTAATCAAAACTCAATTCCTTATCAATTTAGAGTTCATTTAACATCAAAAACACAGCTCAAATCACAGATTAATCAGATCTAACGAAAATCATCAAAAATCACCAAATCTTGCATTATAAGCCAAGATCCATTTCACAACTCAAAAGCCTTTAATAAAACATCAATTAAGGATTGAAAACTTAGGAATTTCAGTAAAGAACTGATAGTTTAGAGGAGAAGGACGTTCTTACCTCCAAACTTGAGTTTCTCCTCTTTTTGGAATCAAAAACCTTGATGAATCAAGTAGCAAATGATCAGGTTTTGTAGATACTATGATTAGGAATCAAAAGAGTGTTAAAAGGAGGAATTTAGGTGAGAAAATCAGATCAAATTCTCTGGAGAGAAAGTGTTTGGGTTGAGAGAAAATGAGAGAAAGAAAATGGAAAGTTAGTTATCCAAAATAGCCAAAATGGCTTTCCCTCCACTTTTAATATGTTTAAAATCAGAATTAAGTCTTAAAATATCTTAGAAAAATCTGGAGAAACTCCCTTTAGGTAAATAGCTCCTTAAAGATTCAAAGTTTCAACCCTTTATAAAACAGCCACAAAACTTTCGAAAATTACATTTTGGTCACTAGCCAAAATGTCACCCTTCCAAAACTCATTTTCAAAAATTGATTTCACAGTTCACTTAATTATATTAAAAGATGATTTTAGAACATTTTTCCATATTTTAAATGCAACCCGAACTAGGCTTTCCTAATTTCACCTCTTTAGATTCGAACAACACTTTGACCAACCGGTCAACGCCCAAAACTCCTAAGCCCAAAACCGGGGCGTTACAACTCTCCCCCCTTTAAGAAATTTCGTCCTCGAAATTTACCTGAAGGAAAGAGATAAGGAAACTGCTTCAGCATATCTTCCTTCCGCTCCCACGTGGCTTCCTCAACACCTCGATGCTTCCACAGCACCTTCACCAACTCAATGGTCTTGCCACGAAGAACCTTGCTATCCGAATCCAGAACCTTCACCGGTTCCTCATCATAGGTCAAGTCCGGATTCAAAACCACTTCCTCCACAGGCATCACATGCGAAGGATCAGATCTATACTTCCGGAGCATAGAAACATGGAACACATCATGAATCTTCTCCAACTCTTGAGGTAACCTCAACCGATACGCAACAGGACCCACACGCTCAACCACCTCATATGGTCCAATGTACCTAGGGCTCAACTTACCCTTCCGGCCAAACCTCATCACCTTCTTCCAAGGCGAAACCTTCAAGAACACACGGTCACCCACCGCATACTCTATCTCCTTACGCTTCAAATCCGCGTAAGACTTTTGCCGATCAGAGGCTGCCTTCAACCGCTCACAAATGAGCTTCACCTTCTCGGTGGTCCCTTTCAACAAAACCGGCATCGAAACCAACTTTTGACCAGTTTCAGCCCAACAAAGAGGAGTTCTACACTTCCTCCCGTACAAAGCCTCATAAGGTGCCATCTGTATACTCGCCCGATAACTATTGTTATAAGCGAACTCAACCAAAGGCAAATGCTTCTCCCAAGAACCTTGGAACTCAATCACGCAGCACCTCAACATATCCTCCAAAATCTGGATAACCCGCTCAGACTGACCATCCGACTGAGGATGATAGGATGTACTGAAATGCAACCTTGTACCCAGAGCTTGATGCAAACACTGCCAGAAACGCGATGTGAACCTCGGATCCCTATCCGACACAATCGACTTAGGCACACCATGCAGCCGCACAACCTCAGCAATGTACAGCTCTGCCAGCTTATCCAAAGAAAACGTAGTATGCACAGGCAAGAAATGCGCACACTTCGTCAGGCGATCCACAATCACCCAAACAGAATTCTTCTTTGATGGAGACAAAGGTAAACCAGATACAAAATCCATGGTAACCCTTTCCCACTTCCATTAAGGGATTTTCAACGGTTGCAACAACCCCAGAAGGAACCTGATGTTCAGCCTTAACTCGCTGACACACCAAACACTTGCTCGCAAACTCTGCAACATCCTTCTTCAAACCCACCCAATAGTACTCATCACAAAGATCACGATACATCTTAGTACTACCAGGGTGCATAGAAAAAGGACTACTATGACCTTCAGTCAGAATAGCACGCCTCAACTCAGCATCTGCAGGCACAACTATCCGACTCCCAAAACACAACACACCATCATCATTAAAGCAGAATTCCGAAGGCCTACCCTCCGCGATATCCTGAACATGAGACACCAAGGAATCGTCCAGCAACTGCTTTTCCTTGATCAATTGAACCAAAGATGGTTTCACTTGCAACTCAGCAACAAGACCACCATCTCGCGATATGCTCAAGCTAGCAAACATAGCCCTCAGCTCAACAGCTACCTTCCTACTCAAGGCATCCGCAACAACATTAGCTTTTCCAGGATGATACTCAATCGTCAGATCATAATCCTTGAGCAACTCCAACCAACGCTGCTGCCTAAGATTCAACTCCTTCTGAGACATTAGATACCTCAAACTCTTGTGATCTGTGTACATAGTACACTTCTCAACATACAGATAATGTCTCAAGATCTTCAGAGCAAAAACCACTGCAGCCAGCTCAATATCATGCATAGGGTAATTGCGCTCATGCACTTTCAACTGCCGCGATGCATAAGCCACCACCTTACCCTCTTGCATCAGCACACATCCCAAACCAACATAGGATGCATCACTATAGACCACAAACTCTTTCCCTTATTCAGGCTGAACCAAGATAGGAGCTTGCGTCAAAGCCGCCTTAAGCTTCTCAAAAGCCTGCTGTCTCGCTTCCGTCCACTCATACTTAACATCCTTTTGCAACAGCTTCGTCAAAGGAGCAACAATCTTGGAAAAACCATCCACAAACCTTCGGTAGTATCCCGCCAAACCAAGGAAACTACGGATCTCATGAACAGACTTAGGAACTTTCCAGTTCATCACCGCCTCAATCTTCTGAGGATCAACACGAATCCCCTCAGCTGAGACCACATGCCCAAGAAACACCACCTCCTTAAGCCAGAACTCACACTTGCTCAACTTAGCATAAAGGTGATTCTCCAACAAGGCTTGCAAAACAATCCTCAAATGCTCTTCGTGCTCCTCCTCAGTACGCGAGTACACGAGGATATCATCAATGAACACCACAACGAACTTGTCCAGGTATTCATGAAACACACGGTTCATCATATCCATGAAAGCAGCAGGAGCATTTGTCAAACCAAACGGCATCACAAGAAACTCATAATGCCCATACCTTGTCCTGAAAGCTGTCTTAGGCACATCCACATCCTTCACTTTCAACTGATAATACCCTGACCTCAAGTCAATCTTAGAGAACACAGCATCTCCCCAAAATTGATCAAAAAGATCATCAATCCTCGGCAAAGGATACCGATTCTTGATAGTCAACTTGTTCAGCTGATGGTAATCAATGCACATTCTCATAGTGCCATCTTTCTTCTTCACAAACAAGACCGGTGCTCCCCAAGGTGACACACTCGGCATCCTACTCGCCTCCAAGGTAGACACCACATTGGCAAGAAACTTCACATTCTCACCAACCACAACAACTTCATAATCATCCGCAAGCTTCAGCGAAACCCGCTTATTTTCACAATCTACCACAGCACGATGCTCAGCAAGCCAATCCATACCAAGGATCACATCAAAACCATAAAAGGGCAACTCCATAAGATCAACATGGAAAACATGTTCTTGAACAACCAAAGGACACCTTCTATAAAGCTTTCGAGTCACAACAGTTTCACCAAAAGAACTAGTGACACGAACACCAACATCCAAAGACTCAACAGGCAAACCAAGCAATTCAGCATGCTCACGCAAAATGTATGAATGCGTAGATCCAGAATCAATCAAAGAAAGCAATGACAAGGATTGCAAAGTAAAGGTACCTGCAATCACATCTGCATCATTCCTTCCCTCACGCTGAGCATACACCCTAGCTTGGCCTCCACCTTCAGGCTGAATAGCCACAACATGGGCTACTCCCCGACCACCTTCCTCTCGCCTCTGGAAATTACCACGGCCGCGCCCACGACCTCTCTGCGGTGCTGCAACAACAGGAGCACGCACCTGATCACCAGCCAACCTCGGACAATCTCGCCTCAAGTGGTCTACAGAACCACAATTCCAGCATCCATTACCAGCTGCCGCCACAGGAGCTTGCACCTCCCTCACAGCACGAGGATAGTCACGCTTCATGTGACCACGTGAACCACAGATCCAGCAAGCACTCGGATCAGCTCTAGCATTGCCTCCTCTAGCAGGTGCACCACCACCTCTCTTAGCTGAGGACTGATACTTCTGATCACGCTCCCTCTTGTTCCGTCCACCTCCGGAACTAAACTCAGCTGATCTCTTTCCAGCACTTGCTCAAGCACCTTTCGCAGATAAACCCAAGTTCATCTCTATATCCTTGGCTCGGCCCACCAACACATCAAAATCATCGTACTCAGTGGCCAGCACATACATTTTCACATCCGTCACAAGACCATAACGGAACCTCTCGCACCTTGCTCGTTCATCAGGTATCAGCTCCGGTGCATACTGACTGAGTCGCACAAACTGCAACTCATACTCAGCCACACTCATGCTCCCTTGGGTAAGAGACATGAATTCACGCTTCTTCTAATCAAGATATCTCACTCCCAGATATCTCCTCTTGAACACATTCTGAAAGAATGTCCAAGTAACATCAGCTTTAGCCATTCCAGCTATAGTGGTCGTCCACCACGTATACGCATCGTCCTGCAGCAAGGACACAACACAAAACAGCTTTTGCACATCCGTGCAGCTCATCTGACCCAAGATACGCTTGGTACTCTCTAGCCAAGCTTCAGAACTCTCAGCTGACATACCCCTGAACTCAGTCCCACCAAGACTGCGCAGACGCTCCAAAGGTAGTCTAACTCCAGCATCTCCCTGATGCCCAGCTCCTTGAGCTCCAGCTACTGCTGCTCGAAAAGCACCCGCAATAGCTTGTACCAACATAGACATATCAGGCATAGCTTGCCCCTGACCAACCTCTGGTCCAGCAGCTCCAGCACCAGCTGCAGCTTCAGCTCTCTCACCTCCAGCACCACCACCAGGTGGAGGAGGGGATAACACCGCACTACCCGTGTTCTCTTCGTTCTCGTTCTCATTAGGAGCCGTAGCTCGCACACTACCTCGTAACTCTCTACGTGGTGCCATACTATTACCATGCAATCACAATGCAAATAAAAACAAAGTCAGGCCCAACAAGGTAAGCAATCCAAGTATTCAAGCTCAATTTCATTCAAAATCAACAACATTTCATTAGCTTCGATTTGGCAATGGGTACCCACATCATGCTACATCACAACATACAACTCAATTGCATCCAAATCACAAGCCACTAAACATGCTTTCGATCAACAAGCATACAAGGCAAACATACTTCAATCATGCATACATTCATTCCCAATTACTCGAGAACTCAGCTCTGATACCACCAAATGTAACCCCCTTAACCCGGCCTAGACGGTTGACCCGAATTAAGAAAGTCACACGGGGAAAACGAAAGTCAACCCGAAAGTCAACCTTGATTAACGACCCTTTTTTTTCTTTTTAATCTTGTCTAGATGCACATTAACCCTAATTATGATCACTCAACAACATTATCAAAGATCACAAGCATTAGAGATCAAACAGGGACCCAATTGAACAAATTACAACTTTAGGGACCAAATTGTAATTTCTGATAATTAGGAGGACTTAACCAAAATTAAAGTTACCAACTTAAAATTAGTCAGGTTTCATGCTTCTCTGTGAAATTTCAGCTCAAAAGGACTTCCCGAACTCATACAATTTCACAAACAAGATTTAGGACTAAAACGCAAACAATTCAAAACATTTAACTGCCAATGTCAGCCCCCAACGGTCACCCGTTCCGGAACAAGCAGACCCCGTTTCGAAACACGGGCCATTCCGCAACGCGTACCGGAACATGGGCTGGCAGTAGCCAAACCGTTTCGAAACGGTGCCTACCGTTTCGGACGCCTGGGTTCATTCAAGGCACCCGTTCTGGAACGGTGTGCACTGTTCTGAAACACCCTGCACAGATTGCAGCATAAAGCTCACTTAAACATGCAATTGATCATTCAAACATGCTCCAAATGCTACCAAACTTTACCAGCATGCAATTCAACATATATGAGACTTACAAGCATCAACAAATCAACAAAATAACACCATATGCAAAAAGCCCCAAATCTATAGGCATGCTTCCTACACAAGCAAACCATTCAAGCACAAACTTCCAATTCAAGCATGTAAAGGCCAAACACAAAATCCGGCATTCTCAACAACATTCAACATACTTAGGGAGTTCAAAACCTCTCCCAAAACATACACATAGGTCCCCCATTGCCAAATTACCAAAAGCTAAAAATGTACTTATGAAACCTTCCATACTTTGAGCTTTACTTTCACTTGAATACTTGCCCTCCTTGCTGCCCTCAAAGCACTCTAGTGTTCTGCATTATTGATTTAAGGAAACGAAAGAGAGCGTAAGCCAAAGCTTAGTGAGGAATGCTCATAAAACCATTCAATAATGCATTTATAAAACATTTATAAATCATGCTTCAAATCATCAATTGCACATGCTCAAAAGCATACTTAAAACAAGCATCTCATGCTTCATATCATATAAGTCATATTGGCCACAAGTGATAGGTTCCATTTCTTTAAAAACAAGTTCATCAACTTTCACCCCAAGGACTTTTAAACACCTTGGCCCCAAGGACATTTAAACACCTTGGCCATGGACTTTTAAACACCATGAAAGAGTACCACACAAGGACTTTTAACCACCTTTGTGTCCGTAGCAAGTTTCACCCCAAGGACTTTTAAACACCTTGGCCCCAAGGACTTTTAAACACCTTGGCCCCATGGACTTTTAAACACCATGGCCCCATGGACTTTTAAACACCATGGAAAGGATCACACAAGGACTTTTAACCACCTTTGTGTCCGTAGCAAGAATCATCCAAGGACTTTTAACCACCTTGATGTTCTTAAGTAAACAATGCTCACTTAAGGACTTTTAACCACCTTAGTGACCTTAACCTTTTCAAAACATCACTTGCCAATATACATCATTTTCATCATTTAATCCACTGTTTTAAAGCATTAAACCAAGCCATATTCATCATGCATTTAAAAGCATCAAACCACATTTTATCAATGTACAAAAACAAGGAACTCTTACCTTGAGCTTCCTTCAACATATGGCTTACAGAAACAGCAAATACCATGCTAAAACATGCTTTCAAAACAGTATTTAAATCATGCAATAAACCACATTGCATCACAACAAAATCATGGCCACCACTAGAGAGTATTTCCGAAAACTTACACTTGAGCTTAGCAAAGTTGTTTAGACTTAAACTATGCTCCCAAGACATTGGTTTCAAAGCTGAAAACCCAATTTCACTCACCGATTCCACTTCGCCTCTTGCCGAAGCACCAAATCAAGCTTCCGGATCAACAACTCTTGGATCCAAAGATGCCTCCCCTGTTTTAACACATCAAAGCAGAGGATTAATGCATCATCATGCATTAATTGCTTCAATGAAAGCTCCTAAACTCGCTGCTCTCATCCAACCTCCATTTTCGGCCACCAAACACAACCGAAAATGCATCCAAACCACTTCTCAACAAAGCCCAGCCACAAACCATCAAAACCAAACATCTATTAACATCATTTAACATCTAAAAAGAACCTATTAACATCCTTATACCTCCAGCAACATCAGATCCACAAGATCACCTCAAAACAATCAAGAATCACAAGCTAAACTTAGGAAACTCAACCTATCCGGGATTGCATTAATCAAAACTCAATTCCTTATCAATTTAGAGTTCATTTAACATCAAAAACACATCTCAAATCACAGATTAATCAGATCTAACGAAAATCATCAAAAATCACCAAATCTTGCATTATAAGCCAAGATCCATTTCACAACTCAAAAGCCTTTAATAAAGCATCAATTAAGGATTGAAAACTTAGGAATTTCAGTAAAGAACTGATAGATTAGAGGAGAAGGACGTTCTTACCCCCAAACTTGAGTTTCTCCTCTTTTTGGAATCAAAAACCTTGATGCATCAAGTAGCAAATGATGAGGTTTTGTAGATACTATGATTAGGAATCAAAAGAGAGTTGAAAGGATGAATTTAGGTGAGAAAATCAGATCAAATTCTCTGGAGAGAAAGTGTTTGGGTTGAGAGAAAATGAGAGAAAGAAAATGGAAAGTTAGTTATCCAAAATAGCCAAAATGGCTTTCCCTCCACTTTTAATATGTTTAAAATCAGAATTAAGTCTTAAAATATCTTAGAAAAATCTGGAGAAACTCCCTTTGGGTAAATAGCTCCTTAAAGATTCAAAGTTTCAACCCTTTATAAAACAGCCACAAAACTTTCGAAAATTACATTTTGGTCACTAGCCAAAATGTCACCCTTCCAAAACTCATATTCCAAAATTGATTTCACAGTTCACTTAATTATATTAAAAGATGATTTTAGAACATTTTTCCATATTTTTAATGCAACCCGAACTAGGCTTTCCTAATTTCACCTCTTTAGATTCGAACAGCACTTTGACCAACCGGTCAACACCCAAAACTCCTAAGCCCAAAACCGGGGCGTTAAACCTCTCCCCCCCTTAAGAAATTTCGTCCTCGAAATTTACCTGAAGGAAAGAGATAAGGAAACTGCTTCAGCATATCTTCCTTCCGCTCCCACGTGGCTTCCTCAACACCTCGATGCTTCCACAGCACCTTCACCAACTCAATGGTCTTGCCACGAAGAACCTTGCTATCCGAATCCAGAACCTTCACCGGTTCCTCATCATAGGTCAAGTCCGGATTCAAAACCACTTCCTCCACAGGCATCACATGCGAAGGATCAGATCTATACTTCCGGAGCATAGAAACATGGAACACATCATGAATCTTCTCCAACTCTTGAGGTAACCTCAACCGATACGCAACAGGACCCACACGCTCAACCACCTCATATGGTCCAATGTACCTAGGGCTCAACTTACCCTTCCGGCCAAACCTCATCACCTTCTTCCAAGGCGAAACCTTCAAGAACACACGGTCACCCACCACATACTCTATCTCTTTACGCTTCAAATCCGCGTAAGACTTTTGCCGATGAGAGGCTGCCTTCAACCGCTCACAAATGAGCTTCACCTTCTCGGTGGTCCCTTTCAACAAAACCGGCATCGAAACCAACTTTTGACCAGTTTCAGCCCAACAAAGAGGAGTTCTACACTTCCTCCCGTACAAAGCCTCATAAGGTGCCATCTGTATACTTGCCTGATAACTATTGTTATAAGCGAACTCAACCAAAGGCAGATGCTTCTCCCAAGAACCTTGGAACTCAATCACGCAGGACCTCAACATATCCTCCAAAATCTGGATAACCTGCTCAGACTGACCATCCGACTGAGGATGATAGGATGTACTGAAATGCAACCTTGTACCCAGAGCTTGATGCAAACACTGCCAGAAACGCGATGTGAACCTCGGATCCCTATCCGACACAATCGACTTAGGCACACCATGCAGCCGCACAACCTCAACAATGTACAGCTCTGCCAGCTTATCCAAAGAAAACGTAGTATGCACCGGCAAGAAATGCGCACACTTCGTCAGGCGATCCACAATCACCCAAACAGAATTCTTCTTTGATGGAGACAAAGGTAAACCAGATACAAAATCCATGGTAACCCTTTCCCACTTCCATTAAGGGATTTTCAACGGTTGCAACAACCCAGAAGGAACCTGATGTTCAGCCTTAACTCGCTGACACACCAAACACTTGCTCGCAAACTCTGCAACATCCTTCTTCAAACCCACCCAATAGTACTCATCACGAAGATCACGATACATCTTAGTATTACCAGGGTGCATAGCAAAAGGACTACTATGACCTTCAGTCAGAATAGCACGCCTCAACTCAGCATCTGCAGGCACTACTATCCGACTCCCAAAACACAACACACCATCATCATTAAAGCAGAATTCCGAAGGCCTACCCTCCGTGATATCCTGAACATGAGACACCAAGGAATCGTCCAGCAACTGCTTTTCCTTGATCAATTGAACCAAAGATGGTTTCACTTGCAACTCAGCAACAAGACCACCATCTCGCGATATGCTCAAGCTAGCAAACATAGCCCTCAGCTCAACAGCTACCTTCCTACTCAAGGCATCCGCAACAACATTAGCTTTTCCAGGATGATACTCAATCGTCAGATCATAATCCTTGAGCAACTCCAACCAACGCCGCTGCCTAAGATTCAACTCCTTCTGAGACATCAGATACCTCAAACTCTTGTGATCTGTGTACACAGTACACTTCTCACCATACAGATAATGTCTCCAGATCTTCAGAGCAAAAACCACTGCAGCCAGCTCAATATCATGCGTAGGGTAATTGCGCTCATGCACTTTCAACTGCCGCGATGCATAAGCCACCACCTTACCCTCTTGCATCAGCACACATCCCAAACCAACATAGGATGCATCACTATAGACCACAAACTCTTTCCCTAATTCAGGCTGAACCAAGATAGGAGCTTGCGTCAAAGCCGCCTTAAGCTTCTCAAAAGCCTGCTGTCTCGCTTCCGTCCACTCATACTTAACATCCTTTTGCAACAGCTTCGTCAAAGGAGCAACAATCTTGGAAAAACCATCCACAAACCTTCGGTAGTATCCCGCCAAACCAAGGAAACTACGGATCTCATGAACAGACTTAGGAACTTTCCAGTTCATCACCGCCTCAATCTTCTAAGGATCAACACGAATCCCCTCAGCTGAGACCACATGCCCAAGAAACACCACCTCCTTAAGCCAGAACTCACACTTGCTCAACTTAGCATAAAGCTGATTCTCCAACAAGGCTTGCAAAACAATCCTCAAATGCTCTTCGTGCTCCTCCTCAGTACGTGAGTACACGAGGATATCATCAATGAACACCACAACGAACTTGTCCAGGTATTCATGAAACACACGGTTCATCATATCCATGAAAGCAGCAGTAGCATTTGTCAAAACCAAACGGCATCACAAGAAACTCATATTGGCCAAAAGCATCTGCTCAAAAGCCTTGTTGATGAACCGTGTGTTTCATGAATACCTGGACAAGTTCGTTGTGGTGTTCATTGATGATATCCTCGTGTACTCGCGTACTGAGAAGGAGCACGAAGAGCATTTGAGGATTGTTTTGCAAGCCTTGTTGGAGAATCAGCTTTATGCTAAGTTGAGCAAGTGTGAGTTCTGGCTTAAGGAGGTGGTGTTTCTTGGGCATGTGGTCTCAGCTGAGGGGATTCGTGTTGATCCTCAGAAGATTGAGGAGGTGATGAACTGGAAAGTTCCTAAGTCTGTTCATGAGATCCGTAGTTTCCTTGGTTTGGCGGGATACTACCGAAGGTTTGTGGATGGTTTTTCCAAGATTGCTGCTCCTTTGACGAAGCTGTTGCAAAAGGATGTTAAGTATGAGTGGACGGAAGCGAGACAGCAGGCTTTTGAGAAGCTTAAGGCGGCTTTGACGCAAGCTCCTATCTTGGTTCAGCCTGAATCAGGGAAAGAGTTTGTGGTCTATAGTGATGCATCCTATGTTGGTTTGGGATGTGTGCTGATGCAAGAGGGTAAGGTGGTGGCTTATGCATCGCGGCAGTTGAAAGTGCATGAGCGCAATTACCCTACGCATGATATTGAGCTGGCTGCAGTGGTTTTTGCTCTGAAGATCTGGAGACATTATCTATATGGTGAGAAGTGTACTGTGTACACAGATCACAAGAGTTTGAGGTATCTGATGTCTCAGAAGGAGTTGAATCTTAGGCAACGGCGTTGGTTGGAGTTGCTCAAGGATTATGATCTGACGATTGAGTATCATCCTGGAAAAGCTAATGTTGTTGCGGATGCCTTGAGTAGGAAGGTAGCTGTTGAGCTGAGGGCTATGTTTGCTAGCTTGAGCATATCGCGAGATGGTGGTCTTGTTGCTGAGTTGCAAGTGAAACCATCTTTGGTTCAATTGATCAAGGAAAAGCAGTTGCTGGACGATTCCTTGGTGTCTCATGTTCAGGATATCGCGGAGGGTAGGCCTTCGGAATTCTGCTTTAATGATGATGGTGTGTTTTGTTTTGGGAGTCGGATAGTAGTGCCTGCAGATGCTGAGTTGAGGCGTGCTATTCTGACTGAAGGTCATAGTAGTCTTTTTGCTATGCACCCTGGTAGTACTAAGATGTATCGTGATCTTCGTGATGAGTACTATTGGGTGGGTTTGAAGAAGGATGTTGCAGAGTTTGTGAGCAAGTGTTTGGTGTGTCAGCGAGTTAAGGTTGAACATCAGGTTCCTTCTGGGTTGTTGCAACCGTTGAAAATCCCTGAATGGAAGTGGGAAAGGGTTACCATGGATTTTGTATCTGGTTTACCTTTGTCTCCATCAAAGAAGAATTCTGTTTGGGTGATTGTGGATCGCCTGACGAAGTGTGCACATTTCTTGCATGTGCATACTACGTTTTCTTTGGATAAGCTGGCAGAGCTGTACATTGCTAAGGTTGTGCGGCTGCATGGTGTGCCTAAGTCGATTGTGTCGGATAGGGATCCGAGGTTCACATCGCGTTTCTGGCAGTGTTTGCATCAAGCTCTGGGTACAAGGTTGCATTTCAGTACATCCTATCATCCTCAGTCGGATGGTCAGTCTGAGCAGGTTATCCAGATTTTGGAGGATATGTTGAGGTGTTGCGTGATTGAGTTCCAAGGTTCTTGGGAGAAGCATCTGCCTTTGGTTGAGTTGCTTATAACAATAGTTATCAGGCGAGTATACAGATGGCACCTTATGAGGCTTTGTACGGGAGGAAGTGTAGAACTCCTCTTTGTTGGGCTGAAACTGGTCAAAAGTTTGTTTCGATGCCGGTTTTGTTGAAAGGGACCACCGAGAAGGTGAAGCTCATTTGTGAGCGGTTGAAGGCAGCCTCTGATCGGCAAAAGTCTTACGCGGATTTGAAGCGTAAGGAGATAGAGTATGCGGTGGGTGACCGTGTGTTCTTGAAGGTTTCACCTTGGAAGAAGGTGATGAGGTTTTGCCGGAAGGGTAAGTTGAGCCCTAGGTACATTGGACCATATGAGGTGGTTGAGCGTGTGGGTCTTGTTGCGTATCGGTTGAGGTTACCTCAAGAGTTGGAGAAGATTCATGATGTGTTCCATGTTTCTATGCTCCGGAAGTATAGATCTGATCCTTCGCATGTGATGCCTGTGGAGGAAGTGGTTTTGAATCCGGACTTGACCTATGATGAGGAACCGGTGAAGGTTCTGGATTCGGATAGCAAGGTTCTTCGTGGCAAGACCATTGAGTTGGTGAAGGTGCTGTGGAAGCATCGAGGTGTTGTGGAAGCCACGTGGGAGCGGAAGGAAGATATGCTGAAGCAGTTTCCTTATCTCTTTCCTTCAGGTAAATTTCGAGGACGAAATTTCTTAAGGGGGGAGAGTTGTAACGCCCCGGTTTTGGGCTTAGGAGTTTTGGGCGTTGACCGGTTGGTCAAAGTGCTGTTCGAATCTAAAGAAGTGAAATTAGGAAAGCCTAGTTCGGGTTGCATTAAAAATATGGAAAAATGTTCTAAAATCATCTTTTAATATAATTACGTGAACTGTGAAATCAATTTTGGAAAATGAGTTTTGGAAGGGTGACATTTTGGCTAGTGACCAAAATGTAATTTTCGAAAGTTTTGTGGCTATTTTATAAAGGGTTGAAACTTTGAATCTTTAAGGAGCTATTTACCCAAAGGGAGTTTCTCCAGATTTTTCTAAGATATTTTAAGACTTAATTCTGATTTTAAACATATTAAAAGTGGAGGGAAAGCCATTTTGGCTATTTTGGATAACTAACTTTCCATTTTCTTTCTCTCATTTTCTCTCAACCCAAACACTTTCTCTCCAGAGAATTTGATCTGATTTTCTCACCTAAATTCCTCCTTTCAACTCTCTTTTGATTCCTAATCATAGTATCTACAAAACCTCATCATTTGCTACTTGATTCATCAAGGTTTTTGATTCCAAAAAGAGGAGAAACTCAAGTTTGGAGGTAAGAACGTCCTTCTCCTCTAAACTATCAGTTCATTACTGAAATTCCTAAGTTTTCAATCCTTAATTGATGTTTTATTAAAGGCTTTTGAGTTGTGAAATGGATCTTGGCTTATAATGCAAGATTTGGTGATTTTTGATGATTTTCGTTAGATCTGATTAATCTGTGATTTGAGATGTGCTTTTGATGTTAAATGAACTCTAAATTGATAAGGAATTGAGTTTTGATTAATGCAATCCCGGATAGGTTGAGTTTCCTAAGTTTAGCTTGTGATTCTTGATTGTTTTGAGGTGATCTTGTGGAATTGATGTTGCTGGAGGTATAAGGATGTTAATAGGTTCTTTTTAGATGTTAAATGATGTTAATAGATGTTTGGTTTTGATGGTTTGTGGCTGGGCTTTGTTGAGAAGTGGTTTGGATGCATTTTCGGTTGTGTTTGGTGGCCGAAAATGGAGGTTGGATGAGAGCACCGAGTTTAGGTGCTTTCATTGAAGCAATTAATGCATGATGATGCATTAATCCTCTGCTTTGATGTGTTAAAACAGGGGAGGCATCTTTGGATCCAAGAGTTGTTGATCCGGAAGCTTGATTTGGTGCTTCGGCAAGAGGCGAAGTGGAATCGGTGAGTGAAATTGGGTTTTCGGCTTTGAAACCAATGTCTTGGGAGCTTAGTTTAAGTGTAAACAACTTTGCTAAGCTCAAGTGTAAGTTTTCGGAAATACTCTCTAGTGGTGGCCATGATTTTGTTGTGATGCAATGTGGTTTATTGCATGATTTAAATACTGTTTTGAAAGCATGTTTTAGCATGGTATTTGCTATTTCTGTAAGCCATATGTTGAAGGAAGCTCAAGGTAAGAGTTCCTTGTTTTTGTACATTGATAAAATGTGGTTTGATGCTTTTAAATGCATGATGAATATGGCTTGGTTTAATGCTTTAAAATAGTGGATTAAATGATGAAAATGATGTATATTGGCAAGTGATGTTTTGAAAAGGTTAAGGTCACTAAGGTGGTTAAAAGTCCTTGAGTGAGCCTTGTTTACTTAAGAACATCAAGGTGGTTAAAAGTCCTTGGATGATTCTTGCTACGGACACAAAGGTGGTTAAAAGTCCTTGTGTGATCCTTTCCATGGTGTTTAAAAGTCCATGGGGCCATGGTGTTTAAAGAAATGGAACCTATCACTTGTGGCCAATATGACTTATATGATATGAAGCATGAG
Source organism: Hibiscus tridactylites (assembly GCA_958450335.1). NCBI lineage: Eukaryota > Viridiplantae > Streptophyta > Magnoliopsida > Malvales > Malvaceae > Hibiscus > Hibiscus tridactylites. Next base: position 71,442,513 of record OY288271.1, read on the forward strand.
ATGCTTGTTTTAAGTATGCTTTTGAGCATGTGCATTTGATGATTTGAAGCATGATTTATAAATGTTTTATAAATGCATTATTGAATGGTTTTATGAGCATTCCTCACTAAGCTTTGGCTTACGCTCTCTTTCGTTTTCTTAAATCAATAATGCAGAACACTAGAGTGCTTTGAGGGCAGCAAGGAGGGCAAGTATTCAAGTGAAAGTAAAGCTCAAAGTATGGAAGGTTTCATAAGTACATTTTTATCTTTTGGTAATTTGGCAATGGGGGACCTATGTGTATGTTTTGGGAGAGGTTTTGAACTCCCTAAGTATGTTGAATGTTGTTGAGAATGCTGGATTTTGTGTTTGGCCTTTACATGCTTGAATTGGAAGTTTGTGCTTGAATGGTTTGCTTGTGTAGGAAGCATGCCTATAGATTTGGGGCTTTTTGCATATGGTGTTATTTTGTTGATTTGTTGATGCTTGTAAGTCTCATATATGTTGAATTGCATGCTGGTAAAGTTTGGTAGCATTTGGAGCATGTTTGAATGATCAATTGCATGTTTAAGTGAGCTTTATGCTGCAATCTGTGCAGGGTGTTTCGGAACAGTGCACACCGTTCCGGAACGGGTGCCTTGAATGAACCTAGGCGTCCGAAATGGTAGGCACCGTTTCGAAACGGTTTGGCTACTGCCAGCCCGTGTTCCGGTACGCGTTGCGGAACGACCCGTGTTTCGAAACGGGGTCTGCTTGTTCCGGAACGGGTGACCGTTGGGGGCTGACATTGGCAGTTAAATGTTTTGAATTGTTTGCGTTTTAGTCCTGAATCTTGTTTGTGCAATTGTATGAGTTCGGGAAGTCATTTTGAGCTGAAATTTCACAGAGAAGCATGAAACCTGACTAATTTTAAGTTGGTAACTTTAATTTGGGTTAAGTGCTGTTCGAATCTAAAGAGGGGAGAGATGTAACGCCCCGGTTTTGAGCTGCAATTGTATGAGGACGAAATTTCTTAAGGGGGGAGAGTTGTAACGCCCCGGTTTTGGGCTTAGGAGTTTTGGGCGTTGACCGGTTGGTCAAAGTGCTGTTCGAATCTAAAGAGGTGAAATTAGGAAAGCCTAGTTCGGGTTGCATTAAAAATATGGAAAAATGTTCTAAAATCATCTTTTAATATAATTAAGTGAACTGTAAAATCAATTTTGGAAAATGAGTTTTGGAAGGGTGACATTTTGGCCAGTGACCAAAATGTAATTTTTGAAAGTTTTGTGGCTGTTTTATAAAGGGTTGAAACTTTGAATCTTTAAGGAGCTATTTACCCAAAGGGAGTTTCTCCAGATTTTTCTAAGATATTTTAAGACTTAATTCTGATTTTAAACATATTAAAAGTGGAGGGAAAGCCATTTTGGCTATTTTGGATAACTAACTTTCTAATTTCTTTCTCTCATTTTCTCTCAACCCAAACACTTTCTCTCCAGAGAATTTGATCTGATTTTCTCACCTAAATTCCTCCTTTCAACTCTCTTTTGATTCCTAATCATAGTATCTACAAAACCTCATCATTTGCTACTTGATTCATCAAGGTTTTTGATTCCAAAAAGAGGAGAAACTCAAGTTTGGAGGTAAGAACGTCCTTCTCCTCTAAACTATCAGTTCTTTACTGAAATTCCTAAGTTTTCAATCCTTAATTGATGTTTTATTAAAGGCTTTTGAGTTGTGAAATGGATCTTGGCCTATAATGCAAGATATGGTGATTTTTGATGATTTTCGTTAGATCTGATTAATCTGTGATTTGAGATGTGTTTTTGATGTTAAATGAACTCTAAATTGATAAGGAATTGAGTTTTGATTAATGCAATCCCGGATAGGTTGAGTTTTCTAAGTTTAGCTTGTGATTCTTGATTGTTTTGAGGTGATGTTGTGGATCTGATGTTGCTGGAGGTATAAGGATGTTAATAGGTTCTTTTTAGATGTTAAATGATGTTAATAGATGTTTGGTTTTGATGGTTTGTGGCTGGGCTTTGTTGAGAAGTGGTTTGGATGCATTTTCGGTTGTGTTTGGTGGCCGAAAATGGAGGTTGGATGAGAGCACCGAGTTTAGGTGCTTTCATTGAAGCAATTAATGCATGATGATGCATTAATCCTCTGCTTTGATGTGTTAAAACAGGGGAGGCATCTTTGGATCCTAGAGTTGTTGATTCGGAAGCTTGATTTGGTGCTTCGGCAAGAGGCGAAGTGGAATCGGTGAGTGAAATTGGGTTTTCGGCTTTGAAACCAATGTCTTGGGAGCTTAGTTTAAGTCTAAACAACTTTGCTAAGCTCAAGTGTAAGTTTTTGGAAATACTCTCTAGTGGTGGCCATGATTTTGTTGTGATGCAATGTGGTTTATTGCATGATTTAAATACTGTTTTGAAAGCATGTTTTAGCAAGGTATTTGCTGTTTCTGTAAGCCATATGTTGAAGGAAGCTCAAGGTAAGAGTTCCTTGTTTTTGTACATTGATAAAATGTGGTTTGATGCTTTTAAATGCATGATGAATATGGCTTGGTTTAATGCTTTAAAACAGTGGATTAAATGATGAAAATGATGTATATTGGCAAGTGATGTTTTGAAAAGGTTAAGGTCACTAAGGTGGTTAAAAGTCCTTGAGTGAGCCTTGTTTACTTAAGAACATCAAGGTGGTTAAAAGTCCTTGGATGATTCATGCTACGGACACAAAGGTGGTTAAAAGTCCTTGTGTGATCCTTTCCATGGTGTTTAAAAGTCCATGGGGCCATGGTGTTTAAAAGTCCATGGGGCCAAGGTGTTTAAAAGTCCTTGGGGCCAAGGTGTTTAAAAGTCCTTGGGGTGAAACTTGTTACGGACACAAAGGTGGTTAAAAGTCCTTGTGTGGTCCTCATTCATGGTGTTTAAAAGTCCATGGCCAAGGTGTTTAAAAGTCCTTGGGGCCAAGGTGTTTAAAAGTCCTTGGGGTGAAAGTTGATGAACTTGTTTTTAAAGAAATGGAACCTATCACTTGTGGCCAATATGACTTATATGATATGAAGCATGAGATGCTTGTTTTAAGTATGCTTTTGAGCATGTGCAATTGATGATTTGAAGCATGATTTATAAATGTTTTATAAATGCATTATTGAATGGTTTTATGAGCATTCCTCACTAAGCTTTGGCTTACGTTCTCTTTCGTTTTCTTAAATCAATAATGCAGAACACTAGAGTGCTTTGAGGGCAGCAAGGAGGGCAAGTATTCAAGTGAAAGTAAAGTTCAAAGTATGGAAGGTTTCATAAGTACATTTTTAGCTTTTGGTAATTTGGCAATGGGGGACCTATGTGTATGTTTTGGGAGAGGTTTTGAACTCCCTAAGTATGTTGAATGTTGTTGAGAATGCTGGATTTTGTGTTTGGCCTTTACATGCTTGAATTGGAAGTTTGTGCTTGAATGGTTTGCTTGTGTAGGAAGCATGCCTATAGATTTGGGGCTTTTTGCATATGGTGTTATTTTGTTGATTTGTTGATGCTTGTAAGTCTCATATATGTTGAATTGCATGCTGGTAAAGTTTGGTAGCATTTGGAGCATGTTTGAATGATCAATTGCATGTTTAAGTGAGCTTTATGCTGCAATCTGTGCAGGGTGTTTCGGAACGGTGCACACCGTTCCGGAACGGGTGCCTTGAATGAACCCAGGCGTCCGAAACGGTAGGCACCGTTTCGAAAAGGTTTGGCTACTACCAGCCCGTGTTCCGGTACGCGTTGCGGAACGGCACGTGTTTCGAAACGGGGTCTACTTGTTCCGGAACGGGTGACCGTTGGGGGCTGACATTGGCAGTTAAATGTTTTGAATTGTTTGCGTTTTAGTCCTGAATCTTGTTTGTGCAATTGTATGAGTTCGGGAAGTCATTTTGAGCTGAAATTTCACAGAGAAGCATGAAACCTGACTAATTTTAAGTTGGTAACTTTAATTTGGGTTAAGTCCTCCTAATTTTCTGAAATTACAATTTGGTCCCTAAAGTTATAATTTGTTCAATTGGGTCCCTGTTTGATCTCTGATGCTTGTGATCTTTGAATATGTTGTTGAGTGATCACAATTAGGGTTAATGTGCATCTAGACAAGATTAAAAAGAAAAAAAAAGGGTCGTTAATCAAGGTTGACTTTCGGGTTGACTTTCGTTTTCCCCGTGTGACTTTCTTAATTCGGGTCAACCGTCTAGGCCGGGTTAAGGGGGTTACATTTGGTGGTATCAGAGCTGAGTTCTCGAGTAATTGGGAATGAATGTATGCATGATTGAAGTATGTTTGCCTTGTATGCTTGTTGATCGAAAGCATGTTTAGTGGCTTATGATTTGGATGCAATTGAGTTGTATGTTGTGATATAGCATGATGTGGGTACACATTGCCAAATCGAAGCTAATGAAATGTTGTTGATTTTGAATGAAATTGAGCTTGAATACTTCGATTGCTTACCTTGCTGGGCCTGACTTTGTTTTTATTTGCATTGTGATTGCATGGTAATAGTATGGCACCACGTAGAGAGTTACGAGGTAGTGTGCGAGCTACGGCTCCTAATGAGAACGAGAACGAAGAGAACACGGGTAGTGCGGTGTTACCCCCTCCTCCACCTGGTGGTGGTGCTGGAGGTGAGAGAGCTGAAGCTGCAGCTGGTGCTGGAGCTGCTGGACCAGAGGTTGGTCAGGGGCAAGCTATGCCTGATATGTCTATGTTGGTACAAGCTATTGCGGGTGCTTTTCGAGCAGCAGTAGCTGGAGCTCAAGGAGCTGGGCATCAGGGAGATGCTGGAGTTAGACTACCTTTGGAGCGTCTGCGCAGTCTTGGTGGGACTGAGTTCAGGGGTATGTCAGCTGAGAGTTCTGAAGCTTGGCTAGAGAGTACCAAGCGTATCTTGGGTCAGATGAGCTGCACGGATGTGCAAAAGCTGGGTTGTGTTGTGTCCTTGCTGCAGGACGATGCGTATACGTTGTGGACGACCACTATAGCTGGAATGGCTGAAGCTGATGTTACTTGGACATTCTTTCAGAATGTGTTCAAGAGGAGATATCTGGGAGTGAGATATCTTGATGAGAAGAAGCGTGAATTCATGCCTCTTACCCAAGGGAGCATGAGTGTGGCTGAGTATGAGTTGCAGTTTGTGCGATTTAGTCAGTATGCACCGGAGCTGATACCTGATGAACGAGCAAGGTGCGAGAGGTTCCGTTATGGTCTTGTGACGGATGTGAAAATGTATGTGCTGGCCACTGAGTATGATGATTTTGATGTGTTGGTGGGCCGAGCCAAGGATATAGAGATGAACTTGGGTTTATCTGCGAAAGGTGCTGGAGCAAGTGCTGGAAAGAGATCAGCTGAGTTTAGTTCCGGAGGTGGACGGAACAAGAGGGGGCGTGATTATAAGTATCAGTCCTAAGCTAAGAGAGGTGGTGGTGCACCTGCTAGAGGAGGCAATGCTAGAGCTGATCCGAGTGCTTGCTGGATCTGTGGTTCACGTGGTCACATGAAGCGTGACTGTCCTTGTGCTGTGAGGGAGGTGCAAGCTCCTGTGGCGGCAGCTGGTAATGGATGCTGGAATTGTGGTTCTGTAGACCACTTGAGGCGAGATTGTCCGATGTTGGCTGGTGATCAGGTGCGTGCTCCTGTTGTTGCTGCACCGCAGAGAGGTCGTGGGCGCGGCCGTGGTAATTTCCAGAGGCGAGAGGAAGGTGGTCGGGGAGTAGCCCATGTTGTGGCTATTCAGCCTGAAGGTGGAGGCCAAGCTAGGGTGTATGCTCAGCGTGAGGGAAGGAATGATGCAGATGTGATTGCAGGTACCTTTACTTTGCAATCCTTGTCATTGCTTTCTTTGATTGATTCTGGATCTACACATTCATACATTTTGCGTGAGCATGCTGAATTGCTTGGTTTGCCTATTGAGTCTTTGGATGTTGGTGTTCGTGTCACTAGTTCTTTTGGTGAAACTGTTGTGACTCGAAAGCTTTATAGAAGGTGTCCTTTGGTTGTTCAAGAACATGTTTTCCATGTTGATCTTATGGAGTTGCCCTTTTATGGTTTTGATGTGATCCTTGGTATGGATTGGCTTGCTGAGCATCATGCTGTGGTAGATTGTGAAAATAAGCGGGTTTCGCTGAAGCTTGCGGATGATTATGAAGTTGTTGTGGTTGGTGAGAAAGTGAAGTTTCTTGCCAATGTGGTGTCTACCTTGGAGGCGAGTAGGATGCTGAGGCAGGGTTGCGAAGCTTATCTAGCTTTTGTGATGAATCCTAGCTCTAAGGAGTTGAAGATGCAAGATATCAGGGTTGTGAAGGAGTTTCCTGGTGTTTTTCCTGAGGAGTTGCCTGGTTTACCTCCTAATCGCGAGGTGGAGTGTGGAATTGAGTTGTATGAGAATACAACTCCTGTGTCCATTACTCCCTATAGAATGGCACCTAAGGAGCTGAAGGAGCTGAAGACGCAGTTGAAAGAGTTGCTTGATCATGGTTTCATCCGGCCGAGTGTGTCACCTTGGGGAGCACCGGTCTTGTTTGTGAAGAAGAAAGATGGCACTATGAGAATGTGCATTAATTACCGTCAGCTGAACAAGTTGAATATCAAGAATCGGTATCCTTTGCCGAGGATTGATGATCTTTTTGATCAATTTCGGGGAGCTGTTGTGTTCTCTAAGATTGACTTGAGGTCAGGGTATTATCAGTTGAAAGTGAAGGATGTGGATGTGCCTAAGACAGCTTTCAGGACAAGGTATGGGCATTATGAGTTTCTTGTGATGCCGTTTGGTTTGACAAATGCTCCTGCTGCTTTCATGGATATGATGAACCGTGTGTTTCATGAATACCTGGACAAGTTCGTTGTGGTGTTCATTGATGATATCCTCGTGTACTCGCGTACTGAGGAGGAGCACGAAGAGCATTTGAGGATTGTTTTGCAAGCCTTGTTGGAGAATCAGCTTTATGCTAAGTTGAGCAAGTGTGAGTTCTGGCTTAAGGAGGTGGTGTTTCTTGGGCATGTGGTCTCAGCTGAGGGGAATCGTGTTGATCCTCAGAAGATTGAGGCGGTGATGAACTGGAAAGTTCCTAAGTCTGTTCATGAGATCCGTAGTTTCCTTGGTTTGGCGGGATACTACCGAAGGTTTGTGGATGGTTTTTCCAAGATTGCTGCTCCTTTGACGAAGTTGTTGCAAAAGGATGTTAAGTATGAGTGGACGGAAGCGAGACAGCAGGCTTTTGAGAAGCTTAAGGCGGCTTTGACGCAAGCTCCTATCTTGGTTCAGCCTGAATCAGGGAAAGAGTTTGTGGTCTATAGTGATGCATCCTATGTTGGTTTGGGATGTGTGCTGATGCAAGAGGGTAAGGTGGTGGCTTATGCATCGCGGCAGTTGAAAGTGCATGAGCGCAATTACCCTACGCATGATATTGAGCTGGCTGCAGTGGTTTTTGCTCTGAAGATCTGGAGACATTATCTGTATGGTGAGAAGTGTACTGTGTACACAGATCACAAGAGTTTGAGGTATCTGATGTCTCAGAAGGAGTTGAATCTTAGGCAGCGGCGTTGGTTGGAGTTGCTCAAGGATTATGATCTGACGATTGAGTATCATCCTGGAAAAGCTAATGTTGTTGCGGATACCTTGAGTATGAAGGTAGCTGTTGAGCTGAGGGCTATGTTTGCTAGCTTCAGCATATCGCGAGATGGTGGTCTTGTTGCTGAGTTGCAAGTGAAACCATCTTTGGTTCAATTGATCAAGGAAAAGCAGTTGCTGGACGATTCCTTGGTGTCTCATGTTCAGGATATCGCGGAGGGTAGGCCTTCGGAATTCTGCTTTAATGATGATGGTGTGTTGTGTTTTGGGAGTCGGATAGTAGTGCCTGCAGATGCTGAGTTGAGGCGTGCTATTCTGACTGAAGGTCATAGTAGTCCTTTTGCTATGCACCCTGGTAGTACTAAGATGTATCGTGATCTTCGTGATGAGTACTATTGGGTGGGTTTGAAGAAGGATGTTGCAGAGTTTGCGAGCAAGTGTTTGGTGTGTCAGCGAGTTAAGGCTGAACATCAGGTTCCTTCTGGGGTTGTTGCAACCGTTGAAAATCCCTTAATGGAAGTGGGAAAGGGTTACCATGGATTTTGTATCTGGTTTACCTTTGTCTCCATCAAAGAAGAATTCTGTTTGGGTGATTGTGGATCGCCTGACGAAGTGTGCGCATTTCTTGCCTGTGCATACTACATTTTCTTTGGATAAGCTGGCAGAGCTGTACATTGCTGAGGTTGTGCGGCTGCATGGGGTGCCTAAGTCGATTGTGTCGGATAGGGATCCGAGGTTCACATCGCGTTTCTGGCAGTGTTTGCATCAAGCTCTGGGTACAAGGTTGCATTTCATTACATCCTATCATCCTCAGTCCGATGGTCAGTCTGAGCGGGTTATCCAGATTTTGGAGGATATGTTGAGGTGCTGCGTGATTGAGTTCCAAGGTTCTTGGGAGAAGCATCTGCCTTTGGTTGAGTTCGCTTATAACAATAGTTATCAGGAGAGTATACAGATGGCACCTTATGAGGCTTTGTACGGGAGGAAGTGTAGAACTCCTCTTTGTTGGGCTGAAACTGGTCAAAAGTTTGTTTCGATGCCGGTTTTGTTGAAAGGGACCACCGAGAAGGTGAAGCTCATTTGTGAGCGGTTGAAGGCAGCCTCTGATCGGCAAAAGTCTTACGCGGATTTGAAGCGTAAGGAGATAGAGTATGCGGTGGGTGACCGTGTGTTCTTGAAGGTTTCGCCTTGGAAGAAGGTGATGAGGTTTGGCCGGAAGGGTAAGTTGAGCCCTATGTACATTGGACCATATGAGGTGGTTGAGCGTGTGGGTCCTGTTGCGTATCGGTTGAGGTTACCTCAAGAGTTGGAGAAGATTCATGATGTGTTCCATGTTTCTATGCTCCGAAAGTATAGATCTGATCCTTCGCATGTGATGCCTGTGGAGGAAGTGGTTTTGAATCCGAACTTGACCTATGATGAGGAACCGGTGAAGGTTCTGGATTCGGATAGCAAGGTTCTTCGTGGCAAGACCATTGAGTTGGTGAAGGTGCTGTGGAAGCATCGAGGTGTTGAGGAAGCCACGTGGGAGCGGAAGGAAGATATGCTGAAGCAGTTTCCTTATCTCTTTCCTTCAGGTAAATTTCGAGGACGAAATTTCTTAAGGGGGGGAGAGTTGTGACGCCCCGGTTTTGGGCTTAGGAGTTTTGGGCGTTGACCGGTTGGTCAAAGTGCTGTTCGAATCTAAAGAGGTGAAATTAGGAAAGCCTAGTTCGGGTTGCATTAAAAATATGGAAAAATGTTCTAAAATCATCTTTTAATATAATTAAGTGAACTGTGAAATCAATTTTGGAAAATGAGTTTTGGAAGGGTGACATTTTGGCCAGTGACCAAAATGTAATTTTCGAAAGTTTTGTGGCTGTTTTATAAAGGGTTGAAACTTTGAATCTTTAAGGAGCTATTTACCCAAAGGGAGTTTCTCAAGATTTTTCTAAGATATTTTAAGACTTAATTCTGATTTTAAACATATTAAAAGTGAAGGCAAAGCCATTTTGGCTATTTTGGATAACTAACTTTCCATTTTCTTTCTCTCATTTTCTCTCAACCCAAACACTTCCTCTCCAGAGAATTTGATCTGATTTTCTCACCTAAATTCCTCCTTTCAACTCTCTTTTGATTCCTAATCATAGTATCTACAAAACCTCATCATTTGCTACTTGATTCATCAAGGTTTTTTATTCCAAAAAGAGGAGAAACTCAAGTTTGGAGGTAAGAACGTCCTTCTCCTCTAAACTATCAGTTCTTTACTGAAATTCCTAAGTTTTCAATCCTTAATTGATGTTTTATTAAAGGCTTTTGAGTTGTGAAATGGATCTTGGCTTATAATGCAAGATTTGGTGATTTTTGATGATTTTCGTTAGATTTGATTAATCTGTGATTTGAGATGTGTTTTTGATGTTAAATGAACTCTAAATTGATAAGGAATTGAGTTTTGATTAATGCAATCCCGGATAGGTTGAGTTTCCTAAGTTTAGCTTGTGATTCTTGATTGTTTTGAGGTGATCTTGTGGATCTGATGTTGCTGGAGGTATAAGGATGTTAATAGGTTCTTTTTAGATGTTAAATGATGTTAATAGATGTTTGGTTTTGATGGTTTGTGGCTGGGCTTTGTTGAGAAGTGGTTTGGATGCATTTTCGGTTGTGTTTGGTGGTATCAGAGCTGAGTTCTCGAGTAATTGAGAATGAATGTATGCATGATTGAAGTATGTTTGCCTTGTGGAATCGGTGAGTGAAATTGGGTTTTCGGCTTTGAAACCAATGTCTTGTGAGCTTAGTTTAAGTCTAAACAACTTTGCTAAGCTCAAGTGTAAGTTTTCGGAAATACTCTCTAGTGGTGGCCATGATTTTGTTGTGATGCAATGTGGTTTATTGCATGATTTAAATACTGTTTTGAAAGCATGTTTTAGCATGGTATTTGTTGTTTCTGTAAGCCATATGTTGAAGGAAGCTCAAGGTAAGAGTTCCTTGTTTTTGTACATTGATAAAATGTAGTTTGATGCTTTTAAATGCATGATGAATATGGCTTGGTTTAATGCTTTAAAACAGTGGATTAAATGATGAAAATGATTTATATTGGCAAGTGATGTTTTGAAAAGGTTAAGGTCACTAAGGTGGTTAAAAGTCCTTGAGTGAGCCTTGTTTACTTAAGAACATCAAGGTGGTTAAAAGTCCTTGGATGATTCTTGCTACGGACACAAAGGTGGTTAAAAGTCCTTGTGTGATCCTTTCCATGGTGTTTAAAAGTCCATGGGGCCATGGTGTTTAAAAGTCCATGGGGCCAAGGTGTTTAAAAGTCCTTGGGGCCAAGGTGTTTAAAAGTCCTTGGGGTGAAACTTGCTACGGACACAAAGGTGGTTAAAAGTCCTTGTGTGGTCCTCATTCATGGTGTTTAAAAGTCCATGGCCAAGGTGTTTAAAAGTCCTTGGGGCCAAGGTGTTTAAAAGTCCTTGGGGTGAAAGTTGATGAACTTGTTTTTAAAGAAATGGAACCTATCACTTGTGGCCAATATGACTCATATGATATGAAGCATGAGATGCTTGTTTTAAGTATGCTTTTGAGCATGTGCAATTGATGATTTGAAGCATGATTTATAAATGTTTTATAAATGCATTATTGAATGGTTTTATGAGCATTCCTCACTAAGCTTTGGCTTACGCTCTCTTTCGTTTTCTTAAATCAATAATGCAGAACACTAGAGTGCTTTGAGGGCAGCAAGGAGGGCAAGTATTCAAGTGAAAGTAAAGCTCAAAGTATGGAAGGTTTCATAAGTACATTTTTAGCTTTTGGTAATTTGGCAATGGGGGACCTATGTGTATGTTTTGGGAGAGGTTTTGAACTCCCTAAGTATGTTGAATGTTGTTGAGAATGCTGGATTTTGTGTTTGGCCTTTACATGCTTGAATTGGAAGTTTGTGCTTGAATGGTTTGCTTGTGTAGGAAGCATGCCTATAGATTTGGGGCTTTTTGCATATGGTGTTATTTTGTTGATTTGTTGATGCTTGTAAGTCTCATATATGTTGAATTGCATGCTGGTAAAGTTTGGTAGCATTTGGAGCATGTTTGAATGATCAATTGCATGTTTAAGTGAGCTTTATGCTGCAATCTGTGCAGGGTGTTTCGGAACAGTGCACACCGTTCCGGAACGGGTGCCTTGAATGAACCCAGGCGTCCGAAACGGTAGGCACCATTTCGAAACGGTTTGGCTACTGCCAGCCCGTGTTCCGGTACGCGTTGCGGAATGGCCCGTGTTTCGAAACGGGGTCTGCTTGTTCCGGAACGGGTGACCGTTCGGGGCTGACATTGGCAGTTAAATGTTTTGAATTGTTTGCGTTTTAGTCCTGAATCTTGTTTGTGCAATTGTATGAGTTCGGGAAGTCCTTTTGAGCTGAAATTTCACAGAGAAGCATGAAACCTGACTAATTTTAAGTTGCTAACTTTAATTTGGGTTAAGTCCTCCTAATTATCTGAAATTACAATTTGGTCCCTAAAGTTGTAATTTGTTCAATTGGGTCCCTATTTGATCTCTGATGCTTGTGATCTTTGAATATGTTGTTGAGTGATCACAATTAGGGTTAATGTGCATCTAGACAAGATTAAAAAGGGTCATTAATCAAGGTTGACTTTCGGGTTGACTTTCGTTTTCCCCGTGTGACTTTCTTAATTCGGGTCAACTGTCTAGGCCGGATTAAGGGGGTTACATTTGGTGGTATCAGAGCTGAGTTCTCGAGTACTGGGGAATGAATGTATGCATGATTGAAGTATGTTTGCCTTGTATGCTTGTTGATCGAAAGCATGTTTAGTGGCTTGTGATTTGGATGCAATTGAGTTGTATGTTGTGATGTAGCATGATGTGGGTACACATTGCCAAATCGAAGCTAATGAAATGTTGTTGATTTTGAATGAAATTGAGCTTGAATACTTGGATTGCTTACCTTGCTGGGCCTGACTTTGTTTTTATTTGCATTGTGATTGCATGGTAATAGTATGGCACCACGTAGAGAGTTACGAGGTAGTGTGCGAGCTACGACTCCTAATGAGAACGAGAACGAAGAGAACACGGGTAGTGCGGTGTTACCCCCTCCTCCACCTGGTGGTGGTGCTGGAAGTGAGAGAGCTGAAGCTGCAGCTGGTGCTGGAGCTGCTGGACCAGAGGTTGGTCAGGGGCAAGCTATGCCTGATATGTCTATGTTGGTACAAGCTATTGCGGGTGCTTTTCGAGCAGCAGTAGCTGGAGCTCAAGGAGCTGGGCATCAGGGAGATGCTGGAGTTAGACTACCTTTGGAGCGTCTGCGCAGTCTTGGTGGGACTGAGTTTAGGGGTATGTCAGCTGAGAGTTCTGAAGCTTGGCTAGAGAGTACCAAGCGTATCTTGGGTCAGATGAGCTGCACGGATGTGCAAAAGCTGGGTTGTGTTGTGTCCTTGCTGCAGGACGATGCGTATACGTGGTGGACGACCACTATAGCTGGAATGGCTGAAGCTGATGTTACTTGGACATTCTTTCAGAATGTGTTCAAGAGGAGATATCTGGGAGTGAGATATCTTGATGAGAAGAAGCGTGAATTCATGTCTCTTACCCAAGGGAGCATGAGTGTGGCTGAGTATGAGTTGCAGTTTGTGCGACTCAGTCAGTATGCATCGGAGTTGATACCTAATGAACGAGCAAGGTGCGAGAGGTTCCGTTATGGTCTTGTGATGGATGTGAAAATGTATGTGCTGGCCACTGAGTACGATGATTTTGATGTGTTGGTGGGCCGAGCCAAGGATATAGAGGTGAACTTGGGTTTATCTGCGAAAGGTGCTGGAGCAAGTGCTGGAAAGAGATCAGCTGAGTTTAGTTCCATAGGTGGACGGAACAAGAGGGGGCGTGATCATAAGTATCAGTCCTCAGCTAAGAGAGGTGGTGGTGCACCTGCTAGAGGAGGCAATGCTAGAGCTGATCCGAGTGCTTGCTGGATCTGTGGTTCACGTGGTCACATGAAGCGTGACTGTCCTCGTGCTGTGAGGGAGGTGCAAGCTCCTGTGGCGGCCGCTGGTAATGGATGCTGGAATTGTGGTTCTGTAGACCACTTGAGGCGAGATTGTCCGAGGTTGGCTGGTGATCAGGTGCGTGCTCCTGTTGTTGCAGCACCGCAGAGAGGTCGTGGGCGCGGCCGTGGTAATTTCCAGAGGCGAGAGGAAGGTGGTCGGGGAGTAGCCCATGTTGTGGCTATTCAGCCTGAAGGTGGAGGCCAAGCTAGGGTGTATGCTCAGCGTGAGGGAAGGAATGATGCAGATGTGATTGCAGGTACCTTTACTTTGCAATCCTTGTCATTGCTTTCTTTGATTGATTCTGGATCTACGCATTCATACATTTTGCGTGAGCATGCTGAATTGCTTGGTTTGCCTGTTGAGTCTTTGGATGTTGGTGTTCGTGTCACTAGTTCTTTTGGTGAAACTGTTGTGACTCGAAAGCTTTATAGAAGGTGTCCTTTGGTTGTTCAAGAACATGTTTTCCATGTTGATCTTATGGAGTTGCCCTTTTATGGTTTTGATGTGATCCTTGGTATGGATTGGCTTGCTGAGCATCGTGCTGTGGTAGATTGTGAAAATAAGCGGGTTTCGCTGAAGCTTGCGGATGATTATGAAGTTGTTGTGGTTGGTGAGAATGTGAAGTTTCTTGCCAATGTGGTGTCTACCTTGGAGGCGAGTAGGATGCTGAGGCAGGGTTGCGAAGCTTATCTAGCTTTTGTGATGAATCCTAGCTCTAAGGAGTTGAGGGTTCAAGATATCAGGGTTGTGAAGGAGTTTCCTGGTGTTTTTCCTGAGGAGTTGCCTGGTTTACCTCCTAATCGCGAGGTGGAGTTTGGAATTGAGTTGTATGAGAATACAACTCCTGTGTCCATTACTCCCTATAGAATGGCACCTAAGGAGCTGAAGGAGCTAAAGACGCAGTTGCAAGAGTTGCTTGATCGTGGTTTCATCCGGCCGAGTGTGTCACCTCGGGGAGCACCGGTCTTGTTTGTGAAGAAGAAAGATGGCACTATGAGAATGTGCATTGATTACCGTCAGCTGAACAAGTTTACTATCAAGAATCGGTATCCTTTGTCGAGTATTGATGATCTTTTTGATCAATTTCGGGGAGCTGCTGTGTTCTCTAAGATTGACTTGAGGTGAGGGTATTATCAGTTGAAAGTGAAGGATGTGGATGTGCCTAAGACAGCTTTCAGGACAAGGTATGGGCATTATGAGTTTCTTGTGATGCCGTTTGGTTTGACAAATGCTCTTGCTGCTTTCATGGATATGATGAACCATGTGGTTCATGAATATCTGGACAAGTTCGTTGTGGTGTTCATTGATGATATCCTCGTGTACTCGCGTACTGAGGAGGAGCACGAAGAGCATTTGAGGATTGTTTTGCAAGCCTTTTTGGAGAATCAGCTTTATGCTAAGTTGAGCAAGTGTGAGTTCTGGCTTAAGGAGGTGGTGTTTCTTGGGCATGTGGTCTCAGCTGAGGGGATTCGTGTTGATCCTCAGAAGATTGAGGCGGTGATGAACTGGAAAGTTCCTAAGTCTGTTCATGAGATCCGTAGTTTCCTTGGTTTGGCGGGATACTACCGAAGGTTTGTGGATGGTTTTTCCAAGATTGCTGCTCCTTTGACGAAGCTGTTGCAAAAGGATGTTAAGTATGAGTGGACGGAAGCGAGACAGCAGGCTTTGGAGAAGCTTAAGGCGGCTTTGACGCAAGCTCCTATCTTGATTCAGCCTGAATCAGGGAAAGAGTTTGTGGTCTATAGTGATGCATCCTATGTTGGTTTGGGATGTGTGCTGATGCAAGAGGGTAAGGTGGTGGCTTATGCATCGCGGCAGTTGAAAGTGCATGAGCACAATTACCCTACGCATGATATTGAGCTGGCTGCAGTGGTTTTTGCTCTGAAGATCTAGAGACATTATCTATATGGTGAGAAGTGTACTGTGTACACAGATCACAAGAGTTTGAGGTATCTGATGTCTTAGAAGGAGTTGAATCTTAGGCAGCGGCGTTGGTTGGAGTTGCTCAAGGATTATGATATGACGATTGAGTATCATCCTGGAAAAGCTAATGTTGTTGCGGATGCCTTGAGTATGAAGGTAGCTGTTGAGCTGAGGGCTATGTTTGCTAGCTTGAGCATATCGCGAGATGGTGGTCTTGTTGCTAAGTTGCAAGTGAAACCATCTTTGGTTCAATTGATCAAGGAAAAGCAGTTGCTGGACGATTCCTTGGTGTCTCATTTTCAGGATATCGCGGAGGGTAGGCCTTCGGAATTCTGCTTTAATGATGATGGTGTGTTGTGTTTTGGGAGTCGAATAGTAGTGCCTGCAGATGCTGAGTTGAGGCGTGCTATTCTGACTGAAGGTCATAGTAGTCCTTTTGCTATGCACCCTGGTAGTACTAAGATGTATCGTGATCTTCGTGATGAGTACTATTGGGTGGGTTTGAAGAAGGATGTTGCAGAGTTTGTGAGCAAGTGTTTGGTGTGTCAGCGAGTTAAGGCTAAACATCAGGTTCCTTCTGGGTTGTTGCAACCGTTGAAAATCCCTGAATGGAAGTGGGAAAGGGTTACCATGGATTTTGTATCTGGTTTACCTTTGTCTCCATCAAAGAAGAATTCTGTTTGGGTGATTGTGGATCGCCTGACGAAGTGTGCGCATTTCTTGCCTGTGCATACTACGTTTTCTTTGGATAAGCTGGCAGAGCTGTACATTGCTGAGGTTGTGCGGCTGCATGGTGTGCCTAAGTCGATTGTGTCGGATAGGGATCCGAGGTTCACATCGCGTTTCTGGCAGTGTTTGCATCAAGCTCTGGGTACAAGGTTGCATTTCAGTACATCCTATCATCCTAGTCGGATGGTCAGTCTGAGCGGGTTATCCAGATTTTGGAGGATATGTTGAGGTGCTGCGTGATTGAGTTCCAAGGTTCTTGGGAGAAGCATCTGCCTTTGGTTGAGTTCGCTTATAACAATAGTTATCAGGCGAGTATACAGATGGCACCTTATGAGGATTTGTACGGGAGGAAGTGTAGAACTCCTCTTTGTTGGGCTGAAACTGGTCAAAAGTTGGTTTCGATGCCGGTTTTGTTGAAAGGGACCACCGAGAAGGTGAAGCTCATTTGTGAGCGGTTGAAGGCAACCTCTGATCGGCAAAAGTCTTACGCGGATTTGAAGCGTAAGGAGATAGAGTATGCGGTGGGTGACCGTGTGTTCTTGAAGGTTTCGCCTTGGAAGAAGGTGATGAGGTTTGGCCGGAAGGGTAAGTTGAGCCCTAGGTACATTGGACCATATGAGGTGGTTGAGCGTGTGGGTCCTATTGCGTATCGGTTGAGGTTACCTCAAGAGTTGGAGAAGATTCATGATGTGTTCCATGTTTCTATGCTCCGGAAGTATAGATCTGATCCTTCGCATGTGATGCCTGTGGAGGAAGTGGTTTTGAATCCGGACATGACCTATGATGAGGAACCGGTGAAGGTTCTGGATTCGGATAGCAAGGTTCTTCGTGGCAAGACCATTGAGTTGGTGAAGGTGCTGTGGAAGCATCGAGGTGTTGAGGAAGCCACGTGGGAGCGGAAGGAAGATATGCTGAAGCAGTTTCCTTATCTCTTTCCTTCAGGTAAATTTCGAGGACGAAATTTCATAAGGGGGGGGAGAGTTGTAACGCCCCGGTTTTGGGCTTAGGAGTTTTGGGCGTTGACCGGTTGGTCAAAGTGCTGTTCGAATCTAAAGAGGTGAAATTAGGAAAGCCTAGTTCGGGTTGCATTAAAAATATGGAAAAATGTTCTAAAATCATCTTTTAATATAATTAAGTGAACTGTGAAATCAATTTTGGAAAATGAGTTTTGGAAGGGTGACATTTTGGCTAGTGACCAAAATGTAATTTTCGAAAGTTTTGTGGCTGTTTTATAAAGGGTTGAAACTTTGAATCTTTAAGGAGCTATTTACCCAAAGGGAGTTTCTCCAGATTTTTCTAAGATATTTTAAGACTTAATTCTGATTTTAAACATATTAAAAGTGGAGGGAAAGCCATTTTGGCTATTTTGGATAACTAACTTTCCATTTTCTTTCTCTCATTTTCTCTCAACCCAGTTTGTGCGACTCAGTCAGTATGAACCTGAGCTGATACCTGATGAGCGGGCAAGTTGCGAGAGGTTCCGTTATGGTCTTGTGACGGATGTGAAAATGTATGTGCTGGCCACCGAGTATGATGATTTTGATGTGTTGGTGGGCCGAGCCAAGGACATTGAGATGAACTTGGGTTTATCTGCGAAAGGTGCTGGAGCAAGTTCTGTTAAGAGAGCTGCTGAGTTTAGTTCCGGAGGTGGACGGAACAAGAGGGGACGTGATCAGAAGTATCAGTCCTCAGCTAAGAGAGGTGGTGGTGCACCTGCTAGAGGAGGCAACGCTAGAGCTGATCCTAGTGCTTGCTGGATCTGTGGTTCACGTGGTCACATGAAGCGTGACTGTCCTCGTGCTGTGAGAGAGGTGCAAGCTCCTGTAGCGGCAGCAGGTAATGGATGTTGGAATTGTGGACCCGCAGACCACTTGAGGCGAGATTGTCCTAGGTTGGCTGGTGATCAGGTGCGTGCTCCTGCTGTTGCTGCACCACAGAGAGGTCGTGGGCGCGGCCGTGGTAATTTCCAGAGGCGAGAGGAAGGTGGTCGTGGAGTAGCCCATGTTGTGGCTATTCAGCCTGAAGGTGGAGGCCAAGCTAGGGTGTATGCTCAGCGTGAGGGAAGGAATGATGCAGATGTGATTGTAGGTACCTTTACTTTGCAATCCTTGTCATTGCTTTCTTTGATTGATTCTGGATCTACGCATTCATACATTTTGCGTGAGCATGCTGAATTGCTTGGTTTGCCTGTTGAGTCTTTGGATGTTGGTGTTCGTGTCACTAGTTCTTTTGGTGAAACTGTTGTGACTCGAAGGCTTTATAGAAGGTGTCCCTTGGTTGTTCAAGAACATGTTTTTCATGTTGATCTTATGGAGTTGCCCTTTTATGGTTTTGATGTGATCCTTGGTATGGATTGGCTTGCTGAGCATCGTGTTGTGGTGGATTGTGAAAATAAGCGAGTTTCGCTGAAGCTTGCGGATGATTATGAAGTTGTTGTGGTTGGTGAGAATGTGAAGTTTCTTGCCAATGTGGTGTCTACCTTGGAGGCGAGCAGGATTCTGAGGCAAGGTTGCGAAGCTTATCTAGCTTTTGTGATGAATCCTAGCTTTAAGGAGTTGAGGGTGCAAGATATCCGAGTTGTGAAGGAGTTTCCTGGTGTTTTTCCTAAGGAGTTGCCTGGTTTACCTCCTAATCGCGAGGTGGAGTTTGGAATTGAGCTGTATGAGAATACAACTCCTGTGTCCATTACTCCCTATAGAATGGCACCTAAGGAGCTGAAGGAGCTGAAGACGCAGTTGCAAGAGTTGCTTGATCGTGGTTTCATCCGGCCGAGTGTGTCACCTTGGGGAGCACCGGTCTTGTTTGTGAAGAAGAAAGATGGCACTTTGAGAATGTGCATTGATTACCGTCAGCTGAACAAGTTGACTATCAAGAATCGGTATCCTTTGCCAAGGATTGATGATCTCTTTGATCAATTTCGGGGAGCTGCGGTGTTCTCTAAGATTGACTTGAGGTCAGGGTATTATCAGTTGAAGGTGAAGGATGTGGATGTGCCTAAGACAGCTTTCAGGACAAGGTATGGGCATTATGAGTTCCTTGTGATGCCGTTTGGTTTGACAAATGCTCCTACTGCTTTCATGGATATGATGAACCGTGTGTTTCATGAATACCTGGACAAGTTTGTGGTGGTGTTCATTGATGATATCCTCGTGTACTCGCGTACTGAGGAGGAGCACGAAGAGCATTTGAGGATTGTTTTGCAAGCCTTGTTGGAGAATCAGCTTTATGTTAAGCTGAGCAAGTGTGAGTTCTGGCTTAAGGAGGTGGTGTTTCCTGGGCATGTGGTCTCAGCTGAGGGGATTCGTGTTGATCCTCAGAAGATTGAGGCGGTGATGAATTGTAAAGTTCCTAAGTCTGTTCATGAGGTTTGTAGTTTCCTTGGTTTGGCGGGATACTACCGATAGTTTGTGGATAGTTTTTCCAAGATTGCTGCTCCTTTGACGAAGCTGTTGCAAAAGGATGTTAAGTATGAGTGGACGGAAGCGAGACAGCAGGCTTTTGAGAAGCTTAAGGCGGCTTTGACGCAATCTCCTATCTTGGTTCAGCCTGAATCGGGGAAAGAGTTTGTGGTTTATAGTGATGCATCCTATGTTGGTTTGGGATGTGTGCTGATGCAAGAGGGTAAGGTGGTGGCTTATGCATCGCGGCAGTTGAAAGTGCATGAGCGCAATTACCCTACGCATGATATTGAGCTGGCTGCAGTGGTTTTTGCTCTGAAGATCTGGAGACATTATCTGTATGGTGAGAGGTGTACTGTGTACACGGATCACAAGAGTTTGAGGTATCTGATGTCTCAGAAGGAGTTGAATCTTAGGCAGCGGCGTTGGTTGGAGTTGCTCAAGGATTATGATCTGACGATTGAGTATCATCCTGGAAAAGCTAATGTTGCTGGATGATTCCTTGGTGTCTCATGTTCAGGATATCGCGGAGGGTAGACCTTCGGATTTCTGCTTTAATGATGATGGTGTGTTGTGTTTTGGGAGTCGGATAGTAGTGCCTGCTGATGCTGAGTTGAGGCGTGCTATTCTGACTGAAGGTCATAGTAGTCCTTTTGCTATGCACCCTGGTAGTACTAAGATGTATCGTGATCTTTGTGATGAGTACTATTGGGTGGGTTTGAAGAAGGATGTTGCAGAGTTTGTGAGCAAGTGTTTGGTGTGTCAGCGAGTTAAGGCTGAACATCAGGTTCCTTCATGGTTGTTGCAACCGTTGAAAATCCCTGAATGGAAGTGGGAGAGGGTTACCATGGATTTTGTATCTGGTTTACCTTTGTCTCCTTTGAAGAAGAACTCTGTTTGGGTGGTTGTGGATCGCCTGACGAATTGTGCGCATTTCTTGCCTGTGCATACTACGTTTTCTTTGGATAAGCTGGCAGAGCTGTACATTGCTGAGATTGTGCGGCTGCATGGTGTGTCTAAGTCGATTGTGTCGGATAGGGATCCGAGGTTCACATCGCGTTTCTGGCAGTGTTTGCATCAAGCTCTGGGTACAAGGTTGCATTTCAGTACATCCTATCATCCTAAGTCGGATGGTCAGTCTGAGCGGGTTATCCAGATCTTGGAGGATATGTTGAGGTGCTGCGTGATTGAGTTCCAAGGTTCTTGGGAGAAGCATCTGCCTTTGGTTGAGTTCGCTTATAACAATAGTTATCAGGCGAGTATACAGATGGCACCTTATGAGGCCTTGTATGGGAGGAAGTGTAGGACTCCTCTTTGTTGGGCTGAAACTGGTAAAAAGTTGGTTGCTATGCCGGCTTTGTTGAAAGGGACCACCGAGAAGGTGAAGCTCATTTGTGAGCGGTTGAAGGCAGCCTCTGATCGGCAAAAGTCTTACGCGGATTTGAAGCGTAAGGAGATAGAGTATGCGGTGGGTGATCGTGTGTTCTTGAAGGTTTCGCCTTGGAAGAAGGTGATGAGGTTTGGTCGGAAGGGTAAGTTGAGCCCTAGGTACATTGGACCATACGAGGTGGTTGAGCGTGTGGGTCCTGTTGCGTATCGGTTGAGGTTACCTCAAGAGTTGGAGAAGATTCATGATGTGTTCCATGTTTCTATGCTCCGGAAGTATAGATCTGATCCTTCGCATGTGATGCCTGTGGAGGAAGTGGTTTTGAATCCGGATTTGACCTATGATGAGGAACCGGTGAAGGTTCTGGATTCGGATAGCAAGGTTCTTCGTGGCAAGACCATTGAGTTGGGGAAGGTGCTGTGGAAGCATCGAGGTGTTGAGGAAGCCACGTGGGAGCGGAAGGAAGACATGCTGAAGCAGTTTCCTTATCTCTTTCCTTTAGGTAAATTTTGAGGACGAAATTTCTTAAGGGGGGGAGAGTTGTAACGCCCCGGTTTTGGGCTTAGAAGTTTTGGGCGTTGACCGGTTTGGTCAAAGTGCTGGTCGAATCTAAAAAGGGTGAAATTAGGAAAGCCTAGTTCGGGTTGCATTAAAAATATGGAAAAATGTTCTAAAATCATCTTTTAATATAATTAAGTGAACTGTGAAATCAATTTTGGAAAATGAGTTTTGGAAGGGTGACATTTTGGCTAGTGACCAAAATGTAATTTTTGAAAGTTTGGTGACTGTTTTATAAAGGGTTGAAACTTTGAATCTTTAAGGAGCTATTATTCCAAAAGTAGTTTCTCCAGATTTTTCTAAGATATTTTAAGGATTTATTCTGATTTTAAAACTTATCAAAAGTGGAGGGAAAGCCATTTTGGCCATTTTGATAACTAACTTCCTATTTTCCTTTCTCTCATTTTCTCTCAACCCAAACACTTTCTTTCCAGGGAATTGTTTCTGATTTTCTCACCTAAATACCTCCTTTCAACTCTCTTTTGATTCCTAATCAACATATCTACAAAACCTCATCATTTGCTACTTGATTCATCAAGGTTTTTGATTCCAAAAAGAGGAGAAACTCAAGTTTGGAGGTAAGAACGTCCTTCTCCTCTAAACTATCAGTTCTTTACTAAAATTCCTAAGTTTTCAATCCTTAATTGATGTTTTATTAAAGGCTTTTGAGTTGTGAATTGGATCTTGGCTTATAATGCAAGATTTGATGATTTTTGATGATTTTCGTTTGATCTGTTATATCTATGATTTGAGATGTGTTTTTGATGTTATTTGGACTCTAAATTGATAAGGAATTGAGTTTTGATTAATGCAATCCCGGATAGGTTGAGTTTCCTAAGTTTAGCTTGTGATTCTTGATTGTTTTTGAGGTGATCTTGTGGATCTGATGTTCCTGGAGGTATAAGGATGTTAATAGGTTCTTTTTAGATGTTAAATGATGTTAATAGATGTTTGGTTTTGATGGTTTGTGGCTGGGCTTTGTTGAGAAGTGGTTTGGATGCATTTTCGGTTGTGTTTGGTGGCCGAAAATGGAGTGTGGATGAGAGCAGCGAGTTTAGGTGCTTTCATTGAAGCAATTAATGCATGATGATGCATTAGTCCTCTGCTTTGATGTGTTAAAACAGGGGAGGCATCTTTGGATCCAAGAGTTGTTGATCCAGAAGCTTGATTTGGTGCTTCGGCAAGAGGCGAAGTGGAATCGGTGAGTGAAATTGGGTTTTCGGCTTTGAAACCAATGTCTTGGGAGCTTACTCTAAGTCTAAACAACTTTGCTAAGCTCAAGTGTAAGTTTTCGGAAATACTCTCTAGTGGTGGCCATGATTTGATTGTTATGCAATGTGGTTTATTGCATGTTTTAAACTCTGTTTTGAAAGAATGATTTAGCATGGTTAATGCTGTTTTTGTAAGCCATATGTTGAAGGAAGGTCAAGGTAAGAGTTCCTTGTTTTTGAACATTGATTAAATGTGGTTTGATGCTTTTAAATGCATGATGAATATGGCTTGGTTTAATGCTTTAAAACAGTGGATAAATTGATGATAATGATGTGTATTGGCAAGTGATGTTTTGAAAAGGTTAAGGTCACTAAGGTGGTTAAAAGTCCTTGAGTGAGCCTTGTTTACTTAAGAACATCAAGGTGGTTAAAAGTCCTTGGATGATTCTTGCTACGGACACAAAGGTGGTTAAAAGTCCTTGTGTGATCCTTTCCATGGTGTTTAAAAGTCCATGGGGCCATGGTGTTTAAAAGTCCATGGGGCCAAGGTGTTTAAAAGTCCTTGGGGCCAAGGTGTTTAAAAGTCCTTGGGGTGAAACTTGATACGGACACAAAGGTGGTTAAAAGTCCTTGTGTGGTCCATTCCATGGTGGTTAAAAGTCCATGGGGCCAAGGTGTTTAAAAGTCCTTGGGGCCAAGGTGTTTAAAAGTCCTTGGGGTGAAAGTTGATGAACTTGTTTTTAAAGAGATGGATTTATCACTTGTGGCCAATATGACATGTTATGATATGAAGCATGAGATGCTTGTTTAAAGTATGCTTTTGAGCATGTGTAAATGTTGATTTGAAGCATGATTTATAAAGTGTTTTATAAATGCATTATTGAATGGTTTTATTGAGCTTTCCTCACTAAGCTTTTGCTTACGCTCTCTTTCGTTTTCTTAAATCAATAATGCAGAACATTAGAGTACTTTGAGGGCAGCAAGGAGGGCAAGTATTCAAGTGGAAGTAAAGCTCAAAGTATGGAAGGTTTCTTAAGTACATTTTTAGCTTTTGGTAATTTGGCAATGGGGACCTATGTGTATGTTTTGGGAGGGGTTTTGAACTCCATAAGTATGTTGAATGTTGTTGAGAATGTTGGTTTTTGAGTTTGGCCTTTACATGCTTGAAATGGAAGTTTATGCTTGAATGGTTTGCTTGTGTAGGAAGCATGCCTATAGATTTGGGGCTTTTTGTATATGATGTTATTATGCTGAATTGTTGATGCATGTATGTCTCATATATGTTGAATTGCATGTTGGTAAAGTTTGGTGGTAATTGGAGCATGATTGGATGTTTAATTGCAGGTTTAAGTATGCATTTTGGGGCAATCTGTGCAGGGTGTTTTGGAACAGTACCTACCGTTTCGGAACGGGTGCCTTAAACAAACCCAGGCGTCCGAAACGGGAGAGACCGTTCTGAAACGGTTTGGCTACTGCCAGCCCCTGATCCGGTACGCGTTGCGGAACGGCCCGTGTTTCGAAACGGGTTCTGCCTGTTCCGGAACGGGTGACCGTTGGGGGCTGACATTGGCAGTTAAATGTTTTGAATTGCTTGTGTTTTAGTCCTGAACCTTGTTTGTGCAATTGTATGAGTTCGGGAAGTCCTTTTGAGCTGAATTTTCACAGAGAAGCATGAAATCTGACTAATTTCAAGTTGGTAACTTTAATTTGGGTTAAGTCCTCCTATTTATCAGAAATTACAATTTGGTCCCTAAAGTTGTAATTTGTTCAATTGGGTCCCTGTTTGATCTCTGATGCTTGTGATCTTTGAGTATGTGGTTGAGTGATCACAATTGGGGTTAATGTGCATCTAGACAAGATTAAAAAGAAAAAAAAGGGTCGTTAATCGAGGTTGACTTTTGGGTTGACTTTGGTTTTCCCCGTGTGACTTTCTTAATTCGGGTTAACCGTCTAGGACGGGTTAAGGGGGTTACATCCAGGATGGTACTCAATCGTCAAATCATAATCCGTGAGCAACTCCACCCAACGACGCTGCCTAAGATTCAACTCCTTCTGAGACATCAAATACCTCAAACTCTTGTGATCCGTGTACACAGTACACTTCTCACCATACAGATAATGTCTCCAGATCTTCAGAGCAAAAACCACTGCAGCCAACTCAATATCATGCGTAGGATAATTGCGCTCATGCACCTTCAACTGCCGCGATGCATAAGCCACCACCTTACCCTCTTGCATCAGCACACATCCCAACCCAACATAGGACGCATCACTGTAGACCACAAACTCTTTCCCTGATTCAGGCTGAACCAAGATAGGAGCTTGCGTCAAAGCCACCTTAAGCTTCTCAAAAGCCTGTTGTCTCGCCTCCGTCCACTCATACTTAACATCCTTCTGCAACAGCTTCGTCAAAGGTGCAGCAATCTTAGAAAACCCATCCACAAACCTCCGATAGTATCCCGCCAAACCAAGGAAACTACGAACCTAATGAACAGACTTAGGAACCTTTCAGTTCATCACCGCCTCAATCTTCTGAGGATCAACACGAATCCCCTCAGCAGAAACTACATGCCCAAGAAACACCACCTCCTTAAGCCAGAACTCACACTTACTCAGCTTAGCATAAAGCCGATTCTCCAACAAAGCTTGCAGCACAATCCTCAAATGCTCTTCATGCTCCTCCTCAGTACGCGAGTACACGAGGATATCATCAATGAACACCACAACAAACTTGTCCAGGTATTCATGAAACACACGATTCATCATGTCCATGAAAGCAGCAGGAGCATTTGTTAAACCAAACGGCATCACAAGGAACTCATAATGCCCATACCTTGTCCTGAAAGCTGTCTTAGGCACATCCACATCCTTCACCTTCAACTGGTAATACCCTGACCTCAAGTCAATCTTAGAGAACACAGCAGCTTCCCGAAATTGATCAAAGATATCATCAATTCTCAGCAAAGGATACCGATTCTTGATAGTCAACTTATTCAACTGACGGTAATCAATGCACATTCTCATAGTGCCATCCTTCTTCTTCACAAACAAGACCGGTGCACCCCAAGGCGACACACTTGGCCGAATGAAACCACGATCAAGCAACTCTTGCAACTGCGTCTTCAGCTCCTTAGGTGTCATTCTATAAGGGGTAATGGACACAGGAGTTGTATTCTCATACAGCTCAATTCCAAACTCCACCTCGCGATTAGGAGGTAAACCAGGCAACTCCTCAGGAAACACACCAGGAAACTCCTTCACAACCCTGATATCTTGCACCCACAACTCCTTTGAGCAAGGATTCATTACAAAAGCTAGGTAAGCTTCACAACCTTGCCTCAGCATCTGGCTCGCCTCCAAGGTAGACACCACATTGGCAAGAAACTTCACATTCTCACCAACCACCACAACTTCATAATCATCCACAAGCTTCAGTGAAACCCGCTTATTTTCACAATCCACAACAGCATGATGCTCAGCAAGCCAATCCATACCAAGGATTACATCAAAACCATAGAAAGGCAGCTCCATAAGGTCAACATGAAAAACATGTTCTTGAACAACCAAAGGACACTTTCTATACAACTTTCAACTCACAACATTCTCACCAAAAGAACTAGTGACACGAACTCCAACATCCAAAAACTCAACATGCAAACCAAGCAATTCAGCATGCTCACGCAGAATGTATGAATGCGTAGATCCAGAATCAATCAAGGAAAGTAATGACAAGGATTGCAAAGTAAAGGTACTTGCAATCACATCCGCGTCATTCCTCCCCTCCCGCTGAGCATACACCCTAGCTTGACCTCCACCATCAGGCTGAATAGCCACAACATGGGCCACTCCTCGACCTCCTTCCTCTCTCCGCTGGAAGTTACCACGGCCGCGCCCACGACCTCTCTGCAGTGCAGCAACAACAGGAGCACGCACTTGGCCACAGCACGAGGACAATCACGCTTCATATGACCACGTGAACCACAAATCCAACAAGCACTCCGATCAGCTCTAGCGTTGCCTCCCCGAGCAGGTACACCACCACCTCTCTTGGCTGAGGACTGATACTTCTGATCACGTCCCCTCTTGTTCCGTCCACCACCGGAACTGTATTCAGCAGCTCGCTTGCCAGCACTTGAACCAGCACTTCTAGCAGATAAACCCAAGTTCATCTCAATATCCTTAGCTCGACCCACCAACACATCAAAATCATCATACTCGGTGGCCAACACATACATCTTCACATCCGTCACTAAACCATAACGAAATCTTTCGCACCTTGCCCGCTCATCAGGGACCAGCTCAGGCGCATATTGACTGAGTCTAACAAACTGAACTTCATACTCAGCCACAGTCATGCTCCCCTGGGTAAGAGACATGAACTCTCGCTTCTTTTCATCTAGGTACCTCACACCAAGATACCTTCTCTTGAACACATTCTGGAAGAATGTCCAAGTTACATCAGCATCAGCCATCCCAGCTATAGTGGTCGTCCACCACGTATAAGCATCATCCTGTAGCAAGGATACAACACACCCCAGCTTTTGCACATCAGTGCAACTCATCTGACCCAAGATCCTTTTGGTACTCTCCATCCAGGATTCAGATTCTTCAGCAGACATACCCCTGAACTCAGTCCCACCTAGACTGCGTAAGCGCTCCAAGGGTAGTCTAACACCAGCATCTCCCTGATGCCTAGCTCCTTGAGCTCCAGCTACTACCGCTCGAAAAGCACCAGCAATAGCTTGCACCAACATCGTCATGTCAGGCACAGCTTGCCCCTGACCAACCTCAGGTCCAGCGACCCCAGCACCAGCTGCAGCTTCAGCTCTTTCACCCTCAGCACCACCACCACCAGGTGGAGGAGGAGGAGGTAACACCGCACTTCCCGCATTCTCCTCATTCTCATTCTCATTCGGAGCCGTAGCTCGCACATTACTCCTCAACTCTCTACGAGGGGCCATACTCTAACCATGCAATCACAATGCAATAAACAAAGTTAGGTCCAGCAAGGTAAGCAATGCAAGTACTCAAGCTCATTTTCATTTAAAATCAGTATCATTTCATTAGCTTTGATTTGGCAATGGGTACCCACAACATGCTTCATCACAGCATACAACTCAATTGCATCAAAATCACATACTACTCAACATGCTTTCATTCAACAAGCATACATAGCATACATACTTCAATCATGCACACATTCATTCCCAATTACTCGAGAACTAAGCTCTGATACCACCAAATGTAACCCCCTTAACCCAGCCTAGACGGTTGACCCGAATTAAGAAAGTCACACGGGGAAAACCAAAGTCAACCTGAAAGTCAACCATGATTAACGACCCTTTTTTTTCTTTTTAAACTTGTCTAGATGCACATTAACCCTAGTTATGATCACTCAAACAACATGCTCAAAGATCATAAACATCAGAGATCAAACAGGGACCCAATTGAACGATTTACAACTTTAGGGACCAAATTGTAAATTCTGTAAATTATGAGGTCTTAACCCAAATTAATGTTACCAACTTGTAATTAGTCAGGTTTCATGCTTCTCTGTCAAATTTCAGCTCAAACGGACATCCCAAACTCATACAATTGCACAAACAAGTTTCAGGACCAAAATGCAAACATTCCAAAACATTTAACTGCCAATGTCAGCCCCCAACGGTCGGATGTTCCGAAATAGGGAGAGCCTGTTTCGAAACGCGGGGCCGTTCCGCAACGCGTTCCGAAACAAGGGCTGGCATAGGACTTCCAGTTTCGAAACGATGTCTCCCGTTTCGGACGCCAGGGCTACTACAAGGCACCCATTCCGAAACGGTAACTACTGTTCCGATACGGCCTGCACAGGATGCATAAAATTGCTTGCTTAAACACACAATTGACCAACCAATCATGCTCCAAATGCTACCAAACTTTACCAGCAAGTCATCCCACATACAAGAGACATATTTGCATCAACCATTCATCATAATATCATCATATATGAAAAGCCCCAAATCTAAAGGCATGCTTCCTACACAAGCAAACCATTCATGCACTAAAACCTCCAAAACCAAACACATAATGGCCAATTACAAAATCCAGCATTATTAACAACATTATGCAAACTTAGGGAGTTCAAAACATCTCCCAAAACATCCACATTGGTCCCCCATTGCCAAATGCCAAAAGCTAAAAGTGTTAAGAAACCTTTCCATACTTGAGCTTAGTTTCCACTTGATTGCTTGCCTTCCTTGCTGCCCTCAATGCACTTTAATGCTCTGCATTATTGGTTTAAGAAAAAGAGAGAGAGAGCGTAAGAAAAAGCTTAGTGAGGAATGCTCATTAAAACCATTCAATAATGCATTTATAAAACTCATTGATAAACCATGTTTCAAGCAACATTAGACATGTTCTTAAACATTTAAAAACAAGCATCTCATGCTTCAAGTATCATTAAACATGCTCATAAACATTTCAACAAGCATCTCATGCTTCAAGTTCATAACAAGTCATATTGGCAACAAGTGACACATTTCACATAAGATCCACACATGGAATTTTAAACACCATTGTGATCTTATCCCCATGGACTTTTAAACACCATGGACCCATGGACTTTTAAACACCATGGCAAGGACCACACAAGGACTTTTAACCACCTTTGTGTCCTTAACAAGAATCATCCAAGGACTTTTAACCACCTTGATGTTCTTAAGTAACCAAGGCTTTCCAAGGAATTTTAACCACCTTGAGCCTTAACCAAGAACCAACCATGGACTTTTAAACACCATGTTGTTCTTAACCTTTCCAAGATCCACACAAGGACTTTTAACCACCTTTGTGATCTTAACCAAGAACCATCCAAGGACTTTTAACCACCTTGATGTTCTTAAATATACAAGGCTCACACAAGGACTTTTAACCACCTTTGTGACCTTAACATCACTTGCCAATATGCATCATTATCATCAATATATCCACTGTTTTAAAGCATTAAACCAAGCCATAAACATCATGCATCTTTAAGCATTAAACCACATTTAAACAATGTTCAAAAACAAGGAACTCTTACCTTGAGCTTCCTTCAACACATGGCTTAAAATCTCAGCAAATAAACATGCTAGATATGCTTTCAAAACAGATTTAAAATCATGCCAACAACACATTGCATACAACCAAAAACCATGGCCATCACTAAGAGAGTTTTTCCAAAAACTTACTCTTAAGTTTAGTTAAGTTGCTTAGACTTAAACTAAACTCCCAAACCTTCAAAACACTGGTTTCAAAGCCGAAAACCAAATTCCACTCACCGATTCCGTTTCGCCTCTTGCCGAAACACAAATCAAGCTTCCGGATCACCACCACTTGGATCCAAAGATGACTCCCCTATTTTAAACACATCAAAGCAGAGGATTAATGCATCATCATGCATTAATAGCTTCAATGAAAGCACCTAAACTCGCTGCTCTCATCCACACTCCATTTTCGGCCACCAAACACAACCGAAAATGCATCCAAACAACTCCTCAACAAAGCCCAGCCATAAACCATCAAAACTAAACATCATTTAACATCATTTAACATCTAAAAAGAACCTAACAACATCCTTATACCTCCAGCAACATCAGATCCACAAGATCACTCCAAAAACAACCAAGGATCACAAGCTACACTTAGGAAATTCAACCTATCCGGGATTGCATTAATTAAAACTCAATTCCTTATCAAATTATCATTCATTAAACATCAAAAACACACCTCAAATCACTGCTTTAACAGATCAAACGAAAATTCATCAAAAATCACCAACTCTTGCATTTTAAGCCAAGATCCATCACACAACTTTAAAACCACTTATAAATCATCAATTAAGGATTGAGAACTTAGGAATTTCAGTAAAGAACTGAGAGTTTAGAGGAGAAGGACGTTCTTACCTCCAAACTTGAGTTTCTCCTCTTTTAGAACCAAAAAGCTTGAAGAATCAAGTAGTAAATGGTGAGGTTTTGTTGATGAGATGATTAGCAATCAAGAGAGGATTGAAAAGAGAGATTTAAGTGACAAAATCAGAAGAAAAACTCTGGAGAAAAGGTGTTTGGGTTGAGAGAAAACGAGAGAAAGGAAAATGAGATTTTAGGAAAAATTAGTTAGAAATAACTTCCCTCCACTTTCCTTTTGTTTAAAAATCATAATTAAGTCATTAAATATCTTAGAAAAATCTGGAGAAACTCCCTTTGGGTAAATAGCTCCTTAAAGATTGAAAGTTTCAATCCTTTCTAAAACAGTCACGCAGTTTTCAAAAATTACATTTTGGTCACTAGCCAAAATGTCACCCTTCCAAACCTCATTTTGTAAAATTGATTTCACAGTTCACTTATATATATTAAAAGAGGATTTTAGAACATTTTTCCATATTTTTAATGCAACCCGAACTAGGCTTTCCTAATTTCACCTTTTTATATTCGAACAGCACTTTGACCGAACCGGTCAACGCCCAAACTTCCAAGCCCAAAACCGGGGCGTTACAATTTTGTACTTGATAAACTTTTCAAATGATCTTAAAAAAATCTTGATCTTGAAAATCTTCTTTCTGAATTTCAAGATTATCGCATAAAGAAGGTGGATAATCTTAAAATTTCTATTACTCTTGGGATAAACAATTTTGAAAAAGGAAATACTTCTAAAACTCAATATGTAAAAAGAAAACCTTTTTATCCTAAATAAAGAAACTTTTCTAAGCAATCTAAAAGTCAAAGAGTTATGAGCATTTGGGTTCCTAAGGAACTTATTGTTTCTAATAATATGAATGCTATTGCTTCTTGGATTCCTAAGGGAACCAAGGTTTTGAAGGCTAACACACATGGACTATAACACCCCGAAAACCGGTCTAGTCAGAATTGGATTCCGATGATCAGGATATTTATTGAAATATTGAATCCTTGTTATAGATTATATTGTTAGAGATCTTAACTGAACTCATTCGTAGTTAGGAACCTCATTGAAAGTGGCTAAAATTATGTTATTAAACTAGGTGTTTCGATACAGTCAGTCTCGTACCGAAACGGTCTAGGTAAGGCGTTTCGAAAAAATTGTAGGTGTTCTGATACGGTTCCAACGGTTTTAACTAACTTTTGGACTTTTTCTTGACCGTTTCGATACAGTTTCCCTCATTTCGAAACGTGTCCCCTGTTTCGAATATAGTTAAAGGAAAAGTTGAGAGGAAAGGATAAAGTGATGATTCACCATGCTTATTGTTGCCCTCCCCACGCGAATTTCATTAAAAAGAGATGAGAAATAGTTATCTATAAGCCTAATATTGATAAGATAAAGAAGGGATAGAAATATTATTTTATGATTTCCTTTGGAAGAAGGAAATCTTCTCATTGGACCTTGGTAAGGTGGGTAATGATTGACATTGTAATTTCCTTAGAATGAATAAAGAGAAAGCTCTTCTATTTGTTTTGCATCACCGAAACCCATCCTCGTCTCTTAACTTTGAAAGAACAACCACACACCTCCATTGTTGTCTTCTCCACCAAGCTCAAGCATACACCTCTCTATTGTGAGTCATAAGCTTAGGTTTTCCTTGATCTAAGAACATCGATTCATAGCCATCGATCGGTCAAGTGAAAGCCCTAAGTCAATCATCGATTCTCATGATTATTAGATAACCAATTTCAAGCTTAAAGATAAGCTTTGTTTATAGCTAATGGATATTCAAGTATCGATATTGTTATATTGATCCTAATGACTCTTTATTGATTTTCCTAGCTCAAGAAGTGGAAAAGATTAATCCATTGTCTCCATCGAAAGCTAGAGATAAGGGTATCGACATCCAAGAGCCTTAGAAGCTTCAAATTGTAAAGGTGAGTGTAGTCGAAGTCTCGGAATTAGGCGACGAGCCTTTCCGAATTTATAATAATTGATTTTTATATGATTTTCTAACTATTGATTTAAAGGGGCTTTGTATAAAGCATCATTGAAAACCATATTGGAAAGTTTGGTAAGTATTGCATCAATTCATTGTCCATAGCATCATTATTGTTGTCATGGGAACCATTAAAGCATTGACATATAGAATCATTGACACGAGATATTGCTAATTGCCATAGAAATTGTGATTATTGACATGATGTTATCGCCATCGAATTATTGTCATTGATATTGATATCGAATTATTATCATTGAATTATTGATATTGAAGTATTGTCATTGAATCATTGATATTGAGCTATTGTTATCGCCATAGAATTCATGAGCTCAGTGGAACGAAGATTATATGGTGTAGTGGAGGGATGTGATTTGTGTTGGTCAAAATCTGTGTAGTGGAGGATATTTGACCATATTGTTCATGGTTGGCGTAGTGGTGGAATTCGTGTATCCAAATACGGTTGAAATCGATCCAAGGGAGAATATTGATTATTGATGTCGCCATTGATGAAATAATTATTGATATTGCATTGTCATGATATTGAGTTGTTGATATTGATGATTTGATTATTGTTGACATGTTCATTGTTTAGTTAATGTCATGAATGAAATCAAAGCATAAAAATATACTAAGTGCATTTATTGTTATTGACTACCTCACTTAGACTGTGTAAGTCTAATGCATTCATTGTCCATACATTTTAGGATAAAGAAGTGTCGGATCAAGGTCGGGATTAGCTGGAAGTTTGGCAAGTCACCACAGGATTAATGTAAAGTACCTTTGTCTCTTTGAACTCCTAGAATGGAGACAAAGTAGTCAAAGTAGTCGATGATGTTGTTTTGTTTATATGTATAAAGGCTATATGTTTTGTGTGGTTAAAGTGCCCTAAATGACTTGTTATGTTTGCTTAAAATGGCTTAAATGCATGTTTTGGTACTAAAAGGTAAAAACCGAGTAAATGGATTCATATGGCTCTAAAATTTGACATGCTAGTAGAATTTCTTGTCATAATTTTGTGTGTAAAGTTTCATTGTATTTGGACATTGTTTGATATGCTAAAATGAATAAAAACCAGCAAGAATCTGTCATTACAAGTCAGGCCATATTGAAACGGGTGATGGTGTTTCGATACGGGTAAGCATTATTGAGCCCATGGGTCAGGGCATATCGAAACAGTTTAGGGTCGTTCCGAAACATTTCGTCTCTGGAATTCCTTGTTTCGATACAGGTTCAAAGCGTATTGAAACTAGTCAAAGTCAAAGTCAAAGGCAGTCAATCCATACCGATACAAGTCTTGCCCGTATCGATACGTTCATAAAGGAAAGGTCAACAAGGTTGACCATCTTCAATTTGTATCGAAACAGCTCTAAGTGTTTCGATACAGGGTTAGTTAAAGTGGTCATAAGGCTTAACCTAAAAGAGTGCATCGTTTACAGTTTAGTCTCTGAGATTAAAATGAATAAATTGGATGATTAAATGACAACCGTTATGCATGAATTTTGCAGGCTATTCATTGTTGTATTGAATTTCATTTTGGTAATGTTTGTTACATTGAAGGACCTTTAATTTGTAAGATTTACAGAATAGTCCCTAAAACTTGTAAAAGTTGTGAAATGGTCCTAAATGATTAATTGTAGTTTTCTTATGATTGAAATGGACTAAGAAGTATATTGGAAGTGTTTTGTGTGTCTAATATTGATTAAGTGTTGTTATTAAGATGAAATTTTATCGCAATGATCATCGCACTGTTCATCGGTAACACGCTCCGACCCAATTCTCTACCAAGCTGGGAAGGGGGTGTTACATGGACCTAAAATGATTTGGGTACCAAAAACCAAAGCCTAATTTCTTTGTTTGTAGGGGAGCGTTGCTACAAGGCCAAATCTTCAAGTTAAAACTCATGGTACCTTGATAGTGGATGTTCAAGACACATGACCGGTGACAAGAGTAGATTCTTGGAACAAAATCCAAAGAGTGGTGGGGTAGTAACTTTCAGTGACAACTCCAAAGGCCAGATTGAAGGAATTGGCTCCATTGGTAATCACTCTTCTATTTTAATTGAAAATGTCTTATATGTCAACGATCTTAAACATAATTTGTTGAGCATTAGTCAATTACGTGATAAAGGTTTTAATGTTCTATTTGATAAAAATGGTTGCAAAATAGTGAACATTAAAACGAATCAATTGATGATCATATGGCATAGGATAGGAAAAATTTACATGGTGCATTTAGATGACATTCATACATCTCATGCATGTTTAGTTGCACATGATGAACATGACTCATGGCTTTGGCATAGAAAATTAGGACATGCTAGCATGAGTGTTTTAGAAAAATTAAGTTCTCTTAATCTAGTTAGAGGTTTACCCAAACTTAAGTTTTCTAATGATAAAATATGGGATGCATTCTCTAAGGGTAAACAACATAGAACCTCATTTAAATCCATTAATGATGTCTCTACTAGTTGATGTTTACAATTGATTCATATGGATCTTTTTGGGGCCAATTAGAACTATGAGCTTGGGTGGTAAATCGTATGCTTTTGTACTTGTTGATGACTATTCTAGATTTACTTGGATTCTATTCTTAAGTACAAAAGATGAGGCTTTAGAAAATTTCATCACATATTCAAAAATAACTCAAAATGATATTACGCTTAAAATTTCTCATATTAGGAGTGATCATGGAACCAAGTTTAAAAATTTAGGTTTTGAAGAGTTTTTAAATGAAAATGGGATTAGCCACAATTTTTCCGCACCCCGCACTCCTCAACAAAATGGAATAGTTGACAGGAAAAAATCGAACTTTAGAAGAAATGGCTATAACCATGCTTTGTGAAAATAATTTACCTAAATATTTTTGGGCGGAAGCCACAAATACTGCTTGCTACATTATAAATCAAGTAATGATTAGGCCAATTTTGAAGTAAACAACATAAGAGATTTTAAAATCTAAGAAGCCCAACATTAGCTATTTTCATCCATTTGGTTGCAAGTGTTTTGTTTAAAACAATGGAAAAGACAACTTAGGTAAATTTGATGCTAAAAGTGATGAAGCTATTTTCTTAGGATATTCTTTAAACTATAAAACCTACCGTGTATTAATAAGAGAACTTTAGTAGTAGAAGAGTCTATTCATGTTGTTTTCGATGATAACCTCCTTCCGAGGAAGGATTCTTATGATGATAATGATGTAGGGATCCTTGAAACCATTGATGGAGGACAAACTTCAAAGGTGAATGAGATTCCAACAAAAGAAGAATATGCACAAGATCCACGTCTTGAAGCCTTGAAGGACTTGGCTCTTGAAAAAAATAAGGTAACTTACCCAAGGGAGTTCAACTATGTCAAAGGTGATGAAATCTTGGCTGATCCATCCAAGGGGGTAACTACTAGATCCTCTCTCAAATTAATGAACCGTGTTGTATTTCTTTCATGCATTGAGCCTAAAAATATCAAATAAGCATTACAAGATGATTTTTGGATTTTGGCCATGCAAGAAGAATTAAATCAATTTGAGAGAAGTAAAGTATGGACATTAGTTGAAAGGCATAATAATCAATCTACTATATGAACTAAATGGGTCTTTAGGAATAATCTAGATGAGAGTGGTAACATAGTGAGAAACAAGGCTAGGCTTGTTGCTCAAGGTTACACTCAAGAAGAGGGAATTGATTTTGATGAAACATATGCTCTTTTAGCTAGGATGGAAGGTATTAGGATGCTTCTAGCATTTGCATGTTACCATGATTTCAAGCTTTTTCAAATGGATGTAGAAAGTGCTTTTCTAAATGGTTTTATAAATGAAGTGTATGTTGAACAAACACTGGATTTTGAGGATTCAAAATTTCCAAATCATGTTTTTAAACAAACCAAAGCCCTTTATGGTTTAAAACAAGCTCTTAGAGCTTGGTATGAAAGACTTTAAAAACTTTTTGATTGAGAAAGGTTTTGAAAAAGGTAACGTGGACACTACACTTTTCATAAAAAAGATATAGTAATGACATCTTAGTAGTGCAAACTTATGTTGATGATATCATTTTTGGTTCTACTAATGAATGTTATTGCAAAGAATTCTCTAAGCTAATGCAAGGTGAGTTTGAGATGAACGTGATGGGGGAGCTCTCATTCTTTTTGGTGCTCCAAATCAAACAAATGAAAGGTTGACACCTTCATAAATCAAGCAAAGTACGTGAATGATATGCTCAAAAAGTTCGGCTTGGAGAATATAGAGCCTCAAGCCACTCATATGAGCTCTTCTATAAAGCATGACAAAGATGAAGGCGGTAAATTTGTTAATTTTAAGCTTTACAGATTCATGATAGGTTACTTGCTTTACCTTACCGCAAGTAGATCGTATATCATGTTTAGTGTTTGCTTGTGATATAGGTTCCAAGCTAGTCCTAAAGAATCACACTTAGTAGACATTAAGAGAATTTTTAGATACCTTAGAGACACACCTAACTTAGGTCTTTGGTATCCTAAGAATTCTTCCTTTAGCCTTCATGCTTATTCAGATGCGGATTATAGGGATGCAAATCTAGATAAGTAAAGTACATTCGGGGCATGCCAATTCTTAGGTAGTATGCTAATATATTACTTCTCTAAGAAACAAAATAGCGTAGCATTATCTACCACCGAAGCAGAGTACATATCCTTAGGGAGTTGTTGTGCTCAAGTCCTTTGGATGAAGCAACAACTCTTAGATTATGGTGTTCAAGTAGAAACCATACCCCTTATGTGTGACAACACTAGTGCCATTTGTCTCACTAAGAATCCCATCTAACACTCTAGAACCAAACATATAGAAATTAGACAACCCTTTAGATAAAGACCAAGTATTGAAAAATGATGTTGTTCTACAATATGTTGATACCTTGAACCAATTAGTGGATATATTTACCAAACCTTTAGATAAAGAGCGTTTTTGGACCCTTAGGAGAGATTTAGGTTTAACTAGCCTTTCTTGACCCTTTTAGGCCCCAAATGGTCAAAAATTTGCTTGAAATTGGTTGATATTCATGCTTGTGTTAATTTGCCTCTTTTTTGGTTCTATGCATGTTGCTAGGGGGAGTATGCATTAATTTTATCCATTAAAACTTGTTCATATGTCATTCAAATGCATTTAGGGACGTTTAAAATTGGATTTTTGAACTTAAAACTGTCAAAAATACCTTATATGGTAAGGCGTATCGATGCGGCTAAAAAAATATCGATACGGGTTCGTCAAGGGAAATGATACAGGCCAAACTGTATCGATACTGTCACGCATATCGATACGATATTATAGTTGAATTAAAAATTAGGGCAAGCGCGTATCGATACGCTCTACAAGTGTACCGATACGGTCCCGACAGGGAGTTAAATTAGGGTTGTATTTTGTCAGAAACACTTTAAAACTTTTCCCCTCTTTTTCTCTACAAACCCTAGCCGCACATCACTATAAAAACCCCCTCAATTCTTCAAAATTTACACATCAAACTTAAAATTCGTTGAGGGTTTTTTCATCTACACATCAAAGCAAAGCTTTGTCAACAATCTTGTGCATTCACATCAACTCATTCATCCATTCGAACAAATCAAGATATAAACTTTTTTTCTTTTTTCTTTTTAATTTTCATTTGTTTTTATTAGTTGGTTTAACTAAAAATTTGTATAAAACATATATTTGTGATATGGGTTTTCAAGTTTTTTCAAAAACTTTTCAAAATCCGCAATTTTTTCATTCGAATATAATTTTATATCGTATATTTTTGTAAACTATTTTTCGAAAAAAACTAACCAATCTTTTCTTTTATACATGTGTATATTTTTAACATTAAAATTGGTTTTCAAAATACCTTGAATTATTGGAATCTACTGGATTGAATAAGATGTCACCTTGCCACTTCTTATGATCCTATGGACGATGATGAGGGTAACCCTAAACCAAATATTCCTTATATAATCCAACGTTGTTTTCCAACCGCTTCGGATATGTCACGTTATAAGCTTTTTCAAGGTTTCACTCTTATGGAAGAACATGTCGTGTCTATTCCGATTTTAAGCTCCAAACATTTTAAATTTCAGTACCTTCCTTTGATTCGAAAAAGAAAGCGAGACGTCACCTTGCCACTTCTTATGATCCTATGCGCGATGATGAGGGTAACCCTAACCCAAATATTCCTTATATAATCCAACGTTGTTTTCCAACCGCTTCAGATATGTCACGTTATAAGCTTTTTCAAGGTTTCACTCTTATGGAAGAACGTGTCGTGTCTATTCTGATTTTAAGCTCCAAACATTTTAAATTTCAATACCTTCCTTTGATTCGATAATAGAAATTTATTAGCTTTTTTAACCTTCCTCTCATTGTCTATCGAAACTTGGTCACAATTTTCTTTTCTAACGCTATATGCAGTCATGATGAAGATGGAAAACATGTTGTTGCTATCGAGTCACATCTTATGGGCACAACTTTTCAAATTGATCAAGATGTTTTTGCAAAGCATTTGGTTTTGAAAATGTAGGGATTGATTATGAGAATTCTCTAGGTCACGGTCCTCTAGGTTCTGTAAATGTTTTAAATGCTCATGACCGAATTCTTCATCTTATTATTACATGTTTTTTTGTCCATCTAGTGGAAAATTTTCAACTATCTGTCAAGTAGATGATTTTTGGCTTAGGTTTTTTCGGGAGGGTAGCATTCTAACCTTTGTCAAATCATGTTTGCCGACCTCATTTATCTAGTTCAACACTGTCACACCGACCAAGTAAAATCCTTTTACTATTGTACGGCGTTGAGTCACCTATTCCATTCCCTTAAGATTGATTACGCCCATGATTTTCCTGAACCCCTTGGTCAACCTATTGATGA
Source organism: Hibiscus tridactylites (assembly GCA_958450335.1). NCBI lineage: Eukaryota > Viridiplantae > Streptophyta > Magnoliopsida > Malvales > Malvaceae > Hibiscus > Hibiscus tridactylites. Next base: position 71,482,067 of record OY288271.1, read on the forward strand.
ACATTCCCTCTCTCGTGCTCACTTTTCCTATTTCGATAATGAATGGGTTCGTGTCCCTCGAGCTCCTCAACAACATGCTCCAGCCGATGCTCCACATGCTCCTTCAAGCTCTCAAGGTGCTCTGATTGCTTCTACCTCCATGGACAATCTCATGACTTCCTTAATGAAAAATTCACAAACATGGAATTCAGGTTTGCAGCCATTGACACTCGATTCACATCCATGGAAGATCGAGTCAAGGGTCTTCATACTCGCTTCACATCGTTGGAGGATCAAGTTAAAGCCATAGCTCTTCAACAAAAATCCATGGATGTTTCTCTCACTGCTTTCCATGGTGCTTGGCTTAATCAATCTAGGAGGCATCAACCTACTCAAGACGACGAGGATGAAGAGGAAGAAGATGACGATGATGGTAGGAACGCGTAGTTATGCATATCATCTCATGCCATTTAGTTTCATTGTTTATGCACCTATGTTTAGAACTCTATGCTTTTGTTTATGTTTTAGGATTTGAGTTTGGATTTATTACTTTGAACTATTTTGTTACTTTAAATTTGAAGTTTGCATTTGAATTCAATAATATTATTGTTGCTATTATCCTACTTTGTGCTTTTATGTTTGATCTAACAAAAAGGGAGAGAAGGATTATAGAACCAATTTTGAAAACATAAAAATTAATTATGAAAACCTATCTTAAATTAAGGGGGAGTAAGCTTTTCAAAAGTTTCAAAACTTAAAAATTTATATTTGGTTTTGTTATATCAAAAAGGGGGAGATTGTAAAACTAAAATTGATTTTGATATAACAATTTAACTTTTGGATTAAATTGTAAAACAATAAATTTTTAAGTATTTTTTAAACACTCGCATTTTGACAAGACATTTTGAACCAAACAATATTTCGAGTCAAAACATACTTAAAGGTTCAAATTTCACTAAGTCTTTTCATGTGTTTTCAAGCAAAACTTCAACAAAATGCCCAGACGTATCAATACTCTTATGCGTATCGATACGATATTCATCTGGGCAAGACTTTAAGCTATAGCGTATAGATACGCATTGCAACCGTATCAATACAATTTTCTTATTAAAATATAATTTTGCTATAGCGTACCGATACGGCACGTCACCGTATCGATATGATATGCTCACCTTTGCAAAATCCTTGCATTTATTTTTCGACGGTTGGCTTGTCAGTTAGTTGGTATCCTAAATTTTAAATGACCGTTGAACTGTACCAATACGCTTAGGGACGTACCGATACGTTTTCATTAAAACCAAACTCAGGATTCCAGTGAGCAAAAATTGTATCAATACGCCTATCTGTATCGATACACCCCTTAATATCGTACCGATATGCCCTCGAAGTGTATCGATATGCTATGATGTTCAATCACAATGACTCTTTTTTGTTTGATACAGGTACCTATACGCCCACGAGCTATACTGATACAGTAGGTTGATGAGCAGCATTTATTGCGGTAAATTGCAGTCCAACGACTCTATTGATGATCAAAACCACCCAAACAACTAGAAATCAATACAAGGGTATAAAAACAAGTCTCAAATGCTACAGCAACAACTATTGAAACTACAAGCAACATCAGAGCACTCAAATCCAAATTTTATTCTTTAGAGTCAAATCTTTGTACCCAACTCCTTTGTGTTCTCCATTGTAATTCTTTTTGTGAGTTTGGGGAGTGTGTGATTGTAATTGGGTAAACATCATCCTTATTGAGGAATTTGTAAAGTTTACCAAAACTCTTCATTGTAAAAGTGAGTGGATTAAGCTCTGGGTAGAAAGCTTAATCAAATTGTAAGGTTTCCTCCTTATCCAAGTAAGGCGGAAGAACACAATTAGTGGATTGGTTGAAAATCCTTACTGGGAGCTAAGGTAGTGGATGTAAAGTTCATTGGAGAACTTGAACCACTCTAATTGTCTTGTGTCCAAAATTTTATTCTTCCAATTTCCACCCTTAAAATTTTTATCGCCAATTCACCCCGACTTGGCCATTTGCAATTGTTTGATCAACTCAACAACACGTCATATTTAAACATTAATCCTCAAACATTTATGGCATATTCAACATTAAGTCATGGCATTTGGCATCAAAGGTAAACTATAGGCATGCAACCTAGAAAATATGCAACTCAAGAGTCAAAACTCAAACTAATGCACTAACCATCAAATATAGGCCTTTTACAAGTATAAAACCATAAAGCAAACATGCTCAAAAAGGGTGTTCACACACATCACCCAAATAAACCATGGAACCACAATTGCCCTTATTACTCTTGTTCATAACCGAAACATACATTCAAAGTGAAGTCTCTTACGATCCCCTTGCAAGTTGCTGCCTCTAAAAACTCAATTATCTACATTGATGGACAAAAGAGAGCGTAAGCGTAGAAGCTTAGTGAGGAGTGCTCAAAACCAACACACCATCAATGCATAAAAACCATTTCCCTCCATTTGAAAACCATCATGCCCTCTTTGAAAACCATGCACTTCCTTAACAAAATCAGCATGTTAGACATCATGCAACAAGTATTAAATACTCAACAGCAAATGCATTTGCTAATACTCAACTTAAGTCTTTCCCTGCATAGCTACCATATGCAAAGCTTAAAGAGTAAAACATGCATTAACATATCATGCATCAACAATCATTTTATAATACTTAATCAATTATATTGGCACACAAGTGATCATCAACATATTCATTTCTCTAAACATATCAGATACACGGATTCCCAAGTATTTTCCTAACACTTCATACATTATCTCTAGAATCTCAAGGTTCACACACGGGAGCTACCCTCCACTGTTGTGACACCCGTGGTAGAGTATTCGGTACCTCACAACCCCTCAACACCACTCATCGGTAGATGTATAACCCCACTAAAGAGAGACGGGACACAGCTCAATTTCCTCAATTGTTAGGGTACTTGAATGGAGTATTCGGTACACTCACAACCCCTCAACATCCAAGGCGAGTTGTTTATAGTGCACTCAATCCTATAGCCGACTACCTATATCTGATTCTATTTATACCACTTTTCACAATATCTCTTGCCAATATAATTCTCATTTAGTACTAACCTCATTGTTTTCAAAGCATTACTAATAAGCCATGTAACACCCCAATTTTGGGCTTAGAAGTTTGGGTTTGAATCGGACCGGACAGATTTTCGGTTCGAATATAAAAGGTGGTTTTAGGGAAAGCCTAGTTCGGGATGCATTAAAAATATGGAAAATATCTAAAAACCTCTTTTAATATATATAAGAGAGTGGTGAAATCAATTTTACAAAATGAGGTTTGGAAATATGACATTTCGAGTTAGTGACTAAAATGTAATTTTTGAAAAGTTTGTGACTGTTTTGAAAGGATTGAAACTTTGAATCTTTAAGGAGCTAATTTACCCAAGGGAAGATTTCTCCAGATTTTTCTTGATTTTTAAAGACTCATTTAATGTTTAATTAATAAAAAGAAAATATGGAAAAACCATATTTTAGTTTCATAACTAACTTTTGCTAAAATTTTCCCATTTCATTTTCTCTCAAAATTCTCTCAGCCACACATTTCCACAACAACTTTTCTTTTGATTTTCACACCTAATGATGAGATTTCAATCCCCAAATGATTCCTAATCATTTCTACATCAAATCCTTTTCATTTGCTTATTGAATTTTCAAGGATTTTGGCTCTAAACAAGGAGAAAACCATATTTAGAGGTATGAACGTCCTTCTCCTCTAAATACTCAGCTCTTTACTGAAATTCCCAAGTTCTCAATCCTTAAATTGAGTTTTATTAAAGGTTTTAATGTTGTTATCTTGATTTTTGGCTTAAAATTCAAGATTTGGATTTAATTTTGAAGAAATTCGTATTGGATGTTTGGGCTCGGTTTTGAGATGTATTTTTGATGTATTTTGGATGTTTAAATGATGTGAAATGGAGATTTAATCAATGCAATCCCGAATAGGTTGATTTTCCTAAGTTTTTACTTGTAAAAATGGTGGTTTTTGGGGTGATTTTGGTGTTCTGTTAATGCTGTAGGTATAAGGACGAGTTTGGGACCATTTTGGATGTTAATTTATGTTTAAAAATGGTTAGAAGTGATGGATCTTGGCTGGGTTAAGTTTTGGAAGAGTTTGGAGGTGATTTCGGTTGTGTTTGCTAGCCGAAATGTTGTATTTATGTAGAGCAAAGAGTTTAGGTGTGTTGTTGGTGATTTCAATGCATAATGATGCATTAATCCTCTATTGTTATGTGTTTAAAACAGGGGAGAATGATCCGGAGGCAATAGAGGTGGCGTTGGAGGTTTCAGATGCTTGGAAGGCTTGTCGGCTAGCATAGTTTGTGTATCGTTGAGTGGTAAAGAGTTTCCAGCTTTGAAACATTTTGGATGAGGCTTTGGGAGCTTAGTTTAAGTCTAAACAACTTAGCTAAGCTCAAGAGTAAGTAAATGGAATTTCTCTCTTGGTTGGGCTATGCTTTGGTTTTTAAATGCACTTGGAATGATTGTGTTTAAATTATTGTTTTAAGCATGTTTGGACATGGTTTAATGTTGGTTATTAATGCCATTATGTTAAAGATGCATAAGGTAAATTATCCTTGACTTGCATGTGTTGGGTGCATATGATTTTAAGCATGTGATGCTTGTGGATTTGGCATTTTGGTTATGCTTGTAAAAACAATGGTTTAATGTGGTAAAATGGTTATATTGGCAAGTGATGTAAGTGGTTCTTGGTTACTTTGATCGGATATAGTTAGCCGGCTATAGGATTGGGTGCACCGTGAATTGAGTCGCCTTGGATGTTGAGGGGTTGTGATTGTATCGTAGACTCCATCCAAGTACCCTAGCGATTGAAGAGAATTAGTGTCATCACGATGGAGGATGGCTCTCGTGAGAGGACTTTGTTTAGTGTCACCGCGATGAAGGATGGCTCTCGTGGGTGGACCTTGTTAAGCGTCACAACGGTGGAGGGTTGCTCCCGTGTGTGAGCTTGGTTAAGATGATTACAATGGTTGAGGTAGCTCCCATGTGTATGCCTTGTGGTGTGTCTCGGCTCTCGCTAGTGAGTTATACAACTTCCGATAAGTGATGTCGAGGGGTTGTGATTGTACCGCTAAACTCCATCACGGGTGTTGAGGGGTTGAGATTGTACCGGTAAACTCCACCTTGTGTTTTTCGGTAGTGTGTATGAAGCGTGTGGGACAACGCTTGTAATCCGTGTATCCGATTGTGTCTTGAGTTGAAATGGTTTTAGAATTATCACTTGAAACCCAATGTAATGTTCTCGAATGTAATGAAGCGAGAGATGCTTAAAATGATGCAAGGATGCATGGGAGGTGTATAATGGTTTAAGAGTGCATGTATTACTTGTTAAGCTTGAACAAGTGTTTATCTTCTATTGTGAAAGGTGTATATGCGCATGAAACCTCTTTAATGCATTGAAGTCTTGTGAAGACTTGTCTAGAAAGGCATGAAATGTAAATGTTGCTTTTTGTGGTTCATGTGTTGTGCATTTGTTGAATGCATGAGATAGTTAGAGGGAACAAATGGTTTTCCAAAGATTTTGCTCTGAAATGGTCATTAAGCATTAGAAAAGTATGTTATGAAGAGCAAATGTTTTTCAAGGAATTTGAGTTTAACTTTGCATAAGGTGTTCATGCTTGGAAAGGTTTTAATTGATGCTTTTGCAAGAATGTGCTTTGAAGTGAGTTATTTAGCTTTTCTAAGCTAAGGGTTGGTTTTCATGATTGAGAAATGCATGATTTAAAGCATGTTGTTTAAAGGGGTTTTTCAAACAATGCTTTCGTTTATTGAATTGCACTTACTTTTGAAGAGGGTTTTATGATTTACTGCATTGATGGTGTTTTAGTTTTGAGCATTCCTCACTAAGCATTATGTGCTTACGCTCCTTTGTGTTCATCAATGCAGATAATTGAAGTTGGGGCAGCAATAAGCAAGCGATTCAAGGAGAGCTCCACTTGAGAAGTATGTTGACCATATTTGGTTTGTGGTTTGTATCTTGTTGTTTATTGCTTTGCAACATTTGAATCTTCTTATTCATAAGTTGTTATGCTATGCTTCTTGTTTTAAAAGCATGATCAAGTATTGGATGTGTTGAAAGAGTTGGTGCACCTAAGGCTTGCTTTGCATCTAGATTTTAATGCAATTTGGTAGTTATGATGCTTGGCCTGTTGTTGATATGTTGAGGACTGATTTGAAGTATGTTTGATGGTGTTTGGATGTGTAAAAGCAGGTTTTTCTGTTGTTTCTGGGCAGGGTGTATCGAAACACCCTTGCCTGTTTCGAAACAGGTGCATGAATTGGCTTGGGCGTTTCGAAACGAGTAGAGGTGTTTTGCAATATTTACGTTTTAGTCCTGAATTGGCTTGGGCGTTTCGAAACGGTCAATTTTTGTTTCGAAACACTTGACCGTTGGGCACTGATTTGTATGGTTTGTGTTTTGCAATCTTTAAGTTTTAGTTCTGAACTTTGTATTTGCAATTGCTTGAGTTTGGATGTCTGTTGGAGCTGAAATTTGACAGAGAAGCATATAACCTAACTAATTTCATAATGGTATCTTAAAAATTAATAAAGTCCTCTTAATTTCCAGATTTTACGTTTTGGTCCCTAAATTCGTATGTTGTGCAATTGAGTTCCTTATTGCTTTCCGATTGTTGTGATTTTTTAGTATGCTTATCTCAAGAGTACGCCTAGGATTAATGTGCATCTAGACAAGTTTAAAAAGAAAAAAAGGGTCGTTAATCAAGGTTGACTTTTGGGTTGACATTGGTTTTCCCCGTGTAATCTTCGTAGTTCGGGTCAACCGTCTAGGCCGGGCTAAGGGGGTTACATTTGGTGGTATCAGAGCTGAGTTGCGAATGCTTGGGGAAATGGTAAATTGTTGTAATAAGTGTTTGATGTTTATTCTGATGTGTGGTTGAAAGTCGATTGAAATGTGTGTCTTTGAGCGAATTGTTGATGTTTTTATCATGCTTTTTGGTTATGAATCTTCATTAAGCTAATGAGAATTTGTAATGATGACATGTTGGTGTTGTGAGCTGATTTTATGAATGATGAAAGTGTGATGGGTATGATATGTTGATGTTATGCTGTTGCGGGTGAATGTTGTTTGATGAGAGCATGATCGAAGTATGTTGATTGATATGCTCGATGTTGTGATATCCATGTTTTTATTGATTGTTATGTCGTGTAAAAGGGGAGAATTCGGGATACTCATTGCCTTATTATTATAGCTATTGTGTTATGTTGGAGTTGGAGTCTTGAATCCTTGCTTGAAGTTGGCCTGATCGTTTTGTTTGTTTTGTTATGATTGCTTGTTGATTATTAGCGCGATGAAATCGATGAGAGAATGGAAGTTGGGTGAGATGGTTGTTGCTTTAGAGCAGTTTGTTAAGTCTTGGAATTCACCTTTTGGTGGAGGTGTTTCGTTTCAGCCTACAGTGTCTGGAGTTGAGGTAGTTAGGAAGGAGGAGGAAGTTGGTTCTGTGATGAAGAGTTCATCACCTATAGTTCAAGGGGTGTCGGGAACATCTCAGGCCATGGTGAAAGTGAGGCCTGAAGACGTGCCAATTGAAGGACACGCGAGTTTGTCAAAACATCTCTTATATGATTTGGGAGCTGTGGAGTATCGTGGTTCGACACCTGAGGCGTTCGAGGCTTGGTTAGCCAGTGTAATTCTGATTTTGGATCAGGAAGGGTGTGACTACGCCTGTAAGCTAGGAAGTGTTGTCTCATTGATGTTGGAGGACGCATGTGCCTGGTGGACATCTGTGGCGGTGGCAGCACATATCCATGATATAGATTGGGACTTCTTTGTGTTTGGATTTTATGAAAGGTACCTTGGAGGGAAATTTCCAAGGGTTAAGCAACGTGGGGGTGTGGCTTCAGATTATGAAGGTGAGAAAAGTTTTAACAAGAGAACTGTGGGTACTGATTTCGGGAGCGGTCAACGTAAGAGGTTACGTGATAGAAGGTTTTGCTTGAATCGAAGCCTGGATGGTAGTGCAAGTGTGGGGCAAGTGCTACATGATCAAGGAGGGGTAGCTCGGTTGCCGATGTGTGGTCGTTGTGGGAGGTGTCATGTTGCAGGTTGTTGGGGCGCGGGAGTTTGTTGGAACTGTGGTTCTAAGGAGCATGTGAAGCGAAATTGTCCTCAAGTGGTGAGATCAGCTTCAGTGGTAGCAAAAGGGTCTCAGAAGGGTCGTGGGCGCGGCCGAGACAAAGTTCGAAGGTGGCAGGAAGGGCAGAAAGGTGTGAGGAGCTTGGGGAATAAATTTTGTTGGAATTGTGGGTCTGTTGGACATTTGAGACGGAATTGTTTGAAGTTGGCTCGGGGTAGTCAGGGTTCTTTACCGTAGGAAGATGGTGATGACCTTAAGGTGTTGGCTGATGCTGCGGTGGTGTGGCTAGAGAATGATGGTTCTGCGAAGAAGAGAGTTTGTCAGTTGAAGCCCCAAGGCAGTGAGATGTTTACAGGTAACCTTGTTAAGTAACCTTTACCCTAGTTATCTTAGTTTGGTTTCAGTTTGGTTTTCCCTTGCGTAGTGGGTATGGTCTTATAGCTAGAATGTTTGGGGTAGTAGTTGGTGTTGTTTTGAAAACAACTTTAGTGTGAAGAGGGCATTAGTGGGTATTTTGTGGTTAATGGGTTGTTAGAATGGTAGAGTTGGACAAGTTGGAAGTGAGGTAGGAGGTTGTTCTTAGGCGGATTCTAAGGATGTTATTGGTGGGTGTGAACTGACATACATGCACAGTTAAAACCATTTGTTATATAATATATTATATATATATGTGTTGATACATGCATACATGCGACATGACATTAGAGGCTTTGCATACATGTACACAGGCATTGATAGGGCATATTGGTGACCATGCATACGAACGTTCACACTTGCTAATAGTTAATCGGGTCCGTTAGTGTTGTGGTAGGATTAGGTTGGATGGTGGGTTTTAAGAGTTGTTACGGTGCTATGAGAATGTTAGAAGTAATGGAGGGCAGTAGGCGAGTTGTCAGTAATAGTGGCTGCGATCTTGTGTAATTAACAGGAGGGAAGTGTTTTGGTTCTTAAAGAGTTTAGTGGTATGGTGGTAAGGAGATTGCCAGTTGAAGTTAGAATCGGTCAAAGTGGTCGTGAATAGCTGATAGGTGTGGTAGTTCTCTGTGTTAAGTGATGTTTTAGGTTAGTGGATGTGTCTCCAGAGTGCTGAGGTGACATGGCATTGAGGTTGTAATAGGAGGATTGTTTATGCAGGTGATGGCTCGTAGCAACCTTTGAGAAGTTGAGAAGAGGTTGTATTGAGGGTTGTAGAAAAGGTTTGGCCTGGGGTGAATAGAAGTTTCGTAATCTTAATATGTATGTATAGAATGGGCGGTGTCCTGGTAAGGCTAGTGTTGTAGTTAAAGCTTGAAGTGGAAAGGCAATGTAAGTTCAAGGGCCATTGTTGGTTGGACGGGTTCTAGTGAGAAGTGGTCTGTTTATCATGTATAAGTAAATCCTTTCTAAAGTCAGCTAGGGGTACGTGGAACAGCTGACAGAGTTAAGGTTGGAGTTTTGCGGTGTGGATTTCTAGTGATGGGTGAGTAGTTTTGGTGAGTCGTTATGGTAATGATAGTGGCGGATGTGAGGGAATGTCATCAATACGTTGAGAAGTTTGAGTAAGCAGTTGTTGATTAAAAATTTTGCTTGATGTGGTAACCTTTGGAAGAGGTTGAGCAGTTTTGCAAGGGGTTTTAGAAGCAGTGAAGTTTGTGGGTCACATGGTGGCTGAACTGGATGGGTTGGTGTCACCGTGTGTGCGAGTTTTGGGAGTTATGAGTTAAGGTGATGTATGCTGTAAAAGTTTGAAGGTTCTTCGGGCTGTTGTTGGGGCTATGCACAGTTCGGAAGTGTGAAAGGTTAAGCTGTGGTTAACATCTGAGTGTTCTGGAATTTGTGAACAGTATGTGGTGGTGTTGGGTTTGGTTATAGTGTAAGTTGATTTGTGGAGGAGTTGTTTTGTAGAGTTTTGTGTGGAGAGTGTTCAGTGGTGGTTAAGTCTCTTGTGTTGCCTTGTGGGTTGCCTGGAGAAGTTTGGTTGTGCTCTTTTCGCCGGTTGAAATTTCGAGGACGAAATTTCCTAAGAGGGGGAGAGTTGTAACACCCCAATTTTGGGCTTAGAAGTTTGGGTTTGAATCGGACCGGACGGATTTTTGGTTCGAATATAAAAGGTGGTTTTAGGGAAAGCCTAGTTCGGGATGCATTGAAAATATGGAAAAATATCTAAAAAACCTCTTTTAATATATATAAGAGAGTGGTGAAATCAATTTTACAAAATGAGGTTTTGAAATATGACATTTCGAGTTAGTGACTAAAATGTAATTTTTGAAAAGTTCGTGACAGTTTTGAAAGGATTGAAACTTTAAATCTTTAAGGAGCTAATTTACCCAAGGGAGGATTTCTCCAGATTTTTCTTGATTTTTAAAGACTCATTTAATGTTTAATTAATAAAAAGAAAAGAGGGAAAAACCATATTTTAGTTTCATAACTAACTTCTGCTAAAATTTACCCATTTCATTTTCTCTTAAAATTCCCTCAGCCAAACACATTTCCACAGCAACTTTTCTTTTGATTTTCACACCTAATGATGAGATTTCAATCCGCAAATGATTCCTAATCATTTCTACATCAAATCCTCTTCATTTGCTTATTGAATTTTCAAGGATTTTGGCTCTAAACAAGGAGAAATCCACATTTAGAGGTATGAACATCCTTCTCCTCTAAATACTATGTTCTTTAATGAAATTCTCAAGTTCTCAATCCTTAAATTGAGTTTTATTAAAGGTTTTAATGTTGTGATCTTGATTTCTGGCTTAAAATTCAAGATTTGGATTTCATTTTGAAGAAATTCGTATTGGATGTTTGGGCTCTGTTTTGAAATGTCTTTTTGATGTATTTTGGATGTTTAAATGATGTGAAATGGAGGTTTAATCAATGCAATCCAGAATAGGTTGATTTTCCTAAGTTTTTACTTGTGAAAATGGTGGGTTTTGGGGTGATTTTGGTGTTATGTTAATGTTGTAGGTATAAGGACGAGTTTGGGATCATTTTGGATGTTAATTGATGTTTAAAAATGGTTAGAAGTGATGGATCTTGGCTGGGTTAAGTTTTGGAAGAGTTTGGAGGTGATTTCAGTTGTGTTTGGTAGCCGAAATGTTGGATTTATGTAGAGCAGCGAGTTTAGGTGTGTTGCTGGTGATTTCAATGCATAATGATGCATTAATCCTCTATTTTTATGTGTTTAAAACAGGGGAGAATGATCTGGAGGCAATAGAGGTGGTGTTGGAGGTTTCGGATGCTTGGAAGGCTTGTCGGCTAGCATAGTTTGTGTATCGGTGAATGGTAAAGAGTTTCCAGCTTTGAAACATTTTGGATGAGACTTTGGGAGCTTAGTTTAAGTCTAAACAACTTAGCTAAGCTGAAGAGTAAGTAAATGGAATTTCTCTCTTGGTTGAGCTATGCTTTGGTTTTTAAATGCACTTGGAATGATTGTGTTTAAATTACTGTTTTAAGCATGTTTGGACATGGTTTAATGTTGGTTATTAATGCCATTATGTTAAAGATGCATAAGGTAAATTATCCTTGACTTGCATGTGTTGGGTGCATATGATTTTAAGCATGTGATGCTTGTGGATTTGGCATTTTGGTTATGCTTGTAAAAACAGTGGATTAATGTGTTAAAATGGTTATATTGGCAAGTGATGTAAGTGGTTCTTGGTTACTTTGATCGGATATAGTTAGCCGGCTATAGGATTTGGTGCACCGTGAATTGAGTCACCTTGGATGTTGAGGGGTTGTGATTGTACCGTAGACTCCATCCAAGTACCCTAGCGATTGAGGAAAATTAGTGTCATCACGATGGAGGATGGCTCTCTTGAGAGGACTTTGTTTAGTGTCACCGCGATGGAGGATGGCTCTCGTTGGTGGACCTTGTTAAGCGTCACAACGGTGGAGGGTTGCTCCCGTGTGTAAGCTTGGTTAAGGTGATTACAATGGTTGAGGTAGCTCCCATGTCTATGCCTTCTGGTGTGTCCCGGCTCTCGCTAGTGAGTTATACAACTTCCAATAAGTGATGTTGAGGGGTTGTGATTGTACCGCTAAACTCCATCACGGGTGTTGAGGGGTTGAGATTGTACCGGTGAACTCCACCTTGTGTTGTTCGGTAGTGTGCATGTATTACTTGTTAAGCTTGAACAAGTGTTTATCTTCTATTGTGAATGGTGTATATGCGCATAGAACCTCTTTAATGCATTGAAGTCTTGTGAAGACTTGTCTAGAAAGGAATGAAATGTAAATGTTGCTTTTTGTGGTTCATGTGTTTGTACATTTGTTGAATGCATGAGATAGTTAGAGGGAACAAATGGTTTTCCAAAGATTTTGCTTTGAAATGGTCATTAAGCATGAGAAAAGTATGTTATGAAGAGGAAATGTTTTTCAAGGAATTTGAGTTTAACTTTGCATAAGGTGTTCATGCTTGGAAAGGTTTTAATTGATGGTTTTGCAAGAATGTGCTTTGAAGTGAGTTATTTAGCTTTTCTAAGCTAAGGGGTGGTTTTCATGATTGAGAAATGCATGATTTAAAGCATGCTGTTTAAAGGGGTTTTTTAAACAATGCTTTGGTTTATTGAATTGCATTTACTTTTGAAGAGGGTTTTATGATTTACTGCATTGATGGTGTTTTAGTTTTGAGCATTCCTCACTAAGCATTATGTGCTTACGCTCCTTTGTGTCCATCAATGCAGATAATTGAAGTTGGGGCAGCGAGAAGCAAGGGATTCAAGGAGAGCTCCACTTGAGAAGTATGTCTCGGTTAATAGTTATAGATAATAAAGGCAATGGGGGGAGAGTCTTTTATATTGATGTGTATTGAGATTGAGTATGTTAACCATATTTGGTTTGTGGTTTGGATCTTGTTGTTTATTGCTTTGCAACATTTGAATCTTCTTATTCATAAGTTGTTATGCTTTGCTTCTTGTTTTAAAAGCATGATCAAGTGTTGGATATGTTGAAAGAGTTGGTGCACCTAAGGTTTGCTTTGCATCTATATTTTAATGCAATTTGGTAGTTATGATGCTTGGCATGTTGTTGATATGTTGAGGATTTATTTAAAGTATGTTTGATGGTGTTTGGATGTGTAAAATCAGGTATTTCTGATGTTTCTGGGCAGGGTGTATCGAAACACCCTTGCCTGTTTCGAAACAGGTGCATGAATTGGCCTGGGCGTTTCGAAACAGGTAGAGGTGTTTCGAAACACTTTGGCCACTGCCAAGCCGTGTTTCGGAAGAGGTTTCGAAACGTTCCCGCGTTTCGGAACTGTAACCCCCTTAACCCGGCCTAGACGGTTGACCCGAATTAAGAAAGTCACACGGGGAAAACCAAAGTCAACCCGAAAGTCAACCTTGATTAACGACCTTTTTTTTCCTTTTTAATCTTGTCTAGATGCACATTAACCCTAATTGTGGTCACTCAACAACATATTCAAAGATCACAAGCATCAGAGATCAAACAGGGACCCAATTGAACAAATTACAACTTTAGGGACCAAATTGTAATTTCTGATAAATAGGAGGACTTAACCCAAATTAAAGTTACCAACTTGAAATTAGTCAGATTTCATGCTTCTCTGTGAAATTTCAGCTCAAAAAGACTTCCCGAACTCATACAATGGCACAAACAAGGTTCAGGACTAAAACGCAAACAATTCAAAACATTTAACTGCCAATGTCAGCCCCCAACGGTCACCCGTTCCGGAACAGGCAGAGCCCGTTTCGAAACACGGGCCGTTCCGCAACGCGTACCGGAACACGGGCTGGCAGTAGCCAAACCGTTTCGGAACGATCTCTCCCGTTTCGGACGCCTGGGCTTGTTTAAGGCACCCGTTCCGAAACGGCAGGCACTGTTCCGAAACGCCCTGCACAGATTGCCCCAAAATGCATACTTAATCATGCAATTAAACATCCAATCATGCTCCAATTACCACCAAACTTTACCAACATGCAATTCAACATATATGAGACATACATGCATCAACAATTCAACAAAATAACATCATATATGAAAAGCCCCAAATCTATAGGCATGCTTCCTACACAAGCAAACCATTCAAGCATAAACTTCCATTTCAAGCATGTAAAGGCCAAACTCAAAAACCAACATTCTCAACAACATTCAACATACTTAGGGAGTTCAAAACCTCTCCCAAAACATACACATAGGTCCCCCATTGCCAAATTACCAAAAGCTAAAATGTACTTAATAAAACCTCCATACTTTGAGCTTAACTTCCACTTGAATGCTTGCCTTCCTTGCTGCCCTCAAAGTACTTTAATGTTCTGCATTATTGATTTAAGAAAACGAAAGAGAGCGTAAGCAAAATCTTAGTGAGGAATGCTCAATAAAACCATTCAATAATGCATTTATAAAACACTTTATAAATCATGCTTCAATCATCATTTACACATGCTCAAAAGCATACTTAAACAAGCACCTCATGCTTCATATCAGAACATGTCATATTGGCCACAAGTGATAAGTTCCATTTCTTTAAAAACAAGTTCATCAACTTTCACCCCAAGGACTTTTAAACACCTTGGCCCCAAGGACTTTTAAACACCTTGGCCCCATGGTCTTTTAAACACCATGGCCCCATGGACTTTTAAACACCATGGAAAGGACCACACAAGGACTTTTAACCACCTTTGTGTCCGTGTCAAGTTTCACCCCAAGGACTTTTAAACACGTTGGCCCCAAGGACTTTTAACCACCTTGGCCCATGGACTTTTAAACACCATGGAAGGACCACACAAGGACTTTTAACCACCTTTTTGTCCGTATCAAGAATCATCCAAGGACTTTTAACCACCTTGATGTTCTTAAGTAAACAAGGCTCACTCAAGGACTTTTAACCACCTTAGTGACCTTAACCTTTTCAAACATCACTTGCCAATATACATCATTATCAACAATTTATCCACTGTTTTAAAGCATTAAACCAAGCCATATTCATCATGCATTTAAAAGCATCAAACCACATTTAATCAATGTTCAAAAACAAGGAACTCTTACCTTGAGCTTCCTTCAACATATGGCTTACAGAAAACAGCATTAACCATGCTAAATCATGCTTTCAAAACAGAGTTTAAAACATGCAATAAACCACATTGCACAACAATCAAATCATGGCCACCACTAGAGAGTATTTCCGAAAACTTACACTCGAGCTTAGCAAAGTTGTTTAGACTTAAACTAAGCTCCTAAGACATTGGTTTCAAAGCCGAAAACCCAATTTCACTCACCGATTCCACTTTGCCTCTTGCCGAAGCACCAAATCTAGCTTCCGGATCAACAACTCTTGGATCCAAAGATGCCTCCCCTGTTTTAACACATCAAAGCAGAGGATTAATGCATCATCATGCATTAATTGCTTCAATGAAAGCACCTAAACTCGCTGCTCTCATCCACACTCCATTTTCGGCCACCAAACACAACCGAAAATGCATCCAAACCACTTCTCAACAAAGCCCATCCATTAACCAACAAAACCAAACATCTATTAACATCATTTAACATCTAAAAAGAACCTATTAACATCCTTATACCTCCAGCAACATCAGATCCACAAGATCACCTAAAAAACAATCAAGAATCACAAGCTAAACTTAGGAAACTCAACCTATCCGGGATTGCATTAATCAAAACTCAATTCCTTATCAATTTAGAGTCCAAATAACATCAAAAACACATCTCAAATCACAGATTTAACAGATCAAACGAAAATCATCAAAAATCACCAAATCTTGCATTATAAGCCAAGATCCAATTCACAACTCAAAAGCCTTTAATAAAACATCAATTAAGGATTGAAAACTTAGGAATTTCAGTAAAGAACTGATAGTTTAGAGGAGAAGGACGTTCTTACCTCCAAACTTGAGTTTCTCCTCTTTTTGGAATCAAAAACCTTGATGAATCAAGTAGCAAATGATGAGGTTTTGTAGATATGTTGGTTAGGAATCAAAAGAGAGTTGAAAGGAGGGATTTAGGTGAGAAAATCAGAAACAATTCTCTGGAAAGAAAGTGTTTGGGTTGAGAGAAAATGAGAGAAAGGAAAATAGGAAGTTAGTTATCAAAATGGCCAAAATGGCTTTCCCTCCACTTTTGATATGTTTTAAAATCAGAATAAATCCTTAAAATATCTTAGAAAAATCTGGAGAAACTACTTTTGGAATAATAGCTCCTTAAAGATTCAAAGTTTCAACCCTTTATAAAACAGTCACCAAACTTTCAAAAATTACATTTTGGTCACTAGCCAAAATGTCACCCTTCCAAAACTCATTTTCCAAAATTGATTTCACAGTTCACTTAATTATATTAAAAGATGATTTTAGAACATTTTTCCATATTTTTAATGCAACCCGAACTAGGCTTTCCTAATTTCACCTTTTTAGATTCGAACAGCACTTTGACCAAATCGGTCAACGCCCAAAACTCCTAAGCCCAAAACCGGGGCGTTACAGGAACGATCAATTTCCGTTTTGAAACACTTGACCGTTGGGCACTGATTTGTATGGTTTGTGATTTGCAATCTTTACGTTTTAGTCCTTAACTTTGTATTTGCAATTGCTTGAGTTTGGGATATCCGTTTGTGGTGAAATTTGACAGAGAAGCATATAACCTAACTAATTTCATAATGGTATCTTAAAAATTAGTAAAGTCCTCTTAATTTCTAGATTTTACATTTTAGTCCCTAAATTCGTATGTTGTGCAATTGAGTTCCTTATTGCTTTCCGATTGCTGTGATTTTTGAGAATGCTTATCTCAAGAGTACGCCTAGGATTAATGTGCATCTGGACAAGTTTAAAAAGAAAAAAAAGGTCGTTAATCAAGGTTGACATTCGGGTTGAGTTTGGTTTTCCCCGTGTAATCTTCGTAGTTCGGGTCAACCGTCTTGGCCGGGCTAAGGGGGTTACAAGCCACATTTTCAAGCATCAACCATGCTTCATTAAACATGTATAAGCATATACATTCAAGGATCACTTACCATGTACATCCTTCATCAATATGGAATCATAAACAGTAAATCTCTTACTTTAAATAGTAGGTAAAACACATTTAAAATCAAGTGCATCATCAAACTCATAATAGCATAATCCGAGGGAGAAAATCATGTTACTTACTTCGAAACTTCGTAAAGCGTTTCAAGCTTACACTAAGTTCCCAAAACCACCATTAAACTGTTTCAAAGCTGGAAAACTTATTTCCACTAACCGACTCGCGAAACCAAGATTCGTCGATGCAAATTTAAGCACCCGAAGCCCCCTGAATGTTCACTGATTGCTTCCGATGTAACCTCCCCTATTTATACCACACAAGAATAGAGGATTGATGCATCTAAATGCATTAAAACCACCAACAACTTAAACAGTCTCGATGCTCTGCCCTAAAGCACCAAAATACCCATCCAAAACAACTGAAAAACTCAATCGATCTTACTCGAAACTTAACACCCACAACCCATCACTTCCATTCACTTTTACCCATCAATAAACAATAAAAAACAACCTAATAACATCTTATAACTTTCAGCAACACGAAATTCACATTTCCAAACCCAAAAACCTTAACTAACAACCTAAACTTTTAGAGATCCAACCTAATCCGGGATTATTATGATTAAGTCTTTACTTTAACATCATTTAACATCCACAACAACTTTAAAATCATTTCCAAACCAATCAAAACAGTGCCCAAACGAAATACTTAGAAAATCATCAATTTAAGTCATTTAAACCAATTCTTCATTAATCAAATCATAAAACTTAATTAATAACTATATTTAGGAAGCACAAGACTTGGGAATTTCATTAAAGAACCTTGATTAAAGGGTTGATCAATTCTTACCTCCAATCTTAGCTTTTTCCCTCAATTGACAAAGATTTGCAAGAAAACTTTAAAGCTCCATTGATAAAATTGATAGATCACTTTTAGGAAATCAAAAAGAAAGAGAAAAAAAGTGATAGGATCTGAGATCTTTGAGAGAAATGAAAGTCTTTGGTTGTTTAGAAAATGAGGAAATGAGAGTTACATAAAACCCTTTTGATCTCAAAAATCTTTTTTAATTAAAAGCTTTTCTTTTTATTCCTTTATAATAATACTATTTTAAAATTGGTCAAATTAAAGGAAAAAGGATTTTAAACGCATGTAAGCTCCCTAAAGATTCTAAGTCTTGTCCCCTTTTTAATTTAGTCCTTAAAAACCAATTTTACACTTTTTACAAAATGGCCACTTCCAAAATCTTGACTTTCCAAGACCTGTTTTCCAAAATATACTTTACCAACCTTCAATATATATTTTTAAAAGATTTTAGCAATTTTTCTCACAATTTTATCCCATCCCGAACTATGTTTTCCCTGAACCACTTCTAAAGGCTCGGATATTTAATTATATGTTCGACTAACCCAAATCGACGCCTAAAACATCTAGGTCCGAAATTGGGGTGTTACAAATGTAACCCCCTCGACCCGGCCTAGACGCGAGACCGAACTGAATGAGTCACGCGGGGAATATTGGAGTAAATCGGGAAGGTTTACCTCAATAAACGACCCTATTTTTTCTTTTATCTCTTCTAGAGGCACATTATCAACCTATGTGATTTAGACTTGCAGCGGAAGAAACTTTAATTCAAACAAACAACGATTTGGCATTCAATTGACAACAAACATGTTCTGGGGACCAAATAGTAAATTTTAATAAATTACAGAGACTTCAGCCAATTTATGGTTACCGACCTTTAATTAGTCATATTCCATGCCATTGTGTCAAATCTTAGCTCAATTCGATCATTCAAACTCTTTTAATTGCATCCACAACACTCATGGACTAAAACATAAGAAAACAAAACTTCAAAGATTCCATTTAACCAATTTACCTATCACCGTATCGATTCACCTAGCATCATACCGGTACGGTTTTGTTGATTTTTAAATCGCAGATTCCAGTAGCCATTTATCGTGCCGATATGCCCCCGCGTATTGAAACACCTAGGTATTTTATTCACGAACCATATCGATACGGTTCTCATCGTACCGATACGCTTAGCCTATTTCACAGGGCCCGTATCGATACGAAAGGTTGCGTACATATACGCCTGCACTCATAATGTCCATTTTTGTTGGTTTATTATCATCATATACGTAAAGCCCCAATTCTATAGGCATGCTTCCTACACAAGCAACCATTTAAACACAAAATCTCCAAATCCATCTCATATAAGCCAAAACATGTTCCAACAACATCAACAACATAAAACCATCCTTGTCCGAACATATACGAACACATAAACATCAACCGAAGAGATTCTACCCCATTGCCTTTATTAACTATAGCTATTCACCGAGACATACATCTCAAATGGAGTCCTCCTTGAATCCCTTGCTTCTCGCTGTCCAAACTTCAAGAATATGCATTGATGGACAAAAAGGAGCGTAAGCACATAATGCTTAGTGAGGAAAGCTCAAAACCAAAACACCATCAATGCACCGAGTCATAAAACCTCTTTGAAAAGCAACTCGATTTGTTTACCAAGCAAAGTTTGAAAACCCCTTTTCAACAACATGCTTTAACCATGCATTGCTCAAACATGAAAACCAACCCTTAGCTTAGCAATCTAAGAAAATCATTTCAAAGCTCAATTTGCAAAATCATCCATTTAACCATTCCATGCATAAACACCAAATGCAAAGTTAAATTCAAACCTTGGAAAACACTTCCATTTCACAACATACCTTTCTTATACTTGAAAGTCATTCCAAGCAAGAAACCCTTTAAAACCATTACTCAAACAATCCAACACATGCATTAAACCAAGGCAATATATGAACCACAACATCATCTTCACATGCCTTTTAAAACAAGTCTTAACAAGACTCCAATGCATTTAAGAGACTTCATGCACACATGCATCATTTACCAAATGATAATCAACACTTGTTCAACTTAACAAGTAAACATGCATTCACAAGCATTTAACACTTTTCATGCAACCATACATCTTTTCAAGCATCTCATGCTTCTTTATAACCAAGAACATTATATTGGCCTCCAAGTGATCAACCACTTTCACTTTTCAACTCAACATCCAATCGGATACGCGGATCACAAGCGTTATCCCCCACGC
The DNA here is from genome assembly GCA_958450335.1 of Hibiscus tridactylites. Lineage (NCBI taxonomy): Eukaryota > Viridiplantae > Streptophyta > Magnoliopsida > Malvales > Malvaceae > Hibiscus > Hibiscus tridactylites. Next base: position 71,502,317 of record OY288271.1, read on the forward strand.
TTCATACACACTACCAATCCAAGGTCTCCAAATGGACTTTTAAACACCATTTGACCTCACCATCTTAAGGTTCCCATGTATGGACTTTTAAACACCATACAACCTTAGCTTTTTACAAGGTTCCTATGTATGGACTTTCAAACACCATACAACCTTAACTTTTCCCAAGGTTCCCATGTATGGACTTTTAAACACCATACAACCTTGACATGCACAAGGTTCCCATGTATGGACTTTTAACCACCATACAACCTTTGCATTCACCGATTGGTAGTTGTATAACATCACTAACGAGATCCGGGACACCCTACACAAGATCCACACATGGACTTTACACCACCATTGTGATCTTAACAAGCACAAGGTTCCCATATATGGACTTTTAACCACCATATAACCTTTGCTTAACCAAGGTCCTCGAATGGGCATTCATCCTCCATTATGACCTTAACCATCTCATTAGGATACTTGAAGGGAGTTTACCAGTTCACTCTTAACCACTCCACCTCCAAGGCGACTTTATTCACGGTGCACCTAATCCTATAGCCGGCTAACTATATCCGATCAAAGAACCAAGAACCACTTACATCACTTGCCAATATAACCATCTTACCACATTATTCCAATGATTCACATGCATAATCATAATGCAAAAACCATCATTTACCATCTTCAAACCACTGTTTTAAAGCATTACACAAAGCCATGAATCAACATGCAACACCATGCATCAAAACCACATTTTCAATGTACAAAACCAAGGATCTCTTACCTTGAGCATCCTTCACATATGGCCTTCAAAACCAGCATTAAACCATGCTTAAAATATACTTTCAAAACAGAATATAAACCATGCAAATCACATGCATTGCAACCATCAAACACAATTGCTTTTAAAGCCAATTCACAACACAACCAAGAGCGAAAAACCATTTACTTACACTTGAGCTTAGCAAAGTTGTTTAGACTTAAACTAAGCTCCCAAAACCTTCAAACTTTGGTTTAAAAGCTGAAAACCCAACTTCACTCACCGGTACACAAAACAAGGCTAGCCAACAAGCCTTCCAAGCACCCGAAACCTTCCGCAATGCCTCTAAAGCTCACGGATCACACTCCCCTGTTTCAAGCACACAAAAACAGAGGATTAATGCATCATTATGCATTAAAAACACCAGCAACACAACCAAGCTCGCTGCTCATCACAAATCCAACATTTCGGCTACCAAACACAACCGAAATCACCTCCAAACACTTCCAAAACTTAACCCAGCCAAGATCCATCACTTCTAACCATTTTTAAACATCAATTAACATCCAAAATGATCACAAACACATCCTTATACCTCCAGGTATAACAGATCATCAAAAACACTCCAAAAACAACCAAAAACTCAAGCCAAACTTAGGAAATTCAACCTATCCGGGATTGCATCACTTAAACCTCAACTTATAATCAATTTAGCCTTCATTTAACACCAATTTGACATTTCAAAACACTGCCCAAACAGATCACACGAAAATTTCACCAAAATCAAGCAAATCTTGCATTTTAAGCCAAAACCAAGATTTCAATTGAAAAGCCTTTAACAAATCACAAATCAAGGATTGAGAACTTAGGAATTTCTGTAAAGAACTGATAGTTTAGAGGAGAAGGACGTTCTTACCTCCAAACTTGAGTTTCTCCTCTTTTTGGAATCAAAAACCTTGATGAATCAAGTAGCAAATAATGAGGTTTTGTAGATATGTTGATTAGGAATCAAAAGAGAGTTGAAAGGAGGGATTTAGGTGAGAAAATCAGAAACAATTCCCTGGAAAGAAAGTGTTTGGGTTGAGAGAAAATGAGAGAAAGGAAAATAGGAAGTTAGTTATCAAAATGGCCAAAATGGCTTTCCCTCCACTTTTGATATGTTTTAAAATCAGAATAAATCCTTAAAATATCTTAGAAAAATCTGGAGAAACTACTTTTGGAATAATAGCTCCTTAAAGATTCAAAGTTTCAATCCTTTATAAAACAGTCACCAAACTTTCAAAAATTACATTTTGGTCACTAGCCAAAATGTCACCCTTCCGAACCTCATTTTTCAAAATTGATTTCACAGTTCACTTTTATTTATTAAAAGATAATTTTAGAACATTTTTCCATATTTTTAATGCAACCCGAACTAGGCTTTCCTAAATTCACTCTTATATATTCGATCAGCACTTTGACCGAACCGGTCAACGCCCAAAACTTCTGAGCCCAAAACCGGGGCGTTACAAACCATATATTTTATATCATAACTAAAATTTCCTTTATGGTAATTATACCACATATAGGCGGTGGAAACTAAAAGTTTCTACAAGCGCCATAGTTTAAGGGTTAGGGGATTAGTTTAAGGTGTACAGTTTTGGGGTTTAGGTATAAGGGTTTAGAATTTAGGGATAGTGGTTAAAATTTAGGGTATATGGTTATAATTTAGGGTTTATCGGTTAACATCTAAATCCTTATCGTATTACCCTAAAAACTAAATCCTAACTTCTAAACCCTAAATTCTAACAATTATCCCTAAATTATAAACCCCTAAACCCAACACCCTAAATTAAGCCCCCAAATCCTAAAACTAAGGCGCTTGTGGAAACTTTTAGTTTCTACCACCAGTGTGTTGAATATAAATCCTTTCCTTTAATCACATTCTTACAAAACCAATGTAAAACCTATGTATGATTTTGATATAACAAATTATTTAAGGACCAATTTGCGAAAGTAAATAAATTTTTAAGTACTCAAAAGTCTCACTCAAAGTCAAAAATTAAACCTCAAAATTTTCTAAGTGTTTCAAGCCAAACTTAACCAAATCGCCCAGGGGTATTGATACGCCCTATAGAGTTTCGATACGGAATTTGGCTACTAGAATTTTAATTGAACATATCGTTTCGATACGGCTCACCTCGATTCGATACAGTGTTATGACACAGGCTTGCCCGTTTCAATACGGCCTTCAACATGGGTTTATACTTATGAGATTCGGTACAAGGCTTAGGCGTACCGATCCTCAGTTTCGGTACGACACGTCAGCGTACCGATACAGGGTCTTGAGATTTTTAATATCTTTGCATTAAATTTTTCGACCGTTGTATGTCAGTTAAAGCTTCAAAATTCAGTTAACTCGTACCGATACGGTTATGTCCATTTGAAACGCCCTTGAAGCGTAACAATGCATTTTTCCAAAGACTTCTTCCTTAGATTCCAGTGAGCAAAAATCGTACTAATACGACCTAGATATTCCGATACGACCCCATTTTACTCTAAGACCGTTTTGGATACGTCTCCCTATTAGATCATCGGCGCACCCCATGGCGCAGCGGAAAAACAAACACGAAGATCTCACCAGCGATCCATGTACGTTTAATCCGAATTCAGGAGGAAGAGATATGTTTACTTACATTGAGTTCCGTGATAAACAACATGAATAGAAACGTCTAACGATCTCACGAACGATCCTGTAATCACTAATTTTGTCCGGGGTGTTAAACCCGATTTCTTTTATTTTTAATAATGGGCTTTAATATGATATTATTATTACTACCTTATTAATCACCTATTAATCTTATCATTATTACTATATTACTATCATATTTATTATTATCATATATCATTATTACCATATATTATTATTACTATTATATTACTATCTACTTATTTATATTATCATTATTATTATATTTGATATTGTATTATTATCTATTATTCTTGTTACCATTATCATATATTATTAGTATTACTTATATTATTATTATTAATATATTTACCGATTATTACTATTATTATTATCTTTATCTATTATTATTATTATTATTATTATTATTATTATTATTATTATTATCTAATCTAAAAACAAAACATAAATACTAAATAAACAAGCCCATATTAATAGAAGCCCGGTTTATTTCTGATGTCCATTTACATTGTAAAAAAACCCAAAAAATACAAGGCTCGATTTGGGCCCAGCCTGAATAACATAAACCCTAATTTGCTAAACAGAACCCTAATGCCCATCTTCGTTTGTGCAGCCGCCCCTAATCTCAGCCGTTGGATCCAAGACCAGCATCAACGGTCCAAATCACCAGAGACGAAGAAGCTCTAGGAAGCCCCCAAGAAACCCTAGCGCCGCACAGTCTCAGCCATTGGATCGAGAACACATCAGACGCCAGAATCGACTCTCCCAGATGCGTGTGATCCACGCGCGATGATCCAATCTCCAGACCCACGCGTGCATCACATGCTGGCCCTTTTGAATGCCTTAGCCGTCCAGATCGGCACGTCGTCCGGCCACGTCTCAAGCCCAGCCTATTGGTCCCCCTTGTACGAGCCTCTCGGCAGTCACATGCAACCAAAATACAAATGTCAGAGGCAGAAACACAACGAAATGCAGAAATCATACGCAAAAAACAGAACGACAGAGGTAAATGGAAATTGCAGATGAATACAAACAAATCAGCAAATGATTATCAACAATTTTATATATTTTAGAAATAGGAAAATCTGCAATTTCCTGGCTATAAAAATCCGAAGCAAACAATGTAATAGGGGAGATTTCTCAGAGAGAAAAAAAGTTGTAATAAGAGGATTTTTTCAGAAGAGAGTTTTTTAGAGAGAGAGCATTAGGGGATTCATTCGAAAAATTTCAGAGTTTGTAATCAACAATTCGCAGAAATCAATACAAGTCGAAATTTTCAGAGGTATCACCATTGTCTTCTTACTTCGAATCGAAAAACAAAAAAAAATAGTAGTTTAGTTTTTTACCTTTCGCGTCTCTTCTTCTCCCTTTCGCCCTTCATTCATCCTCGCCGGCGATAAGCTCTGTGGCCCTTCCCGAGGCCATGCATGTGAGCCGGTGAGGAAATTTTTTGGGGTTTCTTTTTGGTTTTGGCTTTAGGGCTTTGAAATAAAAGGATTTCGAAAAGGTTTTCCTTTGTTTTGGTTTTGATTTCGCGAAGAGAAGGTTTTTTCGGTTTCCGAGAGAAAAGTTGTTAGGGTTCCGGTCGCCGTTGCGGCGCCGGAGCAGAACACAGAAAAGGGGAGGGTCTCTCATCTTTTAGGGTTTGCAAAACTAAGAAAAAGGGCTGAAACGTTTTTTTATTTTGGTTATATAGTGTTTTAGTTTTTTTTTAACGGGTTAATCGCATTTAAGTCCTTCCGCGTCGACATATTCGCGCGAGAGGGGCTTCCGCATTGCAAAAACCACATTCGTGGTCCTCCCATGTTTTCAAACATTTTGAATCTCGTCCTAAATTTGGTTTCAATCGGTTGCGAGTGGGGAAATTGCTGTTTTGGTCCCTGTGGTTTTCTGAGTCTTTTTATTTGGTACCATTTTGCACTTTAATTGTTTTGTTAGATGGGTTTATTTATCGTCCGGGTCCCTGCCAGTTTATCTTTGTTCCCTTTGCATTTCATTTATTTTGCACATTGAATATGTTATTCATGCATTTTGCATTTTTTATATCGAATATATGTATTTTGCCATATTGTTTATCTTAGTATGTGCATATTTTGTCTTCTCTTGTTCGAATATATATATGTTTTTGTGACATGCATTTTAATGACATTTCATGTGATTTTTAGTGCTAAGTTCGCATGTTAATGAATTTTAATTATAAAACGGAGATACCTATTAATTCGCGTATTCAGGTCGACTAACCTAACTTATTGGATGTCCCCCGAATATTCGGATTAATTCGAATCGTCTAAAGGTAAATCCGTAATTAAAACGAACAAGACCATAGCATCATCCTTTAATTGCTTGCATCATGCATAAAGGTGACGTACGTGATTCGAACCCTAGACTAACACGGTAGTCAGTCTTATATGATGTCGGTTTAGTCTTTGGTCCGGTGTACCGTCATCCTTTTTAATTAAACGAGTAATTAATTTGAAACCGCCAATTTGATAAAGCTCGTACGATTAAAGTTCAGTTTTCAATCAAGAACCCCTAATTAAAGTCTTCTTAAATTTTGAATAATTTCCATCAATTAAAGGCAACAATTGTTTTGGTACCGATTTCCGGGCGTGATGGGGGTGCTAACCCTTCCCCATGCGTAATCAACTCCCGAACCTTTTCAAAAGAATCTCTGGTTTTGTTTTCTACGGTGTCTGGCCTACCTTAGTGGCCGGTGGCGACTCCAACCAAACTGAAAAAAAAAGATTTTTCCAAAAGGTTTTTTTCCCCAAAACTCGAATCAAATTAATTTTAAAATTCCCCTTTTAAACAAAGTGAATGCTTTTCAAAGTAGCGGGGAACTTGATTTGCGAGCAAAAAACTCCGTTACAGCATGGCGACTCCGCTGGGGAAAAATTTTGTTTTCAAAACAAAAAGAGAGTTAGGCCAAGAAAATAATTGTTGCTTTTAATGATGGAAATTTTTGAAATTCAATTTGACTTTAGCGAGATGGTTCTTTCTTGAAAATAGAACTTTAATTACACGAGCTTTGATAATTGGTGGTCTTGAATTAATTTTTCATTTAATTTCAAAGGAATCACCGACATGTGTTGCATCACGCATTAGGCTTTATACCCAAGCTTCGTCCCTTAAGTGGGAGTGAAACGCTCATACCCACGTGAGTCTCCCTCCACAGGTCGGTAATTCACTTTCGGAATCCACGCCTTTGACATGTGAGCAGCCCTCCACGTCACTAGGTTGTGCTTTCCCCCGAATCGAAACCAATTCGCAAGCTTGTAATGGGCCAGAATTGGGGCTCTTGTCACCTTAGTAGGTGATAAGATAGGTTCGGGTACCCTTGTTAGAACCGAACCACATGTGTGAGAATTTAAGAAGCCCACCCCGATTAGAGCCATGCGGATAATCGTAGAATTAGAATTCATGCTATTAGGTCTTGCATCGTTAATTTACCTTGATGTGTTTCCTCTCGTTTGTTTTATTCAGTATTCATTATTGTTGATACTAACCCAGTTGCCTTCTTGTCTTGTTTTGCTTATTTTTGCATACTCATCGCATTCTCATACGAGGTGTTGGTTCGAGAACAGTCTAAAGTTGAAAACTTTCACAATGGGAGAAAAAGTCCATAGCAACGGAGTTTTCGGGACCCTAATTTGAAGGAAAGGGACGAGAAAAAAAAGAAAAAAGTTGTACCATGTGTATCTATTTTCTTACCTCGTTGTAACGAGATTTGATCTCCGTTATGGAAAGTCGTTTAATGAGGATGTTCGTCGAATCAACATTTCCTTGCATTCGATTTTGTGCTTTTTAATTTGTCGCCTTCAATCATTTGTTTCTGTTTTGCATACGACATTACATGCATTACATCATTAAGTTATGAGATTAATTGTTCGGGGTCATGGCAACATTCGTGACTACCGAAGATCCCACACTTTACTCGCCATCAAAGGAGGCAAATGGATGAGAGTTTTGCTAAGTTAGAAGCCGACTTGAGAAGGGTCCAAATGGGGACATATGATGGCCATTGATCATTTTGCGAGTACCACCAGACTGCGGGGCATGAAATTCAGAGCTGCTTAGAATTTAAGCAATTGGTCCAGGAATTGATGGAAAATCGGGAGGTTGAGTTCCTCGAAGAAGTTTGAAGGGTGGAATGGATGGTCAGCTCCGCAGTATTTAAGAGTTTTATGTATCCAAGACCACTTGTCTTCATTTCATTGCATTTTAATCTTTTCCTTAAAGTGATGTGTGAAATCAACCTTTGTTACCCTTTGCCCGAAGGTAGCAAAGATTTTTTGTAAGGGCCTCAGACTGCATGTTTTTAAATTTCAATGAAAGGATGCATTATGTTTCAATTGCCTTTTCATTTTGTGTGTATATATTTGCCTATTGAGTCCCCGTATATCAATTGCGTAAGGGACATTGGCCTTGACCCCAAAGGTTGACTTCGAGCCGCCTTTGTCTAGGGGAAATTGAAAGCTTTGAAGATGATGAATATGTGGCTTACACTCCAAGTTAATTTGGTCACCTAATCAAACACACATAGAATTATGACCTTCGGAAGAATAACCGGAAAGATTTCCGTGCTAAAAAAATCGAGAATACTAAGCCTAACAATGTTCGAAGCCTGGTAATAGGCATTTTCGGATACAAATGTGGAATTTTTGGGGGCACTCCGCTGTAGCAAAAGACCAATAAGGTTGCTATGCACCATCCACTTAAGCTACATGAGTGATGGTAACATTTTCAAATCGTGACAATGCTGAGTAACTCGGGGTATCGTTGTATGCTCCATTTTTATTCTCGAGGCAAAGGAATGTGATGAGTTGACTTCCCCACAATTATAAAGAATTGATAAAGGCGAAGCCTATTGAAGATAAATCTAATTTTTGGGGCACTCCGCTGTAGAAAAAGACCAATAAGGTTGCTATGCACCATCCACTTTAGCTACATGAGTGATGGTAATATTCTCAAATCGTGACAATGTCGAGTAACTCAGGGTATAGTTGTATGCTCCATATTTATTCTCGAGCCAAAGGAATGTGATTAGTTGACTTCCCCACAATTATAAAGAATTGATAAAGGCGAAGCCTATTGAAGATAAATCTAATTGATTAAAAAGTCGAAATAACTTGGAGAGTATGTCATATTTTTAGACATCAGCTCAGCTTTCGAGGTCTCCTAGACACATGTTGCTTGAGGAAATCATTGGTAAGCCATAACAGTGTCATTCGTGCACTTAATATTCAGGGTATTTAATCCAGCTTGATATACCCATGATTTGAAAGAGAAAATTTTGTTTTTTTTTAATGCATCTCATGTTGAAATTAGAAGATGCAATCTAAATCTTTTTTGAACACAAATTAATTTCCCTTTGCTTCAGGGATAAAGTTTAGAATGCAATGTCATGAATACAAATGACAGCTTGTTAGTTGCTACAGTTCAAGGACTTGAAGCAAATTTGTGTCGAGATGTTTCGATTGCTTTAGAAGATGAAATTGGACCTTGATGAACTTAAGAGAAAAGTTCAGGGACTTGGGGGCATGTGTTTCCCCCATTGTTGAGAAGAGATGAAGTCGTCGTGTTGAATTAAGACGAACAGAATAATTTAGCACCCAGTTTGAGAATGGGGCAATGTTTTTAGAACGAGCATTACGAGAAGTGCTATGTCCAGTTTGACCAGCAAAAGTCAACAATCATCTTTCGAAAAGAGATCAAAAGATTGGGATTTGGAAAGTACGAAAGCCAAAAGAGGTTAAGAAGAAGAAGGTTAGGATGGACCAGTCTAAAATGAACTCCAGAAAAGTTCAGGGACTTGGGGGCATGTGATTCCCCCGTTGTTGAGAGAAAAGAAGCTTCGTCGCATTGAGTAAAGACGAAGAGAAAGGTTGAGCACCCGGTTTGAATATGGGGCAATGCTTTGAGAACGTGCACTACAAGAAGTGTTACGTTGTCTTTTGAGAAGAGACCAAGATTTGGCAAAGATGAGAAGGCTAAGAGAGATTGAGAAGAAGAAGAGACCAAGAGACCGAGATTTGGCAAAGATAAGAAAGCCAAAATAGACAAGAAGAAGGTCGCGATTGACCAACTCGGAGAGTAGAAGCATCCGAGCATTTTCATGTCATAATTCATGCATCACTTGTAGTTAGGCATCCCTAGGATTAGGGGCATGCTAACTCACATCATCATATATTTTTTACCTACTTTCGACAGGTATTTTAAAGCTTTCCCCGTAAAAGGAAATCTGTCTATCCGTTCGGGCTTTCAGATAATAGAACCTGCCTATATGTTCGGGCTTTCAGAGAATAGAACCCGCCTATTTGTTCAGGTTTCAGAGAATGGAATCCGCCTATCTGTTCGGGCTTTCGGAGAATAGAACTTGTCTATCTGTTCGGACTTTCATAGAATAGAATATGCCTATCCGTTCGGGCTTTTAGAGACTGGAATCCGCCTATCTGTTCGGGCTTTCAGAGAATAGAACCTGCCTATCTGTTCAGGCTTTCAGAGAATAGAATCTGCCTATCCGTTCAAGCTTTCAGAGAATGGAATCCGCCTATCTGTTCGGGCTTTCGGAGAATAGAATCCGCCTATCCGTTCGGTCTTTCAAAGAATGGAATCCGCCTATCTGTTCGGGCTTTCAGAGAATAGAATCCGCCTATCCGTTCAGGCTCTTGGAGAATGGAACAAGCCTATCCGTTCAGGCTCTTGGAGAATGGAACCCGCCTATCCGTTCAGGCTCTTGAAGAATGGAACCCGCCTATCCGTTTAGGCTCTTGAAGAATGGAACCAGCCTATCCGTTATGGCTCTTGGAGAATGGAACCAGCCTATCTGTTCAGGCTCTTGGAGAATGGAACCAGCCTATCCGTTCAGGCTCTTAGAGAATGGAACCAGCCTATCCGTTCAGATCCTTGGAGAATGGAACTAGCCTATCCGTTCGGGCTTTCGGAGAACATAATCTGCCTATCCGTTCGGGCTTTCGGATAATGGAACTCGCCTATCTGTTCGGGCTTTCGGAGAATAGAACTCGCCTATCTGTTCGGGATTTCGGAGAATAGAACCCGCCTATCCTTTCGGGCACTTGGAGAATGGAGATTCTGCTAATTATCTGTTTGATCGGACCTCGAAGGGTTGAAGAGTGTTGAAATGAGAAAAACAGCTTCAGGCCTCCGCGACCGTTGCATTATCCCGTACCGACTTCCGAACCGCCAGTAGTTCAAGTGCATGGTGACTCGGAATCCAAACAGGGAAGTCGGACAAAATTGGTGCTTATGGCCTTTGCTTTATCCTTGTGCTACAAGTATAAGCAAAGGGGGGCAACTGTAATCACTAATTTTGTCCGGGGTGTTAAACCCGATTTCTTTTATTTTTAATAATGGGCTTTAATCTGATATTATTATTACTACCTTATTAATCACCTATTAATCTTATCATTATTACTATATTACTATCATATTTATTATTATCATATATCATTATTACCATCTATTATTATTACTATTATATTACTATCTACTTATTTATATTATCATTATTATTATATTTGATATTATATTATTATCTATTATTCTTGTTACCATTATCATATATTATTAGTATTACTTATATTATTATTATTAATATATTTACCGATTATTACTATTAGTATTATCTTTATCTATTATTATTATTATTATTATTATTATTATTATCTAATCTAAAAACAAAACATAAATACTAAATAAACAAGCCCATATTAATAAAAGCTCAGTTTATTTATGATGTCCATTTACATTGTAAAAAACCCAAAAAATACAAGGCCCGATTTGGGCCCAGCCCGAATAACATAAACCCCAATCTGCTAAACAGAACCCTAATGCCCATCTTAGTTTGTGCAGTCGCCCCTAATCTCAGCCGTTCGATCCAAGTCCAGCATCAACGGTCCAGATCACAAGAGACGAAGAAGCTCTAGGAAGCCCCCAGGAAACCCTAGCGCCGCACAGTCTCGGCCATTGGATCGAGAACACATCAGACGGCCAGAATCGACTCTCCCAGACGCGTGTGATCCACGCGCGACGATCCAATCTCCAGACGCGCGCGTGCATCACACGCTGGCCCTTTCGAATGCCTCAGCCGTCCAGATCGGCACGTCGTCCGGCCACGTCTCAAGCCCAGCCTACTGGTCCCCCATGTAGAAGCCTCTCGGCAGTCACATGCAACCAAAATACAAATGTTAGAGGCAGAAACGCAACGAAATGCAGAAATCAGACGCAAAAAAACAGAATGGCAGAGGCAAACGGAAATTGCAGATGAATACGAACAAATCAGCAAACGATTATCAGCAATTTTATATATTTTAGAAATAGGAAAATCTGCAATTTCCTGGCTATAAAAGCCGAAGCAAACGATGTAATAGGGGAGATTTCTCAGAGAGAAAAAAAGTTGTAATAAGAGGATTTTTTCAGAAGAGAGTTTTTTAGAGAGAAAGCATTAGGGGATTTATTCGAAAAATTTCAGAGTTTGTAATCAACAATTCGCAGAAATCAATACAAGTCGAAAATTTCAAAGGTATCACCATTGTCTTCTTACTTCGAATCGAAAAACAAAAAAAAACAGTAGTTTAGTTTTTTACCTTTCGCGTCTCTTCTTCTCCCTTTCGCCCTTCATTCATCCTCGCCGGCGATAAGCTCTGTGGCCCTTCCCGAGGCCATGCATGTGAGCCAGTGAGGGAATTTTTTAGGGTTTCTTTTTGGTTTTGGCTTTAGGGCTTTGAAATAAAAGGATTTCGAAAAGGTTTTCCTTCATTTTGGTTTTGATTTCGAGAAGATAAGGTTTTTTCGGTTTCGAAATGAAAAGTTTTTAGGGTTCTAGTCGTCGTTGCGGCGCCGGAGCAGAACACAGAAAAGGGGAGGGTCTCTCATCTTTTAGGGTTTGCAAAACTAAGAAAAAGGGCTGAAACGTTTTTTTTATTTTTGTTATATAGTGTTTTAGTTTTTTTAAAATGGGTTAATCGCATTTAAGTCCCTCCGCGTCGACATATTCACGTGAGAGGGGCTTCCGCATTGCAAAAACCACATCCCTGGTCCTCCCATGTTTTCAAACATTTTCAATCTCGTCCTAAATTTGGTTTCAATCGGTTTGCGAGTGGGGAAATTGCTGTTTTGGTACCTGTGTTTTTCCGAGTCTTTTTATTTGGTACCATTTTGCACTTTAATTGTTTTGTTAGATGGGTTTATTTACCATCCGGGTCCCTGCCAGTTTATCTTTGTTCCCTTTGCATTTCATTTATTTTGCACATTGAATATGTTATTCATGCATTTTGCATTTTTTATATCGAATATATGTATTTTGCCATATTGTTTATGTTAGTATGTGCATATTTTGTCTTCTCTTGTTCGAATATATATATGTTTTTGTGACATGCATTTTAATGACATTTCATGTGATTTTTAGTGTTAAGTTTGCATGTTAATGAATTTTAATTATAAAACGGATATACCTATTAATTCGCGTATTCGAGTCGACTAGCCTAACTTATTGGATGTCCCCCGAATATTCGGATTAATTCGAATCGTCTAAAGGTAAATCCTTAATTAAAACGAACAAGACCATAGCATCATCCTTTAATTGCTTGCATCATGCATAAAGGTGACGTACGGGATTCGAACCCTAGACTAACACGGCAGTCAGTCTTATATGATGTCGGTTTAGTCTTTGGTCCGATGTACCGTCATCCTTTTTAATTAAATGACTAATTAATTTGAAACCGCCAATTTGATAAAGCTCGTACGATTAAAGTTCGGTTTTCAATCAAGAACCCTTAATTAAAGTCTTCTTAAATTTTGAATAATTTCCATCAATTAAAGGCAACAATTGTTTTGGTACCAATTTCCGGGCGTGATGGGGGTGTTAACCCTTCAACACGCGTAACCAACTCCCGAACCTTTTCAAAAGAATCGCTGGTTTTTTTTCTACGGTGTCTGGCCTACCTTAGTGGCCGGTGGCGACTCCAACCAAACCGAAAAAAAAGATTTTTCCAAAAGGTTTTTTTCCCCAAAACTCGAATCGAATTAATTTTAAAATTCCCCTTTTAAACAAAGTGAATGTTTTTCAATGTAGCGGGGAACTTGATTTGCGAGCAAAAAACCCCGTTACAGATACAAATCTCAGCCTTCACGAATAGATCATCTCAGCCTGTACTCAGTTCACCCGGTTGGAAAGTTGAGAGCAATTTTCTTTTTCGCAAAACATTTTGAGAAAAATACGTTTGAAAGGGTTAGGCTGCTGCTAGACCATTAACCCCTTTTTATAGTATGTTACCCTAGCTTCATAGGATTTTTAATTAATTCTGAACTATAATTACTTTAATTATTTTAAATTTGGAATTCTATGTATAATAAAATACTTTAGCATATATATCAAATATATATGTCTTAATATTAATTATACATGTAATATACGTACAACTAAATTGTACATATGTAACTTATTTATTAATTGCTCCTTTCAACCATGTGGTGTGACCCTGTAGGTTCCAGTAACATTAGTAACAATTATCAGAACTATTCCAATATCACAAACAATGAGTGACATCTAGCAATTAATCATTATCACCTAAATTACTGGAAGTAAAGATTCAACTTAACATCTTCGTGATCAACTATTCTAATGTATTATATCCCTTTGTCCTTTATATCAAGAATAGGCACAAGTCTTGGAATAGTCACATTTGTTTTGCCTATCTATTACTTCTTGATATCTAGAGTACACAACAGACGAATAATATGTGATATCTCATATCAACTTATTCGAGCATGGCCATGCATTTCTAGTCATACTCAATCAAGTGGTCTGTGATATGTTTCCTATTATGTAGGAAGGACAAATCCTATCTTGACCATTCATAACCCACTACACATATCATGATATGCTCAATGCCAATCTTTATAGTGTAACCATTTACGGTGCACATTTAACTGCATCAAAGCACACAACAATATATGTTAAGATAGTAATGATCTCAAGTCAAAGGATCATACATATAGTTATCATTATGAGAAATATCGTGGAAATTACATAATAATCCAAGACATATTCTCATAGCGGGTCAATCCAATATGTTGTTATCCAACATCATATTCATGCTTTGATTTTTGACGTCGCTATGTCAATGGCAACATTGTCATCAATCAACAACATGTTAGCTTTAAAGGTATTATTACTATCCATGCCCATAATAATACTCAACTAAGGATCTTTTAATAAGAATCATATTATTATATGGACATTATTTTCTTTTGTTAATTTGATGCACAGAAATATAAAAGAAGAAAACAACGACAATGCCTTTATTTGATAAAATAGGTAAAGATAGTATGTCAATACAACCATAATATGATTGGTCTTTGGGCATACTCTAACAATCTCCGACTAGCACTAAGACCAATCACTCACATATCAAATACCAAGTGACTCGGTGTGACGATCAAGCTTTTGTTGTGCCAAAGGCTTCGTCATGGGATCAACAATGTTATCATTTGTGTGTACTTTGCATATTTTCACATCTCCCCGATCTATGATCTCTCGAATGAGATGAAAACGCCTCAAAATGTGTTTGGGTCGTTGATGAGATCTGGGTTCCTTTGCTTGTGCAATGGCTCCATTGTTGTCACAATGGAGTTCTATAGCATTTGATATGTTGGGAACAACCCCTAGTTCAGTTAAGAACTTCTTGATCCAAACAACCTCTTTTGCCGCATCGCTGGATGCAATGTACTCAGACTCCGTTGTAGAGTTAGCTACTATGTCTTGTTTTGAACTTTTCCTACTTACAGCACCTCCATTAAGACAAAACACAAAACCAAATTGCGATCGTGAGTCATCCTTGTCTGTTTGGAAGCTGGCGTCAGTGTAACCTTTTACACTAATCTCTTCTTCACCCCCATAGACAAGAAATTTATCCTTAGTTCTTCTTAAGTACTTGAGGATGTTTTTAATTGCAACCTAGTGACATTCACCTGGGTTTACCTAATATCGACTCGTCATGCTTAAGGCATACGATACGTCTGGTCGAGTACATATCATGGCATACATGATAAAACCAATAGCCGAAGCATATGGAATTTTATTCATCCTTTCTCTTTCTTGTGACGTTGAAGGGCACATATCCTTCGAAAGAGAAATACCATGTCTCACAGGCAAGAACCCTTTCTTAGATTCTTCCATTCTGAACCTTTTCAGCACTTTGTCTATGTATGTACTTTTACTCAGACCTATGAGTTGTCTTGTTCTATCTCTATAGATCTTAACTCCTAAGATATACGCTGCCTCACCCAAATCTTTCATAGAAAAACAACTACCTAACCAAGTCTTAACAAACTGTAGAGTAGGTATATCATTTCCTATTATGAGTATGTCATCTACATACAAGATTAGGAAAGAAACAATGCTCCCACTAGCCTTTTTGTAAACACAAGGCTCGTCTTCATTTCTTATAAATCCAAACTCTTGGATTGCATCGTTGAAACGAAGATTCCAGCTTCGAGAAGCCTGCTTTAGTCCATAAGTGGACCTTTGTAGCTTACAAACCTTTCTAGCATTTTCAGAAGCAACAAAACCTTTTGGTTGTGTCATATACACATCCTCTTCAAGTTTTCCATCAAGGAAAGTGGTTTTGACATCCATTTGTCAGATTTCATAATCATGGAATGCAGTTATTGCAAGCAAGATCTGGATGGATTTAAACATAGCTACAGGGGAGAAGGTTTCGTCATAGTCTATACCATGAACTTGTCAAAAACCTTTAGCGACTAATCGCCTCTTATATGTTTGTATATTACCATCCATGTCGATTTTCTTCTTGAAAACCCATTTACACCTTATTGGTTTGACCCCTTAAGGTGGTTCAACCAAAGTCCATACTTGGTTTTCAGACATGGAATCCATTTCAGATCTTATGGCTTCAAGCCATTTCTTAGAGTCTGGGCTTACCACCACCTCTTGATAAGTCCTGGGCTCATCTTGATCCAACAGAAAAACGTCTCCATGTGTAGTAACGAGAAATCCATATCTCTCAGGTACATGGCATTTTCTTGTGGATCTGCGCAGTGGTCGTGTTTCTAAATCCGTTGATTGTTCCTCAACAACTTGTTGAGCATGCTCAACCTCTGGCTCATTAATATGTTGATCTTGAGCTTCTCCAATTTCAATATTTCTACTCTTCCCTTTCTTTGAGAGGAATTCTCTTTTGACGAAAACTCTCGTTCGAGCAACAAACACTTTGTTCTCGTTAGGGTTAAAGAAATAATATCCCTTGGTTTCCTTAGGATATCTAACAAATATACATTTATGAGATTTAGGTTCAAGCTTTGTAGACATATGATGTTTAACATAAGCCTCACAACCCCAAATCTTCATAAAAGACATACTAGGACGCTTCCCAGTCCATATCTCATATGGTGTCTTTTGAACTGGTTTGGTTGGAACACGATTTAGTGTGAAAGCAGTTGTTTCAAGTGCATGTCCCCAAAAAGAAGTCGGAAGATTACTATGACTCATCATGGATCGAACCATATCTAACAATGTTTGATTCCTTCTCTCGGAAACTCCATTCCACTGTGGTGTACCAGGTGGGGTAAGTTGTGAGACATTCCCACACTCTTTTAGGAGTTCATCAAACTCTATACTTAAGTATTCTCCACCTCAATATGATCGAAGTGCCTTAATACTCTTGCATATTTGATTATGTACTTCATTTTTGAACTCTTTGAACCTTTCAAGTGTTTCAGATTTATGGCGCATAAGGTAGATATACCCATACCGACTAAAATCATCAGTGAATGTATTGAAGTACTGGAATCCTCTTCTAGCTTGCGTATTTATTCGCCCACATACATTAGTATGTATTAATCCCAATAATTCACTTACTCTTTCACCTTTATGGTTAAAGGGAGCCTTAGTCATTTTTCCCAATAAGCAAGATTCACATTCATCATATTGTTCGAAAACAAATGAATCTAAAAGTCCATCTTTATGGAGTTTTGATATACGTTTCTCACTTATATGGCCTAAACGACAGTGCCAAAGGTTGGTTTGATTTGAGTCATTTTTCTTTGATCTTTTCGTATTTATGTTATAAATAGTATTATCTTGATGCAAAATGTAAAGACCGTTAATTAATTGTGTCGAACCGTAAAAACAATATCGAGATAAAAGGAACATCAATTATTCTTAATAATAATCCCAAAACCTATCTTGTCTAAACAAGAAATAGAAATAATGTTCTTAGTTAAACTAGGCACAAAATAACAATCTTCTAAATTTAAATCAAGTCACTAGGCAAAAACAAAACATATGTTCCTATAGCTAATGCAACAACTCTTGCTCCATTTCCTACTCGTAGGTTCACGTCTCCTTTAGCTAGATTCCTTTTCTTTTGTAGTCACTGTACAGAAGTACAAATATGAGAACCACATCTTGTATCTAATACCCAAGAAGTAGATGTTGACAAATTAACATCTATGACATAAAAACCTGAAGTAGACGCTTCGTTTGCTTTTGCCTTTTTGACTTCTTCAAGATGCGCATGGCAGTTTCTCTTCCAATGTTCGGCCTTGCCGCAATGGAAACATTTTCCTTCCTTGCTAACTCCCCCTTTGGGTTTCAATGCATCCTTTCTAATGAGCTTGGCCTTGGCATGACCCTTAGCCTTTGCTACAGTCTTTCCCTTCCTTTTCTCCTTGCGGACCATTAGAATGGGCTTAGGTCCAGCCTTTTTAGGTTGTTTTCAGCAGTTCGTAGCATGCCAAGTAACTGTGGTAAAGTCTTATTAATTTCATTCATGTTGAAATTAAGGACAAATTGGTTGAAACTTTCCAGCAACAATTGCAGGATGACATCAGTGGCCAATTCATCTTTGAGTGGAAATCCCAGCTTCTCTAACGTTTGGATGTAGCCCATAATTTTAATAACATGAGCTCCTACAGAAGATCCCTCACTCATTTTGCATTGAAATGGAGCTTTAGAGATCTCATACCTCTCTTGACGTGCTTGCCCCTCATATATTTCCTTGAGGTGTTGAATCATCTCATAGGCTACCATGTCCTCATGTTGCTTCTGAAGCTCAGGGGTCATGGTGGCAAGCATAAGACATCTGATATCTAACATGTCATCTATTTGTTTTTTAAACTTGTCTTTGTCAGCTCTAGGAGCATTAGCATCCGGTTCATCAGGAACAGTTTCTTCAATGACATATCCCTTCTTTTCCTGCTTGAGAATAATTCTCAAATTTCGGAACCAATCAAGGAAATTCAAGCCATTGAGTTTATCCTTCTCAAGGATCGATCGCAGTGAAAGTGTGTTATTTGCCATTGAGTCTACAACAATGGAAATATGTGATGTAAGTTTATTTACCGAGTTTGAAATTTATAAATAGGTCTTTCTTAATAAATTACTCCCACCATTTTATTCAAAATTAAAAACCATCAAGCATTAATTTCGGAAAAACATATCGATAGTTTTTCTAGTGAGTGAGGATCCATATTTCAACTTCGTCCTAAATCAGCTTTGGCTTTTCTTTTAGGAAAAGGTTATTTAGGTAAGTAACACCTTACTAATTACATCCAATGTAACTCCTCCATTCGGTGAACAACTCTTGTTCAAATCATCTCATGATTTATCCAAAATTTAACCTCTAGGTTTCTAATCCTATTAGAATAACCTAGCCAAGTTATCACCAATATTTCAACCTACGAATATCACTTACTTATTCTTCGCGTTTAACCAAGATAGACTCATGTGATATTGCTTTGGCAAAACTTACACGATATCGATCGAAGCCTTAACGAGTGTAAATATTGGACGGTTAAATTAACTTAGATTGTAGTGAGGGGTTTTCATAATTATCTCATCATTGTTCATTTTAATATTAGGTCATTATTGATCTCATCAAAGTGTATAATAATAAAATTTGCAGACACAACATTCATGTCATCACATACATGATAGATATAAGAAGTAAATAAGATGCAATGGTTACAGCCCAAAAGAAAAATTAAGGTGGCCCATCCCAAGCCATTGGAAGAACCCAGAATACTAGAAGAAAAAGAACTCTCAAGCATTTTCTCGTCTTTAACCGGTCTATTCGTCTGCTCCTTCGAATCTTCATATGATTACAATTTTCAAAAACTCGTTTTACATACGAGGGAGTAAGATGAGAAGAGAAATACAAAAGAAGAGTAGAGAGGCACGACGCGCAGGCCGTATTTTAAATTACAACTATTGTAAAACAAAAGGGCTATAACATGCATGTCAAACACCATACAAAACAAGCATATCATACATAAACATTGTTACGCGTTTGTTAAATATTTTAATTAAGGCCTACGATCTATGTTGCGTACGAAGGGGTCGAGGGGTAGAGCCCCTCGCGGGGGTTAAATACAACACCTATTGTTTCTATGAAAAAACCTCACGATTTGATAACTTTTATAAACAAAATCGTGTTTTTCGGATTTGTTGTCCCCTAGGTTTTTCCATATCGGAACAACCATTGTCCACCGCTGAATGCGATCTACTATCGCATACCCATCGATCTATACGATAACAATTAACATATAAACCCTTGTAGCAACATATTAATGATTAACTCTTAACCATTGATTGCAAAATTCATTAAAACAAATTAACATCTTAATTATACCAGTTATCTAATAGAACAAATATATCATACATATACTCCGAAAATGATAAAACAGAGCATACATCATAAACATATCGCATCACCCAAGTATTTAACCTGAATCCGGATCGTACAATTGGCTCTGATACCACTGTTAGATCATCAGCACACCCCAAGGCTCAGTGGAAAATAAACACGATGATCTCACTAGTGATCCATGTACATTTAATCTGAATTCAAGAGGAAGAGATAAGTTGACTTACATTGAGTTCCTTGATAAACAGCACAAACAGACACGTCTAACGATCTCACAAACGATATGAATCTTAGCCTCCACGAATAGATCGTCTTAGCCTCTACTCAGTTCACTCGGTTGGAAAGTTGAGAGCAATTTTCTTTTTCACAAAACGTTTTGAGAAAAATACGTTTCAAAGGGTTAGATGGTTGCTAGACTATTAACCCCTTTTTATAGTATGTTACCCTAACTGCATAGGATTTTTAATTAATTCCGAAATATAATTACTTTAATTATTTTAAATTCGGAATTCTATGTATAACAAAATACTTTACAATATATATCAAATATATATGTCTTAATATTAATTATACATGTTATATGCATACAACTAAATTGTACATATGTAACTTATTTATTAATTGCTCTTTTCAACCCTGGGGTGTGACCTTGTAGGTTCCAGTAACATTAGTAGCAATTATCAGAACTTTTCCAATATCACAAACAATGAGTGACATCTAGCAATGTATCATTGTCACCTAAAATACTAGAAGTAAAGATTCAACGTAACATCTTCTTGATCAACTATTCTAATGTATTTTATCCCTTTGTCCTTTATATCTAGAATAGGCACAGGTCTTGGAATAGTCACACTTGTTTTGCCTATCTATTATTTCTTGATATCTAGAGTAGACAACAGACGAATAATATGTGATCTCTCATATCAACTTATTCGAGCATGGCCATGCATTTCTAGTCTTGCTCAATCAAGTGGCCCGTGATATGATTCCTATTATGTAAGAAGGACAAATCCTATCTCGATCATTCATACCCCACTACACATATCATGATATGCTCAATATCAGTCTTTATAGTGTAATCATTTACGGTGCACATTTAACTGCATCAAAGCACACAACAATATATGTTAAGATAGTAATGATCTCAAGTCAAAGGATCATACATATAGTTATCATTATGAGCAGTATCGTGACAATTACATAATAATCCAAGACATATGCTCATAGCGGGTCAATCCAATATGTTGTTATCAAACATCATATTCATGCTTTGATTTTGACATCAATATGTCAATGACAACACATTGTCATCAATCAACAACATGTTAGCTTTAAACGTATTATTACTATCCATGCCCATAATAATACTCAACTAAGGATCTTTTAATAACAATCATATTATTATATGGACATTATTTTCTTTTGTTAAATTGATGCACATAAATATAACAGAAGAAAATAACGGCAATGCCTTTATTTGATAAAATCGGTAAAGATAGTATGTTAATATAATCATCATATGATTGGTCTTTGGGCATATTCTATGTAACGCCCCAATTTTGGGCTTAGGAGTTTTGGGTTTCGGACCGGTTCGGTCGGATCGCGGTTCGAATATAAAGAGTGAATTTAGGAAAGCCTAGTTCGGGTTGCATTAAAAATATGGAAAATGTCTTAAAATCCTCTTTTATTATATATAAGAGTATGGTGAAATCAATTTTACAAAATGAGGTTTGGAAGGGTGACATTTTGGCTAGTGACCAAAATGTAATTTTTGAAAACTGCGAGACTGTTTTAAAAAGGATTGAAACTTTGAATCTTTAAGGATCTATTTACCCAATGGGAGTTTCTCCAGATTTTTCTAAGATATTAAATGATTAATTGGTGGTTTTAAAATAAAGGAAAAGGGAGGGAAGATATTTTCCTAAAATACCAACTAACTTTTTCCACATTTTCTATTTTCATTTTCTCTCATCTTTTCTCTCAAACCAAACATCTTTCTCCAGAACTTTTCCCTCTAATTTTTTCATCTAAATAACTCATTTCAATCCTCTTTTGATCTTCAATCATTTCTTCACTAAACCTTTGCATTTGCTAAGTGGATTTTCAAGAATTTGGTTCCAAAAAGGGAGAAACTCAAGTTTGGAGGTAAGAACGTCCTTCTCCTCTAAACTCTCAGTTCTTTACTGAAATTCCCAAGTTCTCAATCCTTAATTTATGTTTTATAAAAGGTTTTATAGATGTGTTCTTGATCTTGGTTTTTAAATGCAAGATTTGCTTGATTTTGATGAAATTCTGTATGATCTGTTTGGGCAGTGTTTTGAGGTGTCAATTTGATGTTAAATGAATGTTAAATTGGTAAGGAATTGAGGTTTAATCAATGCAATCCCGAATAGGTTGAATTTCCTAAGTTTTTCTTGAGTTCTTGGTTGTTTTTGGAGTGATCTTGTTGATCTGTTATAGCTGGAGGTATAAGGACGTGGTTAGATCCTTTTTGGATGTTAATTGATGTTTAAAGATGTTTAGATTTGATTGATCTTGGCTGGGTAATGTTGTGGAGTTGTTTGGATGCATTTTCGGTTGTGTTTGGTAGCCGAAAATGGAGTATGGATGAGAGCAGCGAGTTTAGGTGCTTTCATTGAAGATATTAATGCATGATGATGCATTAATCCTCTGCTTTGATGTGTTTAAAACAGTGGAGTCATCTTTGGATCCTTGTGGTGGTGATCCGGAAGCTTGATTGGTGTTTCGGCAAGTGGCGAAACCGAATCGGTGAGTGGATTTTGGTTTTCAGCTTTGAAACCAATGTTTTGAAGGTTTGGGAGCTTAGTTTAAGTCTAAACAACTTTGCGAAGCTCAAGAGTAAGTTTTCGGAAAACTCTTTTGTTGAGGAACCATGAGATGGTTGGGTGCAATGTGATTGTTTGCATGTTTTAAATTCTGTTTTGAAAGCATATTTAAGCATGATTGTTGCTGAATTTATAAGCCATGTGTTGAAGGATGCTCAAGGTAAGGGATCCTTGTTTTGAACATTTGATTAAATGTGGTTTTCATGCATAAAGGTGCATGATGATTAATGGCTTTGTTAAATGCTTTAAAACAGTGGAATATTGATGATAAATAATGCATATTGGCAAGTGATGTTTTGAAAAAGGTTAAGGTCACTAAGGTGGTTAAAAGTCCTTAGGTGAGCCTTGAAGGTCACAAAGGTGGTTAAAAGTCCTTGTGTGAGCCTTGTGGATTCTAAGAACTTCATGGTGGTTAAAAGTCCATGAGTGAGCCTTGTTATTTAAGAACACTAAGGTGTTTAAAAGTCCTTGGGTGATTCTTGTTAAGGACACAAAGGTGGTTAAAAGTCCTTGTGTGGTCCTTGTCATGGTGTTTAAAAGTCCATGGATGATTCTTGTTAAGGACACAAAGGTGGTTAAAAGTCCTTGTGTGGTCCTTGTGAATTATAAGATCACAATGGTGTTTAAAAGTTCATGTGTGAGTCTTATATTGATCGTATTTTGAAAAGACTATGATTATCACTTGTGGCCAATATGACATGATAATGATTTGAAGCATGAATTGCTGGTTTTTAAATGCTTATGTGCATGTACAAATGATGTTGAACTAAGGTTTATAAATGTGTTTTATAAATGCATTATTGTGTGGTTTTAAATGAGCATTCCTCACTAAGCTTTTACTTACGCTCTCTCTCTTTTCTTAAACCAATAATGCAGAGCATTAAAGTGCATTGAGGGCAGCAAGGAAGTCAAGAATCCAAGTGGTGAACTAAGCTCATGTATGGTGAAAGATTCTTAAACACTATTAGCTTTTGGGTATTTGGCAATGGGGAACCTATGTTGTTGTTTTAGGAGATGTTTTGAACTCCTAAGTTGGTTTTATGTTGATGTTGATGTTGGAACTTGTAATTGGCCATTATGTGGTTGATTTGGTATTTTGATGCTTGAATGGTTTTCCAAATAGGATGCATGCCTATAGAATTGGGTATTTCCATATTTGATGCCATGTTGTTGAATGGTTGATGCAATTATGTTCCTTGTATGTTGTATGACTTGCTGGTATAATTTGGTTGCATTTGGAGCATGTTTGATAGGTTAATTAAGTGTTAAACCAGCTAATTTTCTGCAATCTGGGCCGGCCGTATCGGAACGGGTGCTACCGTTTCGGAACAGGGGCCTGAAATGCCCTAGGCGTTCCGAAACGGGAGGCAACGTTCCGGAAAGGAAATGCCTCTACCAAGCCCTGTTTCGGTACCAGTTGCGGAACGGTCCCGCGTTTCGGTACGGGTCTTCCCTGTTCCGAAACACTCGACCGTTGGGCACTGAAATTGTTGGTTAGATGTTTTGAAACCTTTGCATTTTGGTCCTGAATGTTGTTTATGCAATTGAATTAGTTTGAGATGTCCGTTTGAGCTGAAATTTGACAGAGAAGCATGAAATATGATTAATTTGAAGTTGGTAATTTTTAATTGGGTTAAGTCCTTATAATTTTCAGAATTTACAATTTGGTCCCTAAAGTCTTAATTTGTGCAATTGGGTCCCTGAATGTTCTCTGATGGTTATGATCTTTGGGTATGCTGATTGTATGATCATGTCTAGGGATAAAATGCATTTAGACAAGTTTTAAAAGAAAAAAAAGGGTCGTTAATCAAGGTTGACTTTCGGGTTGACTTTGGTTTTGCCCGTGTAAACTTCTTAATTCGGTTCAACCGTCTGGGCCGGGTTAAGGGGGTTACATTTGGTGGTATCAGAGCTGAGTTCTCGTGTAATTGGGAATGATTATGTGTGTGATTAATGTATGTATGCTTTGAATGCTTGTTGAGTGAAAGCATGTTGAGTGAATTGTAAATATGTTGCAATTGTGGTGTATGCTGTGGTGAAGCATGTTAGGGGAACCCATTGCCAAATCAAAGCTAATGAAATGATATTGTTTTTAAGTGGAAATGAGCTTGAGTACTTGGATTGCTTACCTTGTTGGGCCTGACTTTGTTTATTTGCATTGTGATTGCATTGTCAAAGTATGGCACCTCGTAGAGAGTTGAGGAGTAATGTGCGAGCTACAGCTCAAAATGAAAATGAGAATGAAGAGAATGTTGAAAGTGTGGTGGATTTACCTCCTCCACCTGGTGGTGGTGGTGCTGGGGGTGAAGGAGCTGGAGCTGCAGCTGGTGCTGGGGTCGCTGGACCTGAGGCTGGTCAGGGGCAAGCTGTTCCTGACATGACGGTGTTGATACAAGCTATTGCTGGAGCTTTTCAAGCAGCGGTAGCTGGAGCTCATGGAGCTGGGCATCAGGGAGATGCTGGAGTTAGACTACCCTTGGAGCGTTTGCGCAGTCTGGGAGGGACTGAGTTCAGGGGTTTGTCTGCTGAAGGTTCCGAGGCTTGGTTGGAAAGTACCAAGAGAATCTTGGGTCAGATGAGTTGCACTGATGTGCAGAAGCTTGGCTGTGTAGTATCCTTGCTACAGGATGATGCTTACAGGGTGTTGACAACCACTATCGCTGGGATGGCAGAAGCTGATGTAACTTGGACGTTCTTTCAGAACGCGTTCAAGAGAAGGTATCTAGGTGTGAGGTACCTAGATGAAAAGAAGAGGGAATTCATGTCTCTTAACCAAGGGAGCATGTCTGTGGCTGAGTATGAAGTTCAGTTTGTTCGACTCAGTCAATATGCACCTGAGCTTGTTCCGGATGAGCGGGAGAGGTGTGAAAGGTTCCGTTATGGTTTGGTGACGGATGTAAAGATGTATGTGCTGGCTACCGAGTATGATGATTTTGATGTGCTGGTGGGCCGAGCGAAGGATATTGAGATGAACTTGGGTTTATGTAACGCCCCGGTTTTGGGCTCAGAAGTTTTGGGCGTTGACCGGTTCGGTCAAAGTGCTGATCGAATATATAAGAGTGAATTTAGGAAAGCCTAGTTCGGGTTGCATTAAAAATATGGAAAAATGTTCTAAAATCATCTTTTAATATATATAAGTGAACTGTGAAATCAATTTTGGAAAATGAGGTTCGGAAGGGTGACATTTTGGCTAGTAACCAAAATGTAATTTTTGAAAGTTCGGTGACAGTTTTATAAAGGATTGAAACTTTGAATCTTTAAGGAGCTATTATTACAAAAAGAGTTTCTCCAGATTTTTCTAAGATATTTTGAGGTATTATTCTGATTTTTAAACATAAAGAAAGAGGAGGGAAAGCCATTTTGACTATTTCATAACAAACTTTCCATTTTCTCTCAATTTTCCTTTTCTCTCATTTTCTCTCAACCCAAACACATTTCTCCAGATTTTCTCATCAGATTTTGTCACTCAAATCACTCATTTCAACTCTCTTTTGATTCCTAAACATCACATCAACAAAACCTCTCAATTTGCTAGTTGATTCTTTAAGCTTTTTGGTTCCAAAAAGGGAGAAACTCAAGTTTGGAGGTAAGAACGTCCTTCTCCTCTAAACTCTCCGTTCTTTACTGAAATTCCTAAGTTCTCAATCCTTGATTTGTGATTTGTTAAAGGCTTTTCAATTGAAATCTTGATTTTGGCTTAAACTGCAAGATTTGGTTATTTTGGTGGAATTTTCGTGTGATCTGTTTGGGCAGTGTTTTGAAGTGTCAAATTGATGTTAAATGAATGCTAAATTGATTAGAAGTTGAGGTTTAATTAATGCAATTTTGGATAGGTTGAATTTCCTAAGTTTGGCTTGAGTTTTTGGTTGTTTTTGGAGTGTTTTTGGTGATCTGTTATACCTGGAGGTATAAGGACGTGTTTGTGATCATTTTGGATGTTAATTGATGTTTAAAAATGGTTAGAAGTGATGGATCTTGGCTGGGTTAAGTTTTGGAAGTGTTTGGAGGTGATTTCGGTTGTGTTTGGTAGCCGAAATGTTGATTTTGTGATGAGCAGCGAGTTTGGTTGTGTTGCTGCTGTTCTTAATGCATAATGGTGCATTAATGCTCTGCTGTTGTGTGCTTGAAACAGGGGAGTTTGATCCGTGAGCTTTAGAGGTGGTGCGGAAGGTTTCGGATGCTTGGAAGGCTTGTTGGCTAGCCTTGTTTTCGGTATCGGTGAGTGATGTTGGGTTTTCAGCTTTTAAAACAAGGTTTGAAGGTTTTGGGAGCTTAGTTTAAGTCTAAACAACTTTGCTAAGCTCAAGAGTAAGTAAATGGATTTCTTTCTTGGTTTGTGTTATGAATTGGCTTTTTGGCAATTGTGGTTGAAGTTTGAAATGCAAGGGTTTTGCATGATTTAAATTCTGTTTTGAAAGCATATTTTAGCATGGTTTAATGCTGGTTTTGAAAGCCATATGTGAAGGATGCTCAAGGTAAGAGATCCTTGGTTTTATACATTGAAAATGTGGTTTTGATGCATGGTGTTGCATGATGTTTAATGGCTATGTGTAATGCTTTAAGCAGTGAATTAATGATGGTAAATGATGGTTTTTGCATTATGGTTATGCATGTGAATCATTGGACTAATGTGGTAAGGTGGTTATATTGGCAAGTGATGTAAGTGGTTCTTGGTTCTTTGATCGGATATAGTTAGCCGGCTATAGGATTGGGTGCACCGTGAATAAAGTCGCCTTGGAGGTGGAGTGGTTAAGAGTGAACCGATAAACTCCCTTCAAGTATCCTAACGAGATGGTTAAGGTCATAATGGAGGTTGAATGCCCATTCGAGGACCTTGGTTAAGCAAAGGTTGTATGGTGGTTAAAAGTCCATACATGGGAACCTTGTGCTTGTTGAGATCACAATGGCGGTGTTAAGTCCAGGTGTAGATCTTGTGTAGGGTGTCCCGGATCTCGTTAGTGATGTTATACAGCTACCAATCGGTTTATGCAAAGGTTGTATGGTGTTTAAAAGTCCATACATGGGAACCTTGGGAAAAGTCAAGGTTGTATGGTGTTTAAAAGTCCATACATGGGAACCTTGGGAAAAGTGGAGGTTGTATGGTGTTTGAAAGTCCATACATGGGAACCTCGGGAAAGCTAAGGTTGTATGGTGTTTAAAAGTCCATACATGGGAACCTTAGGATGGTGAGGTCAAATGGTGTTTAAAAGTCCATTGGAGACCTTGGATTGGTAGTGTGTATGAAGCGTGGGGGACAACGCTTGTGATCCGCGTATCTGATTGGATGTTGAGTCGAAAAGTAGATGTGGTTGATCACTTGAAAGCCAATATGATGTTCTTGATTATAAAGAAGCATGAAATGCTTGAAATGATGCATAATTGCATGAGAAGCATGAGATGCTTGAAAAGATGCATGGTTGCATGGAATGTGTATAATGCTTGTGAATGCATGTTACTTGTTAAGTTGAACAAGTGTTGATTATCATTTGGTAAATGATGCATGTGTGCATGAAATCTCTTAAATGCATTGGAGTCTTGTAAGACTTGTTTTAAAAGGCATGTGATGATGATGTTGTGGTTCATATATTGCCTTGGTTTAATGCATGTGTTGGATTACTTGAGTAAATGGTTTTAAAGGGTTTCTTTCTTGGAATGTTTTCAAGTATAAGAAAGGTATGTTGTGAAATGGAAGTGTTTTTCCAAGGTTTTGAATTTAACTTTGCATATGGTGTTTATGCATGGAATGGTTAAATGGTTGGAATTGCAATTTGTGCTTTGAAAAGGTTTTCTTAGCTTGCTAAGATAAGGGTTGGTTTCATGTATGTGCAATGCATGGTTTAAGCATGATGTTAAAAAGGGGTTTTCAAACTTTGCTTGGTAAACAAATCGAGTTGCTTTTCAAAGAGGTTTTATGACTCGCTGCATTGATGGTGTTTTGGTTTTGAGTATTCCTCACTAAGCATTATGTGCTTACGCTCCTTTTTGTCCATCAATGCAGATTCTTGAAGTTTGGACAGCGAGAAGCAAGGGATTCAAGGAGGACTCCACTTGAGATGTATGTCTCGGTTAATAGCTATAGTTAATAAAGGCAATGGGGTAGAATCTCTCGGATTGATGTTTATGTGTTCGTATATGTTCGGACAAGTATGGTTTTATGTTGTTGATGTTGTTGGAACATGTTTTGGCCTTTATGAGATTGAATTGGAAGTATGGTGTTTAAATGGTTGCTTGTGTAGGAAGCATATCCTTTGAAATGGGGCTTTTCATGAATGTTGGTATTTTGTTGAATTGTTGATGCAAGTATGTCTCTTATATGTTGAATTGTATGTTGGTAAAGTTTGGTGGCTTTTGGAGCATGTTTGGATGGTCAATTGCATGTTTAAGTATGCATTTGGAGGTTTTCTGTGCAGGGTGTTTCGGAACAGTTCATACCGTTTCGGAACGGGTGCCTCAAACAAACCCAGGCGTCCGAAACGGGTGAGATCGTTCCGAAACGGTTTGGCTACTGCCAGTTCCCCGTTGCGGTACGTGTTGCGGAACGGCCCCGCGTTTCGAAACGGGCTCTGCCTGTTTCAGAACGGGTGACCGTTGGGGGCTGACATTGGCAGTTAAATGTTTTGAAAAGTTTGCATTTTGGTCCTGAAAACTTGTTTGTGCAATTGTATGAGTTTGGGATGTCCGTTTGAGCTGAAATTTGGCAGAGAAGCATGAAACATGATTAATTTTAATTTGGTAACATAAAATCTGGTTAAGTCCTTAAAGTTATCAGAATTTACAATTTGGTCCCTAAAGTTGTAAATTGTTCAATTGGGTCCCTGTTTGATCTCTGATGTTTATGATCTTTGAGTATGCTGTTTGCATGATCACATCTAAGGTTAATGTGCATCTAGACAAGAGTAAAAAGAAAAAAAAGGTCGTTAATCAAGGTTGACTTTCGGGTTGACTTTGGTTTTCCCCGTGTGACTTTCTTAATTCGGGTCAATCGTCTGGGCCGGGTTAAGGGGGTTACATTTGGTGGTATCAGAGCTGAGTTGCGAATGCTTGGGGAAAACGGTAAGATGTTGTGATGCGTGTTTGATGTTTACCTTGTTGTGTGGTTGAAAGCTGGTTGAAACACGTGTTTCTGAGCAAGTTAATGATGTTTGTAAGCATGCTTTATGGTTATGAATCTTGGTTGAGCTTATGTAGAATTGTGCAAATGTTGAGAGCTGGTTTTAAGCATGATGAAAGTGCTATGAGTATGTTATGTTGATAATATGCTGTTGCAAGTGGATGGTGTTTGGTGTAAGCATGATCGAATATGTTGTTTGATATGCTTGATGTTGTGATATCCATGTTGTGATGACTGTTATGTCATGTAAAGGGGAGGATTCGGGATACCAATTACCTTATTATTATAGCTATTGTGTTATTTTGGAGTTGGAGTTTGAATCCTTGCTTAAAGCTGGTCTAACTGGTTTGTTTGTTTTGTTGTGAATGTTTGTTGTTGTTAGTAGTATGGCAAAGTCGATGAAAGAATGACAGTTTGGTGAGATGGTTGCTGCCTTGGGGCAGGTTGTTAAGGCACGGAATTCACCCTTTTGTAGAGGTGTTTTGTCTCAGTCTTCTGTGCCTGGAGTTGAGGTGGTAAGGCAAGGGAAAGAAGCTGGTTCTGTGGTGAAGAGTTCATCACCTGTTGTTCAGGAGGTGTTGGGAACATCTTAGGCTGTTGTAACGGTAAAGTCAGTGGATGTGCTGGCTATGGGATGTGTGGGTTTGCCGAAGCAGCGTTTGTTGGATTTGGGTGCTGTGGAGTATCATGGTTCTACACCGGGGATGTTTGAGGCCTGGTTGGCCAGTGTGATTTTGATCTTGGATCAGGAAGGCTGTGATTATCCCACTAAGTTGGGGAGTGTTGTTTCTCTGATGTTGGAGGATGCGTGTGCCTGGTGGACATCTTTGGCGGTGGCGTCACATATCCATGATATTGACTGGGATTTCTTTGTATCTGCCTTTATGAAAGGTATCTTGGAGAGAAGTTTCCAAGGGTTAAGCAATGTGACGGTATTGCTGTTATGGAGCAAGTGTTGCTTGAGCAAGGAGTGGAAGTTCAGCTACCTGTGTGTGACCGTTGTGAAAGGCGCCATGTTGGAGGTTGTTGGGGCGCGGGTGCTTGTTGGAATTGTGGTTCCAAAGTGCATGTGAAGCGTGATTGTCCTCTTGGGGTGAAATCAGCTTCAGTGATAGCCAAAGGGTCTCCGAAAGGTCGTGGGCGCGACCCAGGCAAGGTTCAGAGGTGGCAGAAAGAGCAGAAGGTTGTGAAGAATTTGGGAAATGAGAATTGCTGGAAATGTGGGTCTGCTGGTCACATGAGGCGTGATTGTTTGATGTTGGCTCGGAATAGCCAAGGTTCTTTACCGCAAGGAGTTGATGGTGACCCTAGTGTGCTAGCTGGTGCGGCAGTGGTGTGGCAGGAGGATGATGGTTCCGCGAGGAAGAGAGCTCGTCTGATGAAGCTTCAGGGAGGTGTTGTGTTTTCAGGTAACCTTGTTAAGTAATCTTTGCTCTAGTTACCTTAGTTTGGTTTCTATTGGTTTTTCCTTGCGTGGTAAGTTTAGTCTTGTTGCTAGCATGTTTGGGGTAATGGTAGTTGTTTGGGAACATCTTGGGTGTGAAGAAGGCTTAGTGAGAATCTTGTGGTTAATGGTTGTTGGTATGATGGAGTTAGATAATTTAGGAGTGAGTTGGGAGGTTGTTTTTAGACGGATTTTGAGGATGTTATTGGAGGGTGTGAACTGGCATTCATGCACAGTTAAAATCATTGTTATACGCTATTTTATATATGTGTTGGTCCATGCATACATGTGGCATGACATTAGAGGTTTTGCATACATGTACATCAAGCATGATAGGGCATGTTGGTGATCATGCATACGACGTTCAAACTCGCTAATAACTAATCGAATCTGTTAGTGTGGTGGTTGGGTTAGGTTGGATGATGGGTTTTTAGAGGTTGTTTTGGTGCTGAGTGAGAGTTAGAAGTAATATTAAGCTAGTTGCTAGAATAGCGAGGGTGGTATAGCATGTTGGTGGAAGGATAGTGCTTGATGCTTAAAGAGTTTAGTGGTTTGGTGGTGAGGAGTACCGGTTGAAGTAGAATCGGTTAAGTGGTGTGAATAGTTAAAAGGAAGTGGTAGTTCCTTGGTGCTAGTGATGTTGCAGTTTTGTGGTTGTGTTTCCAAGTGCTGAGGTAGCTTAGCATTTAAGTTGTTGTGGAAGGGTTGTGTTGGTAAGTGTTGGTTCTTAGCAACCTTTGAGGAGTTGAGGAGTTGTTATGTATATTTAGGTTGAGCGATGTTCTGGTGAGGCAAGTGTTGTGGTCAAGCTTGTGGTGGTTAAGCAATGAAAGATCTAAGGCCAGTGTTGTTTGAAAAGATTCTTGTGAGAAGTGGTTGGCTGGTTGTGAGTATGTGAACTTCTTTTGAAGTCAGCTGGTGGTGTGTGGAACAGCTAGCGGAGTCAAGTTGGGGTTGTGATGTAAATTTTGGATTGTGGGTGAGTAGTCCTGGTGAGTCGTTATGGTAATGATAGCGGCAGATGTGAAGGATTGTCAGCTTTTGTTGAGGAGTTTGGGTAAGCAGTTGATGCTTAAGAATTTTTGCTTGTTGGGAAAATCCTTGGAAGAGGTTTGGGAGTTGCAAGAGTTTTAGAAGCAAAGAAGTTTGCATGGTGGCTGATTTGGATTGGTTGGTGTCACTGTGTAAACCAGTCTTGGAAGTTGTGTGTTACAGTGATGTGTGCTGTAAAAGTTCAAGTTCTTCAGGTTGATGTTGGGGCTGTGTACAGTCTGGAAATGTGAAAGGGCAAGTTGTGGTTATCTTTGTGTGTGCTGGAATTTTGTGAACAGCATGTGGTGGTGTTGGGTTCGGTGGAGTTTTGTGTGGAAAGTGTTCAGTGTTGGTTGAGGCTTTTGTGTTGCCTTGTGTGTGATTTGTGAAGGTTGTTGTTCTCTTTTCGCCGGTTGAAAATTTCGAGGACGAAATTCCCTAAGGGGGGGAGAGTTGTAACGCCCCGGTTTTGGGCTCAGAAGTTTTGGGCGTTGACCGGTTCGGTCAAAGTGCTGATCGAATATATAAGAGTGAATTTAGGAAAGCCTAGTTCGGGTTGCATTAAAAATATGGAAAAATGTTCTAAAATCATCTTTTAATATATATAAGTGAACTGTGAAATCAATTTTGGAAAATGAGGTTCGGAAGGGTGACATTTTGGCTAGTGACCAAAATGTAATTTTTGAAAGTTCGGTGACAGTTTTATAAAGGATTGAAACTTTGAATCTTTAAGGAGCTATTATTCCAAAAAGAGTTTCTCCAGATTTTTCTAAGATATTTTGAGGTATTATTCTGATTTTTAAACATAAAGAAAGAGGAGGGAAAGCCATTTTGACTATTTCATAACAAACTTTCCATTTTCTCTCAATTTTCCTTTTCTCTCATTTTCTCTCAACCCAAACACATTTCTCCAGATTTTCTCATCAGATTTTGTCACTCAAATCACTCATTTCAACTCTCTTTTGATTCCTAAACATCACATCAACAAAACCTCTCAATTTGCTAGTTGATTCTTCAAGCTTTTTGGTTCCAAAAAGGGAGAAACTCAAGTTTGGAGGTAAGAACGTCCTTCTCCTCTAAACTCTCAGTTCTTTACTGAAATTCCTAAGTTCTCAATCCTTGATTTGTGATTTGTTAAAGGCTTTTCAATTGAAATCTTGATTTTGGCTTAAAATGCAAGATTTGGTGATTTTGGTGGAATTTTCGTGTGATCTATTTGGGCAGTGTTTTGAAGTGTCAAATTGATGTTAAATGAATGCTAAATTGATTAGAAGTTGAGGTTTAATTAATGCAATCCCGGATAGGTTGAATTTCCTAAGTTTGGCTTGAGTTTTTTTGTTGTTTTTGGAGTGTTTTTGGTGATCTGTTATACCTGGAGGTATAAGGACGTGTTTGTGATCATTTTGGATGTTAATTGATGTTTAAAAATGGTTAGAAGTGATGGATCTTGGCTGGGTTAAGTTTTGGAAGTGTTTGGAGGTGATTTCGGTTGTGTTTGGTAGCCGAAATGTTGATTTTGTGATGAGCAGCGAGTTTGGTTGTGTTGCTGTTGTTCTTAATGCATAATGGTGCATTAATGCTCTGTTGTTGTGTGCTTGAAACAGGGGAGTTTGATCCGTGAGCTTTAGAGGTGGTGCGGAAGGTTTCGAATGCTTGGAAGGCTTGTTGGCTAGCCTTGTTTTGTGTATCGGTGAGTGAAGTTGGGTTTTCAGCTTTTAAACCAAGGTTTGAAGGTTTTGGGAGCTTAGTTTAAGTCTAAACAACTTTTCTAAGCTCAAGAGTAAGTAAATGGATTTCTTTCTTGGTTTGTGTTATGAATTGGCTTTTTGGCAATTGTGGTTGAAGTTTGAAATGCAAGGGTTTTGCATGATTTAAATTCTGTTTTGAAAGCATATTTTAGCATGGTTTAATGCTGGTTTTGAAAGCCATATGTGAAGGATGCTCAAGGTAAGAGGTCCTTGGTTTTATACATTGAAAATGTGGTTTTGATGCATGGTGTTGCATGATGTTTAATGGCTATGTGTAATGCTTTAAACAGTGAATTAATGATGGTAAATGATGGTTTTTGCATTATGGTTATGCATGTGAATCATTGGACTAATGTGGTAAGGTGGTTATATTGGCAAGTGATGTAAGTGGTTCTTGGTTCTTTGATCGGATATAGTTAGCCGACTATAGGATTGGGTGCACCGTGAATAAAGTCGCCTTGGAGGTGGAGTGGTTAAGAGTGAACCGGTAAACTCCCTTCAAGTATCCTAACGAGATGGTTAAGGTCATAATGGAGGTTGAATGCCCATTCGAGGACCTTGGTTAAGCAAAGGTTGTATGGTGGTTAAAAGTCCATACATGGGAACCTTGTGCTTGTTGAGATCACAATGGCGGTGTTAAGTCCAGGTGTGGATCTTGTGTAGGGTGTCCCGCATCTCGTTAGTGATGTTATACAACTACCAATCGATTTATGCAAAGGTTGTATGGTGTTTAAAAGTCCATACATGGGAACCTTGGGAAAAGTCAAGGTTGTATGGTGTTTAAAAGTCCATACATGGGAACCTTGGGAAAAGTGGAGGTTGTATGGTGTTTGAAAGTCCATACATGGGAACCTCGGGAAAGCTAAGGTTGTATGGTGTTTAAAAGTCCATACATGGGAACCTTAGGATGGTGAGGTCAAATGGTGTTTAAAAGTCCATTGGAGACCTTGGATTGGTAGTGTGTATGAAGCGTGGGGGACAACGCTTGTGATCCGCGTATTCGATTGGATGTTGAGTCGAAAAGTAGATGTGGTTGATCACTTGAAAGCCAATATGATGTTCTTGATTATAAAGAAGCATGAAATGCTTGAAATGATGCATAATTGCATGAGAAGCATGAGATGCTTGAAAAGATGCATGGTTGCATGGAATGTGTATAATGCTTGTGAATGCATGTTACTTGTTAAGTTGAACAAGTGTTGATTATCATTTGGTAAATGATGCATGTGTGCATGAAATCTCTTAAATGCATTGGAGTCTTGTAAGACTTGTTTTAAAAGGCATGTGATGATGATGTTGTGGTTCATATATTGCCTTGGTTTAATGCATGTGTTGGATTACTTGAGTAAATGGTTTTAAAGGGTTTCTTGCTTGGAATGTTTTCAAGTATAAGAAAGGTATGTTGTGAAATGGAAGTGTTTTTCCAAGGTTTTGAATTTAACTTTGCATATGGTGTTTATGCATGGAATGGTTAAATGGTTGGAATTGCAATTTGTGCTTTGAAAAGGTTTTCTTAGCTTGCTAAGCTAAGGGTTGGTTTCATGTATGTGCAATGCATGATGTTAAAAAGGGGTTTTCAAACTTTGCTTGGTAAACAAATCGAGTTGCTTTTCAAAGAGGTTTTATGACTCGCTGCATTGATGGTGTTTTGGTTTTGAGCATTCCTCACTAAGCATTATGTGCTTACGCTCCTTTTTGTCCATCAATGCAGATTCTTGAAGTTTGGACAGCGAGAAGCAAGGGATTCAAGGAGGACTCCACTTGAGATGTATGTCTCGGTTAATAGCTATAGTTAATAAAGGCAATGGGGTAGAATCTCTCGGATTGATGTTTATGTGTTCGTATATGTTCGGACAAGTATGGTATTATGTTGTTGATGTTGTTGGAACATGTTTTGGCCTTTATGAGATTGAATTGGAAGTATGGTGTTTAAATGGTTGCTTGTGTAGGAAGCATATCCAAACTCAAACGCGGGTCAACCGTTTATCTTCTAAAAAGAAAAAAAAAGGGGTCGTTAATCAAGGTTGACTTTCGGGTTGACTTTGGTTTTCCCCGTGTGACTTTCTTAATTCGGGTCAACCGTCTGGGCTGGGTTAAGGGGGTTACAGTTTATCTTCTAAAAGTGTTGTTTCTAGTGTTGGTAAGCGAGCAGCTGAATATAGTTCCGGTGGTGGACGGAACAAGAGAGGACGTGATCAGAAGTATCATTCCTCAGCTAAGCGAGGTGGTGGTGCGCCTGCTCGAGGAGGCAACACTAGAGTTGATCCGAGTGCATGTTGGACATGTGGTTCGCGTGGCCATATGAAACGTGATTGTCCTCGTGCTGTGAGGGAGGTGCAAGCTCCTGTAGTGGCAGCTGGTAATGCGTGCTGGAACTGTGGATCTACGGATCACATGAGGAGAGAGTGTCCTATGTTGGCTGGTGGCCAAGGGCGTGCTCCTGTAGTTGCTGCACCACAGAGAGGTCGTGGGCGCGGCCGTGGTAATTTCCAGCGGAGAGAAGATGGTGTTCGGAATGTTGCTCATGTTGTAGCTGTTCAGCCTGAAGGTGGTGGCCAGGCTAGAGTGTTTGCTCAGAGAGAGGGGAGGAATGACGCGGATGTGATCGCAGGTACTTTTACTCTGCAATCCTTGTCATTACTTTCCTTGATTGATTCTGGATCTACACACTCTTACATTTTGCGTGAGCATGCTGAATTGCTTGGTTTGCCTGTTGAGTCTTTGGATGTTGGTATGCGTGTCACTAGTTCTTTTGGTGAGACTGTTGTGACTCGAAAGCTTTGTAGAAGATGTCCTTTGGTTGTTCAAGATCATGTTTTCTCTGTTGATCTTATGGAATTGCCTTTCTACGGTTTTGATGTAATCCTTGGTATGGATTGGCTTGCTGAGCATCGTGCTGTAGTGGATTGTGAGAATAAGCGAGTTTCGTTGAAGCTTGCGGATGATTATGAGGTGGTTGTGGTTGGTGAGAATGTGAAGTTTCTTGCCAATGTGGTGTCTACCTTGGAGGCGTGCCGGATGCTGAGGCAAGGTTGTGAAGCTTACTTAGCTTTTGTGATGAATCCTAGCTCTAAGGAGTTGCGTGTGCAAGATATCAGGATTGTGCGAGAGTTTCCTGGTGTGTTTCCTGAGGAGTTGCCTGGGTTACCTCCTAATCGTGAAGTGGAGTTTGGAATTGAGCTGTATGAGAATACAACTCCTGTGTCCATTACCCCTTATAGAATGGCACCTAAAGAGTTGAAGGAGCTGAAGACGTAGTTGCAAGAGTTGCTTGATCGTGGTTCCATTCGGCCGAGTGTGTCACCTTGGGGTGCACCGGTCTTGTTTGTGAAGAAGAAGGATGGCACTATGAGAATGTGCATTGATTATCGTCAGCTGAACAAGTTGACTATCAAGAATCAGTATCCTTTGTCGAGAATTGATGATCTCTTTGATCAGTTTCGGGGAGCAGCTGTGTTCTCTAAGATTGACTTGAGGTCAGGGTATTACCAGTTGAAGGTTAAGGATGTGGATGTGCCAAAGACAGCTTTCAGGACAAGGTATGGGCATTATGAGTTCCTTGTGATGTCGTTTGGTTTGACAAATGCTCCTGCTGCTTTCATGGACATGATGAATCGTGTGTTTCATGAATACCTGGACAAGTTTGTTGTGGTGTTCATTGATGATATCCTCGTGTACTCGCGCACTGAGGAGGAGCATGAAGTTTGTTCTGGTTAAGTGAAGTGGTGTTTCTTGGGCATGTGGTTTCTGCCGAGGGGATTCGTGTTGATCCTCAGAAGATTGAGGCGGTGATGAATTGGAAGGTTCCTAAGTCTATTCATGAGGTTCGTATTTTCCTTGGTTTGGCGGGATACTACCGGAGGTTTGTGGATGGGTTTTCTAAGATTGCTGCACCTTTGACGAAGTTGTTGCAAAAGAATGTTAAGTATGAGTGGACGGAGGCGAGACAACAAGCTTTTGAGGAGCTTAAGGCAGCTTTGACGCAAGCTCCTATCTTGGTTCAACCTCAATCAGGGAAGGAGTTTGTGGTGTATAGTGATGCGTCCTATGTTGGTTTGGGATGTGTGTTGATGCAAGAGGGTAAGGTGGTGGCTTATGCATCGTGGCAGTTGAAGGTGCATGAGCGCAACTATCCTACGCATGATATAGAGTTGGCTGCGATGGTTTTTGCTTTGAAGATCTAGAGACATTATCTGTATGGTGAGAAGTGTACTGTGTACACTGATCACAAGAGTTTGAAGTATCTGATGTATCAGAAGGAGTTGAATCTTAGGCAGCGGCGTTGGGTGGAGTTGCTCAAGGATTATGATTTGACGATTGAGTATCACCCTGGAAAGGCTAATGTTGTAGCAGATGCCTTGAGTAGAAAGGTAGCTGTTGAGTTGAGGGCTATGTTTGCCAGTTTGAGTATTTCGCGTGATGGTGGTCTTGTGGCTGAGTTGCAAGTGAAACCATCTTTGGTTCAGTTGATCAAGGAAAAGCAGTTGCTGGATGCTTCCTTGGTACCGCATGTTCAGGATATCGCGGAGGGTAGGCCTTCGGATTTCTGTTTTAATGATGATGGTGTGTTGTGTTTTGGGAGTCGGATAGTAGTGCCCAATGATGCTGAGTTGAGGTGTGCTATTCTGACTGAAGGTCATAGTAGTCCTTTTGCCATGCACCCAGGTAGTACTAAGAGGTATCGTGATCTTCGTGATGAGTACTATTGGGTGGGTTTGAAGAAGGATGTTGCTGAGTTTGTGAGCAAGTGCATGGTGTGTCAGCGGGTTAAGGCTGAGCATCAGGTTCCTTCAGGGTTGTTGCAACCGTTGAGAATTCCTGAATGGATGTGGGAAAGGATTACCATGGATTTTGTATCTGGTTTACCTTTGTCACCATCGAAGAAGAATTCGGTGTGGGTGATTGTGGATCGCCTGACGAAGTGTGCGCATTTCTTGCCTGTGCATACTACGTATTCTTTGGATAAGCTTGCGGAGCTGTACATGGCAGAGATTGTGCGGCTGCATGGTGTGCCTAAGTCGATTGTGTCGGATAGGGATCCGAGGTTTACTTCGCGTTTTTGGCAGTGTTTGCATCAAGCTCTGGGTACACGGTTGAATTTCAGTACGTCTTATCATCCTCAGTCGGATGGTCAGTCCGAGCGTGTTATCCAGGTTTTGGAGGATATGTTGAGGTGCTGCGTGATTGAGTTTCAGGGCTCTTGGGAGAAGCATTTGCCTTTGGTGGAGTTTTCTTATAACAATAGTTATCAGGCAAGTATTCAAATGGCACCTTATGAAGCTTTGTACGGGAGGAAGTGTAGGACTCCTCTTTGTTGGGCTGAAACGGGTCAGAAGTTGGTTTCGATGTCGGCTTTGTTGAAAGGAACCACCGAGAAGGTGAAGCTCATTTGTGAGCGTTTGAAGGCAGCTTCTGATCGGCAAAAGTCTTACGCGGATTTGAAGCGTAAGGAGATTGAGTATGCGGTGGGTGACCGTGTGTTTTTGAAGGTTTCGCCTTGGAAAAAGGTGATGAGGTTTGGCCGTAAGGGTAAGTTGAGCCCTAGGTACATTGGACCATACGAGGTGGTTGAGCGTGTGGGTCCTGTTGCGTACAAGTTGAGGCTACCTCAAGAGTTGGAAAAGATTCATGATGTGTTTCATGTTTCTATGCTTCGGAGGTATAGATCAGATCCTTCGCATGTGATGCCTGTGGAAGAAGTGGAATTGAATCCGGATTTGACCTATGATGAGGAACCGGTGAAGTTTCTGGATTCGGATAGCAAGGTTCTTCGTGGCAAGACCATTGAGTTGGTAAAAGTGTTGTGGAAGCATCATGGTGTTGAAGAAGCCACGTGGGAACGGAAGGATGACATGCTGAAGCAGTTTCCGTACCTCTTTCCTTCAGGTAAATTTCGGGGACGAAATTTCTTAAGGGGGGGAGAGTTGTAACGCCCCAATTTTGGGCTTAGGAGTTTTGGGTTTCGGACCGGTTCGGTCGGATCGCGGTTCGAATATAAAGAGTGAATTTAGGAAAGCCTAGTTCGGGTTGCATTAAAAATATGGAAAAATGTCTTAAAATCCTCTTTTATTATATATAAGAGTATGGTGAAATCAATTTTACAAAATGATGTTTGGAAGGGTGACATTTTGGCTAGTGACCAAAATGTAATTTTTGAAAACTGTGAGACTCTTTTAAAAAGGATTGAAACTTTGAATCTTTAAGGAGCTATTTACCCAATGGGAGTTTCTCCAGATTTTTCTAAGATATTAAATGATTAATTGGTGGTTTTAAAATAAAGGAAAAGGGAGGGAAGATATTTTCCTAAAATTCCAACTTTTCCACATTTTCTATTTTCATTTTCTCTCATCTTTTCTCTCAAACCAAACATCTTTCTCCAGAACTTTTCCCTCTGATTATGTCATCTAAATAACTCATTTCAATCCTCTTTTGATCTTCAATCATTTCTTCATCAAAACCTTTGCATTTGCTAAGTGGATTTTCAAGAATTTGGTTCCAAAAAGGGAGAAACTCAAGTTTGGAGGTAAGAACGTCCTTCTCCTCTAAACTCTCAGTTCTTTACTGAAATTCCCAAGTTCTCAATCCTTAATTTATGTTTTATAAAAGGTTTTATAGATGTGTTCTTGATCTTGGTTTTTAAATGCAAGATTTGCTTGATTTTGATGAAATTTCGTATGATCTGTTTGGGCAGTGTTTTGAGGTGTCAATTTGATGTTAAATGAATGTTAAATTGATAAGGAATTGAGGTTTAATCAATGCAATCCCGAATAGGTTGAATTTCCTAAGTTTTGCTTGAAATATTGGTTGTTTTTGGAGTGATCTTATTGATCTGTTATAGCTGGAGGTATAAGGACGTGGTTAGATCCTTTTTGGATGTTAATTGATGTTTAAAGATGTTTAGATTTGATGGATCTTGGCTGGGTAATGTTGTGGAGTTGTTTGGATGCATTTTCGGTTGTGTTTGGTAGCCGAAAATGGAGTATGGATGAGAGCAGCGAGTTTAGGTGCTTTCATTGAAGATATTAATGCATGATGATGCATTAATCCTCTGCTTTGATGTGTTTAAAACAGGGGAGTCATCTTTGGATCCTTGTGGTGGTGGATCGGAAGCTTGATTGGTGTTTCGGCAAGTGGCGAAACGGAATCGGTGAGTGGATTTTGGTTTTCAGCTTTGAAACCAATGTTTTGAA
Organism: Hibiscus tridactylites; assembly: GCA_958450335.1. Lineage (NCBI taxonomy): Eukaryota > Viridiplantae > Streptophyta > Magnoliopsida > Malvales > Malvaceae > Hibiscus > Hibiscus tridactylites. Next base: position 71,543,813 of record OY288271.1, read on the forward strand.
GGTTTGGGAGCTTAGTTTAAGTCTAAACAACTTTGCTAAGCTCAAGAGTAAGTTTTCGGAAAACTCTCTTGTTGAGGAACCATGAGATGGTTGGGCGCAATGTGATTGTTTGCATGTTTTAAATTCTGTTTTGAAAGCATATTTAAGCATGATTGTTGCTGAATTTATAAGCCATGTGTTGAAGGATGCTCAAGGTAAGGGATCCTTGTTTTGAACATTTGATTAAATGTGGTTTTGATGCATAAAGGTGCATGATGATTAATGGCTTTGTTAAATGCTTTAAAACAGTGGAATATTGATGATAAATGATGCATATTGGCAAGTGATGTTTTGAAAAAGGTTAAGGTCACTAAGGTGGTTAAAAGTCCTTAGGTGAGCCTTGAAGGTCACAAAGGTGGTTAAAAGTCCTTGTGTGAGCCTTGTGGATTCTAAGAACTTCATGGTGGTTAAAAGTCCATGAGTGATTCTTGTTAAGGTCACTAAGGTGGTTAAAAGTCCTTGAGTGAGCCTTGTTATTTAAGAACACCAAGGTGCTTAAAAGTCCTTGGGTGATTCTTGTTAAGGACACAAAGGTGGTTAAAAGTCCTTGTGTGGTCCTTGTCATGGTGTTTAAAAGTCCATGGATGATTCTTGTTAAGGACACAAAGGTGGTTAAAAGTCCTTGTATGGTCCTTGTGAATTATAAGATCACAATGGTGTTTAAAAGTCCATGTGTGAGTCTTATATTGATCGTATTTTGAAAAGACTATGATTATCACTTGTGGCCAATATGACATGATAATGATTTGAAGCATGAATTGCTGGTTTTTAAATGCTTATGTGTGCATGTACAAATGATGTTGAACTAAGGTTTATAAATGTGTTTTATAAATGCATTATTGTGTGGTTTTAAATGAGCATTCCTCACTAAGCTTTTGCTTACGCTCTCTCTCTTTTCTTAAACCAATAATGCAGAGCATTAAAGTGCATTGAGGGCAGCAAGGAAGTCAAGAATCCAAGTGGTGAACTAAGCTCATGTATGGTGAAAGATTCTTAAACACTATTAGCTTTTGGGTATTTGGCAATGGGGAGCCTATGTTGTTGTTTTAGGAGATGTTTTGAACTCCTAAGTTGGTTTTATGTTGATGTTGAGGTTGGAACTTGTAATTGGCCATTATGTGGTTGATTTGGTATTTTGATGCTTGAATGGTTTTCCAAATAGGATGCATGCCTATAGAATTGGGTATTTCAATATTTGATGCCATGTTGTTGAATGGTTGATGCAATTATGTTCCTTGTATGTTGTATGACTTGCTGGTATAATTTGGTTGCATTTGGACCATGTTTGATAGGTTAATTAAGTGTTAAACCAGCTAATTTTCTGCAATCTGGGCAGGCCGTATCGGAACGGGTGCTACCGTTTCGGAACAGGGGCCTGAAATTGCCTAGGCGTTCCGAAACGGGAGGCAACGTTCCGGAACGGAAATGCCTCTGCCAAGCCCTGTTTCAGTACTAGTTGCGGAACGGTCCCGCGTTTCGGAACGGGTCTTCCCTGTTCCGAAACACTCGACCGTTGGGCACTGAAATTGTTGGTTAGATGTTTTGAAACCTTTGCATTTTGGTCCTGAATGTTGTTTATGCAATTGAATGAGTTTGAGATGTCCGTTTGAGCTGAAATTTGACAGAGAAGCATGAAATATGATTAATTTCAAGTTGGTAAATTTTAAGTGGGTTAAGTCCTTATAATTTTCAGAATTTACAATTTGGTCCCTAAAGTCTTAATTTGTGCAATTGGGTCCCTGAATGTTCTCTGATGGTTATGATCTTTGGGTATGCTGATTGTATGATCATGTCTAGGGATAAAATGCATTTAGACAAGTTTTAAAAGAAAAAGGGTCGTTAATCAAGGTTGACTTTCGGGTTGACTTTGGTTTTCCCCGTGTAAACTTCTTAATTCGGTTCAACCGTCTGGGCCGGGTTAAGGGGGTTACATTCTAACACTCCCTGTATATCGATACGCCCCTTCATTTACTCTTGCAACGACTAGTTTCTGTCTGACAAGTACCGAAATAGGGCTCTTGTGTACCGATACGCCCTGCTTCAGAAGTGCATTTATTGTGGGAAAATGGTCTCCAACGGTTCTATTTTGGATCTCAGCTACCCAAACGGTTAGAAATCAATGAAGGGATATAAAAGCAAGCCTAAAAAGCTACAACAACAACCATTCATCAAGTGAGAAGCATTCAAGCAAAAATCCAATCTCTTTGAGCCTTTTAGAGTCAAACCCTTGTACCCAACTTGTGATTTTTCATTATAATTATTTATTTCAAGTTTGGGGAGAGTTCACTTGTAATTGGGCAACATATAAGCCTATTTGAGAGGTTATTTTTTGTTTGCCACAACATCCTTGTAAAAGAGTGATCTTGATCAAGCTTTGGGTAGAAAGCTTGATCGATTTGTAACGGTTTCTTTCTAAGCCTAGAAAAGGGGATAAATTCAATAGTGAATTGTTTGAAATCCTTAGTGGGGAGCTAAGGTAGTGGTTGTAGAGCTTGTTAGAAGCTTGAATCACTCTAAATCTATTGTTCTTCATTTTTATCATTTCAATTTCCTCACTTCAAATTTTGAATTGCCAATTCAACCCCCCCCCCTCTTAACTATTTGGATTCGATTGATCATCTCAACAATTGGTGTTAGAGCTACACTCATTGGAAGGATTAACATCCTCTTGAGCTGATTCTAGGAGAGATACATCACTCAGCAATCAAGCCATGGCATCTACCTCTGGCAATAGCTTGTACGAGTCTCAATCGATCAGCAAATTGCCTTTCTTCAATGGAGACAACTATCCTTATTGGAAGAATAGGATGAGGCTATTCATCAAGTTAAATGATTATGCCCTTTGGGATGTAATCGAAGATGGACCATCCATTCCGATGAAGCAAGAAGAGGGATAGGCAAGTCCCAAAATCAAAGCAAGAGATGATGGATGAATAAAGAAGGATGCTACAAGTTAATGACAAGGTCTTGCATATGCTCTTTTGTGCACTAGGACCGGATATTTACGCGATGATGTCTTCGTGTACAAGTGCAAATGAGGTGCGGGACACGTTAGACACCACATATGATGGCACCAATGATGTAAAGGAGACCAAGATTGGACTTCTCAACTTGAGCTACGAGAATTTCAAGACGGAGCCCGATGAGATTGTCACAAATATGTTTGATCATTTCTTATTCATCATCAACGGTCTCAAAGGCTTTAGAGAAGTCATCCCGAAGACAAGCTTTATCGGAAACTCCTCTATTCTCTTCCCAAGGCACGAGATAGGAAAAGAACCTCTATCATCAAGGCAAAGGATTTTAAGACTTTGGAGCTCGATGCTCTCATGGGTTCTCTTCTTACTCATGAGATCATGAAGCAAGGAAGATAAGAAGAGAAGAGAAGAGAAGAAGGTCGAGAAGAAAGAGGTAGAGAAGAAGAAACTCGGAATTTCTCTCAAAGCTTCTTTTGAAGAGAGTGATTCGAGTGACGAGGAAGACAAAGAGATGGCTATGCTAGCCAAAAGATTCATTCGGTTCATGAAGTCCAATAGAGGAAGAAAGTTTAACCGAAAGTGTAACGCCCGGGTTTTGGGCTTAGAAGTTTTGGGCTTGGACCGGTTCGGTCAAAGTGCTGTTCGAATATAAAAAGGTGAAATTAGGAAAGCCTAGTTCGGGTTGCATTAAAAATATGGAAAAATGTTCTAAAATCTTCTTTTAATATATATAAGTGAACTGTGAAATCAATTTTACAAAATGAGGTTGGGAAGGGTGACATTTTGGCTAGTGACCAAAATGTAATTTTTTGAAAATTGCGTGACTGTTTTAAAAAGGATTGAAACTTTGAATCTTTAAGGAGCTATTTACCCAAAGGGAGTTTCTCCAGATTTTTCTAAGATATTTAATGATTTAATTCTGGTTTTTAAACAAAAGAAAAGTGGAGGGAAGTTATTTCCAACTAATTTTTCCTAAAATCTCATTTCCCTTTTCTCTCATTTTTCTCTCAAGCCAAACATCTTTTCTCCAGAGCTTTTACTCTGATTTTGTCACCTAAATATCTCTTTTCAATTCTCTTTTGATTGCTAATCATCTCATCAACAAAACCTCACCATTTGCTAATTGGATTTTCAAGATTTTGGTTTCAAAAAGGGAGAAAACTCAAGTTTGGAGGTAAGAACATCCTTCTCCTCTAAACTCTCAGTTCTTTACTAAAATTCCTAAGTTCTCAATCCTTAATTGATGATTTATAAATGGTTTTGAAGTTGTGTAATGGATCTTGGCTTTAAATGCAAGATTTGGTGATTTTTGATGGATTTTCGTATGATCTGATTGGGCTGTGTTTTAAGGTGTTAAATTGATGTTAAATGAATGTTAATTTGATAAGGAATTGAGTTTTTATTAATGCAATCCCGGATAGGTTGAATTTCCTAAGTTTAGCTTGTGTTCTTGGTTGATTTTGAAGTGATCTTGTGGATCTGTTGTTGCTGGAGATATAAGGATGTTGTTAGGTCCTTTTTAGATGTTAAATGATGTTTAAAGATGTTTAGTTTTGATGGATCTTGGCTGGGCAATGTTGAGGAGTTGTTTGGATGCATTTTCGGTTGTGTTTGGTAGCCGAAAATGGAGTGTGGATGAGAGCAGCGAGTTTAGGTGCTTTCGTTGAAGCTATTAATGCATGATGATGCATTAATCCTCTGCTTTGATGTGTTTAAAACAGGGGAGTTATCTTTGGATCCAAGTCGTGGTGATCCGGAAGCTTGATTTGTGTTTCGGCAAGAGGCGAAACGGAATCGGTGAGTGGAATTTGGTTTTCGGCTTTGAAACCAGTGTTTTGAAGGTTTGGGAGCTTAGTTTAAGTCTAAGCAACTTAGCTAAGCTCAAGAGTAAGTTTTCGGAAAAACTCTCTTGGTGATGGCCATGGTTTTTGGTTGTATGCAATGTGTTGTTTGCATGATTTTAAATCTGTTTTGAAAGCATATCTAGCATGTTTATTTGCTGAGATTATAAGCCATGTGTTAAAGGAAACTCAAGGTAAGAGTTCCTTGTTTCTGAACATTGTTTAAATGTGGTTTGATGCTTAAAGATGCATGATGTTTATGGCTTTGTAAAATGCTTTAAAACAGTGAGACATTGATGATAATGATACATATTGGCAAGTGATGTTTAAGGTCACAAAGGTGGTTAAAAGTCCTTGTGTGAGCCTTGTATATTTAAGAACATCAAGGTGGTTAAAAGTCCTTGGATGGTTCTTGGTTAAGATCACAAAGGTGGTTAAAAGTCCTTGTGTGAATCTTGTGAATTTTAAGAACAACATGGTGTTTAAAAGTCCATGGTTGGTTCTTGGTTAAGGCTCAAGGTGGTTAAAAGTCCTTGTAAGCCTTGGTTACTTAAGAACTCCAAGGTGTTTAAAAGTCCTTGGGAGATTCTTGTTAAGGACACAAAGGTGGTTAAAAGTCCTTGTGTGGTCCTTGCCATGGTGTTTAAAAGTCCATGGGTCCATGGTGTTTAAAAGTCCATGGGGATAAGATCACAATGGTGTCTAAAAGTCCATGTGTGGATCTTATGTGAAATGTATCACTTGTTGCCAATATGACTTGTTATGAGCTTGAAGTATGAGATGCTTGTTTTAAATGTTTATGAGCATGTGTAAATGTTACTTGAAGCATGGTTTATAAATGAGTTTTATAAATGCATTATGGTATGGTTTTAAATGAGCATTCATCACTAAGCTTTTGCTTACGCTCTCTCTTTTCTTAAACCAATAATGCAGAGCATTAGAGTGCATTGAGGGCAGCAAGGAAGGCAAGCAATCAAGTGGAAACTAAGCTCAAGTATGGGAAGGTTTCTTAAACATTTTTAGCTTTTGGCATTTGGCAATGGGGGACCTATGTTGATGTTTTGGGAGATGTTTTGAACTCCCTAAGTTTGTTTAATGTTGTTATTAATGCTGGAACATGTAATTGGCCATTGTGTGGTTGGTTTGGAGTTTTAATGCATGAATGGTTTGCTAAGTAGGAAGCATGCCTTTAGATTTGGGGCTTTTCATATTTGATGCCATGATGATGATTGGTTGATGCAATTATGCTCCTTGAATGTTGTTTGACTTGCTGGTAAAGTTTGGTTGCATTTGGAGCATGACCGATTGGTCAATTGTGTGTTGTAGCAGCCATTTCTCTACATTCTGTGCAGGCCGTATCGGAACGGGAGCTACCGTTTCGGAACGGGTGCCCTGTAGTGGCCCAAGCGTCCGAAACGGAAGGTACCGTTCCGAAACGGAAATGCCTCTGCCAAGCCTCGTTTCGGAACCCGTTGCGGAACGGTCCCGCGTTTCAAAACAGGTTCTCCCTGTTTCGGAACACCTGACCGTTGGAGGCTGACATGGGCGGTTATATGTTTTGAAATGTTTGCATTTTGGTCCTAAAACTTGTTTGTGCAATTGTATGAGTTTGGGATGTCCGTTTGAGCTGAAATTTTGCAGAGAGGCATGAAACCTGATTAATTATAAGTTGGTAACTTCAATTTGAGTTAAGATCTTATATATTACAGAATTTACAATTTGGTCCCTAAAGTTGTAAATTGTTCAATTGGGTCCCTGTTTGATCTCTGATGATTATGATATTTGAGCATGCTATTTGAATGATCATATCTAGGGTTAATATGCATCTAGACAAGTTTTAAAAAGAAAAAAAAGGGTCGTTAATCAAGGTTGACTTTCGGGTTGACTTTGGTTTTCCCCGTGTGACTTTCTTAATTCGGGTCAACCGTCTAGGCCGGGTTAAGGGGGTTACATTTGGTGGTATCAGAGCTGAGTTCTCGAGTAATTGGGAATGAATGTGTGCTATGTATGCTTGTTGAGTGAAAGCATGATGAGTGGTTTGTGAATTTGATGCAATTGAGTTGTATGTTGTGATGAAGCATGTTGTGGGTACCCATTGCCAAATCAAAGCTAATGAAATGATGTTGTTTTTAAGTGAAATGAGCTTGAGTACTTGGATTGCTTACCTTGCTGGGCCTGACTTTGTTTGTTTGCATTGTGATTGCATTGTTAGAGTATGGCACCTCGTAGAGAGTTGAGGAGTAATGTGCGAGCTACGGCTCAGAATGAGAATGAGAATGAGGAGAATGCGGGAAGTGAGGTATTACCTCCTCCACCTGGTGGTGGTGGTGTTGAGGGTGAAAGAGCTGAAGCTGCAGCTGGTGCTGGGGTCGCTGGACCTGAGGCTGGTCAGGGGCAATCTATGCCTGACATGACGATGTTGGTGCAAGCTATTGCTGGTGCTTTTCGAGCGGTAGTAGCTGGAGCTCAAGGAGTTGGGCATCAGGGAGATGCTGGTGTTAGACTACCATTGGAACATTTACGTAGTCTGGGAGGGACTGAGTTCAGGGGTTTGTCCGCAGAAGGTTCTGAATCCTGGATGGAGAGTACCAAGAGGATCTTGGGTCAAATGAGTTGCACGGATGTGCAAAAGCTGGGTTGTGTAGTATCTTTACTACAGGATGACGCTTATACGTGGTGGACAACCACTATTGCTGGGATGGCTGATGCTGATGTAACTTGGACATTCTTCCAGAATGTGTTCAAGAGAAGGTATCTAGGTGTGAGGTACCTAGATGAAAAGAAGCGGGAGTTCATGTCTCTTACCTAGGGGAGCATGACTGTGGATGAGTATGAAGTGCAGTTTGTTCGACTCAGTCAATATGCACCTGAGTTAGTCCCTGATGAGCGGGCAAGGTGCGAAAGATTCTGTTATGGTTTAGTGACGGATGTGAAGATGTATGTGCTGGCTACCGAGTATGATGATTTTGATGTGCTGGTGGGCCGAGCAAAGGATATTGAGATGAACTTGGGTGTATCTACTAAGAGTGCTGGTTCTAGTGCTGGTAAGCGATCAGCTGAATATAGTTCCGGTGGTGGACGGAACAAGAGGGGACGTGATCAGAAGTATCAGTCCTCGGCTAAGCGAGGTGGTGGAGCATCTGCTCGAGGAGGCAACGCTAGAGCTCCTGTTGGCTCGTGGTCATATGAAGCGTGACTGTCCTCGTGCTGTGAGGGAGGTGCAAGCTCCTGTTGTGGCAGCTGGTAACGGGTGCTGGAATTGTGGATCTGCGGATCACTTAAGGCGAGAGTGTCCTATGTTGGCTGGTGGCCAGGTGCGTGCTCCTGTTGTTGCTGCACCGCAGAGAGGCCGTGGGCGCGGCCGTGGTAACTTTCAGCGAAGAGAGGAAGGTGGTCGAGGAGTGGCCCATGTTGTGGCTATTCAGTCTGAGGGTAGAGGTCAAGCTAGGGTGTATGCTCAGCGAGAGGGGAGGAATGACGCGGATGTGATTGCAGTTACTTTTACTTTGCAATCCTTGTCATTACTTTCCTTGATTGATTCTGGATCTACGCATTCATACATATTGCGTGAGCATGCTGAATTGCTTGGTTTGCCTATTGAGTCTTTAGATGTCGGTGTTCGTGTCACTAGTTCTTTTGGTGAGACTGTTGTGACTCGAAAGCTGTTTAGAAGGTGTCCTTTGGTTGTTCAAGAACATGTTTTTCATGTTGATCTTATGGAGTTGCCTTTCTATGGTTTTAATGTAATCCTTGGTATGGATTGGCTTGCTAAGCATCGTGCTGTTGTGGATTGTGAAAATAAGCGAGTTTCGTTGAAGCTTGCGGATGATTATGAAGTTGTTGTGGTTGGTGAGAATGTGAAGTTTCTTGCCAATGTGGTGTCTACCTTGGAGGCGAGCCAGATGCTGAGGCAAGGTTGTGAAGCTTATCTAGCTTTTGTGATGAATCCTAGCTCTAAGGAGTTGCGTGTGCAGGATATCAGAGTTGTGAAGGAGTTTCCTGGTGTGTTTCTTGAGGAGTTGCCTGGTTTACCTCCTAATCGTGAGGTGGAGTTTGGAATTGAGCTGTATGAGAATACAACTCCTGTGTCCATTACCCCTTATAGAATGGCACCTAAGGAGCTGAAGGAGCTGAAGACGCAATTGCAAGAATTGCTTGATCGTGGTTTCATTCGGCCGAGTGTGTCACCTTGGGGTGCACCGGTCTTGTTTGTGAAGAAGAATGATGGCACTAAGAGAATGTGCATTGATTACCGTCAGCTGAACAAGTTGACTATCAAGAATCGGTATCCTTTGCCGAGAATCGATGATCTCTTTGATCAATTTTGGGGAGCAGCTGTGTTCTCTAAGATTGACTTGAGGTTGGGGTATTACCAGTTGAAGGTGAAGGATGTGGATGTGCCTAAGACAGCTTTCAGGACAAGGTATGTGCATTATGAGTTCCTTGTGATGCCGTTTGGTTTGACAAATGCTCCTGCTGCTTTCATGGACATGATGAACCGTGTGTTTCATGAATACCTGGACAAGTTCGTTGTGGTGTTTATTGATGATATCCTCGTGTACTCGCGTACTGAGGAGGAGCATGAAGAGCATTTGAGGATTGTGCTGCAAGCTTTGTTGGAGAATCAGCTTTATGCTAAGCTGAGCAAGTGTGAGTTCTGGCTTAAAGAGGTAGTGTTTCTTGGGCATGTGGTTTCTGCTGAGGGGATTCATGTTGATCCTCAGAAGATTGAGGCAGTGATGAACTGGAAGGTTCCTAAGTCGTTCATGAGGTTCGTAGTTTCCTTGGTTTGGCGTAATACTACCGGAGGTTGGTGGATGGGTTTTCTAAGATTGTTGCACCTTTGACGAAGTTGTTGCAAAAGGATGTTAAGTATGAGTGGACGGAAGCAAGACAACAGGCTTTTGAGAAGCTTAAGGCGGCTTTGACGCAAGCTCCTATCTTGGTTCAACCTGAATCAGGGAAAGAGTTTGTAGTCTACAGTGATGCGTCCTATGTTGGTTTGGGTTGTGTGCTGATGCAAGAGGGTAAGGTGGTGGCTTATGCATCGCGGCAGTTGAAGGTGCATGAGCGCAATTATCCTACGCATGACATTGAGTTGGCTGCAGTGGTTTTTGCTCTGATGATCTGGAGACATTATCTGTATGGTGAGAAGTGTACTGTGTTCACGGATCACAAGAGTTTGAAGTATCTGATGTCTCAGAAGGAGTTGAATCTCAGGCAGCGGCGTTGGGTGGAGTTGCTCAAGGATTATGAGTTGACGATTGAGTACCATCCTGGAAAAGCTAATGTTGTTGCGGATGCCTTGAGTAGGAAGGTAGCTGTTGAGCTGAGGGCTATGTTTTCCAGTTTGAGTATATCGCGTGATGGTGGTCTTGTGGCTGAGTTGCAAGTGAAACCATCTTTGGTTCAGTTGATCAAGGAAAAGCAGTTGCTAGATGATTCCTTGGTGCCTCATGTTCAGGATATCGCGGAGGGTAGGCCTTCGGATTTCTGCTTTAATGATGATGTTGTGTTGTGTTTTGGAAGTCGAATAGTAGTGCCCAATGATGCTGAGTTGAGGCGTGCTATTCTGACTAAAGGTCATAGTAGTCCTTTTGCTATGCACCCTGGTAGTACTAAGATGTATCGTGATCTTCGTGATGAGTACTATTGGGTGGGTTTGAAGAAAGATGTTGCGTAGTTTGTGAGCAAGTGTATGGTGTGTCAGCGAGTTAAGGCTGAGCATCAGGTTCCTTCAGGGTTGTTGCAACCGTTGAGAATCCCTGAATTGAAGTGGGAGAGGGTTACCGTGGATTTTGTATCTGGCTTACCTTTGTCACCATCGAAGAAGAATTCGGTGTGGGTGATTGTGGATCGCCTGACGAAGTGTGCGCATTTCTTGCCTGTGCATACTACGTTTTCTTTGGATAAGCTTGCGGAGCTGTACATTGCTGAGATTGTGCGGTTGCATGGTGTGCCTAAGTCGATTGTGTCGGATAGGGATCCGAGGTTTACATCGCGTTTCTGGCAGTGTTTGCATCAAGCTTTGGGTACAAGGTTAAATTTCAGTACATCTTATCATCCTCAGTCGGATGGTCAATCAGAGCGTGTTATCCAGATTTTGGAGGATATGTTGAGGTGCTGCGTGATTGAGTTTCAGGGCTCTTGGGAGAAGCATTTGCCTTTGGTGGAGTTTTCTTATAACAATAGTTATCAGGCAAGTGTACAAATGGCACCTTATGAGGCTTTGTACGGGAGGAAGTGTAGGACTCCTCTTTGTTGGGCTGAAACGGGTCAAAAGTTGGTTTCGATGCCGGCTTTGTTGAAAGGAACCACCGAGAAGGTGAAGCTCATCTGTAAGCGGTTGCAGGCAGCTTCTGATCGGCAAAAGTCTTACGCGGATTTGAAGCGTAAGGAGATTGAGTATGCGGTGGGTGATCGTGTGTTTTTTGAAGGTTTCGCCTTGGAAAAAGGTGATGAGGTTTGGCCGGAAGGGTAAGTTGAGCCCTAGGTACATTGGACCATACGAGGTGGTTGAGCGTGTGGGTCCTGTTGCGTACAAGTTGAGGTTACCTCAAGAGTTGGAGAAGATTCATGATGTGTTTCATGTTTCTATGCTCCGGAAGTACAGATCTGATCCTTCGCATGTGATGCCTGTGGAGGAAGTGGAATTGAATCCGTATTTGACCTATGATGAGGAACCGGTGAAGGTTCTGGATTCGGATAGCAAGGTTCTTCGTGGCAAGACCATTGAGTTGGTGAAGGTGTTGTGGAAGCACCGTGGTGTTGAGGAAGCCACGTGGGAGCGGAAGGATAACATGCTGAAGCAGTTTCCTTATCTCTTTCCTTCAGGTAAATTTCGAGGACGAAATTTCTTAAGGGGGGGAGAGTTGTAATGCCCCAGTTTTGGGCTTAGAAGTTTTGGGCTTGGACCGGTTCGGTCAAAGTGTTGTTCGAATATAAAAAGGTGAAATTAGGAAAGCCTAGTTCGGGTTGCATTAAAAATATGGAAAAATGTTCTGAAATCTTCTTTTAATATATATAAGTGAACTGTGAAATCAATTTTACAAAATGAGGTTGGGAAGGGTGACATTTTGGCTAGTGACCAAAATGTAATTTTTGAAAATTGCGTGACTGTTTTAAAAAGGATTGAAACTTTGAATCTTTAAGGAGCTATTTACCCAAAGGGAGTTTCTGTAACGCCCCGGTTTTGGGCTTAGAAGTCTTGGGCGTTGACCGATTGGTCAAAGTGCTGTTCGAATCGTAAGTGGTTAAATTAGGAAAGCCTAGTTCGGGTTGCATTAAAAATATGGAAAAATGTTCTAAAATCATCTTTTAATATATATTGATGAACTGTGAAAACAATTTTGGAAAATGAGTTTTGGAAGGTTGGCATTTTGGCTAGTGACCAAAATGTAATTTTCGCAAATTTGGTGGCTGTTTTAAAAAGGATTGAAACTTTGAATCTTTAAGGATCTATTTGCCCAAAAGTGAATTCTCCAGATTTTTCTAAGATATTTTAATCCTAAAATCTGATTTTAAAGGTTTGATAAAAGGAGGGAAACTCATTTTACTATTTTTCTTTCCTAACTTCCTATTTTCTCTTCTCCTTTTCTCTCCAACCAAACATCACCATTTTCAGAGATTTTGATCTGATTTCTTCACCTAAATTCATCTTTTCAACTCACAATTGTTAGCAAATCATTGTGTAATCAAAACCTACTCAATTGCTACAAGTTTCAACAAGGTTTTCATTCCAAAAAGTGGAGAAATCACAAGTTTGGAGGTATGAACGATTCTCCTCTGAACTTTAAGTTCTTTAATGAAATTCCTAGATTTATGGATCTTGGCTAATTATGCAAGATTTTGGTGTTTTCATTTGATTTTCGTTTGATCTGTTAAATCTGAGTTTTGAGAAGTGTTTTTGATGATAAATGATCATTAAATTGATGTGGAAATGAGTCTTGATTGATGCAATCCCGGATAGGTTGTTTTTCCTAAGTTTAGCTTGTGTTTTAAGGTTGTTTTTGAGGTGATCTTGGTGATCTGGTGTTGCTGGAGGTATAAGGTTGCTTTTAGGTTGTTTTTAGATGTGTTTTGGTGTTAATAGAAGTGTGGTTTTGCTGGTTTATGGCTGGGCTTTGTTTGGAAGTGTTTTGGATGCAATCTCGGTTGTGTTTGGTGGCCGAAATTGGAGTTTGGATGAGGGCAGCGAGTTTAGGTGCTTTCATTGAAGCAATTAATGCAAGGTGATGCATTAATCTTGTGCTTTGATGTGTTGAAACAGGGGAAGCTTCTTTGGATTCAAGTTCGGTTGATTTGGAGGCTTGATTTGGTGCTTAGGCTTGAAGCTAAGTGGATTTTGGTGAGTGCAACTTTGGAATTGGATTTTCAGCTTTTTAAACAAAGGTTTGAAGGTTATGGGAGCTTAGTTTAAGTCTAAACAACTTTGCTAAGCTCAAGTGTAAGTTTCCGGATTTTCTCTCTAGTGGTGGCCATGACTTGATATTTTGCTAAATGATGATTTGCATGTTTTACTTACTGTTTTGAAAGCATGTTTTAGCATGGATTATGTTGTTGATTTAAGCCATGTGTTGAAGGTAACTCTAGGTAGGAGTTCCTTGATTTGTACATTGTTTAAATGTGGATTTGATGCATGAAATGCATGACGAAATGGCTTGGTTTAAATGCTTTAAAACAGTGGATATTATGATGAAATTGATGCATATTGGCAAGTGATGGTTTTGAAAAAGTGGAGGTCACTAAGGTGGTTAAAAGTCCTTGAGTGAGCCTTGTTACATGAACATCAAGGTGGTTAAAAGTCCTTCGATGTTGCGGACTCTAAGGTGGTTAAAAGTCCTTAGGTGCTCCTTTCCATGGTGGTTAAAAGTCCATGGGGCCAAGGTGTTTAAAAGTCCTTGGGGCCAAGGTGTTTAAAAGTCCTTGGGATGATTCAAGCTACGGACACAAAGGTGGTTAAAAGTCCTTGTGTGGTCCATTCATGGTGTTTAAAAGTCCATGGCCAAGGTGTTTAAAAGTCCTTGGGGTCAAGGTGTTTAAAAGTCCTTGAGAAAGATGATGATCTTGTTTTCCAAAATAGAATTTGTCACTTGTGCCAATATGACATGGAAAGTATGTAAGAAGCATGTGATGCTTGGTTTGGTTATGTTATAAGCATGTGGTTACATGGTTTTAAGAATGCTTTGAACTTATGCTTGGATTGATTTAAAGCATGTTTTGTAAATGGTTTTAAATGCGTTATTGAATTGTTTTAAATGAGCATGCCTCACTAAGCTTTTGCTTACGCTCTCTACGTTTTCTTAATTCAATAATGCAGAGAATTAGAGCATTTTGTGGGCTGCAAGGGAGGGCAAGCAATCAAGTTCTACTTAAGCTCAATGTATGAGGTTTTACAAGCACTTTTAGCTTTTTGGTTGATTTGGCAATGGGGGACCAATGTATATGTTTTGGGAGGTGTTTAAGACTCCCTAAGTCTGTTAAATGTTGTTGAGAATGTTGGTTTCTGTTTTGGAACTTTATATGCTTGTTTTGCAAGTTTGGAGTTGAATGGATAGCTTAACTAGGAAGCATGCCATATAAATTGGGGTTTTTTCTTATGTGATGTTAATGTGTTAAATTGATGAAGCAATTGAGGTCCTTGCATGTTGGTTGACTTTGTGTAATGGTTTGGTGATGTTAATTTGATGTTTGAAGCATGTTTGATGCTGTTTTGGAGTCGTCTGCAGACAGGGGTATCGATACTTGGGCTTGGGGTATCGATACACCTGAGCCAAATTTGCAAGTTTCAGGCCAGGGGTATCGATACCTGATGAACGAGTATCGATACCATATGAGTGGAGTATCGATACCTGATGAACGAGTATCGATACCCTTGCTTGAATTTGTTTTGTTTTGTTTACGTTTTGGTCCTGAATCTTGTATGATCAATTGTATGAGCTGTGGATGTCCTTTTGAGCTGAAATTTCATAGAGATGCATGTAACCTGACTAATTTCAAGTTGGTAACCTTAATTTGGGTTAAGTCCTTTAATTTATCAGAAATTACAATTTGGTCCCTAAAGTTGTAATTTGTTCAATTGGGTCCTTGTTTGATCTCTGATGGATGTAATCTTTTAACATGTTGTTTGTATGGTCACACATAGGAGTAATATGCATCTAGATAAGATTTTTAAAAAGAAAAAAAAAGGGTCGTTAATCAAGGTTGACTTTCGGGTTGACTTTGGTTTTCCCCGTGTAATCTCCGTAGTTCGGGTCGGGCGTCTAGGCCGGGCTACGGGGGTTACAGTTTCTCCAGATTTTTCTAAGATATTTAATGATTTAATTCTGGTTTTTAAACAAAAGAAAAGTGGAGGGAAGTTATTTCCAACTAATTTTTCCTAAAATCTCATTTCCCTTTTCTCTCATTTTTCTCTCAAGCCAAACATCTTTTCTCCAGAGCTTTTACTCTGATTTTGTCACCTAAATATCTCTTTTTAATTCTCTTTTTATTTCTAATCATCTCATCAACAAAACCTCACCATTTGCTAATTGGATTTTCAAGATTTTGGTTTCAAAAAGGGAGAAAACTCAAGTTTGGAGGTAAGAACGTCCTTCTTCTCTAAACTCTCAGTTCTTTACTGAAATTCCTAAGTTCTCAATCCTTAATTGATGATTTATAAATGGTTTTGAAGTTGTGTAATGGATCTTGGCTTTAAATGCAAGATTTGGTGATTTTTGATGGATTTTTGTATGATCTGATTGGGCTGTGTTTTAAGGTGTTAAATTGATGTTAAATGAATGTTAATTTGATAAGGAATTGAGTTTTTATTAATGCAATCCCGGATAGGTTGAATTTCCTAAGTTTAGCTTGTGTTCTTGGTTGATTTTGAAGTGATCTTGTGGATCTGTTGTTGCTGGAGATATAAGGATGTTGTTAGGTCCTTTTTAGATGTTAAATGATGTTTAAAGATGTTTAGTTTTGATGGATCTTGGCTGGGCAATTTTGAGGAGTTGTTTGGATGCATTTTCGGTTGTGTTTGGTAGCCGAAAATGGAGTGTGGATGAGAGCAACGAGTTTAGGTGCTTTCGTTGGAGCTATTAATGCATGATGATGCATTAATCCTCTGCTTTGATGTGTTTAAAACAGGGGAGTTATCTTTGGATCCAAGTGGTGGTGATCCGGAAGCTTGATTTGTGTTTCGGCAAGAGGCGAAACGGAATCGGTGAGTGGAATTTGGTTTTCGGCTTTGAAACCAGTGTTTTGAAGGTTTGGGAGCTTAGTTTAAGTCTAAGCAACTTAGCTAAGGTCAAGAGTAAGTTTTCGGAAAAACTCTCTTGGTGATGGCCATGGTTTTTGGTTGTATGCAATGTGTTGTTTGTATGATTTTAAATCTGTTTTGAAAGCATATCTAGCATGTTTATTTGCTGAGATTATAAGCCATGTGTTAAAGGAAACTCAAGGTAAGAGTTCCTTGTTTTTGAACATTGTTTAAATGTGGTTTGATGCTTAAAGATGCATGATGTTTATGGCTTTGTAAAATGCTTTAAAACAGTGAGATATTGATGATAATGATACATATTGGCAAGTGATGGTTAAGGTCACAAAGGTGGTTAAAAGTCCTTGGATGGTTCTTGGTTAAGATCACAAAGGTGGTTAAAAGTCCTTGTGTGAATCTTGTGAATTTTAAGAACAACATGGTATTTAAAAGTCCATGGTTGGTTCTTGGTTAAGGCTCAAGGTGGTTAAAAGTCCTTGTAAACCTTGGTTACTTAAGAACTCCAAGGTGTTTAAAAGTCCTTGGGAGATTCTTGTTAAGGACACAAAGGTGGTTAAAAGTCCTTGTGTGGTCCTTGCCATGGTGTTTAAAAGTCCATGGGTCCATGGTGTTTAAAAGTCCATGGGGATAAGATCACAATGGTGTTTAAAAGTCCATGTGTGGATCTTATGTGAAATGTATCACTTGTTGCCAATATGACTTGTTATGAGCTTGAAGCATGAGATGCTTGTTTTAAATGTTTATGAGCATGTGTAAATGTTACTTGAAGCATGGTTTATAAATGAGTTTTATAAATGCATTATGGTATGGTTTTAAATGAGCATTCCTCACTAAGCTTTTGCTTACGCTCTCTCTTTTCTTAAACCAATAATGCAGAGCATTAGAGTGCATTGAGGGCAGCAAGGAAGGCAAGCAATCAAGTGGAAACTAAGCTCAAGTATGGGAAGGTTTCTTAAACATTTTTAGCTTTTGGCATTTGGCAATGGGGGGCCTCTGTGGATGTTTTGGGAGATGTTTTGAACTCCCTAAGTTTGTTTAATGTTGTTATTAATGCTGGAACATGTAATTGGCCATTATGTGGTTGGTTTGGAGTTTTAATGCATGAATGGTTTGCTAAGTAGGAAGCATGCCTTTAGATTTGGGGCTTTTCATATTTGATGCCATGATGATGATTGGTTGATGCAATTATGCTCCTTGCATGTTGTTTGACTTGCTGGTAAAGTTTGGTTGCATTTGGAGCATGACCGGTTGGTCAATTGTGTGTTTTAGCAGCCATTTCTCTACATTCTGTGCAGGCCGTATCGGAACGGGAGTTACCGTTTCGGAACGGGTGCCCTGTAGTGGCCCAGGCGTCCGAAACGGAAGGTACCGTTCCGAAACGGAAATGCCTCTGCCAGGCCTCGTTTCGGAACCCGTTGCAGAACGGTCCCGCGTTTCGAAACAGGTTCTCCCTGTTTCGGAACACCTGACCGTTGGAGGCTGACATGGGCGGTTATATGTTTTGAAATGTTTGCATTTTGGTCCTGAAACTTGTTTGTGCAATTGTATGAGTTTGGGATGTCCGTTTGAGCTGAAATTTTGCAGAGAGGCATGAAACCTGATTAATTATAAGTTGGTAACTTCAATTTGAGTTAAGATCTTATAATTTACAGAATTTACAATTTGGTCCCTAAAGTTGTAAATTGTTCAATTGGGTCCCTGTTTGATCTCTGATGATTATGATCTTTGAGCATGCTGTTTGAATGATCATATCTAGGGTTAATATGCATCTAGACAAGTTTTAAAAAGAAAAAAAAGGGTCGTTAATCGAGGTTGACTTTGGTTTTCCCCGTGTGACTTTCTTAATTCGGGTCAACCGTCTAGGCCGGGTTAAGGGGGTTACAGAAAGGGAGACTTCAAGAACAAAAACAAGGAAAATGATCAACTCATATGCTATGAGTGCATGAAGTCGGGGCACATAAGAACTGAATGTCCCCAACTCAAAAGGAAGAGCTTCGGGAAAAAGAAGAAGCCCAAGGCAAACGTTGCTACTTGGAGTGATGAGGAATCATCCGATGAAGAGGAGCAAGAAGTTGCCAACCTTTGTCTCATGGCTATTGAAGAAGATCCTAAGGTAACCTCTAACTCATCCACATTTGATTTCACTTTTGATGAGCTTCAAGAAGCTTATGATGAGTTGAAAGAGGTATATGATGAATTGGTTGAGAAGTACAAGGAATCAATTATGAAAAACAAGAAAATCATTTTTGATTTAAAAACATAAAACAATTTCTTATCTAAAACCAATTCCTAACTTGAAAAGAAGGTTTGTGACTTACAAGACAGTTTAAAATATTTTGAAAAAGAAAATATTGATTTAAACATCCTTCTTTTCGAGTTTCATGATCATCACTATAAGGAGGTGAATGGTCTCAAAGCTTCTTTGAACAAAGTTGGGAATTCTAGTTTTGAGAAAGGTGAATCTTCGAAACCCAACCATGTAAAAACAAACTTTGTTAACCACAAACAAAGAGGCATCCAAAGGCCCTTTATAGGTAAAAGAATTAGTAGTATATGGGCTCCTAAGGAACTAGTTACTTCTAATAATATTCATACCATTGCTTCTTGGATTCCCAAAGGAACCAAGTTTTGGGGAGCTAATACTCATTAACCCAAAATGATTTGGATACCAAAAACCAAAGCTTAATTCTTTGTTTGTAGGGGGAGCATTGCTACAAGGCAAAAGCTACATGGTTAAATTCATGGTACCTTGATAGTGGATGCTCAAGATACATGACTGATGACAAGAGTAGATTCTTGGAGCTAAAACCAAAAAGTGGAGGAGTAGTAACATTTGGTGACAACTCCAAAGGCCACATTGAAGGAATTGGTTCCATTTGTAATCACTCTACCATACTCATCGAAAATGTTTTGTATGTCAATTGTCTTAAGCATAATTTATTGAGCATTAGTCAATTGTGTGGTAAAGGTTTTAATGTTCTTTTTTATTTAAATGGTTGCAAAATTTTGAACATTAAAGCAAATCAAATAGTGCTCATTGGTCATCGCATAGGAAATATTTATATGGTTCATTTAGATGGCATACACATTTCAAATACATGCTTGCTACATTTATCATCGCATAGGAAATATTTATATAGTTCATTTAAAGGTTTTAATGTTCTTTGTTACTAAAGATGAACATGACTCATTGCTATGGCATAGAAAACTAGGACATGCAAGCATGAGTCTTTTAGAAAATTTGGTTTCAAAAGATCTAGTTAGAGGTTTGCCTAAAATTAAATTTTCACTTGATAAAATTTGTGATGCATGTGAAAAAGGCAAACATAAAAGAACTTTAGAAGAAATGGTCAGAACCATGCTTTGTGAAAACAATTTACCTAAGTATTTCTGGGCGGATGCCACAAATACAGCTTGCTACATTATAAATTGAGTAATGATTAGGCTAATTTTAAAGAAAATTCCTTATGAGATTTTAATATCCAAAAAGCCTAACATTAGCTATTTTCATCCATTTGGATGCAAGTGTTTTGTTTTAAACAATGGAAAAGACAATTTAGGTAAATTTGATGTTAAAAAGTGATGAAGCTCTTTTCTTAGGGTACTCTTTAAATTATAAAGCCTGTCGAGTATTTAATAAAAGAACTCTAGTTGTTGAAGAGTCTATACATGTGGTTTTCAATGATAACCTCTTTCCGAGGAATGATTCTTATAATGATGATGATGTAACGATTTTTGAAGCCAATGACGGTGGGCAATCGCCAAAGGCGGATGAGGTTCCAACCAAAGAAGAAGAAGCACAAGATCCACCTCAAGAAGCATTGAAGGACATGACTCTAGAGGAAAATGAGGTCACCTACCCCAAGGGAGTTCAACTATGTCAAAGGTGGTGAGATTTTAGGTGATCCATCCAAAGGGGTAACCACTAGATCTTCTCTTAGACTTGCTAGGAATGTTGCATTTATTTCATGCATTGAGCCTTAAACTATCAAAGAAGCATTTAAAGATGACTATTGAATATTGGCTATGCAAGAAGAACTAAATCAATTCGAGAGAAGTCAAGTTTGGACATTAGTTGATAGGCCTAGTAATAAGTCTACTATAGGAACTAAATGGGTTTTTAGAAATAAACTAGATGAAAGTGGTAACATAGTGAGGAACAAGGCTAGACTTGTTGCTCAAGGTTACACTCAAGAAGAGGGAATCGATTTTGATGAAACCTATGCACCTATAGCTAAGATGGAAGCTATTAGGATGCTTCTTGCATTTTCATGTTATCATGAATTCAAGATTTTTCAAATGGATGTTAAAAGTGCATTCTTAAATAGTTTTATTAATGAAGAAGTGTATGTAGAACAACCACCCGAGTTTGAGGATCCAAAATACTCAAACCATGTTTTCAAACTTTCAAAGGCTTTATATGGTTTGAAATAAGCTCCTAGAACTTGGTATTAAAGGTTATCTAGTTTTCTAATTGAAAAAGGTTTTAATAAAGGAAATGTGGATACTACACTCTTCATTAAAAGAAATGGAAAATACATATTAGTATTCCAAATCTATGTTGATGATATAATTTTCAGTTCTACTAATGAAATGTTTTGCCAAGATTTTGCTAAGTTGATGCAAGGTGAATTTGATATGAGCGTGATGGGGGGAGCTCTCATTCTTTTTGGGACTCCAAATTAAGCAAAGGAAGGATTAGATCTTCATCGATCAAGCTAAGTACATAAAGGACATGCTCAAGAAGTTTGTCTTGGAGAATGTGAAACCTCAAGCCACACTAACGAGCTATAATATAAAGCTTGACAAAGATGAACGAGGTAAGTGTGTTGATTTAAAGCTTTATCGTTATATGATTGGATCTTTGCTTTATCTTACCGCAAGTAGACTCAATATTATGTTTAGTGGTTCCTTTTGTGCTAGATTTCAAGCTAGTCCTAGAGAATCACACCTTATAGCCGTTAAGAGAATCTTTAGATACCTAGGGTACTCAACCTCCTTAAGCTTGACTTAAAGCTTTAAAGCTTTATCGTTGATTTACATGCTTTCTCGGATGTGGATTATGGAGGTTGTAAGATAGATAGAAAAAGTACCTCTGGTACTTTTCAATACCTAGGTAGTATGTTGATATCTTGGTTCTCTAAGAAACAAAATAGTGTAGCCTTATCTACCACCGAAGTGGAATACAAAGGCCGGAAGTTGGTGTGCTCAAGTCCTTTGGATGAAGCAACAACTTTTAGATTATGGAATTGATGTAGGTACCATACCTCTTAGGTGTGACAAGACTAGTGCAATATGTCTCACTAAGAATCTCATCCAACATTCTAGAACCAAACACATAGATATTATATATCATTTCATTAGAGATCATGTCTTGAAAAATGATGTTCTAGAATATGTAGACACATTGAACTAATTAGCGGACATTTTAACCAAATCATTAGACAAAGAGCGTTTTTGGACTCTTAGGAGAGAGTTAGGTTTGACTAGCCTTTCATGACCCTTTAGAGCCTTTTTGGTGTTAAAATTTGCTTGAGGTCGATTGATTGTTATGCTCTTGTAATTTTGCTTCTATATGTATCCATGCTTGTTGCTAGGGGGAGTATGTATCTATTTTCGTCCATACATGTTGTTCATATGTCATATACATGCATTTGAATTCGATTAAAATTGAATTTTTGAGCTCCTTGTTGCACAAAATGCACATTCTGGCAAAAGATATCGATACGGTCTATCGCATATCGATACGGGTTCAAGAACACGCTTCGATATATGCAAGCCTATACCGGTACGGTCACATGTATCAGTACGACTTAAAAAGCGTACCGATACACGGTTCTGATACGCCATGTGGCATTTCGGTACGCGTAGCCGCTGGGAGTTTAAATGGCATTAAAGACAAAATTTTACTTTAAATCAAACACCCTTCTTTTTGTCTCAAACCCTAGCCCGATTTTCCCTATAAAATCCTCTAAAATCCTTTAGTTTTTCACACAACTCTTTGAGGGTTTTTGTTTTCCAAACCAAGTCTAAGCTCTATCATTAAGTTTGGTGTATCATCATCCCTTTATTAATCCTTAATCCCATATTCAAGGTAAACCTTTTTCTTTTCTTTTTAAATTTCTTTATTATTTATATATTATTTTTTAATCAAAATATGTGTTTTTATTATGTATATAACATGTGTTTCAAAGATTTGTAAAAAAAAATCAAAACTGAAATTTTTTTAGTCGAATATAAAATTATATCGTATATTTTTCTAAACTGTTATTCAAAATTATTTTTACCAAAAAATATTTTTATACTTGTATATGATTTTAAACTATATTTTATATGTTTTTGAAATACCTTGATCATTGGATTAATTAGTTGGATCAAATGTGATGATTTATGCATACATATGTTTTTGGTTTGTTTTTAATTTCAGGATTTCTCATGGATCCTAAAAAGAGACCAGGGATTAGTGAGGTTGGAGAATCTTCCGACAATGATGGTACAAGATCAAACCTCACCCTTATCATCCAAAAGTGTTTTCAAAGTCCCGCTGGTATGACTCACTACAAACAATACCAAAACTATAAGATCTTTCATGAGCGTATTACCTCTGTTGAGTTGTGTGGGGCTCGATTCGATCAACCAATATTGCTCACCAAGTGGTGGAGAGATGGATTTTTGGGTGGAAGGGTTGTGAAAGCTAGAAAGAATAAAGACACAATGATTTATAGTGGTTCGGCCTTCTAACAAGCACCTACATCCACTACCTTAGCTTCCCACTAAGGATTTCACAATCAATCCACTAATTGATTCGTCCCCTTTTCTAGGATTAGGAGGAAACCCTTACAACCGATCAAGCTTCTACCCAAAGCCTTGATCAAAACCCTCTTTACAAAGAGAAACAAGAAAGCAAACTTAAACCCTCTAATAGGTGTTTGTTTGCACAATGAAGCACTCACCCAAAACCTAAAACTCTTGAGAAAAATTGACAATTTTGGCTCACTAGTGTTTGTCTATACAAGAATTGACAAATTAAGCACTAAGACAATTTCTTGATCATTTGTTGATTGACAATTGAAGCATTAGCCTTCTCTTGATGCTTGGAGGTCCCTTTTATACTCCCAATTGAGTTTATAGCCGTTTAGGACCGTTGGGGTTGAAATAGAGTCGTTGGAGCCTTTAATTCCCTCCATAAATGCAGTATGCAGCTCCCCATTTCGAAACGGTCGAAGCCGTTTCGAAACACCCTCAATATAGAAAGAGCCGTTGCAGTCTGTCAGGGTACCCGTTTCGGAACACCCCCTTGCCGTTTCGGAACGCGTATCGGAACGCTATAAGCCCGTATCGAAACGACCTGCATTTAAAAGTTAGTTGGGAAAGAGCCGTTGGGGTTTATGACCGTTGTGGTCAGTGCCACGTGGGCGTATCGAAACGGCCTAGCCTGTTTCGAAACGCTGGCCCCGTTTCGATACAAGTATCGAAACGTTTTGGCCACTGGAGGCACCTGTTTCGAAACGCCCTAAGGTGTTTCAAAACACTTGGTCAGTTTTGTTAAAATTGGCCTTTGAAAACGTGAAAAACCTTTATGAAAAATTCCTTAAATATTATTTCAAGTTGTTTGGACTTTGGAAATGTTTTAAATACTTTTTAAATCAGTCCTAAACATTTTTCAATTATTATATCAAAACATTAGTTCTACAACCTCTTTTTCCATTTTGAATTCTGGGCGTTTTAAATTCAAATACCTTGGTTTATTGCATCAATGGAAATTTATTCCTTTTTTTTAGTATACTCGGACTTTTGTACAATAACCTTGTCATTATTTTTTATGTCAACGCCCGATGTATCTACAATCTTGATAGAACTAAGGTTATAGCCATTGAATCCTATCTCATGGGGAAGAATTTTAAGATTGACCAAACCGTTTTAACCATTGTTTTTGGGATTGAGAACATAGGGATAGATGATGAAAACTCCATAGGCCATGTCCTTAGAGGTTTTGTAACCGTCCTTGATGCCCATGATCGCATCCTTCTCCTCATGATCACACGGTGGTTCCGTCCATCTTGTGGGAAGTTCTCCACGATCCAACAAGTCGATGATTTTTGGATCCGATGCTTTCGTGAGGGTAAGCACCCGAATCTAGCTCAAATTATATTTGTGGAGATTGTCTACCTCGTGCAACATCGCCACACCACCCTAGTCTCATCCTTCACGTATGGCACCGCTTTGAGCTATTTGTTCTCGAAGTTGGAAATTGATTGCTCGCAAGACTATGTCGAGCCTGTAAAACCAAAGAATTGATTTTGAAATAACAAAGGATTTAAGGACTAAATTGAAAATAGAAAATAAATTTTTAAGTCCTCAAAAATTCCCAAAAATTTTAAGCAAAGTGGTCAAGTCAAAACCAAAGGGTTACACAAATTTTTCCAAGTGTTTTCCAAGTCAAAGCAGTAATTTTTGAGTCACCGTTTCGAAACAGCCCTTGGGTGTTTCAGAATGTTTTAAAACTGTGAACATTTGTTTCAGAACGACAACTCCCATTTCGATACAATAGTATTGAAACAAGACCCTATGTTTCGAAACGGATGAAGAACAATGGAACGGGTGTATCTGTTTCGATACAGCAGTATCGAAATGACCACAAACGTTTCGAAACGAGATTTGAACTTGGATTGAAATTTTATGACCATTGCAATTTGTAACTGATTTTCACAAAACGGATAAGACGTGTCAAAACGATTTAAGCACGTTTCGATACGGGTTTTGATAATTTCAAATTGTTTCAGAACGGATGTCAAGCCGATTTGGAACGGGCTCTTAGTGTATCGAAACAATCGTATATGTTTCAATAGGGTCTCTTAATTACACCCCAACGGCTATTTCTATTTTGGTCTGTTTTGAAACAGGTACAAGTGTTTCAGAACGGGTAGTTGCAGAAGTGCATTTATGGTGGGAAGATTGCCTCCCAACGGCTATATTTATGATGACAACCACCCCAACGACTAGAATTGAATGAGAACGTATAAAAGGGAGTCCAAAAACAACCAGCAACAACTATTGATCCTAAAAGAAACAATCCTACATCAAATCCAAGCTCAAGTGCTTAATTTCAATATCCTTGTAAAACCCCAATTGTCTTCCTTTGTAATTTCCTATTTTTTCAGATTCAATTGGGTTAAGTGCTTGTAATTTGGGAAAGGTTTGTCTTGAGAGATACTTTGTATTTGCCAAATTCTTCTTTATAAACTTGTGAGAGGGTTTGGTCAATTTTGAGTAGAAAATTGACCATTTGTGTAAAGGTTTCCTCCTAAGCCTAGAAAAGGGGAAGATCAACTAGTGAAATTGTTAGGAAAATCCTTAGTGGGAGCTAAGGTAGTGGATATAGAGTTCATTTGGAACTTGAACCACTATAAGTGCCTTTGTCTTCAATTTTTATGTTACAACTTCACTACTAACCAATTTAAAAATCCAATTCACCCCCTCTTGGCATTTATCGATTCAACGATCCACTCAACAGAGCCCCTCACCGATCCACTAACCAATTTAAAAATCTGATTCCCCCCCCCTCTTGAGGACAAACAATAGTTTGAGTTTCGGGGTGTGTAAAGTGTCCATAAGTTCTATATTTCATGCACATTCCATCTCATATTATTGTTTTTTTAGTACATTCTAGGCATAATTAGGTTTATGCATTGCATTTTACAGTATTCTTTACTCTGCCATGCTTTGTATTGCGGTTCTCTTATTTGGTAAAAAAATGTACTGTTTAGTTTAGTTTTAGGTACTAGATGCTGACAGAAGGAGAGGAGCTGAGGACATGATGTTGAGGCAGCAAACTAAGGAGTTTTACTGATACAGTTCCAGATAGAGACGGTAGCTACCGAGTAGCTACCGTCGCCCTACCTACCGCCCAAGACAGCAAAATGAGGAATGGGAGAACTGGAGTGCGATCTGTAGAGTAGAAAATATTGATCTTAACGATGCTGTCCACTTAATTTTTCGATGACTGTAGCAGCAGGCAGAGCCGCCGAAGGAGGAACTCGAGATTACTTGCAGAGAAAGGCAACGTGATTAAGTCCACATTCAACTCAAAGAAGTCAGCATTTAAAGTTGAATTCAATGCAAAAACTACTATGAAGACTTCTACTCCAAGAAGGACTAGACCTAGCTAATGCTTATATATACCCATTGTAATTTTACTTCAAAACAACTTAGATTTTCCCTTAGGCATGGTTTAGGTTTTCTTGCCGTCATTATGTTCTAAATTTCTTTTTGGGTTTGGGTTTGTTGTAATTAGTGTGAGAACGGTTGTTTAGGATTTTAAGTTTGTTTTGGCAATAAAGCTTCAAGTTTGCTTATTCCATGTTCTGCAATGGGCACGATTCACGCCGCAATTGGTATTATCTGCAGTGGGCATCAACAACATTTTGACTTAGGCATAAGCGGGATCACTTTCGAAGCATTCTCTCGAGCCTTGTAGTTCTACCGAGTTTGCCGCCGAGACACAAGTCCATTCCCCTGCCGAGGCACCTAGAGCATCTCAGTAGCCGAACTGCCATCCCTCGCCGAGGTAGCAGATTCTGGAAGCGCAAAGCAACTTGTCCTATTCAATGCAGTTTCACACTAAGTAGAAGCATAACCCTGCCCATTCTATCAATCTAATTTCTTCCCTTTTATTTACTTGTGTTTCTATTTTATTTTCTTCTTAAACAAACCAACTTATTTGTGCAATTTACTTTTCTTGTGCAGGAACAACAAATCGAGTCAAGCTATCCAATCCCTGTGGGAGACGATATCTTTTATACTATTACTTGACAGGAGTGTGCACTTGCGCTCATATTTAGAGAACACTAAAACGCTCTAGTTTTTGGCATCGTTGCCGGTGATTAGTAACAACGAAATCTGTTTCTTAAATTTCTGCACCTTTATTTATTTGCATTTAATTTTTAGTTTTTATTTTTAATCAAAAAAATTTACAGTTTCCTTTGCTAAGTGTGTGACCAGAGCAAACCCAAAAGGCGAAATCGTTTACGTTGACGATATCGAACGAAGAGCAAGAGAACTCAAAAAGGATATCAGAACAGCCCTAGGGAAAACTAAAGAAGAGAGGAAAGTAGAGGAAATCATGCAAGTAATAAACGACAACCCTGCCAACAATGCTCAGAACGGTAGGGATGGGTAGCAAGACCCGCCGCCCAGAGAACAGCAGCAAGTTCCACCAAGGCAGCCGCCCCCTATTCCGCCCAAGCAGCCACAGTACGTTCAAACCACCATGGACTACTTAGAACATGACTTCAGAGGGTTCAATCCTATAGTGACAGAACCTGAGATTGAGGCGGATCACTTCGAGCTGAAGCCCGTAATGTTCAACATGATCAACACATTGGGGCAATTTGGAGGGACTGCCACAGAAGATGCTCGACAACACTTAAGAGGGTTCCTGGACATATGCAGAGCATTCAAAATACACGGAGTCCACCAAGACGTGCTAAGGCTAAGATCATTCCCCTATTCACTAAGGGATAGGGCAATGAAGTGGTTGAACAACCAGCCAGCAGAGTCATTCAACACATGGACAGAGCTGTGTTAGGATTTCCTGGATCGTTTCAGCCCATCCAATGTCACAGATATATTGAGAAACGAGATCATAGCCTTCCGACAAGCAGATGATGAGCCAATGTATGAAGAATGGGAGTGGTATCAATAGATGCTTAATAATTGCCCGCTCCATGGTTTCCTGGCTTGGACACAGTGTGTCAATGTTCTACAACAGGGTGAACTACCCAACTCGAATGATGATTGATGCCTCAGCCAATGGAATCATCCTTGACAGGCCACCAGAGCAGGCACTGCGGATCCTGAACCACGCCGCCAAGAACAACTATAAGTACCCAACAGCCCACCGAGGCGGCGTTAGGCGGCCAACAGTTGTGAAGAAATTGGAAGCCTCAAAATTTGTCAATGCTCGCCTCGACAAGTTGACAGAGCTGGTTATGAACATGGTAAAGCCCACTAGGAAAGTCTATGAGGCCAAGGCTGTAGAGCCATTCTGTGATGAGTGTGGGGGCAACCACGATTCCTCTGAATGTACCGCATCAGCAAATTTTATGGGAGGATACCAGAGGAACAACAGGCCAGCCACGAACACGTACAACCATGGATGGAAAAATCATCCAAACTTCTCCTGGAGCAATCCTAAGACTGCTGCCTATCTACAACAGCAACAAGGAGGCTACCAGTAGAACCAATCCAGACAGCAGGCTCAGCCGGCACAAAACAATAATTCGCTAGAAGCAACTCTTCAAACTTTTATGTTTAATACTAGTGAATTTATTGTGCGCACTAATAAATTCATTGATAAAACTGAGTAGTTTATGAATAGGACGGAGATGAGGATGAATAATCAGGAGGTTGCGATAAAGAACATGGAGACCCTGTTTGGGCGGTTCACTGCGATCTATGCAGAATAGGCAGCAAGCACGAAACAAAAGCCATGTGCGACTTAGGAGCCAGCATAAACTTGATGCCAAAGGCGGTCTTCGACAAACTAGGAACTGGGCAAGCCAAACCTACCTCCATTATGTTGAAACTTGCTGATCATTCCTTTGTACAACGGGAGGGTAAGATCCAAGACATCCTAGTTCGAGTGGGCAACATTACTCTTCTAGCTGACTTCCTCATCTTAGATTGTGAGGCCGATGAAAACACCCTCATCATCATAGGGTGACCATTTTTGGCCACAGACAGAACTCTAATAGATGTGGAACATAGGGAGCTGACCATGAGGGTAGACAATCAGGGCATCAAGTTAAATGTGCTACAACCCCCAGAAAAGGAAAAGGAAGGATGCCCTGATGCTCAGACCGCCAAAATCAGCACAGAGACAGGCCAATGCAGCAGCTGTCACGGAAGACCGAAGGGCAGGCTGAAGAACCCATTAGTACACCACCTTAAAGAACAGGAGGACCTCCTAGGAGGGAAAGAAAAGAAACACCACCTCAAGAAGTGGTTATGTCTGGGAGATGCACCCAAATGCACTCCCAACATAACTTAATTATTAATTTTCTTTATTTTCTTTTTTTTTATTTTTATGTTTTAGGAATCGAATTTAATTTATTGCAATTTATTTTTACTATGATTAGATTTTAAACTAGTTAAATTTATTTTTTCACATTTTTATTTTTCAAAATTTATTTTTAGTATTTAATTATCTTTATTTTATTTCAAGATTTTGGAATAAAAGAGCTAGATCAAGAAGAAGGCACAACAAAGAGCCTGCCCACATTCCCGCCAAGACAGCCAAGGGTGGCCCAGCGCAGACAGTGTATAACGGCTAGTTGCCCGCTAACGACTAGCTACCAACGACTACAAAAATAACGTGCAGAAATCTCGTAACGTACGCGAGACAACTTGACCGTTAGACATTAAATATCGCCCTAACATCTCTTGGCATCCTGTATTTAAACCTCATTCATTCAATTCATTACTATCTTATTCTTGCATTCACTGCTCTCTAGCTAATTACCTTCTTTTTCAAGTTTCAGTTAAAATTCAACCGTCTCACACATGGCTTCTACATCAGCACCCAAACCCACCTTCAAACGCTTCTACTCCAAGGCAGATGAGAATAGATACAAAGATCAGTTTTCCAAGCAAACAATTTTGGAGGAGCAAGATTTCCACTACACGAACCAAACAAGGGACCTTGGCTTAGAGCCCGCCTTGTTCGAGACCATACATAGAAAGGGATGGGAAATATTGGCACGGCAGCCGAAGATGGCCAACATCACCATGGTCAGAGAATTTTATGCCCATCACCCCCGCCCTGGGCTGCCGTTTGTCTACGTTCGAGGGGAGCCTGTCAAACTGAGCGTCGTCGTCATCAACAGCTTCTGCGACCTAAAGATGGACTACAACTCTCACGAGAAGTGGAGGTAGTCACTAACGGCTGCTGACTATGACATACTCAAGGCCAAGTTGTGCAAGCCCAACACACCGTGGTTGGCAGGAAAGCATGGTGGCTCTGTCCAACGCCACCACCTGCTGCCCAAGCCTATGTTATGGATTACCTTCATCAAAAGGCGTTTGTTGCCCACCTCCAACAACTCAACTGTTGACCGGCCGTGCATTACACTCATCCACAACATCATGGTGAACAGGCCCATCAATGTAAGAGAGATTATATGTAAGAAGATCCACAACTGCTTCCGCAAGACGAAGGGCAGGTTATAGTTCTCGTCACTCATCATCGGCCTTTGTGCTAATTTCAAAGTCCCAACCGACCCCGAGGATGAGATGACGACCGCTAAGGAGGGGTGGACCAGGAAAGTCCACCTGTAGATGATGCAGTCCCCGGAGACAGAGCCCATCACCCCCAGCCAGCCCTCGGCCGCCCAACCAGCCACTCTAGTCCCCCCTGGCAGTACTGAAGTTGCCCCAACAAATGAATTCCTCACTCTGCTGAAGAGTGACATTGAAATTGGCGCAATGGCCGGTGATGAGTGATAGAAAGTACAACATGCCCTTTGTCTTTCGGAAGCAGGTGTGGATCTCCTTGCATATAATCTCCCTAACATTGATGGGTCGGTTCATCATGATGTTGTGAATTAGGGCGAGGCGTGGCCGATCGATAGTACAGTTTTGTGAGGTGGGCAGCAGACGCCTCTTGATAAATGTGTTCCATATCATAGCCTCGGGCAGCAAGTGGCAGCGTTGGACAGATCCTCCATGCTTTCCTACCAACCACGGCGTGTTGGGCTTGCACAGCTTGGCCTTGAGTTTCTCATAATCTGCAGCCGTCAGTGACTGCCTCCACTTCTCATGAGGGTTGTCGTTCATATCCAGGCCATAGAAACTTTTGATTATGGTAGCGTTGAGCTTGACAGGTTACCCTCAGACGAACACGAACGACATCTCAGGGCGGAGATGGTGGGCATAGAAATCCCTGACCATGGTGATGTTGGCTATCTTCGGTTGTCGTATGAATATTTCCCATCCCTTGCTCTAGATGGTTTCAAACAGATTTGGTTCTAGGTCGAGATCTCTTTTTTGCCTTGTATAGTGAAAGCCTTTCTCCTCCCATATGGCTTGTTTGGAGAACTGGGTTCGGTATCTCTTTTTGTCTTCGCGGGAGAAGAAGCGTTGGAAGGTGGGTTTAGGTGCCGATGTTGAAGCCATGTGAGACGGTTGAAGTTTACTGAAACTTGAAAGAAAATAAAGTGAGAGCAGTGGATGCAAGAATAAGATAGCAAGAAGGTGAAAGTAAGGTAAATGAATGAAGTGAGAAGGGTTTAAATAGAAGTTGTCGAGAGGTGTCGTGGCGGTATTAAATGTTTAACGGTCCCGTTGTCTCACGCACGTTACAGGATTTATTCTCGTTATTTTCGTAGCTGTTGGCAGCTAGCCGTTAGCGGTCAACTAGCCGTTACGCATATTTCTACGCTGGGCTATCTCGACGGGATGGTGGGTAGGCTCCTTGCCGGGCCTTCTTCTTGATCCGGCTCTTTTATTCCTAATCTTGAAATACTAAATAAAGATAATTAAATATTAAAAATAAATACTGAAAATTAAAAATGTGGAAATTAATCTAATCCTAATAGAAATAAATTGCAATAAATTAAACTCTAATCCTAATGCATAAAATAAAAATAAAGAAAGTAAAAAAATTAAGTTATGTTGGGAGTGCATTTGGGTGCATCTCCCAAACATAACCACTTCCTAAGGTAGTTTGGCTTGTCCTTCCCTCATAGGGGGTCCTCTTGTTCTTGTAGGTGATGTGTTGTTGGGTCCTTCAGCCTGCTCTTGGGTCTGTCGCGACAGCTGCTGCCTTGGCGTGTCTCTATGATGATTTTAGCAGCCTTAGCATCTGGGCATCCTTCCTTTTCTTTTCTTGAGGGTTGTAGCACATTTAACTTTATGATATGGTTTTCTACCATCATGGTCAGCTCCCCTTGTTCCACATCTATTAACGTTCTGTCCGTGGCTAAGAATGATCGCTTAAGGATGATAGGGGCTTTTTCATCGGCCTCACAGTCTATGATGAGGAAATCAGTTGGAAGAATAATGTTATCCACCATCACTAGGATGTCTTCAATTTTTCCCTCCGGTTGCACAAAAGAAATGATCGGCAAGTTTCAGCATGACGGAGGTAGGTTTGGCTGCCCCAATTCCTAATTTATCGAAGACTACCTTAGGCATTAAGTTGATTCTAGGTTCTAAGTCGCACAGAGCTTTTGTTTCGTGGTTGTTGCCTATCCTACATGGGATAACAAAGTTGCTCGGGTATGTTTGCTTGGGCGGTAGTTTGTTGTGCAGCATTGCCATGCACTCCTCTATTACAACAACTGTTTTGAACTCCCCAATCCTCTTCTTTTTAGAAACCATGTCCATGAGGTATTTAGCATAGTTGGTCATATTTTGGATGGCTTCTATTAGAGGGATGTTTATGTGCACCTGCTTAAGAATATCTAAGAATCTCCTAAACTGGTGCTCTTTCTTCTGTTGCTTAAGCCTTTTGGAAAAAAGGTGCTGGCAGGTAGATGTCCTCTATATGCTCCTTGCATGGGAACTTTATCTGTGGAGGATCATCTGCTTCAGGACCGCTGTCAAGTTCAGCTGCCGAGGCGGCTGGTATTGATGTTGTTGCGGCAGGCTGTTCTTTTTGTGTTGGTTGTGTTTTTGGTTGCTTTCCTACCCTGGGTTCATCCAACTGCTTCCCACTTCTAGTAGATATGGCTTTGCACTGCTCATAAGTGGGCTTGGCTGCTGCCTCTGTGCTGCTGGATGTTGCTCCCATTGTTCTACTGTTGAAGAACTGCCCAAATTGGGTCTCCAAGTTCTTTATAGCAGCCTCCTGGATGTTCATCTTCATCTTTGTTCTGTCCATGAAATACTCAGTTTTATCAATAAATTTATTAGTGCGAAAAATAAAATCATTAGTTCTAGATATAAAAATATGAAAAATTGCTTCTTGTGAATTATTGTTTTGCGGCTGTTGAACCTGCTGTCTGGACAGGTTTTGCTAGTAGCCTCTCTGTTGCTGTTGTGGGTTTGCAGCAATTTTGGGGTTGCTCCAAGAGAAGTTAGGATGATTCTTCCATCCAGGGTTGTATGTGTTCTGGGCATGTATGATGTTCCTCTCGTATCCTCCCATAAAGTTGGCAAATGCGGTGCATTCAGAGGAATCGTGGTTGCCTCCACACTCATCACAGAATGGCTCCACAGCCTTGGCCTCATAGACTTGCCCAGTCTGTCTCATTATGCTCATAACCAACTTTGTCAGCTTGTCAAGGCGGGCATTGACAGATTCTGAGGCTTGTACTTCATTCACAGCAGCTGGCTGCCTAACGCCGCCTCGGCGGGCTGTTGGGTACTTGTAATCATTCTTGGCAGCTTGGTTCAGGATCCTAGTTCCTCCTTTAGTGGTCCGTCGAGGATGATTCCATTGGCTGAGGCATCAATCATCATTCGTGTTGGGTAGTTCACCTTGTTATAGAACATTGATACGTATGTCCAAGCCGGGAAACCATATAGCGGGCAGTTGTTCTGCATCTGTTGGTACTGCTCCCATGCTTCATACATGGGCTCGTCATCCCCTTGTCGAAATGTTGTTATTTCGTTTCTTAGTTTGTCTTTGACATTGGATGGGCTGAAACGGTCTAGAAAATCCTTACACAGCTCTTTCCATGTGTTGAACGATCCTGTTGTTGGTTGTTTAACCACTGTTTTGCCCTATCCCTTAGTGAATAGGGAAATAATATCAGCCTCAGTATGTCTTGATGGATTCCGTGTATTTTGAATGCTCTGCAAATGTCCAGGAATCCTCTTAAGTGATGTCGAGCATCTTTTGTGGCAGTCCCTCCAAATTGCCCTAACGTGTTGATCATGTTGAACATAACGGGCTTCAGCTCGAAGTGATCTACCTCAATCTCAAGTTCTGTCACTATCAGATCGAACCCTCTAAAGTCATGTTCCAAGTAGTCTCTGGTAGTTCGAACATACTGTGGCTTTCTGGGTGGCACTTGATGTTCTCTGGGCGGCGGGTCTTGCTGCTCATCCCTGCCGTTCACAACATT
The DNA here is from genome assembly GCA_958450335.1 of Hibiscus tridactylites. Classification (NCBI taxonomy): domain Eukaryota; kingdom Viridiplantae; phylum Streptophyta; class Magnoliopsida; order Malvales; family Malvaceae; genus Hibiscus; species Hibiscus tridactylites. The sequence goes on from OY288271.1 coordinate 71,577,999, forward strand.
GTCAGCAGGGTTGACGTTCTCCATGTTTACCTTTGCTTTTTCTTTTTCTTCTTTAGTTTTCCCTAAGGCTACTCTAATTTCCTTCTTTAGCTCTCTTGCTCTTCGTTCAATATCTTCATAATAAAGGATTTCTCCTTTTGGGTTTGCCCTGGTCATGCACTAAGCAAAGGAAACCGTAAATTTTTTTTCGATTAAAAATAAAAATAAAATGTAAAGAAATAAAAGTGCAGAAATTAAAGACAAATATTGATGTTACCAATCCCCGGCAATGGCGCCAAAAACTTGTAGAGTGTTTTGGGTGTTCTCTATTTATGAGCGCAATTGCACACTCTTGTCAAGTTATAGTATAAAAGATATCGTCTCCCACAAGGATTGGACAGGTTGATTCAAGTTGTAAGTCCTGCACAAGAAAAGTAAATGCACAATTAAATTGGGTGTTGAGGAAGAAAAATAGAATAAAAACATGTGTAATTAAAAAGAAAGTGATTAGATTGATAAAGAGGGCAGAGTTATGCTGCTGCTTAGTGTGAAACTGCGTTGAATAGGATAAGCTGATATGCGCAGCCAGATTCTGCTGCCTCGGCGGATGATGGCAGGAAGACTGCTGAGACCATCTCATTGCCTCAGCAGGGGAATGCAACTGTGTCTCGGCAGCAAACTCGGTAGAACTACAAGGCTCGGCAGAACGCTTTGAAAGTGACTCTGCTTATGTCGAAGTCAGAGTTCTGTTGATGCCCACTACAGATAATACCAGTCGCGGCGTGAATCGTGCAAAGACAACAATGTTGATTCGCCCTCTCTTAGCTGCCTTAAACCCTAAACCTATGTCTAGGCCAGATTGATCGCACCGTCTATAGATGAAATCGTACTTACTCCTTTTGTGAGTTCGACTCTCTCGATACCGAACAAATGGATAGAATTCAACTAATCTTTCGCCTTAATTGAAAACTATGAAGAACATGGAATAAGTAAACCTTGTAATTTTATTTGCAAAAATAAACTTGAAATCCTAAACAACCGTTCTCACAACTAATTACAACATAAGCCAAACCCAAGGAGAAATTTAGAACATGTCGGCAACAAGAAAACCTAAATTATGCCTAAGGAAAACCTTTTTCTTTTCTTTTCTTTTTTGAATTAGAAGTACAATGGGTATATATAGGCATTAGCTAGGACTAGTCCTTCTTGAAGTAGAAGTCCTCAAAGTAGCTTTTTACATTAAATGTGGCTTTAAACTCTGACTTCTTTGAGTTGAATGTGGACTTTATCACGTTGCCTTGCTCCGTAAGTAATCTCAAGATTATCCTTCGGCGGCTCTACCCACTGCTACAGATGTCAGAAAATTGAGTGGATAGCATCGATAGAATAAGGATTTTCTGCTCTATAGATCGCACTACGGTTCTCCAACTCCATAGTCTGCTGTCTTAGGCGGCAGGTTGGGCGACGATAGATATTCGGCAACTGCTATCTCTGTATGGAACTGCATCAGTACAGCTGCTAGGTCTGCTGCCTCAACATCACGTCCTCAGCTCTTCTTTCCCTCTGTCAGCCTCTAGTACCCGAAACCAAAAGTATACTAAAACAATATCTTTTCTTTACCAAATAAAAGATAATCTAGAAAAACATGGCAAAGTAAAGAAATAGTGTAAAATGCAATGCTTGGACCTAATTATGCCTAAAATGTATTCAAAATCGGCAATGATATGAGATGGAATGTGCATGAAATATAGAACTTGTGGACACTTTACACAAACCCTCATCGACACCAACAAAAGGATCGAACAGTAGCAGCTGAGCTTCATGAAGTATGTGGGGGAGGTCCAATAGGCCTTTGTGGCCTATCTCCTATAGAAATACCCAAGTGAAGGCCCCACCTTTCCACCCTACCACGCAGATCTTGCCGTCGCAGTTGCACCGCACAAGGAACACCCTCAGCCACAACTACCCGCCACGTCGCCTTCCACCGACAGATGCCGTCTCCGACGCACTACCCACCATATTCTACAACCTCCGCTTCCAACGCGATGGAAAACTCCCTAGAGCAGCATCAGCAACATCATTCCCTCATCTGTATAGCAGAAACAGTGGCCAACACCTCCTTGGGCATTATGAGTTCCTTGTGATGCCGTTTGGTTTGACAAATGCTCCTGCAGCTTTCATGGACATGATGAACCGTGTGTTTCATGAATACCTGGATAAGTTTGTTGTGGTGTTCATTGATGATATCCTCGTGTACTCGCGTACTGAGGAGGAGCATGAAGAGCATTTGAGGATTGTGCTGCAGGCTTTGTTGGAGAATCAGCTTTATGCTAAGCTGAGCAAGTGTAAGTTCTGGCTTAAGGAGGTGGTGTTCCTTGGGCATGTGGTTTCTGCTGAGGGGATTCGTGTTGATCCTCAGAAGATTGAGGCGGTGATGAATTGGAAGGTTCCTAAGTCTGTTCATGAGGTTCGTAGTTTCCTTGGTTTGGCGGGATACTATCGTAGGTTTGTGGATGGGTTTTCTAAGATTGCTGCACCTTTGACGAAGTTGTTGCAAAAGGATGTTAAGTATGAGTGGACGGAAGCGAGACAGCAGGCTTTTGAGAAGCTTAAGGCGGCTTTGACGCAAGCTCCTATCTTGATTCAACCTGAATCAGGGAAAGAGTTTGTGGTCTATAGTGATGTGTCCTATGTTGGTTTGGGATGTGTGTTGATGCAAGAGGGTAAGGTGGTGGCTTATGCATCGCGGCAGTTGAAAGTGCATGAGCGCAATTATCCTACGCATGACATTGAGTTGGCTGCGGTGGTTTTTGCTTTGAAGATCTGGAGACATTACCTGTATGGTGAGAAGTGTACTGTGTACGCGAATCATAAGAGTTTGAAGTATCTGATGTCTCAGAAGGAGTTGAATCTTAGGCAGCGGCGTTGGGTGGAGTTGCTCAAGGATTATGATTTGACGATTGAGTACCACCCTGGAAAAGCTAATGTTGTAGCGGATGCCTTGAGTAGGAAGGTAGCTGTTGAGCTAAGGGCTATGTTTGCCAGTTTGAGTATTTCGCGTGATGGTGGTCTTGTGGCTGAGTTGCAAGTGAAACCATCTTTGGTTCAGTTGATCAAGGAAAAGTAGTTGCTGGATGATTCCTTGGTATCGCATGTTCAGGATATCGTGGAGGGTAGACCTTCGGATTTCAGCTTTAATGATGATGGAGTGTTGTGTTTTGGGAGTCGAATAGTAGTGCCCAATGATGCTGAGTTGAGGCTTGTTATTCTGACTGAAGGTCATAGTAGTCCTTTTGCTATGCACCAAGGTAGTACTAAGATGTATCGTGATCTTCGTGATGAGTACTATTGTGTGGGCTTGAAGAAGGATGTTGTGGAGTTTGTGAGCAAGTGTATGGTGTGTCAGCGAGTTAAGGCTGAGCATCAGGTTCCTTCAGGGTTGTTGCAACCGTTGAAAATCCCTGAATGGAAGTGGGAAAGGATTACCATGGATTTTGTATCTGGTTTACCTTTGTCACCATCGAAGAAGAATTCGGTGTGGGTGATATTCGATCGCCTGACGAAGTGTGTGCATTTCTTGACTGTGCATACTACATTTTCTTTGGATAAGCTTGCGGAGCTGTACATTGCTGAGATTGTGCGGCTGCATGGTGTACCTAAGTCGATTGTGTCGGATAGGGATCCGAGGTTTACATCGCGTTTCTGGCAGTGTTGGCATGGAGCTCTAGGTACAAGGTTGAATTTCAGTACATCTTATCATCCTCAGTCGGATGGTCAGTCAGAGCGTGTTATCCAGATTTTGGAGGATATGTTGAGGTGCTGCGTGATTGAGTTTCAGGGCTCTTGGGAGAAGCATCTGCCTTTGGTGGAGTTTGCTTATAACAATAGTTATCAGGCGAGTATTCAAATGGCACCTTATGAGGCTTTGTATGGGAGGAAGTGTAGGACTCCTCTTTGTTGGGCAGAAACGGGTCAAAAGTCGGTTTCGATGCCAGCTTTGTTGAAAGGAACCACCGAGAAGGTGAAGCTCATCTGTGAGCGGTTGAAGGCAGCTTCTGATCGGCAAAAGTCTTACGCGGATTTGAAGCGTAAGGAGATTGAGTATGCGGTGGGTGATCGTGTGTTTTTGAAGGTTTCGCCTTGGAAAAAGGTGATGAGGTTTGGTCGGAAGGGTAAGTTGAGCCCTAGGTACATTGGACCATACGAGGTGATTGAGCGTGTGGGTCCTGTTGCGTACAAGTTGAGGTTACCTCAAGAGTTGGAGAAGATTCATGATGTGTTTCATGTTTCTATGCTCCGGAAGTATAGATCTGATCCTTCACATGTGATGCCTGTGGAGGAAAAGTGGAATTGAATCCGGATTTGACCTATGATGAGGAACCGGTGAAGATTCTGGATTCGGATAGCAAGGTTCTTCGTGGCAAGACCATTGAGTTGGTAAAGGTGTTGTGGAAGCATCGTGGTGTTGAGGAAGCCACGTGGGAACGAAAGGATGACATGCTGAAGCAGTTTCCTTATCTCTTTCCTTCAGGTAAATTTCGGGGACGATATTTCTTAAGGGGGGAGAGTTGTAACGCCCCGGTTTTGGGCTTAGAAGTTTTGGGCTTGGACCGGTTTGGTCAAAGTGCGGTTCGAATATAAAAGAGTGAATTTAGGAATGCCTAGTTCGGGTTGCATTAAAAATATGGAAAAATGTTCTAAAATCCTCTTTTAATATATATAAGTGAACTGTGAAATCAATTTTACAAAATGAGGTTTGGAAGGGTGACGTTTTGGCTAGTGACCAAAATGTAATTTTTTAAAATTGCGTGACTGTTTTAAAAAGGATTGAAACTTTGAATCTTTAAGGAGCTATTTACCCAAAGGGAGTTTCTCCAGATTTTTCTAAGATATTAAATGATTTATTTCTGGTTTTTAAACAAAAGAAAAGTGGAGGGAAGATATTTTCCTATTTCCAACTAACTTTTCCATTTTCTATTTTCTCTCATTTTTCTCTCAAGCCAAACATCTTTCTCCAGAGCTTTTTCCTCTGATTTTGTCACCTAAATATCTCTTTTCAATTCTCCTTTGATTGCTAATCATCTCATCAACAAAACCTCACCATTTGCTAATTGGATCTTCAAGCTTTTTGATTCTAAAAAGGGAGAAACTCAAGTTTGGAGGTAAGAACATCCTTCTCCTCTAAACTCTCAGTTCTTTACTGAAATTCCCAAGTTCTCAATCCTTAATTGATGATTTATAAAATGTTTTATAGTTGTATCCTTGGTCTTGGCTTAAAATGCAAGATTTGCTTGTTTTTGATGAAAATTCGTATGATCTGTTTAAGCGGTAATTTGAGGTGTATTTTTGATGTTAAATGAATGCTAAATTGATTAGAATTTGAGGTTTAATTAATGCAATCCCGGATAGGTTGAATTTCCTAAGTTTAGCTTGTGTTCTTGGTTGTTTTTGGAGTGATCTTGATGATCTGTTATGGCTGGAGGTATAAGGATATGTTGAGATCCATTTTGGATGTTAATTGATGTTTAGGAATGTTTAGATTTGATGGATCTTGGCTGGGCAATGTTGTGGAGTTGTTTGGATGCATTTTCGGTTGTGTTTGGTAGCCGAAAATGGAGTGTGGATGAGAGCAGCGAGTTTAGATGCTTTCATTGAAGATATTAATGCATGATGATGCATTAATCCTCTGCTTTGATGTGTTTAAAACAGGGGAGTCATCTTTGGATCCAAGTGGTGGTGATCCGGAAGCTTGATTTGTGTTTCGGCAAGAGGCGAAACGGAATCGGTGAGTGGAATTTGGTTTTCGGCTTTGAAACCAGTGTTTTGAAGGTTTGGGAGCTTAGTTTAAGTCTAAGCAACTTAGCTAAGCTCAAGAGTAAGTTTTCGGAAAAACTCTCTTGGTGATAGCCATGGATTTGGTTGTATGCAATGTGTTTGTTTGCATGATTTTAAATCTGTTTTGAAAGCATATCTAGCATGTTTATTTGCTGAGATTTTAAGCCATGTGTTGAAGGAAGCTCAAGGTAAGAGTTCCTTGTTTTTTTACATTGTTTAAATGTGGTTTGATGCTTAAAAATGCATGATGTTTATGGCTTGGTTGAAATGCTTTAAAACAGTGGATTATTGATGATAATGATACATATTGGCAAGTGATGGTTAAGGTCACAAAGGTGGTTAAAAGTCCTTGTGTGAGCCTTGTATATTTAAGAACATCAAGGTGGTTAAAAGTCCTTGGATGGTTCTTGGTTAAGATCACAAAGATGGTTAAAAGTCCTTGTGTGGATCTTGTGAATTTTAAGAACATGGTGTTTAAAAGTCCATGGTTGGTTCTTGGTTAAGGCTCAAGGTGGTTAAAATTCCTTGTGTAAGCCTTGGTTACTTAAGAACTCCAAGGTGTTTAAAAGTCCTTGGGAGATTCTTGTTAAGGACACAAAGGTGTTTAAAAGTCCTTGTGTGGTCCTTGCCATGGTGTTTAAAAGTCCATGGGGCCATGGTGTTTAAAAGTCCATGGGGTTAAGGACACAATGGTGTTTAAAAGTCCATGTGTGGTCCTTGGTTGTTGTAAGATCACAATGGTGTTTAAAAGTCCATGTGTGAATCTTATGTGAAATGTATCACTTGTTGCCAATATGACATGTAATGAGATGGAAGCATGAATTGCTTGTTTTAAATGTTTAAAGAGCATGTATAAATGTTGCTTGAAGAATGGTTTATAAATGAGTTTTATAAATGCATTCTTGTGTGGTTTTAAATGAGCATTCATCACTAAGCTTTTGCTTACGCTCTCTCTCTCTTTTCTTAAACCAATAATGTAACGCCCCGGTTTTGGGCTTAGAAGTTTTGGGTTTGGACCGGTTCGGTCAAAGTGCTGTTCGAATATAAAAAGGTGAAATTAGGAAAGCCTAGTTCGGGTTGCATTAAAAATATGGAAAAATGTTCTAAAATCCTCTTTTAATATATATAAGTGAACTGTGAAATCAATTTTACAAAATGAGGTTTGGAAGGGTGACATTTTGGGCTAGTGACCAAAATGTAATTTTTGAAAACTGTGTGACTGTTTTAAAAAGGATTGAAACTTTGAATCTTTAAGGAGCTATTTACCCAATGGAGTTTCTCCAGATTTTTCTAAAATATTTAAGGTTTAATAAATGTATTTTGAATAATGTAAAAAGGAGGGAAGAAGATATTTTGTCATTTTAACTAACTTTCTCAAATTTTCTATTTTCTTTTCTCTCAAATTTTCTCTCAACTCAAACACATTTCTCCAGCAAAATTCTCTCTGATTTTGACTTCCAAAGACTAGATTTCAATCCTCATTTGATTTCTAATCAATCCTTCAACAACACCTTAGCATTAGCTTATTGGATTTTCAAGATTTTGGTTCCAAAAAGGGAGAAACTCAAGTTTGGAGGTAAGAACGTCCTTCTCCTCTAAACTCTCAGTTCTTTACTGAAATTCCCAAGTTCTCAATCCTTGATTTGTGATTTATTAAAGGTTTTACAATTGGAATCTTGATTTTGGCTTTAAAATGCAAGATTTGCTTGATTTTGGTGAAATTTCGTGTGATCTGTTTGGGCAGTGTTTTGAGGTGTCAAATTGATGTTAAATGAATGCTAAATTGATAAGGAATTGAGGTTTTATCAATGCAATCCCGAATAGGTTGAATTTCCTAAGTTTTGCTTGAGTTTTTGGTCGTTTTTGGAGTGTTTTTGATGATCTGTTATAGCTGGAGGTATAAGGACGTGTTTGTGATCATTTTGGATGTTAATTGATGTTAATAAATGGTTAGAAGTGTTAGATCTTGGCTGGGTTAAGTTTTGGAAGTGTTTGGAGGTGATTTCGGTTGTGTTTGGTAGCCGAAATGTTGGTTTTGCTAAGAGCAGCGAGCTTAGTTGTGTTGCTGGTGTTTTTAATGCATAATGATGCATTAATCCTCTGTTGTTGTGTGCTTGAAACAGGGGAGATTGATCCGTGAGCATTAGAGGTGGTGTGGAAGGTTTCGGATGCTTGGAAGGCTTGTTGGCTAGCCTTGTTTTGTGTATCGGTGAGTGAAGTTGGGTTTTCAGCTTTTAAACCAAGGTTTGAAGGTTTTGGGAGCTTTGTTTAAGTCTAAACAACTTTGCTAAGCTCAAGAGTAAATAAATGGATTTTCGCTCTTGCCTTGTGTTGTGAAATTGGTTTTAAAAGCAATTGTGATTGATGGTTGCAATGCATGTGATTTTCATGTTTGAATTCTGTTTTGAAAGCATATTTTAGCATGGTTTAATGCTGGTTTTGAAAGCCATATGTGAAGGATGCTCAAGGTAAGAGATCCTTGGTTTTCTACATGGAAATTGTGGTTTTGATGCATGGTGTTGCATGTTGTTTAATGGCTTGTGTAATGCTTTAAAAACAGTGAATTGATGATGGTAAATGATGGTTTTTGCATTATGGTTATGCATATGAATCAAAGGATTAATATGGTAAGGTGGTTATATTGGCAAGTGATGTAAGTGGTTCTTGGTTTCTTTGATCGGATATAGTTAGCAAGCTATAGGATTGGGTGCACCGTGAATAAAGTCGCCTTGGATGTGGAGTGGTTAAGAGTGAACCTGTAACCCCCTTAACCCGGCCTAGACGGTTGACCCGAATTAAGAAAGTCACACGGGGAAAACCAAAGTCAACCCGAAAGTCAACCTTGATTAATGACCCTTTTTTTCTTTTTAAACTTGTCTAGATGCACATTAACCCTAGTTATGTTCATACAAACAACACATTCAAAGATCATACACATCAGAGATCAAACAGGGACCCAATTGAACAAATTACAATTTTAGGGACCAAATTGAAAATTCTGTAAATTAAGAGGACTTAACCCAAATCAAAGTTACCATCTTGAAATTAATCAGAATTCATGCTTCTCTGCCAAATTTCAGCTCAAACGGACATCCCAAACTCATTCAATTGCACAAACAAGATTCATGACCAAAATGCAAACTTTCCAAAACATTTAACTACCAATGTCAGCCCCCAACGGTCACGAGTTCCGAAACAGGGAGAGCCCGTTTCGAAACGCGGGGCCGTTCCGCAACGTGTACCGAAACGAGGGCTGGCAGTGGCCTTTCCGTTTCGGAACGGTGTCTCCCGTTTCGGACGCCTGGGCTGATTCAAGGCACCCGTTCCGAAACGGTAGCCTCTGTTTCGAAACAGCCTGCAGAGAATGCAGCAAAAGACTTCCTTAAACATGCAATTGATCAACCAATCATGCTCCAAATGCTACCAAACTTTACCAGCAACAAATTCAACATACAAGAGACATATTTGCATCAACCAAACAGCATACTAACATCATATAAGAAAAGCCCCAATTCTATAGGCATGCTTCCTACACAAGCAAACCATTCAAGCATAAAACTTCCAATTCAAACATGTAAAGGCCAATTACAAAACCAGCATTTCCAGCAACATTAAACATACTTAGGGAGTTCAAACATCTCCCAAAACATACACATAGGTCCCCCATTGCCAAATGCCCAAAAGCTAAAGTGTTTAAGAAAACCTTCCATACTTGAGCTTAACTTCCACTTGATTGCTTGCCTTCCTTGCTGCCCTCAAAGTACCTTAACGATCTGCATTATTGGTTTAAGAAAAACGGAAGAGAGCGTAAGCAAAAGCTTAGTGAGGAAAGCTCTTTAAAAACATTCAATAATGCATTTATAAAACACTTTATAAATCATACTTCAAATCATCATTTACTCATGCTCAAAGCAATTTAAACAAGCATTACATGCTTCCACATCATTACATGTCATATTGGCCACAAGTGATAAGTTCCATCTTTTAAAAAGAAGATCAACATAAGACTCACACATGGACTTTTAAACACCATTGTGATCTTATAATTCACAAGAACCACACAAGGACTTTTAACCACCTTTGTGTTCCTCCCAAGGACTTTTAAACACCTTGGCCCCAAGGACTTTTAAACACCTTGGCCCATGGACTTTTAAACACCATGGCAAGGACCACACAAGGACTTTTAACCACCTTTGTGTCCTTAACAAGAATCATCCAAGGACTTTTAACCACCTTGATGTTCTTAAGTAACAAGGCTCACTCAAGGACTTTTAACCACCTTAGTGACCTTAACAAGAATCATCATGGACTTTTAACCACCATGAAGTTCTTAGAATCCCCAAGGCTCACTCAAGGACTTTTAACCACCTTAGTGACCTTAACCTTTTTCAAAACATCACTTGCCAATATACATCATTATCATCAAATAATCCACTGTTTTAAAGCATTCAACCAAGCCATATTCATCATGCATTTTAAAGCATCAAACCACATTTAATCAATGTTCAAAAACAAGGAACTCTTACCTTGAGCTTCCTTCAACATATGGCTTACAAAATCAGCAATAACCATGCTAAATCATGCTTTCAAAACAGAATTTAAAACATGCAATAAACCACATTGCACAACAATCAAACCATGGCCACCACTAGAGAGTTTTTCCGAAAACTTACACTTGAGCTTAGTAAAGTTGTTTAGGCTTAAACTAAGCTCCCAAGACATTGGTTTCAAAGCCGAAAACCCAATTTCACTCACCGATTCCACTTCGCCTCTTGCCGAAGCACAAATCAAGCTTCCGGATCACCACCACTTGGACCCAAAGATGACTCCCCTGTTTTAAACACATCAAAGCAGAGGATTAATGCATCATCAAGCATTAATAGCTTCAATGAAAGCACCTAAACTCGCTGCTCTCATCCACACTCCATTTTCGGCCACCAAACACAACCGAAAATGCATCCAAACAACTCCTCAACAAAGCCCAGCCATAAACCATCAAAACTAAACATCCTTTAACATCATTTAACATCTAAAAAGAACCTAACAACATCCTTATACCTCCAGCAACATCAGATCCACAAGATCACCTCAAAACAACCAAGAATCACAAGCTAAACTTAGGAAATCCAACCTATCCGGGATTGCATTAATCAAAACTCAATTCCTTATCAAATTAACATTAATTTAACATCAAATTAACACCTCAAATCACAGCTTTAACAGATCAAACGAAAATCTATCAAAAATCACCAAATCTTGCATTTAAAGCCAAGATCCATTTACGCAACTTAAAAACCATTTATAAAACATCAATTAAGGATTGAGAACTTAGGAATTTCAGTAAAGAACTGATAGTTTAGAGGAGAAGGACGTTCTTACCTCCAAACTTGAGTTTCTCCTCTTTTAGAACCAAAAACCTTGATGAAACAACTTGCAAATGGTGAGGTTTTGTTGATGTAATGATTAGGAATCAAAGGAGGATTGAAAAGAAAGATTTGAGTGACAAAATCTGAAGGAAATCTCTGGAGAGAAAGTGTTTGGGTTGAGAGAAAATGAGAGAAAAGGAAAATTGGAAAATATGGAAGTTAGTTACAAAATAGCCAAAATGATTTCCCTCCACTTTTCTTAAGCTTTAAAATCAGAATTAAACATTAAAATATCTTAGAAAAATCTGGAGAAACTCCCTTTGGGTAAATAACTCCTTAAAGATTCAAAGTTTCAATCCTTTCTAAAACAGTCACGTAACTTTCAAAAATTACATTTTGGTCACTAGCCAAAATGTCACCCTTCCAAACCTCATTTTGTAAAATTGATTTCACAGTTCACTTATATATATTAAAAGATGATTTTAGAACATTTTTCCATAATTTTAATGCAACCCGAACTAGGCTTTCCTAATTTTACCTTTTTAGATTCGAACAGCACCTTGACCGAACCGGTCAACGCCCAAAACTTCTAAGCCCAAAACCGGGGCGTTACAACTCTCCCCCCCTTAAGAAATTTTGTCCTTGAAATTTACCTGAAGGAAAGAGATAAGGAAACTGCTTCAGCATGTCTTCCTTCCGCTCCCACGTGGCTTCCTCAACACCTCGATGCTTCCACAGCACCTTCACCAACTCGATGATCTTGCCAAGAAGAACCTTGCTATCCGAATCCAGAACCTTCACCGGTTCCTCATCATAGGTCAAATCCGGATTCAATTCCACTTCCTCCACAGGCATCACATGCGAAGGATCAGATCTATACTTCCGGAGCATAGAAACATGGAACACATCATGAATCTTCTCCAACTCTTGAGGTAACCTCAACCGATACGCAACAGGACCCACTCGCTCAACCACCTCATATGGTCCAATGTACCTAGGGCTCAACTTACCCTTCCGGCCAAACCTCATCACCTTCTCCCAAGGCGAAACCTTCAAGAACACACGATCTCCCACCACATACTCTATCTCCTTACGCTTCAAATCCGCGTAAGACTTTTGCCGATCAGAGGCTGCCTTCAACCGCTCACAAATAAGCTTCACCTTCTCGGTGGTCCCCTTCAACAAAGCCGGCATCGAAACCAACTTTTGACCCGTTTCAGCCTAACAAAGAGGAGTTCTACACTTCCTCCCGTACAAAGCCTCATAAGGTTCCATTTGAATACTTGCCTGATAACTGTTGTTATAAGCAAACTCCACCAAAGGCAAATGCTTCTCCCAAGAGCCTTGGAACTCAATCACGCAGCACCTCAACATATCCTCCAAGATCTGGATAACTCGCTCAGACTGACCATCCGACTGAGGATGATAGGATGTACTGAAATTCAACCTTGTACCCAGAGCTTGATGCAAACACTGCCAGAAACGCGATGTGAACCTCGGATCCCTATCCGACACAATCGACTTAGGCACACCATGCAGCCGCACAATCTCAGCAATGTACAGCTCCGCAAGCTTATCCAAAGAAAACGTAGTATGCACAGGCAAGAAATGTGCACACTTCGTCAGGCGATCATCAATCACCCACACAGAATTCTTCTTCGAAGGCGACAAAGGTAAACCAGATACAAAATCCATGGTAACCCTTTCCCACTTCCATTCAGGGATTCTCAACGGTTGCAACAAACCTGAAGGAACCTGATGTTCAGCCTTAACTCGCTGACACACCAAACACTTGCTCACAAACTCCGCAACATCCTTTTTCAAACCCACCCAATAGTACTCATCACGAAGATCACGATACATCTTAGTACTACCAGGGTGCATAGCAAAAGGACTACTATGACCTTCAGTCAGAATAGCACGCCTCAACTCAGCATCATTGGGCACTACTATCCGACTCCCAAAACACAACACACCATCATCATTAAAACAGAAATCTGAAGGCCTACCCTCCGCGATATCCTGAACATGAGACACCAAGGAATCATCCAGCAACTGCTTTTCCTTGATCAACTGAACCATAGATGGTTTCACTTGCAACTCAGCTACAAGACCACCATCACGCGATATACTCAAGCTGGCAAACATAGCCCTCAGCTCAACAGCTACCTTCCTACTCAAGGCATCCGCAACAACATTAGCTTTTCCAGGATGATACTCAATCGTCAGATCATAATCCTTGAGCAACTCCAACCAACGCCGCTGCCTAAGATTCAACTCTTTCTGAGACATTAGATACCTCAAACTCATGTGATCTGTGTACACAGTACACTTCTCACCATACATATAATGTCTCCAGATCTTCAGAGCAAAAACCACTGCAGCTAACTCAATATCATGCGTAGGATAATTGCGCTCATGCACTTTCAACTGTCGTGATGCATAAGCCACAACCTTACCCTCTTGCATCAGCACACATCCCAAGCCAACATAGGATGCATCACTGTAGACCACAAACTCTTTCCCTGATTCAGGCTGAACCAAGATAGGAGCTTGCGTCAAAGCCGCCTTAAGCTTCTCAAAAGCCTGATGTCTCGCTTCCGTCCACTCATACTTAACATCCTTTTGCAACAACTTCGTCAAAGGTGCGGCAATCTTAGAAAACCCATCCACAAACCTCCGGTAGTATCCCGCCAAACCAAGGAAACTACGGACCTCATGAACAGACTTAGGGACCTTCCAATTCATCACCACCTCAACCTTCTGAGGATCAACACGAATCCCCTCAGCAGAAATTACATGCCCAAGAAACACCACCTCCTTAAGCCAGAACTCACACTTGCTCAGCTTAGCATAAAGCTGATTCTCCAACAAAGCTTGCAAAACAATCCTCAAATGCTCTTCATGCTCCTCCTCAGTACGCGAGTACACGAGGATATCATCAATGAACACCACAACGAACTTGTCCAGATATTCATATAACACACGATTCATCATGTCTATGAAAGCAGCAGGAGCATTTGTCAAACCAAACGGCATCACAAGGAACTCATAATGCCTATACCTTGTCCTGAAAGCTGTCTTAGGCACATCTACATCCTTCACCTTCAACTGGTAATACCCTGACCTCAAGTCAATCTTAGAGAACACAGCTGCTCCCCAAAATTGATCAAAGAGATCATCAATTCTCGGCAAAGGATACCGATTCTTGATAGTTAACTTGTTCAGCTGACGGTAATCAATGCACATTCTCATAGTGCCATCCTTCTTCTTCACAAACAAGACCGGTGCACCCCAAGGCGACACACTTGGCCGAATGAAACCACGATCAAGCAGCTCTTGCAACTGCGTCTTCAGCTCTTTCAACTCCTTAGGTGCCATTCTATAGGGAGTAATGGACACAGGAGTTGTATTCTCACACAGCTCAATTCCAAACTCCACCTCGCGATTAGGAGGTAAACCAGGCAACTCCTCAGGAAACACACCAGGAAACTCCTTCACAACTCTGATATCTTGCACCCTCAACTCCTTAGAGCTAGGATTCATCACAAAATCCAGGTAAGCTTCACAACCTTGCCTCAGCATCCTGCTTGCCTCCAAGGTAGACACCACATTGGCAAGAAACTTCACATTCTCACCAACCACAACAACTTCATAATCATCTGCAAGCTTCAGCGAAACTCGCTTATTTTCACAATCCACAACAGCACGATGCTCAGCAAGCCAATCCATACCAAGGATCACATCAAAACCATAGAAAGGCAGCTCCATAAGGTCAACATGAAAAACATGTTCTTGAACAACCAACGGACACCTTCTATACAACTTTCGAGTCACAACAGTCTCACCAAAAGAACTAGTGACACGAACACCAACATCAAAAGACTCAACAGGCAAACCAAGCAATTCAGCATGCTCGCGCAAAATGTATGAATGCGTAGATCCATAATCTATCAAGGAAAGTAATGACAAGGATTGCAAAGTAAAGGTACCTGCAATCACATCCGCGTCATTCCTCCCCTCCCTCTGAGCATACACCCTCGCTTGACCTCCACCTTCAGGCTGAATAGCCACAACATGGGCCACTCCTCGACCACCTTCCTCTCTCCGCTGGAAACTACCACGGCCGCGCCCACGACCTCTCTGCGGTGCAGCAACAACAGGAGCACGCACTTGGCCACCAGCCAACATAGGACACTCTCGCCTCAAGTGATCCGCAGATCCACAATTCCAGCACCCATTTCCAGCTGCCGCAACAGGAGCTTGCACCTCCCTCACAGCACGAGGACAGTCACGCTTCATGTGACCACGTGAACCATAAATCCAACAAGCATTCGGATCAGCTCTAGCATTGCCCCCTCGCGCAGGTGCACCACCACCTCTCTTAGCTGAGGACTGATACTTCTGATCACGTCCCCTCTTGTTCCGTCCACCACCGGAACTAAACTCAGCAGCTCGCTTACCAGAACTTGCTCCAGCACCTCTAGCAGATAAACCCAAGTTCATCTCAATATCTTTGGCTCGACCCACCAGCACGTCAAAATCATCATACTCAGTGGCCAGCACATACATCTTCACATCCGTCACTAAACCATAACGGAATCTTTCGCACCTCGCCCGCTCATCAGGGACCAGCTCCGGTGCATACTGACTGAGTCTAACAAACTGCACCTCATACTCAGCCACAGTCATGCTCCCCTGGGTAAGAGACATGAACTCACGCTTCTTTTCATCCAGGTACCTTACACCAAGATACCTCCTCTTGAACACATTCTGAAAGAATGTCCAAGTTACATCAGCTTCAGCCATCCCAGCAATAGTGGTCGTCCACCACGTATATGCATCATCCTGTAGCAAGGATACAACACAACCCAGCTTTTGCACATCAGTGCAACTCATCTGACCCAAGATCCTCTTGGTACTCTCCATCCAGGATTCAGAACCTTCAGCAGACATACCCCTAAACTCAGTCCCACCAAGACTGCGTAAGCGCTCCAAAGGTAGTCTAACACCAGCATCTCCCTGATGCCCAGCTCCTTGAGCTCCAGCTACTGCCGCACGAAAAGCACCAGCAATAGCTTGCACCAACATCGTCATGTCAGGCATAGCTTGCCCCTGACCAACCTCAGGTCCAGCAGCTCCAGCACCAGCTGCAGCTTCAGCTCTTTCACCCTCAGCACCACCACCACGTGGAGGAGGAGGTAACACCGCACTACCCACATTCTCCTCATTCTCATTCTCATTCGGAGTCGTAGCTCGCATATTACTTCTCAACTCTCTACGTGGTGCCATACTTTAACCATGCAATCACAATGCAAATAAACAAAGTCAGGCCCAGCAAGGTAAGCAATCCAAGGACTCAAGCTGAATTTCATTCAAAATCAACATCATTACTTAGCTTTGATTTGGCAATGGGTACCCACAACATGCTTCTTCCCAGCATACAACTCAATTGCATCAAAAACACAAGCCATTAAACATGCTTTCAATCAATCAAGCATACATAGCATACATACTTCAATCATGCACACATTCATTCCCAATTACTCGAGAACTCAGCTCTGATACCACCAAATGTAACCCCCTTAACTCGGCCTAGACGGTTGACCCGAATTAAGAAAGTCACACGGGGAAAACCAAAGTCAACCCGAAAGTCAACCTTGATTAACGACCTTTTTTTCTTTTTAAACTTGTCTAGATGCACATTAACCCTAGTTATGTTCATACAAACAACACATTCAAAGATCATACACATCAGAGATCAAATAGGGACCCAATTGAACAAATTACAATTTTAGGGACCAAATTGAAAATTCTGTAAATTAAGAAGACTTAACCCAAATCAAAGTTACCATCTTGAAATTAATCAGAATTCATGCTTGTCTGCCAAATTTCAGCTCAAACGGACATCTCAAACTCATTCAATTGCACAAACAAGATTCAGGACCAAAATGCAAACTTTCCAAAACATTTAACTACCAATGTCAGCCCCCAACGGTCACGTGTTCCGAAACAGGGAGAGCCCGTTTCGAAACGCGGGGCCGTTCCGCAACGTGTACCGAAACGAGGGCTGGCAGTGGCCTTTCCGTTTCGGAACAGTGTCTCCCGTTTCGGACGCCTGTGCTGATTCAAGGCACCCGTTCCGAAACGGTAGCCTCTGTTCCGAAACAGCCTGCACAGAATGCAGCAAAAGACTTCCTTAAACATGCAATTGATCAACCAATCATGCTCCAAATGCTACCAAACTTTACCAGCAACAAATTCAACATACAAGAGACATATTTGCATCAACCAAACAGCATACTAACATCATATAAGAAAAGCCCCAATTCTATAGGCATGCTTCCTACACAAGCAAACCATTCAAGCATAAAACTTCCAATTCAAACATGTAAAGGCCAATTACAAAACCAGCATTTCCAGCAACATTAAACATACTTAGGGAGTTCAAACATCTCCCAAAACATACACATAGGTCCCCCATTGCCAAATGCCCAAAAGCTAAAGTGTTTAAGAAAACCTTCCATACTTGAGCTTAACTTCCACTTGATTTCTTGCCTTCCTTGCTGCCCTCAAAGTACCTTAACGATCTGCATTATTGGTTTAAGAAAAACGGAAGAGAGCGTAAGAAAAAGCTTAGTGAGGAAAGCTCTTTAAAAACATTCAATAATGCATTTATAAAACACTTTATAAATCATACTTCAAATCATCATTTACTCATGCTCAAAGCAATTTAAACAAGCATTACATGCTTCCACATCATTACATGTCATATTGGCCACAAGTGATAAGTTCCATCTTTTAAAAACAAGATCAACGTAAGACTCACACATGGACTTTTAAACACCATTGTGATCTTATAATTCACAAGAACCACACAAGGACTTTTAACCACCTTTGTGTTCCTCCCAAGGACTTTTAAACACCTTGGCCCCAAGGACTTTTAAACACCTTGGCCCATGGACTTTTAAACACCCTGGCAATGACCACACAAGGACTTTTAACCACCTTTGTGTCCTTAACAAGAATCATCCAAGGACTTTTAACCACCTTGATGTTCTTAAGTAACAAGGCTCACTCAAGGACTTTTAACCACCTTAGTGACCTTAACAAGAATCATCATGGACTTTTAACCACCATGAAGTTCTTAGAATCCACAAGGCTCACTCAAGGACTTTTAACCACCTTAGTGACCTTAACCTTTTTCAAAACATCACTTGCCAATATACATCATTATCATCAAATAATCCACTGTTTTAAAGCATTCAACCAAGCCATATTCATCATGCATTTTAAAGCATCAAACCACATTTAATCAATGTTCAAAAACAAGGAACTCTTACCTTGAGCTTCCTTCAACATATGGCTTACAAAATCAGCAATAACCATGCTAAATCATGCTTTCAAAACAGAATTTAAAACATGCAATAAACCACATTGCACAACAATCAAACCATGGCCACCACTAGAGAGTTTTTCCGAAAACTTACACTTGAGCTTAGTAAAGTTGTTTAGGCTTAAACTAAGCTCCCAAGACATTGGTTTCAAAGCCGAAAAACCCAATTTCAGTCACTGATTCCACTTCGCCTCTTGCCGAAGCACGAATCAAGCTTCCGGATCACCACCACTTGGACCCAAAGATGACTCCCCTGTTTTAAATACATCAAAGTAGAGGATTAATGCATCATCAAGCATTAATAGCTTCAATGAAAGCACCTAAACTCGCTGCTCTCATCCACACTCCATTTTCGGCCACCAAACACAACCGAAAATGCATCCAAACAACTCCTCAACAAAGCCTAGCCATAAACCATCAAAACTAAACATCCTTTAACATTATTTAACATTTAAAAAGAACCTAACAACATCCTTATACCTCCAGCAACATCAGATCCACAAGATCACCTCAAAACAACCAAGAATCACAAGCTAAACTTAGGAAATCCAACCTATCCGGGATTGCATTAATCAAAACTCAATTCCTTATCAAATTAACATTAATTTAACATCAAATTAACACCTCAAATCACAGCTTTAACAGATCAAACGAAAATCTATCAAAAATCACTAAATCTTGCATTTAAAGCCAAGATCCATTTACACAACTTAAAATCCATTTTTAAAACATCAATTAAGGATTGAGAACTTAGGAATTTCAGTAAAGAACTGATAGTTTAGAGGAGAAGGACGTTCTTACCTCCAAACTTGAGTTTCTCCTCTTTTAGAACCAAAAACCTTGATGAAACAACTTGCAAATGGTGAGGTTTTGTTGATGTAATGATTAGGAATCAAAGGAGGATTGAAAAGAAAGATTTGAGTGACAAAATCTGAAGGAAATCTCTGGAGAGAAAGTGTTTGGGTTGAGAGAAAATGAGAGAAAAGGAAAATTGGAAAATATGGAAGTTAGTTACAAAATAGCCAAAATGATTTCCCTCCACTTTTCTTAAGCTTTAAAATCAGAATTAAACATTAAAATATCTTAGAAAAATCTGGAGAAACTCCCTTTGGGTAAATAGCTCCTTAAATATTCAAAGTTTCAATCCTTTCTAAAACAGTCACGCAACTTTCAAAAATTACATTTTGGTCACAAGCCAAAATGTCACCCTTCCAAACCTCATTTTGTAAAATTGATTTCACAGTTCACTTATATATATTAAAAGATGGTTTTAGAACATTTTACCATAATTTTAATGCAACCCGAACTAGGCTTTCCTAATTTTACCTTTTTAGATTCGAACAGCACCTTGACCGAACCGGTCAACGCCCAAAACTTCTAAGCCCAAAACCGGGGCGTTACAGAACCGGTGAACTCCATCCAAGTATCCTAACGAGATGGTTAAGGTCATAATGGAGGTTGAGATTCCATTCGAGGACCTTGGTTAAGCAAAGGTAATAATGGTGGTTAAAATTCCATTGGTGAACCTTGTGCTTGTTAAGATCACAATGGTGGTGTAAAGTCCATGTGTGGATCTTGTATAGGGTGTCCCAGATCTCGTTAGTGATGTTATACAACTACCAATCGGTGAAAGTTAAGGTTGTATGGTGATTAAAAGTCCATACATGGGAACCTTGTGTAAGCTAAGGTTGTATGGTGTTTAAAAGTCCATACATGGGAACCTTGTGAAAGTTAAGGTTGTATGGTGATTAAAAGTCCATACATGGGAACCTTGTGAAAGTTAAGGTTATATGGTGATTAAAAGTCCATATATGGTAACCTTGTGAGTGGTAAGGTCAAATGGTGATTAAAAGTCCATTTGGGGACCTTGGATTGGTAGTGTGTATGAAGCGTAGGGACAACGCTTGTGATCCGCGTATCCGATTGGCTGTTGAGTTGAAAAGTGGATTTGGATTATCACTTGAAAGCCAATATGATGTTCTTGTTATAATGAAGCATGAGATGCTTGGAATGATGCATGTGTGCATGAAATCTCTTTAGTGCATTGAAGTCTTGCTAAGACTTGTTTTTAAAGGCATATGATGCAAATGTTGATGATGTGGTTCATATGTTGCATTTGTTAAATGCATGTGTTGGATTGATTGAGTAAGTGGTTTTAAATGGTTTCTTGCTTGAAATGATAATCAAGTATGAGAAAGGTATGATGTGAAGTGGAAGTGCTTTCCAAGGTTTGAATTTAACTTTGCATTTGGTGTTTATGTATAGAATGGTTAAATTGATGTTTTGCAAGTTGTGCTTTAGAAAGGTTTACTTAGCTTGCTAAGCTAAGGGTTGGTTTTCATGTTTGAGCAATGCATGATTTTGAGCTTGTTGTTGAAAAGGGTTTTCAAACATTGCTTTGGGTTTATCAAATCGGGTTTGTATTTAAAAGTGGTTTTATGACCCGCTGCATTGATGGTGTTTTGGTTTTGAGCATTCCTCACTAAGCATTATATGCTTACGCTCCTTTTTGTCCATCATGCAGATAATTGAAGTTGGAACAGCGAGGAGCAAGGGATTCAAGGAGGACTCCACTTGGGATGTATGTCTCGGTTAATAGCTATAGTTAATAAAGGCAATGGGGGAGAATCTCTTATGTTGATGTGTAACGAGATTGTGTATGTTGGATAAGTTTGGTATATGATGTTGAATCATGTGGATTAATGTTGCAACGTTTGGATCTCTTTATGCTTAAGTTGTATTGCCATGCTATTTGTTTCTAAAGCATGAGTGTGTATCGGATGTGTTTAATGTGTTGGTGCACCTAGGGGTGGTTATGTATCTAGTTTTTGATGCATTTAAGTCCCTTGTATGTTGATTGACTTGCTGGTGTGGTTTGATTGGTTTTGGAGCATGTTTGGTTGATTCATTGTGTGTTTCGGCAGCCAATCTTCTGTATTCTGTGCAGGTCGTTCCGGAACAGTAGTTACCGTTTCGGAACGGCTGCCTTGTAGCAGCCCAGGCATCCGAAACGGAAGACACCGTTCCGAAACGAAAAGCCCTCTGCCAGCCCTTGTTTCGGAACGCGTTGCGGAACGGCCCCGCGTTTCGAAACAGGTTCATCCTGTTTCGGAACATCTGACCGTTGGGGGCTGACATTGGCAGTTATATGTTTTGAATTATTTGCGTTTTGGTCCTGAAACTTGTTTTGGTATTTGGTTGAGTTTGAGAAGTCCGTTTGAGCTGAAATTTGGCAGTGAAGCATGAAATGTGACTCATTTCAAGATGGTAACTTTTAATCGGGTTAAGTCCTTGTAATTAGCAGAATTTACAATTTGGTCCCTAAAGTTGTAAATTGTTCAATTGGGTCCCTGTTTGATCTCTGATGTCTATGATCTTTGAGTATGATGTTAGTATGATCACAGCTAAGGTTAATATGCATCTAGACAAGTTTAAAAAGAAAAAAAAGGGTCGTTAATCAAGGTTGACTTTCGGGTTGACTTTGGTTTTCCCCGTGTGACTTTCTTAATTCGGGTCAACCGTCTAGACCGGGTTAAGGGGGTTACATTTGGTGGTATCAGAGCTGAGTTGCGAATGTTTTGGGAAATGGCAAGTTGTTTTAGTATGTGTTTGATGTTTGTTCTGATGTATGGTTGGAAGCCGGTTGAAACACGTGTTTCTGAGCAAGTTGTTGATGTTTTCAAGCATGCTTTGTGGTTGTGAATCTTCATTGAGCTCATGTGGATTTGTGCTGATGATGTGCTAGTGTTATGAGCTGATTTTATGAATGATAGATGTGTAATGGGCATGATTTTGATGATATTATGCTATTGCAAGTGGATGCTGTTTGATGTAAGCATGATCGAAGTATGTTGTTTGATATGCTTGATGTTGTGATATCCATGTTTGTGTTGACTTTTATGTCATGTAAAAGGGGAGGATTCGGGATACCCATTGCCTTATTATTATAGCTATTGTGTTATTTGGAGTTGGAGTTTGAATCCTTGCTTAAAGCTGGTCTAACTGCTGTGTTTGTTTTGTTGTGATTGTTTATTGTTAGTAGTATGGCAAAGTCGACGAAAGAATGGCAGTTGGGTGAGATGGTTGTTGCCTTAGGGCAGGTTGTTAAGGCGTGGAATTCACCTTTTAATGGAGGTGTTTCGCCTCAGTCTTCTGTGCCTGGGGTTGAGGTAGTAAGGCAGGAGAAAGAAGCTGGTTCTGAGATGAAGAGTTCATTACCTGTTGTTCAAGAGGTGTTGGGAACATCTCAGGCTGTGGTAAAAGTAAAGTCGGTAGATGTGCTGGTGGGTTTGTCGAAGCAGCGTTTGCTTGATTTGGGTGCAGTGGAATATCATGGTTCGACACCTGAGACGTTTGAGGCCTGGTTGGCCAGTGTGATTCTGATTTTGGATCAGGAAGGTTGTGATTATGTCTGTAAGCTGGGGAGCGTTGTCTCTTTGATGTTGGAAGACGCATGTGCCTGGTGGACATCTGTGGCGGTGGCATCGCACATCCATGATATTGATTGGGACTTCTTTGTGTCTGCCTTTTATGAAAGGTATCTTGGAGAGAAATTCCCAAGGGTTAAGCAGTGTGATGGTAGTGCAGATCTGGGGCAAGCGCTGGTTGAACAAGGAGTGGAGGCTCAGCTACCGATGTGTAATCGTTGTGGAAGGTGCCATGTTGGAGGTTGTTGGGGCGCAGGTGCTTGTTGGAACTGTGGTTCTAAGGAGCATGTGAAGGGAGATTGTCCTCTTGGGGTGAAGTCAGCTTCAGTGGTAGCCAAAGGGTCTCTGAAGGGTCGTGGGCACGACCGAGGCAAGGTTCGAAAGTGGCAGGAAGAGCAGAAAGTTGTGAAGAGTTTGGGAAAAGAAAACTGTTGGAAATGTGGGTCTGTTGGACATATGAGACGTGATTGTTTGAAGTTGGCTCGGGGTAGTCAGGGTTCTTTACCAGAGGGAGAAGGTGATGGCCTTAATGTGATAGCTGGTGCTGCAGCGGTGCGGCTGGAGGATGATGGTTCTGTGAGGAAGAGAGCTCGTCTGTTGGAGCTCCAGGGTGGTGATGTGTTTTCAGGTAACCTTGTTAAGTAACCTTTGCCTAGCTATCTTAGTTTGGTTTCTGTTGGTTTTCCTTGCGTAGTGAGTATGATCTTGTTGCTAGCATGTTGGGGGTAGTTGTTGTTGTTGTTTGAAAACAACTTTAGCGTGAAGAGGGCTTTAGTGAGTATCTTGTGGGTAATGGTTGTTAGAATAATGGAGTTGGTCAAGTTAGAAGTGAGGTCGGAGGTTGTTCTTAGATGGATTCTGAGGATGTTAATGGAGGGTGTGAACTGGCATTCATGCACAGTTAAAATCATTTGTTATATGCTATATTATATATGTGTTGGTCCATGCATACATGTGGCATGACATTAGAGGTTTTGCATACATGTACATCAGGCATTGGTAGGGCATATTGGTGACCATGCATACGAACGTTCACACTTGCTAATAACTAATCGAATCTGTTAGTGTTGTGGTTGGATTAGGTTGGATTAGGTTGGATGATGGGTTTTTAGAGGTTGTGTTGGTGTTGAGTGGAAGTTAGAAGTAATGGAGAGTATTAAGCTAGTTGCTAGTAATAGTGAGAGCGGTATAGCACGTTGGTAGAAGGAAAGTGTTTGATGCTTGAAGAGTTTAGTGGGTTGGTGGTGAAGAGTACCGGTTGAGGTTAGAATCGGTCAAGTGGTTTGAATAGCTAGTAGAGGTGGTGGTTCCTTGATGTTAAGTGATGTTGCAGGTTAGTGGATGTGTTTCTAAAGTGCTGAGATAACTTAGCATTAATGTTGTAGTAGAAGGGTTGTTTATGTAATTTTTGGTTCTTAGCAACCTTTGAGGAGTTGAGAAGATGGTATGTATGTTTAAGTTGGGCGATGTTCTAGTAAGGCAAGTGTTGTGGTCGAAGCTTGAAGTGGAAAGGTAATGTAAGATCAAAGGCCATTGTTGGTGGAACAGATTCTTGTGAGAAGTGGTTGGTTGGTTGCGAATAAGTAATTCTTTTTTAGTTCAGCTGGTGGTGTGTGGAATGGTGAGCGAAGTCAAGGTTGGGGTTAGTGACGTGATTATTTGTCGATGAGTGAGCAGTTCTGGTGAGTCGATGGTAAAGTTTGCGGTGGATGTGAAGTAAGGACAGTAATACGTTGAGAAGTTTGGGTAAGCAGTTGTTGCTTAAGAATTTTTGCTTGTTGTGTAAATCTCTGAAGGAGGTTGAGTAGTTTTTGGCAAAGAGTTTTGTAAGCAGACGAGGTTGTGGATTACATAGTGGCTGAACTGGTTTGGTTGGTACCACTGTGTGAACAAGTTTTGGGAGTTGTGTGTTAAAGTGTTGTATGCTGTAAAAGGTTGAGGTTCTTCAGGTGGTTGATGAGGCTATATGTATTCCGGAGTTGTGAAAGTTTAAGATGTGCTTAACTTTGGGTGTTCTGGAGTTTGGGAACAGTGAGTGGTGGTGTTGAGTTTGGGTGGAGTTGTGGAGAGAGTGTTCAGTGGTGGATAAGTCTCCTGTGTTGCCTTGTGTGTTGCTTTGGGAAGTTTGGTTGTTCTCTTTTCGCCAGTTGAAATTTCGAGGACGAAATTTCCTAAGAGGGGGAGAGTTGTAACGCCCCGGTTTTGGGCTTAGAAGTTTTGGGTTTGGATCGGTTCGGTCAAAGTGTTGTTCGAATATAAAAAGGTGAAATTAGGAAAGCCTAGTTCGGGTTGCATTAAAAATATGGAAAAATGTTCTAATATCCTCTTTTAATATATATAAGTGAACTGTGAAATCAATTTTACAAAATGAGGTTTGGAAGGGTGACATTTTGGGATAGAGACCAAAATGTAATTTTTGAAAACTGTGTGACTGTTTTAAAAAGGATTGAAACTTTGAATCTTTAAGGAGCTATTTACCCAATGGAGTTTCTCTAGATTTTTCTAAAATATTTAAGGTTTAATAAATGTATTTTGAATAATGTAAAAAGGAGGGAAGAAGATATTTTGTCATTTTAAATAACTTTCTCAAATTTTCTATTTTCTTTTCTCTCAACTTTTCTCTCAACCCAAACACATTTCTCCAGCAAAATTCTCTCTGATTTTGACTTCCAAAGACTAGATTTCAATCCTCATTTGATTTCTAATCAATCCTTCAACAACACCTTAGCATTAGCTTATTGGATTTTTAAGATTTTGGTTCCAAAAAGGGAGAAACTCAAGTTTGGAGGTAAGAACGTCCTTCTCCTCTAAACTCTCAGTTCTTTACTGAAATTCCCAAGTTCTCAATCCTTGATTTGTGATTTATTAAAGGTTTTACAATTGGAATCTTGATTTTGGCTTTAAAATGCAAGATTTGCTTGATTTTGGTGAAATTTCGTGTGATCTGTTTGGGCAGTGTTTTGAGGTGTCAAATTGATGTTAAATGAATGCTAAATTGATAAGGTATTGAGGTTTTATCAATGCAATCCCGAATAGGTTGAATTTCCTAAGTTTTGCTTGAGTTTTTGGTCGTTTTTGGAGTGTTTTTGATGATTTGTTATAGCTGGAGGTATAAGGACGTGTTTGTGATCATTTTGGATGTTAATTGATGTTAATAAATGGTTAGAAGTGTTAGATCTTGGCTGGGTTAAGTTTTGGAAGTGTTTGGAGGTGATTTCGGTTGTGTTTGGTAGCCGAAATGTTGGTTTTTCTAAGAGCATCGAGCTTAGTTATGTTGCTGGTGTTTTTAATGCATAATGATGCATTAATCCTCTGTTGTTGTGTGCTTGAAACAGGGGAGATTGATCCGTGAGCATTAGAGGTGGTGTGGAAGGTTTCGGATGCTTGGAAGGCTTGTTGGCTAGCCTTGTTTTGTGTATCGGTGAGTGAAGTTGGGTTTTCAGCTTTTAAACCAAGGTTTGAAGGTTTTGGGAGCTTAGTTTAAGTCTAAACAACTTTGCTAAGCTCAAGAGTAAATAAATGGATTTTCGCTCTTGCCTTGTGTTGTGAAATTGGTTTTAAAAGCAATTGTGATTGATGGTTGCAATGCATGTGATTTGCATGTTTGAATTCTGTTTTGAAAGCATATTTTAGCATGGTTTAATGCTGGTTTTGAAAGCCATATGTGAAGGATGCTCAAGGTAAGAGATCCTTGGTTTTGTACATGGAAATTGTGGTTTTGATGCATGGTGTTGCATGTTGTTTAATGGCTTGTGTAATGCTTTATAAACAGTGAATTGATGATGGTAAATGATGGTTTTTGTATTATGGTTATGCATATGAATCAAAGGATTAATATGGTAAGGTGGTTATATTGGCAAGTGATGTAAGTGGTTCTTGGTTTCTTTGATCGGATATAGTTAGCCGGCTATAGGATTGGGTGCACCGTGAATAAAGTCGCCTTGGATGTGGAGTGGTTAAGAGTGAACCGGTGAACTCCATCCAAGTATCCTAACGAGATGGTTAAGGTCATAATGGAGGTTGAGATTCCATTCGAGGACATTGGGTAAGCAAAGGTAATAATGGTGGTTAAAATTCCATTGGTGAACCTTGTGCTTGTTAAGATCACAATGGTGGTGTAAAGTCCATGTGTGGATCTTGTATAGGGTGTCTCGGATCTCGTTAGTGATGTTATACAACTACCAATCGGTGTAAGTTAAGGTTGTATGGTGATTAAAAGTCCATACATGGGAACCTTGTGTAAGCTAAGGTTGTATGGTGTTTAAAAGTCCATAAATGGGAACCTTGTGAAAGTTAAGGTTGTATGGTGATTAAAAGTCCATACATGGGAACCTTGTGAAAGTTAAGGTTATATGGTGATTAAAAGTCCATATATGGGAACCTTGTGAGTGGTAAGGTCAAATGGTGATTAAAAGTCCATTTGGGGACCTTGGATTGGTAGTGTGTATGAAGCGTAGGGACAACGCTTGTGATCCGCGTATCCGATTGGCTGTTGAGTTGAAAATTGGATTTGGATTATCACTTGAAAGCCAATATGATGTTCTTGTTATAATGAAGCATGAGATGCTTGGAATGATGCATGTGTGCATGAAATCTCTTTAGTGCATTGAAGTCTTGCTAAGACTTGTTTTTAAAGGCATATGATGCAAATGTTGATGATGTGGTTCATATGTTGCATTTGTTTAATGCATGTGTTGGATTGATTGAGTAAATGGTTTTAAATGGTTTCTTGCTTGAAATGATAATCAAGTATGAGAAAGGTATGATGTGAAGTGGAAGTGCTTTCCAAGGTTTGAATTTAACTTTGCATTTGGTGTTTATGCATAGAATGGTTAAATTGATGTTTTGCAAGTTGTGCTTTGGAAAGGTTTACTTAGCTTGCTAAGATAGGGGTTGGTATTCATGTTTGAGCAATGCATGATTTTGAGCTTGTTGTTGAAAAGGGTTTTCAAACATTGCTTTGGGTTTATCAAATCGGGTTTGTATTTAAAAGTGGTTTTATGACCCGCTGCATTGATGGTGTTTTGGTTTTGAGCATTCCTCACTAAGCATTATGTGCTTACGCTCCTTTTTGTCCATCAATGCAGATAATTGAAGTTGGAACAGCGAGGAGCAAGGGATTCAAGGAGGACTCCACTTGGGATGTATGTCTCGGTTAATAGCTATAGTTAATAAAGGCAATGGGGGAGAATCTCTTATGTTGATGTGTAACGAGATTGTGTATGTTGGATAAGTTTGGTATATGATGTTGAATCATGTGGATTAATGTTGCAACGTTTGGATCTCTTTATGCTTAAGTTGTATTGCCATGCTATTTGTTTCTAAAGCATGAGTGTGTATCGGATGTGTTTAATGTGTTGGTGCACCTAGGGGTGGTTATGTATCTAGTTTTTGATGCATTTAAGTCCCTTGTATGTTGATTGACTTGCTGGTGTGGTTTGATTGGTTTTGGAGCATTTTTGGTTGATTCATTGTGTGTTTCGGCAGCCAATCTTCTGCATTCTGTGCAGGTCGTTTCGGAACAGTAGTTACCGTTTCGGAACGGCTGCCTTGTAGCAGCCTAGGCGTCCGAAACGGAAGACACCGTTCCGAAACGAAAAGCCCTCTGCCAGCCCTTGTTTCGGAACGCGTTGCGGAACGGCCCCGCGTTTCGAAACAGGTTCATCCTGTTTCGGAACATCTGACCGTTGGGGGCTGACATTGGCAGTTATATGTTTTGAATTATTTGCGTTTTGGTCTTGAAACTTGTTTTGGTATTTGGTTGAGTTTGAGAAGTCCGTTTGAGCTGAAATTTGGCAGTGAAGCATGAAATGTGACTAATTTCAAGATGGTAACTTTTAATCGGGTTAAGTCCTTGTAATTAGCAGAATTTACAATTTGGTCCCTAAAGTTGTAAATTGTTCAATTGGGTCCCTGTTTGATCTCTGATGTCTATGATCTTTGAGTATGATGTTAGTATGATCACAGCTAAGGTTAATGTGCATCTAGACAAGTTTAAAAAGAAAAAAAAAGGTCGTTAATCAAGGTTGACTTTCGGGTTGACTTTGGTTTTCCCCGTGTGACTTTCTTAATTCGGGTCAACCGTCTAGACCGGGTTAAGGGGGTTACAAATAATGCAGAACATTAAAGTGCATTTGAGGGTAGCAAGGTGGTGAAGAATCCAAGTGGTGAACAAAGCTCATGTATGGTGAAAGTTTCTTAAACACTATTAGCTTTTAGTAATTTGGCAATGGGGGACCTATGTTGTTGTTTTGGGAGATGTTTCGGACTCCCTAAGTTGGATTTATGTTGCTAATAATGTTGGAACATGTAATTGGCCTTTATGAGTGGGTTTAATCAAATTGATGCTTGAATGGTTTTCTAAGTAGGAAGTATGCCTATAGATTTGGGGCTTTTCATGTTTGATGCCATGTCGATGTTTGATTGGTGCAATTATGTTCTTTATATGTTGAATGTCTTGCTGGTAAAGTTTGGTTGCAATTGGAGCAAGTTTGGTAGGTCAATTGTGTGTTTAATCAGCCAATTATCTGCATTCTGGGCAGGTCGTATCGGAACGGGAGCTACCGTTTCGGAACGGGGGCCCTATAGTGACCCAGGCGTTCGAAACGGTAGGTACCATTCCGAAACGAAAATGTCTCTGCCAGGCATCGTTTCGGAACACGTTGCGGAACGGCCCTGCGTTTCGAAACAGGTTCTCCCTGTTTCGGAACACCTGACCGTTGGAGGCTGACATTGGCGGTTATATGTTTTGAAATGTTTGCGTTTTGGTCCTGAAACTTGTTTATGCATTTGTATGAGTTTGAGATGTCCGTTTGAGCTGAAATTTGACAGAGAAGCATGAAAGATGATAAATTTCAAGATGGTAACTTTAAATCGGATTAAGTCCCTACAATTTATAGATTTTACAATTTGGTCCCTAAAGTTGTAATTTAAGCAATTGGGTCCCTGAATGTTCTCTGATGATTATGATCTTTGAGTATGTTGTCTGTATGATCATATCTAGGGTTAATGTGCATCTAGACAAGTTTTAAAAAGAAAAAAAAGGTCGTTAATCAAGGTTGACTTTCGGGTTGACTTTGATTTTCCCCGTGTGACTTTCTTAATTCGGGTCAACCGTCTAGGCCGGGTTAAGGGGGTTACACACCAAGTTAAAAAGAACTTAAATTTGGGGAAAAGCATGAAGTAAACTTAGGATTTTTCTACAATTGCCAAAACTTAAAAACACTATTGTTACTTGCTGAATTTGTTAGAATTTCTGGTAAACATTGCCTGCTTGAATTATTTGTAAAATTCTAACATGGTTGCAGGAAGCTGCCGCGGCAGGCAACAAATAGAAAAAAAAGCACTACCAAGACAGGCAAAAGAAAAAATTTATGTTGTCTATTCCTAGAGGTACCCGAAACCGGCTCTAGAAAGAATCATGTGCGAGGACACTTCTCTGCTATAAAAGTCTGTGAATCTGAAAATTTGAAGTGACGGACAAATTAGCATGAGTGAATGAAAGTCTTCAAGGGATGACTCTACTCCATGGGTTCGGGGTTTTGTAGTTTGCTCATGTATTAATTTCAGACCTAGAAGAGTAATTGTGATTAGTTGAAGCCCTCATTGCCATGATTATTTAAATTGTGCTTGAACATGTTGTCTCGGCAGCAACCTTGTACATCATGACAGCATCTCTGTTTACTTAGATTGTTCTTCATATTCAGCTTGTTCACAGTTTCTGCACACACTTCACTGGCATTTTATAGTTTAATTCTGAGGTAATTCATGTTATTCCCCTCTCACTAATTTAATGATAGGTGCCACGGCCTTGAGGTGTTAAATCAAGTTTAAAATAGAAATTTTTCTTTTTGATTAGTTTAAAGGGAAAGTATGTTTAGGTTGCATTGCTTGAGGACAAGCAATAGTTCGAGTTTGGGGGTGTGTAAAGTGTCCATAAGTTCCATATTTCATGCACATTACATCTCATATTATTGTTGTTTTTGAGTACATTCTAGGCATAATTATGTTCATGCAATGCATTTTACAGTATTCTTTACTCTGCCATGTTTTGTGTTAATTTTCTGTTATTTGGTAAAGAAAATGTATTGTTTTAGTTTAGTTTTAGTTTCAGGTACTAGAGGCTGACAGAAGGAGAGAGGAGCTGAGGACATGATGCTGAGGCAGCAAACTAAGGAGCTGTACTGATGCAGTTCCAGATAGAGACAATAGCTGTCACCGCCCTACCTGCCGCCCAAGATAGCAAACTGAGGAATCGGAGAACTGGAGTGCGATCTGTAGAGAAGAAAATCCTAATCTTAACAATGTTGTCCACTCAATTTTCCGATGATTGTAGCAGCATGCAGAGCCGCCGAAGGAGGAATTCGAGATTACTTACGTAATTAAGTCCACATTCAACTCAAAGAAGTCAGCATTTAAAGTTGCATTCAATGCAAAAACTACTTTGAAGATTTCTCATCCAGGAAGGACTAGACCTAGCTAATGCCTTTATATACCCATTGTACTTTTACTTCAAAACAACTTAAGTTTTCCCTTAGGCATAGTTTAGGTTTTCTTGCCGCCATTATGTTCTAAATTTCTCTTTGGGTTTGGGTTATGCTGTAATTAGTGTGAGATTGTTTGTTTAGGATTTTAAGTTTGTTTTTGCAATAAAGCTTCAAGGTTTGCTTATTCCATTTTCTTCATAGTTTTCAATTAAGGCGAAAGATTAGTTGATTACTATCCATTTGTTCGGTATCGAGAGAGTCGAACTCATGAAAGGAGTAAGTACAATCTCATCTATAGACGGTGTTGATCAATCCAGCCTAGACATAAGTTAGGGTTTAAGGTGACTAAAAGAGGACGAATAAACATTGTTTTCTTTGCACGATTCACGCCGCAACTAGTATTATCTGCAGTGGGCATTAACGACATTCTGACTTAGACATAAGCGGGATCACTTTCGAAGCGTTCTGTCGAGCCTTGTAGTTCTGCCGAGTTTGCCGCCGAGACACAAGTCCATTCCCCTGTCGAGGTAGCGAGAGTGTCTCAGCAGCCGAACTGCCATCCCCCGCCGAGGCAACAGAGTCTGGCAGCGCAAAGTAACTTGTCCTATTCAACGCAGTTTCACACTAAGCAGGAGCATAACCCTACCCATTATATCAATATGATTTCTTCCCTTTTATTTACTTGTGTTTCTATTTTATTTTCTTCTTAAACAAACCAACTTATTTGTGCAATTTACTTTTCTTGTGCAGGAACAACGAATCGAGTCAAGCTGTCCAATCCCAATGGGAGACGATATCTTTTATACTATTACTTGATAGGAGTGTGCTATTGCGCTCATATTTAAAGAACACTAAAACGCTCTACATTAGGATTTTAATTTTATGCACCTATGTTATTTGCTTTTGAACCTATGCTTTGATTTATGTTTTTAGGATTTGAGTTTGGATTTATGTTACTTTGAACCTTTATGATTTAAATGCTTAATCATAATTTTGTCGTTTGCTTTATATTGATTTAATGTTTACATCTTGCTTATAAACCTATGTTTACCCTATTGATTTTGGTCTAACAAAAAGGGGGAGAATACTTAAAGAGCAAAAAACTTAAAAGTTTTTTAAAACCTAGTTTAAAGTAAGGGGTATCTTTCAAACTACTTAAAAATTTACTTTGGTTTTGTTATATCAAAAAGGGGGAGATTGTAAAACCTATGTTTGATTTTGATATAACAAATTATTTAATGACCAATTTGCAAAAGTAAATAAATTTTTAAGTACTCAAAACTATCACTCAAAGTCAAAACTTAAACCCCAAAAATTTCTAAGTGTTTCAAGCCAAACTTAACCAAATCGCCCAAGCGTATCAATACGCCCTATATCGTTTCGATACGGAATTTGGCTAATGGAATTTTAATTGAACACATCATTTTGATACGACTCACCCCGTTCGATACGATGTTGTGATACGGGCATACTCGTTTCGATACGGCCTTCAACCTAGGTTTATACTTATGTGTTTCGGTATAGGGCATAGGCATACTGATCCTCAGTTTCGGTACGACATGTCAGCATACCGATAGGGGGTCTTAAGATTTTTAAAATCTTTGCATTAAATTTTTTGATTGTTGTATGTCAGTTAAAGCTTCAAAATTCAGTTAACCCGTACCGATATGGTTAGGTCCATTTTGATACGCCTTTATAAAAAACAAGTTTTCCGTTTTGATACGCCATTGAAGCGTATCGGTGCATTTTTCCAAAAACCTTTTCCTCGGGTTCCAGTGAGCAAAAATCGTACCGATATGGCCTAGCCATTTCGATACGACCCCCATTTTACTTTAAGACCGTTTCGATGCGCCTTTGCATTTACTCTTGCAACGGCTAGTCTCTGTCTGACAGGTACCGAAATGAGGCTCCTGTGTACCGATACGCCCTGCTTCAGAAGTGCATTTATTGCGGGAAAAATAGTCTCCAATGGCTCTATTTATGATCTCAGCTACCCAAACGGTTAGAAATCAATGAGGGGATATAAAAGCAAGCCTAAAAAGCTACAACAACAACCATTCATCAAGTGAGAAGCATTCAAGCAAAAATTCAATCTCTTTGAGTCTTTTAGAGTCAAACCTTTGTACCCAACTTGTGATTATTCATTGTAATTATTTATTTCAAGTTTTGGGAGAGTTTACTTGTAAAGAAGAGATCTTGATCAAGCTTTGGGTAGAAACTTGATCGATTTGTAACGGTTTCGTCCTAAGCCTAGAAAAGGAGACGAATTCAATAGTGAATTGTTTGAAATCCTTAGTGGGGAGCTAAGGTAGTGGATGTAGAGCTTGTTAGAAGCTTGAACCACTCTAAATCTCTTGTTCTTCATTTTTATTATTTTAATTTCCCTCCTTCATATTTTTAATTTCCAATCCATTCCTCATGGCCATTTGAATTCGATTGATCATCTCAACAGCCAACATTTCTGATTTCGAGCTCGATTTCTTGCAGGCAAATATGTGAAAAACAATATTTCTCTTGTTAGTTTAGAAACAAAGAATTTCAATCTCAAGATTAAAGAGGTATTCAACCCAAAATTCTAACTTTATTTTAAAATATGGTTAATTGCATGTCAAGTCTTTGAAAATTTTAATATTTATTTAAAATTTATTAAAAAAAATTAATTGTTTGTAACAGTGTGTGTCACCCGTTCTAGAATTTTCCTAAAAGTATTCACTTTCACATAAAAAAAAGTTCAATACCACATCTAATTTTTTTATGTTATGGAATGAATAAAATTAGTTAGATTTAAATTTTAGAACATGTTTCGATTTAGTTAGAATTTATATTATAATAATTTATAGTTTGAAATATATTTTTATATATTTTAAGATTTTTCAATTTTTTTTAATATGTAATAGATTTTAAAGAAAAATAAATAAATTTTTATCAGTAAAATGTTGCTCCTTCAAAAAACTTTACTATAGTTGTTGCGTGTCAAAAGTCCTATCGCGATGTAGTGCAAGTGTACACGACGCAAGTAGTAAAGTGATACTTGGAGTATCGGATATCGTCTCCACAGGGACTGGAAATAGCTTAATCCTATATTTGTTGCACAAGAGAGAAAGAAAAGAGTTTAAATTGTTTGGAAAATAATATTAGAGAATAAGGAATATAAAAGATAAAAGACTCAGGATTAAGAGATAGGCCGGTATTGATTTGCTCAGTAGTGCAGGTGTTGTACTGAATAGATTCTTCTATTCTATCGTCGTCCCTATCGCGACAGCACCTATCGCGGCAGAAGTCTGTTGTTGTCGCAGCAGCGCTCGCACAACTCTGTACTTCAAGTTTGGCAAGAATCTCTGCTCTGACTTGTCCTATCCCTAGGTCCAAGTGCTGTTGCTGAACACTTCTTAAATGATACCTCCCGGCGTTAATCGAAGGGTGAACACCAATGTTGTTGAATTCTTCCTTAGCCACTTAACCTCGTACTTATCCCTAATCCGAGATGGTTTAACCATAAACTAGAAAACTTGTATTTATTCTGTTTGTATGCTTGACTATCCCGATATCAAACAAATGGATAACCTCACAATGCTCTCCCGATACTCTTGCGAGATGTGAAAACCAGAATAAATAAACTTGAAGTTGTATTGCTTTGAACAGGAAATTCCTAAAACAGTACAATCCTTGCAACTACTTTACAGAATCAACCCTTAGCCCTAGGGGAAGTTTAGAACATGATGAGAAGGGGGAAAACGACAAGGGTTTTGGGGAAGACTGCTAGAGATGAGATATCCTCCCCTAGGTCGAATTACATGCCTTTATATAGGCTTTGGGTTCAAGTTTTCTAATAAGGTAAGAGTACAAGTTCAAACTAAAGTACAACTCTATTTAAGATTTAATCTTCTGAGTAGATGCCTTTAATTCGTCCTCTTTTCTTGCTTTGGGTTTCTTCCTTGAACTTTGGGCTTGGCCTTCATTCTGCCTCAAGGCTCAAAAAAATATAGGAGTGGTCCACGACAGACCGGCTTGAATTCCTCTATCTGTCGAGCTCCACTTCACTTTTCCCTTTCACCAATGATGTCGTCGTGGCTGCCACGGCAGTGGCCACGACAACATCTTGCTTCTCGACTCCAGTTCTGTGTTCCAACTCTGCTTCTTCGCTGTCCCGAGTCTGCCACAGCAGATACCTGCAAGAGTAGCCAAAATCAGTAGCAACTGTGTTATTTTATCTAATTGTGATGTATATGTGAAACTTTACCTAAAAGCAATAAATTATGCTTCAATGCAGCAAAAATATGGATTAAATAAAGGGTAAAAAATAGAACTTTTGACACTCAACAATAGTGTCAATAAAGACAAATACAATCATGTGATCTTTTAAATAAGAATCCAATTAATTCATAGTTAAAAGTGAAAGCTCATTTAATTTTATAATATAATTAGATAGATAAATATATATATTAAAACTTGGAATTAGTTGTTTCTCAATCATAAGTGTTGAAAAGATAAAGATAATATATTTTAAATATTTCTTTCTAATTAAATATATCGTAATCTTGAGAGATAATAGTTAATTTTGAATATTAAAATCAATTATTATTCTTAATTTATTAAATGGAATAATCTCATGCATTGACAATAAAAAACTAATTATATAAAAAGATAAAAAAATTAAATTATATAATATGGTAACATGAATATTTTTGTTTTAATACATCGACCATGAAACTCTCGTAGAATGCATATGCATCTCGAACTCATGATGTATGTTTTGGGTGAGCAACCCTCGGCCACTTTTTAAATTTGTATAGTTATATTGGGTAAAATTTTGATACATAGGCTAGTTATAGTTAACACAAGCCTTCAGATTTACACTATAAAACTCAAATCTTAAATTTTAACCCTAACCCTAAAAATAAACCCTAAACCTTAAATTATACACCCTAAATTCTAAACACTAACTTAAAATTTTAAACCTTACAACCTAAATCCCTAAAATTTAAAGCTTAAACTAAAACTTTAACCCTTAAAACTAAAAGACACAAGTAAACTTTAGTTTACACAACCTGTGTATTAAAATTTTTCCCAAATTTTTATTTTAATTCAATTGCGCGCGCATACATATATATATATATATATATATATATATATATGGGTTAGGATCAACTTACACCGTGTAAAACTCTTTAAGTTTTACACCTTTTTTGGATCGTTGGATGAGTGAAACGGATGGATAAGATTAAAAGTAATTGAGTTTTACACAGTGTAAGTTGATCTTAACCCATATATATATATATATATATATATATATATATATATATATATATATATATATGATGTTTCTACGTCATATTTCTCGGGTGTGCAATACTAAAGCTGATCGTCTTGCTAAACAGGGCATTGGTTGAGTCATTTGATAGCACTTGTATGGTCTCATTTTAAGATTTAAAAATCTTTTGGTTTCTTTCTATTCATATTATTACTAGCCGAGCACTCTTTTCCTCCTTACTTATGAGGGGAGTTTTAATGATGCCTCACTTCCTTTCAATATATATATAATTTGGTATATGCAATAAGCAAAGCATAAAACCATGCGACAATTAGTAATAATATAATCTCACGAACATTTTACACATCATCAAAACATATATACAACATTGCATATTAAATTAAATTCTTATTTAAATTTAAAATGGTTTCATCTAAAAAACTAACGATAATAAAATGACATTACGTATCTTGCCCATGTACTATTGAGAAATCATCAATTTAACCTCACAATAATTGTTTTTTGCCCATGTACTTTCATTCCGTCTATCACATTCTTATTTTTCTGTCAAAACAATGCTGCAAAATCCAATCACACTCTGCCGCGTGTAACAAATATAAAAAACATTGGAATTTTTAAACAATAGAACATTCAAATAAAATCATAAAAAATTCTGAGTTATTTTTTAAAAAGAAATTAACGCTTTTCTTATATTTATTACAGCATGTCATTAACTCATGTAATGTGACTTAATATTGTAAACCGAAAAAGAGTGGTGAAAGTACACGCGCAAAGTGACCAAACCAATTCCCCCAATGAGCCAAACTGAATTTATCTATAATTATAAAGGGCAAAACAGGTATTATACCTTTTAAAATTTATCTCTGTTTATATTAAACAATATCACGCAAGCAATTCGATCGGTCCAGTCCACGGACAGACTTAACCACATCAATAAATTTTAAACTACCCGTTTAGTCACTAAACCATAGGACTGGTTATATTCTGACCAATGATATAATTTGTAAATATGAAGGGTTAATTTTATCAAATTATTTAAAATTAGGACCTAACTGAAAAAATGTGTAACTTTAAAGGCTAAAACTATTAGTATCGGCTCGCAATTAAAAGGAAACCACATCAGCCTCACCATTATGGATATAAAAGCAGGTGGCTTGATTGACACCAAAATGAAACCTAATTGACAATTTTTTGTTTAATGGTCAGAATAGAATCTTCATGTGGTTAATTGATTGTAGTATAGATTAGCCAGAATAATTCTGATTTAAGAAGAAAAAGCAAACCACTATCACTGTGTTTTGTCCTCATCAGCTAATTTCTTATTTCCAATAGTATTCATGGCATTGCCAATCAAGAATGCCCCCTCACGCTCCTATCTTCCTCATTAGATGGGCTTGAGTTGAGCTACCACTGAATCGAGATCCGAAATACAACATCCCTAATGATCTTCATGCAATTTAAGAACCCTAACTAACAGAAAGCAATATCAACGTACTCTTCAAAGGGTATAAGATTAGCAAACCTCGTCAATCATCATCTTCTACGTGCAGCAGAACTTGGTCCACGCTGCACCGCCCCAGCTGAAGGTTGTCCTTGAGCAGGTACTTGGCCAGTAACCTGCTCCTCAGGCATGTTCATAGCTTGTGTTATGGCATTCATGATGATGAGTCCCAGAGGGATCAAATACATCCACTGATAATGCATGCATAGATTCAATCATCAGACCGAAAGAGATTTATTAAGGCCAAGAAAACAACTAGTTTATACCAAATTTGAATGCTCACATATTTAGCCCAAAAAGACCTCTCAGGTGGCTGCACAACTTCTCCGCCTCCATTCTCACCACCAAGAATTTCTTCAGTAAAGATAGGAGCTCTATAGAATAGAATGAAACATGGTCCATGTGACATAAATGCTACATTTATCAAGCGGAAATGAAACAGAAGATGTTGAGATTTTCCAAGATAGCCACTCGAACATTCAAATAAGGTCAGGCAAAATGTAAATAAAAAAAAGTCGAACAAACACCTATTCCAAGAGAAGAGAGATAAGATTGTACTAAATTCTGTTCTCCCTCCAATTACTCTTCAAGTAACAAATGGACTTCTAATGGTACTAAACAACACAATTGATGTTAAAAAATCATATAGTCCAATTATCTCACTTTTGGACTTCAGATTAAACTACTAACATTGCAGAAAACCCAGAAAAAAAAAAAGAGAAGATAGCAAAAAAAATTCCATTTCCCTGAAGAACAGATAATGTCATGTTGAAAAAATTGAGAAAGAAAAATTTAAAAAGCAGCATACCTTGGTGCCTGCTCGCTATTCTTCAAAACTGTATATGAGCTGAAGGACCACTTCACAGGCTGAAAAAGAGATAAAAAATGCAAGGGATCATTATGCAATCAATATTTTTGAAAGGAACAGAATCTCCTTTCATCTTCTTCAAGGTTCCGTTTTATCAATATAATTACAATTGAACTTACATTTCATGGAACATGTTATGCAAGACTAAAAAACAAACAGCTATAATTTTATATCAAGCTGCAATTTTGGGCATTTAATATGAGTACCAAATGAAAAACTCTACTATGGTAAATTGGAAATATTTTCATGAAATAAATCTCATTCCAAATAGCAACGAAAAGTTGATCAACAAGTTCATCTACATGCAATATAGGTTTCGTAAAATCAATTCCATATTACTAGACCCCATTTTGATGCTCCATTTGGTACACCCCTCCAAGTATTTGCTTTTGCTTCCTCAAAGTTCTCTAAAAGGACAGGGCTATAATAAGACCAATTATATTTAAAACGTAACAAATTTTCTAAGTCTATTTTTTAGGCTACACACACATTTTTTACTTAAAAAAAACTAGGGTAAAGTTCACAATGGTAACTGAACTTTGGTCAATTATTCAATTTAGTAACCGAACTTTCAATTGCTTCAATGTTACCATTGAACTTTTAGTTTTGCTTCAATGTTACCACTGACGCGTTAACAATTGTTAATATCCGTTAAAATATTTTGTATAATGACATATTTAGCCCTTTATGTTTGCACATTCAAACAATTTAGTCATAATTCAAAAAAAAAATTAACCCTAAACCCTCAAAACCCTAACACCAACCTTTGACGCCATCATTCCTCCGGCCATCCTCCAGGCAGGAAAATATAATTAGAGAAACCTGAAAGTTTCTTTGGTTCTTCATCGAATTTTGCAACAAATTGTTGGGAGCTCAAGGTGTTGGTGAGCTTCATATCGATGGCAACCAGAAAAACTTGTACAATTATGATTCATGTAAGTTCTACTTCCCAACCCCAAATTATTTGCCATAGAGACAAACATAGAAGCCTATGAAATATTTGATATATTACAAATTAGGATCTATGGGATGTGTTTCTCTATCTTAGTCTTCTTCTATGGTCTACGTTTTCTTTTGATAATTACTTTTGTAGCCAAGAACTGAGTGGTTAAAAATTTGAGAAAAAAAGTACATAATCCATGGGCACATACCATAATAAACTCCATCGACTTAAAGCACGTCAATATGCTAGTGAACCAGATCTAATATTCTATTAGTATTATTCTTTGTCCAGTTTCAAGTCTCGAATATCTTTTATCTAGTACACTCCTCGACCTTAAAATCATCAGATTTTCTAGCTCTTGTATACTCAAATTCAGATCAAATCTATACAAATCACAATATTGAGTATGAATGAAGTATAAACAGGGATTCTTCTCAAGTTGCTAGGTGGCAGTTGCAGCAGAAAGTTGGCCATTCTTCTTTAGCTTCTATCTCTTCTTTAGTCTCAAATTCAAGCTTGAAAGATGGATTGTAGGTTAGACCTGGCAAACTTGACCCAAAATCCGAGACTCGAACCAATTTATCCGACCCGAGACCCGATATAGACCCAAACATGATGGTATAAACTTCACCCGAATCCGAACCAAAATCGAACTGAACCAAAATCAACCCGAATTGAAATGAACCGAAACCGAAAATAACCAAAGCCGTAAACAACCCGAACCGAAAATCAACCCTAACCGAAAGCAACCCGAACTTAATTTCCTCAAATATGTATGTTTTATTCTCATTTTGTGTTATATTACTAATTAACAACTACCTTTATAATAGTTTAATATCATTTTTTCTCCTTTAAAAGATCATACTCATATATTGACTCAAATTGAAAGTTGACCGATCCGACATAGACCCGACCTGAAAAGTCAACCGATCCGATGTAGACTCGACCCGAAAATTCAATCGATCTGATATTGACCCGACCCGAAAGTCAATCGTTTCGATATTAACCCGACCCAAAATAACACAAACCCGAGTTAAATCTGAATCAGACCCTATCTGACCCGAATCGAACCTAAATCGAAAGCAACTCGAACCGAAAATCAACCCGACCCTAACCCGATCCGAACGACCCGTTTGCCACCCCTATTGTAGGTGTAGCCTTGTTGAAGCGTCTCACCCATTCGAGAAGAAGACCAGGGGTTTTAATTAGAGTGATTAAAAAATGGCAAAAAAGAATCAGAGTGAACAAACTTAGAAAGAAGATTGTTATCTTTTTCTAATTAGGTTACAACCTTTATAAGATGATCTAAGTACAAATAAGGAAATAATCTCCTAGAAATCAATAACTTCCTAAGAATTAGAGACTAATATTATATCCTACTATACAAGGTAATTACAAGGAGTAAGCCAAGAATTATGTCCTTAATTTTAGGGATTCTAACACTCCCCCTCAAGCTGAGTGTAGATATTTATCAAACCCAGCTTGCCAATGAGTTCCTCGAATATGTTCTTGCCCAAGCTTTTAGTTAGCATGTCTGCAACTTGTTGCCTGGTAGGTAGGTAGGTAATGCACAGTTCTCCTGAGTCAATTCTTTCTTTGATGAAGTGGCGATCTATTTCCACATGTTTGGTGCGATCGTGGTGAACAGGACTATGAGCTATGCTGACAGCAGCTTGGTTGTCACAAAACATCTTTATAGGTCTAGTGTATAGTACTTTTAGTTCTCCCATTAGTCGTTGCAACCAGATTCCTTCACATATGCCATGGGATAGTGCTCGATACTCTGCTTCTGCGTTGCTGCGTGCTACAACAGGC
This sequence comes from Hibiscus tridactylites, assembly GCA_958450335.1. Classification (NCBI taxonomy): domain Eukaryota; kingdom Viridiplantae; phylum Streptophyta; class Magnoliopsida; order Malvales; family Malvaceae; genus Hibiscus; species Hibiscus tridactylites. The sequence goes on from OY288271.1 coordinate 71,619,887, forward strand.
TGCTTTTTGCTTCTCCACGTCACAAGATTGCCCCACACATAGCTGCAGTAACCACTTGTAGAACGTCTGTCATTAACAGACCCAGCCCAGTCTGCATCAGTGTAAATTTCCACACTTCGGTTGGCAGTTTTCATGAAGTGTAGGCCTTTACCAGGGGTCCCCTTTAGATACCTTAAAATTCTGTAAGCAGCTTCCAAGTGCTTCTCTCTTGGGGCATGCATGTATTGGCTGATAACACTAACACCAAAGGCTATGTCCAGACGAGTGTGAGATAGGTAGATAAGTCTTCCTACCAATCGTTGATATCTCCCCCTATCAACTTCTTCTCCATCTTTATCAGTTCCCAATTTAAGATTAGATTCCATGGGAGTTTGGGCTAGTTTACACCCCAACATACCAACTTCAGATAATAGATCAAGAATATACTTCCTTTAGGAGATGGAAATACCTATTTTAGACCTTGCTACTTCCATTCCAAGGAAGTACTTAAGGTTTCCCAAGTCCTTAAGTTCAAATTCAGCACTAAGAAATTCTTTTAGACCTTCAATTTCCCAACATACCAATTTCGCTTGCCCCTGGATATAGCTCCTACTGATCACAGCCTTGGAAAATCGGCTGAACCACGCCCTTGGAGACTGCTTCAGACCATACAAGGACTTCTTCAATTTGCATACTTGGCCCTTGCTTTCTTCAAACCCGGGTGGGAAATCCATGTACACTTCCTCGTTTAACTCTCCATTGAGGAATGCATTTTTTACATCCAATTGAGTCAAAGGCCAATCCATGTTGACAGCTAGGGATAGAAGAACTCGAATGGTGTTTAGCTTGGCAACCGGTGCAAACGTCTCGTTGTAGTCTATGCCATAGGTTTGGGTGAAACCCATAGCAACGAGCCGGGCCTTGTGTCTGTTAATACTGCCATCAGGATTAAACTTTGTGGTGAAGATCCATTTGCATCCTACTGTCTTCTTCCCACTAGGTAGATGCACGACTTCCCAAGTTTCATTTGCCTCGAGAGCCCTCATTTCTTCCATCACAGCTTTCCTCCACTCAGTTGATTCAAGAGCCTCTTCTATATTTTTTGGTGTTTCTACAGAATCAACATTAGACACAAAAGCTCTATAAGACTTAGATAAATTTCCATAGGACACAAACCGGGAAATAGGGTGTTGAGTGTAGCTTCTTGTGCCCTTTCGAACAGCAATTGGAAGGTAGATGGATGGTGATAGAGGTGAGACTTCTGATTCGGAACAGTCTTCGGCTGGGGGTGAATTTGGCACTGCTGTCTCATTTTCAGGTGGATGCTTTCTTCGAGAATAAACCAGCAGTTCTGATTCTGGAGACTGTTCTTGCTGTTTTTCTGGATTAGGTGGTTGCTGCTCATTTATTGAGCTTATTTCTTGCTACACAGGAGAACCAATGTCTAAATCTGGAACAATAACATCCTGATTTGTGGGCTTGGTAATGGTGGTAGGATCAGGAGGCATAGGATCGGTTGGTATCATAAGGAGTGTGTTAAGAGTCTCATCTTCATTGAGAATCTCCCCCTGAAGATGAGCTGCAGTAAAGTAAGATTCATGTTCAAAAAAAGTGACATCCCGAGAGATAAATATTCGGCGGAAGGTAGGCGAATAACACTTATACCCTTTTTGGGTTGGAGAATAGCCAATGAAAGCACAAGTGTGGGCTCGAGGATCAAGTTTGTACTGATTTGGTTGGTGATTGTGGACAAAAGCTTTGCAACCGACGATTTTGGCTGGAAGGTTGGGAACATGAAATAATGGAAAAGCCTTTTGAAGGATAGTTATAGGTGTTTGGAAATTTAGGACCTTTGATGGTAGTCGGTTTATGAGATAACAGGCTGTGAGGATAGCTTCTCCCGATAGGTATTTTGGAACTCCCATGGTGAACATTAGTGCTCGAGCTATAGCAAGGAGATGACGATTTTTTCTCTCGGAGATCCCATTTTTTTGAGGAGTGTCAGGACAAGAACTTTCGTGTATGATGCCCTGTTCAGCTAGGTAAGGACTTAGGACAAAATTAAAGTATTCTCTCCCATTGTCAGTTCGGAGAGTATGAATGGTTGAGTTAAATTGGGTTCGAATCATTGAATGGAAGTTTTGGAAAACTTTAGGTGTTTCTGATTTTTCTTTGAGAAGGTAGACCCAACAGACCCTAGTGTGGTCATCAATGAAAGTTATGAACCACCTAGCTCCTGTAATGTTTTTCACTCGGCTGGCTCCCCATAAGTCACTATGAATTAAAGAGAATGGTTGAGACTGGTTATAGGATTTTACTGGGTATGGTACTCGGGTGTGTTTGGATAATTGACAGATTTCACACTTCAAGGAATCAATATTTTTTTTTCTAAATAACAGTGGAAGGTGTTTTTTCAAGTACAAGAAGTTTGGATGTCCTAATCTACGGTGCCATAACATGATTGTGTCTTCCTTGGAAGTAGATAGAGCCAACCCTTCTTGTCCACTGTCTTTATTCCAAACATAGAGACCATCATCAACTTTAGCAGTGCCAATCATCGTCCCCAATTTCTGTTCCTGTACCACACAACCATTTGCAGAAAATTCAGCAAGAACACTTTCATCCTTAGTTAGTTTACTGATTGAAAGTAAATTGCAGGACAAGTTTGGAACATGTAACACTTCATCAAGAGAAAAATTCTTTGTTAATTGAATTTTCCCAATACCAGCTACAGGTGAGTAAGAACCATCGACAATACGGATTTGGGACTGATTATGACATGGTGTGTAGGTGTGAAACAAGGTGGAGTTACCTGTCATGTGATCAGAGGCACCCGAATCGAGTATCCAAGAGGATTGGTTGTTAGGTTCAAAAATATTGTTGAGAGCAATACCTTGAGTGGCTGAGGATCCATGAGCAGTGGTAGTGCCTAGTATCTTATGAAGAGCCTTAAGTTGATTTTTGGTTAGGCGAACATCAAGGACTTCATCTACAGCAGTGGAGGTGATAGAGGACACTAGTGCAGCCTTATTTTCCTTCGGATTTTTTCCAGGATAACCATGTAGTTTGAAGCATTTTTCGTTTGTATGTCCTACACGGTTGCAGTGGCTGCACCATGGCCTGGTCGAGCCTGAATCATTCCCAGCACGGGGCCTTTGTGGTTGAGGGCCTCTGGAGATAAGAGCCGAGTTTTCAGTGGGACGGTAACCATCAGTTGTCACAGGTTTAGGTTCCTTTAAATCTCCCATCATGACAAGTCGGCGCTTCTCTTCTCTTCTAACTTCTTCAAATGCTTCACCAATGGTTGGCAGGGAGGTTCTGCCCAGAATTCTACCACGAACCTCATCAAGCTCTCGGTTCAGCCCTGCCAGAAACTCATAGAGACGTTCTTTGTTGAGATGAGTCATAAACTTGGTATGTTCCTCGCCTTCTCCCCAGTCTGCCTCATAGTACATGTCCAGTTCCTGCCACAAAATTTTCAGATTATTGTAATACTGAGTTACTTCAAGTGTTCCTTGTCGGATATCCTTCAACTTGAGTTTGATCTCAAATACTTGGGAGGCATTTCCAAGATCTGAGTAGTTTTCTTTGATAGCATCCCACATATCTTTTGCAGTTTTGAAGAAGAGGTAGGTGCGACTAATATGACCTTCCATTGAATTAATTAACCAAGCCATTATGATCGAGTTGTTGAGTTCCCACGTTCCATAAGTTGGATCTGTTGTGGCTGGTCATGGAATATCTCCATTGATATATCCTAGTTTTCCACGACCACGGATCACCATAATGACCGATTAGGACCACTGTAGGAAATTTTTTCCATCTAGCCGATGGTTGGTGATTACAAGGGAGGAATTAAGATCCCCTTGTGAAGTTCCTTGATTGCTGTTTGGAATCATTTGTGAGGTTTCAGTCTCAGACAAAGTTTCAACAGTGTCACCCATAGGAAGGAATAAAATAGAAGGAAAGAGAGATTAAGAAAAGGGATGTTTGGGACGAGAGATTAGAGATGACAGGATCAAAAATCCTAAAGCTCTGATGCCATGAACAAACTTAGAAAGAAGATTGTTATCTTTTTCTAATTAGGTTACAACCTTTATAAGATGATCTAAGTACAAATAATGAAATAATCTCCTAGAAATCAATAACTTCCTAAGAATTAGAGACTAATATTATATCCTACTATACAAGGTAATTACAAGGACTAAGCCAAGAATTATGTCCTTAATTTTAGGGATTCTAACACAGAGCAACACCAGCTTGTCGAACGTCCACAAAAGACAAAAACTTGGAGTGGCCCAAAAATATTCGATGGCCAATTTTTAGTGGCTCTAATTAAATTCACTTGACAAAATGGTTTTCTTTGTTCTTTCTAGCCTTTTATGTCGATAGTTGGGGGGGGGGGGGGGGGACTACTACTAACATATTTTCCTATATGGTATGCCTTTTTAGAATGGAAAAGGATGAAGTTTTGGATTTTAAGGGTTAAATTGGTGTAATGATTGTGTCTATGAAAGGTTAGAATTAGGGTTTTGAGGGTTTATGGTTAAATTTATTATTTTTTTTCAAATTAGGACTAAATTCTTTGAATGTGTAAACGTAAAGGACTAAATGTGTAATTATAAAAAATAATATAACCGATGTTAAAAGTTATTTACGGGTCATTGGTAACATTGAAGCAAAACTAAAAGTTCAATGGTAACATTAAAGTAATTGAAAGTTTGGTTACCAAATTGAATAATTAACCAAAGTTCAATTACCATTTGTGAACTTTACCTAAAAAACTATAAAAGTAATAGTTTAAATAAAGCATATGATCTACTTGATTAAACATAAGGATATTATATTAACCATATAAAAATAAATCACTTCTCTTAAGAACAATAAAATAAAATCAATTTAACATTCACATTAAAATGTACATTCATTATATTTTTACTGTTTATTATCAATTTATCATGAAATAATTGAGCAATAGACTTTTTATTTAAAACCAACTCATGATTTTACCAATTATGTGAGAATTAGACATGTTGAGAATATATATTTTTAGTTTAAGTGCGTATTCTATGCCACAAGTTTATTTTATTTTTATTTAGTAGTAACTCTGTATATTGTAGATTGATGAAAGTTAAGGAATTGCATTTTCTAATTTCTAGTAGCTGAAATTTAGGGATTTATTAATAATTAGGTGCAGAATTAGCTACTGATTTTATGTAATTTTTCCTAGATTAGGCACTTTTGTATACTATAAATATGTGTTATTCTTATCAATAAAAATCAGGAAATAGAGAACAGTTTTCTCTACCTTAAAATCTCTAATTTTCTACATGGTATCCGAGCTAGGAAAGCCTGAAAAATTCCAGCAAGATGCCTGGTAGTGTTCTTTTTAATAGTTCTATCTTAGCCCGTAAAAGATAGGGAAAGGCTATAGTTTAGCCTTAAAAAACTATATGGTTCTATCTTAGCCATCCATTGTAAAAGATAGAAGAAGAAGTTCTAATTTAGCCTTAAGAAAAACTAAATAATATTTTTTAAGGGATTCTACATCAAATTCCAAGCTGAGACTTTACTAAGTGTACCTACCAGCTTGAGAGGGAGTGTAGATTCCTGTGATCACCATCCAATGGTGACAGATTTCAGCTAGGAAAGTATGGAAAACACCAGCTATGCCTACATCTTACACATCAGAAATTTCAGTCAGGAACTGCTTCAATTTCCAGCCCTAATATTCCAAGTGATGCATCAACCATCTTAAACGTACCATAAGTTGAACGGCAACAACTACTCCTAGACCGTGAATGGTAGAGGAAAGCTAGAGACATCTTAGGATGGCAGAGGGAGGCTGGGAGACATCTCAAGAGGGATGTAGAAACCAGCAACAACAAATGCAAAGAAATGCAAAAACCAGCAACAAAAGTTGCATTTTATCAACAATGGCTGCACAAGAACAACATGGTGTTGTCCAGACTGTTCAAATCAATGACTCCCAAAAAAGGGGAGCATTTTTCTCTAAGAAACAGCACATGAAATGAGTTGCTGTCAAAGAGATTTTTTCCAGCAAAAAAAAAAAACGATATTGCTGAACTTTTTTGCATTTGAATGCAAAATCTCAGACCTCCATCTCAGAGAAGTCAACAATGGAGCAAATTTGCTCCCACAAAAAAGGCAATCACATCCAAGATCCAAGTTGGTGCTCTACTATGTTTACTCACTAGCTTGAGAGGGAGTGTAGATTGTAGATTGATGAAAGTTAGGGAATTACATTTCCCAATTTCTAGCAGCTGAAATTTAGGGATTTATCAATAATTAGGTGCAGATTTAGCTACTGATTTTATGTAATTTTTCCTATATTAGGCACTTTTGTATACTATAAATAAGTGTTATTCTTATCAATAAAAATCAGGAAATAGAGAACAGTTTTCTCTACCTTAAAATCTCTAGTTTTCTACAAACTCTTTCATGTCAGTTTTTCTGTTATCTTTACACTTCTTTTCTTTTTTTCCTTTTTCCTTTTCCTAACAAATGACAGCCAATCTGGCTGCCAAACATCAAGCAATTAAGTTTATAGCTTTCTTTTGTCTGCCATTTGTTAGGCAATTAGGTCCACCAAGAGCTCTGTATAATAATTAAATACTTTAAATATATTTTTTTACTTAATTAAGTATATACTTTTATGCTGCAATTTATTTTCAACTTATAAGATTATTTATATCATTTTATTCTTTTCTCTTTTTTCCCTTTCCTTCTTCAGCCCTTAATAATGGCAGCCATAAGCCTTGGGGGCTTAATTGCTTGAAAGCGGCACCTATTACGAAAAAATTCCAACTAATTAAGACCACCAGTAGCTTACTTATAGGTAACACATACAGTTATCGATACTCCATAAACGTGGCCTTTCAATTAGAAATAAAAATGCTTAGTTGGTCATATTTCCATCTAAATAGGACATGATAATGAAGCCGGGACAACAAACCAAAATGAATGTTCCGTAGGGAAAACATAGTATTGATTAAACTTTCAGGACCATTGCTCAATGCTTGGTTCAAGAATATGTAGCAAAAGCAAAAATATCTGAGCAACTAACATCAGGTTTTCATAATGGTTGACAGAATTGTGGTTTTTCCATAATTCTTGAGCAGAATAATGGCAATCCCCAATAACAAAGAAACATGCACAAAATTATATCCATGATAGAAACATACAATAAAAAGCAAAGGTAGCTAAACCATTGTAGGGGGAAGAGAGGTTAAAAGTTTATGTGCTGTGCTTAAGAACAGGGAAGAAATATATAGAGATCAAGCATGACTTACAAGTTTCAAATTCCGAGGATAAGGGCATGATCCAGGAGAACCATAATTGACTGCCAAAACATTCACGCCCTCCTGCAAACAAGAGCAAGAAAAGGGAAAAAATAATAATGGCTCTGTAGTAATATCCACGTCTAGCAGGAAACTGCATGAACTAGCAGATTGACATCTTCACATAATATCATCCCAAAAAATATATGGAAGAGATATGTCCATACAGTTAACAGAGTCCAGAGGTAAATTTTCATACTTGAAATATCTTCTAAAATATAGTTACGCAGCCTGTAAATTTTTCGGTTTTATATTATCATCTACAAATACATCACCCTACATATGGACAAAGTGAATATTACTAAAACATGTGTTGTAGGAACGTATAAGAGAGCTTGCAATGTGGTTCGAACAAAAAACAAACCTGTATGTCAACTAAATGGCACTACAAGAACTTAAAAGGTAAGTCAAAGTGTCAGATGGACTGAGCAAATTAATGGTCGGAAGTACTTAGGGGGAAATCCATGTATAGGGGACATTGAAACTAGTTCCTCCACTCAAATTATGAGTAATTTAATCCATATAATTCTTATTTAGAAGCAAAAAGATTAAAATTCTTAATAGACTTCAACCAACTTTAGAACGCATACGTGACACATTGATTTATGACAATATGTTGATGTGACTTGTTAAAAATTTGACTGAATTTTAAGATTTAACTTTTAGCTGAAACGAGAAAAAATTAAAACAAAATTTTTCAGTCACACATGGCATTTTGCAGTTGAAGTTTTTCCAATTTTTCTTTCTTTCTTTCTTCCTTTAATTCTTCCATAACTAATGGGCTGAAAATAGCCATATGATCCCAATATATATTCTATGTATCTTTTTTCTACCTCATTTTTCTCTTCCTGTTTCTCGCTCTAATTTTCCTTCCATCTCTACCCTCTCCCATTCTTTCACCATAAACATAAATAGAAACATGTTCCCATAAGACATATTGCCAGACGTCATTTGTTAACACATCAGTTTAATCGCAAATTACATAAAAGTCCTTTCATCTTAAGCCAAATGCCAAAGTCTGCTTGGTTTAATAATAAAACTACAAAACAAGGGAACATTGAATCATTTTAAGACAAATGCAGTTTCTTACTCAAAACGAAAAGCCCTGTGTTTGGAAGACCTTGTAAAAGGAAAAAGTAACAGAAGGGGAACCCCCCCCCCCCCCCCCCTCAAACTTTTGCAATGCTTAGGACATACTGAGGGAGTAATCGCATAATGACAGGATCATTTATCATTTAAAAACCAGTTCAACAAGAATTGTGCAGCATAACATTCATGATAACTTGCTCCATTTTCTAGGCCTACTTGCCCTTTTTGCCAATTTTAGCATCCTATACTGAGAAAACAAACAATCTAGAGAAAGACAGGAACCAATTACGATGGTTTGGAGTTCATATTCTTATTAGCAGTTGAACCCAGGCTAAATACAGATATTTGCATTCTGTATGGTCTCAGTACGAGCAAATATTATATATATCAGCAGTATTTGTGGTTCACAAAAGTGAACAGGTGCTGGTTTAGGGAAACAAAGAAAACTTCTTTTTCCTTCATCTTCTTAATGCACATGCTCTCACCAAAATTCATTCAAGGTGTCACCAACATATACATAAAGAGTCATCTTGATCCGCATCCTAATTTCAGTGACAGAAATTTCACAGGGCACCTAAAAATCTAGAATCACTAGAGATCTATTGTCAAGTAAAGTAACTTTAGGAGACAACAGAGCACAAGGTTTAAGAGTCTTCATCAACATTTGGATTTCAAATAATTGCAAAAGCTTTGTTCTCTTGTCAACACCCAGGACGAAAAAAATCATCACATTAAAGGGATGTGCATATGCAGGTAAACAAACAAAAAGTAGAGAGGTAGAGAAGAGAAGGATTGAGTGGGATCATCAACAAATAACCAATTTATTCCACAGAATTTGAAATTTACCATGTGTATTACAAAATGCTCATCCAAGCCCTCCCTTGAAAGACATCTCTGCAGTTAAGCAAAAAATAGTTGAACTAATAAACTATAAACAAAGAAATAAATAGTAGACAGCAGAAAAACAGTGTCTAGTTGCATAAGATGATGGTGCTATATTTACTTCACCCCCAAATTTATTTCCATTTGACAATTAAGGCTGCAAACTATAAACCAAATTCCTATTTGTCAATTCTAGCTTTTCATCCTCAATATGACCATATGGAAATTGAGCTCCCCAAAAAATTATTTAGTTTCTTTTGGAGAATAATTAAAATCTAAGGTTTGAAAAGAAAAGCTTTTATGAAAATAGTACAAAGGGAAATGGAAAAATACCATAAATAGCCTAAGACAATGAGTTAATCGTGGTACAACAGTTTAAGACAGAATCATCCGCAAAAAGGCAATCAGATTTATAACATTTTCCGACCTTTTAGTATTAAAGATTTTAGCTTAGAGCAGAAGTCAGCCACGGCTGTAAAAACTAAAAGAACTGGACTTGCACGCAGAGAAGTTAGGCCTTTCAAGTTTCTTCTTGACGAGTTTAACTAAAGAAAAAACAAAAACAGATTCCAGTAGAGAAGGCATAATGTTTGGGATTTCAACAAACAAGCTGAAGTAGACTGTAGGACTTACTGCTTTCACTGATGAAATAATAAAATTCCTTCCGGGTGGACTCAAAACATTAGATGGGAGTCTTATCCTATAGAAGTCATCGCTTTCGAGCAGATTCTGCAAGAACATAATTAAAAACCAAAACATTCAAAATTCACCACTCCACAAAGAAACAAAGCAAGTAAATTAGGAATTTAGATGATATGCCATTACTTTGAAGTTCTTCTGCTCCTCATTAGTGAAATTGTTCCTTGAAAACCGTAGCTTCGTAAGTGTCTGTTGAATAAAGAAATTTTCAAATTAAATTCTAGTAGAGTTGTTCCCAGTAAGCAAAGAAAATGAGATGAAAAAGGAAGTCACTTCAGGATTATAGGAACTTAGGTCATTCCGAATATGCAGTCAACTATTAAATGCTTGCTTCATTGGCTACCGAGAAATGGAGGAAAACCGGAGTAACAAACTATCATTCCACGTAAAAGGTTATAAATTTGTTTGGTATATTACAAATAATAGACACTGCCACTTATGACATACCGATGCTTCTTATTAGCAATACTGATCTCACAACTTAATCAGTGACTTTTGTCAAATTTGAAGGGCTTTGGGAAGGTGTTAGAGAGCCAAGCTGCTAGAAAGAAATTGAAAAATGAAGAGGTTAAGCTTCAGTAAACTCCTCTTTAAAACCGATGGCCTTTCTAACTATTAGAATCAGAGAACCATTTAGAGTGTTTCTCTATTAAATCTTATTCACAAATGTTGTACAAGAGTAGTCCTTTTATAGGCTTTACAAGTAGTTTACCTAGAGTAGTCTACCTAAGAGATAGAACTCTTATCCTTTAATGAGATAGAGTTTATCTAGGTTTAAACTCTTAAATTCAAACTATTAGATGAGATAAAATAAAATTACAACACTTAATTTACATGCAACTAACCTACACTCCCCCTCAAACTGGTGTGTATATGTTGTATACTCCCAGTTTGGATGAGAACTCGTCAAAGGTCACTCTCGGAAGTGCCTTTGTGAAGATATCCGCCAGTTGACTCTTAGTAGGAACATAGTGCAGCTTTACGACACCACTATTTACCTTCTCATAGATGAAATGTCTGTCAATTTCGATATGTTTAGTCCGATAATGTTGTACAAGATTCCTAGCAATACTCATTGTTGATTGGCTATCACTTATTACCTCGAACTCCTGCTTTTCATCTAACTCCAGCTCGGTGAGAAGTTTTTTAAGCCACATGCCTTCGCAAATTCCAAGGGCCATAACCCTATATTCTAATTATGCACTACTTCGAGACACCACAATTTGCTTTTTACTCCTCCATGTGACCAAGTTTCCCCACACAAATGAACAATAGCCACTCACAGATTTTCTATATGTTAATTCCCCTGCCCAGCTAGAATCTATGTAAATCTCACAGATCTGTCTAGATTTTTCCTGAAAATAAGTCCAAATCCTGGTGTAAATTTTAAGTGTCGCAGGACTCTATTGGCTGCCTACATATGTTCTTCAATAGGTTCACTCATGTGTTGGCTGATTATGCTCACTAGATAAGTTGTATCAGGCCTTGTGAATGATAAATAAATCAATTTCCCAACCAGCCTTTGGTAGGATTCTTTGTTCACTGGAGTTACTCATGCCATTTTTTTCAAACTTCAAGCCTGCATCCATTGGATTGTCTGCTGGTTTACATCCAAGCATTCTAGTTTCCGAAAGCATGTCCAAGATGTACTTCCTCTGAGTTATGACTATCCCCTCATTTGATCTAGCCACCTCCATTCCGAGAAAGTACCTAAGACTTCCCAAGTCTTTAGTCTCAAACTCTGTTGCCAAAAAAACCTTTAGTTTCTCAATTTCCTTTGTGTCATCTCCTGTGATAATCATATCATCAACGTAAACAATAAGGAGAGTCTTTTTACCATCTGAAGCTACCTTCTTAAACAAGGTGTGATCTGCTTGTGTTTGCTTGAACCCATTCTTCACCATGGCTTTGTCAAATTTGTCAAACCAGGCCCTTGGTGATTGCTTCAGCCCATACAAGGATCTATTTAGTTTGCACACTTTTTGGTTCGTTGAGTCATCCTCTAAGCCTAGTGGAATCTGCATATATACTTCTTCTTCAAGCTTCCCATTCAAAAAACCATTCTTGATGTCCAGTTGGTGTAACTTTCAATCTTTATTAACTGCTAATGAGAGTAACACCCTTGTTGTATTCAGTTTTGCCACAGTTGCAAAGGTCTCTTGATAGTCTACTCCATATGACTGAGTAAATCCCTTCGCCACTAACCTTGCCTTGAACCTCTCGATGCTTCAATTAGAATGATACTTTACTGTGAAAACCCACTTGCATCCAACTGCCTTTTTCCCTTCTGGCAATTTAGTTAAACTCCATGTGTTATTTTGTTGTAGGGCTTTGACCTCTTCTTCAACAACTTTCCTCCAGTCAGGATTTTCAAATGCCTCTTCCATTGTTCTAGGGATCTTTACACTGTTAATATTAGCTGTAAAAGCCTTGAAACCAGATAATGATTTTCCATAAGCAACAAATCTATCAATAGGATAAGTAGTGCATTTTCTTACCCCCTTTCTGATTGCAATCGGAAACTCATCTAAATTCCCCTGAACTGGACCTTTCGAGACATCATTGCTTACCTTTTCTTCCATGGCAGCAGGACTTAAGATTAGTTCTTGGCAAGTACTAGACTTAAGATTAGTTGTTTGACTGGAGGTTGTAGGGTTTGAGTAGTGTGAGGCCTGGGAGATTTAAGCTCTAGAGAAGGTCTTTCTACTGGAACATTATGAGAGCTGGGAGATGTAGGCTCTGAAGAAGAGCTTTCTACTGGAACATTAGAAGAGCTGGGAGAGGTAGGCTTTGGAGAAGTTATAGGATCATCAGAGTTGCTAGGTTGTTCGTCCTATGTTTGTTCAAGGGTCGAAAAAGGAGACAACAAAGGAGTAATAGGCTGAGATTCCTCACATCTCTCCCCCTGAATCTTTGTCCCTGCAAAATAAGGCTAATTTTCAAAGAAAGTAACAACAAATGAAACATAGGTTTTCTTGGTAATAGGAGAGTAACATTTGTAACCCTTCTGACTCGATGAGTATCCTATAAACACACACCGCAAGGACCTAGGATCAAGCTTACCCCTATTGTTGCTATGCACATGAACAGAAGTTGTGCAGCCAAATACTCGAAAAGGAATAGCAGATGACCATGGTTTGTAAGAAGTGCTTCCCCCCAGAGATACTGAGGAGCATTAGCAAAAAAAAAAAGAGACCGAGTTACCTCTAGGAGATGTCTGTTTTTTCTTTCAGCAACTCCATTTTGCTGAGGAGTGTTGACACAAGAAGTAAGGTGAAAGATACTTTTCTCTCGAAAAAAAAGAACCAAGGGATTTAGTAAGATACTCCCATTATCACTCTATACGATCTTTAATTTGCGTTCAAATTGGTTTTCGATCATGTGATAAAATGTTTTAAATATTGCTTCAACCTCAAATTTTTCTTTCATGAGATAGGTCCAAGTAACGCGAGAGTGATCATCAATAAAGGAAACAAACCAGCGAGGCCCATATACATTTTTAACTTTAGAAGGACCCCAAATGTCACTATGTATTATAGAGAAAGGAGAAGTAGGGTTGAATTTAGTGGGAACATATGATTGTCTTGTATGTTTGGCAATTTGACACGCATCACAAGTGAATGACGAGGGTTTTTTATTCAGAAACAACTTAGGAAATAATTTGGCAAGATAGTAGAAATTTGGGTGTCCTAACCTAATATGCCATAGCATGACATCATTGGAAAGTAGGGAAGAGGAAAAAATTGTAGACTTAAGACAACTGGGAATAGTTTTATTTCGAGAAGATAGGGCATCAAGAATGTAGAGTCCATTGTATAGCCTAGCACTACCATTCACCGTCCTCGAGTCCTGGGCCTGAAAAATACAACTAGACAACCCAAAGTGAACATCACAATTCTCATCTTTAACAATTTTGCTAACAGACAGCAGATTGCAGGCCAATTTTGGTACATAAAGAACATTAGACAGCACTAGATGATCATTTAACTTAATAGAACCACTTCCTGATACAATGGAGAGAGATCTATCGGCAACTTTGATAGATGATGCAAACGAATGTGGCTTGTACTCATGAAAAAGGTCAAGATTCCCTGTCATATGGTCAGAGGCACCAAAATCCACTATCCAACTCAAGGAATTGACTGTGGCCAATAAAGAAATCCTACCTTTTGTAGCAGGAAACGCGGTAGAATCTTATTGGGAGGACATTTGACCAAACATCTGTTGGAGCTCCTCTATCTGTTGCTTACTGAAGCTGCTGATTTCAAAGGCAGCAGGGTCTGATGTAGCCATGGATTTCGAAATAGGGAAGAAAGGATCGACCTAATCTAATACCATGTTAGAATCAGAGAACCTTTTAGAATGTTTCTCTGTTAAATCTTATTCACAAATGTTGTACAAGAGTAGTCCTTTTATAGGCTTTACAAGTAGTTTACCTAGAGTAGTCTACCTAAGAAATAGAACTCTTATCCTTTAATAAGATAGAGTTTATCTAGGTTTAAACTCTTAAATTCAAACTATTAGATGAGATCAGATAAGATAAGATTACAACACTTAATTTACATGAATCTAACCTACCCTAACAATAGTCCAATATCCAATTTTAAGATTTGGTAAGAACTCCAGTACCAGTTGAATACCGTACTTGCCACAATACTACGGGTCAATGTTGAATTTTATCACTATACTTCAATTGCATTAATTTTACAACCATAGTTCTATTAAATTGACTTTTGAAAAAAAATACTGGTGAGGAATATTCCATGGAGTTTACATATTGTAATAAGTAGAAGGAGAATTATGGCATGAAATCTCACATTTAACAGAACTATATCATGGCAATTGTAGACAACTACAACTTCTTGCTACTGATAAGGTGAGTCCACTTTGCCCTGTTAAATTCCCGTTGTAGTCATTTTAAAGTCTTAAGTCAGTTATCATTTAACGTTTAGGAAGCAATCAACAAAAACCAAACAAAGCCTAAAGCTCAAAGCATTAAAAGATAATAATATTGAAATGAACAAACTCCTATATATAATTTAATCAGGAATTGAAAGGTTATACACATCGGAAACGAAAAATTTGCTTTAAAAAGAAAAAGGCAATTGAACCTGGCCACCATGGCTCCAAGTCTTGATGCGGGCGGAGAAAGTGCCAGCGGGAGCGAAGTCAGAGTCGCCGAAAGCGTGGTCGAGAGAGAACTCGATCTTGGAATCTGAGTCGAGATCGGAATGCCTCTTCCGGGTGGCGGTTGTAACCGGTGCAGATCGGGTGGATGTGGGTTCAGGAAAGCGAGGTTGGGGAGCCCCCTCGAGTCCGAACTCTTCGTCGTCAACGAGGAGCTCATCGGATTGGAATCCGAATGAATGAAAGGAGAAGAGAGAAAATGTTAGTAAGATAGCTACTACGACCTTGATCGTGTCCATCGTTGCCCTCTGCTTGCTTTGTTTCCGGACTAGAGTGAACGGAAGTTTCAGCTTTTTCGCTTGTACCTATAATTATACCCATTTTTATTGGTTTAAATATTCAGCACATCCTGTATTATTCCAACTTAAGAAGTTTTGTCTCTTGTCAAATGAACAAAGCAATTTAATCCTAAGATTTTGGAAACGGAGCAAAAGATAACAATGGAAATTTATGTAAATTATTTTAGTTAAGATGTTTCTAAGAATACATTAGATTTTATTAAAATAAAAAATACACAATAAAACATATCTAAAACTTGACTATTATATTTATAGAGAAATCTTAAAAAAAACACACACAAAAAATCAGAGGATCTCGAGAGAAAATAATTTTTTTTTTTCAATCTTTGTCTCTATTTAACTAAACCCTTAAGTAGTTGTGAAAATATCTACAAATTATAAGGATCTAATTATTGGAGACCGTCGACCTTCTATGATTAAAGATGTGTTTATGATAATCGCTACATGACCATCAAAACTATTACAAATGTATGTGGGAATTGTGTAATTAGACATATGAAAATTGTGTCATACAATGTAAAAAAATCGCACCACAAAAAGTAAACGAAATACAACACAACAAAATTTGCTAAAACGAGGAGTTCAAATCTAGGAGATTTTTACTGGGAAAAAATGACTAGCCTTACTTTAGTTAAGCTGCTAACATAACTACAGTTAGAGTTGTTAGATAAGTTATTATTTGATAATACATATTTAAAAATTTGTAATTTTATAAACATTGTTTAAGTTTGAGGAGAAACTACTTATTTGATACTCCATTTATTCTTATATTTCTGTTTTGGTTACCTAATTAATTTTTTTAGTAAAATAATATTTAACATTACGTTTTATTTCTATTTTAGTACCTCCGTCATTAAAAATTAATTGCAAAGCTTACATGTCACTTATGTATTATTATTCATTTTCTATCTACTAAAAAAATATCACGCCGGTTTTTCTATTTTTTTTAACGACAAGGTACCAAATTAGAAACAAAACGTAACATTATGTATCATTTTGTCAAAAAAATATATGGATGACCAAAACCGTAACACATGAATAGGTGGGGTACCAAATAGTTAGTTTACCTTAAATTATATGATGCGTCATTTTAAGTACGTTTTGGCCTTTGGGTGACCAATAAGATGGTTGTTTAAGCGGATTTTGTTAACGAAAGCAATAAGATGGTTGTCATTTTAAATAATTTGTGATTGTCGTCGATGTCGGTGTTTGGCGGTGACCAATTACATTTGTGAATGGTGGTTGGTGACCAAAAATTTTGGTCGGATTTTGAGATCAAAATGATATTTTATCTAAAGTTTAGGATTCAAATTGATATTTGTTTAGAATTTAGAGGTCAAATTAAAATTTTGTTTAAACTTTAGGATTCAAATTGATATTTATTTAACATTTAGAGGTCAAAATAAAAATTGACTTATTTTACTAACCGCCATATCATTAAACTAACAGTTTCAATGACCGAAATATTATAAATTGATAAAATGACCAAAATATTATTATTTTTAAATTTGATTAGAAGAAGAAAACAAAAACATAAAAGACAAATTATGTAATTTCCTCTTGAAAAAGTAAATAATTAAACACTTACAATTTTTTTACTTAATCATAACATAGTGCAACAAACATAAGCAGTTGAACTGGAAAAATTTGGGGATAATTCAAGTCCAAGTTAATATTGAAAAAGTAGGGTATGTTGGATTTGGGGATAATTCAAGTCCAAGTTAATATTGAAAAAATAGGGTATGTTGGGGGAAATTTGAGGATTTACGGTAAAAGCTACATGGATTAGGGGAGGACGCCACCTCCAATTGGCGTTTCGAATTTGTTTAATATTTTTTTGGTCTCTGTAGCAGGACGTCACCTGCACACATCGTTTGACCTTTATTTTAACCGGTTGGGTCAACTAGTTTAGTTGAATAAAGCTGTCGGCTGCAAGGGAGCAAATTTCACGTGAGGACGCCAGTTGCAGCTGGCGGTGTTAGGGAATCCTGTAGTCCAGAACGCCATTTGGAGGTTGCATCGTCCTCCTCAGCTGGGCACATGGCAGCGTAGGGCAGCAGGTAAGTTATATATATATATATATATATATATGAAGAAGAAGAAGTTATGGTGTAGGGTTACTATTTGAGAAAAAAGATTGAGAGAGTTTGAGGTGTTTGGTGATATTTTTTAAAGATATATTCGAAAAGGTGAAAAATTTTGAAGTATATTTGGTTGTAGATCTTCTCGGTTTCTCACAAGTAAGTAATATGTTTTTTTCAATTTGTAACATCCCCTTCTCGATCTAGTCGAGAACCAGGTCGGAGCGTGTTTCCGAAGTTCAATACGATGATCGGTACAATATAATAATGATTTAAAAGGCAATACGATGTTTATTCTGGTGATCTTGTACTGCACTATGTCTATACAAAAGAGTGATAATTCATTACAAGTCAATAATCTTGAGTTAGGGCCAATTTTAAACTTTTACTAGTTTCAAGGACTAATCTATTAATTTAATAAATTAGGGATCCTTCACAGAAATTAGTCTTACCACAAGAAAATTCAATCTATAATTAGTGAGCATGCAAATTTTCACGTCATCCTAAAGTCATTTACCCTTGCAATTAAGCCAAACAATGATTGGTGACTAATATGCAATCTTTTCATAACTGTATTCAAGTATGTTAACTGAATTACTTGTATTGATACCAATACACGAAAGGTCGTATCGGTACGCCATGCACATTATATAACTTAACCAATTCCAGTGACAAAAACTTGTATCGATACAGCTCTAACCGTATCAATTCATGTTTACCTATTTCGGTACGTCTTGAGGTCGTATTGATGCAATTTTCAAAACAAATTCCAGTGTTGACTTTTCGTACCGAAATGCTAAAGTTTATTTCCATACGCCTTGTTGACCTAGTCCAAATATACATACCCGTATCGATACGCCTTGCTCTGTAATGACAGATTCTATCTGGTTTTAGCCAAATTGACCAATCAAACAATGTCCAAATGCAATTAAATTTTACAAGAAAGTTTATAACATCAAAATCTACTAGCATGCCAAATTTCATAGTCGTACGAATCTGTTTACTAGGTTTTCACCTTTATGAGCCAAATATGCAAGTTTTGTCACTTTTAGCCAACTTCAAACTATCATTTAGGGCCTTTAGGACTTATACAAACAATAAGCAAAACGTACACATCAAAAAGGAAAAAAGTAACTAGTTTAACTACTTTGCCACCATTCTAGGAGTTTGTAGGGGTAATATACATTACTTTAGCCTTGTGGTGACTTGCCAAAACTCTAGACTAGCTCTGATCTCGATCCGAAAGCTTCCTAACCTGAAATGCATGAGATGAAATGCATTAGGCATACTTTGCCTAGTGAAGTAGTCATAAACAATGTCAAATATAATGAAATGCATTCCAAATCATTTTTATCAATGACAATATTATCGATGATGCTCAATAACAATAATAATCATATTTCAACATTGTTCCTTGGATCGAATTTAGATACTGGATACGTCAATTCCTACACCTTGCTAAATCAATGAATGGTCTAGTCCTTCATCCTCACCAAATAACAAATATCACAACATCCCTCTGCCTCGCCACAATAAAGGCCGTAGCCAAGGACCATAGATCACTTGTACCAATGAGCTCGTGAATTCTATGGCATGCCAATTGTATCCATTGTCCTTTCGAATCCAAGGTTCAATAACAATATCGATATCCAATATTTTCAATAGCATTATCAATGATCGATGTTTCATTGCCAATATTTCGATAACAATAACAATATTAATTCAATATCCAATGACAGTATCTATGGAAATAACTATAGCAATAACAATGACGATGTTCAATAATCGATATTCTAATTTCGATGCTTTAATATGGTCTATGATAATAGCAATAATTCTATGTTCAATAATTCAATGCAACAACATACCAAAGCTTACCAATATAGCCTCTTATGAGATTCGCTACGATATCCTTGTTGGGTCACGTCGACACGCCCCGTGGCGCAGCGAAAAAATTAATCCGACGTAATCCAGCCAGGATCCATGTACATGAACGAATCCGGGGTGGAAAGATGAAGAGTTACCTTTTAAAACTCTGGAAACTGGAAAATCGACGGTATGTCGGAATAACCACGTCAAGTAAAACCGGAATCATCACAGGTTCGCAACGACCTCTATAGAGTCCACCTGAACAAAACGAACAAAGTTTCCGCCTCCCTAACACTTAGGGATAAATTTCGACAGGTTTGAACACCTTCCAGTGAGAAGTCGAAATCCCTCCAGGGATTCCTGAGGGAGTTTGAAATCGACCAGGGGTTCTACTGGGACTTGGATTCGAACTAGGAAATCTCTAGGAATTCGCTAGGGGCAAGAGGAACACCAGAAAAATATCGAAACGCTTCTTAGAAGAAATCTGGGACTTGTCGAAAATTCCAGAGGGGAATTCCCAGGGATATGTCAAAATTTGCGAGGAGGAATAGGGATGATTTGGTTGCTAGCCCTTGTCCCTTTAAATAGTATTCAGAGACTTAATTCTAGTTAAATACCTTAAATCCAAGTTCAACCAAAATTCATAGAATCTAATTCTACTTGAAATTGGTTTATATTAAATATACATTATATTTAATAATATTAAATGAAATATATATATTTAATTATGTAGAATCTTATTCTACATAAAACATTGATTTAAATATATATTATATTTAATCCATATATATATATATTTTTATTATATAGAATCTCATTCTATCTTTACTTGGATTTAAATATATTTAAATATATATTTTTAATTATGTAGAATCTAATTCTACATAAACTTGGAATTAAATATACATTATATAAATTCCCAATATATATTTAAATTTCTAGAATCTTATTCTATAATATTTAAGTCTCTAAATATTTTCCATACTCTAAATAATATTAGATAAATACAATATTTATCCAATATTATTCCCATTTAAGGGAGTTGTCGGTTTCCCCTATCCCATAAGGGATTTTCGGCAACCTCCCTAAAATAGGGAGTATGGTTTCCAATTTTTGTTTGTTTCATTCGAAGGGTGTGACCCTTGTAAGTTCATGCAACGTTAGCAACAAAATTATAATTGTTCTAATTTTACAAACAGTGAGTGGCATCTAGCAATACATCATTGCTACCTAAGTTGCATGAAGTCATTGTTTGACTTTCCTAATTCCTGAATAAACTTCCTTTATGTATTTCATCCTTTTGTCCTTTATATCTTAGATGAACACAAGTCATGAGTTAGTCACACTTGCGTTGTCCATCTAGTGTTTCTTGATGTCTTGAGTAGATTATTATAAACGAATCTCTATGATATCTCATATCATAATATTCGAGCATGGCCATGCATTTTCTAATCTCACTCAATCAAGTGGTCGAAGATATTTCTCCCATTATGTAGGAGGGACAAATCCTTTCTTGATCAACCATATTTCACTACATAGGTCATCACGTATCCAATCATCAGTCTTTATAATGTAGTCAGTTACGACACACGTTTGACTATGTCAAAATACGTAAATCTTTATGTTGAAATCATGTTGATCTCAAGTCTGAGGATTATACATATGTTTATCATGAGCAATGTTGTGACTGTCACATAATTACCCAAGAAACATGCTCATAGTGGGTCAATCCAGTATGTTGTTCTCTAACAAATACTTATGTGTTGATTTTGACATCTCTATGCCAATGACAACACTTGTTATCAATCAACCACATATTAGTATTTATATATTATCACTATCCATACCCGTAATAATATTCGACTAAGGATCCTATTTAACAATAATCGTATTATTGTATGGACATTATTATCCAATGGTTAGTTTGATGCACAGAAACATACCAAATGATAATAACGACAATGCCATTACTTGATAAATCTAGTATAATAGTATGTCTATTCAATCATCATATGATTGGTCTTTGGGCATACTCCAACAATCTCCCACTAGCACTAAGACCAATCATTCTCGTATACGATATGGCTTAGTGTAACTGACATGCTTATGCTGTGTCAAAAGCTTTGTCAGGAGGTTGACAAAGTTATCAACTTTGTGCGTATGTTGCATACTTTCACATCTCCAAGATGTAAGCACTTTAGAATATGTTTGGATTTATTGATGAGATCTGGGTTTTATTTGCTTACGCAAAGGTTCCATCATAACAGAGTTATGTAGCATCTAATATGCTGGGAACAACCCTTAGTTCGGAAGTGAACCCTTTAGATCCAAACATCCTTCTTTATTGCTATGTCGACTGTAATACATTCAACCTATGT
This sequence comes from Hibiscus tridactylites, assembly GCA_958450335.1. NCBI lineage: Eukaryota > Viridiplantae > Streptophyta > Magnoliopsida > Malvales > Malvaceae > Hibiscus > Hibiscus tridactylites. The sequence continues at coordinate 71,641,711 of OY288271.1, forward strand.
TGTAGAGTTAGATATTGTCTCATGTTGCTAACTCGTAGTATCTTTTATTAATGCAAAACGGATTGCGATCTTTAGTTCCTTTTGATGAGTATGTCATCTACATACAATACTTAGGAAAGTAACAATGCTCCCACTAGCTCTTTTGAAAACAAGATTCCCCTTTGTTTCTAGATAAACCAAACCTTTTGATTGTATCTTCTGAAACGAATATCCCAACTTCGAGAAGCTTGCCTTAGTTTACGGATAGACCTTTGTAGCTTACATACCTTCCAAGTGTTTACTGGAGTGACAAAACCTTCTGGATGTGTCATGTACACATTTGTTTCAAGTTTTCCCTTAGGAAAGCGATTTTGACATTCCTTTATTTGATTCCATAATCATGGTATGTAACTACTTGCAAGTGAGATTAAGATGGATTAAACATAGCAACAAGGAAGATGCTTTATCATAGTCTATACTATGAAGTTTGTCGAAAACTTTTAGCGACGAATCATCCTTTGTATGTTTTATCATCCATGTCGGTTTTTCCTTTTTGAAAAACTCATCCATACCTCTTAGGTTTTACCTTTTTAGGTAACCAAAGTCTATACTTGGTTTTAGACATGGATTTCATCTCATCTCTCATGGCTCTTAGCCATTTCTCGAATTTTGGGCTCACCATTGCTTTATGATAAGACCTAGTCTTTATCTTGATCCGAAAAGAAGAGTGTTTCCATGTACGGATAGTGAGAAATCCATATTTCTCAAGTATATGGTATTCTCTTAAGGATCAACACAATGGTTGTGTTTTGTTCCAATATTCCTTGATCATTTGTGGAACATTCTCAATCTTTGGTTCATAAATTTGTTGTCTAAAATTTCTTCAAATTCCAAATTCCATTTTTTTTCTTTTGTGAGAGGTAATCTCTTTTGAGAGAAACTCTCGTTTGAGCAATAAACATTTTGTTCTCGTTGAAAAATGAAATCCATTAGTGATAAGTATTCTCTTTCGAGATAAACTATCGTTTGAGCAACAAATATTTTGTTCTCGTTAAAGTTGAAGAAATAATATCCCTTTTGTGAGAATTAATCTCTTTCAAGATAAACTATCGTTTGAGAAACAAACGCTTTGTTCTCGTTAGGATAAACAACAAATGGAGTTTTTTAAGATTCGAACTTTGTAAACATTTTAACATGTAAGTAACCTTAAAACTTCAAAGGTATTCTAGAACAATTCTTAGTCCATATCTTATATGGCATTTCGAACCAAGTTTGAAAGAAAAAAACACGATTAAGTATTAGAGTTGTTTTTCTAGTGTGTAAAGAAGTCGAAAATGACTTGTTCTGAATCAAAACATGTCTAACATATTTGATTCTCTTTCAAAGACTTTTCGTTCCACTTGTGGGATTTAATTATGGGACAATCCCATATTCTTTGAAAGTTCATCAAACTTTAAATATTCTTGAATTTGATCTCATCAAATTACCTTAATACTTTTTACGAGTTTGAGATTAGTCATTTGTTTTATTTATCTTATAAATATTATTGATTTGATTAGTTTAAAGATCATTGATTCGTTGTGCCATAAGAGATTAAAAGAATAACATTTATTTAAATAATCTCAAAATTAAAATATCTTGTCCTTACAAGATAACTAAAACTTAGGCACAAAATAATAATCTTAAAAACTAAAACAAATCTATTTAAGCAAAAACACATGTCCTAATGGATGATGTAGCAACTCTTGCTTTATTTCCATTCGCAGGTCCATGTCTATTATGATGCCTTCTCTTTAGAAGCCTATGAGGTTGATGCCTCACTCGTTTTTGCTTTCTTGACTTCTTGTAGGTGTGTGGGGCAGTTTCTCTTCCAATGTCCGGTCTTGCCGCAATGGAAACATTTTCCATCCTTCTTGATTCCCTTCTTAGGTTTCAATGCCTCCTTTCCATCGGTTTTGGTCTTACCATCACCTTTAGACTTTGCTGCCGATTTACCTTTCTTCTTGCCCTTGCGGACCATCAGAACAAGTTTAGGTCCTACCTTCTTCAGGTTGATTTCAGCAGTTCTCAACATGCCGAGCAACAGTGGCAGCGTCTTGTTAATTTCATTCATATTGAAATTAAGGACGAACTTATTGAAACTATCCGACAACGATTGGAGGATGACATCAGTAGCTAATTCGTCTTTCAGCGGAAAGCCAAGCTTCTCCAACGTTTGGATGTAGCCCATCATTTTGATGACGTGAGCTCCTACGGGAGATCCCTCACTCATCTTGCATTGAAACAGAGCTTTAGAGGTCTCGTACCTCTCTTGACGAGCTTGCCCTTCATAAATCTCCTTGAGATTTTGAATCATATCATAAGCTACCATGTCCTCATGTTGCTTCTGAAGCTCAGGGGTCATGGAGGCAAGCATAAGACAACCGACATCCAGCATGTCATCCATGTGTTTCTTAAACTTGTCTTTGTCAGCTCTGGAAGCAGTGGCAACCGGTTCATCAGGAACATGTTGTTCAATGACATATTCCTTCTTTTCCTGTTTGAGAACAATTCTCAAATTGAGGAACCAGTCAAGGAAGTTTATGCCATTGAGCATATCCTTCTCAAGGATAGATCGCAGAGTTAAAGTATTATTTGCCATTAATTCTACAACAAAGAAAATATGCTATATAAGTTTTACTAAATTTTAAAATTTATAGATAGGTCTTTACTATAAATTTACTCCCACTATTTTCTTCAAAATTAAAAACCCTCTAGTTTTAATTTCGGAAAAAACGTTCGATAGTTTTTCTAGTGAGTGAGGATCCGTATTTCACCATTCCTAAATCAGCTTTGGCCAGTCTTTTAGGAAATGGTTATTTAGGTAAGTAACACCTTACTAATTAAATCGCATCTAATTCCTCATCTTTTGGCGAACAACTCTTGTTCTTTAAATCATCTTATGATTAACCAAAACTTTTAACCACTAGGTTTTCTAATCCTATTAGAACAACCCAACTAAGTCAATACCAATATTTCAACCGGCGAATATCACTAGCTTATTCTTCGCGTTTAACTAAGATAGATAAATGTGACATTGCTTTGTCAAAGCTCGCATTATATCGATCGAAGCTTATCAAGGGTAAATATTGGATGGTTAAAACAGACTTAGAATTATAGTGAGGGATTTACTTAATTATCTCATCATTTTAACATTGATCCTATCAATAGAACTATGTTTAATCATGCTTATAAAACATCCATTGCATCACATACAAGGTAAATATAAGCGGTAAATAAATATGCAATGATTATAGCCCTTCTTAACCTAAGGCGACCCGTCCCAAGACAATGGGAGGACCATTCTACTGAAGATAGAATCTGCTTCTAAAATGCCTGGTCCACCAGGGAAGGCCTACCACGCTGCTGCCTTGGTCCTTGCTTTATCTCTATGAGTATTTACAATTTTCAGAAACTCGCGTTACATGCGAGGGAGTGAGATGAGAAGAGAAGTACAATAGAAGATAGAGAAAGGCACGACACACAAGCCGTATTTATAAAAACCAAAACTATAAAGGCTATGGGCTGTAACCATGCAAAACAAACACCGTGCAATCTAACATGCATTTCAAACATCGTGCGAACAAAGTAACGACGTGTTTACGGAGTTTTAAACTGATTATCCCTATGTTACGGTTAATAGGCCAAAGAAGGATCACGAGGTTTCATAAACCATTTGCGTTAACGAACAAATGCACCAGGTAGGTCAACATGAAAGAGAGGTGGCGCACTAGGCACACTTAAGTACTAGGTCTTTGATGATGCCAATCCTAGACATGCATTTTTCATAACGTCTAACCATAACTCTTATGGATTCACCGTGAAAGATAGTTTGATAACTTTTATCAAATTAGAAGCCCTTTTAGAGATTTCATAAATCTATGAAACTACGAACAACTACTTGTTCTTTAGACAAACTATTAGTCTCAATATGTTAACATTTAACATTGAAGCAACCTAACATAGTTATAATTAACTCTTAATCATTTAGTGATAATCGAAATAAGTCTTTATTAGGTGTGATACGATAAACGATAAATATCTAAATCGAATCAAACATCATGCATCTCATACATAAACATCACCCACGAATTTTAGTCTGAATTCGTATAATACAAGTGGCTCTGATACCACTGTTGGGTCACATCAGCACGCCCCGTGGCGTAGCGAAAAAATTAATCTGACGTAATCCAGCCAGGATCCATGTACAGGAACGAATCCGGGGTGAAAAGATGAAGAGCTACCTTTTAAAACTCTGGAAACTGGAAAACCGACGGTATGTCGGAATAACCACGTCAAGTAAAACCGGAATCGTCACAGGTTCACAACGACCTCTACGGAGTCCACCCGAAAAAGACGAACAAATTTTCCACCTCCCTAACACTTAGGGATAAATTTCGACAGGTTTGAACACCTTCTAGGGAGAAGTCGAAATCCCTCTAGGGATTCCTGAGGGAGTCTGAAATTGACCAGAGGTTCTATCGGGACTTGGATTCGGGATAGGAAATCGCCAGGAATTTGCCAGGCGACAAGAGGAACACGAGAAAAATATCGAACAGCTTCTCAGAAGAAATTTGGGACTTGTCGAAAATTCCAGAGGGGAATTCCCAAGGATTTGTCGAAATTTGCAAGGAGGAATAGGGATGATTTGGTTGCTAGCGCTTGTCCCTTTAAATATTATTCAGAGACTTAATTCTAGTTGAATACCTTAAATCCAAGTTCAACCAAAATTCATAGAATCTAATTCTACTTGAAATTGGTTTATATTAAATATACATTATATTTAATAATATTAAATGAAATATATATATTTAATTATGTAGAATCTTATTCTACATAAAACATGTATTTAAATATACATTATATTTAATCCAAATATATATATTTTTATTATATAGAATCTCATTCTATCTTTACTTGGATTTAAATATATTTAAATATATATTTTTAATTATGTAAAATCTAATTCTACATAAACTTGGAATTAAATATACATTATATAAATTCCAAATATATATTTAAATTTCTAGAATCTTATTCTATAATATTTAAGTCTCTAAATATTTTCCATACTCTAAATAATATTTGATAAATACAATATTTATCAAATATTATTCCCATTTAAGGGAGTTGCCGATTTCCCCTATCCCATAGGGGATTTTCGGCAACCTCCCTAAAATAGAGAGTGTGGTTTCCAATATTTGTTCGTTTCATTCGAAGGGTGTGACCCTTGTAGGTTCATGCAACATTGGCAGCAAAATTAGAACTGTTATAATTTTACAAACAATGAGTGGCATCTAGCAATACATCATTGCTACCTAAGTTGCATGAAGTCATGGTTTGACTTTCCTAATTCCTGAATAAACTTCCTTTATGTATTTCATCCTTTTGTCCTTTATATCTTAGATGAACACAAGTCATGGGTTAGTCACACTTGCGTTGTCCATCTAGTGTTTCTTGATGTCTTGAGTAGATTATTATAAACGAATCTCTATGATATCTCATATCATAATATTCGAGCATGGCCATGCATTTTCTAATCTCACTCAATCAAGTGGCCGAAGATATTTCTCCCATTATGTAGGAGGGACAAATCCTTTCTTGATCAACCATATTTCACTACATAGGTCATCACATATCCAATCATCAGTCTTTATAATGTAGTCAGTTACGACACACGTTTGACTATGTCAAAATACGTAAATCTTTATGTTGAAATCACGTTGATCTCAAGTCTGAGGATTATACATATGTTTATCATGAGCAATGCTGTGACTGTCACATAATTACCCAAGAAACATGCTCATAGTGGGTCAATCCAGTATGTTGTTCTCTAACAAATACTTATGTGTTGATTTTGACATCTCTATGCCAATGACAACACTTGTTATCAATCAACCACATATTAGTATTTATATATTATCACTGTCCATACCCGTAATAATATTCGACTAAAGATCCTATTTAACAATAATCGTATTATTGTATGGACATTATTATACAATGGTTAGTTTGATGCACAGAAACATACCAAATGATAATAACGACAATGCCATTACTTGATAAATCTAGTAAACTAGTATGTCTATTCAATCATCATATGATTGGTCTTTGGGCATACTCCAACAATATTTAGACACGATGTTAGCTTATGCAAAAATCAATATTGATAAAGTCGGGATAAGCACCTAACCTATTCCTGAGACTCTGACTACACTCTTCTCGATTTTTCGAAGCTTTTACGACTCTCGGATGACGACTCCGTTGTTCCTAGCCTTTGAGAAAGATGGTGGACTTTCCTTCTCCAATTCTTGAGCTAGGAAAAACAAGAGAATTCATTAAAATCGGGATAACGATATCGAAATCAATGTTCAACTCAAAATAACTATTCGCTATTGAATTCCCATGGATTAGAGCTTTTGAAAAACCTAAGTTTACCATAGGTATCCAAAACTTTAACTTAGAATTACACATAATATATCCATGGAATCGATTAATTGATTGGGGGATTTAGCTTACCCAACTAGTGGCTATTAAATGGAAACAATATATTGAAGGAAACCTAAGCTTGAGTTCAAGCTCCAATGGTGATGCTAGCTTACAAGGTAGGGAGGTGGCTGCTTGGGGTTGAAGACGATGGAAATTGGAAAT